>JBANSL010000007.1:41220787-42587037 GCA_037127255.1 Persicaria tinctoria
TTGAACATTATTTGCTGGGATTCGATCGGTTTGCTTTACTTTAATTACATTTTGTTTGCACTCTTGATTTCCTTTATCAACATGCTCTACCATTCAGTTCACAAACTTTGACATGAATCTCAAAGGTCTTGACACTGAGTAGAAGTTCTCTTTCGTAAAGGGAAAGCTTGTTGTTGCAGGAGGATGGTCAAGTATGAAATAAATATAAAATAAAGATCAGACTGACTTCCCTGTCTCAGCAAATAAATACAAGACTTCCTCCCGTTGTAGTAGAAGGTTGTCAGGATCGAATCCACGAGGAAGCACGTCAGCAGTTCTCAGGTAGCTATAAATTCTCACAGAAGCAACAGGAAAGACAGAAACAGAAAGAAAGAAATAAAAGCAGAAAAGACAAAGCAAAGACAGAAAATAGCAAACGAAAGTAAGGAACAAAGCAAAACAGAGGCACTCGATCTCGACTAAAGCCTACTCGAGATCGACAACAGCAAGTCGACAGAAACTGAAAAATCGACAACAAAAGTAGAAACTCTACTCGACCTAGACATGACCTACTCGAGATCGACTAAGGTCTACTCGATCTCGACAAGCTCTACTCTATGTCGACTGGAAAGACAGAAAACTTAAATTGCAAATTTCGAACCCAAAACTCAGATTTTCGACGAAATAAATCAATATAATAAAAGACTTCCAAAGCTAGGGTATCAACACCACAACGATAACCATGCAAAGTAACACATAAAGGCATAAAAGATCATGCTTTCCATCAAAATAACTTTCGTTACTAACAAATAAGCATATAGAGGCTTTCGCATAAACCTTAATTGTTTCTAACCCTTTTCACATAATTAATCCGAGTTGCATTAAGATCACTTTCGCTTTAATAACACAAACAAGGATCACCTTCACCTTTCGCAAAAGAATCATGCTCATAGGGATAGAAGACGAATTGCATAAAAAGATCTGACATTTACCGCATCACTTCACATGGCCACCGTCGGGCTCACCCCAGCCCCAGAAGTGGGTGGACTACTCACGCCTCATCGCAATCGCGGACATTGATGTATAAAAAGAAACTTGCATTAAACTATATTCAAAGCCTTTACAATCCCGGCAATCAACTTTCGTTGAAAGCCAAAACCCTAAAAACCTTAGAACTCCTACTTACTTGAATGAAATTGATTGTGTTTCTGAATGATTGAAAAACCAGCCCCTAGGGCTTTATTTATAGCCTTCTAATCCTTGCTAATCAAGGATAGAATCTCCTATCTATATCTAAAATTATATCTAAAATGCTTAAGGATAAATAAATGCGATAAAGGAAATAAATCTAAAAGAAAAAGATAAATCTAAACTAGGTAATGTGTCTTAATGTTGATAGATCTCCCTCCCATGGATAGATGATGATAGATCTCGTCCAACTCGACTTCCTTCATGCCCAAGTAATCCCAGCTCGACTCGGACTGCTCACGGCGACGCGTTTCCAGAAATTGGTCTACTCGACCTCGACAAGGGCTTGTCGATCTCGACTAGGATTCGTCGTCGACTGGACTTCTCGGGTGACTCTGCTCGACATGGCTCGGACCTGGGCTCCTGGGCGTCGTCGATCTCGACTAGGGCTCCTCGAGATCGACTAGAGTTGTGGTCGAGGATGGCTTTCTGGTGATGTCGAGGACTCCTCCTCGGCATGGACTCGGACAGGCGCTCTGGGCTTACTCGACCTCGACAAGATCTCCTCTAGATCGAGTAGGGTTGCTCAACGTCTTCGTCCTCGGCTTGGCACAGCTTCGTCGACTCCGGGTGTGGTGCTGAGGTGTAGTCGATCTCGGCTAGTGGTACTCGAGATCGAGTAGGCTCCCAGACACGGGTTATCTCTGACTCAGTGTCCTCGATCAGCTCTGCTCGACCAGGTGTGCTCGACCAGCACTCGTCGGGATCGAGTAGATGCTAGTCGATCTCGAGTAGAGTTCTCTCAGCTTTCTGCTCTGTTTTTGAAACGAACTTTCCCGAGTCCTCGTTCGTCGGATTGACGTATATGACCATGCGTTGGAAAGCTCTTTGCGAGGGCTACAACTCTCATGAAGACATCAAAGCTTGATTCAGAATGAAGAATGGTGAAAAATGGCTTTTTCTCTAGCTGCAACATCCTTAGCTTCTCCATGAGTTTCCTTTAAGCTTCAAAGTGCGTCCGATTTCTGCGAAATATAACCAAAAATTGTGTAGACCTCCATATATTGCAAATAAGTGTAAACTACACACATTCTGTATTGTTCTAACCCAAATGTATGCAATGTATGCAGAAATCGATATAAAAGTTAGTGTAAAACATGGCAAATTAGGCTCACAACAAACACCCCATACTTAAGCTTGCTTGTCCTCAAGCAATACTTTTAATTCTCATTCAGGGGAAGGATTCAAACTCTCAACATCTTAGATTCATTCTTATATGTCCCTGCAATCAATTACCATCATCGAAAAGGTACTAGTGTCACAGATCCATGCATGTGTAATTATATAAAAGCAACATCTACTCATAAAAGGAGGGTTATGCAAAACATTCATTCGTGACAAAACATTAATAATCAAGAGGACTTTAATTTAAGCTCAAATAAGGAGTAGATTGGTAAAAGGCTAAAGGTGGGCAATTTTTGGCAATGTGGTGCTAATGATCCAGGGAAATGGAGTATTTCCAAACTGAATTTCCACATTCCTTCTCCATAAGATTCATCACCTTTCATAATGCTTTTATCAATAATAAGGCTTTTACCTCTCTGACCTTAGCATTGCCTTCTCGCGAGTCGCAAACATGGGTGTCATGAATGGCCCCGGATACTTAGTGCTTTGGACTCCTCACAATGTGTCCCATCTCTCCAAACTATTATCTTAGAGAGCAGGGTCAATCTACCTTTATCTCCTGAGGTGATTGGATTTTCTTTAACTCATTAAATTTTCCATACATTTCAAACAATTTCCTTCCAAACTCCAATAATGATAACAATCACAACACAAACACCATATGATAATCTCCATAATGTAACATCATTCTCAATATAATCCCCGGATAAGGTAAAGAATGGCAATTGTTTAGATCATGTGGAGCAATATTTGAAATAAGGCATATTATGGCTTTTGTGATGCATAAGCATAGGTAAGGCTAGGATATACACAATGAGCATTATATGGAAATATAAAGTCCTCCATCATCTTATTATGCAATATGTCAAAAGCAATATCAAATTTTACCTCCTTTCATGGTTTTCTTCTAAAATATGTACTTCATTGTGACTTCCCTTTACTAGGCAATTTCATGCTATATCTCTAATGAATCCAAATTTGCATCGTCAAGTTCAATAAAGCTTCCATGACATTTATCAAAAATTTCAAATGGGGGTCATTTTTTCAAACTTTGGAAAACATGTATATAAGCACATAAATCAATAATGCATTCCAAAATAGCCATATAGCAATTCAAAGAAATAATGCACATATAATGTCAAATAAAGTAAATATGCATAATGTAAGCCCTTCCCCTACCCCATACTTAAACATTACAGTGTCCTCACTGTATAAAAACAAGGGTAAAGAAAGAAACTCACAAGACAGGTGTGCAGGGCCCCAAAATGTCGATTTAAAATGCCTGAGCCGAGTCCGTTTTTAGCTTGCATCTATCTATGGACCTGAAAAAGTGTAGAAGACATATACCCACAATAGAAAAACTAAAAGTTCCAAAAACAAAAACAAACAAAAGCAACAAAGTCTCAAAAGTCCAAAAATAATTGTCTATGTACAAGCTCTAGATTTTATAGTCGCTAGGCCGACTTTCCATTTATGCTCAAGGTGGCATCTGCAGGGCCCATGTAGCTTGGGCTTGAAATAGGACTCCATTCTTGTCCATCAGCTGTAATCCCCCAGAATGGATCTTGTTCACCACGAAAGGTCCCATCCGCTTCTTGGTGAATTTGTTGGGAAACCAATGATCCTTTGATTTAGAGACATAGAGCTTGTCTCCAACTTCATACTCCTTATGCTCATCATTGGATATCCTACATAAGCGCACATACCAAGGCAAACCTCTCCCATGTATAGATAGATCTTTAATGGAAATAGGAGAAGAAAGATCCATACCTTGGCTTACCTTCGCAGAGACGGAATCGGAAACCACGGTGTGTGGTCGATCTCGACTAGGGCTAGTCGATCTCGACGAGTCTGCTGGTGGTGGTCTGCTCGAGGATGCAGAAGTCGATGAAGGTGAGGGCTTGTGGAGGAAGAAGGATCTGGTGGAGCCGGGTGGTGGTCGATCTCGACAAGCCTAGTCGAGATCGACGAGCTTAGTTCGTCTGGTGGAGTCAGCGTCGAAGAAGGCGAAGTCGAGGTAGGGAAGGGCTTGTCGACCTCGAGTGGCCTACTCGATATCGAGTAGCCTGGTTCTTCAGTGTTGCTGCTCGATGATGCTGGTGTTGGTGGAGATTTCTGTTTTTGGCCGAGGTCGACTAGGGTCCTCGATGTCGAGGAGCCTTGGTCGATCTTGACCCCATACTTGGTTCCTGTCAAGGCATCCGAAAAATAATTAATCCATAACGACGTACCTTGGTTTGTGTCGATTGGATTTTCTGTATCTTCCTTTAGGATTGCCATGATCTCCTCCACCTGGGCCTCCATGTCCCTCTTTTCTAGCTCCTCAGGGGTCATATTTCTGACCTTGGGTTCCCCGCATGTGATGTAGCCAGCTGAGATAGATTTGACTTCTTCCATTGGACCTGTATGCCTTTCAGTTTTATTAAAGGAATACTCAATTACCTCATCGCTGATGTTGAAGGTGAGCACGCCTTTCCTTACGCTTATGTTGGCATCCACCGTCGCTAAGAAGGGTCTCCCTAGAATAATTGGACAAGCAGGATCTTCGTGCATATCAACAACTAGAAAATCAGCAGGGACAAAGAATTTACCTACTTGTACTGGCACATTGTCCACCATGCCTGTTGGAATGACCACCGTGTTGTTGGCCATGTAAAGTGTAGCATCAATACGCTCTAGGGCACCTATCTTAATCTTGGACCAAATTGTTAAAGGCATTATACTCATACTAGCTCCAAGATCACATAAAGCATTAATTTTGTATGGACCAAATCCAATAGTTATAGCAAACTTACCTGGATCCGGCCTCTTCTCCAATATGTCCAGATGGCTGCATTCCTTTGTAATTTCAGCCATTGATCGCTTTTTGCTCAGAATCTCCTTCAGGAACTTGACATAAGATGGCATTTCATTGAGAGCTTCTGTGAAGGGGATGGTGATGTTGAGTTTTCGAAGCATCTTGATGAAGCGCTGAAATTTCTTTTCTGCCGGGTCCTTTGGAGATTTTGTGGGGAAAGGCAGCTTATTTTTCCGAGCTAGAATAGACGTCGGAGGTGGTGCAGCTTTGTCGACTTCGACTAGGGGCTCCTCGACATCAACTAGGTCCTTGTCGATCTTGACTAGATTGGGCGTTGTCGAGTTGTTGTTCAGTGCAGACGAAGGTTTCTGAAGTTTCTCCTCGAGATCGACGAGGCCCTCCTCGAGATCGACTACAGTGTTGTCGATGTCGACTTGCTGTTCTTCGTTGCTCTACTGCTTTCCGACCTCTGGCTATTGTAGTTGATGGCTGCTTCTACGTTTTATAGCAGCGATGTGTCCAGTCTTTCCCTTAGGATTTGGTTATGAAGATCCAGGGAGCGCACCTAATTGTCTGGGGATTCCTGCTGCTAGCTGACCAATCTGTGTATCAACTGATTTTCTCCATATATCAATTTCCCCAAGCCTAGAGTTGATACCTTGCATCCGAGTATAGACGGAGTTGAAGGATTGCCTAGTTTCTGAGTGGTTCCTCCGTATTTCCTCCAGGACTGTCTGTATATCATCCTTTTTCTGGTCCCTCTCTGAATGTCCTGGAGCTCTGTAGGGCAGGGGGTTCCTAGGGACACCTTGGTTCCATTTTGGTTATTGAAATCTTTGGTCCCCCATGTAGCGATTGGGACCCCCTGCGTAAGCTACCTCCTCGTGGTGCTCTGTCATCCTGACTTGCTCTGTGTGTGGGCACTCATGAGTGGTGTGCCTTTGTGATCCGCATTCAATGCAAGGCTGGTTGACAGAGAGATACTTTACTTGCTTAAGGAGCTTCTTATTCTGGTCTCTGTAGTACTGCTCCCTTACATCAGGATCAATCTCTTTAGGAGGCTCATAGAGGGGCATGGATGGTGCTGGCCTTGCGTAGGGGTTCTCTTCATAAGTTGCAGTAGACCCATACTTGTTGTCGTAGTTGGCGAGTTTCTCCAGCACACCCCATGCGTCACTTGGCGGCATTGTCAGATACTCATAGCGAGTATAATGGTTGATTCTGTCCTTAGTGACTTGATCAAGAGAGTTGAAGAAGATCTCCTGAATGACGTAGGGTGGCTGTCCATGCGTAGGGCAAGATCGCAGAAGTTCCTTGTAGCGCTCCCATGCCTTTGCCAGCGGTTCCCCTTGCTTCCGTTTGAAGGCGGTGATTTTTTGGCGGAGATGTGCTGTTTTGGCGGGTGGGAAGAATTTGTTCAGAAACTCTTGCTCTACTTGGGCCCAGGTTGTGAGTGATCTTGCTTTCAGCCCTTCAAGCCATTTTAGCGCAGGCCCAGCGAGAGACCAGCGAAAAGATTTCATCTTGACATATTCCAGGGTTGTACCTTCCGCAAGAGTACGGCACATGTCAGAAAAGTTTGTAATATGTTCAAGAGGACACTCATTAAATCTACCATAAAAGGCATTATTTTTAAGCTCTATAAGAAATTGAGTGCGAATTTCAAAAGAGTTATCAGGGATTAGAATCGCCGATTCAGGCACGACGAGAGTTGGGTGCATATAATCCTTTGCAGTGGTTGGGAACTGGGCAAGCTCAGCTTCTGCTTGCTCCCTCGCTGCCCTTTCATTGGCGATAGTGGTATCCTTTGCGGCTAGCTCCCTTGTAAGCCTTGCGATCAGCTGCTCCTGTGTCTCCGCAGCTGCCATGGCTCTTTGTAGTTTAGTTCTGATGTGTAGAAGGCGCTCTGGTTCGTCTAAGCCGTCAAACTCAGGTGGTTGACCAGAACGGCGCATACTCGACCTCGACAAGATCTCCTCTAGATCGAGTAGGGTTGCTCAGCGTCTTCGTCCTCGGCTTGGCATAGCTTCGTCGACTCCGGGTGTGGTGCTGAGGTGTAGTGGATCTCGGCTAGTGGTACTCGAGATCGAGTAGGCTCCCGGGCACGGGTTGTCTCTGACTTAGTGTCCTCGATCAGCTCTGCTCGACCAGGTGTGCTCGACCAGCACTCGTCGAGATCGAGTAGATGCTAGTCGATCTCGAGTAGAGTTCTGATGTGGTCTAAACCAACACAAGAATAGTGTGGCCTGAACCAACCTCGCAAGAATACGAGATCAATTGCAGTATACGGATATCGATCACGGGGATTATATATGTATCAATTGTTATCTAGAACTAATAAGCTAAGTCAATAAAGGGAGATTTGATTTTAATCTAAACTAAGAAAAACAAGCAAAGATTTTGAATAAAATATGTATGAGAAATGATTCCAGGGTTAAGGATTCCAACGACAATGCCACAAGGAATTCAACCCGATGTTCACTCGAACTTCATCTTCTTAATATGTCAAATTGAAGGTAAATTATCTAAAGTCATCACTACTCAGCTGTCGCATGTTGTAGCAATTGTGTCTAAATTAACCAAATCTAGACCCTTTAAGTTCTTTATAGACCTTAGGAGAAAATCAATTAAACTTTCGCTGTCGCGTTCCGCCTAACCGATTCACACCTAAGAATCTACGATAATTTATTAATCCTCAAGAGTCCTCAACAATTGTTGAAATGTCACAATAACAATTGTCAACTTCTCAAGTTTAATCCTAGGGTCCGATGAAACCAATCCTCCTTTCGACATCATGAATTTCATCTATTTATCCAATTTCAATTCGCAGCGGTAGCATCTTGAATCTAAAAAGGATTCTAATCGATTGACATCAATTAGGTTAAGAAACTAGGATCAAATCAATTCATAAAATTCAGACTAAGTTCAAGCAAACATCGAACTCAAACAATTCGCGACATTGACGGGTTCATCCTAACCCTAGAACGGAAAATTTAACCAAGCATAATATAGAATGAAATGGAATAAATTAAAGACATTCTTAAAATAAAATGCAAACCAGGAATCTTTGCCTTCAATCCAAAGTGCAATACCGAAAACGAAAGAAACAAGCTAAACTAAACCTAAAACTACGCCGAAGTTGGTGGCAAAGCCTTGCGGCATTCCCCAGGCTTCAAGCAAAGGATACAATAAATGGGTAGGACGGGAATAATAGGCTAACAAAAATGGCCTCAATCATGTTTATGGAAGAATGTACACAAGTCATATATGTGATCTCGAGAGGTTCTAATGCAAGTTCTGAAGATAGAGCAATCAAGATGAGCAATTCACACACAAAAGAAAGAGGACTCATGGATGTCAGTCCTAGGCTCAGAAGCTCACGACTTTTGTCTTAGAATCTCAATCTCAACTAGTCTCAAGATGATTAGTTTTGAAAGAATTATAGCATAAACCCAATAATCTAAATCATCACAAGCTTTTTAACATGCCTTAAAGGATATCATCAATCAAATTCAATCAATGAAGTGACATGTTCTTCAAGAAGAGCAAGGAATTTTTTATTAGCAAGGGTTCATCTCAAAACATCTATGTGCAAATGAAATGCAATGTATGAAATGCACATGAAAAAGAAAAAAATATGAAAAAAAAAATTATATGCAAAAACCGAGTTACACATGAATTACAATTGAGTTTCAAGTGAGTTACCCCCACCCCATGCTTAATTCCTACTTTGTCCCCAAAGTAGATAATGATAAAGAGTAAGAGAAGAGAAAACTCACTAAATATCAGGCATTTTGGCAAAAGCTTTCAGCTCAAGAGGAGACAGGGCACGGTATGTTCTGGTCATCCGGAAATTCAGCCAAGCTCCCCATCAAAATTCAGCAGCAACTCCCTTAATTAGCCCGCATCAGATGGGATTTGGAAGCTTAAATGGGAGGCCCAGCAGAAATTCCAGCAGCTACTTTGATTCATAGTTGTGTACCTCTGCAACTACCATCGGGTGGAACATTGGAGGATTCTGAGATAGGGTTTGTGGGGCAATGGCAGCAACAGCAGCAGCAGCAAGGGTTGAGAAGAATCGGGTGGCGAGGGCTGACTGCAGGAGCTTCGGGTGGAGGTGTGGTGGTTTTGATTCAACGGTAGTGGGGAAGTGATGAGGAGATGTTGTAGGTCGAAGCTTTTATAAGTGGCGGTGGAGGCATCGGCGGAAGGAGATCCGGCGGTGCTGAGCAAGAGAGAGATCAGGGAAGAGGGCGCTGTGATGACGGAGATTGGAAGAAGGAAGGGAGCTGAGGAAAGCGCCTTAATGGGGTGGTGCGAGGGTGGTTCGCCGGCAGTGGTGAAGACGGATAGGAGCGAGGCGAACTGGCGCAGAGCGAGGGAGTAGGTTGTTCCGGCGGTGGCCAGCAGCGGCGAGGGCTGAGTACAGAAGCGAGGGCGAGTGAGCAAATGCAGCCGGTGGTGGTGAGGGCAAATCGACGGAGGCTCGGATGCGGGTTGAGCGGTGCCGGCGAGATTCGGGAGGAGACGAGCTAGAGAGGAGAAAAGAGAAGGAGAGGTGAAGAGGGCTCGCCGGTAGAGTGGCGGCGGGTGACGAGGAGAAGAGGGACGTGTTAGAGAGAGGAGAACGCAGAAGCGTCCCTTTTTTTTTTTTTAATTTCGAACAATTGCGGAAAACAGAGACAGAACGCACGGCCGCGCGCTATGGCACACGGGCGTGTAAAATTTGTTTTTTTTTTTCAGTTTATGATAGTAACTAACAATCTTAACTAAATAAAATAAAAGGAGAACTTACCTAGGGTTGATCCGAAAATGTTTGAACCTTCCCGAATGGATGGTCCAGGGCTCGATCCACCCGTCTAGTAAAGTTCTTTCGGGACGATATAATTGTGATCCATCAAAGCTCAAACTCCCGAAAGATGTGCTCTTCTTCTTAGCATCTTGTCCCTTTGTGTGTTCACCGTTACCACCATCTTCGAATAGAAAAACTTCCTCTTGGGATTTGGTGTATGGCGGTATGTCAACGAGAACTTCATTTATGTCATCTATATGCCACTTGGAGAGTAGTCCAGCGAAAGCCCCGAATTGTTCCTTAACATTCTCTTGAACCATCACTTCAGAAAATAGTGATGGTGACAGGTATACTCGGGGAACAACCAATCCAGATTCTTCTCTGGATTCCTCTTCCCTAGTATCATCAATATCAAACACTTTAGACTCATGTATATGCTATTCCAGACATTCCTCAATCTCAATAGATACGACAGTGCACTCGTCATTGTCACTGTCACTGACATATGTTTGGTTCGAGAGGCTCTCTGGAACAGTTTGAGCATTCATGGTAAGTTGAGCAATTCGAGCTTCAATTGCCGCAATCATAGCGAGTAGCTCCTCCGTTGATAGGTGTGAATAAGGTCCTTGCTCGGGAGGAGGTTGAAAAGGAAATCCTATCGGGGCCCTTTCATGAGCGTGATTGCTCTCATAATACTCATAAGAATTGCACCTTTGGTACATATCATCAGGATCCTCATAGGTAGGGGCCCACAACACCGGGCATTCAGAGATCATATGCCCAAAATCCCAGCAAAACTCGCAATGAGCATGGTTCTCATACATCGAGAATTGATTTTCCAAAGTGGCATGACCAACAGATGACAAAACATCACAATATGGAACGCAGTTCATCTCTAGAAGAACACACATGAAATCACAAAAAGAAAGAAAAAAATCAAAAGCAAAAGAAAGACTTAGCAAACCAGTTTATAGAAACAACCAATACTATCAATAGTCCCCTACAACGGCGCCAAAACTTGATGTGGTCTAAACCAACACAAGAATAGTGTAGCCTGAACCAACCTCGCAAGACTACGAGATCAATTGCAGTATACGGATATCGATCACGGGGATTATATATGTATAAATTGTTATCTAGAACTAATAAGCTAAGTCAATAAAGGGAGACTTGATTTTAATCTAAACTAAGAAAAACAAGCAAAGATTATGGATAAAATATGTATGAGAAATGATTCCAGGATAAAGGATTCCGACGACAATGCCACAAGGAATTCAACCCGATGTTCACTCGAACTTCATCTTCTTAATATGTCAAATTGAAGGTAAATTATCTAAACTCATCACTACTCAGTTGTCGCATGTTGTAGTAATTGTGTCTAAATTAACCAAATCTAGACCCTTTAAGTTCTTTATAGACCTTAGGAGAAAATCAATTAAACTTTCGCTGTCGCGTTCCGCCTAATCGATTCACACCTAAGAATCTACGATAATTTATTAATCCTCAAGAGTCCTCAACAATTGTTGAAATGTCACAATAACAATTGTCAACTTCTCAAGTTTAATCCTAGGGTCCGATGAAACCAATCCTCATTTCGACATCATGAATTTCATCTATTTATCCAATTTCAATTCGCAGCGGTAGCATCTTGAATCCAAAAAGGATTCTAATCGATTGACATCAATTAGGTTAAGAAACTAGGATCAAATCAATTCATAAAATTCAGACTAAGTTCAAGCAAACATCGAACTCAAACAATTCGCGACATTGACGGGTTCATCCTAACCCTAGAACGGAAAATTTAACCAAGCATAATATAGAATGAAATGGAATAAATTAAAGACATTCTTAAAATAAAATGCAAACCAGGAATCTTTGCCTTCAATCCAAAGTGCAATACCGAAAACGAAAGAAACAAGCTAAACTAAACCTAAAACTACGTCGAAGTCGGCGGCAAAGCCTTGCGCCATTCCCCAGTCTGAACCGACGAGCCCCCCCTCCTTGTTCTATCACATACGAAAGTATATATATGTGAAGATTAATGAAATTACAATTTCAACCCACGAAATTAAATAATTAAAATCTAACCCAACACCCAATTATAAAGTTAATTCCATCAAACAACCCCTAAGTTTAGAAACTTCAATCATTGTAAATTTAGCTCCTCAAGTTCAATTCAATATTCTCGCCGCTCCACATTAACACTTCAATTTCGACAATATCGCTTCCAATGTGCCTGAAATCAATAAAAACACGGTGTAGACTCCGAAAATGCAAAATAAACAAAATAAAATATAAAAGATGATAACTATGCATGAAAATGATCTAAACTAATATGAAAATGCAACCTTAAAATATGACTAAATTAGATGTCATCAAGTTCTCTCAGCTTTCTGCTCTGTTCTTGAAACGCACTTTTCCGAGTCCTCGTTCATCGGATTGACGCATATGACCATGCGTTGGAAAGCTCTTTCCGAGGTCTACAACTCTCATCAAGACATCAAAGCTTGATTCGGAATGATAAATGGTGAAAAATGGCGTTTTCTCCAGCTGCAACATCCTTAGCTTCTCCATGAGTTTCCTTTAAGCTTCAAAGTGCGTCCGATTTCTGCGAAATATAACCAAAACTTGTGTAGACCTCCATATATTGCAAATATATGTAAACTACACAGATTCTGTATTGTTCTAACCCAAATGTATGCAATGTATGCAGAAATCGATATAAAAGTTAGTGTAAAACATGGCAAATTAGGCTCGCAACAAAGCTCCCCCTACGAAAGTGCATCCCTGTTAAGCATTCCGATCTCACGTCTAATGTAGGTGAACATGTCCTCTGCCAAAGGCTTTGTAAAAATGTTATCCCATTGATAATTAATTGAAATAAAGGATATGGACACATCACCTTTTTCGACATGGTCTCTGATGAAATAATGAATTACATCAATATGTTTGGTCCTTGAATGCTTAACGTGATTCTTTGTAATGTAGATGACACTTGTGTTGTCACACTTAATGGGAATGTCTTTGAGGTTGATGCCAAGATCTCTCATTTGTTGAGCTATCCAAAGGATTTGGGAGCAACATGCTCCAGTGGCTATGTATTCGGCTTCGGCAGTGAAAAGAGCAATTGCGTTTTGTTTCTCTGAGTTCCAACTAATCAAGGATGCCCCTAAGAATTAGCAACATCCCGACGTGCTCTTCCTATCCACCTTATAGCCTGCAAAGTCTGCATCAGAATACCCAATTAGTGTAAAAACTCTTTGCTTCGGGTACCACAAGCCAAGCTCCTTAGTGCCATTGAGATATCGAAAGATCCTCTTCACAGCTACGGGGTGAGATTTTTTAGGGTCAGCTTGAAACCTAGCACACATGCAAACACTAAACATGATGTCAGGTCTACTAGCAGTAAGATATAATAAAGATCCAATCATCCTTCGATATTCCTTTTGATTGATACTCTTCCCGGTCTTGTCTTGATCTAGAGATAAGGTTGAGCTCATGGGTGTCTTGGCTGCTTTGGATTGATCCATCTTGAAATTCTTCAAGAGATCCTTAGTGTACTTGCTTTGGTTGACAAAGATCCCTTTCTTAGATTGATGAACTTGCAACCCCAAAAAGAAGTTGAGTTCACCCATCAAGCTCATCTCAAATTCACTGCACATAATGTCAGAAATTTCCTTGCACAAAGATGTGTTAGTAGCCCAAAAAATATATCATCAACATATATTTGAATAACCAAAATGTCATTTCCTTTGGTCTTTATAAAAAGAGTCTTGTCGATCAACCCCCTTTTAAAATTGTTTTCTAAAAGATATTTTGACAAGCGCTCATACCAAGCTCTTGGGGCTTGTTTCAAATCATATAACGCTTTGTCTAGTTTATAAACATGATTAGGAAATTCCAAACTTTCAAAACCGGGGGGTTGACATCCATTTGATATAATTTTATGCCCATAAAAGATGCAAATGCTAATAAAATGCGAATGGCTTCAAGTCTGGCTACGGGAGCAAAAGTCTCCTCGTAGTCGATAACTTCCTCTTGATTGTAGACTTGAGAAACAAGCCTTGCTTTGTTCCTCACGATCTTACCATTCTCATCTAGCTTTTTCTGAAATACCCAACGTGTGCCAATGACTGATTGATGCTTTGGCCTAGGCTTCAAGGTCTAGACTTTGTTCCTTTCAAATTCGTTAAGCTCACTTTGCATAGCAATGATCCAGTCTGGCTCTTGAAGAGGCTCATCTACCTTCTTTGGTTCTATAAGAGAAACAAAAGCATGAAAAGCACAGAGATCTGTAAGTTTAGAACGAGATTGAACACTAAATGGAAGGTCAGAGATGATATCCTTTAATGAGCGTGATGAGGAGTATTTGAACTTTCTATTGCTAGTCTCAGCTCCCTAGTTCATCACATCAACATGATTAATTTGTGGTACATCTGATTGCATGGATATGTTAGGCTCAGTTACAGCAGTTTATGAAGTTTCAGCACTTTTGGATTGGTCGCCAAGGGCTTTGGATTGAGCTTCAAGACCTTGGGCCAATTCTTCAGTGTTAAGAATTTGATCTTGCATGTTCATCTTCTTTGTGTTCTTGGTAGAAATATCATCACCATCCTCATTCTCTGTATGGCTGTTAAGATCTACATCTGCAACACTTTAACTTAAAGAACCGTCATTTCATTCATCAAATATAACATGTATACTTTCCTCAACCATCTTGTTCCTTTTGTTGAAGATTCTATGTAACGACCCAAAAGTATAGATATCCGAATATGCCTCCATAAATCTACTTAGAGGATTTATAAGGTTCGAATGATCCGGTTATTCGGGGAACGTTATAGAAGAGTTTTGAATTCTTTCGTGAGCTTTAGATCTTACGACCGAGTACGAGTTATTCAGCTAAGTTATTTGTTTTTAGCGGAAGCAATGGTTTTCAAAAGTGGGGATTTCAAACCCCTAGAAATGCGCGCGCCTGTTGGAGGCGTTCACCTATCTTAGGTACTATCGTGTAAATGATAGTACCTAAGACAGGTATACCAAAGTCGCCGCGGCATACCCGGGTTAAAACCAAATCAAAGTAAGCGAGAAAGTAAAGAGTGCGTAAGTCATGCCTCACTCGCTCTAATCGTCCCAAAAGGTCTGTCCCGACAACCATCCATATAAGTAAGTCATATCGGGTAAGGGGTGCCTGAATCTAAAAACAATAAATAAAGCGGGGTCAATCATCGGAAATATGCACACTCAATGCCATATAAAGAGGCATAGTTAAACTACATGAATGTTAAAATGTAACACATAAGCAAGTGTATAGATATATATAAATGAGAAATAAACACACAAGGGCCTATATCATCATCATTATCATCATCACCATCACCATCATATCATAATATCTTCTCAAACGTACTCATCCTTCTCAAACATACTCATTCTTTCTCATCATAAGTCTTTCATCATTTCATTCTTCTTTCATCGAGTATAAGTCATTTATTCAGATTTTGACGGTCGTCCTACCATAGACACATAGCATACATATGAATTGTTGGATTTACTAAGTTCATCATACGTCATATTACCGGTTTATATTCCTAAACATGTTACTAGGTCTTGTGATGCATGAAGACTCTCGATAAGACAAAGAGTATCACATAAATCCATCATGAGTAAGTCCAGGGGACTTACTTGGAGTCCGGAGAATAAGCAAACAATAAAATGCGCAACCAAGGATCCAATCAACAAGAGCCTAGTAATTTCATTAAGCTTTCATTAGATGGTATTCTAATGCATGGTACCCAACCTAATAATCAACATGCATCCACATGAGGTTCATGATTCTATAGATTATGCACTTTGGTTAAGGGATCCGGACTTAACAAGTTATAATATATATCGTATTATCACATAATCGATTTTCTTCTTATCGGATCATAAGCCAAGTTATGGGTATACTTCACTTCTGTATTTTATATGCTCTAAGTTTCGGTTATTTCATCATATATTTAACCATATTCTTAGCATTCCCTTAACCAAGTTTTTAATCGAGTCATTATAAACACTGGTTACTAAAATTATAATAACTCTTGATCCAACCGTTGGATCACCCTAATTTTTTAAGGACAATGAGATAACATTTTCTTGCACATAATATTATGATTTCAGCTGAATCTTATCGTTGAATTGGAAAAAAAGTCTAAATTACAGAGGTACATATATCCATTTTGTTTTTTGACGTTTTCTACAAAACGCAACCAAAAACACGTAGAGGCTCCACTTCCTAAGCCTTTTCCAAGCACACAAGATCTACTCCTAGAGAGAGGGAGGCGGATGAGGGATTACCTTCTAAGAATCCCACACAACGACTCAAGAACACCCTCGGGAGTCCTTCGGAGCACCTTCCAAACACCTAGCCATTTTGTCACAAAAAAATTCCAAAACATGATTTAGATTCCTACTAAAAATTGAATAAATGGAGTTAAAACATATGTTGGAACTCAGTTTTTAAAGAAAGGAAGGGTTCTTACCAAGAAATCAAGTCAAACTCTCAAGACCCTTCAAAAAGAGTTTTCTGCAGCTCCAAAGATGGACGATTTTGGCTGGGAAAAAGACCTTGGATATTTTTGTTTGAGATATCTATAGAAAGCTAGGTTCAAGACGGATCCATGGCCACTGATTTTGCTCAATTTGGATGAGTAATGAGGGAGATATGGATTTTTCTTTGAAGGCTGTCCAAAATGGACAAAGAATGGAGTAGGCTCTCTTTCTCTCTTTGTTCTCTCTCTTGGGGACGGATGGCCCTTTGTGAATGAGCCCCAAATGAGCCTTAGCTCAGATTTATAAAGGAAGGGAGTAGGTTTGGCTTGAGTCAAAGCATGGGAGGTGATGGGATGAAGAGATGGGAGCGGTTGAATGTCTATATTCACAAGCAAGCCACAAGTCAAGGGTTTGGTGGCTCAATGTTGGGCAATTTGGGTGGATGACCTCTTTAACATAAGGTAAAAACCGAGCTCGCAAAACGTTAAAATCCGTTACATTTATAAGATACGAGAAAAGTGCCTTGGCTATATTTTTCACGTCATTAAATCAATGTAAAGCTAGGCATAAAATTGTTACATTTTTTGGGTTTTCAGAATCATAAGGGATGATAATATTCGGATTATCCTACGGATATTTTATAAATATTAATTAAATTCCGGTCTTTACAATCATCCACCTCTAAAAACAAGTCTCGCCCCTGAGACAAAAGTTTTAAACCGGTGGAGAAGGTTTTAAAACTTGAGTCCTTGAATCGTAACAAAAGGCACACGATCATCCTGGATGTGTCGTCCAAGAATCTCACGCCACCTTTGCCACGACCGTAATAATCTTGAAGGCTTCATCAAGCATGTGATGGGCGCCCCCATCACATCTCTCCTTAACCTTGAAAGTATCACAACTCGAGAAGATAATCACACTACCGCTCGTTCTTAGCGAAAATTCCATGAGTGCCCCCGTGGAAAGCTCGTATCCACTTCGCGAAGTATAATAGGTTTACCCGGACATTGGAACCTCAAATTGCTCATTTTTTAACTAAATCTCAAAATCAAGGTGTTTGGCATCCCGACTCGACTTTAGACCTAGACACTTCTAGTCTCGACGCATCTCCCTCTCAGGAGGTGGTTATCCACCTCTAAGGATCAAACACACGATCTCACTATGATCTATTCCTCAATCAAGAGGGTGGACTTCATCCACCTCTAAGGCTAAGCCTTATTCTGTGTGTGCTATGTTCGTCATCTCGTCATCATATCATCATCATAAATAGGGAGTAGCACGCAGTCAACTTCCTATCGGGCAAGTTGTACTCAACGATGTAACTAGTGCGTGCTAATACTCCGTCATGTACTCATCTATTGAATCGTAATCACATCCATGTCATCATATAATCATCTATCATAAAATATCACTAAACAGTGATAACACATCATATTAGACCACTCATGGGCCCACCACGCATACAAATAATCAAAAGTGCACACTCAACACCAAGGTAAAGATCGAATCAATCAAGAGTACAACTAAAGGGTAGACATCATAGGGTTACTCACCAGCCAACTCACGAGGTAAGGACTATATCCTCACGTGGCTCTACATACTTGGCTAATAACTCGCCTAACACTCCCCCATAACTGGCCCGTATGCTATCCTCGGTCTCCCAGGTGGCCTCCTCGGGACTCCTCCTAGCCCACTGAATCAAGACCAATGGCACCTCTCGTCGTCTCAACTTCTTGACCCGACGGTCAAGAACGGCTATTAGTCGCTCCACAAAGGTGTGGTCGAACTCTATATGAAGACCAGAATTATCTAGGACATGACTCGGATCGGGCTCGTATCGCCTCAGCTGCGAAACGTGGAAAACATCATGGATGCCAGCTAAGGTAGTCGATAGAGCCACTCTGTAGGCTGCCTCTCCTACTCGCTCCAGGATCTCGAAAGGTCCTACATATCTAGGGCTCAACTTGCCCTTCATGCCAAAGCGTCGGATCCCTCTCGTCGGCGACAATCTTAGACATACATGATCTCCTACATCAAAAGTTGCCTCAGTCTTGTGGCGATCTGCGTACTTCTTCTGGCGGTCATATGCGATCCTCGGATGCTCACGAATACGTCTGACCTGATCTGTAGCCTCCTGCACATACTGGGGCAACGTCCCAAGCACATCCCCTGGCTCATCCCAACATATCGGTGACTTGCATCGTCTCCCGTACAACACCTCAAAAGGAGCCATCCTAATCGAAGAATGATAGATGTTGTTGTACGAGAACTCCACTAGCGAAAAGTGTCTCACCATTAGTTTCCCCCACTCTAACACACATGCTCTCAGCATATCCTTTAATGTCTAGATCGTCCGCTCATTTGTCCGTCTGTCTGCGAATGATATGCGGTACTGAAATGTAGCTTGCTCCCTAGAGCCTCGTGCACCTGCCTCCAGAATCTCGAGGTAAACCGACCATTTTGATCTGAAACAATCCTCTTTGGGACTCCATGTAACATCACGATATGCTGCACGAATGACTGCACTAGTGTGGACACTGGCCACGTCTCCTGAATCGGGATAAAATGAGCGGTCTTGGTCAACCTATCAACCACCACCCATATGGCATCAAAGCCTCGGACGTCCTTCCTGAGTCCAGTGACAAAGTCCATGGTAATATCGGTCCACTTCCGTGCGGGGTCGGGAAGTGACCTGGTCATCCCTCCGGGTCTCTGGTGCTCAATCCGCACTTGTTGACAGACCTGACATCTCGCTACAAATCCTGCAATGTTGGCCTTCATCCTACACCACCAAAGGCCATCCTCGGGTCCTGATACATCTTATTCGATCCCGGGTGGATCGAATAAGGAGTAGAATGCGCCTCTCGCATAATCCTCTGCCTCAGATCGTGCACCTCTGGCACTGCAACTCGACCATGTAGCGTCAATATCCCATCTTCTCTGACAGAAAATGCTCTATAGTGACCCTGGGTCATACGTTGTCGGATGTCTGCTATCCGTGGACACTCTGCCTAGGCTCGGCGAATCTCATCAATCAACTCAGATTGTATCTGGAGGAAACTCAACTGACCACTCTCTCTTCGTGACCAGACCTTGATGCCGCAACTCATCAGATCTCTCTACAACTCTGGCTGGGTTGTCAACCTCGATAAGGTAACCTCCGGACGAGTCTTCCTAATCAGCGCATCGGCCACTACATTGGTTTTCCCGGGATGATAAACGATGTCGAGGTTGTAGTCCTTGATCAACTTGAGCCACCTCCTCTGATGCAAGTTCAGCTCCTTTTGTGATCGGTCATGATCCTCACTGACGTGCCATACAGATAGTGCCTCCAGATCTTGAGCGCATGTACCACTGCGGCTAGCTCAAGATCGTGTGTGGGATATGACTCCTCCCCTGGCTTCAGCTGGCGTGAAGCGTAAGTGATGACCCGATCCCTCTAATGTAGCACACAACCTAAACCTGAACTCGAAGCATCCGTGTAGACCATGATGTCCTACGTCCCCTCTGGTAGTGCTAACACTGGCGGATGCTAACTTCTGCTTTAGCAGATCAAAACTGGCATGGTACACCGGACTCCACTCGAAGGGTACTCCCTTCTTCGTCAGCTGTGTCATCGGCCTAGCTATGCTGGAGAAGCCCTCGACGAACCGTTGGTAATAGCTAGCCAAACTGAGAAAAGACACGATGTCTCTGATGTTCTTGGGGAGCTCCCAAGCAATGATAGCATCAACCTTCGATGCGTCTACTGATATCCCTGTTGCGGATATAACATGACCAAGAAACATCACCTCGGAGAGCCAGAACTCACACTTGCTAAACTTCACGAACAGTTTATGCTTCTGCACAATCCTCAGCACAATCCTCAGGTGCTCAGCATGCTCCTCTCTGCTCCTCGAGTAGATCAAGATGTCGTCGATAAACACCACCACAAATTTGTCAAGAAAATCGATGAACACCCTGTTCATCAACTCCATGAAGGCGGTTGGCGTGTTGGTTAGCCCGAACGGCATAACCACAAACTCGTAGTGTCCGTATCTGGTCCTGAAGGCAGTCTTCAGGATGTCCTCTTCCTTCACCCTCAACTGGTGATAACCTGAGCGCAAATCTATCTTCGAGAAGACGAAAACTCCCTGCAGCTGATAGATCAAGTCGTCTATTCTCGGCAACAGGTAACGGTTCTTCACCATAGCCTGGTTCAGCTCTCTGCAATCTATGCATAGCCTCAACGACCCATCCTTCTTCTTCACGAACAACACTGGTGCTCCCCACGGCGAAGCATTCGGCTTGATGTAGCCCTTCCCGGCTAGCTCCTCCAACTGTGCCTTCAGCTCGGCCATCTCTTTCGGCGCCATCCTATACGGGACCCTTGAAATCGGCCTAGTGCCCGGCTCCAACTGTATAGCGAAATCAACATCTCGTTGTGGCGAAAGTCCTGGTAGCTCGTCTGGGAAAACGTTAGTAAACTCACTAACAACGGGGATATCTGTCAGGCTGGGTCGCTCGCGATCCACCTCTAAAGCGTAACACATGTAGCTTGTGCATCCCTGGGATAGAAGTCTCGCCGCTCGAACGACGCTGATCTGAGCTCCGTTCCGTTTGGGGTCGGTCCCTTACACCTCGTGCTCAGTCCCATCCTCCGTGAGGATGGAAACTGTACGGGTCCTCAGGTTGAGGATCGCTCCGTAGAAGTTCATAAAATTCATCCCCATGAGCATCTCGTCTGTCCGCAGTGGCATGACTATCAAGTCAGTGGGCCACTCTCGCTCTCCTATCCGAATGGGGCATCCTAGGATCTCACTCCCCGGTATCGAACAGAATACGAAGAGTAGAGCCACAGAACGATATCGTACCTATGGAAGTCGGAGCTGTCAAATTGCCGTTCCGCATCGGGAACGCGCGAGGTGGCGGGGGTGGTAAGAAATCAGTGTCTACAGCTATCGCTGCCAGCTGTGCAAAACCTCTGCCCTGGCCTAGTCCTGCTGACCCTGCAGACGACTGTGCCTGCTGATGCTGGTAAGATCCTCGGCCATCTCGACCTCTTCCTCTACCTCTACCTCGGCCTCCACCTTGGCCTCGACCTCCTCTAAAGCTATTGTCTCCTCGACCACCTCCGTATCTACTATCTCCTCGGCCAGCTCCCGACGGAGTCCCCCTCCCCTAACCCTGTGCATAAGAAATCTGAGCGGGTGTCGGTGCCTCTGGAAGGCGTAACGACGAATCTGCAGGAGTGACTGAAGATCTCTCACCCTGCAGGCACATGACAGCACGATGTCCTACTCCTCCACATGTGTAGTATGAAATGAACTTTCTAGGGCATTCTGTCCGGTAGTGGCCCTCCTCACGGCAGTTGTGGCAGATAATAGCTCTCACTCTAGCCTCGCGGTATGATGATACAGGTAGAGCTGGAATGCCCCAAGTGGCCCCGCTGGTCGATCCTCCTCTCGCTTGCCCCTTCCATGGGCCCCTATCAAATCTGTGCTCCGTGGGTCGTGGCCTCTTTCTGCCAGATGGAGTGCGAAAAGTGGAAGACGTGGCAATTGTCATACGTAGCTGGGGTCATAGCGGAGGGTCATCTCTAGGAATCTGTCATATTTCATTTCCTCCATGTTGGTAGAGATCAGAAGAACGTCTGACGGAAGCCTCATAGAAAGGATGCAGATGCGCATCTCTCCGGTCTTACAGACCCCTCCACAATAAACGATCTCCTTCTTGAACTATCAGACGATCTCGGAGATAGATAGCCGTGGGACGTAGCGGGTGCTGAAGAATGCAACCTCTCGTGCTACCTGTGTCCCAGATGGACAATACTCTCTCAACATCAACTTCCTGAGCGCCTCGTAGGTCCATGCAGTACGATCATCACGATAGATAAGCCATCTGTCAAAAGCTTCTCCTCAAAGCTGCCCAGCCGCAAGCCTCTGTCTCTCCGCATCGGGTACTCCAATCAAGCTGAAAACTCCCTCGAGCCCTCTGAAGAAGTGCTCGATATCCTCTGTGATAGTCTCTTCACCCAGTCGGTGACGCCAGCTGATCTCTCTCGCTCCAGCAACGCAAGTAATGCCCTTTCTATTGCTGATCCCTGATGCTGCCTATCAGCCGATCCCTGCTGTCCGAGGATCTCGACCTCAGCGTCGGTCTCAGTCTCAGTCTCTGTCTCGGGAATGCGTCCACGACCTCGGCCACGTTGTCTCCCGCGTCCTCTACTAATCTCGGTGTCAACCATGTTGACAACTGGACATTTAAGTGTACTCAATATACACCTTAACAAAACGTCTTCTTCAAGGAAGACGGCCCTCAGGCACATTTGTTTCACATAATTACATCCCTTCAAGGGGATGGCCCGTAGGCACAATTTTATATCACACGGAAGCTAACTAGATAGCTATCCTTCGAGGGATAGCTTGGCGAGCCCGCCTCTAAATCCTATCCTACTCCAACCACCATGGTTTCTCCCTTTGAGTCTTCTTCGACCAACTGTAAAGGAAAACTAGTATTTTGCCTACCAGAATCTCGTTCTACATCTATATAAGATGTCTATCGCCTTTATACTACCCATTGATCCTATCTCTCATCTAGAAGGATCCTAGTTCATTTTAATTTCCAAAGGGTTTTGAAAATATTTTATAACTCGTGCGTACTCAGGTCGAGGAACCTGGCTCTGATAACAACTTTGTAACGACCCAAAAGTATAGATATCCGAATATGCCTCCTTAAATCCACTTAGAGGATTTATAAGGTTCGAATGATCCGGTTATTCGGGGAATATTATAGAAGAGTTTTGAATTCTTCCTTGAGCTTTAGATCATACGACCGAGTACGAGTTATTTAGCTAAGTTATTTGTTTTTAGCGGTAGCAATGGTTTTCGAAAGTGGGGATTTCAAACCCCTAGAAATGTGCGCGCCCGTTGGAGGCGTTCACCTGTCCTAGGTACTATCGTCTAAATGATTTTCAAGTTGGAAATATAATCTGCAGAAATAACATACATCAAAGTCGTCGCGGCATAGCCGAGTCAAAACCAAATCAAAGTAAGTGAGAGAGTAAAGAGTGCGTAAGTCATGCCTCACTCGCTCTAATCGTCCCAAAAGGTATGTCCCGACAACGATCCACATAAGTAAGTCATATCGGATAAGGGGTGCCTGAATCTAAAAACAAGAAATAAATCAAGGTCGATGATCGAAAATATGCACACTCAATGCCATATAAAGAGGCATACTTACCCTACATGAAAGTTAAAATGTAACACATAAGCAAGTGTATAGATATATATAAATGAGAAATAAACACACAAGGGCCTGCATCATCATCATAATCATCATCATTATCATTATCATTATCACCATCACCATCACCATCATATCACAATATCTTCTCAAACGTACTCATCCTCCTCAAACATACTCATTCTTTCTCATCATAAGTCTTTCATCATTTCATTCTTCTTCCATCGAGTATAAGTCATTTATTCAGATTTTGACGGCCGTCCTACCATAGACACATAGCATACATATGAATTTTTGGATTTACTAAGTCCATCCTACGTCATATTACCGGTTTATATTCCTAAACCTATTACTAGGTCACGTGATGCATGAAGACTCTCAATAAGACAAAGAGTATCACATAAATCCATCATGAGTAAGTCCAGGGGACTTACCTGGAGTCCGGAGAATAAGCAAGCAATAAAATGCGCAACCAAGGATCCAATCAACAAGAGCCTAGTAATTTCATTAAGCTTTTATTATGTGGTATTCTAATGCATGGTACCCAACCTAATAATCAACATACATCCACATGAGGATCACGATTCTATAGATTATGCACTTTGGTTAAGTGATCCGGATTTAACCAGTTATAATCTATATCGTATTATCACATAATCGATTTTCTTCTTATCAGATCATAAGCCAAGTTATGGGTATACTTCATTTCTGTATTTTATATGCTCTAAGTTTTGGTTATTCCATCATATATTTAACCATATTCTTAGCATTCCCTTAACCAAGTTTTTAATCGTGTCATTATAAACACTCGTTACTAAAATTATAATAACTCTTGATCCAATCGTTGGATCACCCTAATTTCTGAAGGATAGTTAGATAACATTTTCATGAACATCATATTAAGATTTCAGCTGCATCATATCGTTGGATTGGAAATAAAGTTCAAATTACAGAGCCATATATATCCATTTTGTTTTCTGACGTTTGCTACAAAACGCAACCAAAAACATAGAGGCTCCACTTCCTAAGCCTTTTCCAATCACACAAGATCTTTTCCTAGAGATGGGGAGGTGGATGAGGAATTACCTTCTAAGAATCCCACACAACGACTCAAGAACACCCTCGGGTGTCCTTCGGAGCACCTTCCAAACACCTTGCCATTTTGTCGCCAAAAATTCCAAAACATGATTTATATTCCTACTCAAAATTGAATACAAGGAGTTATAACATATGTTGGAACTCTGCTTTTATTGAAAGGAAGGGTTCTTACCAAGAAATCAAGTCAAACTCTCAAGACTCTTCAAAAACAGTTTTCTGCATCTCCAAAGATGGAATATTTTGGCTGGTAAAACGACCTTGGATTTTTGTGTTTGAGATATCTCTAGAAAGCTAGGTTGAGGACGGATCCATGGCCACCGAGTTTGCTCAATTTGGATGAGTAATGAGGGAGATATGGATTTTTCTTTGAAGGCTGTCCAAAATGGACCAAGAATAGAGTAGGCTCTCTTTCTCTCTTGGTTCTCTCTCTTGGGGACGGCTGGCCCTTTGTGAATGAGCCCCAAATGAGCCATATCTTAGATTTATAAAGGGAGGGAGTAGGTTTGGCTTGAGTCAAAGCATGGGAGGTGATTGGATGAAGAGATGGGAGTGGTTGAATGTCTACATTCACAAGCAAGCCACAAGGCAAGGGTTTGGTGGCTCAATGTTGGGCAATTTGGGTGGATGACCTCTTTAACATAATGTCAAACCCGAGCTCGTGAAGCATTAAAATCCGTTACGTTTATAAGATACGAGAAAAGTGGATTGGGTATATTTTTCCCATAATTAAATCCATGTAAAGCTCATAAAAATTTTAAATGTTCCGGGTTTTCATAATCATAAGGGAGGATAATATTCAGATTATCCTACGGATATTTTATAGATATTAATTAAATCCGGTCTTTAAATTCGATATGTTTTGCTACTTGTGGAGTAGCCAAGAAATATACCTTCATCACTATGCTCATCAAATTTCCCAATGTTATCTTTTCCATTGTTATGAACAAAACAAGTACAGTCAAAGGGTTTAAAATATGATATAAGGGGTTTGCACCCTTTGAAAAGATCTTAAGGAGTTTTCTTTAAGATGGAACGAATAAGACAACAATTCAAAATATAGTTAGCTGTGTTAACAGCTTCAGCCTAATAGGCTTGAGGTATTGCATTTCCTAAATGAATAATCCTGGCCATGTCCTCTAGGGTGCGGTTTTTTCGTTCCCCAACCCCATTTTGTTAAGGTGTCCTTGGAGCAGAAAAACTATGGGAGATGCCATATTTAGCACAAAACAAATGAAACTAAAGTTGATCAAACTCCCAACCATGATCACTTCGAATTGACACTATGGGCTCGTTTCTTAAAGTTTGCAACTCCTTACGAAGTTTTCAAAACTCAAACAAGGCCTTTGATTTTTCTTTTAAAAAATCAACCCAAGTATATCTCGAAAAATTATCAACAATAACAAGCATGTACTTTTTACCATTGGGAGATTTGACTCGCATAGGACCACAAAAATCTATATGTAAAAGTTCAACGGGTCTAGAAGTACTTACAACCATCTTGGGTTTGAAAGAGCTACGTGTTTGTTTACCTCGTGTCCATCTTTTGCACATATCAATACCTTTGAAGTCTGTCTCAGGTAGTCCTCTTACAAGCCTTTTGGACACAAGCTTTTGTAGTGTGTGTGGGCTTACATGACCGCGTCTCCTGTTCCAAAGCTTTGGATCGTCCGTCAAAGCCTTTAGACAGGTTAAGCTTCCTTGTGCCACTTGCTAAACATTCACAGCATATACAGATGTTGTTATGGCGATAGGCAGTTAGAACAATTTCACCTGTATCTTCTCTGCGCACTAGACATCTTTTCTTGTTAAATCCAACATCATTACCACTATCACAAAGTTGACAAACACTAAGCAAATTATACTTCAAACCATTAACAAGATAAACATTTTTAATGCTATAGGTAGGATCACTCCCAACACTACCGATGCCAACGATGTCACACTTTCCTTTGTCACCAAGAGCGATTGTTCCAGTTGATGCTTCTTTAGATCATGGAAGAGAGACCTCTTCCCACTCATAAGTCTCGAGCATCCACTATCAATAATCCATTTTTGCTCTTTCACATTGGTGATCTCCTGCAAGACAAAAATCAACCTTTGTGGCTAGACTAATAAGCAAATTTAGATCCATTATTTGGATTAACCATATTTGGTAAAATATTGCCTTTGGGGACCCAAACTTGCGTTATCCATTCTTTTCTCAAGTGAACAGGAAAGGTATTGCGAATAATATGTGGAGCCTTTCTTCTCTAGGGGCAGGTCTCTCTTACATGTCCCTTTCTTGCACAGTGGTGATATATAGGAGAGGTTTTGCTTCCTTTTGCCTTTACAAAAGTGGTAATGTGTTGCTTCTTTAAAAACCTTGGATTGTAACCAATACCACTTTTGTTTAGAGAACTTTTTTGCTCACCCAACATCCTATAAAGAGTGCCTTTGGACTTGGTAGAATTTATGAGGGTTGTCTGTTGGTCTTGAATCTTCTTATTCAGCGAGATCTTCTCGTTCTCTAAGTCATGATGTTCATTTCTTAGAGACGAGAGATCTTGCTTGAGTTCAGATTTCTCTGAGTCGAGAGTCTTGACTTTAATGTCAAGACCTGAATAAGAGGTTTCAAGACTTTTGACCCTCATAGACAGTTCCTCAATAGTTCTTTCATGATCCACAATTTTCTTAATAAGAGTGTTGGTTTGGGCAATGAGTTTCTCTTCATTTGCATTCATATTAGAAAGGAATTACGATAATACCTCTTTTGGACTTACGATAAGCTCTCTTACAGTTTCCTCAAGTTGCTCATCGTGTGATTCATCTCCTAAGGCCATGAGACAAAGGTTGGCCTTTTCATCATCGGAGTCTGAGTCACCTTAGTCAGAATCACTCCAAGCTGCCACCATGGCTTTCTTCTTCCATCTATCACCTTTCTTGAAATGACTCTTCTTCCATCTTTCACAAGATGATCTGTTTCACCACATTCAAAACAAGACAAAGGTTTAGTCTTCTTGTCATATTTGTTTTATTGAGACTTACCTCGAAATTTAGAAGACTCTGATCCATCCTTGTTGTTGAATTGCTTCTTCATTTTGAGGATTCGAGAAAGACCCCTTGTAATAAGAGAAAAGGGATCATTCTCATCCTCATCCTCATCTTCAGAATCAGATACATCTTTGGGCTCATCCTTCTTAGACTTGAGTGCCAAGTTCTTAGTGTTTGTTGGAAGTTCTCCATCGTCTTCATTGAGAATCATCTCATGTGTGATCAGCTTCCCAAGCAATTCATCAAGGGGTAGCTTAGTGAGATTCTGGGCTTCTTCTATGGCTGTCACTTTCGGACACCATTTGTCTTTTGGGACGCACCTCAATATCTTCCTTACTTTCTCAACATTCTCAAAGGTCTTGCCAAGAGAGTCAAGGTTGCTCGTGATCTCCGTGAACCGTGTGAACATGGCCTTAATAGACTCATCTGGCTTCATTTTGAAGTGTTCATACTTTCGAAGGAAAATGCTGATCTTGGTGTCCTTCACTTGACTAGTTCCTTCGTAGGTGACAACCAGCTTGTTCCAAATCTCTTTAGCCGACCTACAAGATGAAATACGGTTAAAATCATCAGTACTAAGACCACAGTATAGTAAGTTAATAGCTTTGTAGTTCTTGGGGACGAGTTCAAGATCCGCTTGGATGAATTCAGCCTTAGTCTTCACGACTTTGCTTCAATTTGGTCCATCTTTCACTGGAATCTTCGGACCATTCTCTATAATGTTCCAAAGTTCCAGATCTTGATCTATAATGAACATTTTCATCAAGGACCTCCAGTGGACGAAGTTGTTTCCTACAAAGAGTGGTGGTCTACTGGTAGACCTCCCTTGTGCAAATCCTCCGCTTGCTTCACCAGACATGATAAAAAAACTCACAAGATTGTTAGATCAAAAGCAGTGAGTAAGGCTCTGATACCAATTGAAGGTTCGATAATGTATAACAAAGTGGAATAAAGATACTCTAGAAGGGGGGTTGAATAGAGTATGCCAACGTTTCTTCGATAATCTCAAGATTTTTGAAACGCTTGCAAAACCCTTTGAGATTAGACGTAATTCCTTCCTCTGGAAAACCTGAATAACAAAAGGGTTATACAATTCGAAACAAGTGCGGAAATATGGTAAAGTAATAAGTAAAGGATGCAACGAATTGTTAACGAGGTTCGGCTCCTTAAAGGCTTAGTCCCCGCCTATGGTTCTTTCACAACCCTATGATTCAACCGGCTTTATTGATTCACAAGACTTAGGATCCTAATAGCTCACGGAGAAGCCTCTCTCCTACACAATTGCAATCTAGTCAACTCACGTTCCCTTGAAGTCCTAGACCAATCTAGAAGAGTCCCACCTCTCTCAGCTATCTAGTACAATCCTCTTACACGTCGTGAATCAATCGCCTAGTGTCCACTTCCTGAGTTACAAACTCTCGAGTATAACACTCTCTCGAAATATATCCTATAAGCTCACTGTGTAACTCTCAAATGCTTTGAAACAAAAGATACAACTTTTAACACCTAGAAGAGAGTACACGAAGAAGACAGATTGAACTGAGGGCTTGTGTGCGATGTAGATCAATGAGATTTTCGTTCAACACTTGTACTGTCTTCTCTTCTTCTTCTCCTTTTTATACTAAATCAAATCGGTGCCTCTATTCAAAGAAGGATCTCCTCTCATCGGCTAGAACAGATCACGACAATCTTCACAATCTTCTATTCTGGGAAACTCTGAAGCCATGATCCACCAGATTTGATCTTCTCGTCTTTAAGCTTAAGGTAGGAGATTTTCTTTCGAAATACTTGCTGCATTGTTAGTGCATAATATATAATAATATCTGGAAATATATAAAATAACAACATATAATAACATTCGGAAATAATATGTAAATAATGCAGGTTTTGTGTTTCATCAACACAACTGTAGCTTCAAAACCTTTGACACAATCTATGTGTTAAAACCTTTGAAACCATTTCCGATTTTCATCAAGGGAGTGGAGTTATCAGGTTTTGCTGCAAGGTTTGAGTCGATTAGAAGTTTCCAATCTTGCTAGGAAAGAGCATTTATTCTCCATTTCGTGAGTAAGTCCTTTAATTTACAAATAATGTCTTCAAATATATCTTTATTTACTCTTCCATTAATTATTGGGCTACCTAGATATTTCTCTAGGTTACGTTGATTTGAGATATTTAGACACCTTTCCAGCTCCAAATTTTTTTGTTGTGTAATCCCTACTATAGTTTGAAAAAAAGATTTATGGAAATTAACATTATGCATGGAGATTTTTGTAATAGTTCTCAATTATTAATTTGGTTTTTCGGCAAGTTGTAACGTATGGTTCCTGTTGTAGAGATGATAATGTCATCCACGAATGATAGAAAAGGGATCCTTAGTCCATCCATCCCAAATTTAAAACCAATTTACATGTCTTGTGAATAATATTAATGTGATAAATTTCTTGCTAGTATTTCCTCTCCTAAAATAAAAAGGAATGGGGATAAGAGGTCACCCTAATGAAGTTCCCTCGATGGAGGAAAAATTAGTATGGGGCCGACGTCGTTGACCAATACAAATAAAGAAACTATAGTTACGCACTCGTATATCCACTGTATGAATGCGGATGGAAACCATAGTTTTCCATTACAATCTACTCTATTGTAGACCTTTTTCAGGTCCAGTTTCATTGTCACCCATCCTTCTTTTCCTTTTTGATTTTTGAAAGAATGGAAGATTTCATGAGCAATTAAAATGTTGTCTTGGATGTCCCTATCTGAAATAAATGCGCATTGTTATGGGTGTCATCATTAAATCAATTTCGAAAGAGTCTTGTTTCTTAGAAAAAGTAAATATATGTTTCAAGAGAATTTACTTAGGGAACATACTATGAGATTTCCCATCTCTTTTGAGTCGTTCTATTAGAATCTTGGAGATTATTTTGTATAGTGTAGAACATAGACTAAGAGGTCATTTCGTCAGGACTAGGGGATTTGTTAGAAACCCTTCACTGCCCTTATAATGCTTACAACCACTATGTCTCAATATTTCTTGAAGAACTCCGTGGTCATTCCATCGGGACTAGGGGATTTGTTACTCCCTATGCTTTCAACACGCTTAATTTTGCCATTGGATGATGACTTTATTTTTTAATTGTTTTCCACATCCTTGATTAAGGGTGTTACAAGGTGTAGGTAAGTATTTAGAAGGTTTTCAGGAATAGGTTTTTGCTTGAATCTCATATCAAAATTATTCTTGTTTTCATTTCTTATGTTTTCACCCCCCTACTATTTGAGTTCCCTCAGTGGTTGTAATTGCTTGTATTATTTTTATACTTCTTCTTGTTGTAACCCCATGAAAATAGAATGTTTTGGAGTGTGTTAGTTTGATGTAGTTCGCATTCTCCCTTTGGTTCCAATTCATTTTTCTGGAAGATTAATAGACTATCCTTCCTTTGTGTTGTTGATTGTATGAGGCTGGCAAAATGCGCATTTTAATAGGCGTTATAGGGTAGTTTTAGGCACATAGATTTCCGTTGTAATATAACCACCGTTTCTAGTTATTTTAGTATTTTACACTTCTGTGGTAGAAATAGGGATTTACACTATTTGAGTTGATTTGTACAGATTTGTGGATCCCACTTGGTGAAGATGCAAGGCAAGGAAGTCGGAGGAGATCAATTGGAGAAGGAATCAAAGAAGAAAGGAGAAGAATTGAAGAACAAAGGATGAACGAAGACAAGGCAAGGCTCAGATCTAGCATCCACTAGGAAGCCTCTAGGAGAGGATTCGGGCACCAAGGCAGTGGACAAGGGAGACCGAAGGCGTGTCAGATATCATAGTACTTACTTGAATTTTTGAGGAGCGAGCTCGTCCCATGATGGTGATTTTACAACCTTTGCATTGCAAATTTACATTGAGCGATCTCATCACTGGATCATGGATACCCTTGGCCAACAGATCGAGAGGGTTGAAACAACCCCAGCAACATTAGGACACTGGTTCGATGGGATCGAGGAACATTTTGAGCGATGCTTTGAAGGCTATGATCAATCATTCGCCACCATCATTGCAAACCAAGAAGCCCAAATGGAGAGTTTCAACGATTTTTGTGGGATATTCCAAGGGATGAACTTTCAAGGCTTTCCATTACAACCACTACCACCAAAAATGTGATCTAGTAAGTTTCCTCTTCTCTTACCTTATCCTTATTGCTTATTTTGTCGTCTTTGATGTTTCATTGAAGGCAATAAAAAATTCAAGTGTGGGGGTAGGATTTAGTGTATATATGATAAGGGAGTTTTGCTATGTAAATAAATATGAGTATAAACTAAGCACACAAGCAAACCAACTCGATCCAACAAATAAATACAAGACTCCCCTGCTACAGTATAGAGGAATCTGATTCAATCCACGAGGAAGCGTGTCATCGCTCTCCAAAGTAGCTTCAAAAGGTTCTGTTATCGACCAAAAGTCCTCGAGATCGACAAGGAGTAGTCAATAAAGACAGTGGATATTCAGCAATAAAACATCAGTAGGTCATAGTAGTGACCGATGTCGATGAGGAGTCCTCGACGTTGATCAACAACCTACACAAACCATCAAACAACAAAGCAACCCAATCGTGATGACTAAGTTGTCGATATCGAGTTAGCATAGAGACTGGTCAACTCAGAAAACTATCGACTGACATAAGGGCAGATGATGTCAACTAGAGCAGTCAATGTCGAGCAGTAAAACAGAAAGAAAAGTTCGTCGACAATAGGGGTCGAAGAATAAAATGATGGTTGAGGACATGATGATCAAGAAAGGTTCAAGGGTTTGAGAGGTTTCACAAAACACAACGTAAGGCTAAACTTTAGGGTTTCAAACAATGATAAAAAGATATGATAACTCCACTCCCTTGATGAAAATCAAAATAAGTTTCAAAGGCTTTGACAGTTAGTTTGTGTCAATGATCTTGAAACAACTGTGTTGATGAAACACAAAACCTGTACTCTATGTTATTATGCTCGAATATTATTTTATATTATTATATGCTTCCAGATACTATATTCTAACATTTCAGGAAGCTTTTCAAAAATTATCTCCTTCCTTAAAGCATGAAGATGAGAAGGACACAATCGGAGATCATGGATTCAAACTTTCCAAGTATAAAAGATCTCAAAGATGGCCATGATCAGCCTAGCCATTGAAGAGAAGATTCTTCTTTGGAGGCGCCGATTTGTTCTCTATAAAGGAAAGGAAAAAGAGAAGACAAGAAGACACTCGTTGAACACAAGCTCTCATTCGCACTCAAGCCTTCAAGTGAAATCTGTCTTCTTCATGTGCTCTCTGCTAGTTCTTAAGAATCTTATATTTCATTTCAAAGCATTTAGGAGTTACACAGTGAGCTTATAGGATATATTTTGAGAGAGTGTTATACTCGAGAGTTTTGTAACTCAGGAAGTGAACACTAGGCGATTGATTCAGTAAGTGTAAGATGATTGTACTAGATAGCTAAGAGAGGTGGGGCTCTTCTAGATTGGTCTAGGACTCCAAGGGAACGTGAGTTGACTAGATTGCAACTGCATAGGAGAGAGGCTTCTCAGTGAGCTATTAGGATCCTAAGTCTTGTGAATCAATAAAGCCGGTTGAATCCTAGGGTTGTGGAAGAACCCTAAGCGGGGACGTAGGCCAAGTTTGTGCCGAACCTCGTAAACAACTCATTGCGTCCTTTACTTACTGCTTTACCTTATTTCCGCACTTGGTTCGAACTGTTTAACATTGTGATTCAGGTTTTCAGAGAAAAGACCAAGTCTAATCTCAAAGGGTTTTGTACGAGCTTCAAAAGTCTTGAGACTATCTGCAAAAAACTGGCATACTCTATTCAACTCCCCTTCTAGAGTATCTTTATATTACTTTGTTTTACATTATCGAACCTTCAATTGGTATCAGAGCTTTACTCACTGCTTTCGATCTAACAATCTTGTGAGTTTTTTATCATGTCTGGTGAAGCAAGCGGAGGATTTGTACAGGGAAGGTCTACAAGTAAACCACCACTCTTTGTAGGAAACAACTTTGTCCACTGGAGATCTTTGATGAAGATGTTCATTATAGATCAAGATCTAGAACTTTGGAACATTATAGAGAATGGTCCAAAGGTTCCAGAGAAAGATGGACCAAATGTAACCAAAATTGCGAAGAAGGAGTCTGAATACATCCAAGCGGATCTTGAACTCGTCTCCAAAAAGTAAAGGGCTATTAACTTACTTTATTGTGGTCTTAGCACTGATGAGAATCGTATTTCATCTTGTAGGTCAGCTAAAGAGATTTGGGACAAGCTGGTCGTCACCTATAAAGGAACCAACCAAGTAAAGGACACCAAGATCAGTATCTTCTTTCGAAAGTATGAGCTTTTCAAAATGAAATCTGATGAGTCTACCAAGGCCATGTTCACACGATTCACAGAAATCACCAACAACCTTGACTCTCTTGGCAAGAGCTTTACGAACGTTGAGAAAGTGAGGAAGATATTGAGGTGTCTCCCAAAAGAAAAGTGGGGTCCTAAAGTAACAACCATAGAGGAAGCTCAAGACCTCACCATTCTGCCCCTTGATGACCTGCTTGGGAAACTGATCACGCATGAGATGATCCTTAATGAAGAAGATGGAGAACTTCCAGCAAGCACTAAGAACCTGGCGCTCAAGTCTAACAAGGATTAGCCCAAAGATGGATCTGATTCCGAAGATGAGGATGACGATGAGGATGATCATTTTGCTCTTATCACAAGAGGCCTTGCTCGAATCCTCAAAATTAAGAAACAATTCAACAACAAGGACGGATCAGAGTCTTCTAAATTTTGAAGTAAGTCTGAATACAACAAATATGATAAAAAGACTAAACCTTTGTCTTGTTTGGAATGTGGTGAAACATATCATCTTGAAAAATACCGCCCTCAAAAGACGAAGAGCCAGTCCAAGAAGGGTGATAGATGGAAAAAGAAAGCCATGGTGGCAACTTGGAATGATTCTGACTCAGATGATGAGAAGGCCAATGTCTGTCTTATGGCCTCAAGAGATGAATTCCACGATGAAAAGCTTGAGGTAATTGTAAGAGAACTTATTGCAAGTCCAAAAGAGGTATTATCGGAATTCCTTTCTAATATGATTGTCAATGAAGAGAAACTTATTGCCCAAACTAACACTCTTATTAAGAAAAATGTGGACCAGGAAAGAACTATTAAGGATCTGTCTATGAGGGTCAAAAGTCTTGAAGCTTCTTATTCAGGTCTTGACATTAAAGTCAAGACTCTTGACTCAGAGAAATATGAACACAAGCAAGATCTCTTCTCTCTAAGAAGTGAACATCATGACTTAGAGAACGAGAAGATCTCCCTGATAATAAGATTCAAGACCAACAGACAGCCCTCATAAGTTTTACCAAATCCAAAGGCACTCTTGATAGGATGTTGGGCGAGCAACAAAGTTCTCTAAACAATAGTGGTATTGGTTACAGTCCAAGGTTTTTAAAGAAGCAGCACATTACCACTTTTGTAAAGGCAAAAGGAAGCAGAACCTCTCCTATATGTCACCACTGTGCTAGAAAGGGACATGTAAAAGAGACCTGCCCCTATAGAAGAAAGGATCCACATATTATTCGCAATACATTTCATGTTCATTTGAGAAAAGAATGCATAACGCAAATTTGGGTCCCCAAAGGCACTATTTTACCAAATATGGTTTATCCCAATAATGGATCTAAATTTGCTTATTGGTCTAGCCACAAAGGTTGATGTTTGTTTTGCAGGAGATCACCAAGGTGAAAGAGCAAAAATGGATTATTGATAGTGGATGCTCGAGGCATATGAGTGGAAGGAGTTCTCTTTTCCATAATGTAAAGAAGCAATCCACTGGAACAATCACTCTTGGTGACAAAGGAAAGTGCGACATCGTTGGTATTGGTAGTGTTGGGAGTGATTCCAACCATAGTGGCAATGATGTCAGATTTAACAAGAAAAGATGTCTAGTATGCATAGAAGATACATGTGAAGTTATTCTGACTGCATATCGTTACAACAATATATATGCTATAAATGCTGAGCAAGTGGCACAAGGAAGCTTAACATGTCTAAAGGCTTTGACGGACGATCCAAAGCTCTGGCACAGGAGACTCGGTCATGTGAGTCCACATACACTACAGAAGCTTGTGTCCAAAGGGCTTGTAAGAGGGCTACCTGAGATGGACTTCAAAGGTATTGATATGTGCAATGCATGCACATGAGGTAAACAAACACGTAGCTCTTTCAAACCCAAAAAGGTTGTAAGTTCTTCTAGACCCCTTGAACTTTTACATATGGATTTATGTGGTCCTATGCGAGTCAAATCTCCCAATGGTAAAAAGTACATGCTTGTTGTTGATGATTTTTCTAGATATACTTGGGTTTCATTTTTAAAAGAAAAATCAGAGGCCTTATTTGAGTTTTCAAAACTATGTAAGAAGTTGCAAACTTTAAGAAACGAGCCCATAGTGTCAATTCGAAGTGATCATGGTAGGGAGTTTGATCAACTTCAGTTTGATTTGTTTTGTGCTAAATATGGCATCTCCCATAACTTTTCTCCTCCTAGGACACCTCAACAAAATGGGGTTGTGGAACGAAAGAACCGCACCCTAGAGGACATGGCCAGGACTATGCTTTTAGAAAATGGATTACCTAAAACCTATTGGGCTGAAGTTGTTAACACAGCTAACTATATTTTGAATCGTTGTCTTATTCGTTGCATCTTAAAGAAAACTCCTTATGAACTTTTCAAAGGCCGCCAACCACTTATATCTTATTTTAAACCCTTTGGTTGTACTTGTTTTGTTCATAAAAAGTGAAAAGATAACCTTGGGAAATTTGATGGCCGTAGTGATGAAGGTATATTTCATGGCTACTTCACAAGTAGCAAAACTTATAGAATCTTCAATAAAAGGACCCAGTTAGTTGAAGAAAGTATACATGTTATATTTGATGAATGCAATGACGGTTCTTTGAGTGAAAGTGTTGCAGATATAGATCTTAACATCCATGCAGAGAACGAGGAAGGTGATGATGCTGCCACCAAGAACACAGAGAAGAGGAACATGCAAGAACAAATTCTCAACAGTGTTGAGACGTCAGAAACTGCTGTAACTGAACCTAACAGGACCACATAGTCAGATGTACCACAATTCAATCCTGCTGGTGTGACGAATCAAAGAGCTGAGACTAGCAAAAGAAAATTCAAATACTCCTCATCACACTCTTTAAAGAATATCATTTCTGACCCTACATCTTGTGTTCAAACTCGCTCTAAACTTAAAGATATTTGTGCTTTTCACGCGTTTGTTTCTCTTATAGAACCAAAGAAGGTAGATGAGGCCCTTCAAGAGCCAGATTGGATCATTGCTATGCAAAGTGAGCTCAACGAATTTGAAAGGAAGAAAGTCTGGACCTTGAAGCCTAGGCCAAAGCATCAATCAGTCATTGGCACACGATGGGTATTTCAAAACAAGCTAGATGAGAATGGTAAGATTGTGAGGAACAAAGCAAGGCTTTTTGCTCAAGGCTACAATCAAGAGGAAGGTATTGACTACGAGGAGACTTTTTCTCCCGTAGCCAGGCTTGAAGCCATTCAGATATTATTAGCATTTTCATCTTTTATGAGCATAAAGTCATATCAAATGGATGTCAAGTGTGCTTTTCTTAATGATTTCTTAGAGGAAGAAGTTTATGGGCTCAACCCCCAGGATTTGAAAGTTCAGAATTTCCTAATCATGTTTACAAACTAGACAAAGCGCTTTATGGTTTGAAACAAGCCCCAAGAGCTTGGTATGAGCGCTTGTCAAAATATCTGTTAGAAAATGATTTTAAAAGGGGGTTGATCGACAAGACTCTTTTTATCAAGACCAAAGGAAAGGACATTTTGGTTATTCAGATATATGTTGATGATATATTGTTTGGAGCTACTAACGCATCTTTGTGCAAGGATTTTTCTGACATCATGTGCAGTGAATTTGAGATGAGCTTGATGGGTGAACTCAACTTCTTTTTGGGATTACAAGTTCATCAATCCAAGAAAGGGATCTTTGTCAACCAAAGCAAGTACACTAAGGATCTCTTGAATAAATTCAAGTCGGATCAATCCAAAGAAACCAAGACACCCATGAGCTCAACCTTATCTCTAGATCAAGACAAGACTAGGAAGAGTGTCAATCAAAAGGAGTATCGAGGAATGATTGGATCTTTACTATATCTTATAGCTAGTAGACCTGACATCATGTTTAGTGTTTGCATATGTGCTAGGTTTCAAGATGATCCTAAAGAATCTCACCTCGTAGCTGTGAAGAGGATCTTTCGATATCTCAATGGCACTAAGGAGCTTGGTTTGTGGTACCCAAAGCAAAAAGATTTTACATTAATCGGGTATTTTGATGCAGATTTTGCAGGCTATAAGGTGGATAGAAAGAGCACGTCAGGATGTTGCCAATTCTTAGGAGCATCCTTGATCAGTTGGCAATCAAGGAAACAAAACTCAGTTGCTCTATCCACTGCTGAAGTCAAATACATTGCAGTTGGAGCATGTTGCTCCCAAATCCTTTGGATAGCTCAACAAATGAGAGATATTGGCATCAACCTCAAAGGTATTCCCATTAAGTGTGACAATACAAGTGCCATATCAATCACAAAGAATCTTGTTCAGCATTCAAGGACCAAACACATTGATGTGAGACATCGTTTCATTAGGGATCATGTTGAAAAAGGTGATGTGTCCATATCCTTTATTTCTACTGATTATCAATGGGCTGACATTTTCACTAAGCCTTTGGCAGAGGACAAGTTCACCTTCATTAGTCGTGAGATTGGAATGCTTAACAAGGATTCACTTTAGTAGGGGGAGCTTTCCCTTTACGAAAGATAAATTCTACTCAATGTCAAGACCTTTAAGAATTATGTCAAGGTTTGTGATCTGAATGGTAGAGAACAGATATCGGATCATATATTTGGTTATTATCTTTTTAGATATTTGATCAAATATAGTTTTTAATGGATTTTAAACATATTTATATATATCACATATTTTATTTCTCTATCCGAGTATGTGTTTTAATTTTGGGAAAGATATTTTCGGATTTATTCCCTCCTATTTTAAATTGTGAGAAGAAGGTTTGAATTTTGAATTGAAATATTTTCAAAATGGCAATGTTATAATTACCCACATTGGAACCATAAACCCGTCCCATCAACTTCATCATCTCACTCTACTTAAACCCCAAACTGTACCCGTTTCTCTCACCACTTCAGGCTTATTTAAACCCTTTCCAATTCGTCTTCTCCTTCAACCTCTCAACCTGTTCTGAAACCCTAGCCGAATATCTCCATGGCTCCCGAATCAAAGAAAGCCTCCACACTCAAACGTCTTGGCGCCACCCCCAAGGGACGCCAGGCCACTGCTACTTCCCCTCAACGAGAACCCACTCCACAAGCAATCGTCCCAGCTACTGTCCAGAGCACCATCGCTGAGAGCACGACTACAATAACCAAGAGTTCTCTGAAGTGCTCAGCGAAGAAACCTCTCAGTGCTAAGCAAAAAGGGAAAAAGAAAACCATTGCTGAGGAGGTGGACGAACAGGAGGAAGAGGAGGATCTAGATGTGATTTTGGAACGAGATGCCGCCAAGGAAGTCGAGGAAGAAGCTTTGAGAAAGAGAAAGGTCGAGGAAGAGGCCGACCTGGCGAGGAAATTGGCCGAGGAGGAGGCCGAGAGAGTTCGAAAAGAGGCTGAGAAGGAGGTTCCCACTGAGGAGGAACCAGAGGAAGAAGAAGAGGAGGACGACGAGACCGGTGATGACGAGGATGCTGAAGGAGACAACGATGAAGGGTCCGCTGAGGACTCGGGTCAGAGGATGAAGAGGATGAGGAGCCCGAAGCTGTTCCCTCTCCTTCTCCTCATCCTCCTCCCCCGTCTCCAAAGAAGCGGAAAGCCCCAGTAGCAAAGCCTCCATCTCCCAAGCGTACCAGGAAGGACACTCTCAGAAACCTTGAGGCGCGTGCCAAGAGGACTGCTTCTACATAGGCTCGCAGGAAGAATCCTGAACCACGTGCCCTCATCCAGGTAAACCAATCCTTGCCCTCTTAATGGTTTGAAAATGCTAAGATGGTTGGAAAGTGGGTAGATGAGTTTCGAACTCGTAAGATTTATTGTTCTGATTTTTTAGATCTTGCGTTCTTTGAAGCTTTGAATTTACCATGCATCTCTCTACTCAAACAATCCCCTGCCTGGACCCTTCTCAACCTTGAAGTTGTCTATTATCCCCAACTTACCCGCCTGTTCTACATAAACCTAAAAGCCAAACACAATGCCGACGGTTGGTCTTTGGAATCCCTCGTCAAGGGAGTTAGAATCTCTTTCAAATCCATTGACTTCGCTGATTTCTTTGGCCTACCTAGACCTTGTCCACCCTCTCCTGAAAAACCCCACGAAAGAACAGTGCATCGCCCTTGCCCGATCTAAATATCTCCTACCCGAAGCATCCAACAGCACCTCAAAACAGCTTACCCACTCATCCCTTACCCTAGAGGCAAAAATTATTTTCAACATCATTGTGCGTTGCCTCCTACCCCGCTTAAACATTGGCTCTCTCCTTACCGATAATGCCATGATCCTTTTATACCGCATCTTAAACGTTGATCTTGATCTGACCAACACTATTCTCAGATTCATGGCTCACACTCGAAAAGCCAGAAAAGGAACTCCCCTCCCCTTTGCCACCCTTTTGACCCATATTTTCAAAGCTTCTGGAATCGATTCCAAAAATGAAGAACATCAGCGTCATATGGGTAAGTTCGACTCTAAGAGCTTTGAGAAGATAGGCATCACTCGGTCCCCCCCAAGGGACTTGGAGTCTTGCCTCTCCCTCAAAAGCTCTTCCCACTGCCTCTGCCATTGATGAGCGCATGGACAACCTGGAGTTGGGCTTGGAGGATGTTCGCCTGGATATCAAGGAGCTGCACAAGGAGTTTATGACGGAGATGAGCGGGGTGTCCAAGTTGTTGCAAGGTCTGAGGTCGCTGCTCACGGATGATGCTCCGGACGATGAAGCTTAACCCTATCCTACCCTACCTTAACCCCGAATCTGAAACATTTCTGGTTTTTGGAAACTGTTTCAAAACTTTTTGGTGACTTTTTTACCTCCTCCCTTGGTTGAAAGACAAAAGGGGGAGATGATCTGATGTGGTTTAGGCATTGAAAACTTTTTTAACTGATGTGAAGGTCTTGGAAGACCTTATTTTGTTTTCAGTTGGATGTCTTTCACGTTTTAAAATTATGATCCAACATTCGTCTAACCCATGCAGGTACTTAGTCCGATGCTGCTTATATTATATATCTTTGACTAAGTTGCAGGGATGCACAGGTTTTGTCTTTCATCAAGAGGGACATTGATAACTCCACTCCCTTGACCAAAATCGGAATAAGTTTCAAAGGCTTTGACAGTCAGTTTGTGCCAAAGGTCTTGAAACAGCTGTGTTGATGAAACACAAAACCTGTACTCTAGGTTATTATGCTCGAATATTATTTTATTTTATTATATGCTTCCAGATCTTATATTCTAACATTTCAGGAAGCTTTTCAAAAATTATCTCCTTCCTTAAAGCATGAAGATGAGAAGGACACAATCGGAGATCGTGGCTTCAAACTTTCCAAGTATAGAAGATCTCAAAGATGGCCATGACCAGCCTAGCCGTTGAAGAGAAGATTCTTCATTGGAGGCGCCGATTTGTTCTCTATAAAGGAAAGGAAGAAGAGAAGATAGGAAGACACTCGTTGAACACAAGCTCTCATTCGCACTCAAGCCTTCAAGTGAAATCTGTCTTCTTCGTGTGCTCTCTGCTAGTTCTTAAGAGTCTGTTATTTCATTTCAAAGCATTTGAGAGTTACAAAGTGAGCTTATAGGATATATTTCGAGAGAGTGTTATACTCGAGAGTTTTGTAACTCAGGAAGTGAACACTAGGCGATTGATTCACGAAGTGTAAAAGGATTGTACGAGATAGCTGAGAGAGGTGGGGCTCATCTAGATTGGTCTAGGACTCCAAGGGAACGTGAGTTGACTAGATTGCAATTGCATAGGAGAGAAGCTTCTCGGTGAGCTATTAGGATCCTAAGTCTTGTGAATCAATAAAGTCGGTTGAATCCTAGGGTTGTGGAAGAACCCTAGGCGGGGACGTAGGCCAAGTTCGTGCCGAACCTCGTAAACAACTCATTGTGTCATTTACTTACTACTTTACCTTATTTCCGCACTTGGTTCAAACTGTTTAAGTTTATGATTCAGGTTTTCAGAGAAAAGACTAAGTCTAATCTCATAGGGTTTTGTACGAGCTTCAAAAGTCTTGAGACTATCTGCGAAAAAACGGCATACTCTATTCAACCTTCCTTCTAGAGTATCTTTATATTACTTTGTTTTACATTATCGAACCTTCAAGATCTTTCAAAGCCAAGGTTTACCACGACAACAAACATGTAAGCACAATCAATGAATCATCAAAGAAGCTTGCTTTATCAATCAAGGAAGAGACTTTCATCAATTCAAGCAAGTAGATCAATGAATTTCACGACAAATTAACCTAATTGACTTCTACCTTTTTCACAATTAGAATTCATAAAATTTTGAATAAAAACCCTAATTACAAACCAAGTTTTAAAACATGAGTTCCTTAAATTCGCATTCAGGGATTAAGCACTAGGTAGAATAAGATAAAAAAAAAATAGTAACATATCATTGATTCCTCAATCGCACAAACATGGCTATTGTCGGGCTCACCCTGACCCTAGAAGAAAAGCGACTACTATCTCATGGTAAAAGAAAACATGATCACATTAAGGAAATAAACTTGCATTAAAACATGAAATAAAACCTTTGAAGTCTCCACAATCTTCTTGCTCAAACTCTTGTATGAACGCCCAAATCCAAAAGTTTCAAACTACTCTAATTCTCTATGAATGTGTGTTGTAGGATGTAGTATATCTCCCTCAAAGCATAACCCTAAAGGCTTAATTTATAATAATAAAACTAACCTTAACTCTCAAGGAATAATATCTAATTTAAATAAGAAAGTCTATCTATATTATGGAAAGATAGAATAAAGATAGTGGCTTAGTAATCCTCTCAAGATTCGGCCCAATCCAAACGCATCTGTTGTACGCGAATCTTCGGTCGACATCAAGCACTACAACTTTGGTCGACCTCAGATGAAATGTAGTCAACACATGCCTTCTCTTCCTTAGCTTTTAAGTGTAGATCTGGTCCAGGCGACATCGAGTAGAGTCATCGATGTCGAGTAGTGGTCGACACAAGATCTGAATTTCGACCACTCTCCTTCTCATTCCAGTAGTCTGCCTTTCTCAAATCTTCAAAATCGTTACTCGACATCAACCAAGTCTAGTCGGTGTCGAGTCCCTTTTCAGCTTCTTGGACTCCTTCTTGGAATTGCTTCAAATTGGCTCCAAATCTTGCAAAATCAAACCAAACTTATGTAGACCTCCATCTCTTGCAATTTATAACATTCTACACAAGTTCCTATCATTCCCCACCTATAACATATATGAAAGACATAAATTGGAATGCAAATAAGCATAAAAACTTGGTTAAAAAAACACGGACATCAAATCACCCCATACTTAAGCTTGCTTGTCCCCAAGAAATAACTTGGATGATCATACATATGAAGCCAACAATAGTTGAGATGGCCGGGATTTGATGTATTTTAGATTCTGTTCTAGCGCACTTAATTTTTTTATAAAAAAACTTTTAACATCATTCGAAAAAATAGTGTTGTGTCTGTTTTATTTTCAACATCACAAATTTAAAAACCGATTTCAAAATTTTATTTAACATCATGCGTTTTTTGAAAAATGTTGATCGTTTGATGTTAAATGACATAATTCTAGTAGCGTATGACAGTGATGAATAGTAAATATAAACTAACCATTGTAAGTAAGAGATGAGTATCTTTGGAGAAGCGACAAATTAATAGAAGATTAACCATGAGAAATCTTTGAATGGGTTGTGAAGGAAGAAATTAGTTGAAGAATTGAAAGATTACTAACTATGATTGATCTAATCCCTAAAGGCCAAACCCATCTAGTTAATGCTACTATATGCTTACAACCATCCTTGGGATGAACCAACCATGGGAACATACCCCCACGCTTCGTACGAGCATGCCAAACTTTCTCAAGCTTGACATCAAAGCCATCATAGAGTTCCCATTGCTTATTAAAGATCTCTTGTCATGAGCTAGTGATCACAAGCTTAGCTGTGCCAAGGACAAGCTTTTTCGCCTCGATCCTCCTCATGATCTTATAGGTGGAGTTTATATCATCCATAGACTTCCTGCTTTGTTTCAAAATTTGCTCTAACTTTTTCCTTCCAAGGGAATGTCCCATCAAAAACATCAAAGAGCTACGCTGCCACATGTGTCTACATAATGCCCATGAATCACATATGGTCAAATGGGTTGGCCACCTCCGATTTGCTCTCCCCAAACCTTTTTTTGACTAGATGGTTTGCTCCATATGAAACATCATGTGGAAGAAACACATTAATTTTCTAAAAGTAGAGAAGAAATGATAATTCATTCCTAACTAACATCAAGTTATTCAAACACACATGATCGTTCAACACAATTCACATGATCCTCTACCACCATATTAATCCAGAATTGAAGGTTCACTAAACATTTTCTCTAGAAAGCCTTAATTTGAAATAAATGCAAGGTAATTTGCACATAAAAACCCCAACATAAAACATTAACAAACAAACAGGCACTACGCCAGATGGACTTTCGGGCGACGGACCGAAGTCGTCGCCTGAAAGGTGTTTTTCGCCCTCTGACAACTCAGGCGACGAACTTCCGTCGCCTGAGTTGTGGTCGGGTGACTTTCATCCTTCCACCATTCAGTCGACGACCATCTGTATGTCCGTCAGCGGAGTTAACTCAGGCGACGGAAAAAATGTTCGTCGACTGATGATGTTGTCAGAGGCCAAGGGCCATCCAGGCCCGCCCATTAAGGCTCAGGCGACGAGTTCAGTGTCATAAGTTCGTCGCCTGAGTCGGTCCATAGGGCTATGAAAGCATTCAGGCGACGGAATTTTTTCTTAATGTGTCGTCGCCTAGATAGTTTCAGGAGACGGATATAGAATTATTTTGTCTCCTGAGCGGTCCATAGGGCTATGAAAGCATTCAGGCGACGGAATATTTTCTTAATGTGTCGTCGCCTAGATAGTTTCAGGAGACGGATATAGAATTATTTTGTCTCCTGAGCGGTCCATAGGGCTATGAAAGCATTCAGGCGACGGACTTTTTTCTTTATGTCTCGTCGCCTAGATAGTTTCAGGAGACGGATATATAATTATTTTGTCTCCTGAGTGTAGTCTAAGGATGCATTCTCAGTTGTATGTCCGTAGCTGGAGTGTTCAGGAGACGAAATTTTATATAAGTCCGTCGCCTGAACAGGTTTAATTTTTTTTTTTTTTTTTTGTATAAGTTCGTCGCCTGAATTGTTTTGATTTTAAAAAAATAAAATTTAATAGGGCTGGTGCCCCCTGTTCGAATGTACCTATAGCACATGTTGTGCTCTTGTCCTAAACTCTATAAACAACAACACAAACAACACATACAACATACTCAACACCATACAAGCACAAAAAACTTCACAATTCACAACATACAATTCATTCCATCACATTAAAAACTTCACAAAAGTTGTCTAAATGTTTCACCCTAAACCTTGTCCAACATACCAAAAGTATGTGACAAATATCCATCTTGAGCAACTTCACAAAAAACTTCACAAAAGTTTATCTAAAAGTTTATCCAGAAAACCTTGTCCAACACAAGTTGTCTAAAACTTCACAAAACTTCACAAAACCTTGTCCAACACAAGTTGTCTAAAAGTTTATCCAGAAAACCAGAGCAATGTTTTAGTTAGAGGGATATGAGGAGGGCGTCCTTACCTTGCTATTTCGGCTGGGGGGAGGGCTGATTGTCTGTTGGATGACCAGCTGAATTGGTGGAGGGCTGAGGAGAAGCTGTGACAGCCTGAGGACACACGACGGAGGTGACGGATGGTTGTGAGTTGGCCTGACCACTGAGCATGTCCATCATGAGCCTCTCGATGCTGGCTATACGCTCCTCCAGCTGCTCATTCTTGGTCTCGGTTAGGGTGGTTTTCTCACGCAACCTTTCTATTTCAGCCTTCGCCTCCTCCAGCTCCTTGTCCCTCTCTGCAGCCCTTGCTGCCCATGGACCCCCTCTTTTCTTTGCAGGCCGCTCTCCAGCTGCACCCATTCCTTTTAAAAAAATATTGAAAACATAAATAAAAATGAGCAGCTGGAGAATAAGAAAGTCATAAATAAAATCTTGTTATGAAAACAAGACTGAAATCTTGATATGAATTATAACAAGATTGAAATTGTAAGTAAAATCAAGTAAGGATTGAACACATAAATAAAATCTAGTTATGAAAACAAGATTGAAAACGTAAGTAAAATCTTGTAATGGAAATTGTAAAATCAGAAATTCAAACATAAGTAAAATCTTGATATGAATTATAACAAGTAAAATATTTGTATGAACTTCTGAAAATTGTAAAACAATAATAAAATAAGTGGGGATTGAACTATACCTCGAACTTCTGTTCCTTTTCTTTCCCCAAAGCAATCCAAGATGATATGTGTTTGTTCTTCGACAGAGAGGGGTGGTATTTGGCTTGGGTCTTCTCCTCCTTCTCCAACAGTGCAGACTTCATCAAGACGACGTTTCAATTTGGCCTACAAACACAGAAATTTTTAAGTAAAATGAATATATATATATAAGTAAAACACATAAGTAAAAGGAATGCATATATTGATTTCAAACCAGTAAAAGGAATATATAAGTAAAAGGAATATATATAAGTAAAACAAGTAAAACACAGAAAGAAATGCATTTTTGAACAAGATTTATAAGAAATGCAATAACATATAAGTAAAACCTAAGTACTTAGGAAACAGCCAAGCAAGCAAACTAAAAAAATCTAATAGTAGATAAGCAAGCAAAAATAAGCATAAGTCAAGCAAGCAAACAAATCTCATAGTAGATAAGCAAGAAAAAAAAATTCATAGCAAATACATGAAAAGCAACAGTTAAAACCTAAGTAAAACCTAAGTACTTAGGAAAAATGACAGAAACGGAGGAAGATGAGAGGCAACAGAAGATAGGCAACAGTCATGTGTGGTTTTAAGAAACATAAAAAGAAGATAGGCAACAGAAGATAGGCAACAATCATGTCTCGCTCGACAGAAGATAGGCAATAGTAGATATGGATGTGTAGATGTATTTTTTAAGCAACATAAAAAGAAGATAGGCAACAGCCACACATGACAGAAGATAGGCAACAGTCAAGCAACAGTTAAAACCTAAGTAAAACCTAAGTAATACCTAAGTAATTAGGAAAATTGACAGGAAAAAAAAGGTCATACCAGTCCATCTTGCGCACCCGGACACCCCTCGTAGGCTTCTATGGTTGTCTTAAGCCAAGCCGCCGGATGTTTTTCCTTAATGATGAGCTCTTCTGCTCGGAAGCTCAGGGGCTTGGACCCATTGTGATGATTAAGGGGGTTCGGGTTCTTGGTCCGGTTTTGCTTGTTTCGCTCACACAGGGCCTGTAAAAAGATAGACAATCAGAAATCACAAGTGATAAACAATAAGATAAACGGAGAATAAAAAAACAAGTTAGGGAATTAATGAGAAATTACCATTCTCGCTTCGTCTGTGAAGTCACTCACCAAGAACCGCCACTGATCAGGGCGAGCAACAAACTCAAGTGGTATGTCCTCGCCCCCCCACTCCAGGAAGTGTTGATGACAGTCATACTTCCAGGCCCCATATGCTTTTCCGCTCTTCTTCTCCACGTATGAGTCAACTGCAGGGTCAATCTCATAGTACATCTACACATCCATATCAGAAAAAAAGACATAAGTATAGGAGATAAGCAAAATTAGATAAGCACAACCAAGCAAGGAAACAAAAAAAAAAGCAACAGTTAAGCATTTTGTGAAGGAAAAAATAGATGTGAAGCACAAATCAAGAAAGCGTAAGTAATAAGAAACTATAAAGAAACATAAGTAATAAGCAACATAATAGATGTGAAGAAACTATAAAGAAACTATAAGTAATAAGCAACATAATAGATGTGAAGCACAAAACCAAAGAAACTTAAGAAACTATAAAGAAACATAAGTAATAAATGTGAAGCATAATTATAAAGAAACATAGGTAAATACAGATCACACTATACAGAGATCACACTACACACAGATCACACTATACAGAGAATATACACAGATCACACTATAGTTGCTTTAGGATACACAGAAACTATAAAGATGTGAAGCATAATTATAAAGCAACTATAAAAAAATTCATAGCAAATAGATGAAAAGCAACTATAAAGAAACATGAGTAATAAGAAACTATAAAGAAATACATGTGAAGCAAAAATAAGCATCAGATAAGCATTTTGTGAAGGAAAAAAATAGATGTGAAGCACAAATCAAGAAAGCATAAGTAATAAGAAACTATAAAGAAACATAAGTAATAAGCAACTATAAAGACATAGATGTTCTTATGATTTTTAGGCAAAAATAAGCATCAGAAACTATAAAGAAACTATACACATAAACTATAAAGAAATACACAGAAAGCATGTGATAAGCATCAGAAACTATAAAGAAAATATACACAGAAACTATAAAGAAATACATGTGAAGCAAAAATACACAGAAAGCATCAGAAACTATAAAGAAACTATACACAGAGACTATAAAGAAATACACAGAAAGCATGTGATAAGGATCAGAAACAAAAATAAGCACACCCAATCAAGAAAGCAAACACAGATCACACTATAAACATATAAGTAATAAGTACTTAAATAAAAGATAATAAAAAAACATAAACTACCTCCAAGTAATCTCTTACGGGGGACCGTTGCTCAGGTGTTAGTTTGCTCCATGTTGATGCAAGCATCGGCACCTTGTCCCTGATAGCACACCCAATGTCTCGGACAAAGGTGTCATGTAGTTGCTTGAGCCCAGGCCCCTTGTGGAAGCAGGACCACTCAATCTTCAGCTTCTTCCCTGCCGCAGCCTTGAGGAGTGCTGTTTTGTGACTCTTGATGGTTCGATATTTACCTAAAAATCATTAGAACATATCAGATAACAAAACCATCATCAACATAAGTAACATTAATAAGCAACAAAAAAAAAACACAACTTTATAAGAATCCTAACAAGTATATATTTTGCCAAATAGACCCTTAAGCAACAGTTGAGATATCATTCTAATATATCATTCTATATCATTCTAATATAGAATGATAAGATCTACAACTATGAAAGAAACCAGAGGCCACCCAGAAAAGCAAATAACAGTTGAGACAACACTGAAGGTACACACATATCTATATCATTCTAATATATACATAAAATAAAACAAATAAATGTGTGTTTTTTTCTTTTAAGTACAGAAAGGGGGAGGGAGAGTGAATTGCTGAGTTATAAGCTATGGATTTAAGATCTACAACTATGAAAGAAACCAGAGGCCACCCAGAAAAGCACCAAACTTTAAATAACATTAATAAGCAACAAAAAGTCTCAAACAATTAAGCAAAAAGTCATCTTCTCTATGAAACCCAATCATCTTCTCTACGAAACCCAATTAAGCAACAGTTGAGATAAGTAACTATAAGTAATAAGCAACAAAAAAAAGAACACAACTTTATAAGAATCCTAACAAGTATATATTTTGCCAAACAGACCCTTAGTGAGAGAGAGAGAGACAACACTGAAGGTACACATATCTATATCATTCTAATATATACATAAAATAAAACAAATAAATGTGTTTTTTTTTCTTTTAAGTACAGAAAGGGGGAGGGAGAGTGAATTGCTGAGTTATAAGCTATGGATTTAAGATCTACAACTATGAAAGAAACCAGCCAGCAAGACTCTAATTTAAAGAGAAGTACTGGCAAAATAAGGCCAATCAAACAATTAAGTCCACAAATATCAAGCTAAAGGAAAAAGAAAACATGAATCACTGCAGCCAGTTAAAACAGATTGAAATGGAACATACTTCCTGTTCAATTTCACACAAATCAAATTGAAACCCTAAATCCTAAATCAGATTGAAACCCTAAATCATATATCCTAAATCCTAAATCAGATTAAAACCCTAAATCCTTATACAAATTGAAACCCTAAATCCTATGAGATTGAAACCCTAAATCCTAAATCAGTATACAAATTGAAACCCTAAATCCTTGTACAATTTTAAAGAATCTGACAGAGGGAGAGAGAGAGATGCTCACCACGACAGCGGATGGAGCGAGGGGCCTCGCCTGATGACGAAGCTACTGGGGTGGCGCCGACAATGGTTGTGGATGGCTCCGGGTTGCCATTGGTGAGAGATAGGAGAGGAGGTGGCACTGGGGTTGTTGCAGAGGGAGTGGGAGAGGGAGTAGGAGTCCCTAAGGCAGGAGGAGGAGTCGGGGCCGGGTTTGGAGAGGGAGTGGGAGTGGGAGTCGGGGCCGGGTTTGGAGAGGAAGTGGGAGTAGGAGTCGGGGCCGGATTTGGAGAGGGAGTGGGAGTGGGAGTCGGGGCCGGAGTGGACGAGGGGGCCGGTAATTGCAGCGGTGGAGGAATCGGGGTCGGAGGCGCTGAAGCGGCCAAGGTGGAGGGTGAGGGGACCGGTAATTGCAGCGGTGGTGGAATAGGGGCCGGAGTGGACGAGGTTTGTTTCGAATTCTTTTTCCCCTTCACAGGGCAGGCTTTAGGAGGCATGGTGGAGGAGAGGTGGAGGAGGGACGAGAGGATCGGCGGAGGAGAGGCGGAGGAGAGGTGGAGGAGGGACGAGAGGAGCGGCGGAGGAGGGACAGAGGCAAGTTGGAGATCGAGGGAGGAGGCGGAAGAGAGACAGAGAGAGAGAGAGAGCGCGATGAGTGAATGATTTGGGGCTAGGGTTAGGTAGGCATCTGAGTTACTAAAATCCTACATGTTCAGGCGACGGAGATATAAAAAAATATTGTCGCCTGAAAATTTGGCGGAAATTCAAATTTTCGTTAAAATATAGGGGGAAAATTCAATTGGGGAGACGAAATAGTAATAAGTTCGTCTCCTAAATCATTTCAGGAGACGAGAAATTAACTAGTCCGTCGACTGAACATTTGGCGGAAATTCAAATTTTGGTGAAAAAAAGGGTGGGAAATGAAATTTTATTAGAGCCAAAATGGGTCAAAAATTCACTTTTCCATTGGGGAGACGAACTACCAATAAGTTCGTCTCCTGAATACTCTCAGGCGACGGAAATTTAATTTGTCTGTCGCCTGAAAAAATACAGATTTTTTTTAAAATGAGCACTTGGCATGTGTTATTGCCCTGTTTACCATAACTTAATGACAAATTGTACCAAAAAAAATAGTCTTAGAAGCCATGATACCAACCATGTCATACATATTCGAAAATAACCGCCATGTCTCACAAAAACAACGATTACAATATATGATTTATGGAATTCGAAGACATTATCAACCTTCGTCATCGTCATTTTCCTCTTCGTCATCCTCTTGTTCATCTTCATCTTCATCTTCATCATCGTCTTCATCTTCATCTTCATCTTCATCATGTTCATCTTCATCTTCATCTTCATCATCATCATCGGCTTCTTCTTCCTCCATTTCAAGATCAATGGCGAGGTTCAAATTTTCGAAATAGATCACCGGGCCAATCTCCTGATAAGCTTCTTCCACCTCATTGGTAAGATCATCTCCGCGAGTTGCTAGAGTTTGAGGATCATACACGTTTCTATGGGACATCACATTAACTACTTTCCAAGCATCACCCGCCTTTGGATCATCCACGTAAAACACTTGCCTCGCCGAGCGTGCAAGACAAAACGGAGAATCCTCATACCAACTGCTGTTTGTGTCCACAGAGAGCAAACCCATATCTACCTTGGTGCTTCCACTATTTTCAGGATCGGTGTCAAACCACTTGCATTTAAACAACACAACTGGCATACAAGTAGCGTATATCAGCTCTACCACTTGTTCAAGTACCCCATAGTACTTAGCATCTGAAGTTTCCACCATCACCCCTGAATTTTGTGTTCTCAAATCTTTGTCTTTGTCCCATGCCACAAACTTCACCCCATTGACAAAGCAGGCCCAATACAGTTTGCATTGTAGTGGCCCCTTTGCCAAGTTCAGAACCTCCGGTTTGAGGTAGGTGTCTCCATCTTTGTGCAACTTAGAAACCTATACAACATAATATGTTAGAGTTCTGTATTGGGAAAACAAACATGCAATTTGTTTAATGAAACATCACGGTCGTTCTTACCCATGGGTAGAAATAACTAAGAAAATCTCTTCTACGGTCCCATTCTTCAAACTCCGGGTAAGCCTGACTATACAGGTTCTCATGCGATTTCATGTAGAACTCAACTTCATTGCAGTTGGTTAAAACCTGCCAGTGAGCCTCTGCAATCATAGGTTCTCCTAACCTTTCTCTCATGATTTGACCGTGAGGACGCACGAGGCTTGAAACGACAGAAATATCATAGCTCAGCTCCTCCATTGCATTCGTACCTTCACGGCTCTCATCTCGACCCCCGAGATACAAGTTGCAGTATGTTGTTGCCTCGTTTAAAACGTAACGCTCTGAAATACTTCCCTCCGGGTAACAGTAGTTCTTCACTTGAGCCTTATATTTGCCAAGTTGCCTATAAAACAAAGGAAGAAGTTTTGGAGGGGTATAATGGACAGAAATGGTGAGATGAATTTAATCTATAAGTAGCATACCTTTCTATTGGGTACATCCAGGTGTAATGCACTGGTCCAGTTTCTAACACTTGTTGCGGTAGGTGAACTAGAAGGTGTACCATGATTGTGAAAAAGTGCGGGGGATAAATCATCTCCAGTCTGCAAAGAATCTGAACTATCTCATCCTCCATCTGGCGGACATCCTCCTTCCTCACCTCCCTGGCACACAATTTCTGAAACCATTTCGCTAGCGCAACCAAAGTCCTGGCAACACCCAACGGCAGGTATGCACGGACAACAATGGGAAGAAGACGCTGAAACATAACATGAATGTCATGGGTCTTTAGGCCGTGGAATTTTCTCTCTGCAATTTTGACCTTGTTGTGCAAAGACCCAGCATACCCATGGGGGTACTTCACTGTACCGAACCATTCGAATATATCTGGTATGTCCTCCCGTTTCACCAGAAATGGCGCATGAGGGAGTGTTCCATCTCTCTTCTGTGCCTGGCTTCTCCGCACCCCTCTTTGCTGCAATGCGGCTCGAGCTTTGGGACCATCCTTTGTCTTCCCTTCTATGTTAAGAGTAGTGCCGATGATGTTGTCGAAGACGTTCTTCTCGATGTGCATAACATCGAGTGCATGTCTGACTCTAATGTGACGCCAGTAAGGCAATCTCCATAACTCGGACTTGTTGGTCCAACACATTCTATTAGTCACACTGTATGGGGCCTTGAAAGCAGGGTGCGAGCTGAGGACGGAGAAGTTGATCCTGTTGAGAAAGATGGAAACATAATGAGAAAGACATCGGACAAACGTATGAAAAGGGAAAAGAGAGTGAAAAGAGGTAGTTCTCGTACCTATCGATCTGTGAAAGAATTTGCTCCCCGTTCCAAGCATAAGGGCGTGTTCTGTGTTCTTCGCTTCCATTGAATGCCATACCATCGGTTCGCCACGGGTGGTTTAGTGGAAGTCATCTACGGTGCCCATCGTAAACCATTCTCCCTTGTTCATGCGTTGCAGAAGTACCGTCCAAGCAAATAGGGCAGGCTTTATACCCCTTCGTCGCAGCTCCAGCCAACATCCCCAAGCCAGGAAAGTCGCTTATAGTCCACAACACTGCTGCTTTCATCGTGAAAGTGGACCTTGAGTATCGATCAACAGTATATACTCCAGTCCCCCATAAGTGGCGAAGCTCATCGATCAACGGCTGCATGAACACACTAAGACACTTTCCTGGAGACTTTGGTCCCGGAATGAACAACGCTAACATGTTGAATTCCTTCTTCATGCACAATGACGGAGGCAAGTTGTATGGCATCACTATGACAGGCCATGTGCTATGGAGGGTTGACTGATTCCCAAATGGATTGAATCCATCGGTTGCAAGTGCAAGTCTCACATTCCTCACGTCTTCAGAGAAATACGGGTAGGTTTTGTTGAATTCTTTCCATGCCTCACCATCTGATGGGTGTTTCAACCATTCTGCATCTCTCACCCGCTCACCATGCCATCGCATAGCCTTTGCAATGTTCGGCTCCATGAACAATCTCTTCAGTCTAGGGGTTAAGGGAAAGTACCGGAGAACCTTCCTGGGAACCTTGCCTCTCGTACCCTCCCTAGTACACCACCTAGGTGTGTTGCACTTGGGGCACGCTTCGAGATCTGCATATTGTTTGCGAAATAGCACACAGTTATACTCACAAGCGTCGATCAGCTCGTACCCAAATGCAAGGTCCCTAATCACACTCTTCATCTTCGCTCCATCCGTAGGATGTTTATGTCCTTTCGGCAACATGCGAGCAATGTGTGCGCACATGCCGTCCAAGCTCCTATCTGTCCAACCAAACTCTGACTTCATCTGCATTGCATCCAGACAGGCATCCAGAACAGTCATATCGATGTTCTCACACAATGGCATGTTTGCTGCCTCTATAAGCCTATTATATTTCTCGTAATCATCGTCAACAACATATTGGAACGGAGGATCATCGGGGACAGAGTGCGCCTCATATCCGGCATGAAACGGAAAAGCATCGTGCAGAATGTTCATAGCCGGACCATCAACGGAGGAAGATGCCCCTTCCTCCAGGATCTGCGTTCGTCGTTGCTCATTTGTCCTATCCACTGGGGCTTCGCCATGCTTGTCCCAAACAGTATAACTAGGCCACATTCCCATGTGGGCCAAATGACTGTGTATTTCATCTATTGGCTCTCATTCATTGTTGCGGCATCTCCGACACGGGCATAGGAAATGAGTCATTCCATTCGCATTATCTCTAAGATTCTGCATAAAGAGAAATATTCCTTTTTGATACTCCCCGTGAGCGTGAGGGAGTAGCATCCAACTTTTGTCGATCATTATCGTCCTATCATTATCAATCCATTCATATGAATTCATCACATTCTAAAATGAAATTGCACATAAACAATCCATTATCATCATCTATGTCATTCTACACCACATTCTAAAATAAAATTTAACATAAACAATCCATTCATATACACAATCCATTCATACCTCAAATTCAATTTTAAATCAATTTCCAATCATACACAATATATACATACACAATTTCAACTCAAATCCATTCTCATCATCTATGTAATTCTACACCATATATACATACACAATTTCAACTCAATTCCATTCTCATCATCAATTCATAACACAAACTCAATTTAACCTCCATTTAACCTCAATTCCATTCTCATCATCAATTCATAACACAAACTCAATTTAACCTCCATTTAACCTCAATTTCAACTCCATATATACATACACAACTCTTTCTCCTCATAAACTCCATTGAAACAACTTTTTTACCATCCAAACTCGTTTAAAAAAGACAAGCTCATCATAAAATATCCAAACAAACAATGTATATGCATATATTCAACAAAAAAAACAAAAAAATTTAAAATTTATACATACCTTCAATGGAGGTGTGAAATGGGGGAAAGTTTTCGAGCCCTCTAGGGTTATTGTGGGAGAAGGATGAAGGTGAGAGGGTAATTATTGTACAGTACAACCAATTTATTTGGTTGTTACGGAAAACACATTCAGGCGACGGACATATTTAAAAGTTCGTCTCCTGAATGAACAGTATTTAATTACCCCCACCAACCGGACTTTATTACTCTACTTTTGAAAAAGTCCAACGTTCAGGCGACGGACCACTGGAACTTCCGTCGCTGCAAAGGCCCGAACAACGCTCAGGCGACGAACCAATAGCATTTCCGTCGCGACAAAGGCCCATTCTGACAGCCGTCATTCAGATACCTGTTTGGGCGACCGATCTTGACAAATGTTCGTCGCCTGGATTTGTTCCGTCGCCTGAGTACAGTTCAGCCGACGGACATTGAGGTTTTCTGGTCGGCTGAACATGGGCTGGAGGCGGTTTGGGCATCCCAACGTTCAGGCGACGGGCCTTAGTAAGTTCGTCGCCCGAACATGATTCAGGCGACGAACCTTTTTAGGTCCGTCGAGCGAGAGTGAATCTGGCGTAGTGAGGGGAGATATCATGAATAAGGGAAGAGAGAATAAGCAAAAACTTAAGCGTTTATCATTGTTATGAGTGTGTTGGGCACATAATTAGAATATTGTGCATAAAAAATGCATGATAGGATTAGAAAAAAAATATATGAACATGCCAAGCAATTTCATTAGCAGATCAATGTTTAATTAAAGTATTACCTTCTCTACATAGCCAAAATCCTAAATTACGATTTTCAAAGTTGAAGAATATAAATTTGCAATTTAGAAAGAGATGGATTAAAGAGCACAAAAATTCAATGGATTGTAATGGCCCGGGTTTAGGAAAACCCGTGTTAAGTTTCGAAGGATAGAATCCTTCGTTTGGATCTTGTGCACCGAGTACAGGTTGAAGTTTGAAACCATAGGTTGGTAGCGGAAAGTGGGATTTCAAATTCAAAATGTCGCGAGGTCTATTGGAGACCCGGGGCTAGCATCCTTGTACCTGTCCTAGAGCCTAAGTCGCGGAAATCATTTTAGCGATCAAACATATTAGTCTAAAACCAAATACATTCAGAGTGTCACGACAATGCTATGTCAAAACATAAATCCAGTACAGAAATCCCCATAACGATCAGAGTTGTAGTGAAGTCAGAGTCTCAAAGCTCTCTCTCGCGCGCTATACAAAAGTCCCACACCAATCATGTTAGAATCATACACACACATCACATACCTAAATACATAAGCGGGCATAAGATTAGATTGAGGCCCGCACTTGGCTAGTCCCCACATATAAACACACATATACGCTATTCCTAATACCATGATTCTAATACAGGACAAGGTTTAACGCACAAGCATTTTAGCAGGTTATATATATGCGGAAGACAGTAAATTAGATCCCACACAAAATGTCAAGTGGCATGTCACTACTAGAAAACTTCAATTCGACATCTGTTGTCAACAGATCTCTTTCAAAAAAAAATTCCGATCTCTTTGTGCATGTAGTAAAAGATCCAAACTTCCACATCGGTTTTAAGCAGATGTCTTTTCTTAATAAGAACCCTTAAATTTTGATTATGACATATTCACCTGTTGATGAATATTCATGATTTGTCATTTGAAAATATATGAAAATCTCCTCCTAAAACAAAAAAGTGACATTTACATCTTTATTTATAAAACTAGCCTAGACCCCGTGCGTGACGCACGGGATTTTTAAATTTTATTATGTTATCATATTAATCATATATATTTATGTCTTCAACGCGAGTTTCTACAAACTATACAAGAGGAAGAAGATAAGAGAGAAGAGTTTAGACAAAAAGAGATTGAGAGAGATAGTAGTTATCATTCAACATGTCCTCTAATGATTACAAATTTACAATATAGACTATTTATATTATTAATATGTAAAGCTAATTCCTACCTCATAAACCTCATGCATGACAAACGTTTTTTTAAAACCACTAATTAAACAACTTTGTCATAACTACCACTTTTCACTACCACCCCCACTTATATTCTTTTTTTCATTATAATTATTATTATTCATTAATATGCCAAGCCCTGAGCTTGCTCTGCCCATCAGAAGAGGAAATGATTATGATGAATGAACTATCAAAATCAAACTATTTCAATCTAAACAATGTCTTAGTTTTTGCCTGGAGCAATGCAACAGGAAGGTGGAGATTCAAAGGCCAAAGTAGATTGGAACGGAGCATCTGCCATGATCCGAACAAGGGCTATGTCTGTAAGCTTTGGCTCAAAATCAGCATCTAGAAGTACAAGGCCACCCCAATGGTGATTTTCAACCTAACATCCCACTACAACTGAAGATCAAACTTCGATCACTAACTGAGGACATCTGTCCATGTGGAGGATCAAACCAGTTGGAATTTTGATAATATTAATATGAAACGCACGGGGGAGTCAAAACTCCATTGATTACAAAATTTTAAATCAAGTAAGGTTATCAATAATCTCACCTTGATTCATCAGAGGCTAAAAGGTTCCAGTATCTTCTGTCATCTATCCCGGTTATGGTTAGCCCCTTGGCTGAAATCTCCATGCTCATTCCTCATGTGTTCTTGTCCAGCCACACTCTTTGCATCCAAATTCAGGAAACCATCAATTGAAAAATAGCACACACAATAAAACAACAATTGAGGAAAAAAAATGCAGTAATTTTAATTTCCCCCAAACTGAAAATAAGAGTTACCCGGGAAAAATTCCACCAAACTTTACAAACTTCAAGATTCAAGTTTGATCAAAAACCTAAAATTCATGGAATGATATATATATATATATATATATATATATATATATATATATATATATATATATATATATATATATAAGTCGGGGTCCGTGAGCAGGCAGACGGAAAGCGACGGACGACGGCCTCCGGACGGAGAGGGAGAGGGAGAGGGAGTTGGTCCCGCTGGAGAACGGAGATGGGGAGATGGAGCTAGACGGACTGAGATGGCGACCCAGATCTATTCGAGAATGGAGATGGCAGAGATAGAGCGAGAATGCTGGCGGCTGGCGCGAGTGCGAATGCGAGTGCGGGGGCGGATCCAGCGGGAAGGGATGAGCCGAGTCTGGAGAACGGATTTAAGTTAGGGTTTAGAAGAAAATCAAGAAAGTGGCCTGGATATTTAGACGTCAAAGAGAGGATATCATACAAAATCAAAATCGGAAAAATCGATACCAGAAGCAGCAAAATGGAAAGGAGATCCAAGTGGAGACCGCCACAAGCCCCGACGAAGTGAAATCCGCGTCGGAGATGATCGCTCGAGCGGCTGGAGACTTTGATTCTCCACCTCGGACGCCTGAACGACTGACAGCGCAAGCCAATTAACTCGACGGAGACGTAGCAAAGCACCTTGGGCGCCGTTTGTAGCACCATTGACCCCATCACAGAGCAACGAATTAGGAAGAGGAGGCAAAGCGTGTGAGAGAGATTGAGGAAGGGGAGGAGAGGAAGAGAAGAAGACGTATAGAAACCGTCAGAGAAAGATAGGAGAGCAGAACGTGGAGGAGAAAGAAACCGTTCACACAGGTCGGGTAGGGGCAATAAGGGAAAAAGAAAAAAGAATCCCTCAGGCTAGACACGTGGATAGCCTCTCTGTTCTCCAAAAGACTCAGCTTTAAGATATAGGGGATAATATTGTATTAAACTTTTATTTTTTTAAAAATCCCGCCAGTACGCAGACTTACGAATATAGTTAAACTAGTCTAGACCCCGTGCGCTACGCACGGGATTTTTAAAATTAATCAACAATAATCGTTTAGACCATTAGACATTAGACATATGTAATGAAAGAAAAGACGCAATACAAAAATGTTGTTGCAACATTGGATAGGCCTGATTAAAGTCCTTTGAAGCTGAGCTGAACATTCTTAGTGGATGCAAGAAGTTTCATGACAGTAAATTTGTTGGTGAAATCGTGGCAATTTGCATTTCATGATAATAGCTCTTTATCTGAATTAAGCCTGTTGGATTTGGCTGATAGAAAGTTGTCTTAAAGCTCATAAATTTACTTTGATTTATTTATCAAATGGTTTTTGCTTTGTGGTGTGATGTACATCTTACCGCTATTTTTTATACCTAGAATTATGGTAGGAGAACTTGAACAACTTTTGAGTTCAATGACTTACTATTTGTCAAGGAAATATTTTTTTCAAGATATGGACCCTTCTCTAGCAACACTTTTATGTTTTTTCAGATAATGGGGCATTGGAAAACTTATCCTCTGTATTTCCCACTTTGCTTCCTTCCATTATGTTGGTTAATGGTGATTGTGGGTTTCACTATCTTGGATGGATTCATGCTCCTGCTTTGTCGAGGTTTCTTGTCTATAATTTCAAGATCCAGACCTATATTGCCCTCATTGGGAAGCATATATGGTTTGTTCGGTTGATATGGTATACTGTAATTGTTATACTATTGTGTTTAGTTTCCTCTCAAATCCATTAGCACCTTCCTCCTCCCCATCACTCCCATTGTTGCTCTAATTATCACCATCGCTACCTTCCCCACCTTCACAATCACTATCCAAATCACACGCGCTAGCCAACGCAAAAACATCAAAATCATAGGCAAGATACAAAATTGAAGAAAGAATAAGAAAATTATTAAATTATTGAAACATTTTTTCACCTATTTTTTAACCTCTATTGTTTGTTGACTAACCAAAAATATGACATCAACACATCGGCTCCAAGTCAAACATGAACAGAATAGGACCCTAAAAATCCTATTGCATGTTTTCACATTTATGTATCTAACTTGCTCTCAAACATTTTGTAAGCATCCAAGACAGTTATACAGGATATATGAATAAACAAACTTCATCAAAGTAAATATTAAATCATAAGAAAAGACGGAGAAGGGATACAAAGAGAAAAAAGTGGAAAAAATTTTAAAACCTAAAAAAATTATTTGTACAGCCACATCGAGCAATTCTTTTCAAAGAGATTGCTATTCCTAGAATATTGTAGAGGATTTTTGTTTAATTTAGATTTGGATATTGCAAAATTGCAAACATATTACTCGTACTGATTTTCTAGGGCTTGTAAGCACATTGAAGGAAGGGGAAATGAAAATAAAGCATAAATTAACCTGAATCAAATAAGGTTGATGATGAACAAAAACTAAAATTTAACAAAGGAGGATTGATTTACCAATTTTCACTCATCAACCCATCAATTCTTCTAGGTTGTTGCAGACTACAAACCTTAATTTCCAATTATGATAATGAATGTGTCAATCTACTTGCATATTGGGTCATCGACTCCCCCAATTCGAATTCACAAGAAGCACATGTAATTCATTATTCTTGAATCAATCAACCACAAATTCAATCTAACCAACAAATTTCCGAAATTGAAACCCCTAACCCCTAATTGAGTCTGAATTGAGAAAACAAAGTATCTCATCTTAACAAATACAATAGAAATTAGAGATAAACCAAAGAATATAGAGAGAGAATCGGATTTGAAATCAATGCAAACACAAAATTAGAAGCGCTAGAAAGAAAATATCGTTTTAAACAAAATTTACACCATTAACACTCATTGAGAATCACTATAGCAAAAATCCAAAGGAGAATTTGTAGGAAGAGGAAGAAAAATGGAATCTAAAATTAACCCTAATTACTTCCAACAAAGCAAAAAGCACTCACCCAATTCAATTTTTGCGGACGAAGGGCCTGAATGAGATGGCAATTGGCAACATCAAAGCTCGATGGAGAGGATGGCAGAAAAGAGACGTGATTAATGCGAAGGAGAATCCATCTGTCGAGAACTATCGAAGAGACGTGATTAATGCACTTCAACCGCCCGACAGCAACACTCTTCCCTTTGCTCATCATATATGGGAGTTGCAAATACGCCACAACCGCTTAACTGTAAAAGATCGTGGAGTAGTGGAGAAAGGAGGGTTGAGGAGAGAGAAATCGTTCACCACAGGAGAGGATAAAGAAAGAAAGGGCAAAAGGGGAAAAAGGAAAAAAAGACTCTGAATTCACCACGTGGATAGCCTCACTGTTCTCCAAAAGACTCAGCTTTAAGATATAGGGGGATAAGTAATGTCTTAAGGCCTAATAGACAACATTTTTTGTTAGAGTGATCACACTTATAATTATTTCCGATATATAATTTACGATTTTATATTGTTTTAATTTAACCGACCACATGAAATATAGGCATAACTGATGTATTTCCATATTATCGACATCACATTTAGAGTATTCATTATATTGTTCTAAAATAATGCACTATTGTGGTTGTATACACAGAAGATGTCGTTACCCGCATTTATATCAGTTTTTTCAAATTAAAATGATGTTGTTGCTGCAATGAGACATCGATTTATTTGGAAGAAAACGATGTTACTTTGACAAATATATATCAGTTTATATATCATTTTAATTTTCAAACTGGTGATGTGTATATAATTATATTGGCATTTGTTTACATACACTGATCTGATGTTAAAGGTATGAACTCACTACAATTTTCATATATAATCCGATGTCATTTATTTGAATACACAACACACTTTTGTCGATAGAACATCACATTTTGTTTGTTCTTCGAAATGATAGGTCGTTTAATGAAAACATGTACATAAATAGCATCATATTGTAACATTTACAAAATACGACGTCATTATTTATAGCCACAAAATTGGCTAGCCATAACATCTCAAATAAAGGTAAGGCTAGCTCACATATCTACGACATATATTACCTAGCTAGCCACAACATCTCAAAAAAAAATGTAAGGCTGGCCCGAACGCCTACATCGATTAGTGTATGATGCACCAACATTCATTAATAACCAAGAAAAAAAGAGAAAAGACAAAATGAGATTGGGAAAAATAAGCCACAGTTCCAAATAGCTGCAGTAATAGTTTGATTATAATGGACGTCATATATAACTTGATTCACACCACTAGGCATAGTTCCCAGGAGTATGCCACATGTTTTAGAAGGCACCTACAATTCCAAAGGTGAGAAGACATTAGTTGATCTAAGATCCTTCCTTTCTCAATCCAATTCTCTTGGTTTTAGAGCTCTCTAAAAAACAAGTAAAATCAATCAAATAAAGTGTTAAAAATGACATTCAAAAGGCACAAACAGTCGAGATACTTAATTCCGGACATACCATCGGGGAGAAAATGACTCCATATTCATCACCGTGTACGCTGCTCTCGATCATCTACAAATAAACCAACAACAAAACCTATGAGCACAAGAAAACATCTAAGATATGGGCTATTCATATTTGAGTAAATGGTTTGGAAATTCCACAATGATCCATATAGCACAAGTAAAGAGCACAAGTAAGCTACCTTGATACAGTTATAGGTCAGAGTAGCAGAAGCTAGGTCCTTTGACTTTTCATAGTCATGGGCTCAAAATCTATTAAGGTAGAAATTGTCAGATTGAGCATTGTATTCATATACAGTGCACTAGAAGATCTCATATTCAAAAGCATCATAAACTCAGAATCGACATTCCTGCACCCTCTTGGTAATCACCCACTATAAAAGAAGGGCTTCTTGTTTAGATATCAATGAAGTTCTTAAACTAATATCACATCATCAGAAAGCATACCTCTTTTTGAAGCTTAGCCGAGAATATTGCCTTTTCTCCGATTCTTATTCTGAGTTCTCCAAGCTCATGCTCCATTTCCATGACCTAGGAAAAAGTCCAAATTTCATAAGCAAGCACCTTTCTTAGTCATATTTCACACATTATTATTATATTAGGTTATTAGATGCTTATGGGGATGGGTTAGGTTTTCAAGTCTGGGAGAAAGTTACAGTGAGCAGAAGCCATATAAAAATAGAATATCAACTATGGGGGAATGTTAGTATTCAAATATATGAAATGCTATATTGCCTAAATAAAATTATAAAGGGCAATCTATTTCATCTCGCAGTCCTTGTTGGGATTGATACCGTAAATATATAGATGCGGTGATTAAACCAATGTACAAATGGTAAGACCATACACAGGGTCTCACCGGAAAAATATAGAAATCCTCAATTGAATTACCCTACCTCTATATGCCCAACTAACCACCCCAATCCGTAAAGGAGAACCAAAAATAAGCCAAAGGATCCAATTTATATTTAACATATAGAAAGTAGCAATATATGTAAAAATAAAATTAGGCCCAAGCTATATATGGTAGACTTCAAATGCAAATTGGGGTGGCAAACAAGCCCACTCGAACATCCCAAATGTGGGACCAGGCATGCAGGGCCGTCCAATGTGTTTCGGAGGCCCTCTGCAAAATTTCAAACAAGATGGTATTTAACTTAAATTTTAGACAAAATTTGCATAACATTGTGGTAAGAAAATAGTTCTTAATCAAAATAACAAAAAATATTCTACAAATACTTAGTGCTTATTTATGTTCTACCACCCTACTTGGTACCTATTCTACAAATATACTCATAGCATAATGCAGCATCATTATGTATCATTCCTTGCTCTTTCTTGTGCAATGGTACCACCTCTCATGAATCTTGCAGATAACCATTGTAGTAACTTGTCATTGAGCAATTACTGCAATATTTGGTCAATTGCGCCAAATGAAGTCCCCCGACCAGTTTGAAGAGCTTCAGTTAAGTTATTTCTCTCCTCTTTCTGCAAAGATGAATTAGTCAGTAGCATTTGTGCAAATCTCGCGACTAATTTAACTTCTTCCTTACTTATCTTCTTCTAGTCGAGGTCTAATAAAGTTATTAAATGTATTATTCCTACCACGGTACTCAAACACTATTAATTTAATTGTCTCCTGACATTTTTCGGATTGAAAATGTTCAAACATCCAAAAATAAACACAGTATAGTGTAGAATTGACACCAAAATACACACACAAAAATTATCAAGGTAAAAAGATTGAAACAACCTGATAATAATATTAAGAATAGGGTAAGTAGATCGAACTTGAAAGTCAATTCTCAGTCGTCCAAATATAGGCTAATAGCAATTACTAAAAAAGCCACAAAAAAATAGGGTTAGAAAATGAAATTCGAACCAAGTTGCACATCAAGGACAATTACATTGGCCAGATTCGATTCAAATTAGCAATTGAACTTAGATTATGTACCTAGAACCGGATTTGAGGACAAAAGTTGGATTGTATGTACTGAAGTCCGTTGGGACTTGGGGTCGGGGGTCGTGTGCACACGTGCGCCCGTGCGCTAATAGCCTAGTACATAAGCCGAGCGGGGTTCCATCCTAAAACCAATATGTAATAGGAGGAGTAGCCCACTAGTTTATATGCTAAGGCTTTTTCTTTCACATTTTCAATGTGGGACTCTTTTTTGGTCTCTTCACATTCTCAACACGCCCCCGCAAGTGAAACTAGGGTCGTTTTTCGCCTCTAGTTGACACTTGGACAATGGGTCTAGCATCTCATTCTCTTTATGGCTAGCCCAGGATCGAGAGTCGGGCCGTTTGGCTTTTCCACTCTAATACCATACTGAAGTCCGTTGGGACTTGGGATCGTGGGTCGTGTGTACACGTGCGCCCATGCGCTAATAGCCTAGTACATAAGCCGAGCGGGGTTCCATCCTAAAACCAATTGGTAATAGGAGGAGTAGCCCACTAGATTATATGCTAAGCCTTTTTCTTTCACATTTTCAATGTGGGACTCCTCCTATTACCAATTGGTTTTAGGATGGAACCCCGCTCGGGTTATGTACTAGGCTATTAGCGCACGTGTGCACACGACCCCCAATCCCAAGTCCCAACAGACTTCAGTATGGTATCAGAGCGAAAAAGCCAAACGGCCCGACTCTCGATCCTGGGCTAGCTAAAAAAAGAATGAGACGCTAGACCCGTTGTCCAAGTGTTAACTAGAGGCGAAAAACGACCCTGGTTGCACTTGCGAGGGCGTGTTGAGAATGTGAAGAGACCAAAAAAGAGTCCCACATTGAAAATGTGAAAGAAAAAGGCTTAGCATATAAACTAGTGGGCTACTCCTCCTATCAGTTACGCCGTTCACCAGGTCTGCTTGTTCATCCATGCCCCCAGGAAACCTTACTTCGCTTGTGTGCTAGGTCCGAGTCGGACTTTGATATGGTATCAGAGCGGTTAGCCTAACAAGGAGGTGGTCTTCAATAGCTCCTTGGAAGCTCTTCTTGGCTGCTGGGCTCTTCCTTATACTTGGAGGTTGTCAAAGGGTTGTCGGAGAAGCCATGGCTATCTGCTCAAAGAAGGAGAAGGAGAAATGGATGTGGTTTGGTGGTTGGGAAGCTCTTAACAAACAAGGAAGAAATAAATCTTTAGAGCTCAGTTTAGGGCTTCAATGGTGGAAGATGATGAAGTGAGGAAGGAGGTGGTGTGGTCGCTGAGGGTGGTGATGTGGCGGAAGCAAAGGGCTTGGGAAGCCCTTGGATTCTCACTACAAGCAAAGAGAGAAAGAGAGGATAAGGCTTTCGGTGGGTTTGTGTTTTAGGGTTTTTGTTTATTGGATGTGAGAATAATTGAGTCAAAGATTGATTTAAAGAGACATATGGATGATTTGAGGAGGAGATCGAGATGGGATAAGCATGTGAGTCATCTCATTCCCAAGGGAGAGGATGCAAGAGAGGAAGGGAGAAAAAGGCAATTGTGAGTGTTCCTCCATTTTAGGTAAGGAATCATGGGATTGAATTCGAATGGTTCACATGTCTCCAATTCATGGCTAGGTTTTCAGTTTGGGTGACGACAGGATAGGGCGAGAGTCTTTGATCCCGAGCACGCGAATTCGAATCCTGAAATTAGTGTCCGAGTGTTAGTTTCCCAATTCCCGTTATCTCGATCAATTAGATTTTCAAAATCCCGAGGAAGATGTCGCTATGTCGCTATCTGAAGTTCATTTACCAAAATTCGATTTTAGCTTGGAAATCCGCTTTAGGAGTTTCGAAGTCGATTCATTAAGTTTGACGTGTTAAAGTGATTTCGCCTATACTTATTACCTCATTGGGGATGACATAATTGTCTATAAATACCTGCAAGCCTTATCCTGGCAGGATGATGATCAGATTGTGTGCTTATTAATCTAAGCGACGGGGGTTACGAGTTTGATTCGCGACGGATTATGTTACTATTCAATCGTCGTTTATAGAGGAAGCTAGGCGATGTTGTTATCCCAAATAACGTTCTTCTCCGACCAAAGATCTTTAGAACTCAACTCTGTGGGTTTTAAGTCCGGGGGATAATTAGAGCTCTTCTGCTTTTCTATCTAGGGAATCGGATCCCTTATTCTGAGATCGGAGGGGGTATTTATAAGGAATCCAAGCGAGCAGCTGGCTGGCAACCTCGTGGTTCTATGTAGGGCACGTGTAGCGCATGCCCACACGCTTAGGGGCATAGGCAATATATGTGGAGCCATTAGAGGCGAGGTGCTTGAGCCAGCGAGCTGCTTGCTAGGACTTCGGAGGCTTACAAGACATTTAGGAGAGTTCAATCTAATTCTTACACTGGGTTAGAGTCGCGAGGGAAATAAGGGTTAATAGTTCTTGGGAGTGCTAAGCCCATTAATGGTGGGATCGGCCATCCTTTTGCGTTGGGTGACCTCATACTATGTTTATATTATATAGCCTATTTTTTATGGCATCGTCATATCTCCTCGTAACCGGATCGTGAGTGATACACTATTTGCGATTAGGTTTCGGCAAATACAATGCTTCCTGCCAAAGCTTTTTAGCTTATTTGGATGGGCCTTATCTGGGTTTATCGTGCTTTTTGGCCCATTAGGCAGGTTGGCCCCAAATGGGACCTATAAGTGGGGTTTTTACCATCGCTCCTCCTCATTCCACATTTCTGAATTTAAAAGAGGAGGGAAGAGAGAGGGATTTCAAGAGTTTCCTGTGTTTTATGAAGAACCGAGATCGGAGTTAGGTGGTGGTTTGTTCTCAGTCTCCGAAGTTTTTCAGCGCTTCTCTCTCGCAGTTCGTAAGTAAATTGCCTCTCATTTTTCTTTTGCCCTTTTTAATTTATAGGCTTACGTTATTCTCTCGAGATTTTTAGGGTTAGCCTGAAAAACTAAAACTAGCGGCGGTTATTGGGGCAGTGATCAGGGTATGCCCTGGTGTCTCATCCCTGACTTTCCCCTTTGTCTAATTAGTCGTAACTGATCTTTGTGGAGCAGCAGACGAATAGTTAGTAGTGGAGGGGTGGTGTCGAGAGGGGGTAGTGTTGCATTTTGAGTTTTTCGAACGACCTCCGGTGGGCTTTTCGGACTTCGTGGAATATTTCCGACGATAAGAGGCAGAAGGAACCTTTCGTTTCCTCCTTTTTGTCCTTCCCACGGGTGATTTCTCGAGAATTGAGAAATCTTTATGAAGGAGATGGAAAAGCGTCTTTTAGCCGTCGTCCCGTGGGGTGGGGCGGGGGGAGATGTCTTTTCAACTTTCCTTCGTGGGGCGCGTGAGGCGCCAACATAAGCCTTTCAGAGGGCTTTTTTGCGCCAAAATTATTTACTCGCGATGTTGAAAAGGTAGTTTTCCTCTTGTTAATTTTTATTTTTTCTTAGAATTAAGATATCACAGGAGAGTGATAGCCAGAATCGTAGCGTAAGCTATGATAATGAAGAAGTTAGTTCCTCGTGAACTCAGTCCCATGCCAGTGTTAGCTCGGAGTCCGCGGCGAGTCCGGCTCCTCCTCCACTAAGTAAAAAACCTCGCAAGGAAAAGAGAAAGAGGGCAAACCCTGGGGATTGTCCCAATGCGAAGAGGTGGAAGATGGCAGGAACCATTAAGCACCCTCTAAAAAGGAACAACCCCGAGTATTGCCATACCTCGGAGTCCATAAATGACCTGGAAAGGGGCGAGTCGTCTTGTGTACCGAAAAAGTCTAAAAAACATACCCGAGTGGTCCCGGGTGACTTCGCCTTGCCTTCTTATGATCGAACGGAGGTCGATAGCTATAGTTTTTGTGAGAGTTATACTTTTGCGGCCCTCTCTCCCCCTCCAACAGTATTCTCGGATTGCGTAGCTCCCACCGTACAGAAGACGCTAGGTGAGGAGTCGATTCTAGACGTTAAGCACCTAGAAGAGGTGGCGAAGCCTTATCCGTGGTCGGTTGGGGTAGAGATAGGTTTGACCGTTGGTGGTGGGGGATGCCTAAATGAATACAAGGATCACGCGGTCGTCCACTTGGGCAGCTTGCTTCAAGGGTTCCGTCTCCCTCTCCCCCCGTTGTATGCGGATTTTTTAGCTTATATAAACCAATGCCCTGCCCAGCTTGCCTTTAATGTATAGATGTATTTGGCGGTATACATCATGCGTTGTGCTACCATTAAGCAAGCGCCATCGTTAGATCATCTTTTCTCTGTTCTTTCCTTAAGGCAAGGTGAAGGACTGGTGTCCGCCTCCCTGGCTGGAAAGATCGTTGAGAGGTTGTTTAGTAGCCAGGGATGGAGGAAAAAGTGGTACCTTGTTCGCGATCCAACCAAAACCATTTTGAACTTTGTGATCAAACCCGACAACTATGTTGCACCTGGTGACAAGCATGATGCGGCGGATAGGAGGAGAGCTGCGTTTGAGAGGGGGGTTGCGTCTGCACGAGGTTATAGGAAAGTCGTGACACCAGTTCGCCTGGAAATGGCCAGACTTAGCCTCCCGCACCGGCCGGGTCGGTGTTTAAGAACTTTCATTTTATGTCCTTTGGCGTTTTGGCCGTGATTTTCCTTCGTCCCGATTTGTTCCAATTTCTCGCGCAGATATGATAGTTGATAAGTCGAAGATTTCCACGCTTGCGAAGAAAAAGAGTGTCGCGGGAGGTGGGTCCAGGCCTGCCCTTACTGTTACTCCGCGACCGGGTGGTGGTCGACAGAACATCCTACGCGAACCTCCCCTTGCGAAGAGGTGTTCGAAAAGCAAAGAGCCGGTTGGCGACCAGGAGAGTCTGGCGTCCAAAGATCAGACATTGGTTCATAGTGGACAAAAGCGATCAAGGGAGGAAGTAAAAGGCACCAAGCTTTTAAGCTCCGAGTCGATTACCCAGGCAGGGATTTCCATGGCAGCTTACCGATTGCCCGGATTTGACCCTATTAGTATCCAGGAATTGGAGATCCCCAAGAAGAGCTGTCCAGCCAAAGGGATTATCTTCATCATCTAACGGTTGAAGAGCTAGTGGAGCATGGACGGTAAAGTAGAGGCTAGGTAACCTCTTTTGTGATTCATGTTTCTATTCTTTCTCTCCTTTTTTCTGTTTTATTTATGTGTTTATTACTCTTCCTGTGTTGTCGTAGGATGACCTGCAATGGTCCGAAATGGCTGGGCGTTTGAGAAACTATGATGATAAAGTAAGAGAGTTGAGGTCGATCGTGATCACTCTGATGGCAAAAGTGGAGAAGTTGAGAGACGAGGAACTCTGGGAGGAAACTATCGTGACTCTCAATGATGCCTTAACTAAATCCCAGAAGGATGTGGAAGTGGCAAGGATCGAGCTAGACTTGTCGCGGGTCGAACTCACGAAGGCTCAAGAGTCTGAGGCCCGGCATGAATCAGAGGCCATTTGCTTGAAGGGTCAGCCCTAGGGTCTTGAGCGCGAGTTGGGGGCCGTTCATGAGGAGTTTGCTAATGTGAAGAGTCAGTTGGAGTGATTTACCCTTGGGGAAGATGCTGCTCTCTCCCGGAAAATGCTCCATGAGTTCATGCTCAGCGATGTCGACCAGGGGTGGCTAACTGAATTCCTGGGAGGAGCCGGTCGGGATTGGCTCGATCACTATCTTGAGACGGATGGGGAAGACGTCCTTTACGAAAGGGTTAATGGCGCGTTTATGGACGGGGTTGCAGGTGGGATCTCTCAAAGTGTCAATCGCTTTTCTCATCTGGGCGATGAGGTGAGGATGTTTACTCCTAGTTATGAGAATGAGGATAAGATATTGAAAGATCCCTTATACGAGCTGTCTTTTCCCCTTGACACTCCTATTGATAATGTCGCCATCATCGACCCTCCTTCTAAAGGTGGAAAAACCCCTGATCCTGATCGCAGAGATTACAACCCTTCTATCGACGTCCGACTTACCGACTCTCTGCTCTTGATGAAGTTTTTTTTTGTGTATGGAAGTTTGGAAACATTTCTACCCATGAAAAGAGTTTTGTACTCTACTGTGGTTTATTCGTACGTATTTTGGGATGGTGAACATTTCAACCCATGACAAGTGACGCCTTGTTGTGGTGTTTTGTGAATATTTTTGTCTTTGGATTTACCGTGGTTTTGTTTATATCTTTTGCCTGTTTTTCTTACTGGCTTGTCCTGCTGATTTTTCCTTATGATTGTTTAAATCTTTACCTGTTCACTTTGTCTACTGCTTTTATTTGTAAGGTAAATTCGCGACACCCTTATCCATCTCCTGTCATTGATCATTTTATTGAATAAATCGTGAAAAGAGAAAAAGTAGGTTTGCGTATTTATTAGATGTTATGTAGCATGATAGGCCAAACTTAAGAACTTCTTAGCGATGAAATATAACAGGAAATATCTTGGAGTATCTTTGTTGTAGTTATATTTCCTCGTAGCATATGTAGTCAGGCAAAATATCCACATTCTCGTCGAGACCTAGTTGTTCTATTGCCACATCAAAGTGGGATTCTCCCTAGTACTCGAAGGTGAGGCGGCTCCCTATTCTGAGGTTCGTAATGTTCGCAAAAGATCTCCACCCTTCCGATACGGAGAACCAGTCCCCCTCGTCTCGTTCGACTAGGATTAAGAATTCTTTGTCTGAGGGAGAACATAGATAGATGTGGTTTGTTATTTCCTCCTCGAATTCTACAAAGATATATGGTAAAGGGAGCCTGTGTAAGTGGCTCTCCATAAGGATTATTCTGGAGAATTTATGATTTGGAAAAAACATAGTGTTTGTGATGGAAGTTGGTGGAGGGGTTTTCTGGTGGAGAGGGCTCTCCTGAAACCATATCGAAACTTGACATTAATTGTGCTTTTAGGTAATTCAAATTGTACTCCCGAAGTTTTTATTTATACCGGTTCTACACGCAGGGGATAGGGACATTGTCTTTGCAGAGTTATCTCTTAATTACGGTGAAGCATGGTGGTGCGTGTTGCTAACATGTCTTTCATGTAGCTTAGTGTACGGATTTTTCCTGTAACTTTCTTCACCGCCTAATATTGACTAGTAAATTCTTATTAGAATACTATAAGAGTATGTTTTGAGGAAAACTCATATAAGTGACTAATAAATATTGAATAAAGCTTATATTAACTAGTAAATACTTAGTAGAATAATGTAAGAGTATGTTTTAAGGAAAACTCATATAATTGACTAATAAATGTTTAATAAAACATTATATTAACTAGTAAATTCTACTATAAGAGTATGTTTTGAGGAGATCTCATATAAATGACTAATAAATGTTGAGTAATACATTATAGTAACTAGTAAATTCTTATTAAAATACTATAAGAGTATGTTTTGAGAAAAATTCATATGAGTGGCTAATAAATGTTGAATAAAGCTTATAATAACTAGTAAATACTTAGTAGAATAATATAAGAGTATGTTTTAAGGAAAACTCATATAATTGACTAATAAATGTTTGATAAAACATTATATTAACTAGTAAATTCTACTATAAGAGTATGTTTTGAGGAGATCTCATATAAATGACTAATAAATGTTGAGTAATACATTATAGTAACTAGTAAATTCTTATTAAAATAATATAAGAGTATGTTTTGAGGAAAAATCATATGAGTGGCTAATAAATGTTGAATAAAGCTTATATTAAGTAGTAAATACTTAGTAGAATAATATAAGAGTGTGTTTTAAGGAAACCTCATATAATTGACTAATAAATGTTTAATAAAACAATATATTAACTAGTAAATTCTACTATAAGAGTATGTTTTGAGGAGATCTCATATAAATGACTAATAAATGTTGAGTAATACATTATAGTAACTAGTAAATTCTTATTAAAATAATATAAGAGTATGTTTTGAGGAAAAATCATATGAGTGGCTAATAAATGTTGAATAAAGCTTATATTAAGTAGTAAATACTTAGTAGAATAATATAAGAGTGTGTTTTAAGGAAAACTCATATAATTGACTAATAAATGTTTAATAAAACATTATATTAACTAGTAAATTCTACTACAAGAGTATGTTTTTAGGAGATCTCATATAAATGACTAATAAATGTTGAATAATACATTATATTAACTAGTAAATTCTTATTAGAATAAAATAAGAGTATGTTTTCAAGAAAACTCATAAAAGTGACTAACAAATGTTCAAAAAACATTATATTAACTAGTAAATTCTTATATTAACATTATATTAACTGATATAAATGACTAATAAATGTTGAATAAAACCTTATTTTAAGTAATAAAATCTTATTAGAGTGCTATAAGGGTATGTTTTGAGGAAAACTCATATAAGTAAACAATAAATGTTGAATAATACCTTCTAATAACTAATAAATTCTTATTAGTATACAATAAGAGTATGTTGTGAGGAAAACACATATAAGTAACTAAATACTTATTAGAATACCATATGGTATGTTTTTTAAGAATACGCATATAAGTAACCAATAAATGTTGAATAAAACTTTATATTAACTAGTAAATTCTTATTAGAATACTAAAAGAGTATGTTTTGAGGAAAACTCATATTAGTAATGAATAAATGTTTAATAATACATTATATTAACTAGTGAATTCTTATTAAAATACTATAAGAGTATGTTTTGAAGAAAAATCATACGAGTGACTAACAAATGTTGAAAAATCCTTATCTTAACTAGTAAATTCTTATTAGATTACTATAAGAGTATGTTTTGAGGAAAACTCATATAAGTGACTAATAAATGTTGAATAAAACCTTATGTTAAGTAATAAATTCTTATTAGAATACTAAAAGAATATGTTTTGAGGAAAACTCATATAAGTAACTAATAAATGTTTAATAAAACCTTATATTAACTAATAAATTCTTATTAGAATACTATAAGAGTATGTTTTGAGGAAAACTCGTATAATTAGCGAATACATGTTTAATAATACCGTATATTAACTACTTCTTGCCTAATCAACCATTCAACCCCTAGCAATGTTACCCAAAATGAACGCGCGGGCGCACGCGCCCCCTTTCTCCCCAAACCCAATCACTGAAAACCCTAGATCTAGAACTCGATCGGAAGTTTCGATCAATTCCTCTGCAAATCTTGCCTCTAATCCTCTCCAAAACCAAAATAAGACTAGTCATCTCAGATCTAAAACTCTTTTCTTTTGGATCTGGCACAAGATCTGGGAAATCCCTTGGGTTGGGACTTGCTTTCAAATTGGGGTTTTTGTGTGTTCAGTTTGCTTCCAATCTCATCAATGGCGGAATATCGCAATAATCACTGCTCCAATCATGGGATCTCTCTCTTCCGTCTCCCTCCTCGGCCGCCTGACTCGTGTTGAGGAGTCGTTTCCCCGTTGGTGGCCTCGGTTGGGCGGGGGGACTAATTTGTTGGCCCTGGATTTGTGCCAACGACCTTGTAACTATCATCTTCTTTACCCTCCAGATCATGGGCGAGCTCCCCCTTTCTATGACAGAAACTCAAATTGTCTTCGGTGTTCGTCCTATGGCAACTTCAAAGGGCAATCGTAGCATCAATCAACAGATCTCTCTCTGTCTTCCTCCTCTTCGAAGTGAATATACGATCAGACGCGTCTCCTCTCTTCTGGAGTTGGATCTCTGGGCTCTGGGAGCCCCTTCTTCGTCAATACCTCTGCTTCTCTCAGGGCCGATGGTACTCTAGCGCCGCTCTTGACAGGTACGACTCTACATACTTAATCTTGGTTTCCAAACTCCAGATACCTTGGGCGTTCTGGGTTGACTACTTGTTTTTTATCATTAACTGCTATTATATAAAACGTTGCAATGACAAATTAAATACACATCTTCTTCACTCTATTTCTTCTCTCTATGATTTCCACCAACAGTCTCCTGTGCTCTCTGTCTGTTTTAATTTCAAACAATACTCTCTTGCTGTAATGGCAAAACAACAACCTCCAAAAGGGAAGGGGGGGTCCTAATGGGGCCTCACCGACACCCACAAGTAACCAACCTAACGGGAAGCCTTCGGGTGACACCCATAAAACCACAACTCCCTCCAAATCACTCAAGAGTGATATGGGTAAAGGGATGCTTGATCTTGTCTCCTTCTTTACCCAGCTGCAGCAGTTACAACCAAAATATAAATTTGGAACAGATGCCATCTTGTATGGGAGAGTCTTTGGCTCTCCTATTGGATTCAAAAATCTTGAATCCATACTTTCCTTTGATTGGAAGAGGCTCTTTGGCCAACAGTTTACCCACTGCTTAATTACAAGCACATCGTTTCAATATTCACATGTTTTTAAGCATAACCACATGGTTTCAATATTCATTTTTATCACACATGATTCTAAATCACACTCAACTAACCACACTCGAGGGAGTCTCTCCCTCGAGCTCATCCACTCTCTCATCTACATACAGGTTCATAGCAGGAGACTAAAGCAACAAGTAAATGATCCCAAACAAGTTATCAAGTCTACTACCAAAAGGCAGCTTGCACCTCAACATGATGGATTTAATCTCTTTGTGAAGACTTGCTCCACCTACAAAAATGGTACCTCTTATTGTGCTCATACTAAAAGAAATTACATAACTCAAACACTGTCACAACTAGCTAGGATCAAAACTGAATTTTGTGCCCTTATTTATTTCTCATTTACTAGTGATTTGCTAAATCTTAGCATGATTATTCCCATCTCAAACAATCCTTACAGTGAAATACACCCTAAACATAATTGCTTCTGCTACTATTGTGATCATTATCAGCTCTACTTTGATGACTGTATAACCACATGTAATACATATCTCTCCTTTATTCTGAGTTGTATCACTGCACTTGAACGAAAGAAATTAAAAACCATTGGTGAATTAAGCATTTTTTATCATTTCTTTTCATTTTTTATGGTAAGTGCCATCATATACCCGCTTAAATGCAACTCTGTGTCCTACCCTCATCAAATTGAAATAACACAAAACGCAATTAATCTGATTTACCCTACAAAATTGAAGTTAACTGGTTTTATGCAACTTTCTTATCACTTGCTTAGCCTTTCTCTACATCCTATTTTGCTAGCTTACCACCGTGACATTCAAAAAAAAATATATAAATACTCCCATGTATATCGGCATATACTTGAAAAAAATATTATAGCCACTCAAAAGCTGTCATTTATATCACTTAAGAAACATCGAAATGCAAGATTATCTACCTTTAAACTGCTCATCACTTTTATTGGGACTTTGCTCTTTCAATTGATTGAACTTGTATTATATAACCCACTTTGTGAACAATCAATTCTTCCCTTATCAGATTTTAATGGCTGGGTGTTTGGTGTTGCTGATGATGATCCATTACCTTACTGCTGGCTGTTTGCTGGCTTATCTAGCAGCTCACTCCTTTGGAACACACAACTTACACAGGACATGTCACTTAACTCAATATCAAATTACCTTGCAATCACTCTATCATCGATATCTTTTACTGGACTTTTCCTAGTTACACCCCTCATTTATGATCATGGAATAAACACACAAAGCTCCATCCTTGTACATTTACTTTGTATTCTCAGGAACCACAACTCATTAAATCTAGTCATTAGCTTTCCTCTCTTGCTTAAGAATCTACCATATTTCTAGTGCTTTTCTTTAGCTTTGGATATATTGTTCTCTTTTTCTAGGAAGAGTGCTACAAAATACATTACTATCTTCGCTCGGGGGAATCTTTCTCTCGAGCAAAATATGTTTAATCAAAATCTATAGCACATAGCTTTGGTCTCTTGGGCTCGAAGGTTTCCCTTTTGGCTCATGCACATAGCTTTGCTACAAAATACATTTTGGAGGAAGCATAACTCTTCATGGGGAAGGTTTGTCTTATGTCACACACCAAATGATATGATTTGTGTTAAACTATGCATCTTCCTACCTAACTTTTGGTTCAGCCACCACAATTCTACCATGACCAAGCTTGCATTTATGTATACCGTATACTTAGAACACTATAAGATCTATTTCTTGTACATGTTTTTAAGCCTTATAAGCTTAAAACTATACAACATCTATGTTTATCTGGATCTTTATATTCCCCTATTCCTGATGCACAGTACTAATATATTAATATTTAACCTTATATTCTTAAACTTATTACAGCACATACATCCTACAACTCACAGCACTCTTAGTTTGGAAAAACTGAAACTAAGATCACAAGCTAACATGGTGATTCTTTCATCTAGCTTTGCTACTCCAAGTATCTGTAACCTATCTTTCATAAGTAATCAAAATCTATGTTATGAACTAATGTTCTCTCAGTATAACCTCCTTTATTTTCTTGTTGAACAACCTATAAAATTGATGCTTATACTCACAAAAATGCTACACAATTTCTATTACTTACATGATGAATTCAATCAACTAAGTGTGATGTCACCTAATTCTAATTCTCCATCTGCTATGAATGTGAGTCTTGCCTTTGTTCATGGAGATCTTACACTAGAAAATTCTCTTGAAGGAACTCTGGCGTTATATCATGCCTTTGTTTTGTTCCATTATCAATTTATCCATATCTACCACTGTAGCTGTCATAGACCAGCTTGTACCATAAATGTATGTTATGAACTAATTCTGGATTTCCATGTTAACTTGGGTTGCCTCACTTCTAATTTTTGCTGCTACTGGGTGCCATGGCAGTTTAAGTGTTAGCAGCTCTATTATTTACCATACTTAGCTTTCAATCAAACTTATGTACCACCTCTTAATCTGAGCTCTGAATTATCGGAAAACAGGTACTTCCAGTTAACTTGCACGAATACACATCACAGTGTTGGCAGCTCTATGGCCACCTGGACTCGAAGATCCACCTCTGGGTTCAATTTTACCCATCAAGAACCTGAAGTCACCAAACCCATCTATGCTTTATGGAGAAAGCTTAACTCTTCAAGACTTAGGTTGGTCACTTGTAACACACCAACTGATCTACTTTGTGTTAAACCATGCACTTTTCTACGCTACTTTTGGTTCATTCAACAAAATATAAAGTTTACTCGGATTAGTATAACATGTATGTATTATGTAAATCTAAAACGTTACAAGATCTATTACTTGTACATATCTCTCAATTTTATAAGCTTAAGACTTCACTTTATTCTTGCTTCTTTGGAGATTTGTACACCCCTATTCCTGATTACCAATACTATTACTTTGATATTGAACCCTATTCTCTTAAACTCATTACAGTTTTTCACTGGTTATTCGGGGTGTTTTCGATTAATTATTTCATACCACTTTATGTGCCTCACTGGTTACTATTGTGATGCTAAACCAACTTTCAAATCCTATCATGCACAATATTTACAGTTCACACATGCTATTAATAGAGTAATAAATATGATTAGGGCCCACACTAGATTGATCTTGGAGAAAATACAAAACAAATACCAGATCACAAAACATATTTTAGTAGGAAATTGTAACTATATTAATTATGTATCTAACTCAACACAAACACAAAAATTAAACACTACGGAACTCTATATCAAGTATTATATTACGGAACTCTATATCAACTATTATATTAATGACACAGATTCTAACAAAAACAGCTCGAAAGTTATCAAAAACAAAGATTCTTTGTTTTTGGTGATCCTCAAACAAAAACTTACACATGAACAAACAAGGAGAGTTGAAATTAATCACACTAATCAGGAACAAACCAAAATCCTCATTAATTGGAGAGTCTCTACTCTGATAAACAAGGTTCTCAACCTTCAAACTACCATTTCCCCCTCAAAAGGTTTAAATGAAGTTTAACTTTTGGAATATTAGAGGCCTTAGCAGAAAGAACGTTTGGACCCACATCGAAGCAACTACTAAAGCGGAGCACATAAAAATCCTAATGCTAGCCGAAACTACATTAACAAACCCTCCGCCAGACAATTGCTGGAGGAAACCAGGATTTGACAGAATGCATTTCATTCCATCCAATGGACTAGCGGGGGGGCTTTGCCTTCTCTGGAAAGAATCCCAATTCCATAATGAAACCTTCACAATTAGAAACTCGACGGACCGCATTATTCAGGCAGACTACATAAACACAACACTCAACATTGATGTCGAACTCTTATTCGTTTATGCAACCCCTTACGCAAAGGACAAAAACAACTTCTGGGCCTCACTCTCAGACTATATTCGCAAGGCTAAGGACTCGCTGATTATTCTTGGAGACCTCAACGAAATTTTAGAACCTACCGACAAATTAGGGGGCAGAATCCCATCTCCAAACAGATTTGCAAGACTCCAAGACACTATTAGAACTTTCAATCTGGTAGATTCCCCAACTTGTGGAAACGATTACACTTGGAGAAAACGTGAACATGGTACCGATAACATATTTGAAAACTTAGACCGTGCTATGGTTAGCCATCCTATCCTAAAACAATTCCCGAACCTTAGTACGAAAAACCATGCTTTTCTTAAGTCAGACCACGCCCAGATCACTTTGGACCTCATGGATAACCGCAAACCAAAATTGCAACCCTTCAAATTTGAAATGGCATGGACAACGAAACCAGACTACGAATCACTTGTGCGATCAGCATGGAGGCTAGACACCCCTGGCTCAAAAATGTTCAAACTAACGAAAAAACTACAAGAGGTTAAAAGAAAAAGCAAGCTGTGGAGCAAAGTAACCTTTGGAAATGTTTTCCGCCAAATTAAACAAGTAGAAACAGATCTACTAGAATCGCAAAAGAAACTTTGCAATGCTTACAACCAAAACCTGGATAACAAAATCAAAAGGCTCACTTCAAAGCACACCTCCCTCCTTTCCTTCTAGCAGAAATATTGGGGGCAAAGGGCGAAAAGAATACACATAAAATCCATAGACGCCAACACTAAATACTTTCATAAAATAGCAACTGGAAGACGAAATAGAAACATAATAAAACACCTACAAACCACAGTGGGTATAACAATTAACAACGAAGAAGATATTAGAAACCTAATCAAACACGATTTTAGCCAAAGATTTACGCAACATGCTAGGCAACAAACACAAAACAACCTACTTCACCATGTAGGGAACGAAATCTCAAACGAAGATAATGAATGGCTAACTCGCCAAGTCACGAACTCTGAAATTAAAAATGCGGTCTTCAGTCTTGCCAATGACAAATCACCAGGTCCTGATGGTTTTCCAGCTGGTTTCTTCAAAAAGTACTGGCATATTGTGGAACCATCAGTCATCAAAACAGTTAAAAGTTTCTTTCTAAGCGGAAGGATCCTGAAGCAAACAAACCATACGTTCATAGCATTAATACCAAAGATAGACAACCCAACCACAACATCTCATTATAGGCCTATTAGTCTCTGCTCAACAACATATAAAATTATATCCAAAATTCTAGCTTCAAGGCTCAAAAGGGTAATCCCTAAAGTAACTAATCCATTACAAAGCGCCTTCTCTTCAGGCAGATCAATACAAGATAACATCTTAATTGCAAATGAAATCTTCCACTCCTTCTCAAAGAAAAATGGAAAATCAGGTTGGATGGCTGTAAAACTTGATATGGAAAAAGCATTCGATATGGTCGACTGGAATTTCTTACTCTCCATTATGTCTAAAATTGGGTTCTCATCCAAATTCACTCTTTGGATCAAAGAATGCATAACCACAGTAACATACTCGGTACTAGTAAACAATGAACCCACTGAAATCTTCTTTCCCGAGAGGGGATTACGACAAGGATGCCCACTTTCACCATACCTATTCTTGATAATATCGGAAATTCTGGCCCGTGGGTTACAACATGAATCGGAAAAACCACAAAGCCACCTAGGAGTCAAACTGACGCGAGGGGGAACAAAAATTCCTTTCTTTGCCTTCGCGGATGATATCGTCATCTTTGCATCAGCAACCAAAACCGGTTGCGACCAAATTAACAAAATTTTAACTGAATACTCAGCTATTTCAGGACAAAAGGTAAATAGACACAAATCCCAATTCCAAACACCTAAAAACGTCACAACCACCCAGAAAAATCTAATCAGAAACGAGCTAGAAATAGCACACACCCCTAAGATGGGTACCTATTTGGGCTGCCCACTAATAGAAGGAAAAATGACAAAGGAAGAATTCACGGAACTTCTAACAAACACCAAATCACAACTTCACAGATGGAAGGCGAATTGCCTCTCACAAGCTGGCCGTTCCACTCTAATCAAAACAACGCTAGCAGCCAAACCTCTACACATAATGCAATGCTTTATGCTACCAAAATCAGTCCATACAGAACTTGATAAGATCAACCGGAACTTCCTCTGGAACAAAGGACCCAACCATAAGCCCATCATCGGTTGGTATGAGGTTTGCAAAACCAAAGAAAATGGAAGGCTAGGGCTGCGTAGCTCGAAGGATATGAATACGGCCCTTCAGATGAAATTACTCTGGAAACTATTAGCGGAACCAACTAGCCTATGGGTCAAACTAATTAAAGAAAAATATCTCAAAAACCAAAATATACTCACATATCAGAAGCGGGGTACCTCTTCCTGGCAATGGACCCAGTTAATAAAACTAATCCCTCTATTTAAACAAGGCCTTAATTGGTCTATTGGAGATGGCGTCTCTATCAAGTTTTGGCAAGACCAGTGGTTAGGCCAAAAACCTCTAAATTCATCTATCTTAGGAACTCAACAAATAGACGATACAATCAACATAAAACATTTTCTCAAAGATAACAAAACATGGAACCAAGATAAACTACACGCAGAGTTACAAAACATAATTCCAGACAGCCTAATTGAAACTATCAAGACAATACCAATACCACAGCACATCCAAGTTGACAGACTTTATTGGAAATGGAGCAAAAATGGTTGGTTCAGCACTAAGTCTGCTATTGATATGATATACAACCACAAGAAACATGAAACATCAAACGCAAATTGGGTCTGGGGACTAGATATCCCCCCGAAAATAAAATCTTTCCTATGGAAAATCCTTAAGAATGGAGTACCTACTTCTGTTAGACTAGCTTCTCGGCACCTTGGGATTCCGACAAACTGCCCCCACTGCGACTCCTGCTATGAAGACCTAAACCATTTATTATGGAACTGTCCTGTAACGAGGGAGACCCTAATTGCAAATAACCCGGGAACATTTCGGAAAATGAATGGTTGTTTCAGCAAAGATGAGCACTTGAACACCACGCTATGGGAAATCAAAAGTACAATAGGAACAAAATGCTTTGAAGATCTCGCCTTTGCTTGGTGGGGTATCTGGTACTTCAGAAACAAGACACTCTTTGAAAACATAAACCCGGACATAAGACGCATTTTATCCTTTATAAAGGAACAAATATATGTATGGAAGACATCAAATTTGAACTGCCCAGACTACTGTGAAAACAACAAAAATACACCCACAAAAGTGAACAAACAAAGAGCTATATCAAAGAGAAATAGAACAAAATGGGAACCTCCACCAATTGGAACTCATAAGCTAAATTTTGATGGTTCGTTCTCCGCGATTGGTTCGGGTTCTTACGGATTCATCATTCGTGATTCTGTAGGAACCCCAATTTTTTCTGGTAATGGACCATCACCAATCAGTTCTGTTTGTGGCTGTGAAAGTTTGGGTCTCTGGATGGGACTTCGGGCCGCGACATAACTGAAAATAACAAACCTTATTATTGAAGGAGACAACTCAACAATAATAAAAAAGTATGAAAGGTATGGGGAAGCCTACTGGAGACTCTGAAATGATTGTCTCGGACGGTCTAGTCTCGCTGGGCTTTTTTGGTTCTGTTGAGATTCGTCATGTCTTCCGTGAGGCAAATTTGGTAGCTGATCGCTTGTCCCGTATCACTCCAGCCTTCAACGGTAACTGGACTCCGGATGACTCTCTGTTGCATAGTCTCATCCGTAAGGATGCTCTTGGCTGATAGAGCTCAGCTCTATGGTCAAATTTTTTCCGTTTCAAAAAAAAAAAAAAAAAAAAAAACTACTTCTTGCCTACTGTTAAAAAAAACTACTAAATTCTTATTAGAATATTATAAGAGTATGATTTGACGAAAACTCATATAAATAATGAATAAATATTTAACAATACCTTATATTAACTAATAAGTTGTTACTAGAATATTAAAGTATGTGTTTTGAGCAAAACTCATATAAGTAACGAATGAATGTTTAATAAAGTCTTATATTAACTACTAAATTCTTATTAAAATACTATAAGAGTATGTTTAAAGAAAACTCATATAAGTAACTAACAAATGTTTAATAAAACCTTATATTAACTAATAAATTCTCATCAGAATACTATAAGGGTATGTTTTGAAGAAAAATCATATCAGTAACGAATAAATATTTAAGAAAACGTTATATTAACTAATAAATTCTTATTAGAATATTATAAGAGTGTGTTTTTAGGAAAACTCATATAAGTAATGAATAAATGTTTAATAAAACCTTATATTGACTTATAAATTCTTATTAGAATATTATGAGAGTTTATTTTTAGGAAAAGTCATATAAGTAATGAATAAATTTTTAATAAAACCTTATATTAAGCAATAAATTCTTATTAGAATATTGTAAGAGTATGTTTTCAGGAAAATTGATATAAGTGACTAATAAAAGTTTAATAAAGCTTTATATTAACTAATAAATTTTTAGGCGCATATTATAAATGTATGTTCTGAAAAAAGATATCTTTAACTTTTAACAATATTTTATAATATTAATATTTTATATCGTACTAGTAAGTTTCAAAATAGAAAAATCCAATATATGTTGGAATTTTTTTTTATCGATGTTTTAGGCGATTAATAGAAAATATTTTAAGCGGTAAAATGAATTTTAGGGCGGTAACATTCCCGCACTTTGGAATTTTAGGCGGTGGGATGAAAATTTTGAATGAGCTGTAATACAATTGGGGCGTGTTTTCTAACCCTAATGTCGCCTCTCCCTCTTCACCGCCTCTCCCTCTTCACAGATCCCCCTCTCCCTCTTCAATTCGCCTCCCCCGGGATCCATGCCGCCTCTCCCTTTTCGATTACAGATCTGTAATCTCTCGCTCCCTAAAGATTTCAGATCTCTCGTCTCTCAACCACTCTTGTCCTCCTCTTCGCCCTCCTGTCTTCCTCCCACAGAGAACGACGCCGGCGGTGAAACACAGCCGCTGGGAGGGAGCGCCGCCTTCAACAAATGAAGAAGATGGCGGAGAAACGCTCTACAGATCCATGTCGCCTCTCCCTTTTCGATTACACACTCTTGTCCTAGATTCTTCGCCCTCCCGTCTTCCTTCCATGGATAACGATGCCGACTGACCACCACGGAGAACGTCGCCGACGGATAATCCAATCTGGTGGAGCCCGGAGGGACAAGAGTGGTTGAGGGACGAGAGATCTGAAATCTCTCGTCGCCGACTGACCACCACGGAGAACGCTCTACAGATCCATGGCGGTTTTTTTCCTTCTACAATTGGTAATTTTTTTTCCTTTCAATTGAGAACTTAGTCCTTCTCCTCACATGCTTTTCTTTTAAAATTGAATTGAGTACTTTGTCTAGCAGCAAAATGGAGAACCGAAAACAAGGGGTTGAAGATTCATTGCCCGTTACTGGTTTCAAATCTACCTTCCTCTCTTGTCCATGGTGTGTAATCTCTATTTTTTAGCTTATTTATTTTCTAATTTCATTTTATAATCAGTGTTTAAACTGATTTCGTATCACTTGCCTTTGTGAATGAATGTTTTAGGTTTGATATAAGAAATGTTGAAATTGAAGTGATGTTCAATGTTTTGTATAAACTGAATTAAAGTATATCTATGGATTTGAATAACCTAAATTTAAGTATTTGTGTATGAATAAATTTTAGGTTTGCTGCATGAATTTAAGTATACACTTCTTGTAATATTATCGAAGTTCCTCTTATGAACCATTATTCTTAGTGGAATTTTGCTGAGTATTTTGATATGAAAGTAGACCGTGAAAAATTGACTGAGTTATTTTACAGATAACATTAGGGGGATTATGCTTTCGGGACAATGTCGTTGCTGCTGCTCTCTCTCTGGCTTCTCTTTCTCTTATGCAACTAATTATCCCAAATAATGGAGTACTTGAATCTTTTGTTTATGGTGGCAGGATAACTAACTGGACAGGGTCATTAATTTCATACTTGGGCAGAAAAAATAGAATCTTGCCCTCATTGCAATTCAATCCCTAGCTGGTTCAGTGTGAAGCATTGGGTGTAAGAAGAAGGCCGAAGTTCTCAAACTAGTGTTAAGATGTGTTGGTTCTTTTCTTAGGTGTAGTACTTCTGGATGTTGTACATTATGTGCATGATGTTGTGTTTTTGTATTTGGACACATTAGCTAAAACATTATATCTATATATATTTGTATATATATTCTCTATCGTATAAATAACGCATACAAATAATCTCAAATCTTAAGCAACGACTTTAGCCTCAAAGTTAGCAACCAACTAAGCATTTCCATTAGCCACGACCATATCAACGACTCGGCCACGAAGCTAGCAACAACCATGTCCAATTCCCCGCAACGAACTCAGCCACAAAATTAGCCACGACATTTTCGATGATCATTTCCGACGCTATCGTCGTCGCCACAGCCACGACATTCAGAAGTCATACCCAGCCACGAAATTAGCCACGACGGTATGAGTTCGTTGCTATTTTCCATTGCTACGTCGGCCCGAATTTAGTCACGAGGCATATGGCTATGGATGGCCCGACCGTTGCTGATTCCGTGGCTAAACCGGTTAGCCACGGTCATTCGTTGCCAAATTCGTTGCTATTTTCCGTTGCTAAATCCTGTTTTTTTAGTAGTGCGTGTTCGAAAGACAAGTGATTGGTAAATTTATTCTCCTTGGAGGCTTACTTTCATTGTGTGTCCGTGCTTAAAGTACACGCGTTCTCTAAATTTATTCTCCTTGGAGGCTTACTTGCACATCCCCGTGTTCGAAAGACACGTGATTGCTAAATTTATTCTCCTTGGAGGCTTACTTGCATTGTGCGTCCGTGCTTAAAGTGCACGTGATCGCTAAATTTATTCTCCTTGGAGGCTTACTTTCACATCCCCGTGTTCGAAAGACACGTGATTGCTAAATTTATTCTCCTTGGAGGCTTACATGCATATCCCCGTTGATAAGGCATGTTTCCAATAGGCAATATAGCTTATTTTCGGTGCATTTCATTGTTATATAATCATGTTTTATTGTTAATTAGATTATCATTCATTTTGTGGGAAAGTTCGGAATCTACGCTATTTCGATGGTTTTATGTAGATTCGTAGATCCGAGGCAAAGAACACGAGGAACGGAGCTAAGTAAGGCTAAGGAGAGACTTGGGAGAGCTTAAGGAAGAAGTCCCGAAGAGAATGAAACAACCCAAGGAGCAACGGAGAACGAAATCGAGGTCTAAGAGCGGAAACGAGGGCGAGTCGCGAAAGCTGTCCGCTCGGCGAGCTGAACTTGTAACGCACTTTCCGGAGGCCTCGGATGTCCGATCGACGCATATGAGCATGCGTTGGAAAGCTCTTTCGAAGATCTACGTGATGGTGTTCTGTTGGATTTTCGCTGACAGTGAATGCCTTTCCGCTGCAGCGAATCAAGTCAGCAATAACATGTGCGAGAAGGTGGCCGGCCTGAGCATTAGTCGCTGCCAGCGAATGGCATCTCGTTGCCGGCGACTGGAGTCAGCGGAAGCATGTCCAGGAGCAGCATGACTCGCTGCCAGTGAAAGGAAACTCGCTGCCAGCGAATGGAGTCGCTGCCAGCAGACGACCGGATTCGCTGCAGCGGATGTAAGCTCTCGCGGCAGCGAATGGAGACTCTCGCGGCAGCGGAAGGGTGGACTCGCGGAAGCGGAACCGAAGGAGCTAAAAATTTTCTATGGCATGGACATTCGCTGCCAGCGAGTGTGGTAGCGAAAATCCAACGGGAGCTTGATTGACGCCATTCGCTGCCAGCGGAAATTTTCGCTGCCAGCGGAATTTGACGCTGAATTAAATTTGGAAAGTCTATCTTCTATCTAGTTTGTTTAGGAAGTTTCTATCTAGTTTATCTATCTTTTACCTTATTTATGGAAGACATTAGACTTATAAATAGGATGTTCTAGGGTTAGTTTAATTAAGTTTGAATTAATTCCAAGTAGAGAAATCACCATTAAAGAGAAGAAAGTTTAGGTAAGCCATGTTTGGCTAATTTTGTAGTTTCCGCCTACACTTTCGAGACTTGGTTGGTGGTTTGTGAGTTTCTAATATAAGTTATTTTTCCTCTATAATTCTTTCAACTTCTTTGTGTGATATTGATTATGTTATTGGTGTTATCTTGATTAGCTACCTTGATAATATTGATTTCATGCTAGGATTTAATACTTTCGTATTTGTGTTATTTCCGTAGTAGCACGCATAAGATTGTGGATTCCGTGTTTGAAGCATGATTATGTAGGGAGTTGACATATATCTTAAACATCGATTTACCGTGTTTAATTGGTGTTATTTATATGCTCAAGTTCTTGGGACTATTTGCTATCTCTATGTTAAATCTTGACTGTGTTAAGGTTGCAATGAGGTGTAAGGGATTAATTGGACTCGTAGGACTTTTAATCTACTTAAACCAAGACGAGAGGAATTCGTAGGAAAAGAGATAATAACTTGAAAAGGATTCGATGATCAATAAAACCAACCAATGTCGAGAACTTGTAGGTGGAAACGCTTTTCTTCTATCCTTTATTTTCTTTTGTCAATATTATTTTCTTTTATTTTCATTCATAAAAATCTTTTCTTTTATATTGATAAATACACAATATTTAGAAATACTTGATTCTCTAGGGTTCGACCCCTTACTTGCATACTATACTAGTTTGTTCGTTTGGGATTTATTTTTGGCGAGGTGAATCAACGACTTTCCCTCCGTCACCCGTGTTCGAAAGACACGTGATTACTAAATTTATTCTCCTTGGAGGCTTACTTGCATGTGCGTCTGTGGTAAATATGCACGCGATCGCAAAATTTATTCTCCTTTGAGGCTTACTTGCACATCCCCGTGTTCGAAAGACACGTGATTGGTAAATTTATTCTTCTTGGAGGCTTACTTGCATTGTGCGTCCGTGCCTAAAGTACACGCGTTCGCTAAATTTATTCTCCTTGCAGGCTTACTTGCACATCCCCGTGTTCGAAAGACACGTGATTGCTAAATTTATTCTCCTTGGAAGCTTACTTGCATTGTGCGTCCGTGCTTAAAGTGCACGTGATCGCTAAATTTATTCTCCTTGGAGCCTTACTTGCACATCCCCGTGTTTGAAAGACACGTGATATCGATTGCTAAATTTATTTTCTTTGGAGGCTTACTTGCATATCCCCGTGTTCGAAAGATGTTGTGAGCTGAATCTGCCATGTTTTACAGTAACATTTATATCAATTTCTGCATACATTTCATGCATTTGGGCTAAGATAGTACAGAATCTATGTAGCTTATGTTTATTTGCCAAATTATGGAATCTACACCAGTTTCTGTTTAAATTTGCAGAATTCGAGGCATTTTACAGCAATTCTAAGGAAGGTCGGAAAAGCTCGGAAAACCACTACAGAAGTCCATGGTCAAAGAAGCAGCGGAACCAGTCGAGTAGGCCGAGATCTATCATCATCTATCCATGGAAGGGAGATCTATCAACATGAAGGCATATTACCTAGATTAGATTTATCTTTTCCTTTAAAGATTTATTTCCCTTAAGCATTTTATTTATCATTAAGCATTTTAGATATAATTTTAGATATAGATAGAAGATTCTATCCTTGATTAGCAAGGAATAGAAGGCTATAAATAAAGCTCTAGGGGCTGAGGATTAGGCATCTCATTCCAATTCAGAGACACAATCAATTTCATTCAAGTAAGTAGGAGTTCTAAGGTTTTTAGGGTTTTGGCTTTCTGCGAAAGTTGATTGCCGGGATTGTAAAGGCTTTTAATTTAGTTAATGCAAGTTTTTTTTCATCAATCAATGTCTGCTATTGCGATGAGACGTGAGTAGTCCACCCACTTCTGGGGCTGGGGTGAGCCCGACGGTGGCCATGGGAGATGATGCGATAAAGGTCAGATTTTGTTATGCAATTCGTCTTCTATCCCTATGAGCATGATTCTTTTGCGAGAGTTGAAGGTGATCCTTGATTGTGTTATTGAAGCGAAAGTGATCTTAATGCAACTTGGATTAATTATGTGAAAAGGGTTAGTAACAACTAGGGTTTATGCGAAAGCCTCTATATGCCTATTTGTTAATAACGAAAGTTGTTTAATGGAAAGCATGATCTTCTATGCCTTTATGTGTTACTTTGCATGGTTATCGTTGTGGTGTTGATACCCTGGTCTTGGAGGTCTTTTATATATTGAATTTATTTCGTCAAATTTCTGAGTTTTGTCGAAATCTGCGATTTACAGTTTTCTGAGTTTCCCAGTCGACATAGAGTAGTTCTTGTCGATCTCGAGTAGGACACTTGTCGAGATCGAGTACGTCTTAGTCTAGGTCGAGTTACTGTTGTGCCTTCTGTTGTCGATTTTCAGTTTCTGTCGATTTGCCCTTGTCGATCTCGAGTAGCCTAGTCGAGATCGAGTAGCTTCTATTTTGCTTTGTTCTTTACTTTCTTTCGTTATCTTCTGTCTTTGTTTCTGTTTTGCTTTTATTTATTTGTTCATTCTTTCTGTCTTTCTGTTGCTTGTCTGTGAGATCTGCTGCTACCTAAGAACTGCTGACGTGCTTCCTCGTGGATTCGATCCTGACAACCTTCTACTACAACGGGAGGGAGTCTTGTATTTACTTGCTGAGACAGGGAAGTCAGTCTGAACTCTATTTTATATTTATTTCATACTTGACCATCCTCCTGCAACAACAAATTGGCGCCGCTGCCGGGGAAGCTATCAATCGCGCCGTTCTCACTTTTTCTTTGAGTTAATTTACAGGTGTATGCGCCGTTCTGGTAAACCACCTGAGTTTGACGGCTTAGACGAACCAGAGCGCCTTCTACACATCAGAGCTAAACTGCAAAGAACCATGGCAGCTGCGGAGACACAGGAACAGCTGATCGCTAGGCTTACAAGGGAATTGGCCGCTAAAGATGCTGCTATCGCCGCTGAGAAAGCAGCAAGGGAACAAGCACAGGCTGAGCTTGCCCAATATCCAACCACGGCAGAGGACTACATGCACCCAACTCTCGTCGTGCCTGAATTGGCGATTCTAATCCCAGACAACTCTTTTGAAATTCGCACTCAATTTCTTATAGAGCTTAAAAATAATACCTTTTATGGTAGATTTAATGAGTGTCCTCTTGAACATATTACAAACTTTTCTGACATGTGCCGTACTCTTGCTGAAGGTACAACCCTGGAATATGTCAAGATGAAATCTTTTCGCTGGTCTGTCGCTGGGCCTGCGTTGAAATGGCTTGAAGGGCTGAAAGCAAGATCACTCACAACATGGGCCCAAGTAGAGGAAGAGTTTCTGAACAAATTCTTCCCACCCGCCAAAACAGCACATCTCCGCCAGAAAATCACCGCCTTCAAACAGAAGTAAGGGGAACCGCTGGCAAAGGCATGGGAGCGCTACAAGGAACTTCTGCGATCTTGCCCTACTCATGGACAGCCACCCTACATCATTCAGGAGATCTTCTTCAACTCTCTTGATCAAGTCACTAAAGACAGAATCAACCATTATACTCGCTATGAGTATCTGACAATGCCGCCAAGTGACGCATGGGGTGTGCTGGAGAAGCTCACCAACTATGACAACAAGTATGGGTCTACTGCAACTTATGAAGAGAACCCCTACGCCAGGCCAGCACCATCCATGCCCCTCTATGAGCCTCCTAAAGAGATCGATCCTGATGTGAGGGAGCAGTACTACAGAGACCGGAATAAGAAGCTCCTTAAGCAAGTAAAGTATCTCTCTGTCAACCAGCCTTTTATTGAATGCGGATCGCAAAGGCACACCACTCCTGAGTGCCCACACGCAGAGCAAGTCAGAATGGCAGAGCATCATGAGGAGGTAGCTTACGCAGGGGGTCCCAATCGCTACATGGGGGACCAAAGGTTTCAGCAACCACAATGGAACCAAGGTGTCCCTAGGAACCCCCCGCCCTACAGAGCTCCAGGACATCCGGAAAGGGACCAGAAAAAGGATGATATACAGACAGTCCTGGAGAAAATACGGAGGAACCACTCAGAAACTAGGCAATCCTTCAACTCCGTCTATACTCAGATGCAAGGTGTCAACTCTAGGCTTAGGGAAATTGATATATGGAGAAAATACGTTGATACACAGATTGGTCAGCTAGCAGCGGGAATCCCCAGACAGTCAGATGCGCTCCCTGGATCTTCGGAACCAAATCCCAAGGGATAGACTGGACACATCGCTGCTGTAAAACTCAGAAGCGGCCATCAACTGCAAGAGCCAGAGGTCGGGAAGCAGCAGAACAACAATGACCAGCAACTCGACATCGACCAGGGCCTAGTCGATCTCGAGGAGGGCCTACTCGATCTCGATGAGAAACTTCAGAAACCCTCGTCTGCACCACACAGCAACTCGACATCGCCCAACCTAGTCGAGATCGACAAGGGTGTAGTCGATATCGAGGAGCCCCTAGTCGAAGTCGACAAAGCTTCAGCACCTCCAGCGTCTGTTCTGGCTCCGAATCAGAAAAAGTAGATGCCTTTCCCCACAAAATCTCCAAAGGACCCAGCAGAAAAGAAATTTCAGCGCTTCATCAAGATGCTTCAGAAACTCAACGTCACCATCCCCTTCACATGTCAAGTTCCTGAAGGAGATTCTGAGCAAAAAGCGATCAATGGCTGAAATTACAGAGGAATGCAGTCATCTGGACATACTGGAGAAGAGGCCGGATCCAGGTAAGTTTGCTATAACTATTGGATTTGGTCCATATAAAATTAATGCCTTATGTGATCTTGGAGCTAGTGTGAGTATAATGCCTTTAACAATTTGGTCCAAGATTAAGATAGGTGCCCTAGAGCCAATGGATGCTAGACTTTACATGGCCAATAACACTGTGGTCATCCCAACAGGCATGGTGGACAATGTGCCAGTACAAGTAGGTAAATTCTTTGTCCCTGCTGATTTCCTAGTTGTTGATATGCAAGAAAATCCTGCTTGTCCAATTATTCTAGGGAGACCCTTCTTGGCGACGGTGGATGCCAACATAAGCGTAAGGAAAGGAGTGCTCACCTTCAACATCAGCGATGAGGTAATTGAGTATTCCTTTAATAAAACTGAAAGGCATACAAGTCCAATGGAAGAGGTCAAGTCTATCTCAGCTGGCTACATCACCTGCGGGGAACCCAAGGTCAGAAATATGACTCCTGAGGAGCTAGAAAAGAGGGACATGGAGGCCCAGGTGGAGGAGATCATGGCAATCCTAAAGGAGGACGCAGAAAATCCAATCGACACAAACTAAGGTACGTCGTTATGGATTAATTATTTTTCGGATGCCTTGACAGGAACCAAGTATGGGGTCAAGATCGACCAAGTCTCATCGACATCGAGGACCCTAGTCGATCTCGACCAAACCAAGAAGCCTCCACCAGCACCAGCCTCGTCGAGCGACCAGACGGAAGCAGAGCCCTACTCGATCTCGAGTACCCTAGTCGAGATCGACAACCAATCGGCTAACTCGACTTCGTCTTCCTCGACGCTGACTCCACCAGACGAACCAGGCTCCTCGATCTCGACTAGGCTTGTCGAGATCGACCACCACCCGGCTCCACCAGATCCTGTTTCCTCGACGCTGCAGCCACCAGGAGCAGAAGCCTACTCGAGATCGAGAAGCCTTGTCGAGATCGACAAGCCTTGCCCTTCATCGACTCCTGCATCCTCGAGCAGACCACCACCTGGACCTGCAGCTTTGTCGAGATCGACTAACCCTAGTCGAGATCGACCAAACACAGTGGTCCCTGATTCCGTCTCTGCGAAGGTAAGCCAAGGTATGGATCTTTCTTCTCCTATTTCCATTAAAGATCTATCTATACATGGGAGAGGTTTGCCTTGGTATGTGCGCTTATGTAGGATATCCAATGATGAGCTTAAGGAATATGAAGTTGGAGATAAGCTCTATGTCTCTAAATCAAAGAATCATTGGTTCCCTAACAAATTCAACAAGAAGCGGATGGGACCGTTCGTGGTGAATAAGATCCATTCTGGAGGATTACAGCTGATGGACAAGAATGGAGTCTTATTTGAGGCCCAGGCTACATGGGCCCTGCAGATGCCACCTTGAGCATAAATGGAAAGTCGGCCTAGCGACTATAAAATCTAGAGCGTGTACATAGACTTTTAATTGTTGGACATTGTTTTGTTTGTTTTGAACACTTTTAGTTTTGCTATTTTGGGTATATGTCTTCCATACTTTTCAGGTCCATGGATAGATGCAAGCTAAAAACGGACTCGGCTCAGGCATTTTAACTCGATATTATGAAGCCCTGCACATCTGTCTAGTGAGTTTCTTTCTTTACCCTTGTTTTTATACAGTGAGGACACTGTAATGTTTAAGTATGGGGTGGGGGAAGGGCTTACTTTGTGCATATTTGCCATATTTGACATTATTTGTGCATATTTAGAATTTATTTCTTTGAATTGCTACATGGCTATTTTGGAATGCATTATTGATTTATGTGCTTATATGCATGTTTTCCAAAATTTGAGAAAAATGACCCCCATTTGAAATTTTTGATAAATGTCATGGAAGCTTTATTGAACTCGACGATGAAAAATTGGATTCAATAGAGATATAGCATGAAATTGCCTAGTAAAGGGAAGTCACAATGAAGTGCATTATTTCTTGAAAACCATGAAAGGAGGTAAAATTTGAAGTTGCTTTTGACATATTGCATGATAAGAGGATGGAGGACTTTATATTTCCATATAAATGCTCATATTGTTATAATCCTAGCCTTACCTATGCTTATGCATCACAAAAGCCATATTATGCCTTATTTCAATTTTATTGCTCCACATGATCTAAATATTTCCATTCTTTACCTTATCCGGGGATTATGTTGAGAATGATGTTACATTATGGAGATTGTTATATGGGTGTTGTGATTATTATCATTATTGGAGTTTGGAAGGAAATTGTTTGAAATATATGGAAAATTTAATGAGTGAAAGAAAATCCAATCACCTCAAGAGATAAAGGTAGATTGACCCTGCTCTCTGAGATAATAGTTTGGAGAGATGGGACACACAGGTGAGGAGTCCAAAGCACTAAGTATCCGGGGCCATTCATGACACCCATGTTTGCGACTCGCGAGAAGGCAGTGCTGAGGTTAGAGAGGTAAAAGCATTATTATTGATAAAAGCAGTATGAAAGGTCATGAATCTTATGAGAAAGAATGTGGTATGAAATTCAATTTGGAAATACTCCATTTCCCCGGATCATTAGCACCACATTGCCAAAAATTGCCCACCTTTAGCCTTTTACCAATCTACCCCTTATGTGAGCTTAAATAAGAGTCCTCTTAATTATTAATGCTTTGTCACATGAATTGTTTTTGCATAACCCTCCTTTTGTGAGTAGATGTTGCTTTTGTATATTATCACATACATGGATCTGTGACACTAGTACCTTTTCGAGGATGATAATTGATTGCAGAGTTATATGACAATGAATCTAATATGTTGAGAGTTTTGAATTCTTCCCCTGAATGACAAATAAAAGTATTGCTTGAGGACAAGCAAGTTTAAGTATGGGGTGTTTGTTGTGAGCTGAATTTGCCATGTTTTACAGTAACATTTATATCAATTTCTGCATACATTTCATGCATTTGGGCTAAGATAGTACATAATCTATGTAGCTTATGGTTATTTGCCAAATTATGGAATCTACATCAGTTTCTGTTTAAATTTGCAGAATTCGAGACATTTTACAGCAATTCTAAGGAAGGTCGAAAAAGCTCGGAAAACCACTACAGAAGTCCAAGGTCAAAGAAGCAGCGGAAGCAGTCGAGTAGGCCGAGATCTATCATCATCTATCCATGGAAGGGAGATCTATCAACATGAAGGCATATTACCTAGATTAGATTTATCTTATCCTTTAAAGATTTATTTCCCTTAAGCATTTTATTTATCATTAAGCATTTTAGATATAATTTTAGATATAGATAGAAGATTCTATCCTTGATTAGCAAGGAATAGAAGGCTATAAATAAAGCCCTAGGGGCTGAGCATCGGGCATCTCATTCCAATTCAGAGACACAATCAATTTCATTCAAGTAAGTAGGAGTTCTAAGGTTTTTAGGGTTTTGGCTTTCTGCGAAAGTTGATTGCCGGGATTGTAAAGGCTTTGAATTTAGTTAATGCAAGTTTCTTTTCATCAATCAATGTCTGCTATTGCGATGAGACATGAGTAGTCCACCCACTTCTGGGGCTGGGGTGAGCCCGACGGTGGCCATGGGAGATGATGCGATAAAGGTCAGATTTTGTTATGCAATTCGTCTTCTATCCCTATGAGCATGATTCTTTTGCGAGAGTTGAAGGTGATCCTTGATTGTGTTATTGAAGCGAAAGTGATCTTAATGCAACTTGGATTAATTATGTGAAAAGGGTTAGTAACAACTAGGGTTTATGCGAAAGCCTCTATATGCCTATTTATTAATAACGAAAGTTGTTTAATGGAAAGCATGATCTTCTATGCCTTTATGTGTTACTTTGCATGGTTATCGTTGTGGTGTTGATACCCTGGTCTTGGAGGTCTTTTATATATTGAATTTATTTCGTCAAATTTCTGAGTTCTGTCGAAATCTGCGATTTACAGTTTTCTGAGTTCCCAGTCGACATAGAGTAGTTCTTGTCGATCTCGAGTAGGACACTTGTCGATATCGAGTACGTCTTAGTCTAGGTCGAGTTACTGTTGTGCCTTCTGTTGTCGATTTTCAGTTTCTGTCGATTTGCCCTTGTCGATCTCGAGTAGCCTAGTCGAGATCGAGTAGTTTTTGTTTTGCTTTGTTCTTTACTTTCTTTCGTTATTTTATGTCTTTGTTTCTTTTTGCTTTTATTTCTTTGTTCTTTCTTTCTGTCTTTCTGTTGCTTGTCTGTGAGATCTGTTGCTACCTAAGAACTGCTGACGTGCTTCCTCGTGGATTCAATCTTGACAACCTTCTACTACAACGGGAGGAAGTCTTGTATTTCTTTGCTGAGACAGGGAAGTCAGTCTGAACTCTATTTTATATTTATTTCATACTTGACCATCCTCCTGCAACAACAAAAGACACGTGATTGCTAAATTTATTCTCCTTGGAGGCTTACTTGCATATGCATTCGTGGTAAAAATGCACGCGATCGCAAAATTTATTCTCCTTGGAGGCTTACTTAATTACATCCCCGTGTTCGAAAGACACGTGATTGCTAAATTTATTTGTATCGACAATGTTTCTTGGGTTTAAAACTTTCATTTATATATATGAAGAGGTGTACCCAATCCGGAACCCTAGTGACCCCTATACATAGAAAATCTAAGCCACCGAGTGTCTAATATGTCTAGCTTTTAGGCAAAATATGTCTTGAGACTCCTTGCGTTCCATGATTTTGCGAGGATCGCGCCTTCCGAATTTTGAAGTTTGAAGGAGTCCCTACCTACTTCTTTGTGGATAACGTATGGACCTTCCCACTTGGATTCAATTTTTCCCCCGGTCATTGCTTGTCGAAGGACCATATCTCCCTTTTGTAAGGGTCGTACAAAAACACACTTGTTGTATCCTTCTGCTAGGCGATGTTGATACTCATTTGCTTTGAGACAAGCGGTATCCCTTCTTTCTTCACATAAATGGAGTTCTAACTCAAGGGCCTCGTCGTTGGACTCTTTGCTGAAATCGATAATTCTGGCCGATGGAATTAGCAGCTCCACTGGTATGACAGCATCACCTCCAAAAGAAATTGGGAATGGTGTTTCTCCGGTTGGACTCTTAGATGAGGTTCTATATGTCCATAAAACCAGGGGCAAGATCTCAGCCTACTCTCCATTTGTCGTTCCCAATCTCTTTTATAAGACATTCAGGATTTGGCGATTTGTGGTTTCGGCTTGTCCGTTGGATATTGGATAACCCACTGATGAGAATCGGAAGTCTATACGGAGGCCGGTGCAGAAGTCACGGATGCCCTCGCAGTCAACTTGGGGACCATGATTTGTGATGATAGCTTGAGGGACCCCGAATCGGCAGACCATATTTTTCCATAGGAATTTACACACTTTCTCCGCTGTGATGGTGGCCATGGCTTCAGCTTCTACCCAGTTCGTATTGTAGTCTACTATCACAATGATGAAGTGCAGTTGGCCTGGTGCCGTTGGGAAAGGGCCCAAGATATCCATTCCCCACATTGCGAATGGACATGGTGCGAAGATGGTTTTCAAAGGATGAGGGGGACGATGATTGAGCGACGTGTGTCGCTGACAAGGATCGCATATATGGATGACCATTTCCGCGTCTGCCCTAAGGGAGGGCCAATAATAGCCTAGGCGTGTGATTTTAGACGCTACGGCTCTCCATCCCTAGTGGTTGCCACAGAGGCTCGCATGCAATTCTTGCACGAGGTTAAAGCCTTCATGGTTCGAGACGCACATGGGATCCGGGAGGTTGAAACCTCTTTTGTATAGTCGGCCATCTTTGACTCGAAAGCGGGCCGCTCTTCTTCTAGTATTTTGGTTGTCTTGTACATCGCCTGTTATTGCCCCTTCAGTTATGTATTCCAGGAGGGGTATACACCAGTCTCTGAGGTTAGATATTCTGAATACCCCCCGATGGATTCCTCAGGCATGCCTCTGTTCGATTATCACGCGATCACTTAATCCTAGGGGCAGCGTGGCCCCCATTTTAGCCAGTGTATCGGCGCGCTCATTTTGCTCATGAGGTATGGACGTGATAGAACACTTCCCGAAGGCAGGAGTGAGTATTTTTACATAGGTCAAATACTCAGGTAACATTCCCGTGTTTACTTCGTATTCCCCCTTAACTTGTAGGGTGACCACCTCTGAATCTGTAAAACTTCGAACTTGTCGGGCCCCGTTAACCAAGGCCTTCTCTATACCCGCGATCAAGGCTTTGTACTCTGCTTAATTGTTGGTGGCTTCAAACAAAAAATGGAAAGATAAATCGGTTATCTCTCCGCTCGGGTTAGTGATGGTGACTCCCGCTCTACACCCTCCCGCTGATACTGATCCATCAACATTAATTACCCAGTCTTCCCCATCGCGATCTTGGGAATCTGTAAAGACAGCTTCAACAACGAAATCGGCCAATGCCTGGGCCAAACGAGACTTCCTGGGTTTGAAATGAATATTGAATTCAGAAAGCTCTACTGCCCATTTGACCATCCTTCCAGAAAGAGATGGCGAGTGTAGGATCTGATGGAGCGGCAGGTCGGAGAGCACTTCAATGGTATGGGCCTGGAAGTAGGGTCATAATCTTCGTGCTTCGAAAACCACAGATAGAGCCATTTTCTCTATCGGAGTATACCGGGATTCGGCGGGTTACAACACACGGCTGGCGAAGTAAATAGGAAACTTGGATTCCCTAGTGAGTACCACGCTAATAGTGGTGGATCCGACAGCGAGGTATAACTATAAAGTTTCGTGCTCGCGTGGCAAGTGTAGAGTGGGCAAAGGGGCCAGATAATCCTTCATGCTCTTGAAAGCCTTATCCAAAATGGTAGTCCATTTGATTGGACCTTTCATTTTTAGCTGCTCGAAAAAGGGCAGCGAATGGTCAGCTAATCGCGAACAGAATCTGCTCAAGTAGTTGACCGACCCATTCAACTTTTAGATGTCATTCAGCGTCTTTGGAGAAGCCATTTCGATGATGGTTTGCACTTTTGAAGGGTTCACGTCTATTCCCCGGTGGCTTATCATGAAACCTGGGAATTTCCCAGAATCGACTCCAAAAACGCAATTTTTCAGATTCAGGCAAATAGGATTTCTCCTTAGAGTATCGATGGTTTCTTGCAAATCCTTGCAATGGTCCTCTGCTGCAATGCTTTTGATCACAATATCATTGATGTAAACCGCAACATTTCTTTCGATCTGGGATGCAAACACTTTTTCTATCATTCGCTGAAAGGTGGCTCCCGCATTTTTTAGCCCAAATGGCATCACCCTATAACAAAAGGTTCCTTGGTTGGTGATGAAAGCGGTTCTTTTTTCTTCGCGAGGACTCATCTTAATCTGATTGTAACCGGAATAAGCATCCAGAAAGCTTAGGGTGGCAAATCATGTTGTGGTGTCCACCAGCTCGTCGATGGAAGGCAAAGGATAACTATCTTTTGGGCATGCCTTGTTCAAATCTTTGAAGTCTACACACATCCTCCACTTGCCACTGCTTTTTCTGACTAACACCACATTTGATAGCCAGGTTGAATCATTAATCTCGAGAATAAACCCGGCTTATAGGAGCTTGTGCACCACTTGCTTTGCTGCTTTTGGCTTTTCAGCGGCCATCTTTCTCTTTCTTTGGCAAATAGGTTTTGCCTCGCGATTAAGTCTCAGGGAATGTTCCGCGATCTCTCGAGAAAGCCCTCTTAAATCTTGCGGCGACCACGCAAAGACATCTCGTGATCCTCGTAACAAATTCTCGAGGCGCTCTAAAGTGGGACTAGTCAAGCTGTGACCGTGGTACAGGGCTTCGGCCTTGTTTGAGAAAGGAATGAAAGCGACTTTTTCTTCCACAATTTTGTCAGCTATCTTCTCTGATCGAACCTCTAAATCCGCTTGTTATTGTTCAGATGTGGCCTCTTGTTCACGCTCATCGTCTGCTTCTTCTTTTAGAGATCCCCGAACGCCTCCTTTAATCGCGAATATCCGATTATGGCCCTTTCGTAGTGAGGATAAGTAACAAACTCTACTTTCGGCGTGCTGTCCCCGCGCTTCGCCCACCTTTCCATCAACGCATGGAAACTTGACGCTAAAATGATATATAGAGCATGCTATTTGGAAATTGAATAGACTTACACGGCCCATGATGGCGTTGTAGATGGACGGCAGTCGAACCACTGTGAACTCAATCATGTGGGCCCTTTTATTTGGTGTGATCCCTAGCGTCAGGGCTAACTTGATCGTTCCAGCTACTTCAACCTCGTCTCCGAAAAAGGAGACTAGTTTCCCTGAGTAGCGACGTAGTGCGCTTTCGGCGATTCCGAGTTGCTCAAAAGTGTCCCAGTAAAGGACGTCTACAGATGAACCCGTATCTATCATGACCCGCTTGACGGTCTTGGTTCCTATTTGTACATGGATGACCATGGGATCTGAGTGAGGCATTCTGAGATCGCGACCATCACGGGTATCGGAAACAGAGAAATTCAGTATAGCGTGCGCAGTGGATGCATGTTTGACGCTAGCCTCAGATGGGGGGGCGTCTGGCTTCTCTTTCATAGTTTTTTCTTTCTTGATTGTTGGTGACAGATGTCGCGGGTCCTCCTGCGATGGTCTTGATGCATCCGTCCGGAGAAGGAAGCTTCCCGTGATCCCAGTTGGAGTGCTCAGGTCGGTTTGACGAGGACCTTGTTGCGGGGGCATTTCTCGTGTCCTTAGAAGGAGGTCGATACCCTCCTCCTCTACCGCCGTTCCTTCCTCCCCTGTTCTGGGGGTAAGTACCCCTACCTCTTTCCCTAGTTGCGGGGGCATTTCTCGTGTCCTTTGGTGGCTTATATTGTCGGGGAGGGACCTCAGGAGGACGGTGTTGTTGTGATATCGCTACTGGATTACCAGGATTTGCTAGTGGGGCGCAAATTTGAAGGGGTATCTCCTTTTGGGGAAGAGCTGGCGGAATCCCATAGACCGGGGGCGAGATATGGTCAGGATGAGCCATCATTACATTGGTTGGGCCCCAAGTGGATTTGGTCATGATCTCTGGTTGTATTGTACCTCTTGGATTAAAGGGCGCGGCGGGATGGCCGGATATTACCAGGAAGGATTGCGAGGTTGCTGATCCCAGAAGTTTTCTCTCCCCTGGCGTTTATTGGGGGGTCGGTGGTAAGATGGCTGACGGAACAATGGCTTATACTTGACAGGTCATGAGCTAGAGCCTGCAGCTTCCATAGCATAGATCTGCTTGGTCACGAGTTCTCTCAGAACGTCGTAGTTTACCGGCTCCTTTCGAAATAGGCGGATTTTGAAATCTCCTTCGGCCAAATTGCCCATTAGTATAGTGTTGGCAAATTCTTGGTTGAATCTTGGGATTTGCACCACCATAATAGTGAATCTGCTGAAGAAATTTCCCAAGGATTCGGTCACGCCTTGCTTGATGGAATTGAGGTCCAACATGGTTCTTTTTCTTGTGCGAGCGCTGCCAAAATGAGCGACGAATGTTCCTGATAGCTGTGCGAAGTTGTTGATGGATGATCGGGCTAGATTTGTGAAGCATGTTAGAGCTACCCCACTCAGCGTGGATGGAAATGAGCGGCAATACATAGCATCATTGTCCTCGTTCATTCCCATTGTTGTGGTGAATTGGTTGAGGTGATCATTGGGATCGGTATCTCCCTTGTACTTGGCGATGGTGATGTCCCTCCGCCTTTTGGGGGCGGGTGCCTTGCGTATTTGTTTGCAAAAAGCTGATGGAAAGGTTGGCTCACCTTTGCGAGTTTGCCCAGGTGCCTCAGGGGAGTTTCAACGTGAAGACACGTTCTGGGCCCTGCCAGAACGGTCGATCTTGTTGATATTTTCATCGGGTTCTGGATCGGGGTTGAGAGGGCAAGCAGCGGGGTTGGGGAAATGGTTGACCGTTATGGGCACCGGACCATGTTGTTTATAGTAAGTACTGGGATCGGGTTGGAGTGGCACCCCGTTCGCCTGTTGGAAAGGCACACCGTTTGCTTGTTGTATGAAATACATGCTTTGCGGATAGCTTCCAGCGAAGAATTGGTACGGGGGGTAGCCGCCCCACATTCCGTAAGGGGCGAACGGATGTGGTTGCGCAGTGTCCCACGTCGGTTGTTGAGGGGCGCCCTCATTGCCGTTGTGCAGGGCCTCCTCGTTGTAGATAACGTTGAGGTTGAGGCCGTTTGTTTCCTCGGTATCATGGTGCTGGTTCCCAAATTCCTCTCTGAATAAGGTAAAATTCATGATTCCTGCATGTAAATAACATCGGTGTTTAAGAGAGAAATTAGCGTTATTCTTAGTTTATTTTAGATAGAAATTATGCAGAATAAAAAAGAATAAAGTGGAAAAAAGGGATAAAAAATAAAAAAAAAACGGAAAGAAAGCGATGTAAAGAAAGCATATTGCTACGCGGAACCTCTCGTCGGGAAAGGTTCCCACAGACGGCGTCAATGACGCGTTCAAGGGATTTCACCTATACTTATTACCTCATTGGTGATGACATAATTGTCTTAAAATACCTGCAAGCCTTAGCCTGGCGGGATGATGATCAGATTGTGTGCTTATTAATCCAAGCGATGGGGGTTACGAGTTTTATTCGCGATGAATTATGTTACTGTTCAATCGTCGTTTATAGAGGAAGCTAGGCGAGGTTGTTATCCCAAATAATGTTCTTCTCCGACCAAAGATCTTTAGAACTCAACTCCGGAGGTTTTAAGTCCAGGGAATAATCAGAGGTCTTATGCTTTTCTATCTGTGGAATCGGATCCCTTATTCTGAGATCGGAGGGGGGGTATTTATAGGGAAACCAAGCGAGCAGCTGGCTGACAACCTCATGGTTCTATGTAGGACACGTGTAGCGCATGCCCACACGCTTAGGGGCATAAGCAATATATGTGGAGCCATTAGAGGCGAGGTGCTTGAGCCAGCGAGCTGCTTGCTAGGACCTCGGAGGCTTACAAGACATTTAGGAGAGTTCACTATGATTCTTACACTGGGTTCGAGTCACGAGGAAAATAAGGGTTAATAGTTCTTGGGAGCGCTAAGCCCAGTCCTTCGTGCTCGGTTGGAAATTTTGCTCGCAAAGTATTAATGGGGGGACCGACCATCCTTTTGCGTTGGGTGACCCATTTATGACGCCATACTCTGTGTTTATTATATAGCCTATTTTCTATGGCATCGTCAAAGTTGATGACAAATTTTTCTCGAAATTCCCGATTTAAATCCAATTTAAATCCTTGATTCAATTTAATTCCCGTCAAAGTTGATGACAAGTTGCGTTGGGTGACCCGTCTTCATATACAGTATACCAATCAAACAAAAAATATGCAAATAATAAAACTATCCAGATTCAACTGACAATAGCTAGCAATGAACAACAAAGAAATTCGATAGGAACAATCCAACTAAAGCAACTAGCACTTATCCAATTGTAAAGTAATCCTCATGCAATTAAAAAAAAGTCAATTGACCTTGGATAATTACAACTTGCTACTAAGATCCAAATTCATCAACTAGCGTCCATATAAACCTAGCGATAGATTGAATAAAATTACTCAAGAACAAAATAAGAGAGAAAATCTGACAGGTAGAAGTCAAAAGCTTCATCAATAAATCAAACAAAAGAAGAGTAGTTTATCATCACTCCATAGCATTGGAGGCTCTCTCTTATAGGGTTTCTCAAAAGTATGTGAATTAGTCCTAAATTATATATGAATAAGATTTGTTGAAAATTAATCCTATAAAGACTTTAAATTAATAAGCCTTCGAAACCGGCACATAATGATATATAAAATCCTAAGAGAAGGTAATGACTCGGTAGTTTAAAGTTTCAGAGTCGGCACTGGCCGCGGACGCTGAGCCAGTTACTCTTCACCAGGGCATTTGTAAGGCCATTACACTAGCTTGACAAAAGTGATTATTGAGGGAGATTGTTTGACAATCATCAACAACATTCTTGACTTTTGGTGCTAACTATGGGAGATCGAGATTCTCATCTTTAACTACCTCACCCTCCTTAGAGTTTTCATGAAAATAAATCGGCATATGTTTCCTACAAAGTTAGGTAATTACAAAGGTAGTCGAAAAGATTGCTTGTCTTCTACACACGACTAACAACAATATTATCTCTTATTTTATCATCTATAATTTCATCCTAAAAAATGCTCTTATTTAATGATCCAGTAGTATCTAACCTTGTCTAAATCTTTTCCTTACAAAAAAAAAAACAACAAAAACAAAGAGAGCGCAGGCGTTGCTCGGCCTATTTAAAGGAAACTGAGAGAGAGAGAGATATTGATCTCCCTACATTACATACTGAACCGGACTTTAAATAATTCAGAAATTGCGCTCGCGATAATGGATATCCGCCCCTTTGCTCTCCTCCTTTTTCTCTCCCTCTCTTTCACCCTCTTACACGCGCCACCAGTATCCGCCGACGACGGTGAACTCCCCTCTCCCTCAACAACCCCGGCGCCTGCTCCATCCAACACCGACTTCGACTTCGTCCGTGAGACGTGCAATGCCACGCTCTACCCTGACGTCTGCTACTCGGCCCTCTCTCGCTACGCCTCCTCCGTCGGCCAGAGTCCCTCTGCCCTCGCCCGCTTCTCCCTCACCGTCTCCCTCTCCGAGGCCCGCCTCGCCTCCTCCTACTTCTCCAACCTCTCCCGGTCAGACTCCTCATACGACTCCGCCTCTTCCTCCTCCGCCCTTCGCGACTGCTCCTCCACCCTATCCTCTGCTGCCAGTCAGATTCGGAGCTCATTCAAGCAGATGTGCCAGCTCGGATCTGTGGCCGGCGTCGCGGTCGGCCGTCAAGATCTCCGTTTCCGGATCAGCAGCGTCCAGACGTGGATGAGCGCTGCCCTGACCAACGAGGAGACGTGTACCGACGGATTCCGGAGCTTGTCCGACGGCCCCCTGAAATCGGACGTCTTCGATCGCGTCACGAATCTGAAGATGCTGACTAGCATCGCGCTAGCTCTTGTTAATAACTACGCTTCTACTGTTAATTAATTCCTTATTTTCTTTTTATAAGATTAATATATACTCTGTATATTATGATAATATATAGTTAATTTTATTATTTTGCTAAAAAAAAAAGTTAATTTTATTATTATAAGATCATTCGTGTGGTAGCTTATTTTGAGTTATGTGTATGACAGATTGACAGGTAATTGTCTGGCCTTGAAAACGATAATAAAATACAGACTACTATTACTACATATCTTTGTTACTCTTCGTTAATGGCATGAGTAGCAAACCAAGGAATAATTTTGGGTGTTTTTGCTAACTAGCCTATTTTGAATAGGTAAGCTAGCACCCTTCCTAAGTAGAGTAGTAATGGACAATCTCCTTCCGATTTTTTTTTTTGGTGATATATTTTGTGATGCCATTTTTTGTGGTTTTGATGCCACTTTTTATTACATTTTATTTTCACTTTAATGCCATTTTTATAATGAAACGGTTTGATGACACTTTTTAATGCAATTTTTTTCAAACTTTGATGACATTTTTTATTCCGTTTTGTTATTTGCACGGTGGCTTATCGCCAAAAGCACGGTGCCCATCCCGGAAGCCGGCACCGGCAGTCAAGCTTGCCCTTCCAGGACTCCCAAACCGGCATCCTATTTGCCCTTGTCGGACTTCCAAACCGGCATCCGATGCCCGAGGTAAGATCGATAGCCTAAAATAGAAGCGATGCCCCGGATCAACCCGACGCGACTGATGTGACCGTACCGGACCCGGAGTCCGGCACCGGCCTGCACGTTTTCAGACGATGTTGCAGCTTTTCAGACCGACGCGATTGATTTGATGGAAGATGCAGATTCCCTCGAACACGTCTGCCGGTTTGGGAGTCCGAGAGCGGCAGCAGGATCTGCCGGTTTGAGAAGCCGGCACCGGCACCGTGCGTCTGGCGAGATGGCGGCCGTGCAATTAGCAGAACCGTTTTTATTTAATGTGATATCACGTTGACCATTGATGCCATTTTTTTTACAGTTGACTATTGATGACATTTTTTTATGTCAAATGTTTGATGATATGTTTTTTTACCGTGATGCCATATTTTTTCGAAGTAGTATTGTGATGACATCCACCCCTTATACTTATTATTTTAGAAGCAGCTTCTTTATAAAAATTTGTGCCACGTGTCCACCTTCTCACAAAAAGATTTCAATTTCCTTCTCCATCCATGCTCAATTTCCTCCTCCATCCATGCTAATCTCAAGTGCTTAGATCCGCCGACGCTCAACGATTTTAAAGTAACCGACCGAATCACAAGCGGTTACTCTGGGAGGCCTGGTACTTGATCGGAGTAGACGAGGGTGCTACTCGATCTTCATCCACGGGTATGTATTCAATTTGAAGCTATCAAATTTGTCAAAAATTAGGGTTTATGGGATTCAATTTACACTATTTGTGATACGTTGTAATCTCCAACGACTCGAATAGTTCGGATCTTGCACCTTAAGACCAATCTCGACTCGTACCTGAATATTTGATCCGCTCAGTCGGCGCCTTACCCTCACAAACGCCGACTGAATTCACGTGGAGAGGCTAGTGACTTCCGATAATGGACCTTCCTTGATCAGCCGAATGCAACAATTCAAGTCAACTATTGCGGCTGAACTCCATTGCAATTGAAATTGAATCAATTGATTCCAATTAACGTAGAAACAATGGAACTTAGCAAATTGAGTCAATTTTGCCGGCTTGACCAAATTTGCTTAACAAATTACTCGATTTTTTTTTTTTTTTTTACAGTAGGCAAGGAGTGGATCGACAAGCGATCCTGAAGCCATCCGAAGATGACTTGTTAGACCCTACGCAGAGGGTCGGCAAACCAACGAAAAGAAAATAATAAAAAAACAACATAAAAAAACTAAAACAACTAGAAAATTACAACCCTGATGTTTTGAGATCTTGTCTTGATTCTTGATATCTGGACTGCTGTTGAGATCACTTCAGGTGGTGATGGTGTAGGATCTAGACCAAGGTCGTAGATCAAAGCGCCGGGCTAAATTGGGTTTGTCGGATGTGTGGTTTTTCCAATTTTTGGTGGGTTTATCTGATTTAGGTTAAAACAGATTTGGGTTAGTTTGGTAGAAAAGGGGATTGAGATATCAAATTTGGTTTTTTGATGTTGTGAAGCTAGGGGCAAAATCAGATTTGGTGAAACAAGATATGGGTAAAATCAGATTTTGTGAAATCAGATGACAGGGGAGGCGGTGGAGAGGAGCATGAGGAGGAGCTGCGATTCCGGGGCTTCACAACGGATGAAGCCAGGGCGGTTGGGAATAGATTGCGATTTGGGGATTGGGGCCATGGAAATCGAAGGAGGAAGAGGAGTTACCAGGCGGTAGCCGTGGGGATCGACGGAGTTACCAGCAGGCGGGAGCCAAGGAGACGCGGTGCGGGTCTAGGCCGGCGGGGAGCCAGCCAGAGGCGGCGGCGATAAGCCGGATCTAGTTCACATCTTGGTGAAGGCGGCTAGGGTTGAAGAGGGTTGAAGTGGGATGGTTACCAAGAGGAGCCATGAGAGCAGGCAGTTGAGCCTTAGTTGAGAAAGAAATGACCAGTAAAGGTGGCGGCGGCGGCTAGCCAGAAAAGGAGGAGACGTCGTGAGCGGGCCGGGCGCCTACATCGGAAGAGGGGGGACGAGGGTCTGGTGGAGGAGAGGGGGCGGTGCTGGGACCGACACCAGCAGGCTGAGCCGCCAGGGTGGCGCCGACCGCCGGTGAAGCAGGGTGAGAATTAGGTTTGGTTTTTTGTGGCGGCTAGGGTTTTCCAAGGAAAGAGAAAAGGTAGAAGAAATTGAAGAAATGTTACTAATAAATATGAATAATTAGTTTACAGGATATGGTTTTTTGTGGCGGCTCGATTTTGATTGAAGAAGAAAGCTAGGAAGATATAGCGTAATTAGGGTAGAATAAAGAAGAGAACGCTTAGCCAAGCGCTCTTCTATTCAATTCAACGTCAGAACAAAAGAAGGAAAAATACAACTTAAATAGAGTTTATGGTGAATGAGAGTGGCTCATTGCAAAGAAACCCTAACTCTCTCATTTATCTAAAAATAATAAAACTAATTAAATAAAAGATAAATCCTTCTAATTTTATCTATCTTAGATTCTTAGAAACTAGCTAAAAATAGATAAGAGCAAGGAGATAAAACATTTATTCCCTAAATAACTAATAAAAATAATTAAAATAGATATGATAATTGTCCAAGCAAAAGGCGGCCAGCCCTACCGCCCTCTCGACGTCGATCCCAGAACCCTCGACGTCGACTCTTTGAATCCATGGTGGCGCCTTCTTCTTGCGTTTCAAGATCACCAACTCTTCCTCCATTGGTCCTCGAATCGACTGTATCAATTTGTGCATATCGGATTCATGTTTCTCTGTAGTATGAATTGTTTGATTCATTTTGCATGTGCGAGTCACAGCGTAAGGTTCATGTTCACCCCTCAGAAGAAAGCCCCTTGGACTCCGACCTCGACATGGTGGCGGATTGAAGCCATATCGGATTCACGTTTCCACCGATGCCTTTTGTAAGTCTGTAATTGGATTTAGTTGGCTAATTGAATTTTGCTTCTGAATAATCCGATGGTGTGAAGCTTGATCGGAAAAATCAGTAGGGTTGATTTTGTACCACTAGCTACCCATCCATGGAAAGTCTTTACAGTACCACTAGCTAACCATCTTCAATTTATGTACAAATTTTGCCCTCAAAATGGGTATTTGCTGAGCATTCGTGCATTTGATCTACATCATCATAGAAGTATTTGATTCTTATATTTGCTGTTAGAGTGCTTCTGAATAACATATGGGTTATAACTTATAACCCATATGTTGCACACATTCTGTCAATTGGGATGTGCTTCGCTTATATTTGTTGATTTGTGTACATATTTCAATCAAAATTGAATTTGACTGTGAAATGTGCTTAATAAAAGTCATTATTTGGTGTTAAACACCCGAATTGTTTTAGGTCATGTGTATTTGTAATTTAATGTAGCTCACATCTTAAATAAGATATTTGGTTATAGTTTATGTTGAGTTGTTATGTTTGATTACTGTTCTTATAACCATAATGTTTTTCACGGCATTGTTGTTAAATCTGTTTAACACATGCCATTGCTGTTGTTATGGCCATATTTGTTTTCATGCCTGTGTTGTGAACTGTGTTGAGTAAAAGTCATTAGTTTGTTGTTAAGCAACAAAATTGTTTTGGGTCATGTGTATTTGTAATTCAATGTAGCTTGCGTCTTAATTAACATAGTTTCATATAGTTTGGGAGTTTCATATAGTTTGAGTCGAGTTGTTATCTTTCATTACTATTGTTATGACCATACTTTGTTTCATGGCATTGTCGTTAAATCTATTTAACACTTCCAAGGATAGGATGCGAATTTGGGGGGGGGGGGGGGGGGGGGGGTGTTGCTGCTATCGAGACTAAGACAAACAATGGGCAGAACGTTGATTGCGAAGAGAAGAAGCAAGTGAATGGGAATCAAGCAGAAAAGGTGAATGAAAAGGAAAATGCTAAAGGGATAATACAAGAATTGGATGCTGCTTGAGATGTTGTGAATGGACTATAGAGAAGCAAATATCTAATTCTTTAGTAAATAGGTCAATCTAAATATGGATGTTGAGGTTAAGATTTTAAAATGAATGACTAATGAATATTATATAGATTCAAAGATCTCAGTGGCTTAAGTATTGGTAATGAATTTAGTTATTTCATCATCTCATTCACATTCTTTAATTCAGGCAGTTTTTTAATCTATAGAAAAGTTGTGTTTGTTTGTGCTGCAAATATTTCTATACAACTAGAGCTCCTTATCATGTGCTTAATGTGGAACACATGTGCATATGCAAATTCAATTCATTTATATAGTTTAGGTTGATTATTCTTTCTCCATCAGCTTATTTATGTAAATCCAATTCCCATTTCTTTTACTTTCTGTGTTGTATCACTATTTAATGTTTTGTTGTATTTTATTAGTCTGATTCACAGACAATGTGTGAACTATATTATGACAATGAAAAATGAGGTTTTAATATTACATACAATAAAATTAAGAATATCTGAAAATAAATAGTCTATTAGATGTCAAATTGAAATAAGTGGTTACTCATTTGTTTGAACTTAATTTTATGATTCCATTAGTTTAATTTTAGAGAGTACATTCAAATTTTAATGTACTTAAAATTGTTATTGTATAGATTTAGTTGGTGCTTATGAGTCTATATATGGTAGGTTGAGTTGGAATAATTAGACTACCATGATAACACACGAACTTAATACGAGTATAATCATAAAACAATTATTTTCTTCAGCCCTTTTCACAGTCATAGTATGAAGTATATTATAATCATGAAAATCAGGTTTCCATATCAGCTAGATAGGTTTCTTATTTTTTTTGTTTAAGATTGACTAATTGGTTAACAAACCAACTAGATAGGTTTCTTTTTCCCTTTCTCTTTCTCTATGTTTGCATAACAAAATCGCTCTTTTAGGTAAAATTGATGAAGTTTCGGTAGATAAACAATTCAATGCGAGGAGGTCATCTCTTCAATAGAGAATCAATATGATGTCCGACGATGAAAAAGGCACTGCGTTGGAGATTCAACCTTATTACAACAGAGAGAAGACCGACAATGACCACAAAAAGATGTCACGCCGACCAGTACGCTACCACTCTTCATTTCCCTCATGATGCAAGCTTTACTTTGGTTGTTTCTTCATTTATTATCACTGTTTTCAACCAAATTCGATTTTTTAAGGTTGATTCATTACATTTTGGATTTGAGCTAATATCCACTGATGTGAGGTATCTATTTTTCTTTTTGCCATTGAATTTTAATTTAGTAAGTAGTGAGATTGATATTACTTTCTATTTTGGATTGGAGTTAATTTTTTTCTCCTTATTTTTGGGCTTGATTAAAAAGTAAATTCTCCATTGAGTATCTGCGTCATTGAGAGAGAGAGAGAGAGAGAGAGAGAGCGAGAGAGAGAGAGAGAGAGAGAGAGAGAGAGAGCGAGATCTAGCCAAGCTGAATCTCCACCACGAACTCTGTCCCAATCAATCATCTGTCGCTACCCTTACGAATGTCGTGATTCTGAGGCAATCTCCATCTCCACCACACTTCTTCCTTGTGATTATAGTCTTATTTGAATGGATCTCATACCCACATCTTGTGGATGCTGAATTGAATCGTTTCCTTCGACAATTATTAAGCGTGGGTATGGTGAAAATGGAAGAAATTGAGAGAATTTGATAAATTGCTTTTACAAATAAATTGTGAACATGGTTTCCTAATAATTCATTGAGAACGTGGGATGATAAATTATTGATGTAAAAATAAATGCTTAATTTTTTTTAAAAAAAGGGACACGTGGACCTTTTTTTTTTGTAAAGAATTTGCTTCTAATTTTATAAGGATGCAAAAAAAATTTCCTTATATGTGCGAGTCTTTTGTCAAATCTTTCATACAAAACACCAACTATAAGAATGTTATTTTGATTAGTTATCATTTACGATCTATCAATTTCTTGCATCTAAAACCTAATCGAGTACTCATAATTTGTTTTCTACATACACAAGTCATGCCCAACTAATTTTCACATTCCATAAATTTGAGAGGTATAGCATTTTTTTAATGTTTTGGCCTCTTTTTTTTTTACAGTAGACAAGAAGTAGATCGACTCGGCGATCTAGAAGATCGATGGCTTGAATGACCCTACACAGAGGGTCGCCAGTAAAAAAAGAAAAAAATTTTAAGATTACAATTACAGAAATTTAAAATTAAAAATATCTATAAATTAAAACTATGTTTCTTCCGATCAATAATTGGAGCCTTGATTCTTGATATCTATAAATTTCCTTAATGTTTTGGCCTCTTAATGTTTATACACTTACAAATAGAGTTCCTTTTTTTTCTAATTAAGGGTCTAAGTATTATAAAAACACACACTAAATATCATTTTTAAAATTCTTTAGCTATATAGGGTTTATACATTTAAACTTAGGGTATATTTATCAAATTGGTTTATAATTTAGATCAATTTAAAAAGTGTGGAATGATGTGTAATAGATAAAATATCATAAATGATCCGAATTCGGCTTTCTTAAGCTAAAAACTATAAGATTTCTTTTCTTTGTCTTCAATTAGGATGGATACTAGGAGAAGCGTAGAAGCGGGTGATTTACTATTTTTTTGTCAAATTTGAAGTATCGATTGTCTCAATAAAAAAGTATTTCATCATGATAATCAAAGATTTCGAAGAACAACATGACAAGAAGCAAGAGTAATATGTTAGTAGAAAATTAATGTGTCGAATATTTTGTTTAAGATATCAAACTTGACCGTAATTATGAGATTTTTGTTTGTGATTGTAAGTGTTATTGTATTATAACGAGGATTATCATTGATAACATGACAACAATTCAAATGAAATGAAATATATTTATAGTACGAGGGGGAACTAAAACGGTAAATTTCAATAAAAAATACTCACCCGTACAAGGTACGGGGAAAGTACTAGTTTTTTTAATGTGTGATGCAACTTTTTCAAAGTAGTGTTTTGATGGCAGTTTTCTAATGCAATTATTTGATGTCACTTTTTTAATTAAATCGTTTGATGTCCCTTTTTTAATTTAATCAATTGTATATCACTATATTTTCATCAATTCTGTTTTTATTCACTGATGACACGTTTGTGATTGCACCTCATTGATGCAATCCCTTGTGGTGACATATTTATTACATTTTTATACATTTGATGACACAAGAGCATAAAATTTGATGACACAAGAGCATAAAATGTGATTAAACTTCATTGATGATATTTATAATTACACTTCGTTGATCTCAATATTTGTGATGACATTTTTTGTTGATAACATTTTTATTGATAACTTTTTTATAATATTATTTTGATGTCATTTTTATTGATAATTTTTTTATAATAGTAGACTAACAGTTGCAATTTGAAAGCCAATATAATATCTAATAGGCTAATGGAATCAAGTGGAACATAAATTTAATTAAACTAACAATTACTCTTGAAAGCAATTTGAAAGTCAACACCCACTATTCGGCATAGTAATAGTATGACAGTACATCTAAGCACCACCCCAATTCCATCTAAACTAACATTTACACTTGTCCAATTATAAACAAACATAATGAAGCAAATGTTGGGTGTGCTTTCACCTTATACAAAGGATATAAATCACTGTAAAAGAGAGCAGCAACCAAATTTGTTTTTTCTTTGAAGGGAAACTTCTCCAAAAATCATGCTATTAAAAGAAAATCCAACCTCTGATGCTCCTCTTGCTCCAAGACGGTCAGTTGGGTCTAGCATCAGAAACATGGGAAATAAAACGCAACTTAATCATCACTAAATAAAATTACACCCAAATGAACTTGCACAGATACAAGGAATCATGGACATTATTGATTCTTATTTTCTAAAAACAAACCCTAATGCATTGAAAAAAAATAACACGCAGATAGAACATTGGGTTTTATACGAAAGCTCAGAATTCAGAATTCTAAAGCTAATCCCTCATTCTATATGGAAATTTTTTCAGCATCATCAAAGAACAATCAACAGCTTCAATGAACACTAAAAAAATATTCACTTCAGCAAGAAATGAAAAGTCATATATGGCATCAATTTCTTGTTCCTAAAAAAGAAGGAATTATAAGAAATCAAGCATCACAAGCAACACAACTTAATATACAAATTAAAGGAAGCAAGTTGAAGAAAGGTTAGTAAGAGTGGCAAACAAACCAAATCACACATAGATAGGCACAATAGAGAACAAGAATGGCATCAAGAGCTGCGAGGATCCTCACCCAAGTACCTGCTCAAAGTAAATATGCAATTCTCCACAAAAAATTTCAGCTCATTCTCCACCCATCTTAGGGTACCAAATGATGAAATATTAATCTCCTCTTTACTCAACATAGCTGTACACACAAGCAGCTCGAATGGTATATTTAGATCATGTGATTCCATTCTCTTTAAAGCTCTCGCCCTCACACACAAGGTCATGTTCAAACAAATGAAATTAAAGCACATGAGATACCTTACCAAAAATCTGAATCAAGGAAACCATCAAGAACAAATGAAGCAAGATCTAAATGCAACTATGCAAGAGAAATTGCACAAGAAGCTGCGGAATCAGGCACTCAATTACATTAAAAAAAAGAGGCTGAAATTGACAGGTTTTGAGTTCAGCTCCATTTACTATGCAGTACTGATAGTTCTTCACCTGCCCATTTACTAGATTTCATCAATATGAATCCAAGAGAGAGGATAACATCAACAGAACACAAAACCTGTCAATTTCAGCCTTCTCATAATTATACAAAGTGCAACTAATAATCTATCATCAAGAAGCTCCCATCTTGATTGTGTCAATCAGCCGAGGAGACGGAGAAGAAGCTGGAGTTGGCGATGAAAGAAGCCAAAGAAGCAAAAGTTGCTGAGAGAAATTCTCAAAATGAGCTCCGACTTCTCATGGATAGAAACGAGGTTGAGCGTGCAGTGGCTGCAGCCAACCGAGAGCTGAATAAAGAGCTCTTGAAAGAAGAGCTCGAGTCCTTGAAGCACAAAGCATCAGGATCGTAGAAGATGACTGAGACGAAGATGGCATCCGCACAAGTCACTCCAATAAAGTCAAGAAAAGAACCATCCAAGCATTCAACACATTTGGATCAAATAACTTCTTGGGAATTTCCAACTGGAATGAAAGAACAAATTAAAGTAATACAATACTTTTGCTTAATTCCACAAACACACTAGTATAGGTTGTATACGCACCTATTACTTCTATTTAATTTTCAACTCTTAGAAATGATTCTTTGAATGATGCTATTAGTTAAGATTGTTCTTCTTTAATCTAGAACTTAAAAACGAACAATTGTAACCCGGTGAAGTTGAATCTTTACTAAACCAATACAAGGCTACATTATCTTCCACCTTAGAAGCTGTAAAGGTGTGGTTTATACTGTAAACCAGGAAAACTCAAGCATGTTTTCTCATAGACAAAATAACAAACAGGTGGTGTGCAACCATTGAAAAGCTAATCTGATATAAACAGGAGAGTCAATCTGCTCGCAAAAACAGGAATCAAACATAAATCTAACCAAATAAAGAAGAAGAAAAACTACCGAACAACAAAATTAAGAGGGCAAACATCAAATTGAAGCAGCGCAAGCAAGATAATTGTAAAAGGGGGAGAAACAAAAGCACTACGAAGTTATTAAACAAAAACTGTACAATTAGGGAAACAATTTGTCAGAGAAATTGAACCTCGCTAAGATAAATTCCCTCAAATTGTAACAAATTTCAAATATTCTTATCTTCCGATCCAATTCGACGAGCGATTAAACCTAGAAAGCAAGAAATGGTGATTCAATAGGAGAGAGAAGAGGCGAACCTGTTTCAGATGCGATTGAACGATAGGGGAGATCTGCGAGAGGTTCTTGAAATCAAAGCCAGGGCGCGGGTTGTCCCGGGCGAGATATCAGAGATTGAGAGGCGGAGGGTAGACGGAGCGCGAGAGATGGAGATGGGAGAGAATGAACGGGAAAGAGCCAGGGGCTAATTAATTTTCAAGGGGTGTTAGAACGGCCAATTTAACAAGTTAGGATGTTAATAATCCAATTAAATTAGCAAAAGGCGATATTTTAATAAAAATTTTCAATAATTTAATTCCAACCTCTTATATATAATACTCCGTAATGTCCAAGGCACCTTAAAACAATATTTTAAAATTATATATTATTTATTAAAAAAATCAATTTAAAGTATAATGAAATAATAATTAATCTAAACTAATATAACAATTAAACTAATAATAATCGATCAGTGAGGGAAATATGAAATAATAATTTAGATATAAATAATTTATTATACCGAAAAATAATATAGATTTAAATAACATAATATTTATTAAATAATTAATTTTAATATAAATAATTCTTTATGCTAAAAAATAATTATAATCTAGATATAAATAAAATAAAACTTATAAAATTTTATTTATTAATATTTTTTGGTTAGTATGATCAATTAACCAGATGAGTAGGTAGGTAGAGGGAGAGAGAGAGATACATGTGCAGATCAGTGGGGAATTTATACACGTGTTGTCATGATGGACAATCTTTGGCCGTCTCTACTCGACAATAAATGGAGCATTTACAAGACCAATCCCTTGCATTAATTACCAGGTGCAGAAGGCCATGTTAACATACTTCGATGAGGCTTTAACGACGATAGAGGGGAAGACATGGGCTAACACCGATCTGATCTTGGCCCCTTTCAACCTAAAACATAAGCATTGGCACTACTACAAATATAGTCATTGATGACATTTAAAAGATAACGTTTTTCATAAAATGCCATTAAAAATACCTTTTATGGCGTTTAAATATAAAAACGCTATAAATTTTTGTAACGCAATTTAGTTATATATGGCGTTTATAAAACGCCATAAAATCTATGACGTTTGTAAAACGTCATGGTTTTTAATTGCAAAATTTATAAAGTAATTTATGGCGTTTATAAAACGTCATGAAAATGGGGGTAATTTTTTCATTCCGAATTTTTGGGCAACAATTAAACAAGCAAAAAAAAACCCTAAATCCACCCCTATTCTATCGAGAGATCTATTGTTTACTCCCGTCATCCATGTCTCGCCTCTCTCCCACTGAACGCATAAGAGGGGCAATCTCTCTCTCCAGATCTATTGCATCTCTCTCGTCAGCAAGCTTTTCCATGGCGAATTCCTCGGCCAAACTCAAGCCACCATAGTCGTCCGCCGCCTCGCCAGGTCCTACTCCTCCTCTTCCTTCTCCGTCAGGACTCGCTCCCACCTTGTTTTCGCCAGCGTTGTTCCTCGCAACGCCTCCCTGTTCGCAACGAATGGTTAGATCTCTCTTCTCTCTCTATCTCTCTCTCTATCTCTCTCTCTCCCTCTCTCTCTGAGTGTGTGTTTGTCCCTCCCTCTGATTGCTTTCGAAGGTGCTCCATCTTCTTTGGATTTAGGGCTTAATTCCTTGCCGCGATCACATATTTGAGGGTGCCACTCATTGCTACCAGCACAATAGGTGTTCCAAGTTCCATTCTCTGGATTTTGCCCCAAATTCATTCACTTTTGACAGTACATTAGGTTTTTGGCTAGGCATGAGTTTTCATAATCATAGATGGTTGTTTACAACATGATGATGATGATCATTTTCATGTACTATAAAAATTAAATGTTACTATAGAAATTAAATGTTATATATGCTTTCTTATTTTCCATTTCTTTTCTATTTGTATTGTTCTTTGTCTAGTTCAGTTTATTGACAAGCTTTGAAGATTGACCTGGAACAAATCATCGAGAAATCCAAATTCTTGGATGAGAAATGCAATCCCAAGTTTGTTGTGATCGTGGCTAAGAATAGTCATTGCATCCTAGAATGATTGTGTGTTACCCCTGCTTTTATTTTCCTTTCCAAGGGCATTTTTTTCCTATGAACTGCCATGTCTTTCCTATGCACTACCTTGCCTTTCATGATTTCAGTAGTTAGATTAGTTTTGCTCTAGTTTTAGACCATTTTTTGTTTGCTGAATTAGGCACTAAGGGTTTCTAGCATCAGCTGAATATATGACTAAATACTCTATGATTCAGTTTTAAAGTAAGTTCAAATCTTGGCAAAATATTCTAATATAATGTTTAGGTTTACAACCTTAGCTAAATGGATATATATTCTGTCATTTAGGTTTAAACTTTTAGGCTTTTTAGGATCATGGAGTTTAGGTTTATGGCATTCGAGTTAATTTGAAACTGGTGTTGCATTTGTTTAAATACACCTATACTTGTTTTTTGGTAATTTTTTTTGCTCTAAGATAAATCATGTACATCCATCTTTTCATTTGTGATATAGTCTTTTATATGCTACATTGCTAATGAAATAGCAATAATTTTGGAGTAGGATGTGAAGTTGAATTTGTAATTTGATTTACCACATTTGTGATATGATCTTTGTAATCATGAGTTTTTTTAATCTTATTGTAACTTATGTTAGAACTTTCCGCCATGTCATTTGGACAGGGGCATGAAATCAGTTGAAGCCATTAAGACTCTTTGTCCGAGCTTGTTGAATATGAAGTTAGATATCTCGACCGCTAAGACTCCTCTTCGTATAATGGAGTCATTTTGTATAGTGCATATCAAAGTTGCGCTTTTGATTAATTTGTGAACATATCCTCTTGATATGTTATTAGACCTATCTTCTAAGAATATTTTGGTAGATGTGATCTTTTTGTATAATGATGTGGATGGTAGAACATCCTGTAAGAATATTTGACACGGTTGAATGTTTTGTTTCTGGTCATTGTATGGCAAATGTGAAAGACAGGTTGTGTTTGATGCTTTTATGAAAAATGTGCACGACATGTTTGTTTTGAAAATAGGCATTTACGACACTATAAACGCCATATTTGTGCCTTTGGGCTAGTAATATGGCATACCTAAAACACCATAAAAACATGTCTTTTTTTTGGTATTTGGCGTTTTCTAAATGCCATTAAATAAGTTTTTCTTGGATTACTAATCATTTTTAATGACGATTATAAAATGCCATAAAATATATCCTCATTCATGGCGTTTCTAAAATGCCATTAAACAAGTGTTTTTTGGCTTAATAATCATTATACATGGCGTTTGATAAACGCCATAGAATATATTTTTCATGGCGTTTCTAAAAACGCCGTTAAATAATATTTGAAAGCATGACATCCGTATAGACGGCGTTTGGGGATGGCGTTTAAAAATTCCATAGAATGTCTTCCATGACGTTTTTCCAACGTCGTTGATGACTACATTTCTACTAGTGGGGGGAGGTGAAGATTAGTCTTGTAGAGTAAACGGTGAAGGTATATGACCATGACGTACCTCTTTAGGGAAACATATATTTCTATGGGCCAAGGTTGTTCCCACGACATGGAGTTGAGGAACTTATATGTAAACAAGTCAACATCATCACATACGTCGATAGGATCCCACCCTTCGTTCGACGCAAGAAGATGGGAAAGTCCATGTCGTCCACAGAGGCGTCCAACTTTAGCTTCTCCGTGATCAAATTTTTGAAATAAACGTAATATAGGGTTGTGTTTGTAGCTTGTACGTTTAGGGATTGTTGTTAGGTGAATTTGAGTAGTATGATTATGTCAATATGAGAGCTAAAGTTTGGGGTTTGAATCGAATAACACTTAGTCAAGTTCTCTTCAATTAAATTCAACCTATTTTTCAAATTATTACATGGGAGTTTAAATAGACATATTCAAACACTAGTTTTCTAATGCCTAGCTCGCAAAGCATAGGAAAAGATAGACTTGCCCCGAGTTTGGATAAGGAAATATGATCTCTATCTAGTCTATATGGAAAGATAAAAACTTAGTGCTTAAGGAAACCCTAAAGGATAGAGTTCCCTTTTAATTTCCACCTTATTTATCGTAATTAATAATGTCATAAAATTAAAAAAAAAGTTTAAAATAATAAGATTGTTGCCAATGTTAGTGTATAGACTCGTGTGGGCCTATGGTGGATCGGGATGGGTCTTCAGCAAGCACGGCATCACAATCCTAATACATATACACACTACGATTTCACCTAAGTAATAACATTAAGACTAGAGATTAACCAAGATATATGTAACACCAAACATACAAGTCAAGGTTTCACATATAATCAACATCCAATTAGTCTAATGAGTCCTAAAGGGATATTTCTGCCACTTGAGTTATGGTTTGCTACGAAGAATCTACAAAACCCTAGTTGAATGAATTAGTGATAACATAGTTGGCCATACAAGAGAGAACTAAACACATCCAAAGAATTAAACACAAAGCAGTCGAAACCATCAATTGGGAATAAGAACGAGATTCAGATACTCATAATTCAACCTAATAAAGCTTCAAATTGCAGGCGAAACAAAGAGAGTTTAGTTTCCCATGGTAGACAAAGGTCTTTCAATATTCTCAAAGTGCATAAGATGTTCTATAAATACCCTAATTAACATCCTTATATAATCACAAAAACAGTGTGTTAAAGATAAAAGATAACATAAAACTTAACTAACATACAGATTTGAAACGCGTTCCGGTGACGCCTTAACCCGCGGCCACGGCCAATCCTTTGTACCCCCATCTTGTCGTGACGGCGATAAACATTTTGTGATTCTCTTCTTTTTCAACCATTGAGCGGTTCCTCTGTCCTTAGCTCACAGAGCTCCATGTTGCTATATAACTTCAACATATCTTCTAGCCTTTTCTCCATAAGATTCTTTAAGTCCTAAAATCACCATAAAATAACTGAAATCCGATGCTCCCACCAGAATGAAAATCCTAACTATAATTAATCAAATATGCAACTAAACTAGGCTAAGTATGCACTATTAGTACCATATAAATGCAATCTATCAACATGCTCTCAAGTTGTTTCTTTAAGCCAACAGTCTCATCAAATAGTTCATTATCAATATCATAGATACTCTTACCTCGCCTAAGAGTTGTCAGGGGTTCGGAATATCTTTGAGCATGTAAAAAAGTGATTTCACCAAGAAACTAGGCTTGATTAATGGGCATATTTATAATGTTGCTTCCAGAGCAGTTAACAACGACACACCTAGATTCATTGTCAATATCCTAATAAATTATTTTTAGCAAGTTTCCCTTTGTTAGTCCATGAGTAGGGAGCATTCTAAATAGGCCCTTGAATCTTTCCTATGCCTCTTAATAGGTTTCTTGAGCTTGCATCATAAAAGAGTTGATCTTGATTCTCAATTTAACAATCTTCCTTGGTGGAAAAAACTTCCACTAGCTTATTCCATGTCATTATGGACTCTTTCGGGATTGACTAATATTAGTCATTCGCTGCATCTCTCAAAGAAAAGTGAAATCAATAAAGTTTAACACATCATTAGTCATACCATTACTTTTACCGTTATATAAGAGCAAGAAAATTTTGTATATGCTTCCTATAAGATCTGTTAGTGGTCCGACTCCATATTTATTACCCTAGATCTCTAAATCAATCCACGATTTAGCTCATAGTAAGGTATGTTCACATTAGGGGGAATAATACCGTGGATTGTTGTGACCAGTGGCGGCCGCAGGATTTCTCAGAGAGGGGGTGAAATTTTTTTTCCAAAGGTTGATGTGGGGTAGTCTCATGCAGGCTCGAGGAGGTTAAAATAGGTACAAACTTGCGAGAGGAGGTGGAATTTCTTAGTTTTCTAAAGGGAAAAAAAATCAGTACAAGACAATACTACAGAGTACCTTGAAGAGATCATTTGCAAGTTAACAAATCCATTTCGATTATCGAAATCAATGCAATGTTTCAACAAAACCCCAATTCATATTTCAAACCCTAATCTAACAAATTCATTTCAATTCTCCAAATCAATTCAATGTTTCAACAAAACCCTCAATTCTTATTTCAAACCTCAAACCCTAATCTAACAAATCCATTTCGATTCTCCAAATCAATTCAATGTTTCAACAAAACCCCCAATTCATATTTCAAATCTCAAACCCTAATCTAACAAATTCATTTCACTTCTCTAAATCAATTCAATGTTTAAACAAAACCCACAATTTATAATTCAAACCTAAAATCTCAAATCCTAATCTAACAAATCTAATTCAATTCTCCAAATCAATTCAACATTCTAACAAAATCAAATTAATAAAGTGTATAAACATTCAACAAATCTCAAACTAAGGGGAAACTTACCCTTCTTTCCTCTTTGCATCAGGTTCAGTAGCAAAGGAGAGGACGAGGTGGATTCAGCCGCTAAGCTCGCCACCCCCGTCCGACCGTCCCCCGCCAATCCCGCACATCAGAGCCCCTTCGCATCCTCGCGCTTCTTCTCCCGAATCTCTCTCTCCCGTATCTGTGTAGCCTCCGTTTTAATTTTTTTTTATGCCCAGAGGGGGGCACCCTCCCCCCCCCCCCCCCCCCCGCACCCCCCCTGCGGCTGCCCCTGACAACATTAGGCATCAGGTAGTCTCCTAATGTAAGTGATCATGTGCCAACGAGCACCATATTGTTTATATTTGCAACATTCAAGGCATCTCTAGCCTCTGTTCTTTCTCTTTGAGTAGCATCAATTCTTTGTTATATTTCAACAATCCTAGCTTGCAACTCAGCATTCATAGTAACTTGATTATCTTATATAGTTGCAGGTTGATTTAGTCGACTATTGTTATGCCAAGTGCAAAGAATACTCTTTACATCCTTTGATGGTAATAACAATGGTTTCTTTGAGAATCTTGTGGAGGGCATAAACTGAGTTTCTAAAACTCACACATATATATGGAAGAAACATACTATGGAAAAACAAGCAAACTATTAACTTTATACCCTCCGATCATAAATGTATGACTTTCTACTTTTGTGCACGTAGTTTAAAGAGGTAAAAAATTAAATAAAATATTAAATTTTTAAAATAAATATTTTTAAAATATAATATTTATTATTAAGTATTATATTGTAAAAAAAATTGAATTAAAAACATAAATATTTTATATAATTTTACCTCAAACTATGTGCACAAAACTAAAAAGTCCTACATTTATAATCGGAGGGAGTAATTCCCTGACAACGAATCTAAAATCAAACAGGCGTGTTAGTGTTTGAGGTGTAGTAAATACTCCCTCAAAATTTAAGTCGGTTTAGGATTATGCTCAAGTTTTAATAAAACACTCACCCATCAATCAACATCCTCATTCCACTATCTTTTTTCATAATTTTTATTGTTTTTTAATACCCACTATATTTTTTAACTAATTGAAATCTTTAAAAAAATTAACAACACACAAATCGATACAAATCATTATTATTCCCTACCTAGAAAACCTAAAATGACATCTATTTTCATACAAGAATAAATGTCTAAAACCACCTAAATTTCAAGACAGAGGGAGTACGAAGGGAAAATTGTATCAAAATAAAGTTTATTCTTCGAAACACTAACACACACAAATGTTAATTTGGGGAAATGATCAAACACAAGGAATTAGTTGGTAACAATTCGTTCACTTCCGATTTCAATTTAATATCAATAATACACACATAGATATTTCTAGAGCTTTAGATCACCGATGTCTACCTAGCATGATCTCATTGACAATAAAGGATAGTTTTCTTTACTCTTATGTAATATGATGTATAAACTGCCTAATTCACAACTAGTTCATAGAAAAAACATCATAATTGTACTTGCATATCACATAAACATAGCCACCGTATATGAATAATTATAGACAATTCCATTGAACGTAATTTATAATAGCAGTAGAAGAAAACTATGACAATCCAAAACTTAATGATCAATCTAATAAGTGAACTGCAATCACAAACTGCATATTGTCATCCTGAAGAAAAATCAATTTTCATCATATAAATAAGTAATCTAACAATTTAGAATTCAACTTTCGTTTCACATGAAATCCAATCTAATGTTATAAAGACACTTAGTTTTGTAGATGAAATCAGTTCTCTTTTAACCTTTAATTCTCACTTGTTTATAGTTAATTTGTTTTATTATTCTGAATCACCAACACCTCATTTTCTACTAATTGGTTAATATATATTCCTAATTAAGAATATTTGATTCTTTCTGAAATCGACCTCACACGTATTTACTATACTAGTTTATAAGTTTAAATTATATTTTTGTCAAGGAGAATCACAATTTACTCCACTCAGTTAACACTAACTCTAAAACGCACCCATTGCATCTAGGGCCGTGTAGAAAAATACGACAAGGTTGACATGACATGAAACCGCAACAAAACGATATCGATATGACATGATGATGACACGAAATTACGGTAAAACACGATAATAATGGTGTTGTGTTCGGATCGACATATTTCTCTTGTCAAGTATCCGATGTGACACAATAATTTTTTTGAATATTAGTATTCCGTGCCAGTAAAAATAAAATAAATATCTTCAAGTATCGAAAAACTAAGTTGGCCTAGTTGGTGGGGCGTTGTGCTCGCGTACGGATGTCGGCAAGAGGTTGTGAGTTTGAATCTAGATTCTTCTATTTTTTTTCAGCCTTTACTTTTTTCATATTTTTTCTACTATCTAGGGCGGCCTTTTTCAATCTTCATTTTCGCCCACTCGCAGACTCGTCGCCCGTGGCTTGCCTCTCATCTCCTCAATCCTTAGTTTCGTCTCAAGTCCTCTCGCTCGCCCTCTTGAGCCTCGGTTAAGATTCGATGCTCTCCCTCGGCCTCGCTTCAGATACGGCCTCTCTTCTCCTCACTTCTTAGTCTCGTCTTGAGTCCTTTGCTCGCCCTCTCGAGCCTTCGTTCAGATCTGGTGCTTGGCCTCGGCCTCTCTTTAGATCCGGTCTCTTCTCTCCTCTCCTCACTCCTAAGTCTCATCTCGATTCCTCTCACTTGCCCTCTCGAGCTTCAGTTTAGATCCGGCGCTCGCCCTCGGCCTCGCTTCAGATACAGCGCTCACGGTCACCCTCGGCCTTGCTTCATATTGACAGAGCTTTCTTCAATCTTCGGCATATTTGAAGCTATTTTCATCATTTTTTTAGCATTTTTGAAGTTGTAATACAACTGTTATTATACGGGCAACACATGTCTACATTCAGAAATAGAAAAAAGAACATGTTTTTATAAATGTTGTGTTTTGTCGTATACGGGTATTTGACATGAAACTGTTTCGTGTTTTCTTATCGAATATCTGATACTTATCGTGTCATCTTCGTATCGACCTTTTCAGTGTTATCGGTTTCGTGTATCTTACATACCATCTTGTGTCGTGTCGGATACCCAGTTATGCACAACCCTATTGACATCCCTAAATCTAGACATGAGCAAGGGTTAAGGGTCGACCCATACCAGACGTGTTTTGACCCGACGGGTTAAGATTGACAAGGGTCATGGTCTAGGTGGGTTAAGGGTTAGGGTTAGGGTCGTGTTGATTTTGACAGGCGGACTCGGTGGGTTGAACCCTCTCGTCGAGTCATCTATTTTTGTCAAAAAATCAAGGTGGAGCGGAAGATAAATTCAACATTATAGAATAGTGGAGCCGTTCGAAGAAATCCCGATTTCCTACTCTATATCTATTGAAATACTCGCCACTCCTTGCTCAACGGTAGCGAGGGAGCAACGTTTTATCCAATTTGGTCAAATATTAAGCGATAAGTGATCAATACTCTTGCCCGAGATGGTGGAAAGTCAAGTTTGCCTAAACGATTGGAAGAAGCCTGAGATGAGGATTCAAAAGAATGACCACTTAATCGAGCCGGATCCAGATGAGGAGCATGACGATGGCACAATGATCGGGAGCTCAGATGTAGAGCAAGACGAAGAGTCTTAATTAGCATGTGATAAGGTGGGTGGGGAACAGAACGAATATAAAGAATTGCATGACCTTTGGTTTCCCTTCTTTGAGAGAATACGTAGACAACTAGAAAACCGGTCAAATCCCTTCTTCCATGAGAAGATACGTATACAACTTTTTTTTTTTAATTAAATGAAATGTCATGACTCGACGGGTTAAAGGGTCGACCCTTCACCCAGTGGGTCAGACACATCGACCCAAAAGACCGTTGCTCATGTCTACCTAAACCTCTAGTACGTAATTTACACATTTTGAATATTCCATGTTATAATATATATCTTCGAATTAATGATTTGCAATTTTGATGGCATGTTGACGTTTTTGTATTTACACTTGGCAGTTCGCCATGTTTGGATGTTTATGGGACAACGATGCAATAACTAATATTATTGATTGAAGTAGGGCAACAGATGGAGAGCTAATTAATTCAAAGGTAGTGACAAAATTCCCGTGACAACTTTTTGTTTTCCGGGAATGGGATGAACATGTGTATATATAGTAACGAATATAGCTTACCAAAAAAAAAGTAACGAATATATGCCACAATTTAATTTGTGGCTGATGTGTAATTGTTATAGTTTAAAGTGAAATGTGGTTTGTGTGCTGTAGTAATCATTGGGGATTCTCGTACCTTCTATTCATATTCCATCACATGAGGCTTCATTGCATATGATCTTAGGAGGTGTGTTAGTCTCTCTAACAAGGTTGGAAGAAAGTACGCGCCAGTTTGTTTACGATAGAGAACCTTTAAACTATACTCACGTAGTGTGGGATCTCTTTACATTAGAAAGAATTTCAAATAAGTATACATATTTATTAATCGGAAAATTGAAGATTTCATTAGTACATGCAACACGACGCACTAACTTACCGATAGATAAACGATCGATAACAAACCCGCAACATAAACGTCGACTGCATGTGCAAAATATAATAGAGAGCAACTAATAGAGTCTACTTTATTCATGTTTTTAGTATAGATTTACATATTAATTTAGAGCATATTTTACATATTTTATAGTTAATTTATATTATTTCATTTTCGGATTCTACACTAGTATTTTTATATATTTCAGGTATCTTTAAGCTGGATCGTATGGATTTGAAAATTGCTCGCAATATATGACATCATTGTAGAAATTGAAAGCAAGACGGGCTGACTATATATTGGACTGATGAATACCGTATTCGATCGGAGAGGAGATACGGCTATAGGACGTGTGTGCTCGATTACTGCAAAACAAGAGCTTCCTTGTTAGTTTACCGTTTCATTAGATTAAATTAGATATAATAATTAGACAGATATATTATATATTTTTAAAGTAGGATATAATTGATTAGATAGATTAGGTTATAAGTGCTATAGACTATATATACATTCACACGGCAAAGAATCGGGTGTGCTGAAGCCGTGTATACGGAGACGGCCGTATACACGGCTCGTTTAATAGGAAACTGGACTGATTGGACTAGTAACTATATTAGGTAGGGATAAGGGCATTCATCGGAAACTTAATAGAACGAGAAGAAGTTACAAGGATCGTTTCAACCAACTAAAGTGGATAATTGTAGGTGAAACTATTCTATTAATCGTTATCTCCATCAATTTGTTTATAGTTTATTTTATTTTATTTCTTATTTTCACCACTCAAAAACCCTCGTTTCATATTAATTGGTAAATAAACTTAACTTAGGAATAACTTGATTTTATGTGGGATTGACTCGTGCTTACCACACTACATTAGTTAGGTAGGTTCGAATTTATTTTGATACGGTTTACACGACTAAAAATCGTCCATCAAATTCGCGCCGTTGTCGGGGAATCAAAGTTTATTTCTTTGTTCTGTGTGCTTGCCGATTATTGTATATAACTAATTTTGTTGTGAGCCTATCTTACGGTTCATAACACCCAGGGTCGGACATGAGATTTTGAATGCCTGAGGCGAGATTTTAAAATGGGGCCCTTTACTATTTTCAACTATAACAAAACAAACATCAAAGTATATGATTTTCGATCCTATTGCAAAAATTCAGTGATGACAGACATCCGACATAACAACAATGACATTTGACGGCTAACAATGAAACAAAATTGAAATCAAACATACCGTTAATTAGAAATCAAAGTTACATATACCTAGAAGCCATAAATTCCAAAGCCAAAGCACAAATTCACAATTATTTATCAAAACCACAAATTCTAATCACAAACCCTAATCGAAATTTTCCCAAATTGATTCTCAAATCCACAAATTCTAATCTAAATTCATTCTCATCTCAACTTATTAAACTTAAAAACAATCAATTAAAAGGTAGAGGAACAAAACTATAACCTTGAACCTTGAAGCTCTCGATCAAAGAATCTGTTGTGCAGCCTGTGCGGAGACGGGAGTGGAGTGCAGTGTGGGGTTCGCCGTCGAGTAGTGAGTATAGGTGGAGGTCGGCGGCTAGGCCGGAGGTGGAGCTTGCAGCGGCGGCGAAACTGGGCCCCTAACGAAACTGGGCCAGTTTCGTTAGGGGCCCAGTGCCGAGTAGCGGTGGAGGTTGTTGCCTCATGCCCAATGTTCGTATTGTCTTAAGAGGTATTCAATTTTTATATATTTAGATATTATATACATACATACGAACATTAGGCCCCTAACGAAACAGGGCCTGTGGCAACGGCCTATTGGGCCTCGCCTCAGGTCCGGGCCTGATAACACCCGTGCTATTAACTGTTTGTGTTCGTGTGTCTAGGTGTGTGCCTCTAAAGATGACTCATGGTTTATATTGTGATTTTTGCGGGGTTTCTAATCATATATTTAAAGATTGTCCAGTGATTAGGGTTCCGATTGGAAAGGTTAAGGAAATATATCAATTGTGCAAAACTCAACTTTCTGGTGAGGTGGATATCATACATGAGATTGCACAATTGGAGCTCCAAATCGGACAATTAGAACCTCCATGTCTGGCTCCACAGTCATCACAAGAATCTTCCATGTTGCCCTGTATGGAAGAACACTTTGCTGCAATGGAATCCCAACTTATAATGATCCAAACTGATTTCAATAACGAGATGAAGCGGATCCAAGTGGCTCAACAAATTATAATTCCAATTATTTTTGAGAATTTTCCTATGCAGATTGAGGTGGTTGTCAGTGACGACTGCAATATCATCTCTTGTGGCAAGGAGATTTTAGAAGAATAGATAGATGATCAAGATGAGGAAAATTTCACAATGGGTATTCTATTGTCTGAATTTGAGGAGGGTACAAACGGACAAAGCGCTAAGAGAAGGCAAAAGAGGAGCGCATATTTTGAGAAGACACCAATGAAACTGAATTGGTGGTATTACATGTCCTCTGCAGAGAGTCATGCTCACTTGTCTGCAATATTATTTATTTTCAATTTATCAATATATTATACATACTTGTGTTGAATGTGTGTTCAGGAATTTGACAAGTTGTTGAGGGCATTAACGATGTCTGAGTAAATCTTAGAGGAGTGGACTAGAATGTCAAGCTAACGACATTAAACAAAGCACTTCTTGGGAGGTAACCTAAGGTTAGTATTTTTAGAATTTTTTTTAGCGTTTTATTACTTTTTGTCAAAACAAATTCTAAGCTACAGGTTTCAGAAGAAAAAAAAAATCGAGCGTTCCTCTGCTCCCTTGTTTCCTTCCATCGCCTTCTTCCATGGCCTTCTCGCCGCTGTTGCACACCACACGCCCCTCCACCACTCTTCTTTTCTATTCACTTCCGTCTGCCTCTGATTGCCAGACTCTGTTGGGATTAAAACATAGTCATCCCACATTGATTGTGGGTGGTATAACAAACCAAAATATAAGGACAGATGAATCCCTACACAATGGCTTAAGCTTTTGTGTAAAGTAGTGGATCCCGACCTTATAACCAAAAACAAAATAAACCCGACACGACTCTCGATTTGATACGACCCGGCTCGGGATTCTCGGATTCTCACATGGTATCAGAGCAGGTCTGAGTCGGGTCGGTTTTCCTAGCTTCGGGGGTAGGTGATTCAGATGCCTAACCCCGTCGTAAAAACCAAAAAATCGGGCGAGCTATAAAGAGATTGAGAGTCTCGACCCGGAAGAAGAAAAAAAAAATTGTTCAAGTGTCGACCCGATCCAGGCGGGTTGCACTTGAGGGGGCGTGTTGGGATTAAAACATAGTCATCCCACATTGATTGTGGGTGGTATAATAAACCAAAATATAAGGAGAGGTGAATCCCTACACAATGGCTTAAGCTTTTGTGTAAAGTAGTGGATCCCGACCTTATAACCAAAAACAAAATAAACCCGACACGACTCTCGATTTGATACGAACCGGCTCGGGATTCTCGGATTCTCACAGACTCCCGCACCGACGATATAAACCCATCCCAATCAACCCATCTCCCTTCTCCCTCACCGGCGCCGCACCGCCAGCACCAGCCCCGGCGTCTCAACGCCCTCTTCCTCTCCACTCCGGTCCAAGTCCGGCCATCTGAGGTTGTCGGCGATACACCGCTATGGCGTGTCCCCTCATCCCGGTAGTCCACCGCCGAAACCCTGAACCGTGTCTACCCTCTCAGAGCCTGCCGACCACCGCCGATTTTCCAGGGCCGCCTTCATCACCACGAGCTCCAACTAATTTCGTTCCGTGCCCCTGCGCTTCTGCTCGAAGAGGGTAGTGGCGGCTGCTCCCGATTAGCCTCGATTTGCTTCTGGGGCTATTCTTTCAAGCTACTTCGAATTGTCCTAGACCTCAAATTAGAATAGGTAAATGCAAGTGTGTCTCAATCCCCGTACCAAGTTCTGTTTTTATGACTTATGATTTGCTTATCCAAGTTTTAGGTGGAATCAATAGCTTTGTGGGGCTGAAACCCATTTGTTTGGTTGGTTTTTGGCTTATTCTCTGTTTTAGCTTTGCAAAAGTGATTAAATTGTGCTTGAAATTGCGCTTGAAGTAGTGTAGCTTTGTTCTTGGCTAAGTTGGTATGTCATTGTGACTGGATGGCTTTTGATTATTGCTGAATTGTTGATGTTTTGCTATTCAAGATTGACCTCTGGTAGTTAGGTGAGATGTGTTCTTTTAATTGTTGTTTGTGTTTACCTTGATTAGGGGGAGTAGTGCTATGATTTTCTGGCTTTTGAGCATTCGCCTGGACTAGAGTGCGAGTACTACGAGATTTTTCCACTGAGTCGGTTTACTCTTGAGTCGCTTTACTATTGATTTTGTCAAGGTGCTTTAATGTTGATTTTAAAACTTTTTTTTTAAACTTTCTGGAGTTGATCGGTTTCTTCTTGTCATGTCTAAAATCGGCTGAGTTATGTTGGCTAAGTGATTATTTTTAGTGGTTCTTGTCCACTTGCTTGTCTCATGCTCTCTGTATCCATCAAATTTTTCATGATTTTACTTTCGAAATATGGATGAGCATGAGTTACAGGGACTGATTTTGGTATTGGGGGTCTTTGTTGTTCTTAATTCTTTGATGATATATTTTTCTTGGATGTTGGAATGTGTTTGGTTGTGGTGTGTTTTCTTTGTCTTTTGTTTTGGCCAGGACAAATTACAAAGGAGACTGCCTATATTTTTCCGACTCCAAGACGTTTAACAATGTGAGTTGCATCCAAGTTGTTGCTGAAAGCTTCTGCTCAAACACCCAATGCTGTAATTTCTAGTCTTTTATCATATTTTAAGGGTGTTAGTACTTAGGAATAGTCATCTATCTTGCTGAATTTAATGTTGTGATATTCCTTTGTTACTTGACTAAATTGGTGGCTGGTTTCTATGCAAATTTGGCTTGTTTTTGTTCCTGTTTGTGGTGTTGGACAGGTCCTATGAATATGAGAAGTTGCTGAATTTTATGGTCTGTTCAGAGGCAACACCACCACCTCCTTTTGAGCTAAATGGTTTTCCGAATGCCTCATTTAATTGTGAGTTTCCTGTACCTCTTTTATTCTTTTTCTTTACTTTGAGGACAAAGTATGATTTTAAGCATGGGGTGGGGAATTCAAGTGTAGCTCCGTGTTATATATATGTTAGTTTTTTTTGTTGTTAGTTTTTTCAATTTTTGTTATGCATTTCATTGCATTATAGGTTGCATTGTAGTTTTTTTTTATAATTATCCAATGGTCGTAGTAAGTTATTGAGTCTTTGTTTTTTTATTTGTTAGTTTTTCTTCTAGTTGTGTTAAGAAGACATTTATATGGTTGGTATGACCTCGATGATGATATATGGTTTTTCATGGCCTTAAGAGTTAATAAAATTGAATTTTAATTGAATAAAGTCACTTGTGGGATTCCCATAGACAATCTGGATTATGAGCTTCAATTATAACTTGATTATTGGTTGGATGTTCAGTTTAGAGCAATTTTTTAAAAAAAAGAAATTTTATATGATTTCTACTGTATATGTCTAAACCCCTGATGAAAAGCACTAGTAAATTCGGTTATCTATTTGATGTGATTTGATATATGTACTGGGTTGATGAGTGTAAGGAGAATAAAATTCACTTACACCGCTCGGGGAGGATAAAATTCACTCAAGTGAAAAGAATCATCAATAAATAAATATTTGAGGAGAATAAAATTCACTCGACACTATAAGAATTGAGAAAAAAAAATGCGGTTAGTAACCGATCCTGTTTTTGGAGGATAAAATTCACACAAGGAGGAAGAAAAAGTTTGGAGAAACAAAAGAGAAAAAAAATATGAGCTTTATTGAAACTCCGAAGTAGAAAATGTCTAGTAATCTATGGGTGTTTATGACGATTTTTATGTGCTTAATGAATTTAATTGTTCAATACATTCTGAATGCAAGCATCCCTTGAACCTAATTGGAGTTTAAAGCAATGAGTATGAAGGGTTTGATGTGGGTCTCATAGTGTCATAGTTATTTTGAGCTTAACGTAATAAATACTCCTGTAGCCATGATAACTATACTGATGAGTGATCATTCATAGAAATTATTTGAGTATGTCTTTCTTTTTGAGTTTATCGTTGTTTTGTGATAGTTTGCTTGGGGACAAGCAAAAGTCTAAGCATTGGGTAGTTTGATATGGTCTACTTTAGTCATGTTTTTATTATAGATTTACATATTAATTTAGAGCATATTTTACATATTTTATAGTTAATTTGTATTATTTAGTTTTCGGAGTCTACACTAGTGTTTTTATATATTTCAGGTATCTTTAAGCTGGATCGTATGGATTTGAAGATTGCTCGCAATATATGGGATCATTGTAGAAATTGGAAGCAAGACGGGCTGGCTATATATTGGACTGATGAATACCGTATTCAGAGAGGAGATGCGGCTACAGGACGTGTTTGCTCGATCACTGCAAAACAAGAGCTTCCTTGTTAGTTTACCGTTTCATTAGATTAAATTAGATATAATAATTAGATAGATATTTTATATAGGGGGATTTTGCAAAATAGCCACGAAAATGGGCTTATTTTGCGAAATATCCGTATTTTGGGATATTTTTGTAAAATGTCCTAAATAAAAGGCTCCCCTTTCTCTCCACAAGCGCTTTTCTCTCCCCTCCAGCTCTCCATCTCCGGACGCTCTCTCTTTCTCCCTCCCGACCTGCTCGTCGGCGATTACTAGGATTTCCGACAGATTACTACTCCGACATCATCAAAGCGATCGATTTTGAAGTCTATTCTAGAGAATCAGGTAAGAAAAGTATTCGATTACAATTTATAACAAACGCTACCATGAATTAGTCGAAAATTTGCACCAAAGGCGCAAATTTTACTAGAATTTGGATGATTCTAAGTTGATACTCAATTATACTGAAGAATAATATTAAATTTGCGCCGAAGGCGCAAATTTCCTAGAATTTTTGGATTACTGCTTCAGTTTTGCGATTACTGCTTCAATTTGCACCGAAGGCGAAAATTTCCTTCGATTTTTGGATTACTAATTGGAATTCTGTGATTACAAATGTAGATTATGTCAAATTTGTGTTTATCTATGCTTATATATGCTATAACAGTATGGAAATATAGTAGAACAGAATGATTACTGTTATTGAATGCATCAAAATCTGTGCCTTTTGCGAAAACTTTGATTCATTTTTTGTGCATCAAGTGATTAAAGTTATGGAGTCACACATACAGTAGAATCAAATGAATAATGTTATAGAATGCATCAAAATTTGCGCCAAGGCGCAAATTTTGTTTGATTTATTAAGCATGAATTAATATTTATGAGCATTTTTTCCTGTATATGTGTAATCTTCAAGTTTCCAATTGAATCTGTGTATGTTTATGGTTATTTATGCTTGTTAATATTTTACATTGCTCAAGTCATCACTATGATTGCTTATGATGTGATTTCACTATGATTGTTTCAAGTAATCAGTAGACCTTAATCATAGAAGTTTTGATTCCTTTCTTATTAGACTTTAATTGCTCATGTCATCACTATACTTGAATCTGCGCACTATATTGAAGTATTGATTCCTTATTAGACTTTGATTGTTAATGTCATCACTACACTTCCTTATTGAACATTGCTTGAGCCATGTCAGCACTACAATTGAGTCATAGAAAAATTGCACAGGGGGTGCCTGTTACGAATTTTTTTCATAACAGGTGTATTCTATTCACTTGGGTTGCTCTTGTCATCATTATTGAACATTGATTGAGACATGTCAGCACTACCAGGTTGTTGTTGTTGATGGAACATTCCTAACTGGCCAATACAGAGGAACGTTGCTTGGAGCAGTTGCACAAGATGTCAATAGGCAAATTTTTCCACTTGCCTTTGGTATTGTTGACTCCGAAAACAACAGCTCTTGGGAATGGTTTATGTATCAGCTGCTGCAGGTTGTGCCGCCATCAAATGAGTTAGTGTTTGTCTCTGATAGACATGCTAGCATTTCAAGGGCTGTATCTTTAGTTTACCCAATAGCTACACACTGCATATGTATGTGGCACTTGAAACAAAACATCAAAGCGACATTCAGGAAAAAAGAGCTGGGAAAATGTTCAAAAAAACAGCAGAGAGTTACACTATCCAAGAGTTCAACAACTACCTTGCACAAATTGAAGCTACCTGTCCAAAACTATCAGAATATCTGGTGTTAGCAGGTTTTGATAAATGGGCCAGAGCACATTCAAAGTGTGATAGATACAACATGATGACATCCAACAATGCTGAGAGCTTGAACTCCGTTTTCAAAGGCAAAAAGGATTATCCCATTGTGGAACTTGTGGAGTTTGCTAGAGAAAAGCTCACATCATGGTTCCTGGATAGAAGAGAGAAAGCACTGGCAAACCAAGACAGAATAACTCCTGAGATCCTTAAGGTGATAAGAAAATCACAAGAGCGAGTTGGGGTATGCAGAGTAGAAAGGATGAATGAATCACAATTTGAGATCAATGGTCAAGGAGATGTAGCTATAGTTGATCTATCAGCGAGGACATGTACGTGCAGAGTATTTGATGTCAAGAAAATACCTTGTGTACATGCTCTAGCAGCCATTACACACATAAAAGCAAATGTGTCTGATTTTGTTGTAAAATTTTACAGCAATGACGCTTGGCGTATGGCATATGCAGAAACAATATATCCAGTGTTGGATGAAGATGAAAGAAACATCCCTGATGTGATCAAATCTATCAACTGTTACTCCCCAGTAGTAAGAAAGAGAGCAGGAAGATCACCTACAAATAGAAAGCTTTCACTTGGAGAGTACAAGAGGAGGTTGAAGCATTCAAAATAAGGTTGTCAACACAATTTCTGTCATCAGTGTTATATAAGAATAATGTTAGTAGATAATACAGTTTATAAATTTATGAATGACATTTATGTTTCAAAATAAACATTAATTCAATACTATAGAAGAAAATTTTAGATTTTATCATGTAATGATACAAATTTGTATACTCTTTTCCATCTATGTGAGTGCAATTTTACCAACGGTCCGAATGAAATTTAAAATTTATATCATTGTTGTTCACTCAAAACACAATACAAAGTTGAAAAAGTGTTGTTGTTGTGCAAATACAAACTATAGTTGAGCAAAAATAAGATGATGTCGAGCAAGTATTTACCACCCATACGATCTTGTACAATTTTATTATATTGATGAGCAAAAATAATACCATGTTGAGCAATCTATTAAGCAACTATGAAAGCATAAATAGATAAAAATAAGATCTTGTTGTAAACAGTGTTGTTTTTGTTCAATATATAAACTATCGTTGAGCAAAAATAAGGTGATGTTGAGCAATTTCTCCCCAATCATAATATGTTGTGCAATTTTATTCTATTGATGAGCAAAAATATGACCATGTTGAGTAATAATCTATTAAGCAACTATGAAAACATAAATAGATAAAACTAAGATCTTATTGCAAACGAGGTGTTGTTGTTGTGCAATATATAAACTATAGTTGAGCAAAAATAAGGTGATGTTGAGCAAGTTCTCCCCATTCATAATATGTTGTGCAATTTTATTCTATTGATGACCAAAAATATGACCATGTTGAGCAAAAATCTATTAAGCAACTATGAAAACATAAATAGATAAAACTAAGATCTTGTTGCAAACAAAGTATTGTTGTTGTGAAATATATAAACTATCGTTGAGCAAAAATAAGGTGATGTTGAGCAAGTTCTCCCCATTCATAATATGTTGTGCAATTTTATTCTATTGATGACCACAAATAAGACCATGTTGAGCAAAAATCTATTAAGCAACTATGAAAACATAAATGGATAAAATCAGATATTATCACAAACGAACTATTGATGTTGTGCAAAATATAATCTATTGGTGAGCAAAAATAAGGTGATGTTGAGCAAGTTTTTCACCAATCATAATACGTTTTGCAATTTTATTCTGTTGATGAGCAAAAATTTATTAAGCAACTTTTTTTTTTGGTGGGAAAGCCCGGAGAGTCCGGGGCGATAGCATAAATCAAACAAACAAAGAAGCGGGCTACACACCAACGGATCGGGGGGTAGCCCTCCCCCTAATGTCATCCTCGATCAAATCAAAACAACAATCGGGCGGATCGTCAAGAAAATGCACACCCAAAGGAAAAGCAAAAGAAAACGAAGCAAGGGAGTCGGCGACACGGTTCGCTTCCCTGAAGACATGGTGAAACTGGACTGACTAGTTCATGTTGAGAAAGCCTTGGCACTTGCGAACCAGTCTAGATAGCGGGTGGTGATCGGCAATTGTGCGTCTAATAAGGTTCCACGCCACAAAGGAATCAGTCTCGACCACCACCGATCTGAAACCTTTATCCCACGCGACTTGGAGCCCATCCACAATGCCCCACAGCTCCGCCATCAGCACCGAACAACACCCAACGTTGCGAGTGAATCCCGCAACCCATCTGACATCATGGTCCCGCAAAACCCCACCTGCTGCAGCAACCCCCTCACTGTTGACCGCTCCATCCGAATTAAGCTTGACAGTTCCTGAGTCCGGCTTCTTCCAACGGCCAGGAACAAAACTCCCTTGTAACGGCCCAATCAGATCCGGGAGTAAAGGTCTCAATCTGTTGGCCATAATCTTCGTAATAGCCTTATAAAGGACATTACAAAGACTAATAGGGCGAAATTGCGCCACCTTCTCAGGTCGAGCAACCTTAGCCAATAGAACCAGCAGCGTGTCATTGCATCCCTTCGGCAACTTCCTAGTATCGAAGAAGTCCTTGATGAAAGTGGTAACTGATCCCCTCACCGTATCCCAGCATTTTTGGTAGAATGTCGGTTGATATCCATCGATCCCCGGAGCTTTCAGCGCACCCATCTGCTTGAGGGCCCCCAACACCTCCGCCGTAGTGACCGGCTTAGTAATGTTGGTGAGAATCTCCTGCTCAATGGGGGGGAAGGCTCCACTGATAACATTAATAGGATATACCTCATTTTGGGGGATAGTATACAAATCTTTAAAGAAATTGACAACTATCCCCTCAATGACAGTACCATCCGTTACCTCCTACTTGTTAGGACCAATTAACATATCTATCCGGTTCCTTTTCCTACGCACAATAGTAGACATATGGAAGAATGAAGTGTTTCGATCTCCCGCCTTCAACCATTCCACTCTCGATTTTTGGAGCCATAACATATCCTCTTGCTCCAGGGTGCGATTGAGTTTAATTTGCAGTTGTGATTCCATCTCAATAAGAGGTTGGGAAACACACCCCTCAAGTTTTTTTTGGATCTCCATGAGTTGGTCCACGACCTCAGTTTTCCTAGTGTGGATGTTTCGGAAGACCTCCTTGTTCCATCACAACAGTTTACTTCTGAGATCATCCAGAGCACTAGGCGTATTAGCATCGTTATTCCAAGCCGGGATGGCTAAACCAAGCCGCTTCAAATCGAAACGGACGCCTCTTCTTGTTTCTCTTCACTTGGGGATCAAGGCAGAGGAGGAGCGGGTTGTGATCGCTACCGAACTTCGCCAAATGCCTAACAAAGGCCTCCGCCCACGCCACTCTGCTCTCGGTATTCATCACCACCCGATCATGGTTCTAACAAATTCACAAGGGTCGAGCGTTGTGCAAATGTAAACTATTGTTGAGGAAGAATAAAACGATATTGAGCAAATTTAAGGTATAGAATTATATGTTAAATAATAAGAAATAAATAAAGTATCACACAATTCCGATTTTTGGCAAAAAAAAAAAAGGAAAACGGTTTTCCTAAAAAAAATTTAAAAAGCAAACAATGTAAATGCCGAATACGCTTTTCACGTTCGAGAAATTCTCCATCACCTTCGTTTAGTTTCATTCTCCAGCTAAATCTACTCTCTCCATTTCTTGAGGCTTGATTGTAGACTTGTAAGGAGGAGATCTATCATATACATCAACATGTCTTCAGATCCGAAAGGTTTGATTTCGTGTTTTCTGTGTATTAAAGATTAAATTAGAACGAGTACTGTTTAGGGCTTAGTTTTTCACGAAAATTTGGAAAATCGCACTTATTCAAGAGAATTTAATGTTTATAATCAAGCAGTGATTCAGCCTTACAAGAGCTACCATTGCTATTCCAATTACTTTCGCATTATAAATTGAAGTTAATGTGATTAATCTAGAGGCTCAATTTGGGAATTTGAGAATTTGGGAATTTATTCGGCATAAACTACCGTCTCTTACAATGTCATTTCTTCAATTATATTTGTAGAAATTGATTGTAAGTGTTCATTCTATAGATAAACGTCCGAAGAGTGTACGTGATTCACCTGTTCTACACAATCCAAATAGAAATTCAAAGAGATCAAAAAGTTCTGGAGTGAAACCTCCAGTAGTTGATTTATCTAGAGATTCACCTCCCTTCAAGGATGAACTGTCTGTTGATACTGAACCTGGTAAATCCTACGAAGTAGGGGAGGGTTGTCGATCACTTGAATCCAAAGATTCACAACCGCTTGTAAGAAAAAACAATAAGAGAGAAGTTCGCACTGGGATTGATCTTCCTGTTGGCACTGTTGTTGTGGAGACCATTGAAATTGCAAGGATGGAAAACCATTCACCTAATGAGACGGTTGTTAAACATGTAAACTCAACTGTGCATATCATAACATCTGATGAGAAAACAGATACCACAGACATACAACCTATCACAGAAAACAGGCAGCTGATGTGAGGAACGAGAGGAACACTAGACAAAAAAATCTCCCGTCATTGAAATCACGGTCAAGCCCACGCTTGCTGGTGTCATCCTTGAAAAAAATGAATGTCAAGCAAAAGAAATTGGTTGAAGATATTGGCTTTGGATTTTTGTTCAACTTGGATATTGTTACCCTACCACTGCTTCTTTCATATTGGTTAGTGGATCAGTTTGACCCTAACAAGTGTTGTTTGGTGTTGGCTAATGGAGGTGAACTTGAAATTGCAGAAATAGATGTGCATATCACAATGGGATTCCCAATGGGGAAAGTTTTAGTTGGAAGAAAATCAGCTAAAGAGAATTTCAGTCTTGTGCAAGAGTGAAAAACCACATTTGATGTCCAGGACAATATAACAACAGCTATGGTTATGGAAAAATTGATAGTTGGCACTTACTGTGGTGATCAATTCCTTCTGAAATTTATTGTTATATTAGACTCTATCTTGGTTGATACACTAGGAAACGGACATGCCAACCATAGTTTAATAAGAGTAGTTCCTGAATTGGGTGACCTGAAAGACCTAAATTGGTGTGCCCTTGTGTTGGAAAGTTTGGTTGATGCAAAGAGAAGCTGGAAAATGAACAAGAATGGCCATTTCAGAGGGACTCTATTATTCTTGGTTGTAAGTATTTTTTTCAAACCTTTGGTCTGATGTTAACTTAATTTATTTACCATGTCGGTAGTACAAATGTCACCCCCCTACTTTTATCTACCATTCTACAGTATTCTTTATGTCAGCATACCCTGCTCCATCGTTATATTGATATATGTTTATCCCCTTGGTGTGCCAGTTGTTTTACATGGATAGGGTGAAATTATTCACAAGCACATCACTAAGAAGAATGACTCGTTCTTTCCCAGTTTTCGTTGGCATAAATTACAAAATCTTGCGCCAACGAGAAACTGATGATATAAGTACTGGAGGCTTTGACTGTGGCTTAGTTCATGCTCGCCAATTTGTTCCTCACCATCAAGACGTACAATCTACAGCTTGTCCGCACCCTACTGCACAAAACGATGAAGGCACCAGTCACCCTGCTGATCCAGAAAAACAGCCACCCCCAGTTGAGGTTTGTATGAATTATTTAAACAAATTCAATGTAATATTAGTACAGTATATCAATGTTCTAATATTTACTGATGACTTTTTATTCTTATTTTTTATGTGATGTTATCTTCTAGAGTTGGATAAAGTTGTTTGCTCAAAAGACTTCTGCACTTGCATCTGCTATTTCCGATTTTGCTGAGTGGTCTACGAAAGTCCCGCTTGAACTACAACATGATGACAAGGTGAAAAGACTTCTACATGGAGCAAACCAGCTTTTAGGGATGAAAAATGTCAATTCTGAGCCTCTTACAGATGCTGCTGACACGTCAAATATGAATGACTTTCCAAGCCCATATTTTACCGAATCCCAAGAGAAATTCTGGTCAGACCCTGCTTTCTTAGATTCCATTACTCAGATCGAAATGGCATATCAGAAAAAGCAAAAAATGAAATCAAATATCAAAGCAGACGGGGAATTTTCCTTTGATATATTTCTAGATGATCCTGTTTTTAAGAAAGATGAAGGGACATCACTGAACACATCGGTTGAAATGAAGAATGCTAATGAAGCAACCCAAGCTCCCCCAGACAGCCATGGTCAGTCTCCAATACAACAGGGTGTTGAAGCTACTCCTAATCCCCTACCCACTCAATTTAAAACTGATACTCCACCAGTGAACCCTTTGGGAGGTAAAATAAAATGCATGTCCCCTGCTGCCTTGCCACCAAGGAGGTCGCCACGGGTCAACCACTAATTGTAACCGATATCAGTGTCGGTACTACTTGGGACAGCAGACACCTAGTGTCACCACATACAATGCAAAATCAAAAAATACAAGTATGGTCTCGCCATTACTTCAAACTAATCGGACAAAAAATGTGAACAATACTTTGGGTATTAAAAACCTCTTCACAAAACATGCACTTCAACATAAAAAAAAAACTAGGCCACTGTCACCACACAGGATATATGAGCAAATTCATCAAAGTTCAGGTGGTCTTTCTTCCTCAAATAAAACACAGTATCATACACAAACAAATATAACAGTGCGCATATTTCATTAATATTATACATTTACAAACACCAGTTACGACGAATAGTTACTAAATATATTGGTATGATTTGAATGGAAATCAGATACAAAATAGTGTCAGACACAAACTTCCATTCATACCATACATTTCCTTAAATTAACTACCACAAAATAGGTGCAACTACAATGTCTTTTCCAAGCACATATACATTAAAAATATGCCTAAAAAGCTTATCGACATAGTGGACAAATGGGTTAAATCGCCACCCACTCTAGAAGACACCATTGGTGGAAGGTATGATCACACGGTGTCCGAATGACATGCATTGATGGCAGCATCTGATCAAGACATATTGTGCACTGATCCCAATCCTGTTCTGGTTGATGTGGCTCTTGTAAATTGCCATTTTGTTCTGCATTTGCTGGAGAAGCTGGGGGATCCACATCCTGTTCAGAGTCGATGCTCATATCATATTGTGAGCTTGAATTAGAGCTTATGTCAGATTCAGAGTCTTCAATGTAAGATACATCGATAATGAGATCTAGGCAGAGACCATATTCAATGAACTCAGCGTCGCCCGAAAACCAACTGCGAGTATAATCCATTAACATCAGGTTGGCTACTTGAGTTCGAACCACAGCAGTGACCCCTGCTTCATGTAACACTTGATCACATTGTGCATAAGTCATCGACAACCCATTCCAATCAGAGAAATGGTTCAGGAACAGCTCAGGGATTCTATCAGAATGAATAGCCACGTCCAGTTGGCTAGGTCCATAGACAGGCGTCTGCCTTGGTGTGATAACCACTTCAAAAGAGACGACAGTGTAATGGTACCTAATTTGAGTTGTAGTTGAAAGTGCCATCTAAGGATACAAAACATACACAAACAAAATAGATATACATTCATATAACTTGTTGAAATCAAAACCCTAACCGACTGAAAGATAATGAAAAAGTCATCTAAAATCAGGAAAAAATAAAATAAAACTTGCTGAAAAATGTAAAAACCCTAACCGATTATATAAAGTTTGCAGAAGAATGAAAGGGAGAGAACTACATAAGAAAGGGCGCACCTTGTGAAGAAAAATCCGGAAAGAGGAAGAGCGTGTGGAGGACGACGAAAAGACTTGGAGAGACGGTAAGGGAAAGGGTTGAAATGACGTTGGAGACTTGTAGAAACACTGAAGAACACCCCCATAAATAAAGAAATTGAAATGGGTCAACTTCTTTGATCATGAAAATGGGCCACGGTCTCCTATCATGAAGTTTAAACTAACCCAACCAACAATGTTGTCCAAATCCTATTGTTGTGCAAAATTTAACCTATTGTTCAGCAAAAATAAGATCATGTTGAGCAAATTTTCACAAATTGACCATGGTGTGCAATTTAATTCTAATGATGGCCAAAAAAAAAAAGACAACATCATGAAAAAAAAATATTTAAAAATTTAAAAATTATATTAAGGAAAAATAAGATCATATTGGGCACAAATTCACAAAGATAAATTGTTGTGCAAAATTTAACCTATTGTTCAGCAAAAATATGATCATGTTGAGCAAGTTTTCGCCAATCGACCATGGTATGCAATTTAATTCTAACGATGACCAAAAGTAAGACAACATTGTAAAAAAAATATATTTAAAAATTCAAAAATTATATTGAGGAAAAATAAGATCACATTGGGAACAAATTCACAAATGCTCAATTATTGTGCAAAATTTAACCTATTGTTCAACAAAAATAAGTTCATGTTGAGCAAATTTTAACCAATCGACAATGGTATGGTAGTAATCTATTCAAAAAGTATAAAATTGTATTGAAAAGAAATCAAATTATGTTGGGAACAAATTCGCAAGACTAAACTGGTGTCCAGACACAATTCTAGTGTCACCAAGATTTCTAACTACTATAACCAACTCGTGCCAACGCATACACTTCATAATAAACAAAATACAACAACAATCTCAACACTGCTTGAAACTAACATCAGTGTCAGAACTATTTTAGTACTTAGGCACCTGGTGTCAGCCCATAATGTTCAATAACATAAATAAAAACACAAAGATATTAACACCACTACTTCATATCAGTGTAACCATTACTTATCTATTTTGAGCACTTAATTTGTCAGATTACATGCAAACTTCCCCATTTACACGACAACAACCTATCTAACCACTGGTTTTAAATTTTAAAACTCCAGGTTTCTTTGATCAGATCTGCACACATGAGTTCTCTGAAACGAAAGATCTTTTCGTTGTTGAAATCTTTAACATCTCCCCCAAATACAGAAGCTTCAATCGCTTTTAATGTAAATACACCACATGAAGCCCTGTAGACAAAAAAAGAAACAATGTAATGTAAGAACATAAATAACAAGTATCTAAACGTAACCAACAAACAAAACAAGATAACAAATACATACCCGGTAGAACCATGCATTAACCCAGGAACCATGTATAGCTGGAAAGGAGAGGAATCGAAGTTTTCAAATAGCCCAGCCTTTGCCAAATGAATTTGGAGTCAACTAGCAAACGGTTGCAATTGTTCTTCAAGAACACCTTCCCTAACACCAAGGACATTGCAATCGAACACGCTAATTACCCTATCCTCAATTTTAATCTCCAACGCCACCCAATGCTTGTTTATCACGTTAAAAATTGTGTAGATTTTCTTTACAGATACCCATGGCTTCTCATAATCAGCAGGGCACGTACCGACAAAATACTCCTCGGTGTTGGCTTCAAGAGCTATGTCTGCCCGATAACTTGAAGCATAATCAGGAAGGTACTTTAGGTAAAATAGCCAATCAAGAACAAGAACATCTCGATACTTGACAGGGTCCTCAGAAATGCGCTTCCTAATGTGAATCAAACCTGCTTCTAGATGCTAAACAAAGTAATAAAAAAGTGAATTCAACAATCAACTAATACAATAAAATCCAATCCACGCATATATATATATATATATATATATATATATATATATATATATACTGCAAAAATACAAGCAGTTGTTACCTGACAATCAAGCCACATATTCTTCACTAAAATGTTCTGGAAAAACTTTTTGTCAAACCTTGAGATTGGACCAGCAATGGAAAAATTCCTACCAAAGATTACACATGGTGAATAAAAATATATATAGCATCAGATGCTGTAACTAATACAATAACAACACCATTTCATAAGAAATACTAAACATAAAAATAAACCATACCTTTGCTTCTTTACAAGTCCATAAATAAATTTATGATCTTCCGAGTTGATCAATGACTTCTTAGGGGCATGCTTTGGCATCCTCACTTTCTTCACCTGCTCAACTGGCCATACAAGAATGTACTGTTTGATGGGATAAGATTGGAAGCCTTTAGGTGGTCAACTTCGATTTGGATTGCAGGATCCTTGGCGACCGAATCCCAATCAACACCTGCACCCTTGTCATCATCATTGTCAGACAGACAAATGTACTTTTCCAGGGCTGGGTCAACCCTGACTCCATCAACTTTACCACCAGCACCTTGGCCTTCACACTTTGTAGATTGAGGCACTTAAGTTGAAGTTGCTAGAATCCCAACCTCATCGCCAACAGGTGGAGACTCCTTACCCACTCCTGAAACCTCAGCACATACCGATGGCAAAGACACGTGCACAACTCTACCAGAAGCGGGAGATGATTTCAACATTAACTCCTCATCATTGAAAGACTGCTGAAGCTCAGACACAACATCATTCAAAATTTTGTTCACATCTTCAACAACAGCATTCACAGGTGTGACTTGGGGCTCACCACCACTGACACATTCATCATCACCTTTCGCAGGAGTACCCTCAGACTTACAAGGAACTTGCTTATCATCAGCATTCACAGGTGTGCCCTGGGACTTACCACCACTGACATGTTCACTGTCAACTATCGCAGAAGAGCCCTCAGACTTACCAGCAATGTGCTTATCATCACCATTTGCAGGTCTGCCCTGGAACTTAGCACCACTGACACTTTCATCAACTTCTGCAAAAATGCCCTCAGACTTATCAGGGATGTGCTTATCATCAGGCTTGATAGAATTTGACTGCAACCTCTCAAACAAAGACTCATAATTAGCAACCCTAACCTCAAGCTCATCGTACCTCTTCGACATCTCACCAAACACTTGAAGGCTCCCATTCAACTCAACAATCTTTGTTTCAATTGGATCAACCCTAGCAGACAACATATGCATAATTTTAGGGACCTCTTCAAGCTTCTCAATCCTCATATAAATCTCCTTCACCCAGTCAGGATGAGATGGGAGAGAAGAAGCAAAAGCATCACCATGTGTTTTTGTAGGCAACTCACAAGTTGAATCATCGTTTGCATCCATTTGAGGAGAAACATCTTCAATACCTTCCACTTTCTTTGCTGGCACTGCTATCTTATCAGCTTAATCACTTGATACGCAAACGTCTTCATTTTCATAAGCATCAGATGTTTGCCCAAGCACAGACCGCCCATTAACAAAATCATGTGCTTAAACACTCCCCAGGAGTGACCTCTGCAGAGAAGGCGTCGGTACATCACCCTCTCCATTACTGTCACCATAAAGTGTCTCAACTCCTTAAACGGTGTCACTACAATCAGTCACATCTGCAAGATCAGCCAACACATAAAGCCTCGCAGTTTGACAAGCATCCAATTTATCGGATTTAGGCGAATGGGTGTCAGCGGTAAAAACATCAACCTTGTCATCGCAAACAGGGACTTCACCACAAGATTTGGAAGAGTGGGTGTCAGCATTAAAATCATCACCCTTGTCATCACCAACACTGACTTCATCATCATATGTAGAGACTGCAACATGAATATCTACGGGCTCCACTCCAAGGGCACCCTCAGTATCAACAACAGGAACTGAAGGAATAACAAAAGACCTGTCAATAGTACTATCATATAATGGCCTACCATGCACTACCTACACCGCCGTTCTTCTTCATCTTATACCTCCGCTGAAAGACAATATTCAGCGGGACATCATCGTCTAATAGGTCACATGAATCAGTACCCAACCGACATCTCTTGGAAGGTGAAGCAACCACATCAACCTCCTTATGCAAATCTGTGTCAGCAGTAACTCTCTTCACCTCTTTAGAAGGAATAACTCTACCACCTGTCCTCACTGCTGAAGCCTTCTGTCGAGGCGTCTTTACATCACTCTTGACAGGTTTTTTACGGTCTAAAGCAATGTATGGATTGAATAGAACACGACTTGCAGAACGACCCCTCCTCAGGAGAACCCGTTCCTCAGAGGTATCGCTGGACGCCACCTTCTATTTCTTTTTACCACCCATCCCTCCAGTGGAAGATTTCCTCTTCTTTGAGGTCCCTACATCTTCTTTATCCCCCTCAGGGAAAACTTCAAAACCAGTTTCAAAGGACTTACCATCCTGTTTCTTTCTAGTAGCCTTGCATCTCTTCACAAGTGTCTTCTTCTTTGAGGTCTCTCCTTCATCATGTTTCTGCAATACATTAGCTTCTTCATCCTCAACCTGGAGAGCCCTGTTTGAAAACTTAGCTTCATATGCCCTTCTACGAACACGACGACTCTCATACAAAGTCGCATCAACAGGTCCAGAAACTATTTCTTCAACTACTGCATCAACTACAACATCAACTTTTTCACCAACAAACGCCATCCTTTCGGTGCGTGCAAACTCCCCATAAATAGGGAATAACGGAGTTTGGACAAAATGCATGTATCAGAATAAAAACCCAAAGATGCATCAAATAAAAATGTTCTTAAAAAAAGAAAATAAAAAATTATTACCAAATCACCATGAAAGAACTTCTCAGCTTCAGCGTATACTTGGCTATAATCACATTACCAGGGCAACAAGTATGGATCTCTATCAGGCATCTTAAAATTACAGTCAAAATTAACGGAGATAGCTGGGAAAGCTTCTAATATCCAACCCTATTACAAAAGAAAACTCGTTATGACACTACAAAACAATATTTAAATAATGCTCACATAAACAATAAAGTTGTGCTGACACATGAAAAAAACGATGACATAAGACATGCAAACACTAAAGCACAATACCTGGAATGCAAGACAATACCCATACATTTGATAAGAACTCCTAACCCCATTCCGATCTACAACAGAAGAACTCTTCAATGACTTCAACAAACGGGTGTATGACTCTCTTCCCCAAGGATATACTTCAAATTCAAACTCCTTCTCATTGCACGCAAGAGATAAGAATTGTGCACTTACAACTGCTGACCTCCTATATACAATTAACCTCTCAATCAGCAACAACTTTGCCATAATCAACTTCTTCTTAGACATCTTTTTCTCAGATATGAAACGATCAAGTAACTCATCATGAGTCATTTTCTTCTGCCCAAAAAATTCAAATATTGACACTTTCTTTGGGATATTACAAATACGGGCTTCACAAGGAAGGCCTTTAATAACATGAAACTCAGCAATTGAAAAACGTGCGAGATGTCCACCAACTCTAAACCACAACTCATTCTCTTTTTGTGTTTGTACTTGACGGAGCACCATTTGATGCATAGGCTGAAAATTGGTAACCATTTTGGTGTCTTGCGTCAGCACCCACCCAAGGCAACTTTTTTCCAGAGTATTGTAGTCAGAAGGACACAAATGATCCTTGATCAAATCACAGACAGAAGAATATGAATATATGTTGGATCTAGAATGAAATCGCTCAGAAACAGGAATGCAATATTCCAAACCGTAATCAATCACAGACAATTAAGCACAAAAACAACCATCAGATTAAGAAAAAACTACAACTTGCCAATAAAAAAAAGTATTCAAATGGAAAACTAAAAATAACTTACATCAGAAGCAGGATAAGAGGTGGATGATTCAGAAGATTTATCTCCTGCAAGAAACAACATACAAAAACAATGTCACCATAGACAAACAACCATATACAATAACAACAAAATGTCACCAAGACATACCAAAATAACATAAACATCACAAACACAACACAAAATACCAAATCCAAAGACAGACATTGTTAGAACTACAATAAACTAACACAATACTATATAAAAACAGACAGTGTCAGCCACCATACACATCAACATAGCAGCAGATAAGTACAATATCATCAACACAAACAATCCAAAGCATGGAAAATAGATTGACATACACGAAGAACACTAAAAAAGCACTTACAAAGTGCCACACCACAAAATTGACGAAAAGAAACAGTTAAAATCAACGCATTTACATATGCAACTTGCATAAACTACGAAAACTACTAAAAAACGCACATAAGTATGCATATCAAGCATGTATTTAACCATAGATTGTCAAAATTATAAAGCAAAAACAATAAAATCAACATAAACAAACTTAATCCAAAACCCTAGCACGACAAAGTTAGCAAAAAGAAGCGAAATTTATACCTGAGCTGCTGGATGACGACATTGAAGCAAACGACGAAAACTCGGAACTTTAGCGAAGCAAGGAAGAAGAATCGACCGAACTAAGCCGGAAAAAGCAGCAAGTCGGAAAACGCACGACGAACCAAGACGGAAAACGCAAGACGAACAACTTCGAGCAAAGAGAGAGTTCGAAAGAGGAGGAAATCAGATTTCGCGGAAAGAGGAAAAAATGTCCGTACAAAGCGAAAATAGGTATATATAGCGGCCATTTTGCTAAATTGCCCAAAAACGCGACCATTTTGCAAAAACGTCCAAATAAAGTGCCTATTTTGCAAAAAAGTTCTATTATATATTTTTAAAGTAGGATATAATTGATTAGATAGATTAGGTTACCAGTGCTTTAGACTATATATACATTCATACGGCAAAGAGCCGGGTGTGCTGAAGCCGTGTATACGGAGACGGTCGTGACTGACTTCTATTCCTGAAAAGGTAAATATATAGATGGTGGCGAAAGCCAGAGAGTAACAAGAAGCAAAACCATACAGAGGGTCTTGCGTAAAAGGAGTCTACCCATAAAATGTACCACTAATTTTCCACTCACAAAAGTATACGCACCCCACAATCGTGTATCCCCCAAATGGCCTCTTTAAGTATATAACATATATTCAACAAATAGAATATATGCAATATAAATAAAGAGGCCAAATCGATTTACCAACCCATCTCTAAAAATACTCCTAAGCAAACGGGCCTTAGCAAGCCACAAAAGGGCCGAATTCAACCCTTACAACACTACCCATCCCATATCGAAAATTAAAACCTCTAACTTTGAGCCTATTAGCCACGGAACAAAAAGAAATCAAGGCCAACAGGGGCGTCAACGCACAGCAGCCAGCAACGATAAAGCTAGCAGAATCAACCATTCATCTAAACCCAATGATCAAACAACAAACAACGAGACTAGCTCCACAAACCGAATAGTTGCAGGAACAACAAACAGCAGGAACCACCCCCGCTTCCAAACCCGCAAGGACAGACAACACTTAACCTGGGTGATAGGTTTCGTCATCCGTAGATGAATCCCCACCTTCATCGATGTCAGAATCTTCATTAAACTGGGCAGCGTCGACCTTACCGCAATCGGGATCCTTAATCTCCGACATTACCTTGAATAGGTCGTACTGACTTCTATTCCTCCTAAACCCTAATTGTGTTTTGTTTTATTTTTATGGAGATCTAAACTCTCCCGTTTCGTCTATGATTTGAAGCTTTATTTGGATTGAGTTGTGAGTTTCTGAATCCTGTTTCTTACTTCCTATATTTGAATGTTTCAACTTCTTTTCGCTTTATTATTGATTGTTTTATTCTATCTTGCCTGATCAACTTGGTAGAATCGATTCAATTGCTAGGGTTTTGTAGATTCCTGATTGTGAACCTTAACCCAAGTAGCAAACTTGTCCCTTTAGGGCTGATTGAACTAATTGGATAAGTAGGAAGTTGGATGTGTTGTTAAATCCCTCTTTAGGGACTGCAAATACCTTGGCTAATATCTGGACTTAAAGCTATCAATTGGGTTAAATCCTTCTTTAGGGACTGTTCGATTGATAAGGGTTTCTAAGACTGATTGGATCAGTAACTATATTAGGTAGGGAAAAGGGCATTCATAGGAAACTTAATAGAACGAGAAGAAGTTACAAGGATCGTTTCAACCAACTAAAGTGGATAATTGTAGGTGAAACTATTTTATTAATCGTTATCTCCATCAATTTGTTTATAGTTTATTTTATTTTCTTTCTTATTTTCACCACTCAAAAACCCCCCGTTTCATACTAATTGGTAAATAAACTTAACTTAGGAATAACTTGATTCTCTATGGGATCGACTGGTGCTTACCACACTTCATTAGTTAGGTAGGTTCGAATTTATTTTGATACAGTTTACGCGACTAAAAATCGTCCGTCAACAACATTGGTAAAAATGGATGTCAAATATGTCTTCAACGTCAAAGGGAGTTGCAGAATAATAACAACGGAAAGATGAGGCACGATGTTAAGTGAGGCTCGATGCGATTGACACCAAGAGGAGGATGGCTTGGAAAAGGGAATTTGCTGATCGTTAGTCACTTGAAGATTATGAGCCCGAGGAAGCACTAAAGGATGGAGCTTTAGACAATTTCGTTGCCCAAGAAACAACTCAGTGAAATGATTTCATTTTGTATGTTGTCATTGATTTCGACCTCATAATCAGCTCATATCAGATTTATTGCATAGATAATTTAAATATCATTCTCATGATGAGTCATATGTAACTAGAATCCCCAAGGAAGGCCACTAAATATGAGCTTCAAACTGATTGCGGCAATGCACATGGTATTCTAGACTTTTCGGGTGATGAAGAAGAGGTAATTGATGAAAATTCTCTTTACTTAGCTATTGTACCTGTTGAGAATATTCATGAAGTTCTAGACGTTGAAGTTAAACTGATTGTATGTTGACCTTGTTCAAAGTGAAGATCATGTCCGTTCGACAATTATTCCTAAAGATGTCGTGTTTGGGGTTGTTATGCCTCGAATTTTGATGGCACATATTGCATTTATACCTCTCATGGGTCCCAAGATGGCTTTTGGTCCGTTAATGCTCCTTAACACAACGATTCGATGATTAATCGAACAAAAGAAGGGAGGAATGATGCAGTCAAGGTTGGCCTTTTGTAGGTTAAACAATAACCTTGACTTAGGCAATGAATGAAGATCGGTTCGAGGGCTATTGAAGGAGAAAGATATGCTTCTAAAGACTTCTAAGAAGGCTCTACTATGGAACGAAGGTACAAGGAAGTAAAGAGGGCTTATGTTCACATTTTGGATCTTGAAGGCGAATTTGACCGCCTAGTGACGTTTAGTAAAATGGTCCATTTGGAATTGAAATTCATCAGATTGGGTTATAATATATTTTGTTGGAAAGATGATTCAAAGATCGACAACTTTCATGTTGAATGTTTTTCTATACTCAACCTTGAACATGATCGAAAGTCACAATCGTTACAACAATTCACTATTTGTATGAGAATTAATTATCTTTCCATAATTAGTTTATCATTTAAACATTATATTTGATATATTTAGGAATATGTAAATTAGAATAATATGTTTTAGTAGGCTTTCCATTTGATAATTGATATTATGTGTGATATAACCCAAAACAGACAGAAAAATCCTAATGTGCCATCCCCTAATACAAGACCCTGTAGAGATGCTCGAAGAAAGCTTAAGAGTCGATGCAACGATTAATGGCCGAAACCTAAAGGGATAGAAATTATCCGCGGACATAAATATTTATAACGAGATTTCAAGCTCACCTTGACCACGTGTCAAACATGCCCTCATCCCATGGGTCCGAAAGGGCCCTCCATGTGATGTCAACCTGAGTACACGTGTCCTCCCCTTGTCCCTACAACTAGGATAGTATAAAACCTGAACTCGGACCTAATGATGGCTTTTTTGAAGTTGAAAGTTTATATATATATATATATATATATATATATATAGGGGTTTGTTCGGGTGAGAACACCTCTTAAAGTAGGAACTAAGAACAAATCTAGACCACAAACTCTAACCAAATCAATGGTTAAGATTAAAACTAATTTTCATTTGAAAAAAAAAAAATCAGTGGACCCCGCAACAAACAAGTCTCACGCGCATAGTATACCATGTCCATGTACGGAACTTTTCATCTTTTATGGGTTTGGTCCCCCCCCCCCCCCCCCCTTGGTTTTTTAAATATATGTTTGCCAATATAATTATGTTAAAATTATAGTATTATTCTCTTACATTAAAAAAATTATTCGGTTAAATGTTAAAATTATAGTATTATGCATATCCCACACCTAATTTAAATTTAATGGGCCCAATAGTTTTAATATGGAGTATATAAAAAAAAGTTTCAAAATTGGGAAGACTTCGCCAATGTGGAAGTGTGTTGTTACACGTTCACTACCGAGAGGCGAGAGTGGAGTAGTTTCAACCGTGGGACCCACATTTTCAATTAAAAAAATTAGTTAAATCAGGATAAATCTAGACCTTTTATTTCACATGATCTATTGGCTAAGATGTGTTCCTAGTTCTCATCCTAAGGGGTGTTCTCATCCGATCCATACTATATATATATATATATATATATATATATATATATATATATATATAGAGAGAGAGAGAGAGAGAGAGAGAGAGAGAGAGAGAGAGAGAGAGAGAGAGAGAGAGAGATCAGAACATACATACAAATAGAGTGTCAAGGTTATCCTTCCGCGAATTCCTTTTACACTAGCAAATTAGCAACCCACGCTCCGCAGATTAATCTTCTCACCATATCCACATCATAAACACAATCAGGATAAATTCTAACAGTCCGTTCTCCGAGTTAGGTAACCTCCTCCGCGTACCACCACATCCAAGACTATGTGATGCAGGTAAGGTATCTCATATGTAAGTTGGGTAGGTCGAAATCTCTTTGGTGGGGGTCGAGAGTTCAAGTGCCTACATGACTTTGGCATAGGTTGTGACACGTGGACTTCCATTTGGCCACGTGTTTCAGGTAAGTCTGAATAGTCGGAGCGGGTCGGCTTTGACCCCATTAGGGTCCCGCCAATTTTGGATTTCTTAAAAGGGAACTCATCATTTGCGCCGTTTGTGGGAACTTTTTCACCCTAAGAGGTTCCAAGAGGGAACTACTGCGGTGCCCTAATTCTCTTTGCATACATAATCATTGTATATTAACTTGTTTATCTTGTGTTCATGCGTGGAAAAAAATATGGCACACCATATCTTATGAAACTTTGTGTTATGCATGACAAAGCTTTTTTTGTATAGTAACTTGTTTCTCACTTCGCTTGGTGCCGGCTATACAAACCACCATTGTATGGTTTCCAAGGCCACCCTCACATAGGACGACAATTCTACTAGCAGTACGAATCATTCTATCAATCTTATCAGCCATCGTATGGTCAACAACCGTGGTTGGGCACCACGAGCATGAAGCCTCGTCCCTTTTTTGCCATTAGTTCTCTGCGTCCAGCCTCATGCTCTCTAAGGGACAAGTATCAGATGCCCAAGCATTACCATGGAGAAATGTCTTTTCATGTCTGCACATCCTTTCGGAATTGAAGCGAATATGTCTAAATTGGTTAACGATCTTCTTTCGGTTTCAAGCAACCAATTTGGAACCCTTAAGCGCTTAGAATTCTAAATGAAAATCACATCAATTTCGCCTTTCGGCTGGTCACAGTTGATATAACAATCATCTAGAATATCTATAACAATCCATAAAGCCTCAAGAAGTTCAATTTCAGTTTCGATCAACTAAACTTCAGGTTTAATCCTATGGTTCCAATGGATCAAATATCTTTTCGGCCTAAATTCACCATCTAAATTCCAATTTAGGGTTTTAGTCTTTTGATTTCAAACCCAAAATCAGTTCTAACCAATTCTCATCGATTAGAGCTGGCGCAATAGTATTAAATCACCAAACAATATCAGAAATCAATCAAACGATACTAAGAACGAGTCTATTTCCGCATCGTCTGGATCCCCCTGACCCTAAAATAAGAGATCTAGCCACTCATGGAAAAGTACATGCTTGATTCAATCAAATTCGGCAAGACAAACATAGAACAACGAAGATGGAAACGGAATTTACTGGAATTTGATAAATCGAACAAGTTTTCTTCCCAAAAATCTCTAGTCTCCAAAAGCTCCCCCACAATGTCAGATTTTCGGCCCCAAACTGATCTAAAAAAACTCCAACCTTTCGAATCCCCCTAGTGTTTAGAAAAGAAAACGAATTTAATTCGGAACATAGGAAAGACTCGGTCGAGTGGTTTCTGCACTCAGTTGAGTGGACTATGAAAAGCAATGCATGTAAAGCACTCGACCAGAAAGTCTCGAGTGGTTTCTGCACTCGGGCGAGTGGCTTCTGGCTTGTTCACCCTGGCTTCACTCTCGCACCACTCGGCCGAGTGGTTTCTTGAGATTAAGTTTAGTTGAGCCTGGTTCGCTTCTTTTGGTATGTCTCCTCAATTTCATCCATGTAGCTCGTCTTTGACAACTTCTAGGCTTACCAAAGAGCAATGGATCATCTCTTTCTCCTTAAGCTCTTGAATCGGCACCAAAACCGCTCTGAAACACCTGAAATCATAACAAACGAGCAGTAGACACCGATTCCACCGAACTAAACCAAAAAGGGCCAAAAATATATATAATACTTAACTCAAAAGCCCTAAACCTGATGCAAACATGCCCTATAATCATCGCTAAATAGATGTTATGATTAAGTCATGAAGGAATCTCCCAAGCACATTGTGGTGTGTACTCATCAAGATACCTATAAGAGGTATATATAGGTGTTGATCCGCTCCTTAGTAGGCACGTCCAGGGAGTTGTAGATGACTTCCTGTATCACATATGGCGGCTACCCATGCGTAGGGCAAGATTTGAGCAGGCATTTGTAGCGTTCCCAAACTTGAGTGAGTGTTTCACCTGACTTTTGCTTGAAAGCCACTATCTTATGTCTGAGTTGCGCTGTCTTTGCTGGTAGAAAGAACTTGTTGAGAAACAAGTCCTTGTGTTTTCCCTACGTGCAGATGGATTGTAGGGTCAAACCCTCCAGCCAATGTAGAGCTTTTCCTGTAAGTTACCAACGAAAAGCTTTTAGTTTAACATACTCAAGATTGGGGTCATCAGCAATAGTTTCGCACAAATCTAGATATATAGTAATATGTTCTAAGGGGCATTCATTGGGCTTTCCCTCTTATTGATTCCTTCTAATTTCAAAAATAAAAGAATATTTAATTTCAAAAGAGATGCGAGGGAGAATAATCGTAATCAGAGATTCTGGCACTGCTAGAGTAGAATGTATATATTCTTTCGCATTCTAAGTGATGTGTTGAAGTTGTTCCTCGAGCTCTCTTCTGGCTTGGGCGGCGCGATCCGCCTTTGGCTACCACCGTTGCTGTTTCCGCGTGTATTCAACCTCCTTCCGAGTGTATTCCATTTGTTTGGTGGTGAGCCCCTCTACTTGCTTACGGAGCTTCTCAAGCTCCTGCTCTGGACTAAGAACCACCTCGTTTTTGTTTTTGTTGTTGTTGTCGTCAGACATGAGTCTCTTCTGTAGCCTTTCCTATAGACGAAAGAAGCGTTCCGGTTCTAACAAATGTTCAAACTCTGGTGTGTGATCAGCGCGTCGCATGCACCTATAAAATAGACACAAGAAAACAAAGAGCGTAAAAAGAAACTAGAAAGGGCGTGGTTGATTGCTTCTCCGGCAACGGCGCCAAAATTTGTTAACGAATGGAAACTAGTCGAATAAATATAATAGAATATATGAATCAAACCAACTCCCTGTCCAAGAAAATAAATTAAAAGAATCCATTCCGCTGTAGTGGAAGAGGTCAGGATCGATCCACGAGGAAGCATGTCAACGCTCGCCTAGATAGTCTCTCGTAAAAATAGCCCTTGATGTCGACCAGAAGCCACTCGATGTCGACTGGAACGGTCAATGTCGAGTGAAGTATTCGATTCCACTACTAGAATTCTGTTCATAGACATCATGTCTTTTATATCGGTCGAAAAAACACATGATGTTAAAAATAATTAAAACGTCAGTTTAAAAATTATCGATGTTATTGAGATTAGAGACATCGACTTCATTTAATGGACAATTTTAAAACTTCGTTTTAAAAAAAAATCGGAAACGCACAAAATACTATCTAAAACTTTAAGCGGTAAAAAAGCCCAACTTCAAAACACTTGGCCAAAATGAAATAATAAAAGCGGTAAAAGGCCATATCTCCAACACTTGCCAATTTTTTTTGAAATTTGTATTTTCACCTAAAAGCGAAAATCAAATCTCCCAACACTTAAAACAAAAAAAAAATTCCTCAAATTCCCCAATTTCCATTTAGGTCATCTCTTCCATTGAGGAATGTGAGAAGCGCTTGGCCGTCGGCGATTTCGGCGATTCTCAAGAGTGCTCACCGACAAGCTTAGCCCTCTCAACGATTGTCCTGGTGGCTCCTCCGCCATGGGTCCTAGGGGTACGTTCTTCTTCATCCATCCATCCCTCTCTCTAGATATGTTGAAGAACCCTAAACATCAATCTCCCCTATCTCTCTTTCTCCCTCTCTCTCTACTAACCGTCTCCGATTCCAGATTCTAGATCTATTTCTCAGATCTTGGAATGTTTCTATTTCTATATCTATGCCACGAGGATCTCGACGAGATGGATACGAGATCTCGGGTCTCGGAAATCCGTTCGCAATCGAATTTCGCGAACAAGAAGAGTGAGATGAGAAAGGCTGCCGAAAAATCTGACGATGGAGCATCTTGGGGTAAAGGCAACACAATGGCGGTTAGACATCGGGATCTTAAGGAGATCGTTGCTTCCATTAAGGAATACTTCGACATGGCAGCCTCTGCAGGCGATCAGGTGGCGGGGATACTCGAGACCGACCGAGCTCAGCTCGATCGCAGTTTCAGCCAATTAAAAAGTATGTTTTTACGCCTCAAGAAATCTATTACAGTGATTGCATTCAACCTGTGATCATTAAGTTGATGATACTGCTGAATGCTTATAAATTGTTTTGCATTTTCGTTGATTGCATTTGTGGATTGTTGGGAAATTGCAGAAACTTTATATCATTCAAGTGGAGTGTTCAGTAGCTTGAGCTCCAGCTGGACTTCAAAGCCTCCATTGGCAGTAAGATACCGGTTCGAATTCAGCGATTTAGACAAACCTGGTGGTCCGAAGAGCCTTTGCTCGACCTTAGAACGCCTCCTCGCATGGGAGAAGAAACTGTATGAAGAAGTAAAGGTGATTTCCCCCCCCCCCCCATAAGTTTACTAATCTTGTCGATACCCTTTTGAGGTTGACATGATTAATGACCTTTGCACTCATCTTTATGATTACGACTTTAGAATAAAAGCTTTCATGGCCCCTACCATTTAAGTGAATTGAGGTGGTGGTGAGGGGAATCCAAGATATATAGTAAGAAAAATCTGTTATTTGGACATTTATCACTATCACACAATGTTAGACAGTAATCAACCGAGTCACATCCCCTGATTTACCTCTTATACGAGGTCCGAGGAATTAGTGATGAGGGCCTTGAAATGGGTAGCTGCTGAACTGGGTATTGTCTGTTTTGATTCATAGGCTAGAGAAGGTGTGAAGATTGAGCATGAAAAGAAGCTGAAGACCCTACAGAATCAAGAGTACAAGGGCGAAGACGAAACCAAGTTGGACAAGACCAAAACCTCTATAAAGAAGCTGCAGTCTCTAATCATTGTCACTTCTCAAGCTGTCAATACAACCTCCTCCACCATAGTTGGTCTTAGGGACAGTGATCTTGTTCCTCTACTTGTTGAACTATGTCATGGGTAAGCAAGCAACTCTTCGAACTCTTTTATAGTGAGTCAGTAACTCTATGAACTCGTTTATATACCATTTTTCTGAATTTAGGTTCATGTACATGTGGAGATCCATGAACCAATCCCATGAATTTCAGAATCAGATTGTTCAACAAGTGCGCGACCTGGTAAACCAAGCAGCAAAAGGATATTCGACATCTGAACTTCACAGACAGGCAACCTGTGACCTTGAATCGGCTATGTCCACTTGGCATTCCAGCTTTAGCCCCTTGGTGAAGCACCAAAGGGACTTCATCTGCTCCCTCCATGGCTGGTTCGGTACGTCTTCTTTGCCGACCCTATGTCACTTCATCTGTACATACGAGATAGAAAGTATAAGGAACGTACTAATTCTAGGGTTATTCATCCAATTGAGAGATCGAGAAAGGCAATAATGGAAAAAGATTGAAGGCGTTCATCTAATGTTTGTTCTCCTTCTCGCTATGTTTCAACCAATGGTTAATGTTCTTTTACTTAATACCTTTACTGATTTGTACACTTTTAGTTTGTCTCATTTGAGTTTAATTTCATTGTTGATTTAAAAAATTCCTCCATGATTCTTTTACACTGTGTTTCCTCAAGTTTTATTATTATGTTAGGAATACGAGTATTATGTTAGGAAGAACTTAGTTCAGATGGATGAATTAAAATAAAGCAGAATTGAGATTCTAAGGGGCATATAGCTAAAGTTGAAACTTAATTAACTTTCTAGTTTCCTAAGGAAAGAAGATTTCTCTAGTTTTTAGAAGATACCCTATAAATCATAATTGTGTCCTAATTACTACTGAGCTATGCTTTTAATCATCTTTTATTGATATATACATATATAGCAATTGATCAATTTTTGCCACAACATCTTCTCATATTTTCTTACTAATAACCAAATACTGAATTTTTTACCTTTATGAGTCTCATTGATGTTAATTCTTTCTGGAAATCGGATGTTTCAGATCTTAAATGAAGACATGTATCCAAGGAACCACAATGAGACCAAAAGCTAAAAGGTAAGAGTTTTTGTTCTTGTCCTACATTGGATTGAAGGTCAGCTTGTTGTTCTTATTAGTAATAAATTATAATTACTGGTTTTCAAATCTGAAGAAAGGTTTTATGTGCTTGTGTAGAAGGAATCTCCTCTTGGTATGGCCACATAATCAGCTCATCCAGGTAAAAAATATCTCACTTATCACTTGATCTTTTGCTTTGGCTTGTGCTTTAGCTAGTATCACTTCATCCTTTGCTTTGGCTTGCTTTAGTTTGAGAATTCATGTCAAGTGGATCTACACCAAAAATTTGAAGTCCCTCCATTCTCATCGTTAATCAACATTCCTTCTTCTGAACCTCACATGGTCAAGTTACACCGACAAATGTTAACTTGAAAGCTATATTTGTTATTTATGAAATTAGTTTCACCTTGTGTCTGAAACATGCATGTCTGGGACAATTCGCAAGCTTCATACCATTTAATCATTTTTTTTGCACTCCAATGAATCAAATGCTATACATTGATGTTTAGAGACCAAAAATTGTACGTGTTGAATCATGAAAGAGTTTTAAGTTATGACTTTACCCTAGAGTCAACTAGGTAGTAGTCAATGCATTTATTTTCCTCCGACTTACTGTGACATTTCTTGGTAAGCTCTAGGAAAAGTTAACTACGAAACTCTTTGGTTGCTTGTATCTGTAGGGTCTATAGCACTTACCTCATATTCAGATGAATCTGAAACTCCAAAGAAATGCTGATGGAGGGTCCAGATTAAATATCAGATTGGAGAATATGAAGAGAAGGCGGAAAATATCCATGAGCATTTTCACTATCTTGTTTACTCGAATGAACTGGGAGAATGAAAGGTCGGCCAATACAAAGCTTTCGAGTATGCATGTTGCTACTTTAAGTTGGTGAGCTTTTCAATTTCCTTAGGCTTTCATGCAATTTTGGTTTCCTTGTTGTTTTGGTTTCCTTGTTATTATTGAACTGGCTCGTTTCCTTGTTATTATTGAACTGGCTTGTTTACTGTCATTCGAATTTAGGATTGGGGCTGCTTATTAGCTGATTCTGTTGATGTTGTTTGGAGGCATTTCCTAATGTGGTTTGCTGATTTTTTTTTTACAGAGATGCTGGTTTTTCTCCCCTCGAAATTAAGCATTTGGGACTGCTTTTCAGTGGTGGTGATCTGTTGCGTTTGAGGCTTTTTCTGGGTTCTTTTTCTGTTGTCAAGAGCTGAATTGCTGCTACAAATGATGAGGTTGCTATCAAGGAATGCTATCAAGGCATACCGTTAGTTAGCTAAGAGAAGTGTTTGGCATGAACACGATGATGTACACGAATTATTGCAATCTAGAACAATGTTTGAGTGTCATTATTTAATGTATGTATTGGTCTTTCACAATGTTTAATTTTCTATTAGCCAAAACAGGGTCACAATATAGATCAATAGGGGTATTAGATGAAAAACATCCTACTCGAGAGAGAAAAAAATGATGTGTATCTTTATAGATACATCGATCATAAAGATGCAAACTGGTTTCTAAAACCCAACATATATCAAAACTGTGATATAAAACGATGTTATAAAATACCAAAAACATCGTTTTTCATAAAAAAAAATGATTTGAAAATATATAAATAACATTGATTTTTAAAATATTCAATATGGTTCATTATATTTATATAAAATAATATAAAAAATTAAACATTAAAAAAAGAGTATTTGCAAATTGAATAATTCCTAACCGATGTGTATATTAATGTAAAACATCAGGTTTGTAGAAAATAGCGATGTTAATGTGAACTTTTTTATTGTCCCATAAATCTTCAAATGGCTAGAAATGCAAAATAATAATAGTTTAACATTAGGTGAATAAATCAAAACGTAACTATATTCATGTATTCAAGTCATTACAAAAAAAAAGAAAAACGATGTTATATATTATTATAGACATCGGGTATAAACCGATGTGCTAAAGTTGGGATCTTTAACACCACTCACTAACACGTCGATTTTTGTTTTTGTTTAACATCGGTTTATACCCGATGTCTATGAACAAAATTCTAGTAGTGTTCCTAGTGTGAAAATCCTGCAAAACAACATAGAACAACTCGACGTCGAGTGGGCCACTCGATATCAATTCAGTGCTCACTCAATATCGATTGGATAGGTCGATTTCGAGTTGATTTGCAGTGAAACAAAAACATAAATAAAAGTGTCGAAAAAGTGCGTTAGAAGAATATAAGGATGAATCAGAGTAATGAACAGAAATAACGCAGATTGTTGTCGATATCAATAAACTAAGAAACTTCCAAAGCCGTAGAATTTACCACAACGATAACCATGTATGTAATGCCAAATTCAAAAAAGATATACGCTTTTCCTCAAATAACTTTCGTTCTTAACAAATAGGAATATAAAGGCTTTCACATAAACCCTAAGTGTTACTATCCCTTTTTCATAATTAATCCAAATTCATAATAAGATCATTTTCGCTTCAATATGATAAATAAGGATCATCTACTACTCTCGTAGAAGAATTATTCAAATAGGATAGAAGATGAAATTTATGTAAAAGATCATACCTTTAGCATACTCACATGGCTATCATCGGCCTTACCCCGACCCTAGAAGTAGGGTGACTACTCGCGCTTCATCATCATAGATATCATCATTGACATAAAGGAATGAACTTGAATTGAAATAAACGTCGAATGATTACAACCGACCAAAGCCAAACGCTCTCACTCTCCAACCCTACTCGGCCTCTCCTTCTCTCTACTTTCTATTGCCTAAACTATCTAAACACAATTGTTTGTGTGCTGGAATGAATGAATTGCTAGCCCCTAGGGCTTTATTTATAGGATTTAATCCTTGCTACCCAAGGAAAGAGCAAATCTGTCATCTATCTAAAGATAAAACATTCCTAATTTAAATAAATAAAAGAAATAAAAATCCCCTAGGTAAAATAAGGTTTAACCCATGAGGATAAAAGTCTTCAAAGAGATAAAAGATCATTGACTTAATGTGTAAGCAATTTTCCTCGGATTAGGATCTCTCGAACACGTGAAAAGGGCTCTGCAATGTCACTCGATATCAAGTCAAAGAGTCGATATCGAGTCTTCCTCTTCTGTCACGAGTGTATGACACTCGACATCGAGTCTTGTGATGTGTATCGAGTGGTCCCTCACTCGATATCGAGTCTTGTGGTAGATATCGAGTGGTCTTGGTCCATTTTTGGCTCTAGTGTTGCATAACTTCACTAGACGTCAAGTCAACTTCAGTAGACGTCGAGTGAACTGATCAGTAGATTTCCTTGCTCCAACACTGACAAAAGTCCAGCTTGATAGTGGGATTACAGTTTAGATATCCAAGTAAAAGCATCTTCAAGTAAAAGGATCGAGTAAAAGTCCAGCTTCATTTCTTCTTCTCCGAATTGCTCCAAAAATGTCTCGATTTCTGCGAAATTGAAAAGAAACTTGTGTAGTTCTCCATATATATGTAAATAACCCTAAACTACACAAATATTATACTTTCATAACCCAAAAGTATAAAATATAGACATAAAACGGAATGAAAGTTAGTGCAAAACATGGTAAAATGAGCGAACATCACCCGGCTACGCTCAAGCCTTGGAAAGAATGTATTTGATCTCTTGAGCTTGATAGTGGGATTACAGTTTAGATATCCAAGTAAAAGCATCTTCAAGAATTTTCTCAAATATGATATTTTCTTTGGTATGTTGCTTACACAAAAACGATGTTATATTCAAAACTACGGAGCAATTTTTGACACATGGGGAGCTGGCATAACTGGCCCTATATCACTTAAAAGACCAGCTGACGGTGCAACAGTTGACCTTTCTTCTCAACAAAGGACATATCAAGTTGGGCCTTCATGCTGGATGTGAACGTCTAGATACATTTTTGCTTTCTATTTATCAGCTTATTTAGCCATCTTGGTCTTTTTGACAGGTTGGGCTGAAAGGTGAGGATTTGGATCTTGGTAGGAGAGACTCCTCATAGTGAGACTCATCTCCCATTCCCAAGAATCAACCATTGACATGGTACATCTCTTCCATTGCTTGAAACCCTCTTCATTTGTTTTGTGTTTTGTGGTTGTGCGTCTGTTTTTGGTTTATGCAAACTTCTTAATTGATTAAATCAAACCTTAGAAAGAGGGGACCCTTAGAAAATACATCAAAACTGGGTCTTTCTTTTGAAAATTACATCCATGGATGATATTTACCACATGTATTCTCTGCAAAAGTGGGTCTTTCTTTTGAAATGTTGTACATGTTTGAAGACTTCCAATACTATTTTATATTTACTCTTCTACGCTGAAATCAAATATCATAAAATCTGAATTTCTTTTATTTCAAAACTAGTTTCTTTCTCTCTTGACTTTTGGATTTTTGTAACGTTACAGATCACCACGACACAACAAAAGTTAATTTTTGGAAGGAGCAAATGCACCCAGGAAACTTGAACGGAAGAGCATGTAAGTTCTTATGCTTGATGAAATATTTGTTGATCATATTATCTTTTAGTTTTGACCTTGAATTTCTAGTACAAATCTTCTACGTACATTTTTCAGCTGTCAAATCTATATAATATACTAAACGGAGGCCTAAAACGGGTTCTGGTGCGATTTGCATACGTCGCATTTTTTGGATTAAAATAGTATTATTTTTTCATACGTGTCATATTCATTAAAATGGTATTATTTTTTTGAGTCACATCAATTAATAAGCCAATATATTTAGATTTGGCAAAACTTATCTTCATTTATTTCTTATAAATGTGAAGAATTTATTTTAAATTATATTTATTAGCATATGTATCGAATCCAATTAAATTGTTTTTATAAAAATAGTAGAAACATATTTAACAATTTTTATTTGGCAAAATTTATCTTCATTTATATCTTATAAATATGATAACCATTATAAATTTAAAGGTATAAAGAATATAAATAAAATTGCTAGGAGTATTATGTACGTATTTGGTTAAATTAAGATAAATTTGGATAAAACTCCGAAGTTTCGCTTATGGTTAAATATACTCTGTAATTTATTAGACAAATTTTTTTAGCAAAATTGCTAGGAGTATTGCGTGGCTAAATTAAGATAAATTTATTACTCGCGTTTTAGCAATTAAGAAACTATATCCTAATCCTATACAATACTAAAGTAATAGGAATTGCCACATTTCAATTTCTGAAAACTTAACCATTTATTTTAGAAAAAATTTGCGAAATAGGCACATTAAGTGGACATATTTGCGGAATAGACGCGGGTTTGGACAAATTTGCGAAATAGCCCCTATATATACTAATTCTCAAAAAAAAAATATGATCGTTTCCCCCAATCCCATCGTCTCTCTCTTCAATCTCTCTCTCCGCTCCCCGGCGATGGAGCTCTCTCTCCCCTCCCCGGCGATGGAGCTCTTCAATCTCTCTCTCCGCTCCCCGGCGATGGAGCTCTCGATGCGAATCAGAGAGCGAGGGAGAACCAGTGGCTTCGGCTAGCGATGCGAAGCGGATGGCGAGGGAGCGAACGACGACGTCCAGATCCAGAATGGAGGTCGAGCGAAGCGGCGCGAGCGAGCGATTGCTCAGATCCGGCCAGGAGCGAGGTCGAGCGGCCGGAGATTGGCGTTCTGGACTTTCAGATCTGACGAGCGGCGCGAGGGAGAACCGGTGGCGTAGGTTATCGATGTGAAGCAGAGGGCGAGGGAGCGCGAGCGAGGGAGCGACGACGACGTCCGGATCCGGACTGAAGGTCGCGCGAGCGAGGCGGCTCAGATCCGGCCTGGAGCGAGGTCGAGCGGGTGGAGATCGGCGTTTTGGAGTTTCAGATCCGGCGAGCGCGTGAAGGTCCGAAAGAAGGAGATGAACTTTTATGTTAAATTACAAAAACCACCCTGTGAATATTAGAAATTAAAAAAATTAGCTATATTTTATTATGTGTTACATAATCTACTATATTTTTATTTTTATTTTTGCACAACAAAATGTTATATTTGCACAAGCATAACATACGGTTATATTTGCACGCCAAAATATATCGATGCGAAGAAAGAAAAAAAAAACTAGACTTGGGTCATATTTGCACTACTTACGGTTAAATTTGCACAACGTACTCTTATATTTGCATGACAAAATGTTAAGTAAAATAAAATTATATTTGCACAACTTATGGTTAAATTTGGACAACATAATCTTATATTTGCACGACAAAATGTTTAAAAAAAAAAACTAGACTTGGGTCATATTTGCACAACTTACTCTTATTTTTGCTCAACAGTAGGTTATTTTTTGCACAACAATCGAGACTTGTGAAATTGTTCTCAACATGATTTTATTTTCTCTCAATATTATTTTAAGAGTTGCACGACTCTGTTGTAAGAGTTGCACGACTCTGTTGCAAGAGTTGCACGACTCTGTTGCAAGAGTTGCACGACTCTATTTTAAGAGTTGCACGACTCTTTTTGCACAACTTACGGTTAAGTTTGCACAACGTACTTTTATATTTGCACATCAATGTTAAAATTCAAAAAGTGTTGACACGGGGAAAAAAATGTAATTTTAGTTTGAATGTGCAATTTTAGAACTTAAATGTTCAATTGTAAAATACAGTTGTGCAATTATAAAATACAATTGTGCAAATTTTCAACATTTTATTTATTGACAATATACTACACTTTTCTTAAAGTAAAACTAATCTAATGATGGTGTATAAATAATATAAATGACGATGCAAGAATAATAATTTTACAATTGTGCAATTGTAAAATACAGTTGTGGAATAAGACTCTAAATTGAATAAATAGATCTAGGTGGAGTCGAACCACCAACCTCCGGAACAACAATATGTCCAGATGCTCTTTCCTATTTGAGCTTATAGATCTTAACGCTAGGATATGATTATAAAATGCAAAAATAAGATTATAAAATGCACATATAGTATTTATTTGTGCACTATTTTCTTGAATAATATTAATTTGTGCGCAAAAATATTGGAATAATAATAAAATGACGGTGTGAGAATAATAATTTAGATTTATAGAGTTGCTCAACATGATGTTATTTTTGCTCAATAATAGATTATTTTTGCACAACAATCGAGACTTGTGAAATTGTTCTCAACATGATTTTATTTTCTCTCAATATTATTTTAAGAGTTGCACGACTCTGTTGTAAGAGTTACACGACTCTGTAATAATAATAATAATAATAATAATAATAATAATAATAATAATAATAATAATAATAATAATAATAATAATAATAAAATATACTTGGGTCATATTTGCACAACTTACGGTTTAATTTGCACAACGTACTCTTATTTTTGCTCAACAATTCTTTATTTTTGCACAATAATCGACACTTGTGAAACACCTCATAATCTTATTTTTTATAAATATAATTTTATACTTATTTAATAGATTATTGCACAACACGGTCTTATTTTTGCTCATCAATAGAGTAAAATTGCTCAACATGGGGGATTGATGGAAATGTGCTCAACATTATCTTTAAGAGTTGCACGACTCTATTTTAAGATTTGCACGACAATCGAGACTTGTGAATTTATTCTCAACATGATCTTATTTTAAAAAAGTGTTGCCGTGAAAGAAAAAAATTATTTGAAAAAAATGCTGACACAAATAGAATAAAAAGTGCACAAATTAGAATAAAATGCGCACGAATAATATTATAAAGTAAAAAAAATTGTTATCCATGTAGGAAAAAAAAAAACTAGATTTGGATCATATTTGTGAAATTGTTATCCAGGCTTGATGGAATTGTTCGACATCATTTGATCGACTTATGATTCATTTGTCACGTGCTTCTTCGATTCTTTGTGAAATTGTTATCCATGCTTGTGCAACTCTAAAAAAAGTGCTGACATGGAGAAAAAAGTGCTGACAGGGAAAAAAGTGCAATTTTAAACTCTACTTGGATCATATTTGCACAATTTATGGTTATATTTGCACAAAGTACTCTAATATTTGCACGATAAAAGGTTACAAAATAAAATAAATAAAAACTAGACTAGGGTTATATTTGCTCAACTTATGATTAAATTTGCACAACGTCCTCTTATATTTGCACAACTTACTCTTATTTTTGCTCAACAATAGGTTATTTTTTGCAAAACAATCGAGATTTCTGAAATTGTTCTCAACATGATTTTATGTTCTCTCAATATTATTGTAAGAGTTGCACGACTATGTTGCAAGAGTTGCACGACTCTGTTTTAAGAGTTGCACGACCATGTTTTAAGAGTTGCACGACTCTGTTTTAATAGTTGCACAACTCTGTTGTAACAGTTGCACGACTCTGTTTTAAGAGTTGCACGACTCTATTGTAAGAGTTGCACGACTATATTTTAAGAGTTGCACGACTCTGTTGTAAGAGTTGCACAACTCTATTTTAAGAGTTGCACGACACAAAGTATGAGACTAATGGAATATTTTGTTTAATACTAATAATACAAGACACAAAGTATGAGATTAATGGAATATTTTGTTTAATACTTCCATATTATCGAGAGTCAACTAAACCTGCATTTCACATACTTGTTAATCACTTTGCTCATCCTATAAAAGTTGATGCCATTTCATGCAATAAGAAGCCAAAACATGAGACAAAATAATCAATATATCACCGTTTTAATATTCTAGTTGGAAACCACATTGCTCTAGCTCAATAAGAAGCCAGAAGCTTCATGTTCCACCTTCTTTGTCCTTTACAAGAAGATGAAAACTAGAAATGAAGAACTTCATTTTGGGATCAAGCTCCCATTTTATCACAGATGATTGCAGCATAGTTTGAAATAGTCGAATCTAGTGACTGCTTAAGCCTATAGATTGCGACAAACAAGTCTGATGACCGGAGGACTTGTCGACAAGGCGAGTGTGCACACATCTTGGCCAAAGCGAACAACACGATCTTTAGAGGCGACTGGTTCAAGGCGTCTTTCCTTGTTGGGTTCAAGGCCAAGGAAGAACATTCGGATACCAGCTTGAGCAATGCCTGCAAAGCATGACAAGCGTTTCAGCAAGCGGGAAAATACCAGCAATGTCAATGAACCAACCATCATTAAGTTTAAACCTGTAACTCGATTACTAATCCGTCCTCGAAAAGAAAAGCGTCTTTGAAGACAAACCTTTATTAAATTGAGCACAATTATAGGATTGCCATATCTTTCTGCAAGATCTTCGAAGTGCTTTTTGGTGGCCTCATAAGTAGGATCATATCTCTGCACTGGCATTAAAAAATTTAAGTTGAGCACAGAACCAAGGAAACATGCAATCTTACATAACTTGATATAGAAATATGATACTGCTATTGTTCCAAGAAACTTTTTCTATGCGTTCAAATATTAAAAACTCAAGGAGCCGCTGCAACACACAGGATCAAAACAAACCAGACAATATCCTTACATATTATGTCTGGCTTAGGACTGAATCTTGAGGCTTCTTGTGACCAAAAAAGAGGAATTGAACCCTGCATCTGCACAACTGAACTCATTTTCCCCTGATATATTAGAGCTATGGATGACAGAGGAGAAGAATTATGGCTTAACTTGAAAATTCCCACTAAAAAAATTCTTTACCTGAAGCCGATCCTCTATTGCAGTTACCCCAAGAATTTGAAAGTCATGCTCTATTTTCTGGCATACCTCAGCTATCCGCCACTGCAATTGATACAAGGTTCAGACGATCTACAACAATTTTGTTTAGCAATCAATATTGATGAATATAATACGTGAATAATACCTCCCTGTCCACCAAACAAAAAAGCCCACTCTTGATACTCATCTTTCTCCAGCTCACGCCAGGCCAAGCATAGAGTTCTCAGTCCCAATTGTGCATATTGCTCAACAGCCTCAGTAAACACTCTTATCTGCTGACCTGAGATAACAAGACTGCTATCAGTCAGATCAGTGAAAGAGAAGACAAGCATAAAAAAGCACAAAGGTCCCAGAAGGGATACGTTTCAATATCACTTCCCTCCAACATGAAATCTTAAAGAAGGATAAGGGCGCACATGGGAACCAGATTTAAAAACTAAGCATCTTCTAACTAAATCAAGTGAATGCAAAATTTTGGGAAAAAAATTCTACGATTTTCCTTAGAAAAAAACAAAAGGAAAAATGTACCTGTAGTAGCATAAGGTAGAATAGCTTCATCAGCACCCTTAGACAAAAGAATAATTTTCCCATTCTTGCAATCTCTTAATACCACAGACATTCTCTTCCTGTCAGAAGTGAACTCCAGGATATCCAGCAGTTCATAATGGAGAGTTGAAGAATTGAATCTTAACTCTGACAAAAGAAAACCGAAGATCATGAGAATTTTAAGTTAAAAAAAACAGATCCTACAACCTTACTAAAGTGAGACTAGATGGGATAGTACCAAGCATGTTAGCATTATTTTGTACAAGAACCATATTTAAGCGAGCTGCAGCTTGAACTAAAGCTTCTTCATCCTGAGACTGTGCCTTGTACAAAATTTCACCACTTTTGCTGCAACGTAATCGATAAAGCAAAAGGACAATAAAAAAACATACGAGATTGTGGGAGGTACCAAACAATTTACGTGGCTGTAGGCATGCAATTACTAATCAAGAAAAAGTTTAAAGATAAATAAGAAGAAAGACTTACCTTTGAATTGGGATAACCGTATTGCACATTGCCATAACCATTAAAGAACGAATAACGTCAGGGGAACCATTTGCAACAGCATCAAGTAGAAGAGAATCTGTCAGTAAATGTATAAAAGCATCAGAAGCCAGTACACATGAAAATAATGCAGTGAAAACAATGGTTCTGATACTATTTAGGTATACATAAATATAGAAAGGTCAAAAGAATCCAAGTGATGTCTCTTTGCGGCAACAGAATCTCAGATAATTGCACTAAAGAAGAGTAACATTTTCTTCATATCTAGAAAGTAGAGCAGATCAATCAAGTGTCACAAAGAATGCAAAGTACGCAGACCCATCATCCAATAAAATGAATAGCATGAGAAGAGAAAAGAAAAGGTTAAAACTGTGATGGATGTTTATCAGGTTCTGAAAAGCAGAATCAAACAGAAAACATGGAAACGCTTGTGAAGATCAATGACAATGGTCTTCACAAGCGATCATTTTTCTTCAAATAAGATTCAATCCATATAGCATAAAAAAAATTCATGATTCAGCAGTCAGCACAACATCATAATTCAGAAATCTCAAAATTTTTCATTCAATTTCATTTGTCATTGCTAAGTTAAAAAGACACATCCTCATATCAAGATCCATGACATCTGAAAATGCTCACTAACTAGAGCTGACAGATAAAGAGAAATAGCACTAACATGTAAAGGCAAAGACACTGGAGCTCACGAACTCGCCTGTTGAACCAAAGTCTTGGCATCAGCTGATCACACCAACCGAAACCAGTAAGCATATTATCTATAGCAAAATGCTTTAGAATCCCAACAGAACAAGAAGATTATGTTTTGTGTAGATACAATTTCCATTAAAGGTATTAACTTTACATCAAATATACTGAAAAAATAAGATCTCAAGTGCTACAGATGTTATCTGATGACTACCATATCATGAAACATAAAACCTTAACTTCAACCGGTGAAAGGCTATAAATAAATTAATAATAAATCTTGAAAAGTGCATTTATGAATCTTGACACAACTCCACATGGTCAATTTGAACTACTATTAGTTCAAACTCACAATTTGATTACTAAAACCCTAGCAGAAAGAGTCGAAATCTCAATTTGCTAAAGAAATTAATCACTATTGGAGAATCAAACCTGTCATGCCAGTAGCCAATAGCTCAAGGTACTTAGTAATTGGGAAAAGGTGCGTAACACTAGTTTGATCCAGAAGCTTGTCCTGCAAACCACAATATAACACAAAATGCAGAAGCTAGACAATTGCTCAGAAATGCACGATCATCATTGAAAAAGAACACAAATCCGCCTTATTTCAGCACAGAAAAAACACAAATCTTAGAACTGGAATTTTCCTTATCAATCAATCTTCGATCGATTGATAAGGAAAATCTGCAAAACAGATGCAAAACTCTTCATGAGTAAAAAAACCGGAGTAAACAGTTGAAACTACATGCTAATTGAAACAAACATGACATTGGATCTTCATCCATCTTCAAACAAAATTTGTGCCTTTGGCGCAAGTTTTCTGTCATTCCATTGCTGTAATCACTGGATTCAACTATATTTGATTCAGATACACCAAAAATGATCATAAACATTCATAGATTTGAATGGAGACTTCAAAATTGTATCCAATCACAAACATAAAACAACAAGGACAAGATTTAAGATTTCGTTCAGCAATTGCAGCCATCACAAACAAAATCGAGTTCCTTATCAATCGATCGAAGATCGATTGATAAGGAAAACCATCGGAAGCAAAGATCGATTTCACTTCACTCATTCACTCCTAAGATTCTACAAATTTATTCAATTTAGCAAAGCTCAAAATTCAAACATAGGATTAGCCATAGAATTCTCAATTAGGATAAAAAGCATCAAAAATCCAAACCTAACACCGAACCTAAATAATCAAACAAGCTCCACAGCTGTAAGTATTCAAATATTGATGAAAAAGAAACCAAGGCTCCCGCTGCAGGACCTAGGCTGCTGCAGGCACAGATTCGAATGGAGACTTCAAAATCAAACAGATATAGCAAAATGAGTATAAACAGTAATTGATACATCAAAAACCAAACAAAATTTGCGCCAAAGGCGCAAATTTTCTGTCATTCCATTGTTGTAATCATTGGTTTCGACTATATTTGATTCAGATATAGCAAAAACTAGCATAAACAGTCACAGATTCGACTATATTTGATGAAGCATGAATGCAACAAACCAACAGCAACACGAATGCAGCAAATCAGCAGACCAACAACATCAATCGATCTTCGATCGATTGATAAGGAAAACAGTCGGAAGCAAAAATCGATTGATAAGTAAAACCGTCGGAAGCAAAAATCGAGTTCCTTATCAGTCGATCTTCGATCGATTGATAAGGAAAACCGTCGGAAGCAAAGATCGATTTCACTTCACTCATTCACTCCTAAGATTCTACAAATTTATTCAATTTAGCAAAACCTAAAAAATTGCGGTTTATTTAGAAACTTACCTTGTGGATTCCATGGAGGAGGAGAGGATGATCGGACAGTGGCGTCGGTGGTCTAGTCGGAGGCTGGACTCTATGTGCTTGGCTGGGAAGGAGGTTGTCCAAACCACTGTTGGCTGCTCGACACTCCGGAGGTTTGGACGCTCGTTGTTGCTGGGGAGAGAGGTCGGAGTCTGCTGGACGGAGGAGATCTGGTGGGCGCACGGCGGCGACGAACGGGAGGAGAGGAGGAGCGATCCGGCGAGAGGGAGAGGGAGAGCGAGAGCGCAAGGATGACAGAGAGCGACCGGAGAGATCGAGATTGAGAAAGAGAGCGCGCGGAGAGGGAGAGGGCGAGGGTGGAGGAGAGAGAAAGACCGTGAAACAGAGAAAATGGGTTTTTATTGCGTCTATTTTGCAAAAATGTCCCAAAACGCGGCTATTTTGCAAAATTAAGCCAATTTCGTGTCTATTTTGCAAAACCCCCCTTTATTTTATGCCACGTGTACATTATTTTGCTAGTTATTTATCCACCTAATTATCATTATTTATATTTTTTAAAGTATCAATCTACTGAAATAGAAATATCTACATATCTAAATGGAAAATATCCTTTTTAATATATATACAGTATATATTTATTTCTATATCTAAATTTAATATTTTAGGAGGTTCATTGTCAATTAAATCTATTCAAATCTATATTGCCTAACTTACAACCTTATTTATCATATTATCAAATTAGTTTTGTAACAATTACTTTTCTTTTGTTCAACTTGGTGCTTCAATAAATACGAAGTAAATGCAATTTATTCACTTAAAAGTATGGACGATAATAATTTGAGGTTACTTTGTAATTAAGTTTATATTTACATTTAGAAATTCATATGAATTACTTTTTATAAAGAATAGTATTGTTGATACATGTAATAATGTTATTTATTAGTTGAATGATATATAATAATCAGTCAATATCAATCAATCAATCAGCATCTTTAATTGTGGTATTTGGATTGAGGGGCTATTTTTTACAATAAAATACTACTCCCTCCGTCTTAAAATACATGTCTTTTTAGGACGGAGCACGGGAATTAAGAAGTAGGTTAAGTGTAATTATTAGATGTAAAAAGTAGGTTAAGTGTAATGATTAGACTTGTATTTGTTTCCTTTTTATTTAATTTGTGAGGAGGAAAGTAGAGGTGATGTAAAAATTAGAGTAATGATTAGATGTAAAAGTAGGTTAAGTGTAATGATTAAATCTAAAAAGACATGTATTTTTGACAAAATTACATGGGCTAAAAAGAGTTGTATTTTGAGACAGAGGTAGTATAAAATATGGGAGAACCAATAAAGTGAGTATCTTACTATGATACTCACCTCACATAATTTTCTTGGTTTAACAAAAAATCTGACATTTTTTTTGTTTTTCTTTTAAAAAATTAGCTATGGTACTTGAAGTACCATGGATAAAGATGGTCTAATATAATACTAAAATACTTGCAAAATGTGAATCTCCAATTACTTTTCCAATTGTTTAAAAATCAAAATTTAGGATAATTGTTTTAAAATCAAAATTTAGGATAAATCCCCAATTGCTTCTCCATTTGTTTAAAACTCTTTTATTTATAACATTTACAGTTTTTTTTTTTTGCAGAGTTGCATCTCGACATTGCACCTGAATCCAATTGATCATGATCGATACTAAAATTGAATGAATGATCAACTACAACAATGACTTTGAAACTCCATCAATGCACCTGAAATGCATTTACGTGCACAAAATGTTCACATGACACTTCTAATTTCACAAATTTCCTGTTGCACACTACAAACACTAAAAATACAAATCTGAAATCTCTCACAGGTTCTCCTTCAACCTTTCCTAGGCGTGTATGCAGTCCATGAACGTTTCTTGGGCGTGTTGGCAGTCAATGAAAGCCTCTTGGTTATCGTGACAGTTACCTAAGGTGATAACTTATCCCCATATGCTTCCTTTCCATTTGGCTCATGGTTGCGATGATTCTCCCATTCATAGTGTCCGCTCCTTACCATTGATTTCATCATCGAGGAACATCCCATGGATCTCAAAACCTAAATGACACAACGCTTCGTCTAACAAAATCAGTTGTTGTAGATAAAACACTAAATAAAACACCCTCCTCCATAAATTCAACCATAAATAAAAATAAATAAATAAATACAAATTTTAGATCTGCGGAGATTTGATTTCGGGCCTTATTTAATTGGATGTGCTTCACATCCCTATTTCATATTTGTTTTTAATTTACACAGTATCCAAATCTTTGATCCAATAAATCTTTTTAAGTTTATGACCAAGTTCTGCTCCAATTTTACTCTTATTGCTATAAAATGTAACATTTTTTTAAGAATTTTTTTAATAGATGATTAAATCTAACTTGGTTGATGAATAATGAAATCTATTTTATAAGTTCATTGGTCATAGAGTTGGTTAATTGATTTCTTTTGCATTTCCAGTACCTGTTTGATTTGGAGAACACTAACTCGAACCTCAAGAGTGAGTTAAATAATATTAAAACGATATAATATAAGCATTTCCAGTAGTTGTTTCATTTGTGTTACTTTTTTTTAAATTTCCATCCGTTATTACTTCAATTACCCAATTAACCAATGTTTATCTCTTTTATTTAACCAAAAGATTATACATTTATCCTAATTTCATATCTATAGAGATTTTTTAAATTTAGTTTAAACCGTTTTAATTAAAATAATTAAACTTTACAGATCTACAAAGACTTTTAAACCAATTATAAAACATTTTGTTACTTTTTGTTAAAATGATTAAAATTTTCAGATCTGCAGGGATTTTTTAACCAATTACAACCCATTTTGTTACTGTTTTTTTTAAGTTCCATCCGTTATTACTTCTATTAACCAATGTTTATCTATTTTATTTAACCTAATTTCAGATCTGCAGAGATTTTTTAAATTATTAAAAACCAATCGATATTACTTTATTTTTTAAGTTCTATCCACTATTAATTTCAGATCTGCAGAGATTTGTTTTGCCCTTTTCCTCTCATTTACCCTAACCTGACTGGCAACACTACTCTATATATAATCAGAATTGAATATAACAGAGAACTCACTTCTCCTCCTTCGTCTTCCACCGGTCATGGGGCAGTCCTCTCATCTGTAATTCAATAGTGTATACAACCAACATTAACAACCTAAATAAATTCATCAATGTTTATCTCATGAGGCGATTAGCCAGTGACGAAGATGGTCTGCGTCTGCTCGGCAACAAACTCGACGACGACACTTCGACAGTCGCCTTGGCTACTTGAGCAGGGAGTGGTGCTTGGACTCGACGGTAACGACGGGAGAGAGCAAGCGGTGCAGCCGAGGTCCGGGCTAGACTGGATGTCGACGGTGAGGTGATTGAGCAAATGGAGGCCGAAGGAGAGGGCGATGGTGCTGCGAAGGGAGTTAGGACTTATAGGAGCAGTAAACAGGTGTTTGATTTTTAGGGTTTTTCTCAAGAAGATGTTGTTTTGATTTTTTTTACTAGCTAATTATTGCTGAGAGGGTAAATCCTTATTTATTGTGAAAAAAAATATTTTTAATCCAATAGTTTACAATGTTTCATTATAACTTTGTTATTTCTCCTTTTTAAATGATATTTACTCCATTTACATACTTTATATTATAATATAGTCTATAATATGAACTATTTCTCTTTTTTAATATCTCATTCTTAACTTTGTTAACATAGAAAACAACATTGAGTGCGGAGTCATATGACGATAAACTTCACAAAAGACTTCAAATTCATATCCAAAACACTAAGATAATGTATTCATATAGTTTGACAATAAACTTCACATAATATGAATTATTTCAAATAATTACATTATAGTTTTTTTTTTCGCATTTCCAAAGTTGCTGAAACGGAATTGCTGAAACTTCTTTTTCAGCACATACGGTTTCAACAATCCCTGTTTCAATTTTTTTCCCAGTTTTTTTGTCCAGTTTTTTTTTTCCCGTGTTGTTGAAACGGAATTGCTGAAACTCCTGTTTCAGCACATACGATTTCAGCAACCCCTTTTCCAGTTTTTTTTTCTCAGTTTTTTTTTCTTTTTTTTTTTTTACGTTTCCAGAGTTGTTGAAACGGAATTGCTAAAACTTCTGTTTCAGCACATACGGTTTCAGCAACCCCTTTTTCAGTTTATTTTTTCCAATTTTTTTTTTTCGCGTTGCTGAAACCGCATGTGATGATGCTGAAACTCTTGTTTCAGCACATGCGGTTTCAGCAACCCCTGTTTCAGTTTTTATTTTTTTTTATTTTTTTAATTTTACCGCATTGCTGAAACAGGGGTTTCAGCGCATACGATTTCAGCAACCCCTGTTTCAGCACATTACAACAACCCCTGTTTTCAATGGGTTTTTTTTTACCGCGTTGTTGGCTGAAACGGAGTTGCTGAAACCCCTGTTTCAGCACATTCGGTTTCATCAAACCCTGTTTTTCAGTGGTTTTTTTTATTATTATTTATTTTACCGCGTTTGTCTCAGCACATTTCGATTTCAGTATTAATTTCGGCATTTCAGATTACACAAAAAACTTGCTGAAATGGTCGATATGCAAACTCTCAACAAAGCAAACTCAATTAATTTATAATATTAATTGCCACAAATTTGTATTTTTAATATAATTTTTAATATTAATTTTCTACCAACAAAAATGCTGAAAATGAGAAAATCACTTTGCAAAAATCTTCTTACCTCCGTCTACTCCTCCATGGATCTGGGATTTGGGATCCATCCTCGCCGCCTCCTCTAAATCGAACTCTCCTTCCTCCATCCCGGCCATTGTATCATACAGAGGCCGATTCAGTGTCTCTGGCAGGCTAAACCTGAGCACTCCGGCAATGATACCGCACCCAGCAAATACCATAAACGGTAGTTGGCCGCCTAAAACCACCACGAACGGCGCCAGGATCGCTCCCATCTGCGCAGCCAAGCGCAGCGTTCCTCACCACCGTCGGAAACAGCTCCATGGTGTAAATAAACAGCAAATTGTACGTCCCTGCCATCCCGAAAATCCCTAACACCCCACACAACATCCTCAGTAGCTTCCATGGCCCTTCGGAGTTACAGGCCTTGGATCTGGGATCCACCCTCGCCGCCTCCTCCGACCTCCGCCGTCTCCCCTTCCTCCGCTCCCTGACCTCCGTCTACTCCTCCATGGATCTGCACAGCGAGCGAAAATCGCCGGATCCATCGTCTACTCCTTCGATTCTGACCAACGCATACCACCACCATCACAAACGTTTTGAAAATCGAATAAATCGATGAATAAAGGGGTAATCGAATAGATCGACGAATCAAGGGGGAAGAAGGGGCACGGGGAGGGAAGCGGGGACGAGGGAGACTGTGAACAGAAGGTGTGTGTGTGTGGGGGGGGGGGGGGGGCGGGCGGGAGATATTAAGGTTTTTTTAGACGGACTTTTAACACCAAAAAAAAATCCGTGGACAGTTTTTTAATTTGGTCCAAGAAAAGGGTCTGCGACGCAAATTTTCTCTTTTAACAACCTCCCCCCCAAAAAAAAACCTCCAAAAATATACACCTCCCTCCTCCACCTCCGATCCATGAACCACCTTCAACCAAACATGCCCTAATTTCTTTTAACCTCTCAAACTTTAGTAACCTCATTGGTGTCATTTCTTCACCTCGCATTGGATATAGCCAATTAGAGGGGTTTTAGAAAAACCTTGTAACTTATTTTTTAATGGGGCAATTTCCATACAGGCCACCAAATTAGCCTATATTAGGAATCAGGATCCCCCCCTCTCCATATTTGGGATTTGTCCACCAAATTTTTCATCATGCTGAAACTGAAACACACAAAAAACCTTGCCGCACACGCATTCTCCTCTTCATCCTTGGTGCTGTAAATTCATTGATCGACAAAGTAACGTTGAATTGTTGCTGTAAATTCATCGATCGACAAAGTAACATTGAATTGCTGCTGTAAATTGCTGAATTACTTCTACTACGTAAGCATATCGACAAATTAAGCGATCACAGCAGAAGGTAAGCGTTGTCGCTCGTTTTTTCCTGTAATTTTGGACTATTCTTCAGCAATATTCTTTGAGATTTTGATTATTCTATTAATTGATTACATATCTGGTCTGATGTGATCGAAACTAACAGATTTTCGATTTGCTGGAACGGATTTTCGATTTTTCTGCTACAAGTAACGTTCCAACAGATATGTTATGATCGTTTATATTGTTTCAGTTGTGATTTCTTATAGATCAATACTTTCTAGCAATTTATTATAGTTCAACACTTTCTGCTGTGATCTGTTGTGAGCGCGCAAAGTTTATACGAGATCTGCTGAAACTAACAGAATTGTTTTTTTTAATTGCAACTAAAAGTGTTTTTGCAAGTCTATGTTTCGATTTTCTATATAACATTAGCATGTGGAATGAAACTATCGTTTTCGATTGCTGAAACTGTGGAATATTGATTTCATGTGGATTGCACCAGCTCTGTTTTTTAGTGTTTCTGCGGAAATGCATTCCAATTATATTTCAAGTACTTTAATACTGTCAAACAATCAATTACAGGGGTAGAAAATGTCATCAAACATTGTAACTGTTGTGTATGGGGGCAAGTGGAGAGTTGCTGAAACAGGATTACTGTTCGATGGAAACACTACTTCAAAGGCTTTTGTGCTAGAGGATACAATCACTTTATTAACCTTGAGGGACAAGGTTTGCAGCAGATTCAATGTTGATGAATCAGTTGAATTGGAATTCAGCCATTTGCACCCCTTCAAGAGATTGAGAGCGCCACTTAAGGTAGATTCTGATGCTGATTTAAAAGAATTCTTGTTGTTGAGTAAGCTAGATGGAGTGAATTTTTCTGTAGAGTTGTGTGTCACAAACACCTTGCCATTGGATATTGTTGGCCATGAGTTTCAATTTACTGCTGAAACTGTTGAGCTTTCTGAAACTGATGAGAGATATAGCACCAATTTAGATATAATAGAAAATGTCTCTATTTTTTATGAGAATCAGGATGTGCCACAAGACGATATGGATGCTGACAGATTTTCATATTCCTCTAATGCTGAAAACAGTGAATCATTTTCAGATAACTCCAATGATGAGTATTGGAATGAGCGCTATGAAATGATGAATAGAAAAGGGAACACAGTTGATGAAAGGGGTGCTGGAAGCTATACCACGGACAGTATTGTCACCCGTGTCACTCAATGCCCAAGGGTTATGTATGTTGGAAAAACATTAGAATCTAGACAAGCAGTAAAGGATGCTCTATACATTATGTCTATGACAGACATATTTGGATTTGAGGTTAAAAAATCAACACCAAAATATTATAGAGCAGCATGCATAGACAGAAATTGTGGTTGGAGATTGCATACAAAGAGAATTTCAGCTATTTGTCATGAGGTGATATTGTATAGAGATATACACACATGCACATGGGATACAAGAACAAGACACTCCAGGCATGCGCCATCCAATGTTATTGCAGGCCTCATACAGTCAAGGTGTATACTCTTTCAGCAGTTAGTTTTCAGCATTTTAGTTTCAGCTTTCATTTCAGCACTATATTTATTGTTACTGATTTCTGTGTTTTCAACAGTGGATACACCTCAAAACAAATTATTGATAAGATGAGAACAGACCACAAGATCTCAATTACTTATTGGAAGGCATGGAAGTCAGCACGAATAGCTCAAGTGAGGGAAAAAGGGTCGCCGGAATCAAATTTTGCTGCCTTGCCGTCATATTGTCACATTCTTATGGAGAAAAATCCAGGAACAGTAGCTCTCATTAAAACAGACAGTGATGAAAGGTTCGAATACTTATTCCTGTCTTATGGACAATCCATTAGAGCATTTCCCATTTTAAAAAAGGTATGTATATGTACATAATAATTTATAATTTAGCAAAATTATGGTGATTTCAGTATTTAAATTGTTCCCGTCTTATTTGCAGGTTGTTGTAGTAGATGGCACATTCTTAACAGGGGAATATAAGGGTACATTGCTTGGAGCAGTTACACAAGATGCAAATATGAAATTATACCCGCTTGCTATTGGGATTGTTGACACAGAAAATAATGCATCTTAGGAGTGGTTTTTCCAGCAACTCAGTAAAGTTATACAACCTACATATGATTTGGTGTTTGTTTCTGATAGGCATTCCAGCATTTCTAAGGCCATCAAAAAGATATACCCTAATGCTACCCATTGCGTATGCATGTGGCATTTGAAGTAGAACATCCAATCAACTTTCAAGAAAAGGCATCTTGCCGACATGTTCCAACAGGCTGCTGAAACCTACACTGTTGGTGATTTTGCACACCAATTTGACCGTATAAAAGAAGAATGCCCAACCCTAACAAAATATTTGATATCCGTGGGGCTGGAGAGGTGGGCAAGAGCACATGCAAAGGGTAATTAGTATAACATGATGACATCCAACAACGCTGAAAGTTTGAACTCAGTTTTGAGTGGTAAAAAAAAATTGCCCATTGTCGCACTGTTGGAGTTTTTGAGAGATAAGTTCACAGAGTGGTCTCAAGATAGAAGGAAGTTTGCAGCAATGAATACAGAGAGAGTCGCCCATGCAATAATGAAAATGATCCAGGAACTGCAAAAGGATGTCGGTGCATACACTGTAAAGCACTTGAGTGAGTCTGTATTTGAGGTTACTGGAGAAGGTACGCGGACTGTTGTTGATCTTTCAGCAAAATACAGCACCTGTAGGGTGTTTGACATTAAAAAAATCCCATGCATACATGCTCTGTCGGCGATAGTGTCTAAAAGGCTTGATGTTGCAGATTTTGTTGCTGGTTTCTACACAAATGAAGCTTGGATTTTAGCACATGCTGAAACCATATATCCAGTCCTCCCTGATGATGAAATAAACCTCCCTGAATATATTAAACAGATTAAGTGTTACCCCCCCCCCCCCCCCAATGTAAGGAAAAGATCTGGTCGACCTCCTCAGAAAATGTTACTTTCCAAGGGAGAGTTTGTGAGAAGAGCAAAATACAGTAAGGAATGGCTTCAAAGGGAGCGCGTGCAGAGTTCAAAAGCTCAACACCAATGAAGCTGGCTACAGAAAAATGTGCTGATTTTAATTTTTAGTTCAATTTTACACCGTTTCAGCAATTTGATATGAATTTTACGAGATGCTTTGTGTTTTTTTTTATCAGTTGTACTCTGTGTCATTGCTTTGCTATATCATATTGTTTTTAGTTCATTATGTTTACCATTTATTGCTATGCTTAAGCTTTGTTCTAGGCAATCATCTCTGTTTCAGCATGAAAAATGTGCTGAAAACAAATGTCCTGGCGGAAAATGCTGAAAATATAACTTGAACAACTATGGCACCTTGACAGACGCAATAAGTACCCTCTTTAAAGATTATATTTCTGATTTTTGGTTGACTTATACACTGTTTCAGCAACACAGATATGGTGAATTATTTGCTGAAATCCTTGCTGGAACATTTGCTGAAACAAACTAACAGAAAACAATGCTGAACCAGAAATGCACACATAATTTACATTAAAGCATTAGATAAAATGTCAATTCCAATGGCTTCAAAGAGTTCCATTGAAAACGCATCCAAAATGATACAAAATACCAACAGTTGTCCAGAATATCCCACGGAAATACATTTAAACCACAACTACGTTAGAATGTCTTGAAATCCCTAAATCTGATAGACGGTGTTACACACAAGATGCTATTAACTAAAATTTAAAGCTCCATTTCTCTTGAATCAAGTCTGAGACCATAAGTTCTCGGTATCGAAAGATTCTTTCATTGGTAAACTTCCTGACATCTCCACGGAACACCAGCGCCTCGATTGCTTTCAGTACAAAGACCCCACAAGATGCGCTGCAAAAAATGAAACAAAACATATTGATAACAAGCACAACAACATAATGCTTCTATAAGGCTTTAAAGACATTGTAAATGTAGGTTTCCATACCCCGTTGTATCGTGCACTAGATCGGGGACCTTGTTAATGTGGAATGTAGACGGTTGAAAATTTGGGATCACACCAGCCTTATCCAAGTGAATTGGCAACCACTCAGCCATCGCGCGCAGATAATCAACAAGCTTTTCAGCAGACACAATGTAGTGGTTGAAGTCATATGCATTTATAACCTTTTCAGCAAGATTTATCTCCAATGCAATCCAGTGCTTATTGTCTATGTTGAAAGGGGTGTAGACCAGTTTTGCAGACTCCCAACTCTTGGGATAATCACTAGGATATAAGCCCAGGAAGTAGCTAGCAGTGAAATCTTCAACAGGTGTTGTTTCTTCGTAAGATGACGTGCATTCTGGAAGATATTTTTGATGAAAAATAGGATCCATCACGACAATGCCTTCAAAACTGCTAGGATCTTCACTGACTCTCTTCCTCATGTGAACCAGTCCAGCTTCAAGGTGCTGAAACAGTAAACAGTGTAAGGTGCTGAAATTCATATAAACAAAAATACATACATAGTTACATTTACCCGAAAAAGGATGTGGTAAAGAAAAACAGTTTCAGCATACTTACATCTATGTCAAGCCAACCATCCCTCTTAACAATGCTCTTGAAAAATGACTTCTCTTTTCTGGATCCCATTAAAAGTACTGAAAAATCCCTGCGCATATTATTACAAGATTTAAAAATCGGGTCAGAGCACTCGAAATATATATATATTGCTAGAGCACTCGAAAACACACATGGAACTTTAAGATGGACATACCTTGAGCTTTTTACACATTGATACATGAAGTCATGGTCAACCTTGCTGAGCAATGATTTTTTTTCAATATGCTTTGGGATCCTTAACTTTTCAGCAACAAACGGGCTCACCAGAAAACTACTTGCTTTTGGAAGACGCTTGGAACGCCTAAAATTTTCAATTTCTTCAACACATTTAGGGTCTTTGGAAATTGTATCCCACTGAATGCATGGCTTCTTCACCAAGTCTTCATCGTCACTTTCACCATCACTTAAATGTATTGTTTTTCCAGGGGGTGGGGTCATTAGGTCACCAGCAGCATCTTTGCTTGCAGCATCTTTTGTTGCTTCAGCATCACCCATTTCAGCATCTTTGTCTAGTTGCCCATGAGGTGATGCTGCTTCAGCATTAACGTTGGTTTCAACAACTTCATTTTCAGCAATCTTCGTTTCAGTAACCATACTTTCAGCAACTTTTGTTTCAACAACTTCAATTCCAGCTGCCTTGAGTTCAGGACCACCAACCACCTTCCTCACACCAACAGAACCTCCATCATCTAAGCACAGATCCCCACCCTTCAACTCGAAATCAAAGTCGCGCCCTAAGTCAACCGCATATACATGCCCCGAAGATGAGTCTAATGACCTCTGCCCTTCAACAAGGGTAACAGGAATGATCTCATTAACAGATGCTGAAACAATGGTACCAATTGGTTGACCTAGAATCTCAGTAGGTACCTCTTCCCGAATTTCATCCAACACCTCCTTCACAGCCTTTGAAATTGCTGGATCACAAGTTGCAGCATTGGATGACTGGGTCTTAAACTGCATTGACTCTTGCATTGTTAACTTATTTTCTAAGGAATCTACCTTCTTCAACAGATTATCAACAACATTCACCAACTTTAAACATCCTGACAAACGTTCCTCAAGCATCTCCACCCTCGCAGCTAAATCAGATACTCTTTGAGGCAACTCTTCAAGCATATCTAACCTCATCTGTATTTCTTTCAACCAGCTAGGATGTCCCCCTTGTTTGCTGAAATCATCAGTCTGAGCGCCATCCACATTCTTCCCCGCTCCTTCCAAGTGATCATCTCTGGCAACGTTCTCTGTAACTTGATTGTTTATGTAGTCATCGGTTTCAACATTCATTGCATCGTCCCCTCCTTGAGCCACACCCCCTTGGGGGCCCTCTGCTACTCTGTCATTAGCATCATCGTTCCCACCCTTGAATAATAAAGATTCCTTTGCAGGTGCAGCTTCGATGGCCGGCCTCAATGCAGTTTCAGCAACTCGATGAAAGGATGGACATGCAACATCAATTGGCATAAACAAATCACTGGAATCTTCGGAAACAGATTTACCTCTCTTGCGAAATACAAACCTAGGTTTCGCAATTGCATCTTCAACAACTGGTGGTTTCTTTGCAGCTGACATCTTCTTACCCCTTGTCTTCTTTTTTCTAATAGAACCAATTTCATCAACTTGTTTTGTTGAAACTAAACCAGCAGACCGACCTCTCCGCGTTGGCGTAGGTTTGCTTGTTTCAATCTTCTGTTTCTTCACCAATGGCGGCGCTTTACTCACGGTCTTTCGCTTCTTCGAACCTGCAGCACCTCCACTTTCCTTGCCACCTGACTCTTCATTCACTTCTTGTTGTTCTTCACCTTGGGTTTCAGCAGAAGGTATATCCAATGATAAATCACCATCTGCATAGCAATTGAACCGTCTCCAGTATGCTCTTGTCCTAAGTCTCCAACAATCATACAACTTATCTTCCTCAGGTTGGGAAAATACAGGTTCAGTCATGTGATCAAGGATGGGGTGAGCAACTTCATCTTCAAATACAATTCCTGGGGACCTTGCAAACTCCCCAAAGGTTGGGAACATGGGTGCCTAAACAACCAAGAATATTAACACACAATAAGACAACTGAAATTATAAAAATGAAATTAATAAGAAAAAAGATTGTATGAAGATAGATCTGAGACAAGAATAATACCACATCGCCATCAAACAACTCTTGCGCTTCAATGTAAGTATGTCGTAACTTACACTCCCACCGAAGAGAATATGGATCACCCACACGAACTTTGAAATCGCAAAGGAACTTATCAGAAATCACCGGGAAAGCCTCCATTATCCAAGCCTACAAATATAACCAAACAAGCAGATGCTGAAACATACAATTGCTGAAACAAAAATATTGCTGAAACATAAATGTTGAAACAAACAGATGCTGAAACATATATGCATGGACTTAAGTTACCTGAAAAGCATAAATATATCCAAACAATTCATATGATGGTCTCGGATCAGATCGATCGCAATCCAGGACCTTCTTTAAATACTTCACAACCAAAGAATAAGACAACCTCCCCCATGGATACAGTTCACATTTCACTGGATTGCATTCAAGAGCAGCATGATCTTTCTTAACACTTTTAGACCGCTTGAACAATAACATCTTCTCGATAATCAACAGCTTTGCCATCTGAAGCTTCTTTGTAGACGATTTTCTACATGTTTTAAATGCCTCCAACAACTCATCATAGGTACACTTTGACTGCTTCTCCCCCAGAAAATAAGACCATTCAAATTTCGCAGGCGGTTTAACTTTAGTATCAATGACAGGAAGCCCTGTAATTGCATGAAACTCTACCAGAGAGAAACAAGCAACTAGACCATCAACCTTGAACCACAATTCATGCAGCTTATCACTCTTAATCAAACGTAGCATCATTTGATGAATCAACTGAAAATTAAGTTTCATCTTATCTCTTTGAACAAAGACCCATCCAAAGCAGCTTCTCCTCAGCAACTCAAATCAGATTTGGACAGATGTTTCTCTATAACAGCACAGACATCTGGGGCGCAGTAAACATTGGATTTTGCACAAAATCTATCCTTCACAGGAATACAATACTGCAATCTCTGTTAAAAACACACATTCATACACATGAATAAACATAAGAACACACACAAAGGGGGATAAGGTATGGAAAAAAAATATACTCACATCGAATTGACATTTATATTCTTCAAGCTCACTTGCAGAGGCATTAACATCTAAAAAACACAGACAAAGAATACACAACAACCGTTTCAGCATGAATAGAGACAACTGCTGAAATAGATCTTTTACATATTATGCTGAAATATGCATTTACGCTACAATCAAAGACAAAGTACCACATGCATGTATACATTTCATACCAAAACACAACAAAGGCCTGGAAAAGCATAAATACAAAACTTTAGAACAAAAACGACACACCTCTGCTTGAAGAATTGGATGAACTGCTACCTTCAACTGAAGGAACCTTCTCAGATGAGCTTTTCTTCACTGCAAATCAGATACATTCGACATCAAACATAGAAATAAGGGGGGGAAAACGACAAACATGCATAAACGACATAAACACATAATACAAACCGTCATGTGCGGAATCACTTCCAGTTTTGCTGTCAACCGCGGCAACATCAACTCCTTCCCTCTCATCGGAGTCCTTGTTCTCTAAAAATCGACAAAAATTGAAAAGAAATTTCAGTTTCAACTTCAAAACCAGTACAAAATTAAAAACGCAGATAACACACCGCCATTTGAAGGATCGCTTGAATGTTTATGCTCGATTGCACCAACAGCAGGTCCTTCGAGGTCGCCGGCGACTTTGTTCTCTGACATTGGAGCAGAATCGAAGAAGAATCGTCGGTTTCAACCGCAAAAGTCACTTGGGAGAGGATGGAGAAAAGAGAGCGAATCGTCCGAGAGAAGCCAAGAAACAAACAGAGTGAGGAGAGAGAAAGGCGGTTTCCAGCAAAAACCCTTATATACGGGGGGCAATTTTGTTCAAAAAAATTTACGTGGACAAAACCCCAATATGACGGGGTTGGAGGACAATAGCTAAGTTGGGGAGAAAATTTGACAATTTAAAGATTAAAATCTGTAAGTGGTTCTTATACAAAAAGAAAAACTACCACAATATTCATTCAAAGATTAAAATTAATTATATATTTATCTATATATATAATGTTTTTTTAACCTATATATAAAATATTATAAAAACTAAACTTTTAATATTGATTACATCTTTATTGACAAATGCAGTAAATTGGATCAAATAAAGCGTGTCAAAAATTTAAGAAATAATATATAATGAATTAAAAATGATTGAAATATTGTAAAAAAAATAGTGCTAATTTGAAACTTACTTTTATATTTAAAAGTTGATCAAAACATAAAATTTAATTCAATTAAGCTTGCAAAGATGTACCTGATTTGCAAGGAAAAAAAACAAACGAAATAACAAATACTAATCATATTATGATATAATTTATTTATTTTAAAGTGTGGGATACAATGAACCTTGTCAAAAATAAATAAAAAATTATTATTATTATTAATTATATAAATACAGAATTAATTTATTTTTAACAAAAAAATAGACCATTCTATTTTCAAAATTGTTATTAAAAATATTATAAAAATAATAAATAAGTGGTTATATATGACACATGTGATGGGATTAGACCTGTCAAATGGGTCATCCGGGTTGGGTTCGGGTCGGGTCACTTTGGGTCCCAGGTAAAACGGGTTTCGGGTATATCTGGGTTGACTTGAACTCGGGTTTGACCGAGTTTCGGGTCGATTTCGGGTTTGTCAATTTTTTTTTTTTTTAAATTAAAAAAATCATGATTAGATACTTTTGTGATAATTTTAAAATTATAAAATTATAACATTAAAGACGTTGTTCATAAGTTCTAGTGCTTGTAATTATATATTATATCTAATCTAAAATATTTGATTCTCTTTATTTCTCGTGTTTTTTAATAAAATGTAATAATTTATAAATATCAAATTTTAAATAATTTTTTTGAAAAAATTTTATTCAAAATTTGATATTTTATATATTATTACATTTTATTAAAAAATATTTGATTTTTATTATTTATCGTAATTTTTAATAAAATGTAATAATATATAAAATATCAAATTTTTAAATAATTTTTTTAAAATAATTTCATGCGATTAGTAATAAGCATAGAATTTTTTGAATATTTTAATATTTTTTGGAATTTTATCTTCTTAGAAAAATGTGTTGAAAAATAAAATATCAAATACTATCGATCGGACGGAGTATTACACAATACAAATAAATATAAAAGTTAATTTGAAAATGAAAGATCAAGTGATTGTAATTATAAAATGTAATAAATTGGAATCTCCATAAAAAAAACATAATCATATATAATTATAAATCAACCGAGTCAATCGGGTAAATCGGGTCAAAATTACCGGGTCAATTGGGACAGCGGGTCGAAACCCAGATTACCCGAATTATTTTTGGATTTTTAGTTTCGTGTCGGAAAATTTTTTTGGGTTCAGGTTAGAAAATTTCTTGGCGTTCGGATCGGATCAACCGGATCGGATTGTGTTTTGACAGGTCTAGATGGGATCAATTATAACTAATTACTATAGAATGTTATATATTAGGGGTGGGCACAAATCCCGCAAATCCCGATCCCGTCCCGATCCCGTCCCGATCCCGGTGGGATTTAGGACAAAATAGCGAATCCCGTCCCGATCCCGCCCCGCAAAAATTATGCGGGATGAAACGCGGGACGATCCCGGTGGGATCACGCAAATCCCGTCTCGTCCCGCATATTATAATAATAATAATATTATTATTATTATTATTATTATAGAATAATAATAATATATTATTAGTATTATTATTTTGAGAAAATATTATAATTATAATTATAATCATAATCTTCCATTTATAATAATAATAATGTTTGTTTATAATAATAATATTATTATTATTTGAGCAAATATTATTTATAATTATAATTATAATAATTTTAAATTTCTAATAATAATATTATTATTGTTATATAATATTATAATATAATTTAATAATATTATTAATTTATAATAAAATTATTATTATTATTATTATTATATTATTATATCATATTATATTATATTTTTTCTTGTAAATTATAATTATTTTATAATAATAAGAATAAAAAAAGTAATATTATTATTATTATTTTTTAATTATAACTTGGCATTATTATTATTATTATTTTATTATTATTATTATGTTAATAATAATAAAGCTCTTACATGAAATTAGATCGGAGCCGGCTAACAAGCTGGACTCCGCATCCCTTTTGAATACTAAACGCAATCCTAGTCAAAGTGTGGCAAATAGCTACAAGAGGTAAATAGCTAAACACGGTATTCTTCCCAACTATCAATTGATAATGATACAATAGCTGGTGAATCTCGTCTCAATTTCTTTCCGTCCCGATCTAGTAAGATAATGTAGCCAAATATGTTGAACATTATAATTAATTATACAATCATTGTATGAGTTAATAATAGTATTATAATATTAATAGTATTATAATATTAATAGTAATAATAATAATATTATTGAATAATATAGTTGAGAAGAATACCGTATTCAACATATTATACAAATTAATGAATTATAAAAGCATTTTTCACTTTACCAATTTATATAATATTTTATTATTTTTATTTGCGGGACAAGGCCCGTCCCGTCCCGATTCCGTCCCGTCCAGACACCATCCCGTCCCGAAAAAAAAGTATCAATCCCGTCCCGATCCCGTCCCGTAAAAATTTCGCGGGACGAGTCCCGTCCCGGCTCAATCCCGTCCCGTCCCTTCCCGTGCCCACCCCTACTATATATATATATAGGGGGACTTTCCGATGAGTACACCCCTTACCATGAAACGGGGGGACAAATCTAGGCCCTTAGATGAAAGAAAACCAATGGTCTGGATTAGTTTTAAAAATTCTTGTTTAAGCGGTTAACATCCTAGTATTCATATTTAACATTAAATATGAATACTAGGATGTTAACCGCTTAAAGCAGGTAACCAAAAACTATTATTCCCAGATTGTGTTAATATTCATATTTTATTATGTAATTATTCATATATAAATTATTAAATATTCATATTTAGTGCTTAATGGTTTCAAGTAAAATACGAGAGATTTCATCTCTACGCTTAAACGTGTAACCAACTAGTATTCATATTTAACATTAAATATGAATACTAGGTAGTTTTACGGTTAAACAGTTTGTTTTTCAAGGTTAATCCTAGCCCTTTATTTTTTTGATCCAAGAGTTGAGATTTGTCTCTCCGTTTCATGGTAAGGGGTGTACTCACTAGAAAGCTATTCTCTATATATATATATATATATATATATATATATATATATATATATATATATATATATATATATATATATATATATATATATATATATATATATAGGGTTTACTTCAAGTGTAAAAACTCCTTAACGTGTAAAATTTGCTTATCGTGTAAAATTTGCTAATGGGCCTAATTTAATTACTAATGAGCCTAATTTAATTTCGTGTTAACACTTTCTGATGTGCAAGTATAAGTTGCTTTTGTGCACATATAACATCTTATTGTGCAAATATAAGTTTATTTTGTGCAGACATAATAATTCATTATGGGGTAAATAGGTAAATGTGCCTATTTCAATTATAAAAATTTATAATTGAAATACGTTTAATTTATGGGTAAATTGGTAAATATGTCTAATTTTATGGGTAAATGCACTTTTTCCCGTTTTCGACACCTTTTGTGCAACTGTGAAGTGCATTTATGGAACTGTGAAGTGCATTTGTGCATGTGTGAAGTGCATTTGTGCAACTATAAAGTGCATTTGTGCAACTGTGAAGTGCATTTGTGCAACTTTAAAGTGCATTTGTGCAACTTTAAAGTGCAAATATAAAAACATAAAGTGTGAAAATAAAATTGTAATGTGCACATTTAGAATACAAGTGTGCAAAAGTAGGATACAATTGTGCAAATTTAAACTACAATTGTGCAAAAGTAAGATACAATTGTGCAAAAGTAAGATACAATTGTGCAAAAGTAAGATAGAATTGTGCAAAAGTAGGATACAATTGTGCATAACTAAGATTATAATGTGCATGATTAACAATTTACGATTGTTGCGCTCTTGTCTATTATGTAACCTATGTGGGATTTGAACCCACATCTTTGGGCAAACGCACATTGCTCTACCAATTGAGCTAATAGGCTAAATTATGATTTTCATGGTAAAATAGAAGAACCTAATCGACCTAAAGCATATCGCAATAAAATTCTAAAATCCAATTAGCTCATGATTCACAACCAATTTGACAATGCTATGAACATGAAATTAGCTCCAAATCAACCCAACATCACAACCTTATCATCAATTTCAATCAATTTGGATGTTGGCAAAAAAACCCCAAATTCTAAAATATATCGCAATAAAATTCTAAAATCCAATTAGATCATGATCCATAAACAATTTGACAATGCTATGAACATGAAATTAGCTCCAAATCAACCCAACAACACAATCATATCATCAATTTCAGTCAATTTAGCTTTTGGCAAAAAACCCCAAATTATAAAGTATATCGCAATATAAAATTCTAAAATTCAATTAGCGCATGATCCATAAACAATTTGACAATGATATTAACATGAAATTAGCTCAAATAAGAAAATAAAGTGCACATATAACATTAAGTTGTGCAAATATAATACTACGGAATAATTTTGTAATTTATTAAATTGAGATAAGGGCGTGTTTGGGAAGAAGAGAAAGATATGGGTCAAAAATTGTAATTTCATCTTCTCCTTCCTCACACCGACTGTAACCCCGATTAGAAATAGTGGTTGCACTGGGGGACTTCGGCAAGCTCCCGATGGCAGCCTAGGGCACGGCGGCGCAAGATGGAGGCAGATACGGGACCGTGGTGGCGTGACGAGTCCGTTGGTGGCGATCGTTGGTGGCTTCGGTGGCAGCAAGGCGATGGTCGAAGGCGGCGAAGCGGAGGTCGGTGTTGCTGGGAAATCGAATATCAATTGCGTTTGGAGCACTTCACACTTTGGACTAAATTTTAAGAATGGAGAGCCTAAAATCTTCAATCTTCAACATCGGATCGAAATGGCAACTCATTTGGCACAACTCGCACATGATGCGAAATTGAATTTGGGGGAAAGGCGATGTTTATAAGAAAGAACGAAATTGGCTAAAGCGACGCAACCGTAAGTGGATCAGAGACATTAATTTCATAACCGCTTCGTTTAATTTTGTGAAACGGATGCTGAAAATCCATAAACTATAAACCCTAAATTACAAAGTTGAAGTAAAAGCTTTGGTGAAACGTAGAGATTAATGGAGGAGGTTACAAAAGGTGGAGAGATAGAAATATACACAGCACATGGACGAGAGGCATGGGCGGATCCAGTCTCCTGGCATGCCCGATGCCACCGCCTCCTGCCATGGTCGATGCTTCTTAGTTCTGAGCGCAGAGAGGAGGGACGCAGTTCAACTTTTTTTTTTTAACAAACCGGTTCGTTTTAAAAAAAAAAATAGGGCACGGGTCCGGTTTTTACTAAAAGACAAAATTTTACACGTTAAACAAATTTTACACGTTAAGGATGTTTTACATTTTAAAGCTTCCCTATATATATATAGGGTGTGGTTCTGGTGCTCACAACCCTTAGAGTGTACCTTTTACACAAATCTACACCTTTGATTGAAAGAATATGAAAGGCTAGGATTAAAAGATATTTTTGCCTTTTCTTTTTAATAAAGTGGGACCTACGTGCCATAAAAATACCCAAATCTCTTGCCTAGTGCGTGTGGCACACTCCCCCCACCCCATTCTTGTTTTTTTTTTATTTTTTTTTTGTTAGCTGCTATCGTTTTTTTTTTTTTTTTTTGGCCCACCACATTCTTGCTTTTTTTTTCTTTTTTTTCTTTGCCTGATTTCGTTTTTGTTTAAATTTTGATAATTCCAACTAATAATGTTTCGGGCGATTTTGGTACTAGGCATTTTTTGAATATTCAATTAGTCACCTAGGCCATTAGTTAATTTAATTAGTTTTGCCCTAGCCCCTTCCCAATTGGGTGGGTTGGTCAATGGTCAACCGTTTGACCATTGACCGGTCAACGGTTGACCGTTGACCGGTCAACGTTGACCAACCCATTTTGATGCCAACTTTTTTTTTTTTATGCCAACTTTTTTTTTTTTAGTGATGCCATATTTTACCGTTTTGATGCCAAAATTTTACTATATTTTATTTTCACTTTGATGCCACTTTTTTATGTCAATGTTTTTATAATATTTTTTTTTACCGTGATGCCATATTTTTTATGATATTTTTTCAAAGTAGTATTTTTGATGACATTTTTTTCTTTAATGTGATACAAATTTTTCAAAATGGCATCAATGGTCAACGTGACATTAGAGTAAACAAAAAATGTCATCAAAGTTTAAAAAAAGTGTCATCCAATAATTTAATTAGAAAAGTGGCATCAGATTGAAAATAAAATGTAATAAAATTTTGGCATCAAAACGGTAAAATATGACATCACAAAAAATGTCATCAATGTTTTAAAAAAGTGGCATTAAAAAAAAGTCATCCAATCATTTCATTAGAAAAGTGACAATAAGGTGACAATATTTTGATTCCACGTTTTAAGCTCTTATGCCATCAATTATATAAAATTGTCACCACAAAATGTTGGCATCAAAACGGTAAAATATGGCATAAAAAAAGTTGGCATAAAAAAAAAAAAAAAAAAAAAAGAAGTTGGCATCAAAATGGGTTGACCGGTCAACGTTGACCGTTGACCGGTCAAGAGGGCTAAGCAAGCTAAAAAAACAATTAATGGGCTAAGCATACTAAAAAAACAATTAATGGGCCTATCTAGCTAACCAAATATGCTAAAAGGACTTTTTCACCAAATTCCCTCTAATGTTTCACGTGTTACCGAATAATGCTATATTATCTTTTAGAAAACATCGATTTCTAATTACAAAATACACATATTCCATCGAATAATTATTCAGAATTCAACGAATAATATTGAAAACCTCGTAAATCAATCCCACGTTAATTTCAAATTACAAAATACACACGTTCTATTGAATAAGTATTCAAAATTCAACGAATAATATGGATCGACAATATCAAATCTCAATCACACATTTATTTCGAATTACAGAACACAAACATTCTGTTGAATAATTATTCAGAATTCAACGAATAATATCGACAATCTCATATCTCAATCACAAAATATACACATTACCACTAGTAACCGGAATTCAGACACATATTTCACCGAATAATTAACCAACTCATTATCACGGGTAACTAGAATATGACATATACGTCTGAATAATTGACGATATATCTATTTCGAATTACAAAATACAAAACATTTTGTTAAATAATTATTCAGAATTCAACGAATAATATCGACAATCTCATATCTCAATCACAAAATATACACATTAATTCATACACATATTTCACCGAATAATTAACCAACTCATTACCACTGGTAATTAGAATTTGCCATGTACGTCTGAATAATTGACGGTATATTTATTTCGAATTACAAAATACAAATATTCCGTTGAATAATTATTCAGAATTCAACGAATAATATCGACAATCTCATATTTCAATCACAAAATATACACATTACAACTAGTAATCTAAATTCAGACACATATTTCACCGAATAATTACCTAACTCATTATCATTGGTAACTAAAATTTGACATATACATCTGAATAATGAATCCAATTATACATCTAAAATAAAACACCACCCCAACCCACCCAAAAAAAAAACGAAGCAGTTGAATCACCTTCCTCTTCGCCGGCGTGGAGTGCCGACATCGTCCCCACCACGCTACTCGATCTCTCCTTCTTCGCCGCCTTCGATTCAACGTCGCCCAGGCTCCGTCATTCGCCGGTCTTTGCCTCTCCCCGCCGTCGACCATGTCGACGCTCCACCTTCCCAATCACACACGAATGAATTCCCGCTAATTCAACTCCGATCCATGGAAGCTTGAATTAGAGATAGAGACTGAATTAGCGATACAGAGAGAAATAGAGGGACCAGGGATTCAACGCCGCAGCCGGCAGTCTCCTATGCTCCTCGATTCGACGCCAGCTTGAACCTCTCCTGCAATCGCCGACGCTGCCGCCGCCTTCTACCCCTTCTCGTTACCGCCCTCCTGTGATCCTGCAATCGCTCGGTTTGATGGGCTCGCCTCCGCCTCGCCAGGGCTGACCTCCGCGGCTCCGCCTCACCTGGACTCTCTTTTCCGATCGCCCGAGATCTTCTATGGTGGAATGAGGATGGGCGGCGTTTGAAATAGAAGTTGAAGAGGATTTGTCAAACACGCGCTATCTTGTGGGAAGATGAGGGTTTTTAATGGGTCCCATAATTTTTAAATACAAAAAATTATAAAACATTCAATTAATCTAAGCCGTCCATCTTTTACTATTTAACGGTCCAGATTTGTGTACAAGGTGGCTTGTGAACAAATGATCCATACTCTCTATATATATACTCCCTCCGTTAATTAAAACTTGACGTTTTACTATTCACGCACGCATTTTTAGGTGTTAAAAACTATATAAAATATTAACTTTTTAAATAATTTTTTTAAATAATATCATACTTATTACTATTAAGTATTAGTTTATAAAAACAAATGTAAAAAAAAGTTAATATTTTATATAGTTTTTATCGTTCTAAAAAAGCGTGCATGAATAGTAAACGACAAGTTTTAATTAACAGAGGGAGTATCATTTAACATATTTAAAAAAAGAAAGTAATAAGTTGCAACATATAAACATGTTAACTAAAAAAAAGGCAAATAAACATTCATCGGGGTTCTTTTTTTTTTATGTATATATAATTACATACATTGTTTTGAAAACAAACATTTATGATTTATAGGTTAATAATGATGATAACTGAGTTATAATAGGTTAGTAATTAAGTTGCAGTCTTTTGAAAAAATGGCCTAATAAAAAATATGTATAGAAACTTACTAAAATGATTGTAAATAAGGAGCATCATTTAATGAGATGACAAAAACTAATTTGACAAATTTTTTAGAGGGAAAATTTTTAACTAAAAGATGACATGTGACAAAAAAAAGATGTTTTAATTTAGTATTGTATAGGATAAGAAGTGTAAACTACCCGAAAATACAAATGAAGTCGAAGATGAAACGAATAATGAATCTTATGATGTTATATAAAGGAAAAATTAAAAAAAAAAAGACGAAGTAAATTAGTATATTACTAGTGCAGTACCCGTGCCCGAGGCACGGGAGTATATGAACACATTCTAATCAACATGTATATGATGTAATTAGTTTTTCTAACTTGCGATCTTGTGACATAAATTTATAAAATTTGTCGAATTCATAAAATATTATATGAGATTAAGTAATTTAGTATTTTTAGGCAATTTATTTTCATATCTAGATTATTAACCATAATTGTTTCGATTGATATTGTCATTCCTCATTCCTGTCTTGATTTTCATCATCCTCTTCATCACTTCCATATTTTATTTAATATATCCAGAGTATTATATTCCCCTTATAATCCTCTTTATCCCCATCTACATGTTTGTACACACCAAATATTGCAGGTTTGCCTTCTACATGCTTATAATAGTATAGTAGATCTTATTATATAACTTTCAATTAATTCATAAGTTCAAAGGTTTTTATTCCAAAAAAATACACATTATTTTTTTATTTTTATGTGCAAAGATTGTTTTTACTTTTTTTTTATATATAATTATCTTCTAATCTTTTAGAGTGTGTTAGTTCTTCGTCGTAATAAAGGTCATTAATTATTGATTATGTAAAAAAAATACTCTAGATAAAACAATATTTTACTAATGAAAGAAGAAAATATAGGTATATTGATACATGTAGAGAAAATGAGAAGAAAGAAATTGGAAGTACAAATATGATAGAAATAACATGCTTATTGTATACATATATACATGTAAATGTATTGAGTTATTGTTTTCTAAAAAAATTTGAAAAAGTTATAGTTTGTTTTTATTTGATTAATGGTAAATTAAAATTGACCAATCTAGAGAATTCAGTCACTATCAAATGAGATGATTGGAAGAAATTAGATTACATATTAACACATTATAAATAGGATTTTAATTATTTTATTTTGAGTAAGTATTTGTTAGGATCAAAATTGACGAATAAAATAAACATGCATATGTACAAATAAATTTGTGAACATACCCACCAAGATTTAATGAACATGTTTCAAAACTAATATGGATGTGTGTGTGCATGTGTTCAAATTAAACATAAATTTAGGTGGTAAATCAAAATTTAAATTATAACTTAAATTTTTTTTAAAAAGAAATGATTAAATTATAACTAAAGAATTATATTTTAAATATAATGAATAAAATTAATAACACCAAATATATCGGAGTATCAACTAACCAAATAAAGACGTTTATGAAATCTCTTGATTTTCTCCTTTTGTTAAATTTATTTATTTTTAAATAATTGTAAATGATGAATTTTAATGAATAATTAGACATTATAACATTTCTAATATTTTCATTATTTATTTAAATCAAGTTGGATTAATTGAACACACTGAAATCAAACCAAGCATTAGTTTTTTTTTTGGATCTTAGTCTAGTTCAATTGAGCTTCATGTCGATTCGACATATAGATCATGTATTGTATCGTTGTATGTCCTATTTGTTTAACCGACAAATGTTAATTAGAAATAATGTCACAGTATAAGGTAAAGCCACATATGTTTAGTGAAGTTGAACCCATATTAATTAGGAATTTACATAGTTGGTAAAGCCACAAATGTTGATTAGATTTTTTTTTACTAAATTGCTTAGTATTTCTAAGATTTTTTTATTATAAAAATGAAAATATATTTTACCTATAAAATATCAAATCAAATCGTAAGGCAATGACCTTTGAATTTACCAAGCATATATATGATCGATGGCTCGATTCTATAACAACACAAACAAAGAGAAATCCGGATAAGTAGAAAAACTATTATTTCATTTAAAATGAAAAAAAAATATTTTACCTCAAATTATATGCACCACTTCAATTTTGCAAAAATAAAAAAATCAACCCGAATTAAAGATTTAAAGTTTCATGCAGTAATTAATGGATCACATATATACCAAGATCACGAATCATCTCAAGAAGATCGACTTGATCTTATCATCAATTTATTGATTAAAAAAATATATTGATTAACATAAGGAGGTTAGGATCCTGCATAGTTTTGCATATCCAGTAATCCAAATGATCTTTTTAATAGTCTATTGATTATTAATTATAAAAGTATAAATTAAATATCACTCGACAACTTTAACAAAAAAACAAAATAAATAGATAAATTAAATACAATAATAAAATTTGCACGTATTGTTATTTTATTAATATAATATCATTCCAACTTATGTTAATTAGTTTTAATTTTTAAATATCCGAGTATCGTGGAATCCTCAAATATCTTGACCAAAAAAATAATAAACAAATTGTTTAAGTATTATTAATTTATTAATTCAAACAAATCTCGTTGTTATGTGTTTTCAAATCATTGGCTAAAAAGTATTGGATAAATTAATTTAAATTTATTAATAATATATTGATTTATTATTTTCTGGCTTCAAAAAATCTTGGATAAAAAATAATCTGCAAATTTGGAGAAGTTGTTATGATTTTGTTAACAAATTCAGTATTTTAATTAATAAAAAATGATTTTAAGTATATTTATTTTAAATATATATGGGGTATGTTCAGGGGCGGAGCCAGAAAAAATCCGAGGGGGGGGGGGCTCAACTAAATTTTCGGGATTTTTTTTTTGAAGATATATATAAGATACAATTTTTGTTATAAGAAATATAGTATAAAACACACTAAATTTATGATTTAAATAGCTATTTTGAGTTTAAAATGCTAAAAGGAGAAAAAAATCCCTAAAATGAAGCTATAAGGATTCGAACTCAAGACCTTATCATTCTATTCTTCAACCCATACCAACTAAGCTAAGCAAACTTATTGATTCAATGCTCTTTTTAACTATTTTTAACCCTTAAATTATCAAAAATTACACAAAAAATACAATTTTTTTTTTTTGCGTTTTCCCCCGACCCAGGGGGGGCTCGAGCCACCTCATGCCCCCCCTCCCTCCGCCCCTGGGTATGTTAAGTGAATGGCTGCCACGTGTCACTTTCAATGTGAGGTTGCCACGTGTATCTTTCGCATCTGTTTTAGTATTATATTAGATATAAAAAATGTGCAACCCCAAGGATTACCTATTGTTTGAGCAGGGAAGTGACGGAAAGAATCGCAAAATTGTGCAATATATGTGTAGTTTTTATATTTGAAAAGTGGAAAACTCTTGAATTTGAAAAGTGGAAAAATGATATGAACATAAAATACACAATGAGAAAAAAAGAAAATAATTTACAAAAATATATGATTAACAACTTACCATATAAAACAAAATTCTTTAATTAAGGTTCAAAAAAATCAACGATATATCTATATGACTATATATATAATAGTACATGAATCATATGATTGCCAAATATAACAAAATTATAATAAAATAAATAAATTAAAAATAGGTGACAAAAAATATACACATGGCACAATACAATTGGTTAAAAAAAAGGCGGGAAAATATTGAACCAGAAGTTGCCATGTGGCAAAATAGCTTCTGTTTTAGTATTGTTTAGGATATGAGATTTCGGGTTATCCTCTTGCCCCTAAGCTATTATATTTACTTACCACTTCTCTCCATCTTCTCACACATCAACGAAAAATAACAACTTAATTCGTTTATGTTTTATGCAATGGCAGGTTCCATTGTTGAGTTCACAAGCCTTAAGGATATTGATGAGTGGTCTACAATCACGGTGCTTGTAATTATGGTGTTTTCCAAGTCTCAATTTCCTAGGAGCAAATTTAGACCACCATTGCAGTTGGTTCTTATTGATGAAATGGTATGCACAACTAACTTTCGTTTTCTTTTATGTTTCATTCCTATTTTTTTGGTTTTCCTATTTGTTCTGACATCTAATATTCATATTTGTTTAATTTCTGGGAAACATAGGGATGTTGAATAGAGGCAAATATGATATGGGAAAGTGCTACTCATGTGAAAAAGTTTACCAACATTACGATGTCAAAGTTCAAACTCACTGAATAAACGGGTACATTCAAGTTTGCCAATCATTTGAAGAAAATCATTATCAGGGATGATACCATCGTCAATTCTGCTAGTGATACTCTTTCAATATTCCTCAATAGTTTGGAGTTTAAGAAATTTAGTGTTGTTTTATCAAATACCCTAGCTGCAGACTCTTTATTTGGTAAGGATCTACTTATTTCATCTTTGGCATTACATATTCATTAATAAATATATTATATAACCATTATTGATTACCAATCCTCGATCATATGCGGCATTAATGCTAATCGATCACCTTCATTCATTTGTAGATGTTATTGGTGAACTCAATAAGTTCCCTGATATTATCAAATATGAAAATCAAGACAACTATGTGACAAATCGGATGTCCATTAAATTAGAAGATCATAGGTAAGATCTGTTGGATTAATTATATTAATTATAAATGTTTGTTTTACTTCAATTGTCTTATGTCCCAATCTAATTCCATTTGCCTTCTTTATTTTTTTCAACCATAATGTCTTGCCCATTACCCTTTGGGATGACTATGCGATGCAATTGCATTCTCACATTGCCTCCCGCAAAGATTCTAGGGTTATTGTGATATTGCAATTTGCAAAGCTGACCATCTACGCAAGTAACTACCTTATTGTTCATTTTGTTACCTAAAGTCCAATTTTCTTTTTTTTTTTTGATTTCCATATTATATTTTCAACACTATGTATTTCTTGCGTACTTGGCAGATAAGATAGGTGCGTTGAATGCCAAATGGGGCTCACGTCTTATCCTCGATCATCAACATCCCGCTATTGTTGATTTCAAGGGGTTGTAAGTTTGTGATGTGAATATTACAATTTCTATTTTTTAAAGATTTATCTTTTGTTTGTTAATTAATTATAATGCTTGTTATTTTGAATTATGTCCAAGGGTTTTTTGGATGGAGATTCTTCTTCCTGCACCATATCACATGTCCCCAGCCAAACCTCTCTTTCACGTGTGCAGAAATACTTGGATTCAGCTGAAACTACAACTCTCGCCCTGCTTTCTACAAAAAATGAGGTTCGGTGTCTCCTTTTCCGTATACATTATGCATCATACTAAATAATCACACATTATTTTAAAAATATTTGTTTCATCCTCGAAGAATGGTTGCTTTACAATCATGGCCACGATTGTCAATTTTGAAGACCGTGACAAATGGTTTTACAATTCATGCATAAAGTGCAAAAAGGTTGTGGTAACTGATGGTTCGTCATCCTACTGTGTTCCCTGTGAAAAACCTGTACAATTTATTGTACAAAGGTCTTAATAGTTGTCTTTTACCTTCCATATTAATGCATATTTTCCTATGTTATTTGTATCCACTTAGTAACATGATTATCCATTCCGTTTCACATGTAGGTTTTCATTGCAGCTCAAGGTTCAAGATGACACATGTACTGCCTCATTGATGATGTTAGACCACGATGTTCAAAAGATTGTTCATTATTCTACATTTCTATTACCTAAATTTCTATTTCTTCTCTCTTCAATTTCCAATTGCACCTATTTTGGAACTTGTTAAATTTCTACATCAATTAAATCAAACCTTCCCCATCTTACACCTATCATGTCTATCATGCAGATTGGTGATGCCGATGCATTCCAGGATGATTTGAATATATTGCTCAATAAGTTAAGAAAGATAATAAAACAAACGCACGCACACACGCACGCACGGACATCTAGTGCAAATCATTTACTCATTCCTTGCAAGTATACATACATACATATCATTTGGATTTTGTGCTTTATTCTCACTCACCCAACTTCGATACATGCCTAATTACGATTTGTTTACCTTAGTAGTGTCATTCAAATGGTTGTTTTTCTGGAAATCTTTTGGAAATTGACAGTGGCGATGATGATGCTGAGTGTCACTTATCAACAACCAAACAGAAGAAGGTCGAGGTGAAGATTGAACTTTATGCTTGAGTTTCCTGTTGTTTTGGGTCTTTCGAGTGTGTTAATTATCTCATCCACTATTTCAGCGAACAATAAGACTTTCTGATGGTATTGGTTACTTTATGATTTAGGGTGTTTGTTACCCCCTCTGTCCAAGATCTATTATATTGGTTTGTTATTTTGAATTCAACTACTATGGTTCTGTTCTTTGGGTTTATTATTTCAGAATATTCAAGACCAGTTCTTTCCCATTTTGTTCTTCATAACACAACCGTATTTTACCAATTTTCAGACCAGTTTTTCAATCATTTATGGTAAAATATATTTATTCTAGATGAACGATTGTGTCAATTGATAGCATCTATTTTAGTCATATTTTAGAGTTTCATTTACATATTACTTTAGGTCATTTTCATGCATATTTGACAATTTTTATGCTTTATTTATTTAATTTGCATTTTCGGAGTCTACACCGAGTTTTTATTTATTTCAGGCACTTTGAGACGAATATTATGGAAATTCGAAAGTCAATACGGAACAGAGAGAATCATTGGATCGGACCTTGGAAGTTAAAGTGTGGAAAATGCCATATTTAGATGTTATGGGCTAAATTTGTAATCAGGCATTGGGCTGAGTTTTAATTCTTTAAATTGCTGTGCTAAAATTATAATTTGAAAAAAGTTATCATTATATATACTGCCGTATGGGAAACACAAGGCGGGGGCTCTTTGAGTTTTTATGGAGACTTTCGCCGTACAATGGCTTCGGCCTATTAGGTTTGTTTAGTTACTTTCCTTTTCTTGATTTCGGTATTCCACTCTGGATGGATGATGAAGATTTCAATTTGCATATTATTTTAAACTTTGATTTGTTTCTGTCTATAATCTATTTCATCATTTATTATATTATGCCCAATTGATTTTTTCGTTTTAGGGTTTGGGTGATCCCAATGATTATTTGGTAGTGTTGATATTTGATGTATAGCAATTGGCTAGGCCGGCCAATTGCTAAACTAATGCGTGTACGATCTTGCTTAGCTCCTTGATTTCTCTTGACGATTCAACACAAATTAACTAAACTAACTAATAACTAAATAAAAGCAAAAGTTCTTAACTTAAGAACATTAACAACGATGTATCTAAACTTAATTAATTCTTAAACTAACAAATTAACAAAGTAACAGTAGAAGATAACAAAGAAGCAACGGAGAGACAGGGTGCGAGCGTCTGGCACGCGCGGCGGAGATCGGGCACACAGGCGCTGGGCCTCAGGGTGTGCGGGAGTGCCGAGGGTGCATGCTTCTGGATGCGCTCGTTGGGACGTGAGCAGAGGCGAGCGAGTGCGATCGAGATTGAGCCGATGCGCGCGAGAGTGAGGGCGTCAGCGAGGAGAGCGCGCGAGCGAGGCTTGCTGGTGGCGGCTTGCTGGTGGTGAGTGGCTGCGATCGAGAGCAGGACAGCGAGCGTGCGCGAGGGCGATCGAGCCACGCTTGCGGGGACGATCGAACCGCACTCGCGGGGAGCGAGCCTGGATGCGGTGTCTCCAAGAATCCGGTTCCTTCTCTTGCACCGGTTGCTACAGTCCAAGGTTGGTGATGAATGGTGTTAATTAAATTTGATCAAGGAAGATCAAAGTGACGATGATGTTGATGAGTGGTGCCGAAGGTAATAGAACACAAAAGCCTTTTGGGATTGATAATCGAGAACCCTTTAATCCTATAAAGGGGTTTCTCAATTCTATTCAATCTGATTTAATTCAATAGAACTATAATGTTTATATAGAAAAGCTAAGAACCAATTCTACCGTGCAAGATAGAATTTAGTTCGATAAAGATAGATTTTTAATCCTAAACATAAATAAACCTAGAACATAAAACTTAATCTAAAATCCTAATATATGAAATAATAAAATATGATAATTAAGAAAGCCTAAAGATAGACTCTCCTAACCATCTTATTTAATCTAACTAAGAAATACTAAAAATAAACAATTCTATAATTAGACTCCAACTAACATAGGAGTTACTAAAAATAGAATATATATAAAAAAAATAAGAAATATAAATAATAAAATTATTAACGCCGTTTCTTCAACGACTCCCAAGGTGGAGTCTTCTTCTTCCGCTTGAGGATGACATCATTCTCCTCCATTTGAAATCGACTCGTCCTCGAGTCGTCGCCTGGATCAAGATCGTTGTTTGACCCATAGAAGGCCAGCTTGACCCGCATCATTCTCCCCCTCTTATCTTCGATTCATCCTCGAATCGAGTCAGCGATGATCAGCGAGGAAGGAGCATCAACCTTCAAAGAAGATGATGGAGAAATGGGTGGAATAGGTGCCAGGAGAATTCGAGGTATAGGAACCCCAAAAACAACACCTTCATGCGCGATCGTTGAACGGACTTGATCTTCAATAAGAATAGGATCAATGACCACACAAATCTCAGCAACTGGAACTTCATGAACATGCCCAAGAGGTACAATCGCTAACTCTTGAGACACTGGTACCTCATCCTCGTCAACGGAATCAACATGCTCCACCTCCTACACAACACTGTAGTCGACTTTAAGTACAGATTCGGAGGTCTTCCTGGAGGATTCTGACAGCGTGTGACCCACTGTTGGAAAGCTTGTCGAGTCAGCTTCGCAACAAAACTGAGTTGACTCAATTCCAAGGTTGGAGTCAACGGGAATCGGCGAAACAAAATCGGCGCGCTGTGCTGTTTTCTGGGCAACGAAATCAACAGAAGGCTCCTTAGGCTCAATTACCTCGTCGTCGGTTGAGGCAACTTTAACCGCTGGAGTAGTGGGAAAGCGTAACTCCAACGCTTGATGAAAAGCATATGAGAATGTCGTCTTGAAGCCTTCCATCAATTTGGCCTCTAGGTCGGCTTGACGTTGTGCCTCTCTCGCCTGTAATCTGGCATCATAGGCGGCTTGAAGTTTGGCTGTAAGTTCGGCTTGAAGTTGTTGTTGACGCATCTCCTTTTTGATTTTTGCTTGGTGTTGAAGCCAAAGGCGGCGCCTTTGAGCCTCTCGTTGTCGCTCTAAAGCTTGTTGTTGATGCAAAGCTCTTCTCTGGAGCTCTCGTCGGCGTCGTTGTTGTGCAGCCCATGGATCGGGATCATCATCCCAATCTCCTCCCCAGATTTCCCAAGCCATCAAATCAAAACATCAGTAACCTCAAAGAAACAAAGAACGTAGCATAACCTGTCTCTGAATACCAATTGATGTATACTAAAAGTCGATCGACGTCTCTCGTGTCGTGGAATAGGACTCGTTCTCGGTGGAAGCTCACGTTGAAATCGCAATAGCCACTTCCAACAAATAATTCCAAGGCTCGGTTGACTTCGAATCCTAATTGAAACGGTGGACCTGAAATTGCAATTTATATATGAGTAATGCTAATTAACAATTCCAATCCTTCAGGTTGACTTCGATGCCGAGATTGACTTTGATTCCGATTGGCAACGGCTGAGTGCTATTCGAATTGCCTAATTAGCGAGAGCTAATTAATTAGGGTGTGTCCCAGTGCAGAACAAAGGCAATCGAAGCTTTCGCCCACGCAAGTGCATATGCGAGCGCGAGCGCAGGGTGCCTAGCGCCGAAGCCTGCGGAGCCTAGTGTTGAGGCCAAGCGCCGGTTGGTCTTACCCTTCTTCCTTGCGATGATGTAAGGCACTTCCTGGGTTTGGTTTGGTGAAGGTAACAAGGTGACGGTAATGGTGATTGAGTGCTGAAGGTAATTAGAACACAAGAACCGAAGGTGTTATTCGATTATCAATCCCAAAGCTCTTGTGTTCTTGAGTATTTCGGCCAACACAAAACATCACCATCACCTTGATCTAAATCAGCAACCCTAAAACCAAACACAACCCACAAAACAGAATCTGTCGCAAGAAGAAGAAGGTTGTGCTTGGCGTCACTCGCGACCAGAACCGCTCCCAGAGAGCGCGGACGTCCCAGACGTCTTCGCTCCCGCGCACTCGCTCCTGCGCTCCTGTCGTCGCCCTCGCCAGCGCATCCGCACGCCTGTTCTCCCTCGCTCTCGCGTCCTCTCTCGCTAGCAGCCTCTCGCCTCTAGCGAGCAAAGCCGCACCCGGAGTCCGCGCACACCCTGAGGCCCGAGCCTGTGTGCCAGCAACCTCCGCGCGCATCAGCCTTCGATTCCCTTGCTTTTTGTCGTTATTTCTCTGTTCTCAGATTGCTGAAATTTCTAAGTATAATTTCTGTCGCTAAATCAGAATTCTAATTACACGTTTTAATTGTTCTAAATCAGGAGATATCAAAGAGCATTGCAAGATCTTAGCAAATATACGGCGTGGTTCTTGATCTGAAGCCCACAGGCGAAGGATCGGGTGTCCCAAACGTATCAAGTGGTATCGAGTCGTCGCCTGGATCAAGATCGTTGTTTGACCCACAGAAGGCCAGCTTGACCCGCATCAATATTGATATTTGGTTGTCTGAGAACTTGCTAGATTCAATCCTAATGTGCTTAATCTAATTGATTGGAGTTCCTGTTAGAATTAGAGACCGAAAGGAGATAAGACTAATAGGGCAATTAGATAAGGGTTTGAGGTCGAAAGACGATAACTTACTATTGGACCCTTAGGTTTGAACTTGGAATTTTATCATTGTGAAAGCTTTATAAGATCCCTTGTGGATTAATAGCTATCATAGAAACTCTAGGTTGAAGTTGTATTTAATTGAGCACGAAAGCGGATATTGATGTAATTGAGGTGTAGGTTCTAAGAGCCCAAAGGGTTTGAATTGGTTGCTTGAGACCGAAAGGAGATGGTTAACCAATTTAGACACATTTACTATGAGATTGAAAGGAGACTAGTAAGTACATTAGATACCTACCTTCAACAAACTCAGACAATGTGGCATGAATATCGATATTATCCTACTGAACAATGGTTATGATGATCCTTTACTCTAGATTTGCCTCGTTTCTATTGTGTTTGAATACCATCTTTTGTATAGTTGTTTTTTATTAGTTGGTTACTTTCTCCATCCATATAAATATTTCTCTTTTATTTGTTTGGCTTGGTTTAATCAGTTTGAAATTACAATCAATACCACATAACTAGTACAAAAGTCACCGTTATATACTTATATATAATGCACTTTACTTCAAGATGGATTATGATGCTTATATGTAGCAATGGGAGCCCACTTATTAGAAGTTTGGAGGGGCAAGCCCCTCACAAGGAGGATCACATGGAGTTTACACGAATGTTGGAGTAGGTTCCTCACATGGAGGATCACATGGCACATACTCAGACTTTGAAGGAACCAACTCTTTCCAGTATGGCGATTCCACCTTCCTTTCGCAGCACTACTTCGAGAGATCCCATAGTCACATCATCACTACCCTCGGCCACCAGATTAGGATGGCCGAGGTGAACCAGGCAGTAATGGGATAAATGATCGATGGGATAGGGCGACACGTGGATTGCTACGATTAGCACTTCCTACTCATTATAGTCAATCAGGAAGCCCATATGAAAAGCATGAACGACTTCTACGGCTTGTTCCAAGGGAGAAAAATCCATGGCTATCCACCGGCACAACAAGAGTAATCTAGTAAGTTTTCTTTTCGCACACCCGAGCTTTGTTGTTTAATGTTGTTGTCTTTGATGTTTCATTGAGGGAAATGAAAGGTTTAAGTGTGGGGGAGAGATTTAGTGCATTTAGTTAGATCATATTTCAAAATTTTGCATGCATTTCATGTTTATTTTCAGCACTTTATTATGCATTAGAAAATCAAACAAAAAATAGAAAAATGTGGAAAAATACAAAAATATCATGCATTGCATTTATGTGTTATTACGAGCTTTAATGCATATGTCCCATAATTCGATCGAATTGCCTAATTTTGTCACATATTAAAATGGTTTTCGATTGTAGCATGATTAGGGAATATAGTTGAGTAAGTATGATTCATAGTTAAGGCGGAATTGAAATCTAACAAAAACTTGTCATAGCGTGAGAATTTTTGGCCTTATAGGGATACTCTTAATGTTTCCTTTGCTTAAAATGTGTGATTTGCTTTCCTTATGTTTCTACCTCTTGATATTGACTTCGTTATCTATTATAAAAACCTACTCACATGTTTGTTGCTTGCGGTATGGTTCTCATATATAATTGCTTATAAAGGTGTTTGGCTTTAGTTTGTTAAAATAAAATAGAATAAGCTGAAATAAAGTGGCAATGGTCGAGATGCTTAGTAACCGGGTCTACGCATGACATCCATGGGTACGATTTGTGCAAAACGATGTCAGAAGTGACCACTATGAAAGGAAACTCGGACATTGAGTAAATGAGGCCATTCATGACACCCATGTTTGCGACTCGCTTCAAAAGGTGTTCGAGTGAACTCCCCAAGGAAGTAGAGGTATTGAGTAACCGGGACCATTCGTGACATCCATGTTTGCGGCTCGCTTCAAAAGATATACCAAAGACTAAAAAAAAAGAAAGGAAAAAGAAAAGAAAAGAGAAAGGAATATACATTATATAAAAGAATTAGAGCCAATTTGCCTACTATTTCTAAGTCTTTCCACAAGTAATGACATTTCGGTGGAAATTTGGTGATATCGTTATCAGTGTCTACGAGCTTAGTGCATTATGGATCAAGTTGAGAGATGAATTTCAAAGCCCAAACACATTGAGAGTGAGAGAAACACATTATCCCGTGAGGTTGGACTACATTTGCCTTTTACTATTGAATCCCTCATATACTTGCTATGATGTTTGTTCTCTTATTCATGGCTCCTACTTTTCGATGTTGCTTTTGATGAAATTATGGTAGGAAGATCTTATTTGTAGGATAATTAGTAATATTTAGTTTTCATTATTTGAGGACAAGCAAAGGGTAAGTGTGAGGGTATTTGATGATGAAAAGTTTGACATACATACTAGCCTAGTTTTAGGTGCATTTGCATTGTAATATAGCCCTCATTATAGTTAATTCCATACTTTATACTCTTTGTGGAAGAAGTCGGAATCTACGCGTTTTTAGTGTTTATTTGTTGGTAATAGATTCGATCTTCAGATGGTGGAGGAATCATGGAATGAATGGAGCTAAAGAGAGTTAGGACAAGCCATGAAAGAGCCAAGACAATTTGAGGAACAACGGAACACGGAATCAAGGCCTAAGAGCTGAAATGACAGCGAGCCACAAAAGTTATCCGCGTTGCGAACTGAACTTAAAACGCAATTTTCTGTGGCCTCGGATATCCGATTGACTATTATGATCATGAGTTGGAAAGCTCTCAATGAGCTCTACGTCACCATGAAGTCAGAAAGATCAGTGCCCGCAGATGCTCCATGGAGCCTATTGATCCCGTATCTTCGCAAATTCCTCACGCGACCGAATCCAGTCTGATAACTCTACTCCCTTGATGAAAATCAGAATAAGTTTCAAAGGCTTTGACAGTCAGTGTATGTCAAAGGTCTTGAAGCTACATCAATGTTGATTAAACACAAAACCTGTTCCATATGATATTATGTTAGAATATTATTTTATGCTATTATATGCTTCCAGATATTATTTTATATATACTAACATTTCAGGAAGATTTTCGAATATTATCTTCTTCCTTAAGCTGTAAATTGAGAAGATTCAAATCGGAAGATCATGGCTTCAGAAGTTTCCAAAGATAGAAGATTGTGAAGAATCCAGCTCAAGCCATGATCCTCTCTAGCCGTTGGTGAAGATCCTTAGGCGCCGATTTGTTTAAATATAAAGAAAAGGAAGAAGAAGACAGCCACACATTCGTTGAACACAAGCTTTCATACATTCAAGCCCTCAAGCGAGATCTGTCTTCTTCGTGTGCTCTCTGCTAGTCCTTAAGTGTCTGTTATTTCATTTCAAAGCATTTGAGAGTTACACAGTAAGCTTATAGGATATATTTGGTGATAGTGTTATACCCGAGAGTTTGTAACTCAGGAAGTGGACACTAGGCGATTGATTCACTAAGTGTAAGAAGATTGTACTAGATAGCATATAGAGGTGGGGCTCTTCTAGTTTGGTCTAGGACTCCAAGGGAACGTGAGTTGACTAGATTGCAATTGTATAGGAGAGAGGCTTCTCGGTGAGCTATTAGGATCCTAAGTCTTGTGAATCAATAAAATTCGGTTGAATCCTAGGGTTGTGGAAGAATCATAGGTGGGGACGCAGGCCAAGTTCGTGCCGAACCTTGTAAACAATTCATCAAGTCCTTTATTTACCGCTTTACCTTATTTCCGCACTTGGTTCGAATTGTTTAACTTTGTGATTCAGGTTTTCAGAGAAAAGACTAAGTCTAATCTCAAAGGGTTTTGCACGAGCTTCAAAACTCTTGAGACTATCTGCGAAAAACCGACATACTCTATTCAACCCCCCTTCTAGAGTATATTTACATTACTCTGTTTTACATTATCAAACCTTCAATTGGTATCAGACCCTTACTCACTGCTTTTGATCTAACAATCTTGTGAGTTTTCGATCATGTCTGGTGAAGCAAGCGGAGGATTTGCACAGGGAAGGTCTACTAGCAGACCACCACTCTTTGTAGGAAACAACTTTGTCCATTGTAGATCATTGATGAAGATGTTCATTATAGATCAAGATCTGGAACTTTGGAACATTATAGAGAATGGTCCGAAGATTCCATAGAAAGACGGACCAAATGGAACCAAAGTCGCAAAGAAGGAGTCTGAATACATCCAAGCGGATCTTGAACTCGTCTCCAAAAACTACATGGCTATTAACGTACTTTATTGTGGTCTTAGCACTGATGAGTTTAACCGTATTTCATCTTGTAGGTCAGCTAAAGAGATTTGGGACAAGCTGGTCGTCACCTATGAGGGAACCAGCCAAGTGAAAGACACCAAGATCAGTATCTTCCTTCGAAAGTATGAGCTTTTCAAAATGAAGTCTGATGAATCTATCAAGGCCATGTTCACACGATTCACGGAAATCACCAACAACCTTGACTCTCTCGACAAGATCTTTACAAACGTTGAGAAAGTAAGGAAGATATTGAGGTGTCTCCCAAAAGAAAAGTGGGGTCCTAAAGTAACAGCCATAGAGGAAGCCCAAGACCTCACTACTCTGCCCCTTGATGACCTGCTTGGGAAACTGATCACACATGAGATGATCCTTAATGAAGATGATGGAGAACTTCCAGCAAGCACTAAGAACTTGGCGCTCAAGTCAAAGAAGGATGACCCCAAAGATGGATCTGATTCCGAAGATGAGGATGAGGATGAGGATGATCCTTTTGCTCTTATCACAAGAGGCCTTGCTCGAATCCTCAAAATGAAGAAACAATTCAACAACAAGAATGGATCAGAGTCTTCTAAATTTTGAGGTAAGCCTCAATACTACAAATATGATAAGAAGACTAAACCTTTGTCTTGTTTTGAATGTGGTGAAACAGATCATCTCGTGAAGGATTGCCCTCAAAAGACAAAGAGCCAGTCTAAGAAGGGTGATAAATGGAAAAAGAAAGCCATGGTGGAAACTTGGAGTGATTCTGACTCTGACTCCAATGATGAGAAGGCCAATGTTTGTCTTATGGCCTCAGGAGATAAATCCCACGACGAGAAGCTTGAGGTAAGTGTAAGAGAACTCATGGCAAGTCCAAAAGAGGTATTATTAGAATTCCTTTCTAATATGATTGCCAATGAAGAGAAACTTATTGCCCAGACTAACACTCTTATTAAGAGAATTGTGGACCAGGAAAGAACTATTGAGGATCAATATATGAGGGTCAAAAGTGTTGAAGCTTCTTATTCAAGTTTTGACATTAAAGTCAAGACACTTGACTTAGAGAAATCTGAACTCAAGTAAGATCTCTCCTCTCTAAGAAGTGAACATCATGACTTAGAGAACGAGAAGATCTCCCTGAATAATAAGATTCAAGACCAACAGACAGCCCTCATAAGTTTTACCAAATCCAAATGCACTCTTGATAGGATGTTGGGTGAGCAACAAAGTTCTCTAAACAAAAGTGGTATTGGTTACAATCCGAGGTTTTTAAAGAAGCAACACATCACCACTTTTGTGAAGGCAAAAGGAAGCAGAACCTCTCCTATATGTCACCACTGTGCTAGAAAGGGACATGTAAAAGAGACCTGCCCCTATAGAAGAAAGGATCCTTATATCATTCGCAATACATTTCCTGTTCATTTGAGAAAAGAACGGATAACACAAGTTTGGGTCCCCAAAGGCACTATTTTACCAATTATGGTTTATCCCAATAATAGATCCAAATTTGCTTATTGGTCTAGCCACAAAGGTTGATGTTTGTTTTGTAGGAGATCACCAAGGTAAAGGAGCAAAAATGGGTTATTGATAGTGGATGCTCGAGGCATATGAGTGGGAAGAGTTCTCTCTTTCATGATCTAACGAAGCAATCCATAGGAACAATCACTCTTAGTGACAAAGGAAAGTGTGACATCGTTGGTATTGGTAGTGTTGGGAGTGATTCCAACCACAGTATTAAAAATGTCTATCTTGTGAATGATTTAAAGTATAATTTGCTAGTGTTTCTCAATTATGTGATAGTGGCAATAATGTCAGATTTAACAAGAAAAGATGTCTAGTGTGTAGAGAAGATACAAGTGAAGTTATACTTACTGCATATCGTTACAACAATATATACGCTGTGAATGCTGATCAAGTGGCACAAGGAAGCTTAACTTGTCTAAAGGCTTTGACGGATGATCCAAAGCTCTGGCACAGGAGACTCGGTCATGTGAGTCCACATATACTACAGAAGCTTGTGTCTGAAGGGCTTGTAAGAGGGCTACCTGATATGGACTTCAAAGGTATTGATATGTGCAATGCATGCACACGAGGTAAACAAACACGTAGCTCTTTCAAACCCAAAAAGGTTGTAAGTTCTTCTAGACCCCTTGAACTTTTACATATGGATTTATGTGGTCCTATGCGAGTCAAATCTCCCAATGGTAAAAAGTACATGCTTGTTGTTGTTGATGATTTTTCTAGATATACTTGGGTTGCATTTTTAAAAGAAAAATCAGAGGCCTTATTTGAGTTTTCAAAACTTTGTAAGGAGTTGCAAACTTTAAGAAATGAGCTCATAGTGTCAATTCGAAGTGATCATGGTAGGGAGTTTGATCAACTTCAGTTTGATTTGTTTTGTGCTAAATATGGCATCTCCCATAACTTTTCTACTCCTAGGACACCTCAACAAAATGGGGTTGTGGAACGAAAGAACCGCACCCTAGAGGATATGGCCAGGACTATACCTTTAGAAAATGCATTACCTAAAACCTATTGGGCTGAAGCTGTTAAAACAGCTAACTATATTTTGACTCGTTGTGTTATTCGTTCCATCTTAAAGAAAACTCCTTATGAACTTTTCAAAGGTCGCAAACCACTTATATCTTATTTTAAACCCTTTGGCTATACTTGTTTTGTTCATAACAATGGAAAAAGATAACCTTGGGAAATTTGATGCGCGTAGTGATGAAGGTATATTTCTTGGCTACTCCACAAGTAGAAAAGCTTATAGAATCATCAATAAAAGGACCCAGTTAGTTGAATAAAGTATACATGTTATATTTGATGAATGCAATGACGGTTCTTTGAGTGAAAGTGTTGCAGATATAGATCTTAACATCCATGCAGAGAACGAGGAAGGTGATGATGCTGCTACCAAGAACACAGAAAAGAGGAACATGCAGGAACAGATTCTCAACACTAAAGAATTGGCCCATGGTGTTGAAGATTCGTCCAAAGCCCTTGGTGTCCAATCCAACAGTGTTGAGACGTCAGAAACTGCTGTAACTGAACCTAACAGGACCACGGAGTTAGATGTACCACAAATCAATCCTGCTAGTGTGACGAATCAAGGAGCTGAGACTAGAAAAAGGAAATTCAAATACTCCTCATCACACTCATTAAAGGATATCATTTTTTACCCTACATCTAGTGTTTAAACTCGTTCTAAGCTTAAAGATCTCTGTGCTTTTCACGCGTTTGTTTCTCTTATTGAACCAAAGAAGGTAGATGAGGCCCTTCAAGAGCCAGACTGGATCATTGCTATGCAAAGTGAGCTTAACGAATTTGAAAGGAACAAAGTCTGGACCTTGAAGCCTAGGCCAAAGCATCAATCAGTCATTGGCACACGATGGGTATTTCGAAACAAGCTAAATGAGAATGGTAAGATCGTGAGGAACAAAGCAAGGCTTGTTGCTCAAGGCTACAATCAAGAGGAAGGTATTGACTACGAGGTGACCTTTGCTCCCGTAGCTAGGCTTGAAGCCATTCACATTTTATTAGCATTTGCATCTTTTATGAGCATAAAGTTATATCAAATGGATGTCAAGTATGCTTTTCTTAATGGTTTCTTAGAAGAAGAAGTTTATGTGCCTCAACCCCCAGGTTTTGAAATTTCGGAATTTCCCAATTATGTTTATAAACTAGACAAAGTGCTTTATAGTTTGAAACAAGCCCCAAGAGTTTGGTATGAGCGCTTTTCAAAATATCTTTTAGAAAATGATTTTAAAAGGGGGTTGATCGACAAGACTCTTTTTATCAAGACCAAAGGAAAGGACATTTTGGTTATTCAAATTTATGTTGATGATATATTATTTGGTGCTACTAACACATCTTTGTGCAAAAAAATTTCTGACATTATGTGCAGTGCATTTGAGATGAGCTTGATGGGTGAACTCAACTTCTTTTTGGGATTACAAGTTCATCAATCCAAGAAAGGGATCTTTGTCAGCCAAAGCAAGTACACTAAGGATCTCTTGAAGAAATTCAAGATGGATCAATCCAAAGCAGACAAGACACCCATGAGCTCAACATTATCTCTAGATCAAGAAAAGATTGGGAAGAGTGTCAATCAAAAGGAGTATCGAGGAATGATTGGATCTTTACTATATCTCACAGCTAGTAGACCTGACATCATGTTTAGTGTTTGCATGTGTGCTAGGTTTCAAGCTGATCCTAAAGAATCTCACCTCGTAGCTGTGAAGAGGATCTTTCGATATCTCAATGGCACTAAGGAGCTTGGCTTGTGGTACCCAAAGCAAAAAGATTTCACATTAATCGGGTATTCTGATGCAAATTTTGCAGGCTATAAGGTGGATAGGAACTTAGTAAGAGCACATCAGGATGTTGCCAATTCTTAGGAGCATCCTTGATCAGTTGGCACTCTAAGAAACAAAACTCAGTTGCTCTATCCACTGCCGAAGCCGAATACATAGCAGCTGGAGCTTGTTGCTCCCAAATCCTTTGGATATCTCAACAAATGAGAGATCTTGGCATCAACCTCAGAGGTATTCCCATTAAGTGTGACAATACAAGTGCCATATCAATTACAAAGAATCTTGTTCAGCATTCAAGGACAAAACATATTGATGTAAGACATCATTTCATTAGAGACCATGTCGAAAAAGGTGATGTGTCCATATCCTTTATTTCAACTGATTATCAATGGGCTGACATTTTTACTAAGCCTTTGGCAGAGGACAGATTCACCTTCATTAGACGTGAGATTGGGATGCTTAACAAGGATGCACTTTCGTAGGGGGAGCTTTCCCTTTACGAAAGATAATTTCTACTCAGTGTCAAGACCTTTGAGAATTATGTCAAGGTTTGTGAACTGAATGGTAGAGTACAGATATCAGATCATATATATTTGGTTAATATCTTTTTAGATATTTGATCAAGTATATTTTTAACGGATTTTAAAATTCTATACATGTTACACATTTTATTCCCCCATCCGAGTACATGTTTTATTTTTGGAACAAAATATTTTCAAATATTTCCCTCCTATTTTAACTTGTTAGAAGGTTTGAATTTTGAATGGAATTTTTTTTTTTCAAATTGGCAATGTCATCATTACCCATCCTTGGAACTCTAAACCCGTCCAATCAACTCCATCACCCCACTCTACTTAAATCCCAATTTGTACCCGATCCTCTCACCACTTCAACTTATCCAAACCTTTCCCATTCTACTTCTCCTTCAACCTCTCAAACTGTTCTGAAACCCTAGCCGAAAATCTCCATGGCTCCCAAATCAAAGAAAGCCTCCACACCCAAAAGACTTGGCGCCACCCCCAAGGGACGCTAGGCCACTGCTACTTCCCCTCAACCTGAACCCACTCCACAAGCAATCGTCCCAGCTGTTGTCTAGAGCACCATCCCTGAGAGCACGACTACTGTAACCAAGGGCTCTAAAAAAAGCTCAACGAAGAAGCCTCTCAGTGCGAAGCAGAAAGGGAAAAAGAAAATCATCGCTGAGGAGGTGAATGATGAGGAGGAAGAGGAGGATCTCGACGCTATTCTGGAACGGGATGCCGCCAAGGAAGCCGAGGAAGAAGCTTTGAGAAAGAAAGAGGTCGAGCTGGCAAAGAAACTGGCCGAGGAGGAGGCCGAGAGAATTCGAAAAGAGGCTGAGAAGGAGGTTCCCATTGAGGAGGAACCAGAGGAAGAAGAAGAAGAGGAAGACGAGACAGGCGATGATGAGGATGCTAAAGGAGACAACGAGGATGCTGAAGGGTCTGCTGAGGACTTGGGGTCTGAGGACGAGGAGGAAGAGGAGCCAGAACATGTTGCCTCTCCTTCTCCTTCTCCTCCTCCCCCGTCTCCAAAGAAGCGGAAAGCCCCAACAGCTGTCAAGCCTCCATCTCCCAAGCGTACCAGGAAGGACACTCTCAGAAGTCTTGAGGTGCCTGCCAAGAGGGCTGCTCCAACACTTGCTCGCAGAAAGAATGCTGATCCACCCGCCTACATCCAGGTAAACCAATCCTTACCCTCTTCATGGTTTGAAGATGCTGAAACTGCTGAAAAGTGGGTAGATGAGTTTCGAACTCGTAAGATTTGTTGTTCTGATTTTTTAGATCTTGCATTCTTTGAAGCTTTGAATTTACCATGCATATCTCTTCTCAAACAATCCTCTGCCTGGACCCTACTCAACCTTGAATCTATCTACTATCCTCAACTCACCCGCCTGTTCTACATAAACCTAAAAGCCAAACACAATGCCGACGGTTGGTCTTTGGAATCCATCGTCAAGGGGGTTAGAATCTCTTTCAACTCCATTGACTTTGTTGATTTCCTTGGCCTGCCTAGACCTTGTCCACCCTCTCTCGAGAACCCCATAAAAGAACAATGCATAGCCTTGCCCGATCCAAATATCTCCTACCCGAAGCATCCAACAACACCTCAAAGCAGCTCACCCACTCATCCCTTACCCTAGAGGCAAAGATTATTTTTAACATCATTGTGCGTTGCCTCTTACCCCGTCTAAACTCTGGCTCTCTCCTTACCGATAATGCCATGATCCTTCTATACCGCATCTTAAACGGCCTTGATCTTGATATGGCCAACACTATCCTTGGATCCATGGCTCATGCTAGAAAAGCCAGAAAAGGAACTCCCCTCCCCTTTGCCACCCTTTTCACCCATATCTTCAAAGCTTCTGGAATCATTTTCAAAAATGAAGAACAACAGCGTCATATGGGTAAGTTCGACTCCAAGAGCCTTGAAAAGATAGGCATCACTCGGCCCCCCCAATGGACTTGGAGTCTTGCCTCTCCTTCAAAAGCTCTTCCCACTGCCTCAGTCGTTGATGAACGCATGGACAACCTGGAGTTGGGCTTGGAGGAAGTTCGCCTGGATATCAAGGAGCTGCACAAGGAGTTTATGACGGAGATGAGTGGGGTAACCAAGCTGTTGCAAGATCTGAGGTTGCTGCTCACGGATGATGCTCCGGACGATGAAGCTTAAGCCTTACCGTTCCCTACCCTAACCTAATCTGAAACATTGCTGGTTTTTGGAAACCTTTTCAAAACTTTTGGTGACTGTTTTACCTCCTCCCTTTGTTGAAAGACAAAAAAGGGGAGATGATATGTGGTGTTAGACTTTTTAAACTGTTGCGATTCAAAGGTCTTGGAAAACCTTGGTTTTGTTTTTGGTTGGATATTTTTCATTTTTTAAAATTATGATCCAACATTCGTCTAACCCATGCAGATACTTAGTCCGATGCTGCTTATATTATATATGTTTGACTAAGTTGCAGGGATGCACAGGTTTTGTCTTTCATCAAGGGGGAGATTGATAACTCCACTCCCTTGATGAAAATCGGAATAAGATTTCAAAGGCTTTGATAGTCAGTTTATGTCAAAGGTCTTGAAGCTACAACAGTGTTGATGAAACACAAAACCTGTTCCATATGATATTATGTTCGAATATTATTCTATGCTATTATATGCTTCCAGATATTATTTTATATATACTAACATTTCAGGAAGATTTTCGAATATTATCTCCTTCCTTAAGCTGTAAATGGAGAAGATTCAAATCGGAAGATCATGACTTCAGAAGTTTCCAAAGATAGAAGATTGTGAAGAATCCAGCTCAAGCCATGATTCTCTCTAGCCGTTGGTGAAGATCCTTAGGCGTCGATTTGTTTCAATATAAAGAAAAGGAAGAAGAAGACAACCACACATTCGTTGAACACAAGTTTTCATACATTCAAGCCCTCAAGCGAGATCTATCTTCTTTGCATGCTCTCCGCTAGTCCTTAAGTGTCTGTTATTTCATTTCAAAGTATTTGAGAGTTACACATTGAGCTTATAGGATATATTTCGTGATAGTGTTATACTCGAGAGTTTGTAACTCAGGAAGTGGACACTAGGCGATTAGTTCACTAAGTGTAAAAAGATTGTACTAGATAGCATATAGAGGTGGGGCTCTTCTAGATTGGTTTAGGACTCCAAAGAAACGTGAGTTGACTAGATTGTAATTGTATAGGAGAGAGGCTTCTCAGTGAGCTATTAGGATCCTAAGTCTTGTGAATCAATAAAAGTCGGTTGAATCCTAGGGTTGTGGAAGAATCCTAGGCGGGGACGTAGGCCAAGTTCGTGCCGAACCTCGTAAATAATTCATCGGGTCCTTTATTTACTGCTTTACCTTATTTCCGCACTTGGTTCGAATTGTTTAACTTTGTGATTCAGGTTTTCAGAGAAAAGACTAAGTCTAATCTCAATGGGTTTTACACGAGCTTCAAAAGTCTTGGGACTATCTGCAAAAAACCAGCATACTCTATTCAACCCCCCTTCTAGAGTATCTTTACATTACTTTGTTTTACATTATCGAACCTTCACGGTCTATTGGGTTTTGCTTGCACACTAAAGTGGGTGGATACTAGGGTTTGCTAGCACTATAAATAGACCCCTTGCCTAGGCATTTCAATTCATTCAATAGACAATCATTCTCTTATCTCTCTAAGAGGGATCTGCTTCCCTTGTAGAGCGGAACCCCGAAGTACTTTTGTCTCTTATGTTTTGCATGAAGATAGTCATGTTAGACTAATCTTCCACTCATCTGCTTGTTAAGATGTTGATTTGGTTATGATTTCTAGGTTCTTTCTATCTTATTATTTCATTTCCTTTGCACTTATATGGTTATTCTGTTGCTACCTAGACTAAGTTGAATCTAGCTAAGGTTTCGAATACCTCAGTTGTTGCGGGTCGAACCTATATAGTAGGAAACACATCTAGTGGTAACAGGTTGGGAAGCGGGATTGTGTGAGGAAATCGACATTTGAATAATATTACTTATAGGTAGAGGCGACGGCTAGTTTGACAACTAGTTGATAACTTGCTATAAACAGTGGGTTATATTATTGAATTGCTAAGGAGACTAGGTACCTAATGCTTCTCGAACCTCATGCAAGAGTTTAGGGAGTTGATAGTGTTCGAATAGGAAGATATACAACTCTGTGAACAACCCGATCACTATGATAATAAGAACAAAGGAACGAATAGCCATCCACGTCGAGATAAGCGGGTGAAACCACTCATAATATTCACTCATTGCTACTGTGCTCACAAACATCAACCAACTGCGTTGCTATGTTATTTCTCCCTTTTTATTTTGAGTAGTTCACAAGAAACATACTGAGTACATGCTCTTTGTGGGATCGACACTTATACTTATTCACTATACCAGTGTTGAGTAGTAGGTATTTATTTTAGCGAGAATCAACGACCGGTTTACCACTCATCACTACCACAACGTAAAATTTATTATTCCAAGTTATAGTGGTGATTGTGTAGGATTCAACGTTTTATAACATCTGATTTGACATTTTTATAACGCTCAATTGAACGTTAATTTGCGGTGTATATAGGGTCCGTGCTTTTTCTCTCAGTGGATATTGATAGCGCACATTTAGGTAGGCATAATAGGTTGCATTTAGCTTGGTTAATGTGCATAACATGCATGATTTAAGTAGAATTTGCATATTTACTCTCTATGTTGGTGGAGTCGGAATCTACAAGCGTTTGTGTATTATTTCTGGTAAATGTGGGTCCGAGAAGGACACATAGGTTGATAACGCATTGGATGAGAAAGTTAAGTTGATCTAAGAAGCTTAAACGAAGATCTAAAGAGGTCTTGAGAAGAAGAAGAGAGGCTAAATGAAGAACAAGTCTGCAGAACTTGTCATCAGACAAGCTGAACTTGTTTTGCACTTTCTAGAGGTCTCAGTTATCTGATTGACTATTATGACCATGCGTTGGAAAACTGTTTCTGAGAGCTAGAACTTTCATGTTGATGGCTGAGCAAATTCGATCAGGATTTTCCATGAATGACAGATGCAACGATCTTCGCATTAGAGGCAGCGACCACCACATCTGTGGCAGCGACCGCCGCATTTATGCAGCGGCTGCCGCAACTGCTTGTGCGACGCGTTTAGGTTTTTAGCAGCACGTGTCATTCTGTCTAAAACCTAATTTATCTACTTCTTTTTTGCTGACTTTGAAGATTATAAGAGGGGATTAGCCCTAGGTTTTATTCATTTAAGAAGAGACTAATTTCATTATTCATTCAATTAGGTTAGAGATCCAAGACAATTTAGTTTAGTTTGTGAGGTTTGTTCTCCATTTGCGACTAAACTCTCTCCATTCTTCTTACAATTTGAAGCTTTGTTTGGATTAAGTTGTGAGTTTTTTAATCTTGTTCTTATTTCCTAAATTTGAATGTTTCGACTTCTTTGTGCTTGAATATTTGATTTTTTTTATTCTATCTTGTCTGATCAACTAGGTAGCATCAATTCAATCACTAGGGTTTTGTAGATTCCTGGTTGTGAACCTTAACCTAAGTAGCAAACTTATCCCTTTAGGGCTGGTTGAACTAATTGGATGGGTAGGAAGTTGAATGTGTTGTGAAATCCCTGTTTAGGGGTTTCAAATACCTTGATTAATCTCTGAACTTAAATCTATTTATTGGGTTAAATTCTTCTTTAGGGACTTCTCATGAGATAAGGGTTTCTAGGACTGGTTGGACTAGTAACTAAATTAGATCGGGACAAGGACATTCATAAGAAGACTAAAAGGACAAGAGGAAGCTACAGGATCAACTTAACCAAATAAAGTGGATAGTTGTAGGTGGAACTGTTCTATCTAAATTGTTTTGCATTAACTGTCTTTATATTTTATTTTATATTCTTTCTAATTCAATCATCATAGACCCCCTTTCTACTAATTGGTAAATACACATTGCATAGGAATACTTAATTCTCTGTGGGATCGACCTCTTACTTGCTTATTGTACTAGTTTGTAGGTTAGAGTTATATTGTGATAGGAAACACAATGATTTCCTCATGTCAGACAGTGGCTATGAAGCTCTCCAGATTTATCCCTCCCTCTCTATAGAGAAATCACCTCTCCAAATATCCCTCTCACCTCTCTCTATAGATCCCTCTAATCCTAAATTGATAAAAAATAGAAGGACAATAAAATCTCATCATAGAAGCTACTTCTCTCTTCAACTTGTTCCACCTTGGTAAATACTCTCATCTCATTTTCATTTTCATCTCTTACCTTCACTTTTATTGACGTGATTCTCTTCACGCTCGTGTATTGGCGTAGTTCAATTTGCATGTCCTTCTCTTTTACTCTCATTCATTTCCTGATTTAAGGGTTTTTTTTACCCTATGCTTTGTGCTCTATTTGGATGGCGTTTTATTTGTTTGATTTGGAATTTATTTTCTAGGCATCTTTTGAGACATCTTTTTCAACTAATTACAAGTCTAATTTAGAGCCAACGTCGATAGCGATCAATAGGGAACCCATTCGACGGTTCTAGATAGGCGTGGCCACGGGTTACGGGTCAACCCGTGACCCACCGGGTCGTACGGGTCAACGATCTGCCGGGTCCGGGTTGCTGGGTAAGGGCGGGTAGCGGGTTAGGGTTAGGTTCGGGAGTTTAGTGACCCGTGACCCGCCGGGTCGACCTAATTTAAAAAAAAATGCCGTTGGAGTGGGGCCCACAGGTCGGAGCCAATTTTTTTTTTAAAATATAGCCGTTGTAACGGCTAGTAGACTCGGGGCTATAAATACCCGACTCCTCTTATCACAAATCCCATCCAATCCATCAATCACCTATCAATCTATCATTCTATCAATTTGATTTTCATAAGCTCGTACGTTGTAATCATGTCCGGTGACAACCTCAAAGAGGCGTTGTTTAAAGATCACTATGATAAGGTGGATGTGCAAGCCGATCGATCATTCGTAGCCGTTTGTCGTCATTGTGCTAAAAGGTACAAGATGCGGAATAACCTTGGCCATGGTAATTTGAAGTCTCACATCACCAACAAGCACCCCGAGAAGATTAAGAACGATGGCGCTTCGGGCTCGAGTGGAACGAGTGGTGGTAAAAACTAGTCTATTATTCCTATAATCCCATGTCCTACGTCCCAATAATAAGTAGTGAGTATTGTAGTAATGTAGTAAGTTTATGTTTTACGTTTTTATGTTATGTTATGTGAATCGGTGAATGTGAGTCGTGATTTGTAAACGTGTATTCGTCTATCGGTTTACAATAAACTTGTGTTTGAATGATTCAAAGAATATTGTTTTATAAGATAATATTTTTACTAATTAACTAACAACTTAGAAAAAATTACCTAAACATGTTGGGTTTCATCAACCGAGTTACTAGGGGTCGCAAGAGTGTTAGAGGAGCCCCATCTTCATCGACCCCGAGTGTCGGAGGAGGCGGGTCGAACCCGGCGGCGGCACCAAGCCTTCGTCGAAGTGCATCGGTCTCGGCGGCGAGTGGATCCCGACGTCGTCGAGATGATGCTCTACTCGCCGACCACGTCGACAAGATCGAGGAGGAGGAGGAGGAGGCCGATCTCGAGGCCGAGGGGACCCCCACCCCCCAAGCCGGAACTCCGACGATTCCGACCCAAGAGTCGGGGTTCCCCGCCGAAGGAACTCCGGCCGATGGCGACCCTATTACTACGGCGGAAGTTCGAGCCGCTACTTTCAAGTATTGGTTCACGAAGTCGGAGATGCGGATGCAGAAGAACAACTTGGGGACTGATTCCGAGGATGATGACGGAATAGAGACAGAGTCCGTTGGGAGCTCCATTGATGGCGCGGTGACAGATGGCTCAGGAGGTGGTGGAGGATCCGACGATCAAGAAGACTAGAAGAGGAGGTAACCGGGCCGGGGTTCAGACATACAGGTAAAAGAACTACGTGGGCTTTGATTCCTCACCCCCGGGAGGATACGTAGGCAGTCGGGAAACCGATTCAATCCCTTCTTTCTTCCCCCCCCCCCCCCCCCAACACTCCCTAATACACAAATTGTACAACTTTTTTGTAATTTGTAAAACTTATAGAGTTATAAGTTGTAGACTTTTTAGTTTTGAAAATTATAAGATGTAATATTACATATTGTATTTTGTACATAAAGACTAAAGAGTCAAGTTATGATTTGTGAACACGAAATGATATTTGTGAAACACATAGGCGTTCAATTCCCGTTCCCTTTCTCGACAAATTCGATCCGAATTCAGAGTCCGAAGTCCAAAACAAGCGCAAACCCGTCCAACCCGGGTTCCAACTCGTCGGGTCGACCCGACGGGTACCCGGCGGGTCAGACCCGCCGGGTCAACCCGTCGACCCGACGACCCGCCGGGTGACCCGAACCCGCCAACCCGTTGAAATCCCGGGTTAGGGTTCGGGTCGCCTTCCCCCGACCCTTGACCCGGCGGGTCAAACCCGTCGACCCGCCGGGTCTGACCCGTGGCCACGCCTAGTTCTAGATTCATGATCCACCTACTGTTTGAGTAAGTTTCAGATCTTTGCAAGAACTTTCAGATTTAACAACAATTTATTTATTGTAATATAAATTATTGAATATTTTCCCAAACAAATATGTTGATGTTTTATTTATCCGTTCTTGCATTTTTTCTTTCTAATAGAACTAAAAAAAAAAGACTAAAAAATAAAGCATTTCTCCTAAATTTATTCCATTATATGTACCACTAACAAGACTTGTTAAGGGTGCCTTCAAAATTAAATTAACTATTAGATGAAACTTGAGAGAACAGAAAGAAGCAAATATCAATTGCTTTAAGAGGAAATTGGTAGAAATCTCAAAAGAAGACCACTAATTTCACTACCATAATTTGTCAAAGAAAACCTGCAATGTTTCGATATATTAATTCCATTCATAGACACCCCATGCAATGTTTCGATATATTAATTCGTTCATATGTAGATTTTCGATATATTAATTAAATTTACCTTGATGTTTGTAGCAGTTCAGTGTGGGTTTGGATAGGAAAAAGCTAGAACCTAAGAGTTATGTCATGCAGTATGTTGTACTGTGACCTTGGATGTCTTGCACACGGCACTAGCAATTGATTTTTTTTAAGTGGTAAATCCATACAATGTAAAACGTAGTTACAAAAGTGTTATGAGAAAAATCAAAAGTGTTATGAGAAAAATCAAGTATGAAATATAAATTCTAAATTAGACTCCCTGATCTCTGCAAATTAATTACAAGACTTCCTCCCGCTGTAGTAGAAGGTAGTCAGGATCGATCCACGAGAAAGCGTGTCAGCGCCCGCCTTTTCAGTTTCAGAAACTCAACAGATTTCGGCCAGAAGAGCACTCGATATCGACCTTACCACTCGATATTGACCACTACGTCGACAGAAACTGCAAAACACATAAACAAGTAGAAACGAAAAGAAAACTAAAACCGGTCGATATTGACCTACAATACTTGATATCGACCAAAAATTTCGACCCACAGTTGCTCAATTACGACCAATCACAGAACAAAAAATCTCACCTTTTCGCAAGACATAACTCAAAATTTGATGAAATAAAACAATAAACTAAAGACTTCCAAGATCAGGGTATCAACACCACAATGATAACCATGTGAAATAACTCAAAAAGGCATAAAAGATCATGTTTTTCATCAAATAACTTTCGTTATTAACAAGTAAGAATATAGAGGCATTCGCATAAACCCTAATTGTTACTAACCCTTTTTCATATAATTAATCCAAGTTGCATTAAGATTACTTTCGCTTCAATAACACAAACAAGGATCACATTCAACTTTCGCAAAAGAATCATGCTCATAGAGATAGAAGACGAATTGCATCCCAAGATTGTACCTTCTCTTCGATCATCATCAAAAGATTGTACCTACTCGCTCTTCATCATCAAGAAAGACATCAATAACAAAAGGGAACTAAATTGCATTAAATAAACTAAAAGAAAGCTTACAACCGATTGAAGCCAAATCGCCTCTCAACTCTCCACCTTCTCTCGCCACAAGCTCTCTCTCTCTCTCTCTCTCTCTCTCTCTCTCTCTCTCTCTCTCTCTCTCTCTCTCTCTCTCTCTCTCTCTATGACTTGAATTGGAACTAGAATTGAATGAATAAAACTCAACCCCTATGACTTTATTTATAGTGTTCATTCCCCGCTAATCTAGGAAAGAACAACCATATCTATATCTAAACTTTCTATCTAAAACATTAAGATAAATTTTGGGAAATAAAATAATTAAATCTATAAGGAAACTATATCTAAAGTGGATAGATCCTCCTTCTCTTGATAGAACATGTCTTGAGTTGATAGAATATCTCTTGCTTGGTGTGGAAGAAAGCCAGCTCAGCACTCGCACTCGGACTGCTCGAAATCGTCCTCTGTAGGTTGGTTGATATCGACCAAGTTTGGTCGATATCGAGTTGATTTCTCGGATTCTTCTTCTGACACTCAACTTCGGCTTCTGACCGGAATTCCGACTTGACTTTGGTCGATATCGACCAATATAGGTCGAAATCGACCTATCTTCATTTCTTCACTCAATCTTGGCCTTCTGGGGGAAAATCGACCTGGTTGACTCGATATCGACCAACATTGGTCGATATCGACCTCTTCTATTCCGCTCACATTCTCTGGTCGATTCTGTCATCTCGGCTCGATTTGATCCACTCGATATCGACCTACTCCAGTCGATATCAACCTCTTCGTGATTTTCCTTCCTTTCTCCGAATTGCTGTAAAAACGCCTCGATTTCTGCGAAATTAAACAAAAACTAGTGTAGATTCCATAATTTGGTAAATAAGCATAAACTACATAGAATATGTACTATTCCAGCCCAAATGTATGAAATGCATGCGGAAATCGATATAAAAGTAAGTATAAAACATGGAGAATTAGGCTCACAACAAACACCCCATACTTAAGCTTGCTTGTCCTCAAGCAATACTTTTAATGGTCGTTCAGGGAAAGAAATCAAAACTCTCAACATATTAGATTCATTGCCATATATCCCTGCAATCAATTACTATCCTCGAAAAGGTACTAGTGTCACAAATCCATGCATGTGCAATTAAAAAGCAACATCTACTAACAAAAGGAGGGTTATGCAAAAATCATTCATTCGTTACAAAGCATTATTAATCAAGAGGACTTTAATTTAAGCTCAATAAGAAGTAGATTGGTAAAAGGCTAAAGGTGGGCAATTTTTGGCTATGTGGTGCTAATGATCCGGGGAAATGGAGTACTTTCCAAACTTTCATACCACATTCCTTCTTCCTTTGATTTCTCACCTTTCGCTCATTAGCTCAATGCTTTTTTCAATATTATGCTTTTACCTATCTAACCTCAGCACTGCCTTCTCGCGAGTCGCAAACATGAGTATCAGGAATGGTCCCGGATACTTAGTGCTTCATACTCCTCACCTTGTGTCCCATCTCGGTGAACTATTATCTCAACGATCATGGTCCATCTACCTTTATCTCATGAGGTGACCGGATTTTCTTTCACTCATTAAATTTTCCATAATATTTCAGTTTCCTGCCAAACTCCATGTAGGATATATAACAACAAAACAACCATATAATAATCTCCATGATGTAACATCATGCTCAACATAATCCCCGGATGGAAATAAGGTAAAGAATGGGCAATATTTAGATCACGTGGAGCGATAATTTGAAATAAGGCTTATTATGGCTTTTGTGATGCATAAGCATATGTAAGGCTAAGATATAAACAATATGAGCATTGTATGGAAAATGTAAAGTCCTCCGTCCTTTTATCATGCAACATGTCAAAAGCAACTTCAAATTTTACCTCATTTCATGGTTTTCAAGAAATATATGCACTTCATTGTGACTTCCTTTTAGTAGGCCATTTCATGCTATATCTCTAATGAATCTAATTTTGCATCGTCAAGTTCAATTAAAACTACCATGACAATTATAAAAAAAATTCAATGGGGGTGATTTTTTTCAAACTTTGGAAAACATGCATATAAGTAGATAAATCAAATATGAAATCCAAAGTAGCCATGTATAAGCAATTCAAGAAATAAACTTAAAATTATGCACACATAATGTCAAAAAAATCAAATATGCGCAAAGTAAGCCCTTCCCCCACCCCATACTTAAACATTACAGTGTCCTCACTGTATAAAAACAAGGGTAAAGAAAGAAACTCACTAGATAGGCGTGCTAATCATCGGAAACGAGTGCAAATGCTTCTGCAGAACTGGTCGATTTCAAGTGACTTGGTCGATATCGACCTAAATTACTCAAAATCGAGTAGGCTGTTGCTTCCTTCTTTGTATCCGCAAAAATTGTTAGAGAAGAAATACCCGCAATAGAAAAACTTAAAAATAATGTCCTAAACAAAAAACAAAAGCAACAATGTCCAAAAATCCCAAAAAACTAATTGTCTATTTACAAGCTCTAGACTTTATAGTTGCTAGGCCGACTTTCTCCATTAAGCTCAAGTTGGCATCTGCAGGGCCCATGTAGCTTTGACTTCAAACAAGACTCCATTCTTGGCCATCAGTTGTAGTCCTCCGGAATGGATCTTGTTCACCGTGAAGGGTCCCATCTTTTTCTTTTTGAACTTGTTAGGGAACCAATGATCATTTGATTTGGAGACATAGACTTTGTCTCCTACTTCATATTCCTTAGGATCATCATTGGAAATCCTGCACAAGCACACATACCAAGGCAAACCTCTCCCATGTATAGATAAATCTTTAATTGAAATAGGAGAAGAAAGATCCATATCTTGGCTTACCTTTGCAGATTCTTCGTCATTCAACTCCTGAGGATCTGGTCGATATCGACCAATATCAGTCGATATCGAATGTTGCTGTTCTGGTGGAGGTTCAGTCGATGTAGACGAAGACGGGTCGATTTGGGTTGGTCGATATCGAGTGATATTGCTTGAAATCGGCTGGCTTAGTCCCGGGAGATGAAATTGACTCGATGAGGGGAGGTCGATATCAACCAAGATTGGTCAATATCGAGTTGTTCTGCTTGATATATGCTGGCTCGATATCTGGTGGCAAAGTCGACTCGATATCGACCAAGAGAGGTCGATTTCGACTGCTGCTGTGCCCCAGTCGATTTCACTGCAGAATGTTGGTCGATTTTGACCCCATACTTAAGACCTAGCAAAGCATCCGAAAATAGTTAGTCCATATCGACTTACCTTGGTCTATGTCGAGTAGGTCCTCTGTATCGTCGTTCAGGATGTCCATGATCTCCTCCACTTGGGCTTCCATATCCCTCTTTTCTAGCTCCTCGGGGGTCATATTTCTTATCTTAGGCTCCCCGCAAGTAATGTACATGGCTGATATAGACTTGACCTCTTCCATAGGACCTGTTTGCCTTCCAATTTTGTTAAAAGAGTACTCTATTACCTCATCACTGATGTTGAAAGTGAGCACTCCCTTCCTTACGCTTATGTTGGCATCCACCGTCGCCAAGAAGGGCCTTCCTAGAATGATTGGGCAAGCAGGGTCCTCCGCCATATCAATAACTAAGAAATCAGCAGGGAAAAAGAACTTACCTACTTGCACTGGTACATTGTCCACTATGCTTGTTGGGATGACCACCGTGTTGTTCGCCATGTAAAGTTTTGCATCTACAGGTTCTAAGGCACCTATCTTAACTTTGGACCAGATTGATAAAGGTATTATACTCACACTGGCTCCCAAGTCACATAAAGCATTGAATTTATATTGACCAAATCCAATGGTTATAGCAAACTTACCTGGATCTGGCCTCTTCTCTAGAACGTCCATCTGGCTACACTCTTCTCCGATCTCAACCATTGACCACTTTTTGCTCAGAATCTCCTGTAGGAACTTGACGTAGGATGACATCTCATTAAGAGCTTATGTGAAGGGTATTGTGACGTTGAGCCTTTGAAGCATCTTTATGAAACGCTGGAACTTCTTCTCTGCTGGATCCTTTGGAGATTTCGTCGGGAAAGGCAGCTTTTTCTTCGTCGAAGGTCCTGATGTCGAGTGGAGGGGGTCGATATCGAGATGTGTCTGGTCGATATCGAGTGATGTTTGGTCGATATCGACTGGACTGGTCGAATTCTGGGCAGGCAGGGAATCTTGGTAGATATCGGGTGGGAACAGGTCGATATCGACCGGTTTGGTCGATATCAACTCATCTCCAGCTCCTTCCTCATCCGTCGTTTGCTCGGGCGTTTACATCTGTCTCCCACTCCTTAGGTTCATGGCAGCCACCTGTCCTGTAGATTTACCCTTAGGGTTAGGTTCAGAGGTTCCAGGGAGCGTACCTGATTCTTTGGGGACGGATGTAGCTAGTTGATCAATCTGGGTGTCAATTGATTTTCGTCAGATATCAATTTCCCCAAGCCTAGAGTTTGCATCATGCATCTGAGTGTAGATATAATTAATAGACTGCTTGGTGTCTGAATGATTCCTCCACATCTCCTCAAGAATGGTCTGTAGGTCATCCTTCTTACCTTCTCTATCAGGGTGACCAGGAGCTCTGTAGTGAGGGGGGTTCTGATGCTGGGGCTGGCGATAGTAGTTCCAATTCTGGTTCTGATGTGGCCTTGAGTAGTGTCCCCGCTGCGTACCTTACCTCTTCGTGGGACTCTACTTGATATACTTGATTGACGTGTGGGCACGCAGTCGTGTTGTGCCTCATAGACCCACATTGCAAACAAGGTTTATCTTTAGAGAGGAATTTAACTTGTTTGGTAAGGCGACATACCTGATCGTTGTGGAATTGGTCCCTGACGTCCGGATCAACCTCCTTTAGTGGCACATACAATGACATAGATGGCGCATGCCTTTCATACCTTTCGTCAGAAGAGGCCGCATAAGTCCCATATGTGTTGTCGTAGTTGGCCAGCGTCTCAAACACCTCCCAAGCACGGCGTGGAGTGTACTCGAGATATCCATAGGCGGTGTAGTTGTTGATCACTTGATCCGGTCCTTAGTAGGCGCATCCAGGCAATTGAAGATGATCTCTTGGATGACGTAGGGTGGTTGTCCGTATGTAGGACAGGATTTCAGAAGCTTTTTGTAGCGCTCCCAGACATGTGCAAGTGTTTTCCCTAGCTTCTGTCTGAAAGCCGTGATCTGTTGTCTGAGAGGAGTTGTCTTTGCAGGAGGAAAGAACTTACTGATGAACAAGTCCTGCAGTTCGTTCCAAGTGCGAATTGATTGTGCTAGTAATCCTTCTAGCCACTGTGAGGCTATTCCTGCAAGGGACCAACGAAAAGCCTTTAGTCATAGATATTCTAGATTAGCACCATCAGCAATTGTTTCACATAAATCTAGAAAAGTAGTAACATGCTCTAAAGGACATTCATTGATTCTTCCCCTAAATTGACTCCTCCTAATTTCAGTAATAAAAGAAGGACAAATTTCAAAATTAATAGAGGGAAGAACGATCACTGATTCTGGAACTTCCAGAGTAGGATGCAGATACTCCTTTGCGTTGGCTGGGACATGCTCAATCCGCTCCTTAAGTTCCCTTCTCGCATTGATCTCACGATCTACCCTTGCCTCCCACCGTTGTTGATTATGTGCATATTTCGCCTCTCGTCGGGCGTGTTCTGCTTCTCTGGTGGTGAATTCCTCTATCCATAGGCGGAATTGCTCAAGCTCCTGTGCTGGTATGAGATGGCCCAAATTCTCGTCGTTGGGATGAGTCGCCATAAGTCTCCTCCTAAGTCTTTGCTGAAGATGGAAGAAACATTCTGGCTCGATAGGGTCTATGGGTGTGCGATCAGTTCTTTGCATGCACCTGAAAAACAAAAACAAAAATAAACAAGTAAAAAGAAACTAAAAAGCAAAAAGAAGAGTAAAAAGAACTAAAAAGGGAGCGATTGATTGCTTGGCCGACAACGGCACAAAAATTTGTTAGGAGGAAAATCAAGTATGAAATATAAATTCCAAATTCGACTCCCTAATCTCCGCAAATTAATTACAAGACTTCCTCCCGCTGTAGTAGAAGGTAGTCAGGATCGATCCACGAGGAAGCGTGTCAGCGCCAGCCTTTTCAGTTCCAGAAACTCAGCAGATTTTGACTAGAAGAGCACTCGATATCGACCTTACCACTCGATATCGACCACTACGTCAACAGAAACTGAAAAAAAGAAACAAGCAGAAACGAACAGAAAACTAAAACCGGTCGATATCGACCTATAGTACTCGATATCGACCAAAAATTTCGACCCACAGTTGCTCAATTTCGACCAATCATAGAACCAAAAATCTCACCTTTTCGCAAGACAGTACTCAAAATTTGATGAAATAAATCAATAAACTAAAGACTTCCAAGATCAGGGTATCAACACCACAACGATAACCATGTGAAATAACTCAAAAAGGCATAAAAGATCATGCTTTTCATCAAATAACTTTCGTTATTAACAAGTAGGAATACAGATGCTTTTGAATAAATGATGTCTACTAAAATAGCCATGTTGAAATGCATAGTTTAGCTCCATATTCTATACACTTTGCATATTTCAGGATGGGAATATCTTTAATTTATGTAGTATATGCTTATTTGCAAGAAATGGAGATCTACATAAGTTTTGGTTTAATATTACAGAATATGGAGCCATTTCGGGACAAAACCAAGAAGTGAAGACGGGAGCTCAAAGCTACTCGATATCGACGAGTTTTACTTGATATCGACAAACAATGTCCGGGCACATCACTGATCGAGGAGCAGCAGATCGAGGAACTGAAGATGAGCCAACTGGACTCCAGAAACTTACTCGATATCGAGTACTTTACTCGATATCGACAAAGACCTAAAGACCAACCCGGAGTCGAGGAACAAAAGTTGATCGAGAAGCCGAAGACGAAGACATGCCGGGCAACACTTACTCGATATCGAGTACTCTATTTTTGGCAAATAAGCATAAACTACATAAATTTTGTACTATTCCAGCCCAAATGTATGAAATGCATGCGGAAATCCATAATTTGGCAAAACCTTCCCCGGACCGTCGGGGAAGGTTTTGGAGGATATGCAGACAGATGAGTCAGGGAACCAATAGCAGCAACCCGTTCTCGGGATGCCCTTAACCCCGAAAAAGTCATGGAGGGACACGGTTGGGGGGGGGGGGGAGTGTGGATCAGCCAAGGACCTCCATTTACAAGGAGTACCTAAAAGGGAAGGTCTCCATCTCATTCCCAAGGGGCAAGAACGGGGACCCGAAGGTCCTAATCAATGAAGATTTGATGGACGCCCTCGCAAGTGTCTGAAATTTTCACTGGTTGTGAAGCTGATGGGGACTTCATTACCCTTGCTGGTAATGGAGAGGAAACTGCGGGATCTATGGAACAAATTTGGAAAGATGCAAGTCATAGACCTACCATATACAAAATTCCTCGTTCATTTCGACACTGAAAAAGGCTATATGAAAGCGCTTTCTGGGGGTCCATGGTCGATTTTTGGTAAGTGCCTAGCCTTGAGAGCCTGGACACCAGAGTTTAGACCAAAAGATGCGATCAAGATAGTTCCGGTGTGGGTCAGAATTGTGGACCTCCCTCTCCACCTCTATCAGGAAGATGTGCTCCTACTTGTAGCGGAGGGTTTGGGATCGCCAATTATGTTCGATAGCAGAACCATCTATACTGGGAGAGCCCGATTTGCAAGAGTGTGTGTGGAAGTCAACCTAGAGGATCCCCTCAAAGGCTCAATCGGAATCAATGGACACCGTTACCCGGTGGAATATGAAGGTATTTCGTCAATTTTCTTTGGATGCAGAATGGTGGGGAATATAAGATCAAAATGTCTTTTTGTGGCCGAGAAATCTTTGGGGGAAGCCTCTAATGAGAACAAGGAAGGTAGGGAGAGCGGGGAATAGAGAGTGGAAGCCATCAGTTTTGCGGGAGGGATTTGGTTACTCTGGAATGACATCAAGGTTAATTTGGTCGTAGAGTTGAAGACTCCTTACTTCATTCATGCTTCTTGGGGAAAGGAATGAATTTGAAGAATCTAATAGTTGTCTATGGTCCACCCACGGTTGCTCGACGTGGTCAATTGTGGACTGAGTTGGAGGCTGCCTTTAGGAATATATCGGGAGACTTATTGGTAGGGGCGGCTTTAATATCATCCTCAACAAGGAGGAGACTCACGGTGGAACTGGAAACTTGCATAGGGACTCGCCCTGTTTCAAAAACATAATAGGTAAATTCAATCTCATAGACATGGGGTTCACTAGCCAGAGCTTCATTTGGCAAAAGAAGATTCTCGGTGATAGAATTATTTCCCAACGTCTCGACAGGGTGTTGATTAGTGTAGAGGGTCGCATATCTTGACCGGAAGCTAGGGTTCAACACCTGCCTAGGTACTCGTCGGACCATTGTCCTCTCCTCCTCGAGTTGAACCCGAAAGTGGTCAACGACAAGAAAAGGCGTTCTTTTAGGTTCGAAGCTTCCTGGTTTACTCATCCCGATTTCTTAAAGCTAGTGGAGTCGAAATGGTTGAGAGGCTGGCCGATCCGAATGACCTTACAAAGTCTTACGTATGAACTGCAGGACTGGAACGGGAAAATGTTCGGCAACATTTTCAAAAGGAAACAGCTCCTCTTAGATGCTTTGGGAGAGGTCCAAAAACAGCTGGTGAGGGATGATGCCGAATTGATTAAGGATCAGGAGGAGCGAATTAAAGCTAAGCTCGATAAGGTCTTTGAGCAAGAAGAGATCTTGTGGATGCAAAAGTCGAGGGTGAATTGGTTAACTGCGGGAGACATGAACACTAAATTCTTCTACACCTCAACGATTATTCGTAGGAAAAGCAACAGAATAGAGGGCCTCTTCAACGCCAAAGATGAATGGGTGGAGGAGAAACAGGAGTTGGAGGAGATTGTAATGGACTTCTTCGTCAAGTTGTATTCCAAGGAGAGATATAAAGAAGTGATGGCGCTTGGGGAGGCTGATTTTCCGAGTGTTGATGATAAGGTCTAGGAGGAGTTATATAAGAGGGTCTTTGACACAGAAATCTAGAATGCTTTCAAAAGCATATAGGAGCCTACAAAGCCCCGGGGGTTGATGGATTCCAACCGGTTTTCTTTGAGAAATGCTGGAAAGTGGTCGGAGAAGCTGCCACGTCTCTGGTGAAGGAGTTTTTCCTCTCAGGGGCACTACTGGAAGGTTTAAACGACACTCTCATCACCCTATTACCAAAGGTGGGTAAACCCGAGAGGATCAACCAATTTCGTGGCATAAGCCTTTGCAATGTGTGTTACAAAGCCATTACTAAGGTGATGGGAAAGAGGATGCAGTCGGTTATGAACTTATTGGTTAGTCCAATGCAAGAAAGTTTCCTTCCGGGTAGGCTCATTACGGACAACATAGGAAGTGGTCCACTCTATGAGACAGAAGAAATGTGGGAAGGGATGGATGTGTCTTAAACTTGACCTCGAAAAGGCCTATGACCGACTGAGCTAGGATTTCATCGAAGAAACCTTGAGATGGGCTAGACTCCCAGAGTGATGGGTTAAGTGGATTATGATTTGTATCTGTGGAGCTAGGATGCAAATTCTATGGAACGGAGAGATGACTAATCAATTCTATCCGACTAGAGGAATCCGACAAGACGATCCGATATCGCCATACATCTTTGTGCTCTTCCTAGAGCGTCTGACGCATATCATCAATAAGGAAGTGGAAGAGGGAGGCTGGAAACCGATTAAATTGGCTAGAAAGTCTCCTGCTATCTCCCACATATTCTTTGCAAATGACATCTTGTTGTTTTCGGAAGCCTCGGTGGGCCAGGTGAAAGTGATGAGAAGGTGCCTGGAACAATTTCGTGAAGCCTCTGGCCAGCGGGTTAGCCTTCCCAAATCCAAATTTTTTGTTTTAAAAAACGTGAAGCTGGAGGTTGTTTCTAGAATTGAAGGGAGCAGTGGGATCGTGGCCACGAGTGATCTGGGGGTCTACTTTGGGGTTCCGCTGCTGCATAAAAGAATTCAAGGGGCCAACTTTGACTTCATCATTGATAAGTTCTCGGCGAAGCTGGCGGGATGGAAAACTAGATTGTTGAGTTTTGCATGGCGCACCACGCTTACCAGGTCGGTTTTGGGCACCATTCCAGTGTACTGTATGGGAGTATTAAGCTTCCCGGTAGGTCTGTGCAACAAAATCGACAGGCTTTGTAGGAAGTTTCTTTGGGGTTCGACGGATGGTAAGAGAAGAGTTCATAAAGTCGCATGGGAGGAGGTTATCAAACCAAAAGATTTGGGAGGACTGGGTTTGAAATCCATGGAGGAATTGAATTTAACACTTATTGCTAAGCTCGGGTGGAGATTTATTATGGAGGAAGAGGGGCTTTAAAGAGATGTATTACAAGGGAAATACTTGGGTACAGTGTTGGGTTCGTCGACTAGAGCTTCACATGTCTGGAAGGGGATTAGGAAGGGGATGAGCTCGATTATACAACCGGGCTTGAAATGGAACATAAGAAGTGGAGAGAGCGTGGATTTTTGGAAGGACAAGTGGGTTTTGAAAGAACCTTTGAACAATTTCAAAATCCAGATAGCGGCCGGGCAGGAAGGTGTGATGGTTTCTAATATGTAGAACCATGACAAGGGCTGGCGGTGGGAAGAGATCGGCAAAAGTATTCCGTCGGGTGTTCTCCTGAAGCTGGCGGCGTTAACAGTCACAAAGGGAGACGATGTGCCAAGCTGGACTCATACCAAAGATGGCGAATACTCCACTATCTCGGGTTACAATACCTTGTGGGGATGGCATGAATGGCAAGACAATGATAAGGGTTTCTTCAAGACTCTATGGAAGCTTAGAGTTAACGAAAGAGTCTGAAGTTTCATGTGGCTTATGTGCAAGGGTGGTGTTCTCACGAACATGGAGCGGGTCAGAAGAGGATTCGGTAACTCTGCCTTATGTCCAATTTGAAATTCGTTTGATGAATCTTTAGAGCACTTGTTTAGAGATTGTGGTGCTGTTAATATTTTTTGGATGCATGCTATCAAGGAGAGGAGTCACAAAGATTTCTGGAAACTACCTTTTGCGGCATGGATCAGAAGGAATGTGATGGCCATTGGGTGCAATGAAGGGGACAAGGACTAGAGTGCATTTTTTGCACTGGCGATGTGGCGCTTATGGAAAAGAAGGAACATCGCTATCTTCCAAAGGGAGATCGAGCCAGCTTTTAGTGCTAATGTGTGCAAGGAGGAGTGCAAGAGCTACAGGAGAGGCATGGAAGCGGAGGGAGCTAAGTCTATGACGAGGAACAAAGCAATCGGACATATTCACTCGGGGAAACCGCCAAGAGGGTGGGTGAAAATCAATACCGATGGGGCTCAAAGAGGGGAAGAGCGGGCTGCTGCAAGAGGAGTCGTGAGGGACTCGGAAGCCAGATGGGTCTGGGGTTTCGCCTATAACCTTGGTTCATATTCGGTTCCGATGGAGGAATGCTGGGGGGTCCTTAAAGGCTTGGAGCTGGCGTGGGAGCTTGGTGACAAGGAAGCCTTAATCAAAACAGATTTAGAGTTGATGGTGCAGCTGCTATCGAAGAGGATTAGAGCTTCCCACCCGTTGTTAAGCCTGGTTAACCTTTGTCATGGCTTCATTAGTAGAGATTGACTTGTCCAATTTCTCCATATCTATCGAGAAGCTAATGTGGTTGCGGACGCCATTGCCACATTTGCTCTCTCTCTACCGGTTGGTCTTCAAGTTCTAACAGAAACCCTAGACTCTATTTCTGCTCTGTTGAGGGATGATGTGCAGGGCCTTTCGAGGCCTAGATTGTGCCCTGTATAAACTCTTTGTCTCTTCCTTTTGTTTGTTATTGATTTGGGGTTTCCCTCGCTCGTTCACAAAAAAAAAAAGCTTACTTTTACGTTGCTTTTCCTGTCACTGATTCCCATTATCTCCCAACCGTAAACGAGTTAGGCCCTTTTTGCTTTTGGACCCGTAAAAAAGATTAATGCTATGTCATGAGTTTGACAATTAAGGATGGAGGACTCCAGGCTTTAGTTCAGTACCCGGCCAGGTATTTAAGTTTGCTATGAAATAGAAGCATTACTGTATTTATGCGCTTGAAACTTGGATTTCCCCATATCCCTTTATGTACCATCTCCAATCCTGCATGTATCCATTTTTTCTCATTTCTGGAAGCCTTTTTTTGGATGTATATATGTGAGCTAGCTGCTCGATCTCTCCTAATAGTTTTTTAAAACCAGTTGTTTATTTATTGTTTAATTGTTTTCCTAGGCTTAAGACTAATGAAGCTTTTGTGGGCTGAAAGAAGCATAAGTTTAATCATAAAAGAAATTGAGTAGCTAGCACCCGGATTTATGGTACAAGGAGTGGAAAAGTAAGGGGGTATTTGAAAACATATATTTTAAAAATAAAATTAAACAATTAACAGTTTAAAGAAAAGATAAAGTGGGAAGCTTTCTTTGTGGATATTGGGTTTCTAGTTTGAGGGGGTGGTCTGGGGTGGTCGGAGGCGGCGCTCGGTGGTCGGATTAGGGACGGCTTAGCGGTGTCGAGGATGGCGTCGTCTCGGCTATTAGGGTTTTTCTCTCTTTTCTCCATCTTTTCCAGGAGGGAGCAGTAATCCTGATTCAGAGTGGATCTAAAGAAAAAAAACAACTCGAGATCGACATCCAGATGCCTGGATCTGCAAATCCCTTACTCGCATCCCCAAAATTTCACGTCTAAAAACCCGGATCCGCATAAATCAAAACCAAAAAGAGTGGGATTGAGAGAAAAAGAAAGATAAGAACACGAGAGAAATAAAAATTGGAGAAAAAGAGAGGATCATTCCGAGATCTATAGGCGAGATTTCAGAAAGAGAAGGTTGGGTGCTTCTTTCGGCGGTGTGGTTGTCCGTCGGTGGTGCCTCTGTTGGCGGGTTTGGGCTCGGCCCCGGCGTCACTAGCGGTGGCTTGGCTCCGGGAGCTTGGGTGAAGGGTTTTTCCGTGGCGAGGGTTCTGTGGTGGCTTGCGGGTTTTTGTGGCCTAAAGCTGCTTGTGATGGTTCACCGGAAAGGAGTTTCACATACCAAAACGACGGCATCCATATAATAGATAAGAAGAGGAGTATTAATCGACACTCGGATTGTAGATTGAAGAAAAGGCTCTCCTGGAAAAGAAGAAAAAAGAAAAAGGAAAGAACCATGGATGTTGAGAGGAGGAAAATAACTAGAAGAAACCGAAAATGGAGGGAGCATCAGCTGCAAATCAGGTTCTTTTGTTCCCTTTTTTCTCTAATATTCCCTTTTTGGACTGAGCATATTCGACCTTCTGCATTCAAATCTGTAGAGAACCCTAGAAACAACAGGAATAAAACAAACCACTAGAATGATGAATTTTGTAAAAATTGCTTAGGAAATGTTGGAAAACATGTATACATATACTATTACAAAGAAAATTATATAGAACCCTCGGACTCTATGAATAGATCTTTCATATGTACCAAAATAAAATATTTCTGAACCCGGCAAGCGACCTTTCGTCTATTGATCCTGGTAAGTGACGCTTTTACCTTTGATGGCCCAATTTTAAGTGACATATGTGAATCGAATTTGATAAACTGGTACTCTGCCATGACCAAGATTGACGCTATACTCCTTTATGAATCTATTTCAGCTTGTGTGTTGCTTAGTGTATTATTCTTAGATGTGATATTTTTAGAACTTAAAAGCTACAAATGGTTGATTCAATTGATTTTCGTAGGTGTGATTTTCTTGCATGGAAAAAATATGAAAAGGTCTAAAACATCCACATGTTTTGATGGTGAAAAGAGTACTGATCCAATTGAAACCAAGATCCATGGGATGAAAATATTGAAACACTTACCCTATGAGGAGAAATGCTATCTGGATCAAAACAAAAGATTGTCGAACCTTACAATTGACCTATCGATTCATGATCCCGGCAAGTGGTGTCATTACCTTTGATGGCCTGACTTTAAGTGACATATTTGAATCGAGTCCGATAATCTGCTATTATGTGTACTCTGTCATGACAGAGATTGATGCTATATTCCATTTTGAAACTATTTCAGCTTGTGCTATGCTTTGTGTTATAATCGGCGTGATCCTCTTTGAGCTTAAAGGCTACAAATGGTTGTCTCAAGCTCAATTATTTCTATCTCACTCTCTTGAAAAACTGGAACTGGAATGCAGGAAATAAGTTGTAGAACAAATTTATGTGAACAAGGATGCCAGAACCTCTAGTACTAAGTATGATCCAAGAATTAAGAGTTCTGCAATCTGTTACCTTGAATGTGATCGCATCATCAGGAAACATAGCATATTTTGGACCTCTGAAAGTGCTCCTTGGCTCTTTGTTTGCAAGATTCCTTATCTCTGATTTTTGAACACTTTCTTTGATATATTGTATGTAAATTTGGCTGCTTTGATTCGCTTGAGTTCCTGTGATCCTTGTTATGTGTGGTGGGCTTTCTCTAGGTGGCATGGGCTGCTGCTCCTTGCCCTTTTGAGCAGAACTAGTGGAACAATTATATGTGGAAGAAAAATGAAAATAAGACGACATTCAAGTACAAGCATAAGAGGAAGACATCAAACTCCTTGCAGTTTGTTTGTTTTTTATTTCTGGTGTGTTTTTCAAATTGACAAAATCAAGAAGAGATGGTGCTTTGGGCTGCCTTTGTGTGGCCTTCCTCATGATCCCATTATGAACCATGATCCCATTATGAACAATGATCCCATTATGAATCCAGGGAGCTATGGTCTCTAAGCCATGCTATCTTAACTTGAAGATTGTGACTAAGTTCACAGGTAACAGTGGCAAATCAGTTCACATCGTGCTGTTAAAGCATGGAAAGAGACTGCTCAACTACGTAGACACCCAAAGAAAAAAAGAAAAAAGAGAGAACATGCCTAAGTATAGTTACACTGTACTAAGGAAAGGAAAGTATAGAGGTAGTAGTCACTCAAATGAAAAAAGAGAAAATCGGTAAAAATCTTGACCAAATCTTCTCTTTGACAGCCTACAATTGCCTTCATACCGTACTTGCACCCATAAATTGTAAACAGTCCTTGACTAGTAGACACAAAAGAGTTATGTTTGGTTCTTCTCATTTGTTGGGGGCTTTTTGCACGGGGTTTGCCTTTACCTCTTGCAACTTTCTCCTTATTTATGTTGCTTGGAAAAACTAGGGTTGGCATAGTACGGTAACCACCAAAAAATGGTGATTACCACGTACCAACCACAAACTGGTGGTACGCAAATTTTCATACCACGTACCAACTACAAGTCGTGGTTACTGCATATGTGGTAACCACAACTTGTGGTCGGTTACCATCGGTACATTACCATGGTTACCAAGCTGTAATTCTGTTTGTATTTTTTTGAAACTCTTTGGCTACCTTCCGGTAGTCATCAAAGTTATCGAACGAAAAAATATGGTTACCAAAAATAATATGGTAACCACCTATTAAAAGTTCAAATAAATCAAGTTCATAATCTAAAGTACAAACCAATTCAAACCAGCCAAGTTCAAAGTCTTGAAACAAACCAAGTTCAATTGTTCAACCATTCAAAATGTTCATCCAAGTTCAAACAAAACAAGTTCAAAGTCTTCAAAATGGTCCTATTGTTTCTAGTAGAAAAAATAGAAAGGACCAATTTAGGTCAAAATCAAAAGACAAAATATAAATTAAAAACATAAAACTTAAAACTTAAAGGTAATAACAATAAAACATTAAATAAAAAAGTTAATATATATATATACTCGGTAACCATGGTATTCGTATAATTTCATTATCATTACTGTACCACCTTCACGTGGTTACGACCATGTTGGTTACCACAAGTGTGGTTACCAATATAGTCGGTTTGTGGTTGATACGTAGTTGGTATGGTAATTTCCATACCATTTGTCAGCCCTAGGAAAAACCATATACCCATAGTATCACAAAAAGAACACCAAAATGGAAAATTGATCTCATTGGAAAAAAGACTATCCTAAGCAAAAATATACAGAGACAGAAAATTGTATCGATTGAAAAAATATACAAAACGGAAATACGAACAGATAAACCAACAAGTATAAAGATAATTAGCACAGGATGAAAATTTGTACAAGAAACTGTTGTGGAATTGGGAAAAGAAACATATGGACCGAGGTAGAAATCTTTTGTAAAATTGAAAATATACAAATTATGGTTCCTATGGAAACAAAAATGGGAACCCAACCCCAGGAGACAGTTTGGAAAAAAGCTGGTTTTGACTTAATTTGTTGGACTCCGGCGCGTGATAGATCGGGTGATCTTTGTGTGTTATGGAAAGACTACCAGATCGTGAGCTGGGAAATTGCGGTGTTGACAACGGATGAACGATTCACCACCCTTATAATAGAAGATAACAACAAAAGAACCAAATTGGCATGTTGTTTTGTTTATGCTCCTTCCCAAGAAAACGAAAAGATCGAAGTCTGGCCAAGACTCATGCACCATATTCAGATGATTGACATCCCCCTCTTAGTAATAAGGGACCTTAATGAGATTCAATGCTCTGGTGAAAAACTTGGGGGCTCTCATCCAAATCCTAACAGATTTAGTAGATTACTACATTTCAAGGGCCAATGTAATCTTTTGAACATTCCAACAATCGGAAACGAATTCACATGGAGGAAAAATAAAACCAAGGAAAATAATATTTACGAAAAACTCGATAGGACGCTGGTACAAGATCTAATTCTTCAATGGTATCCAAACATTCCAACAAGAAACTACGTCTTCTCCTCCTCAGATCATTGTTCGATTTCGATAGAACTCAACACATTACAAAAAATAAAGGCAAGGACTTTCAAATTTGAGAAAATGTGGACACAACGAAAGGACTACCAAAACATCGTTGCACAAGCGTGGAGATTGTCATGTGCAAGCTCCCATTGTTCCAAGTTACAAAGAAAACTCAATCACTCAAGAGATTGACAAAAAAAAATTACATTTGGAAATATTTTCAGACAACTTAAGAAGATTGAGGAACAACTTCCAAACTTACAAAGAAATATACCACACCCAACAAAGGAACAACCAGCAAACAATTGCGATTGATAAACAAAAAGAATAACATCATACAGTACCATAAAATGTACTGGAGCCAACGGGCGAAAACAAGACACCTAAGATTATCCAACACAAACTCAGGGTACCACCACAATGTGGCTACAGGACGCAGAAACAGAAAACTCATAAGTGAAATCATAACCCAAAAAGGAACGATAATAATTAGGGAGGAAAACATCTGAAAAGAAATCAAACAAGATTTTGACAAAAGATTTCATGAAGAGCGGATAAATTTCTGATTACTAGAAGAATATCTAGAATTAATAAACATAGAAATTACAGAAGATGAGAATGACTTTCTCACAAGACCTATTACTAACCAAGAAGTCAGAAAGGCGTTCTTTTCAATCGGAAAAGACAAGTCCCCAGGGCTTGACGGAATGACAGCAGAATTTTACCAACACTACTGGGACATTGTGGGTCCATCGATCATTAAAGTAATCAAAGGCTTTTTCTATTCTGGAAGAATGTTGAAGCAAATTAACCCAAACTTTCATTACGCTGATCCCGAAATGCGACAACCCAAGAACAACAAACAATTATAGACCCATTAGCCTATGGTCAACTATTTATAAGGCAATTGCGAAAATTCTGGCCGATAGAATGAAAACTGTTCTAGGAAAAATAATTCATCCACTACAAGGAGCCTTTATTTCAGACAGAGCGATCCAAGACAATGTACTCATTGCTCATAAAATATTTCACTCCTTTCGTAGTAGGAAAGGTCGTGATAGATGGATTACAATCAAACTTGATATAGAAAAAGCCCATGCCAGAGTGATCTGGGACTTCCTTTTTGCGATTATGTCAAAGTTCGGTTTCTGCTAAAAATTTTGTGGATGGATAAAGGAATGTATCCAAACCGTTTCTTTCTTCATTCTGGTGAATGACGAACCAACTGAGACTTTCTTCCTCACATAGGACTTAGAAAAGGTGACCCGATATCTCCCTACCTCTTTATCTTAGGTGCTGAGATTCTTGCTAGAAAGCTTCAACGACAATGTGAGCAATCATCGAACACCATAGGTTTCAAGATATCTAGAAATGGATCTCGTATTCCATTTCTATCCTTCGCAGATGACATAATGATATTTGCCAAGACAACCCCGGAAGCATGTACAACAGTAAAAACTATACTCGATGATTATTGTGCGATATCCGACCAAAAAGTTATTTTTCAAAAATCAGCATTTCAAGCGACAAAAGGGATCACAAACAACCAAAAACCACAACTCCAATCCTACTTACAAATAACTAACCAAGTTTCCTTAGAAAAATATCTTGGTTTCCCTATTATTAACGGTAGAGTGAACAAGAACACTTTTGAAGATGTCCTTGGAAAATCAAAGAACCACAAATTAACGAAATGGAGAGCAAACGAACTAACCCAACAAGACGGGTGATTCTAGTTAAAGCTAATTTAGCTGCCAACCCAAGTTATGTCATGCATAATTTCATGCTCCCTGCGAGTATACATAATGACCTCGATAGACTTAACAGAAGTTTCTTCTGGAACAAAGAACCACAATATAAACCACTTATCGGTGGGATAAAGTATGTAGACCGAAGAATGAAGGTGGATTCGGAATTCAGAAGACGAAAGACATGAACAAGGCCTTGCAAATGAAACTACTATGGAAAATAATCGTGGAACCGCAAAATCAATTGGTGAAAATAGTTAGAGAGAAATACTTGAAGGAAGAGAGCATATGGGACTACATGAGGAAAAAGAACACGTCGTGGCAATGGGCGAAGTTGATGGAAATTAAAGAAGATTTCTGCTCAGGTCTTATTTGGCAGGTTGGAAACGGAAAAACCATAAGGTTTTGGAAGGACAACTGGCTAAACTACGACACAAACCTTCGAGAAAATAGTATTCGTGCCATAGACCACAATGAAGAACAAGAAACGATCGACCAGTTCTTAAAACCGGATAAAACTTGGAATGTGAAAAGATTAAAAGACTTCCTCCCTTGGGACATCATTCAAAGAATCCTGGAAATACATATCCCCACAAACGAAATCGAAGATAGACTATAATGGAAACCAAGTATTGACTGTTCGCCAAAAATAAAAAATTTCCTATGAAACACCTACTAAACAGGACCCCGACGAAAGTCAGACTACAAAGTAAAGGTGTTCATATCCCACTTGATTGCCCTCTCTGTAACTATAATGGTGAAGATACTACCCACATCTCTACTGAATGTCAAATTTCTTTATCCATTATCAGAAGAATGGATAGAAAAATTGAGCAAATAATCAGGAACACAGACAAGCCTTACAAGAATATAATTTCGGACATTTTTGGAAATATCTCGACATAACAGAAATGGATCACTACAAAAAAAAATTTGAATTAGAAACAGCTTAAAACCGTTGCAAAAAGTAGGTTTACCGTCGCAGAAACGTATTGACCACGGCTATGTGACGGCAAATTGGGGGTAGCTAGCCCTAGGGTAGCAAATGATGATTAGCGACGGATGAATGTCGTGACTCTGTGGATGCGGAGTTAGCGACTGAATTTTGCGACCCCATGTGCCGTCACAAAATAATATTCCATTTCCCACCAAAAATTGGCTTCATTTTTTGCGGCGACTACAACCGTGGCAAATTAATCCCGCCTTTTAACCCGCCATTTTTATTAATGTGCCAAATATCCTTTCGCGACGGCAACTTAACTGATGCTAAAGCTAACAATCTGACCCTATAGCATCTGTAGGTTTTCACTTGCTAGGTTGGTGTAACAACATTCAAAAACATAAATGAATACCAAGTTGAATAACATGTCATTACATTTAAGATATACAAAAGTGCATAATCGACATTGCATTCAACCGATTAACATAACTTATATACACCAAAAACTTGATTACTAGATATCAGATATCGGATATTAGCTGTCGATATCTCATATCTAATGTTTGGTAGGGCTAGATATCGATATCACTTAAGTGATATTGATATCTAGTGTTAGGTATCTCCTAGATATCAAGTGATATACTCCCTCCGTTCCAAAATAGATGGTCTTTTGCTTTTTGACACGTTTTTTAAGGAGCGAAAAACTCTATAAAATATTAATTTTTTAATTAAAATTTTTATACTATTTGATACTTATTACTAATAAGTATCTAATTATATATAAAAAATGAATTAAAAAATAATATTTCACATAGTTTTTCACTCCTTAAAAAGTATGCTGAAAAGTAAACGACCATGTATTTTGGAACGGAGGGAGTATAATTTATGCGTTTGGCATCACCGAATATTGATATCGCTTCAATATAGTATTAAAATTTTGCTAATTTGATATACTGATAATCGATATCTTGATACCGGTACTAATATCAACGCCAATCAGTTCAAATCTTTTTTGGTTATAAAAAAGAGGAAAAGATAGTGGTTTAGGAAAACAAAGGACGAAGTAGCAGAGCAAGAACAAGTCAGGCAGACAGACGCGTGGCACCATTGAAACGTCAACGGTGTTCTTCTTCTTCCTCTTCCTCTCCCGCGTTGTTAGTCCTCCTACATACATATAATATAAGATTATAAGGAGTCTGGTTTATCCACATTTCTCGTTGATTTCCCTCCGTATTCTTCCATGGACGTCTCACCATGAACGTCCACCAACCACAACTATTATTATTTATGACGCCATGAAACCCAAGAACATCCTCCGCAACATCATCAAGCTCTTCACCGCCTCCTCCTCCTCCAAATCGACTCCCAGAGGTTGTCCATGAGTTTCGATTCCTTTTTCTCCCTTCCTAATCTCGATTCCATTTGTTCGACTAAATAATCATACTATGATTTGTCTTGTTCTGGATGATCAGAAGAAGACCTGGAACAGATTGCCGCGCAGGAGCACAAGCACTTCTCCTTTGAAGCACTTTCCAGGGCCACCGATAAGTTTAGCCTGGATCGGAAGCTCGGCGAGGGCGGATTCGGCCCCGTATTCAGGGTACTGCAACAATTTTGGGGGTTCTAGGGTTTTGCAGTTTGGTGTTTCTGCCATTTTTTTTTTTTTTGATGTGATCTCTTTTCTTTGTGTTTATGTGTTACAGGGAAGGTTGGATGATGGGAGAGAGATCGCAGTGAAGAAGCTTTCGGTTAATTCAAGGCAAGGGAAGACGGAGTTCCAAAACGAGGCGAGGTTACTGACGCGTATACAACACCGCAATGTGGTGAATCTGGTGGGGTATTGTGCTTCAGCGGAGGATAAGCTTCTTGTTTATGAGTATGTTCCCCATGAAAGCCTTGATAAGCTTATTTTCAGTAAGTTCTTTCTTCCAAAATTTTGCTTGCAGATTTTTATCATGCTGTGAATTTCAGAATGTGAGTGGAATCTCTGCAATAGGAATTTATCTCATGCTTCAATTGTTGAGGATCCTCTTTTGTCACACACCGAAGAACCAAACTCACTCGTATCCAAAACTTACCCGCATATTGATTAATATAGGAAGATAAGATCCTGATTCTGCATATCCACTTTTGTCATATTCCTGATCTATATTGTTAGCACTGAGTAGATAGGTATGTGTGACAATTATCCCAGCTCACATTGAGTAGAGGCTTTCTCCGATTTACAATTGCTGGCATTTGAAACGGATTGCGGTTTCATTATCATTCACCTAAAATAATAGCAGAAGGGGTAGATGGCAATTGCAGTGGTCATCAAAGTTTTTTAATCAGAAATGAATCAAATAGCAATTGACATTGGTGGAGACTGACTTACTTAAAGAAACCCACTTATAATGCATGCTCTATAGGCAAGGCACTGAACCGGAATTATCATAGTCGAGTGCATTTGCTTCGCGCTCTAGGTTGTAGCTTTTTGCAGTTAAGTTGAGATCAATTTTCTTTGGTGCCAGAGTTATTGTGAAGTCATAGTTATGTTGAACCACTCTCATGTAGAACCTAACAGAAGGGATGAGCTTGATTGGAAGAAGAGGTATGACATAATATGTGGGGTGGCAAAAGGTTTGCATTACCTACACGAAGATGCTCATTGTCGCATCATCCACCGTGATATCAAGGCTAGCAATATCTTGTTAGATAATAAATGGGCCCCCAAGATAGCTGATTTTGGCATGGCCCGTCTCTTCCCTGAGGATGCATCCCTTGTAAATACGCGCGTAGTTGGGACCAAGTATGTATTTCTTGTCTTTAGTTTCCATCTTAATTAGTTTCCAATCAATAGGTATTTCTCCTGTTATTTTGTGTTGACTGTAATGGATGGACAATATTGACAGCGGATATATGGCTCCTGAGTATCTAATGCATGGAGACTTATCAGTGAAGGCTGATGTATTCAGCTTTGGAGTTCTGGTACTCGAGATAGTTAGTGGTCAAAGGAACTCTTCATTCAACACTAACCTTGGTGCTGAAAATTTACTTGACTGGGTAAGATCTCGTTTTCTTCTCTTCCATTTGATTTCAAAGTATATTCCCTAATTAAGCTCACAAAGCATAACTATGCATTTATAAACCATCTGAACTTTTTGGCATATAGAATATATTCACATCGTACTTCTAGAGACAAAAAAAAAAAAAAAAAAACAGGGCAAAGCGAGTGGTGAGTTTATCATCGTTCAAGATCCTTTTAGGGGAAAAAAAGGGCTGGAAGGTTGTTAGATTAGAAGCAATAATCTAATCTCTTTTAATCTAGATAGATATAGAAGTTGTGTCAAGTCCAAGCATATAGTTAGAAAAACCTTAATTATGCTTACTTACCAACCATATGCTATATTTATCTGTTAGAATTTGAGGGATATACGGATTACCTCGAATAGCGGAAGCGGAATCTAGATCGTCTTGCCTTCGAATTTGATCACCGGGTAGATCTCCATAGCCCTAAATCTCGTTAGAGATTCGAGAGCAGTGGAGAACCTACGATTCACAGCCTACACACCATGTGAGAGCATTGGAGAGGAAGGATATTCTCTCCACGAAGGAGAGAATTCTACGTGGGTTTTCTTTCCTGAGAGGAAAGTCTGACGAACAGACTCCTTAGGGATAGAGATTAGGAGAGAGGAGTCTCTCCTATATATATCTCTTTTATTTATTAGATAAATAAATATATAACGAATATATATTATTTATCCTAATATTAGTTAATTCTTAACGAATAAGAATTACTTACCCAATTACGTAAATTAGACTTTTATATCTTTTGGGCGTATATATAAAATAATGTCCGAATTATAAAATAATTCTAACATCTCCCACTCGCACAAAAGATTATGTTCCTCCAAAACTCAATCTCATACTTGTCGTGTATAGGCCGTGCGACCCGGCAATACTACCTGCATAAAAATCCCGCTAGGGATTAGGTCACAACGTTAGTTGAAAAGTATTGCTGCATCCCTAGGATTATCTTTCATCGGACTAGTTGATACACAAAACTGGATCCCTCTCAGTTTTGTTCAACTGTAATGGCGATTCACAACAGTACGTAACTGTCGGATCCAGCAAATCCCATTTTCGTCAACGATTACTCATAATACCTTCCTTTCGCATTGGCATTACTTTCATGTAAATGATGACCACTTTCCCAGAAATGTCCCACTTAGACCGCATCACTCATGGCCATCGGGACACAACCAAAGTAGCGCATCACCACCACAACCAGTAACCCAAGCCCTTAGTCACTAAGGGTTGCCTTGTTTACATACATCTTAGCTCACACAGTGATAGAGATGAGATCAATCTATCACCCCATAGGGCCGACTAGCACACACCAGTATGACAGTGTGCTACAGGGAGCGCTTCTCTAAAGCGTTGTCCACTCAACCTGTAAAGGTGTTCATCTCGTAGTCACGTAGACTTGAGAACCATTCTACCCTACAACACCTTGCTTATCTGAACCAATGGGCGCAGGAGCATAGTTACAAGTCATATAAATGACTTACTATAAATGACCCATTCAGTCTTTCCCAACCGGAGAGACTTCATCCTGACATCCAAAGATAGTCAATGCGGTTATCATCTCATTCTGTTCCCATAAGAATTGAGATATCTTACACCTATAGTGACGAACACTTATAGGAACGTTTGTTCGTGTGAGAGAACAAACTATGGTTCAGTGACATGTAACATATTTCACGTTTACATCATCAGTTTGCACCACATCAATGGCACAGCATATGAGTTAAGACCAAAGTCCCCCACTTGCTAAAAAATCAAATCAGATAGGTGGCTCGCATAACCATCAAGAGTCAAACATATTATGACAACGTTGTTCTTGAACAACGTCTCTCTGACTAGACAGGGTTTGATCTGAATGTCATTTGATCTCCAACATCATTTGGAAATCCTAGTATTGACAAAAATGGTCAGTCACAACCCATAATCATGACATCCGCTCACCATATTTTGCCACAACCAAATTTTGTGTTTTTAGGAGAATCCTTTTTTCATAATCTCCTCGGAAGCTATTGATGATGTAAGAACCTCAGCTTCCGTGGTGGAAGGATAAGCAAGACAGTTTCTTGCTAGACATCAACGTCTATTCTCCTTGGAGATAAGACCTACAGACTGATGTTGATACATACATCAATGTCTCCTCCCTTAGATCACTAAGATCCATATCTATGTTCCAACATGGACATAGACATCATCCACCATAACACAATACACAGTCTACAAGAGTGCTCTTGCAATCATTTACTGTGTTCAGTGCTTAAGACTCGAATTAGTTTGTAAACAAACACTTGTTCGATTGTCTCATCTCAGCCTACAACAGAATGCGAGATTGCACTCAGTTTCTCAAGTGTTCCTCACATAATCCACTTCCTACATAAGTCCATTTACACATTTCCATATATGAGAATGACATGCTTAAGATTATACGAAATAACCTCATAGACAACTACCCAATTTCTATGTAACAGATTCACCTAACAATTGTATCAAAGTTGTCATGCTAGAATCACAACATAGTTGGCTATTAGTGTGTCATCTGCAAGATCAGAAAGTTAAACTTTCCAATATGACATACTTACAATGATCCATATTTTGAACACAAAGTACAAAACATTTTATCATTGTCATCTAGATGCATGTTTCAATGCTTACATAGGTATGAGTACAAGACTAGTGTCTCTCAAAACCTTAGCAGAAACTTATCTAGAAAACAAATTTCCAGGAGTCCTCTCACTGGGAAAAACTTTGCTATCTAGGTCAACTTGTAAACGGATACAAGTTTTTGTAGCCATTCATCAGTCTGATTGAACACAATCTAACCATGTAGAGAGAAGGTTCCAACCTAACTCTCTTGATCTAGGATATAACTCTCAATGGATCACTTCGCCTATAAAGCTTTAAGAACCCAATTATCTTATTGCTTTATGTCTAGCAAGGATAGAAACAAGTTCGGAACATGGCTTCTTCCATGGACTCATTATCTGTCATCACCATCTGTTGGTTGTGTCTTAGATCTACCAACAGATCACAGACTCTTAGTGATGATTAGTGCTATCTCATTTGGATACTTTTGAAGGAACCACATCTAATGTGTTTCTGAGATATCTCGTGTTCAAAACAACTCCCACTCTAAAGTGGTTTCGATATGTTCACAATTGTTCTAGATGAAAATCCTGAACTCGAAACACATTTGTTCATCAAGTTGTGAGCCAAGAACGAAACTTCTTTAGCTCTGAACATTCTCAGGAACACTAGATCACGATTGATCCAGAATATCCTGAATGTTAATGTGGCAAGACAGCTTGTATTACAACTATCATAGGACGATGTAATGATTGAACTACCAGATGTTATGATGTGGTTTCATCAATCAAAACTCATCCTAAGTTGTCTTAACAACTGTCTCACAATCATGATTAAGAATCCCTGAGCTACGAAAACTCATTTTCCTTATCAGATTGCTCTCATCAATCTTAGAAGTTCGCATTTCCAAGATGATTGAAGAATGTGATCATGTACCTAGCTTCATGCCTAGTACACACATTCTACATGTTATCTTTTATCCAAATTGATTTGATGCAACTAAACAGATAAGGCTAAAATTTTCAAGAACTAGCTGTTAAGCTTATTCTATATTTGAAGGTTCACCAAGTGACCCTTAATCATAAGTACATCTCCCAGAGATCATCTTATGTTTTTAGCCTTTAACATGACACTTGTGCCATCTCCAGGAAGTAACTGACCAAGGATTGTCCAACAAATGAACTACTCCTCAAACCAGCACAATACGCACTCAGCAGAAACCAATGCTTGGTGCTCGGATTTGACCATTTTATGCAACTTCAGTCAACAGGAGAATTTGAAGACAGAAAACTTTTTGAATTTCATCTGAGTTCTCGATCACTCAATGTGAGAGAATTTATGGATATATGTTGACCAACAAGCTCACCTTGTATATCAACATCCATTTATACACCCTTAGATCCATATTGATCTTAAGAGATCATGAAATCCAAACAACACAATAGAATTTGTGCTTTAAGCTTCTAAGTTTTGTAGAACGCAATCTACAAAAATGTAGTGATCTGTTACCAGTAACAGATTACCCTCGAAGCCTCAAGAGAAGTGCTTAACGCAATAAGCATCTCTAATCTCTTTGGACAATCCCATAATGATCATCATGGACATACCCCGAGGTGTGTCACATCATTTTCAGATAAGGAAACATCCTCTTCTGACAACTCTGTCTTTTCTCAGGTTCCGTTGAACCTTTTCTCCCACTCGCTAGTAGAATACCTTTTTAGAGTATGCATTTCATTTACCCTTTATCACTTTGCAAAGTCGTTAAACTATGCTTCCATAGTGACACTTCTCATGAATTACAACAATTCATTGAGGATTAGAAAATGTCAAGATCTAAACTTGACATCATCTTATACGATTGACTTCAGCTAAACTTCGAAGTTCAGCACCAATCATTGGGTATATCATTTGATCTAGTTGCCTAATGATCAACTTGAACCAAGTACGTCGTAACTTCATCATTTGGACCTAGCAACGATTTGCTTATTCCCAATGATCAGATTATGCATAAGTTACAAATCATTTTTGCAACCATTATCACAAAAGTGACAAATTTAACCTCTTGTTACTGAAACAAAATCAGTATACTTATGATCATAACATTGGAACCGAAATCCAATAAGATCTCAAGGCATGTTCCATTACTAGCATCATGGCCTCACATGGTCTTTGAAAGGAAACTTCAGAAGCCCCTGACATTTTCAGGAAAGCTAAACCTACGATATAAATCGATGTAATCTCAGTTCTGCTAACTTCTGATTCAGATCAGTGAAATGAGTATATTACCCGTCTATCACCATTGACCAGAAACATGTTACCGTTTATGCACGAAGCACAAACCAACACATATCATCATTTACCATGACCTCCGAAGCAAAAACATACATATAGCATGCAATCAACTCCGTTAGAACACAGATTCATGACGACATAATCGTCCGTCTGACGATTTTCAAACAACGTATGTCTAAAGTTATCTTCCAAACTGTGCGAGTCAGTCTAAAGATTTGCTCCCACTAGGACCATGTCCCTAAGTGAAACAGAGTATACTGAATGACGATTTTCTTTAGCATGAAAATGCCTTAGAATCATGAGATTAAGTTTTACAACTCTTTTGATCTGAGAAAAATCAAAGTGAGCTTTACAAATTAGAAAATAATTTTTAAAGCCTAAAACTCAAGAGTTGAATTCTCATCAAGTCCACATGCTAATTTTCTAATTTTCAAGGGAACTATATTATTGTTGACGTACCCGAAGTACTCAACATCAGCTCACTTTATTTGTATGTCCAACGTATGGATATACACTAGAACAAATCTAGTCTAATCGAGCAAAGTCAGATAACATTTCTTCATTAGGACTATCGACTTTCAGGATCCTAGACATATAGGTCCTTGCCCCTTAAGGGTTTATTCAGAATTTTTTGAAACTACGTTTAAAAACGATATTCAAAATTACTGAACATATTTCATCCATTTAACAAATGAATTACTTGCTCGATTACCTTGCAATCACACTCAAACAAATCAAGTGTCTTTTCATAATTTCAAGTACATAACTACGTTAGTAGTAAAAACAAGAAATTATTTGCAAGGTTCAGAGATGCATCCCAAATGCCTATCTCTCACAATCTTTACATAAAAGATTTATTTCTCAGATTTTAATTAACTTACATAAAGTCAATTTTCCATTTTAAGTTAATAAGTTATACGCAATAACTATCCGTTAACTCAAAATAATTTTAAACAATTCACGATTGAATTATTTAAATCCGCTCAATTTTCAAGTAAAACGATATTCAAACAAAGTTAAACATCCTTGAAAAACAAATTCTTAGAAAAAAGAATTTTAGAGAGCTCAGTCAGTATGCGAACGTATCAACATAGCTTAGGACTCATCATCGCTCGTTATTAGATAAAGGGCCACATAGGTCGTTATATCATATAACTTTAAAGTTCGTTCGCTTCTATCAAAAATTCAATCAGACACATAGTCCGATCAAAATTTTTGAGAGCATAACCGAAATGTTTAAACATATGCTTGGCCAATTTACCAAAAAAAATAAACAAATTAGGCCCAAATGTTTAAATAAGCCCATCTGAGTCAACACCTTGACCAAGACCTTGCCTGAGGCCCATAACCGACCCAAAGGCCCGACCAAGCCCGAGCCTCTAGGTCACAGCAGCCCGGCTCGGCCCGAAGCCAAACCCGACTCAGCCCGATGAAGCTGTAGCCGCCATGGCCATAAGCTCGGAGCAGTGTTTGGGGTTGCCGGCGACATCCACAAACGGTGGCTCCGGACACCGCATGCACCCACGAAGGATGAGCAATGTCAGGCGCCGCCAGGCCCGGGAGCACACTCGCCGCCGAACGGTCTCCCACTATGTAGAAGCTCCCCACCGTCGACGACCCAGGCGGTAGCGCCGCCGCCTCCCAGCGCTCCGTCGAAGAGCACGATTGCGAGCAAGGCGCTGCCAGGCCATGGATCTTCGGCGAGAACATCCCAGAGCAGGAGAAAGGAACGTGTCGATTGTAACAGACGGTAGCGCCGCCGCCCCCTTGTACTCCGCCGAAGAGCACGGTAGCTCGACGCCGCCTAGCCCTTTTCCCGGCAAGGTCCCCAGATGAAGAATCAGAACAAAAAAAACCCAAATCCGAAAATCCATCTTCATCTTTCAATCATAAATCAAAATCGAGACAGGACTTTCGTTGATTCTAGGTTCACATTCCCAGATCCTCCATCATCCATGCCAAAACCGAGCCAAGAAGCTCCAATTTCTCGGATCTAGGGTTTGTGCTCACGAAGAACATCAACCCAAGAATCAGATCAGTGATAAACGACTGCAACGAATGCAATAGACACATCACAGATCTCGAATTCATCAAGGTAAGAACGAATCGAGCCCCATGAACTCCAATCTCTCAGATCTAGCGAACCCCATGCTCGAAATCAAGAGAAAAAAAATCCCAACTTTTCGAGCAATGAATTCAGATCCGGCAAGCACACACAAGGAGATCGAAACAAGATTGAATCCCAAAAAAAATAGTATGCTATCAGAGAAAATAAGCAAGGGAGCATGGAGAAGAAAAGAGGGCAAAAGATGAATTTCTTCAACACTGGGCAAATAGAGGTTGAAGAAGACAGACTCTTCCATGAAAAGAATTGGGCATATGGGTTACGGCTTCAAGAAAAACGAAGCATATAATTTCCAAGGCAGTAATCTATTCATCAATGAACACGGCTTCAAGAAAAAAATTGCAGTAATCTATTCATCAATGAACACGGCTAAACTGAAAAAAATGGACTTTTCAATTGAATTTAGTTCTAATCTGTTATTCAATCCGATTGAACAAATTCAAAGGCGATTTGAGCCTAAAGCTCTGATACCAATGTTAGAATTTGAAGGATATACGGATTACCTCGAATAGCGGAAGCGGAATCTAGATCTTCTTGCCTTCGAATTTGATCACCGGGTAGATCTCCATAGCCCTAAATCTCGTTAGAGATTCGAGAGCAGTGGAGAACCTACGATTCACAGCCTACACACCATGTGAGAGCATTGGGGAGGAAGGATATTCTCTCCACGAAGGAGATAATTCTACGTGGGTTTTCTTTCCTGAGAAGAAAGTCTGACGAACAGACTCCTTAGGGATAGAGATTAGGAGAGAGGAGTCTCTCCTATATATATCTCTTTTATTTATTAGATAAATAAATATATAACGAATATATATTATTTATCTTAATATTAGTTAATTCTTAACGAATAAGAATTACTTACCCAATTACGTAAATTAGGCTTTTATATCTTTTGGGCGTATATATAAAATAATGTCCGAATTATAAAATAATTCTAACATTATCTAAAAGCCTTTAAAAAAAATCATAGAATAATTCAAAAAATCTTGATCTCTAATTCGAATGATTAATTTGTTAAATTACACAAATTATGAAGGAAAAGAGAGAGAAGAGAGAAAAACTGAAAAAGTCAATAAAATTTTGGATCAGCGAATAAAGTTGAGTTTTGTAATTTGCATTTTTGGAAGGGAGTCTTGTAGGTCCATTTCCCTATGATTTTGATGTTAGCTTTATTGAGACAAGTCCATGAACACCTTTCCACCTTCTTTAACTCTCAGATTGTAGGCTCCTTTTGTTCCACAAACGGAACCTTTTGAGAAGCCGTGAGTACTATCAACTATCAAGCCTTGCTTGACTTTTTCATAAAGAAGGCCTCCATGCTTCCTAGTTCCTATTTGGTTGGTAGTTCCGCCCACACTGGGTCCTATTTTGAGTTCTCTGTATAGACATAGAGGTACATTGGCCATTTCCTTGTTATGATTGGAAAATAAATGTTGAAATTACCTTTGACTGTAAACCAATTCATCCAACTTGAGAGAATCAAATACCCAATTCACAACATCGGCCAATAGCTTCAATCTTAATTTGCATATAATAATATAGAGGAGTATAAGGCAGAATGCATGATCAATCTTAATTGTTTCCTGAACTCTGTCATCCCATTTCCGTCATCACCCAGGCTTACAAGATGTTCAAGAACAAAACAAGCTTAAACATCATGGACTTGGCTTTGCAGCCAACAGCAGTAGAGCAGCAGGTATCCTTGTGCATCCACATTGGCCTCCTCTGCACCCAATCTGACCCATCACTCCGTCCCACCATGCATCGCGTCCGCCTGCTTCTCTCCAAGCCACCTAGCAGCCTCGAGGATCCCACCAGACCTGGCTTTACCGGAACCCGATACAGGAGACCCAAGCTGCCTGCTGCTTCATCATCATCTAATCCTAGCTCATCGAGATCCTTACCCTCTATCCGTACTGCCATTACTGAATCCACATAGCTGACGAGTGGCAGTATCAAGTATGGTACCCACACTTGTTGATCCTTGTGGGAAATATCCATCTAGGTTTAGTTAGGTTGATAATAGGATTTTTTTTTTTTGAAAGCCAGGTTGATAATAGGATTAATTATGAGTGGTTTTGGTATTGAATCTAAAAACAGTCTCTACATTTTTTGTAGTCCTTATTCTCCAGGTATTTAGTCCGCATATGTTTACTTGAAGTTTATCATCAACTTAACATTATGTACTACTCCACTTCAAACACAATTTTAACCAACATTAATCGTGTTCACTTTGTTTGCATATTTGTTGGTAGTGAAGTTTAAAACGATACTAACGATGGGAAATAACAAATAAAAATGTTTATTTTATTTAATAAAACTAGCTGATAAAAATTTCTCTTGGAGAAAAAACAATAGCTGATAATTTGGTCAAAAAATATATGAGTATACAAGATTTTGCTGACACTACAAAAATTTTGACATCCTCCCATAAAACAACAGGAAAGTGGAGACGTAGGTGAAATCTACAATAGTGTTGAGTGAATTGACCATAATTACGGACTAGAGGATCTCAACAAAAAAAAAAACCATATAATTAATGGTCATTTGCATACCAAACTTATTAAATCACGCATCTCTGAAATCAGTCACACAATGCTCAATCTAGATATTGAGCGGCTGAACTCAATCTAGCTAAAGAAAATGGTGAAAGTGATGTCTTTTATGAGAGGTTGGGGGGGGGGGGGGGTCGGTAGATGTCCATATTTCTAACCCTTGTTAGCTAAACTAGTATAATCCTCGTGCCATGGCTCGGCACGAGGAAAATAATATAAAATGTCAAATAATAATGAAAAAAAATACAAATAGTGAATTATATTAACAAATATATAAATAAATATATGAATGGATGAAATCTTTGCGCTAGACTTCGTCCATAGGATTCCTGGAAAAAAAATAGTTTGGTTATATGAATGGATGAAATTGTATATAAAAAGAAATAATGTAAGGTTAAATCTTACATAATAAAGATAAAAAAGGATTATGGGTGAGTGACACCATGTTATCCAAACTTAAGTGAATGTAACCCGCATGTGTAAACAAATTACTAAACACAATAAGACCAATATTATGATTAGCACATTGAATTAAAAGTTATTAGCACATTGAAATAAAAGTTATATAGTCAAACAAATAAAAAATAGTAAATAGAATGTACCTATAATGCTAAAGTATGTAAGATTTCTATGTACACTTCATTAAAAGTAGTGTTGTGAATTGCCATTCTAATCACTTGATAGAATTTCCAAACCAGATTTGCTTGTAACACTTGAGATAGCCACATATAACTGGCCATGACTGAAGACTAGCCTCCTTAGGTATATCCCAACGCAAGAAAGAGATTGACCTTGGCTTTTGTTAATCATCATGACAAAACAGACCGCCACGGGAAATTGTCGTAGTTGAAACTGGAATGGTAAAGATGTCTTTGAAGGGCATATGACCATATGTGGTATGAACACGTGGTCACCAACATTTTGCCCTACCATAACACTATAGGCTCAATGACATGGTTACCCAGCCACGTGACTATCAACATGGTTCCATTGCATAAGCCAACAAATTGATCTATGTTCCTCATCGGTATAATAGGAACACCGACCTTCAATCGTAACATATGATTTGGTATGCCCAAAGCTTTGATGGTATTAAGGAAATCAATAGAATATAACGGATGGTCGGAATTTATACACCCATCCGTCTTCAAGATGCTATAAGAAGTGAGATACACCTTATCATCTCCTGGCATATTAGTAAGTATGTAGTCACTGACTTCATCCAAAGATTCATGCGTCGGAGGAAGGATGGCTTCGTCTCGAAAATAGCTCACATAAAAAAAGTGATGTAGTATTGAAGGATAAGTAGAGTCAATAATTGCTGCAAAAGTGCTGCATTATTGAAAGATAAGTAGAGTCAATAATTGCTACAACAGGATCCCTGGTGTAAGTGAGCAGTAGATCAGAAGGTATCTCTATGGTAGAATCGTCATTGCTATGATCACCCAGGGTAAGGTACCATCACCCACTTGAAGAATGCATTCAGAGAAGTCACAGAGTTCTTGCATAGTGGAATATGAAGAATCTCCCGAGAGTCGCATATTTCTAGTAAGTTTCAGCACTTTGCAGGACTTCCACAAATAGGAGGAATTAATTGATGCTGAAACAATATCATGCCTTATTCCTCGAGGAATAACAGGCAAGATCCGCCTAAAGTCACCACCAAGAACAATAACCTAATTACCAAATGTCTGAAATAAGCTACGAGGATTTGAGAAGTTGAGAACATTCGTTAAGCTTCGATCCAATGCTTCAAAACAATATGTATGCATCACAGGTGCTTCATCCCAACTAATAAGGCGTGCCTTGCATATAAGCTCTGCCAATGGAGTACCTGTCTTGATGTGGCAAGTTGAATGAGAATCAACATATATAGGAATTGCAAATCGAGAATGTGTTGTCCTGCCACATGGGATAAGTAGAGAAGCAATCCCACTTGAAGCAACCGTTAGAACAATGCCAAGTAGGAGGGATGTCCTGAAAAGATGACTTGTTTTATGGCCTCTATGTACTCATTTTCGTCATCCAACATTCCCAATGCATAACATGCTTCCTTGAAAGAACCATGGATGACTCCATTAACCGTTCGAATATCTTTATATGAGGTAGGACCTCAAACTATATTCAATAAGATACTGAGTTAATACAACTCTTTTGCGACAAGAGTGACATAAAACATTATACCGATTGTAAAACCTCGTTTTCTAGGAGTCCATTCACGCTGTTGCGGTTTCCACATGAACTGAGTAGGGAACTTAGCATAAGTTAAGGCTAACTTCTGCATACTTCTTATTACATTCCATCCATGCCAAAAACATAATATTCCGCCTCTCGACTTTGTTAATGACATCATTGATGGCTTCAGTTGCATACCACATTCTTGTTGCTTTAGCAGATTAAAATTCAATTGCTCAACAGAGGTAACCCTATAGTGGATAGGAAACTCGTATATTCGCCAAAGTGCCTTAACAAGAGATAGATACCTGAATATAATAATGTGGGTGAGAAAAATAGACAAAAATGAAATCGAAATCGGTATATTATGATAAATTTAAATGTTTACATTAGAAGTAACACGAGAGATGGAAGGAGATATATAATAAAATACAAACTTTCATTTTTTGGTAAAATTATAAAATTTATTTCAAACAGAAAAGAGTACCTAGCATCTCTCATGTTGCTTGGCACTGTTCTGACGGTTGCTTCAAGTGTGATGGCTTCTCTACTTATCCAATGTGGCAGGACAACACATTCTAGATTCGCAATTCCTATAGGTGTTGATTTTCATTCAATTTGCCACATCAAGTCAGGTACTCCATTGCCAGAGCTTATATGCAAGATATGCCTTATTATTTGGGATGAAGCACCTCCGATGCATAAGTATTGTTTTGAAGGATTGGATCGAAGCTTAAGGGATGTTCTAAGGTCTCAAATCCTCATAGCCCATTTCAGCCATTTGGTGGGAAGGTTATTGTTCTTGGTGGTGACTTTAGGCGGATCTTGCTTGTTATTCCTCGAGGAACTAGGAATGATATTGTTTCAGCGTCAATTAATTCATCCTATTTGTAGAAGTTCTGCAAATTGCTGAAACTTACTAAAAATATGCGGCTCTCAGGAGATTCTTCAGATTCCACTATGCAAGAACTCCATGACTTCTCAGAATAGATTCTTAAAATGGGTGATGGTACCTTGGGTGATTGTTGTTGCAGGAGTAAATCGAGTATTGAAATAGATATGAAATATAGTTCAGACTGACTTCCCTGTCCCAGCAAATAAATACAAGACTTCCTCCCGTTGTAGTAAGAGAATAGTCAGGGATCGAATCCACGAGGAAGCACGTCAGCAGTTCTTAGGTAGCTATAAATTCTCACAGAAGCAGCAGAAAGACAGAAACACAAAAAGGAAAGAAACAAATAAACCCGGCAAGGGCAAACAAAATAAAAGCAAAGAGCAAAGCAAGAAATAAAGCAAAGACAAAGCAAAAACGAAAAGCAAAGCAAAGACTTGTCGACCTCGACAAGAAAAGTAAAGACAGAAACTATAAATTTGCAGAATCTCGAACAAAATTCAGATTTTTGATGAAAATAAATCAATATGCTAAAAGACTTCCAAAGCCAGGGTTTCAACACCACAACGATAACCATGCAAAGTAACACATAAAGGCATAAAAGATCATGCTTTCCATCAAATAACTTTCGTCATTAACAAATAGACATATAGAGGCTTTCGCATAAACCCTAATTGTTACTAACCCTTTTTCACATAATTAATCCAAGTTGCATTAAGATCACTTTCGCTTCAATAATACAAACAAGGATCACCTTCAACTCTCGCAAAAGAATCATGCTCATAGGGATAGAAGATGAATTGCACAAAAAGATCTGACCTTTATCGCATCGCCTCACATGGCCACCGTCGGGCTCACCCCAGCCCCAGAAGTGGGTGGACTACTCACGCCTCATCGCAATAACAGACATTGATTTATAAAAAGAACTAACTTGCATTAAAACTAAATTCAAAGCCTTTACAATCCTGGCAATCAAGTTTCGATGTAAGCCAAACCCCTAAAAACCTTAGAATTCCTAAACTACTCTGTGGAACTAACTTCTCTACCTCTCAAATTGAATGAATAAAACTGAGCCCCCTAGGGCCTTATTTATAGCCTTCATTCCCTAGCTAATCTAGGAAAGAAGATATCTATCTATATCTAAAATTATATCTAAAACTTGAAATGATAAATAAATTATTTAATGGAAATAAATCTCAAAGGAAAAGATAAAACTAAATAGGTAAGTCTTCATGTCTTAATAGATCTTGTCTCCTTGATGATAGAACTTGATGGAATCGGATAGATCTTCGGCCAAATCGACTCCTTCGCGCCCAAGGAATCTCAATTCTACTCGGACAGGTCTCGTCGAGAAGTTTCTGGAAACGGCTCTACTCGACCTCGACCACGGCTCGTCGACCTCGAGTAGGGTGGTTCGTCGACTGGACCTCCTCGGCTAGATCTGCTCGATGTGCTCGGACTTGGCTCACGGGCGCTCGTCGACCTCGACAAGACCTAGTCGATGTCGAGTAGGAGTAGGTCATCGACTAAGTCTCCTCGGGTTGGCGTGCTCGACTGGCTCGGACAAGGCTCGTCAGGCGCTCGTCGATCTCGACTAGGGCTCGTCGAGATCGAGTAGAGGTGGTCTGCGTCTTCGTCCTCGGCTTCTCGGCTCGGCACAACTCGTCGACTCCGGACATGGCTCGTCGATCTCGACCAGGGGTACTCGAGATCGAGTAGGGTTCCGGGAGTCGGGTTGTCTCTGACTCAGTGTCCTCGATCAGCTCTGCTCGACTAGGTCTGCTCGACCATGGCTCGTCGAGATCGAGTAGAGTCTAGTCGATCTCGAGTAGAGTTTTCTCAGCTTTCTGCTCTGTTCTTGAAACGCACTTTCCCGAGTCCTCGTTCGTCGGATTTACGCATATGACCATGCGTTGGAAATCTCTTTCCGAGGGCTACAACTCTCATGAAGACATCAAAGCTTGATTCGGAATGAAGAATGGTGAAAAATGGCGTTTTCTCCGGCCGCAACATCCTTAGCTTCACCATGAGTTTCCTTTAAGCTTCAAAGTGCGTCCGATTTCTGCGAAATATAACCAAAACTTGTGTAGACCTCCATATATTGAAAATAAGTGTAAACTACACAGATTCTGTATTGTTCTAACCCAAATGTATGCAGAAATCGATATAAAAGTAAATGTAAAACATGGCAGATTCAGCTCACATCAAACACCCCATACTTAAGCTTGCTTGTCCTCAAGCAATACTTTTAATTGTCATTCAGGGGAAGAATTCAAAACTCTCAACATCTTAGATTCATTCTTATATGTCCCCTGCAATCAATTACCATCCTCGAAAAGGTACTAGTGTCACAGATTCATGCATGTGCAAATATGTAAAAGCAACATCTACTCACAAAAGGAGGGTTATGCAAAAACAATTTTTATTTTATGTGACAAAGCATTGATAATCAAGAAGACTTTAATTTAAGCTCATGAAGGAGTAGATTGGTAAAAGGCTAAAAGGTGGGCAATTTCTGGCAATGTGGTGCTTTTATGATCCGGGGAAATGGAGTATTTCCGAACTTGAGTTTCATTCCACATTCTTTCTCCATATAATTCATCACCTTTCATAATGCTTTTTAACAATAATAATCCTTTTACCTCTCTAACCTCAACACTGCCTTCTCGCGAGTCGCAAACATGGGTGTCATGAATGGCCCCGGATACTTAGTGCGTTGGACTCCTCACAATGTGTCCCATCTCTCCAAACTATTATCTCAGAGAGCAGGGTCAATCTACCTTTATCTCCTGAGGTGATTGGATTTTCTTTCACTCATTAAATTTTCCATATATTCAAACAATTTCCTTGCCAAACTCCAATAATGATAATAATCACAACAACCATATAACATCTCCATAATGTAACATCATTCTCAACATAATCCCCGGATAAGGTAAAGAATGGAAAATATTTTAGATCATGTGGAGCAATATTTGAAATAAGGCATATTATGGCTTTTTGTGATGCATAAGCATAGGTAAGGCTAGGATTATAAACATATGAGCATTATATGGAAATATAAAGTCCTCCATCATTTTACCATGCAACATGTCAAAAGCAACTTCAAATTTTACCTCCTTTCATGGTTTTCAAGAAAATATGCACTTCATTGTGACTTCCCTTTACTAGGCAATTTCATGCTATATCTCTAATGAATCCAATTTTACATCGTCGAGTTCAATATAAAGCTTCCATGACATTATTAAAAAATTTCAAATGGGGGTCATTTTTCTCAAATTTTTGGAAATTCACATAAATCAATAATGCATCCCAAAATAGCCATGTAGCAATTCAAAGAAATAAAGGACCAATAATGTCAAATATGATCAAATATGCCCAAAGTAAGCCCTTCCCCACCCCATACTTAAAATTTACAGTGTCCTCACTGTATAAAATCAAATAAAAACAAGAGTAAAGGAAGGAACTCACGGGACAGAACATCGAGGTAGACAAAACTGGGCTGGTCGAGTAGGCTTGTCGATATCGAGTACCCCTTACTCGATATCGAGTAGCTCTGTTTGCGTCTGGTGGTTTTCTGAAGTCGAGGAGCGTCTGGGGCTTGTCGATGTCGAGTACGTCTACTCGATCTCGAGTACAGTCTGGGTTGCTCCTCCTTGTCTTTGTCGACTTGGCCTTCGTCGATTCTGACTGGTTCTCAGAGACTCCTTCTTTCCACTTTTCGCAATCCTTTATATGCTTGCCGACCTACTAGTGTTAGTTTCCACACAAAAACAAGACTATCCATATGAAGTATTCTAAAAGACATAAAACCAAAACCAAAAACAAAAACCAAAAACAAAAAAGTTCAAAAGTCCCAAAAGTTCATAAAGTTCTATATACATGCTCTAGATTTTATAGTCGCTAGGCAGACTTTTCTCCATGAAGCATTAGCCTGGCTCATCTTTGTCCGGAGGTATAGGTGGGTCTGGTGGTTCCTCCGGTGGTGGGAAGCGTGGGATGTCATCCGGAGGCATCATGTGAAGAAGCTTAAATCTCCCCGAGCGAATGCTCCATGGCTTCACCCATCCATCTTCCTGGGCTCCAGCTGACATGCATAAGGGAAGAGGTATTTCCACCTCATCTTGTGGAGATTCATGCCACTTTGCGAGGACCCCATACTTGAATACAAACATCGGTTGCTCAAAATCGTCAGGAATGGCCTTCACCTTATAGGGTAAAAGCGACCTTGAAGCACCATGGGCAATGACGTCCGAATTTTGCGTTGGTGGCTCTTCTTCTCCTTGGGATCCTTCCAAAGATTTTTCAAAGATAGATAGCGAAACCGAAATAGAGGAAGGACATACCTGGGTTTCTGTGGTACAAACGATTTCGGCTAGTGTTTCTGGATCAGTTCCTCCAGAATGTGTATATGTCGAGTCCAGGTAGTCGATGTTGACTGGCTCATAGAAGGGGACATTGTCGAACCAACTTGTCATTGTTGATTTGGGCGATTTAGCGTAATGTTCCCATCTACGCAACACAAGCTTAGCTTCTGCCTGCCTCGCACGCTCAGCTTCATGCTCCCTTCCTGCTCTCTCAGCGGCGAGAGCGGTATCCTTGGCGGCTAGTTCCCTTGTAAGCCTCTGAATCAGCTGTTCTGGTGTTTCTGCGGCCGCCATGGCTCTTTTCAGTTTAGAATGGATGTGTAGGACATGTTCCGGATCATCTAAGGTGTCAAACTCAGGTGGTTGACCAGAACGGCGCATACACCTGCGAAGTAACTCAAAAGAAAAGTGAGATCTGACTACCTAAGGCGCGAATGATTGCCTCCCCGGCAACGGCGCCAATTTGTTGTAGGAGGAAATCGAGTATGCAAATAAAATATAAATAAATCAAAGCAAACCAGATTCCGTCCCTTGCAAATAATTACAAGACCTCCTCCTGATGTAGCAGCGGGAAGTCAGGATCGATCCACGAGGAAGCGTGTCAGCGGATCCTAGGTAGAGGTGTAATCTCACGGACAAAAGTCGACCACAGAAGTCCTCGAGCTCGACTAGGGTGTAGTCGACAGAAGCTCGGACAGTCGAACACAGCGCAACAGACACATGAACTGGTGGTCGATCTCGACAAAGAGCTACTCGAGGTCGAGTAAGGCTCGTCGAGGTCGAGTTGGGGCTTCGTCGATTCCTGCACACTTAAGCAACAACGACTCTAGGTCGAGAATCAGTCGTCGAGGTCGACCAGTGGTTGATCGAGATCGACAAGGGAAGGGACGAAAACGAACAGAAAGTAAAGAAAATAAAGAACAAATGCTTTTAGGGTTTCGAACTAAACTGAATGTAAAAGGACTTCCAAGATTGGGGTTTGCAACGACAATAACCAAGCATGCATAAGGTAGAACCAAACAGATTATCATGTGAATTGCATTAAAGGATTAAGCTTTCGCCTTTTCCAACAATTAGACAACTCTCTCAAGAAACCCTAATTGTCTCTACCGATTTTATGTTTATAATCCAAGTTGTTAGCATGGATCTCCATTAGATGGGCAATAAACACATCAACAAGTAGGAAAATGCTCAAAAACATGATAAAGGCCGGATCTTTACCTCAAATATGCATGGCTATCGTCGGGCTCGTCCCAACCCTAAAAGTGGGTGGACTACTCACGCCTCATCGCAATAACAGACATTGATGTATAAAAAGAACTAACTTGCATTAAAACTAAATTCAAAGCCTTTACAATCCTAGCAATCAACTTTCGCTGTAAGCCAAAACCCTAAAAACCTTAGAATTCCTAAACTACTATGTGGAACTAACTTCTCTACCTCTCAAATTGAATGAATAAAACTGAGTCCCCTAGGGCCTTATTTATAGCCTTCATTCCCTAGCTAATCTAGGAAAGAAGATATCTATCTATATCTAAAATTATATCTAAAACTTGAAATGATAAATAAATTATTTAATGGAAATAAATCTCAAAGGAAAAGATAAAACTAAATAGGTAAGTCTTCATGTCTTGATAGATCTTGTCTCCTTGATGATAGAACTTGATGGAATCGGATAGATCTTCGGCCAAATCGACTCCTTCGCGCCAAAGGAATCTCAATTATACTCGGACAGGTCTCGTCGAGAAGTTTCTGGAAACGGCTCTACTCGACCTCGACCACGGCTCGTCGACCTCGAGTAGGGTGGTTCGTCGACTGGACCTCCTCGGCTAGATCTGCTCGATGTGCTCGGACTTGGCTCACGGGCGCTCGTCGACCTCGACAAGACCTAGTCGATGTCGAGTAGGAGTAGGTCATCGACTAAGTCTCCTCGGGTTGGCTTGCTCGACTGGCTCGGACAAGGCTCGTCAGGCGCTCGTCGATCTCGACTAGGGCTCGTCGAGATCGAGTAGAGGTGGTCTGCGTCTTCGTCCTCGGCTTCTCGGCTCGGCACAGCTCGTCGACTCCGGACATGGCTCGTCGATCTCGACCAGGGGTACTCGAGATCGAGTAGGGTTCCGGGAGTCGGGTTGTCTCTGACTCGGTGTCCTCGATCAGCTCTGCTCGACCAGGTCTGCTCGACCATGGCTCGTCGAGATCGAGTAGAGTCTAGTCGATCTCGAGTAGAGTTTTCCCAGCTTTCTGCTCTGTTCTTGAAACGCACTTTCCCGAGTCCTCGTTCGTCGGATTTACGCATATGACCATGCGTTGGAAATCTCTTTCCGAGGGCTACAACTCTCATGAAGACATCAAAGCTTGATTCAGAATGAAGAATGGTGAAAAATGGCATTTTCTCCAGCTGCAACATCCTTAGCTTCTCCATGAGTTTCCTTTAAGCTTCAAAGTGCGTCCGATTTCTGCGAAATATAACCAAAACTTGTGTAGACCTCCATATATTGAAAATAAGTGTAAACTACACATATTCTGTATCGTTCTAACCCAAATGTATGCAATGTATGCAGAAATCGATATAAAAGTAAATGTAAAACATGGCAGATTCAGCTCACATCAGTGATCATAGCAATGCCGATTCTACCATAAAGATACCTCATTTACTTCTCGTTTACACTAGGGATCTTGTTGCAGCAATTGTTGACTTTACTTATCCCTCTATAATGCAGCACTTTTCAGATGTGAGCTATTTTGGAGACAGAGCCATCTTTTCTCCTACTCATTAATCTTTTGATGAAGTCAATGACTACATACTTGCTAATATGCCAAGAGATTGAAGACGTATGTGTGTATAAGTTCTGGTCAACTGTTATATTCTACTAATTTCCTCAATACCATCAAACCTTCGGGCATACCAAATCATGTGTTATGATTGAAGATCGGTGTAAATATTAATCCTGATGAGGAACATAGACCAATATGATGGCTTATGCAATGGAACGAGGTTAATAGTCACGCGGTCGGGTAACCATGTCATTGAAGCTAGTGTTATGGCTAGGCGAAATGTTGGTGACCAACTGTTCATACCAGGTATGATCCTTCACCCTTCACAGACAACATCTATCCAGTTTCAACGACAACAATTTCCAGTGTTGGTTTATTTTGCCATGATGATTAACAAAAGTCAAGGCCCGTCTTTTTCTTGCGTTGGACTATACCTAAGGAGGCCAGTCTTCAGCCATGACCAATTGTATGTTGCTGTGTCAAGGGTTACAACTAAATCTGGCTTGAAAATTCTATCATTAACAAGTACTGTTAATGTGGTGTACGAATAAATCGTACATACTTTAGCTTAACAAGTACATTCTATTTACTATTTATCATTTTTTTTGTTTGCCTATAACTTTTATTTCAGTGTGCTAATCATAATATTAATCTTATTGTGTTTAGTAATTTGCTTACACAGGCGAATTACATTCACTTAGAGTTTGGATAACTTGGTGTCACTCATCCATAATGCTTTTTTTTAATCTTCATTATGTAATATTTAACCTTACATTAGTTCATTTTAATTATGTACAATTTAATCCATTCACATAACCAAACTATTCATGCATGCTTTTTTAGAATGAAAAAAAATTATATAAAATATTAACTTTTTTTTAACATTTGTTTTTATAAATATATACTTAATAGTAAGAACTATGAAATTATTTTTAAAAAATATTTTAAAAGTTAATATTTTATATAGTTTTTACCACCTTAAAAAGCGTACGTGAATAGTAAAACGTCAAGTTTTAATTAACGAATGCAGTATAATTTATGGGTGGTTTTATGTAATTTATAATTTTATGGGTATTTATGTAAAAACTAACCTAATTTACAGGTGGTTATGTGTAATTTACCCTATTTATTAATTAATAATTTATGAAATTTACATATTACAATGTTATTAGATGGCTATATTATTTGGGATTTATGGAGGGGGGTGATGCCAATTGAAAATGAAGTTGGTTTATAAGGACAGGAGAACATAGATGATTGATGATAGAGGCTAAACCTACACCCACAAATGTATGGAGTTCAGTTGTAGTATATCGAGTGTCGAATTACCAATTATTTACTAAATCGAATACCGGTTATTGGACCGGTATTAACGACGGCGGTATTAAATTGGTTAATACCATTTTTTGTGTAACCAATATTATTTTTATCGGTTATCGGTTATTTCATGAAAACCGGTATTAACTTTTGAACAGATATATTATCACCGATTTTTTTAAAATAAAAGGTATTAACTTTTGAACAAATATTTTAATTCCTTTTTTTTTAAATAACCGGTATTAATCTTTCCATTTTTATTTTTTTAAAAAAGCTTCAGGGACACCAATTATAATTGGTATCCATTGCTCTGTTAGAGAAAAAGAACAACACTCTCTTTAACAAATAAGTTAAATAATACACTGATGTACATCAACCAAATTCACTCGTTCGTATCTTAAATACAACTTAGTTCTTAGTTCTTACAGTACCTTAAAATAAAAGAATGAGAAAAGAAAGAAAATAAAAGAGGTGATTATAATATGTAACCTCCAAAAACAGTTGTAGTATTTCAGGTGGAGGAAGACAGCCAGAGACCCACGTTCAAACATTTTCCAAAGAGAAAGGCCGTTTGATGTAGGAGGAAATCGAATTGAAAATACAAAAGATAAATTCAAACACAGTTCTAGCTTGCCCAAATAAATTCAAGACTTCCTCCTGTTGTAGTGGAAGGGAATCAAATTCGATCCATGATGAAGCGTGTCAGCGGATCCTAGATAGCTCACATCCACGTCGGATTTTGACTCAGAAGACCTACTCGATATCGACCTGTGTCCAGTCGATATCGACCAGTTAGTCGATTTCTCGTTCTTGTGCAGAGTGTAGTCGATTTCGAATAGAAAGTGGTCGATATCGACCTGTGCGGTCAATTTAGACCTGTCCCCGTCGATTCCTACCTGCACCTGCAGCGAACAAAAACAAGCATAGGTCGATTTCAAGTGGAAGTGCTCGATTTCGCCCTATTCAGTACTCAATATCGACCCGTTCAGAAGACCGCTAATCGACCGGAAGACTCAATTTCGACTTGAAGAGGTCTATTTCGAGTACCTGCAGAAACTTTGTGTCGGCGAAAGAGGGCTGAAAAATGTGAGGATGGAATCGAAGGATGAACAGAAATAAACCAGGTTGACAAATTCGAAGATAATATATGAAAGAAAACTTCCAAGACCAGGGCTTACCGCAACGACAACCAAACACGCATAAGGCAAGATAATATGAATAAATAATTATGCAATCACATCAAAGGAGCAAGCTTTCGCATTTTCCAACAATTAGACAATATTTTCAAGTAACCCTAATTGTATCTACCAATTTTATGTTTATAATCTAACTTGTTAACATGAATCTCTATTCTTTCGAGTAGACAATAAACATATAAAAGACAGTGGATGATCAAAACATAATAAATATCCAAACTTTACCTCAAGCGCGCATGACTATCGTCGGACTCACCTCGGCCCTAGAAGTATGGCGACTACTAGCTCATCGCAATTGAAGACATCATTGAAAGAAATAAACTTTGCATTAAACTAAATTCAAAATCTTTACAATCACGGCACTCAAACTTTCGCAAAAGCGTCAAAACCCTAAAAGTCTTGAACTTCTAAACTCTATACTTGCTATTGGAATTGTCTCTCTGAAATTCCATTGATAAAAACTAGCCTATTGGCATTAGTCTTTGCTAATCAAGGAAAATAATATCTATCTATATCTCTATCAAACTAAAAGATATAATTTTACTTGAAAGGAAATAAATCATATATGGTAAACTAAATAAATTTTAAAGGGTAATTAAATGTTCCACCTTTAAGATAGATAAAAAGATAAAAAGATAATAAGATAATATATCTCATGTCTTCATGTGCAAGTAAGTCTTCACTCAGAATATCTTCACTCGGAATCAGGATATGACTCGGAATATCTTCACTCAGAATCAGGATATGACTCGAAAATTGTTCTGGAAGTTTGGTTGATATCGACCAAAGTTGGTCGATATCGAGTTGTGTTGCTCGGATTTGGCTTCTCCTCGGTCAACGTCAGCTTCTGGCAGGGATTTCGAGTTGTGGTTTGGTCGATATCGACCAAGTTAGGTCGAAATCGACTTGTCTTTCTTTCGTCTCCGTCAAGTTTGAACGTTGTCGAGTCTAATTCTGCAATTTTCGCATGGCTCTAGTCGATAACAACCAAATCTGGTCGAAATCGGTCACTCTTCATGTTCTTGTTCTGTGCTCAGCTTTGATCGATGAAAGGTGCTCTTCCGTCGATTGTTGAGCTTCTTCAGTAGACATCAAGTGTATTTCAAGTGCTTCTTGGTTTTGCTCCGAATTAGCTCCAAATTCTGCAATATTAAACATAAACTTGTGTAGACTTCTATTTCTCGCAAATAATCATAAACTACACAAATTCACTATATTCCCAGCCAATGTTCGAAAAAACGCTTGGCGGGTGCTTGGCGGTAGGGCAGGGTCAAGGGTCTAGGCAGGGTGTAGGCGGGGTCTAGGCGGATTTCATGGCGGGGATTTGCAGTCTAGGCGGGTTTTGACGACCTTAACGGCCTTGGCGATGGGGCAAGTTTAAGGGTTTAGGCGGGGGTCTAGGCGGGTCTTGAAGGGTTTTTTAGAACAGTGTTCCCAGCCCAAAATATATAAAATGATAGAATAAGAAGCTGAAATGGATATAAAACATGACATAAAACATGGACATCAAATCACCCCACACTTAAGCTTGCTTGTCCCCAAGCAATAACTTTGATGGTCATTTAGGGAAAACCTGCAAAAAACTCACAACATAGTGGATTCATTGTCATATTACCCAACACTCAATTGCCATCCTCGAAAAGGTACTAGTCTTTTCAAATGTGGGCTGTGAATGAAAAGAAATTTCTTGCACAAAAGGAGGTTATGAAAAAAAAATCCTACGACAAAGCAACAATAATTAAGAGGACTTTATGCAAGCTAAAAAATGAGTAGATAGGTAAAAGGCTAAGGGTGGACAATTTTTGGCCATGTGGTGTTAAATCCGGGGAAATTGAGGACTTTCCAAACTTTCTTACCACATTCCTTCTTCATCATGCTCCTCACCTTTCACTCTTTCGCTCAATGTTTTTTTCAATAATAATGATTTTACCTTTATAACCTTTGCACTGCCTTCTCGCAAGTCGCAAACATGGATCTCATGAATGACTCCAGATACTGTGTGCTTTGGACTACTTACCTTGGTATTCCATCCTGCGGAACTAATATCTCAACGCAGGCAGGGTCGATCTACCTTTATCTTCTGAGGTAACCAGATTTTCTTTCACTCATTAAATTTTACATAGACTTTTTAAATTTCCGTCAAACTCCAATAATGATATATATAACAACACAAAGACCATATAATTTCTCCAACAAATTATTCCATTCTCAACATAGTCCCCGGATAAGGAAATAAGGTAGAAAATGGGTAATGTATGACATATGTGGATCAATAATGATATAATGACATGTAAGGCTTATAATATGGCTTTGTGAAGCAAAATAGGTATAGGTATGGCTAGGATTATAAAATGAGCATATATGGAAAATATCAAGTCATCCATCATCTTCTTATGCAACATGTCAAAAGCAATATCAATTTACCTCACTTTTGTGGTTTTCCTCAAGAAAAATTTGCACTTTATTGAGAGTTTCCTTTTCTGTGCAATCTTGTGCAATATCCCTAATGAATCCACTTTTGCATCATCGAGCATATCTTTAGTTTCTATGACACTATTTCTTTGAACAATTTACAAGCTTTGGGAGATGTCTCATATAACAAACATTTGGTTAAGCAATTAAAACATAAAAAAACAAAAAAAATTTATCCAAAGCTTACCATGTAGTAGAAAAATCAAGAATATATAATAAAATAATAATAAGGAGCTTTTCCTCCACCTCATACTTAGAATATATAGTGTTCTCACTGTATAAGTAAAATAAAACAAGGGTAAAGGAAGGAACGCACCGAATAACGCGTTGTAGGGTCGAAACCATGGCTGTAGTAGATTCCTAGAAGTCGATAACGACCGGGTATAACTCGATATCGACTGCAATCAGTAGGATTCCAAGTGTAGACAGGTGGTCGAAATCGAATGGTTTTGGTCGATATCGACCACTGTTGATGCAGGACCATCCAAGACACCTTCGGATGATGTCCTTATCAAGAGGAAGAAGAAGGCTCCACCATGGGAGAAGGTCCAAAGGTGGAAGCTTGGCGTTTTTACATTCGTCCAGCAACTTGACAGCTTTTAGACGTCTCTATAAATGGGTCGTACGGATTTAATATTGATCGGATTGAGGCGTGTCATACCTTGTTGGAACGAGGACGAAGAGATCTACAACTTTGCTGTTGAAGGTTTTTCCAGATTCGTCCTATAGCTTGGCCGAAATCCACATTCTTTGAGATGCTGCTGGTTTTGACGGGATTTTGTTAAGTTTTGGAACATTATATTTATTTCCTATTTAGTATTTCTTTTACTTAAGTTATTTTAGGAAACTTTAAGGTTATTTTCATTATTTCCATTAGATGTTAGTTTTCTCTTATTTTATCATCTAACTCGGCCCAACAGCCATGCGTGGCCTATATATTCCGAGTTCTCCTATTGTAATTCAATTAGAATATTATGAATAGAATTTAGATCTCTCAAATTGTGCGAAACACATGGAGTGTCTTGTTGATCCAACTAGAGCTGTGCTCGTTGATCATTGAATTGGTTTGTTTTAGCTTGGTTTGCTTTGCCGTTCATCAACTTCGCAAGACTTGGTGAATCTAGTATCCACAAGCCCCCTCCTTGTGCTTTCAAGTTGTCCGCTTGATTGTGTAGGGTTGTAGAGGCGGGTTATATAGTCATTGGTATTGGTTCCTACCCTCTGAGGAGGCCTGGGGTTTTTAGCTTGTTCTATATAGATCGACTCAGTCCTTATCGGTCGCGTCTTGTTCTCAATTTCGAGTCTTTGCTACTGTTATTGTCGAGTCTTTGATTCTTGTTGCTGCGTCATTGAGTCTTGAGTCGTTCTTGGAGTTCTTGATCAATTCTTGATCGAGTTCTTGAAATATCTTTGCTGCGTCTTTTAGTTCTTGCTTATTTCTTTGAGTTTCTTGCTTGTTGTCGAAGATCGGACCATCTCACGGCTAACCCCGTATCAAATTGGTTACATAGTTCTTTGTTTGATGCTTTGAGATGTCTAATAGCCAGGGAAATGACTGGTACACTACCTTTATGGAGAACATGGCTAAGATGAATGCAAGCATGGCTAAGATGAATGCAAACATGGCTAAGATAAACATGGCTAAGATAAATGAGGACTTGGAGAGGACGAATAAACGATTGGCGGCCCTGGGTTATCAAGTTATCCCTGGATTTAAAGTTCCATCTAATGAAAGGGAAGAACCTCATCCTATTCCTCCTAATAATGTTATTCAACATCATGTTTCTTCTAGCATAGATGGTTCTCTTATTGCTGAAATTAAAGAGCATGTTGATAAAAATGATCAAAATCTTAATTTACTTGCCTATGATCATGATAATGTTTGCATTGAATATGAGAATGATGATTCTTTGATTGATTTAAATGTTCAACCTATGCCTTGTGATGATAATCAAAGAAAAGATTTATGTCATACTACATGCTTAGAAGAAGGCATAGTTTCTAATATGATCATTGATGATGAAACTTCTTCTACTATTGCTAGCATTGAGTTAATTGAAAATTCAGCCTTGGAAAAGGATGAAAACTTGCTAGTTTTGGATGGAAACTTAGGGATTATTGACCAAGCTAAAGTGCATAATGATGATATAAAATATGAATTATGCACTCATAAAGTTTCTTTTCTTGATTTTGTAGATGAAGATGAAATAATAACCATCGAGGAATGGTCAATCCCTACACCAATCAGCCTTGAGAAGGGTTTCCAAGGACATGTGATATTCGATCCAGGAGCTCGTGTGGATGCCTTTGCGGAATCAAATACGACCTTGGATTCGAGGACGAATCCTTTTCAAGAAAGGGAGATTGATGCAGGACCATCCAAGACACCTTCGGATGATGTCCTTATCAAGAGGAAGAAGAAGGCTCCACCATGGGAGAAGGTCCAAAGGTGGAAGCTTGGCGTTTTTACATTCGTCCAGCAACTTGACAGCTTTTCGACGTCTCTGTAAAATGGGTCGTACGGAATCAACATTGATCGGATTGAGGCGTGCCATACCTTGTTTGAACGAGAACGAAGAGATCTACAACTTTGCTGTTGAAGGTTTTTCCAGATTCGTCCTATAGCTTGGGCGAAATCCACATTCTTTGAGCTGCTGCTGGTTTTGACGGGATTTTGTTAAGTTTTGGAACATTATATTTATTTCCTATTTAGTATTTCTTTTACTTAAGTTATTTTAGGAAACTTTAAGGTTATTTTCATTATTTCCATTAGATGTTAGTTTTCTCTTATTTTATCATCTAACTCGGCCCAACAGCCATGCGTGGCCTATATATTCCGAGTTCTCCTATTGTAATTCAATTAGAATATTATGAATAGAATTTAGATCTCTCAAATTGTGCGAAACACATGGAGTGTCTTGTTGATCCAACTAGAGCTGTGCTCGTTGATCATTGAATTGGTTTGTTTTAGCTTGGTTTGCTTTGCCGTTCATCAACTTCGCAAGACTTGGTGAATCTAGTATCCACAAGCCCCCTCCTTGTGCCTTCAAGTTGTCCGCTTGATTGTGTAGGGTTGTAGAGGCGGGTTATATAGTCATTGGTATTGGTTCCTACCCTCTGAGGAGGCCTGGGGTTTTTATCCTGTTCTATATAGATCGACTCAGTCCTTATCGGTCGCGTCTTGTTCTCAATTTCGAGTCTTTGCTACTGTTATTGTCGAGTCTTTGATTCTTGTTGCTGCGTCATTGAGTCTTGAGTCGTTCTTGGAGTTCTTGATCAATTCTTGATCGAGTTCTTGAAATATCTTTGCTCTAGCGCTGTATTGTTTGTCATGTACAGCTTGGCATCCACATGCTCTAGCGCTCCTATCTTTACCTTTGACCAGATTGATAAGGGCATGATACTCACGCTTGCTCCTAGATCACTCACGCTTGCTCCTAGATCACACAGTGCCATATCGGCGTTGTTCAAATCCCACAGTAATAGAGAACTTACCAGAGTCAGGTCTTTTCTCAGGGAAATCCATCCTTTAGCACTCACTCCCGATTTCTCTAATTGATCGCTTGTTGCTAAAGATCTCCTTGAGGAACTTGAGGTATGCGGACATCTCATGAAGAGCTTCTGTAAAAGGAATTGTAACATTTAGTCCTTGAAGCAATTTCACAAAGTGTTTAAACTTACTTGCAGTGGGGTCTTTCAACGCATTAGAAGGGAATGGGAGCGGCTTCTTTGGTTTCGGAACCAAAACAACTATCGGAGGCGATGCAGAGTAGTCAATATCGACTGGAGGGGACTTGATATTGACCTGGGGTTGCTCGATATCGACTGGCGGAGTCAAAATCGTGTTCGCTCGTGCAGTAGGGTTGAAATCGAGTGCAAGGGGCTCGATATCGACCACTGTTTGGTCGATATCGACCCGTGGTTGGTCGAAATCGACTTCTTGTCCAATGTTGTTGTTCGCTTCTCCGATCTCTGTTTTGTGCAGTTTGTGACGACTCCTTAGTTGAATCGCAGCGACGTGTCTGTTCTACCCCTTGAGATTTGGATCTATATGACCAGGGAGCTGTCCGGATGATCGTTGAATCTGTGCTGCTATTTGACCCATTTAAGTCTCCATGTTCCGCTTCGAGATGTCCATTTCTCCAAATCGTGTAGTGAGGCTTTGGAGTTGATGGTGGATGGCGCCATTGGCTTGCTTGTTTTCCACTTGATTTCTTCTCAACTCATTAAGGACGAGCTGTAGATCGTCCTTTCGCTGGTCCCTCTCTGGATGTCCTGGAGCTCTATATGGTAGGGGATTCCTAGGGGTACCTTGGTTCCGCTGTGGTTGATAGAATCGTTGGTCCCCCATGTGGCGATTGAGACCCTCTGCGTAAGCTACTTCTTCGTGCATCTCCGCTAGGTGGACTTGCTCCATATGTGGGCACTCAGGGGTGGTGTGCCGGTGTGATCCACATTCAATGCAAGGTTGATTAACGGAAAAGAATTTAATTTGTTTAAGAAGCTTATGGTTTAGATCCTTGTAGAATGGCTCATTGACATCGGAATCAATCTCTCTGGAGGGCTCATACAACGACATGGATGGGGATGGCTTCGCATATGTGGTTTTGTAAGCCACAAGAGCCCCATATGTGTTGTCGAAGTTGGATAAATGCCCAAGCATCCATTGGTGTTTGCGTGAGGCACTCATATTGAGTGTATTGGTTGATCCGCTCCTTGTTGGGTAAGTCAAGAGAATTGTAGAAAATCTCCTGAATTACATGTGGTGAGTGCCCATGAGTAGGGCATGATCGCAGTAGATCCTTGTACCGGTCCCAAGCTCGTGCTAGTTGTTCCCTAGACTTTTGTTTGAAAGCCGTGATCTTTTGGCGTAGGAGTGTTGTCTTGGCAGGAGGAAAGAATTTGTTAAGAAACGCATTTCTTACCTCTATCCATGTCGTGAGAGATCGCGGGGTCAGTCCTTCAAGCCACTTTAATGCAACCCCTGTAAGAGACCACCGAAAAGCTTTTAGTCTCACATATTCAAGGTTTGCGCCTTCGCCGATAGTTTGACATAAGTCAGCAAACACAATAATATGAACAAGAGGTCATTCATTAGGTCATCCTTGAAAAGGATTATTTTTAATTTCAGAAAGAAAGGAAGTGCGAATTTAAAAATCATTAGGAGGGATAATAATAGCCAATTTAGGCACTCTTAGAGTCGGGTGCATGTAATCCTTAGTCGTAGTAAGATAAAGGGTGAGCTCAGCCTGAGCCTGTCTCCTTTGTTCTTCTTCCCGATCAGCGCGTGCTCTCTCAACGTCGATAGTAGTATTGTTGGCTAATAGCTTCATCTGAAGCCTCTGAAGCCTCTCGATCATCTCAGCTTGTGTTTCTACGGTCGCCATGACTCTTTTCAATTTAGAGTGGATGCGTAGAAGGCGTTCTGGATCGTGTAAAGCGTCGAATTCAGGTGTTTGACCAGAATGTCGCATACACCTGTAAAACAAAACTAAAAAAACGTTAAATATAGGTATCTATGGCGCGAATGATCGCCTCCCCGGCAACGGCGCCGAAATTTTATGTAGGAGAAAATCTAATTGAAAATACAAAAGATAAATTCAAACCGAGTTCTAACCTGCCCAAATAAATTCAAGACTTCCTCCCGTTGTAGTTGAAGGGAATCAGGTTCGATCCACGAGGAACCGTGTTAGCGGATCCTAGATAGCTCACGTCCACGTCGGATTTTGACTCATAAGACCTACACGATATTGACTTGTGTCCGGTCGATATCGACCAGTTAGTCGATTTCTTGTTCATGCGTAGAGTGTAGTCGATTTCAACAAGAAAATGGTTGATATCGACCTGTGCGGTCGATTTAGACCTGTCCCCGTTGATTCCTACCTGCACCTGTAGTGAACAAAAACAAGCAGAGGTCGATTTTGAGTGGAAGTGCTCGATTTCGACCTAGTCAGTACTAAATATCGACCAACTTAGAAGACCGTCAGTTGACCGAAAGACTCAATTTCGACCTGAAGAGGTCTATTTCGTGTACCTACATAAACTTTGTATCGGCGTATGAGGGTCGAAGAATGCGAGAATGGAATCGAAGATGAACAGAAATAAAACAAGTTGAGATATTCGAAGATAATATATGAAAGAAAACTTCCAAGACCGGGGCTTACCACAACGACAACCAAACACACATAAGACAAGATAATATGAATAAATAATTATGCAATCACATCAAAGGAGCAAGCTTTCGCCTTTTCCAACAATTAAACAACCTTTTCAAGTAACCCTAATTGTATGTACCAATTTTATGTTTATAATCCATGTTGTTAACACGAATCTCTATTCTTTCGAGTAGGCAATAAACATATAAAAAGCAGTAGATGATCAAAACATAATAAATATCCAAACTTTACCTCAAGCGCGCATTGCTATCGTCGGGCTCACCCCGACCCTAGAAGTAGGGCGACTACTCGCTCATTGCAATCGAAGACATCATTGAAAGAAATAAACTTTGCTTTAAACTAAATTCAAAACCTTTACAATCCCGGCACTCCAACTTTCGCAAAAGCGTCAAAACCCTAAAAGTCTTTAACTTCTAAACTCTCTACTTGCTATTGGAATTGTCTCTTTGAAATTCCATTCATAAAAACTAGCCCCTAGGGCTTTATTTATAGGTCTTAATCCTTGCTAATAGAGGAAAGGAATATCTATATATATCTCTTTCAAACTAAAGGATATAATTTCACTTGAAAGGAAATAAATCATATATGGTAAACTAAATAAATTCTAAAGGGTAATTAAATGTTCCACCCTTAGGATAGATAAAAAGATAATATCTCTCATGTCTTCACTCAGAATATCTTTACTCGGAATCAGGATATGACTCGGAATATCTTCACTCGGAATTAGGATAGGACTCGGAATCGTTCTGGAAGGTTGGTCGATATCGAGTTGTGTTGCTCGGATTTGACTTTTGCTCGGTCGACGTCGGTTTCTGGCATGGATTTCGAGTTGTGGTTTGGTCGATATCGACCATGTTAGGTCGAAATCGACCTGTCTTCCTTTTGTTGTGAGCGGAATCTGCCATGTTTTACAGTAACTTTTATATCAATTTCTGTATACATTTCATGCATTTGGGTTAAGATAGTACAGAATCTGTGTAGTTTATGTTTATTTGCCAAAATTATGGAATCTACACCAGTTTCTGTTTAAATCGCAGAAATCGAGGCATTTACAGCAATTCTACAGAAGGTCAGAAATGCTCGGAAAACCACTACAGAAGTCCAAGGTCAAAGCCGCGAACAAGTCTGAGAGTCGAGGCTACTCGATCTCGAGTAAGCCTACTCGACCTAGACGAGCATGTCCGGGCATAGCCTAGTCGACAAAGCCATGATCGAGAACCAAGCTCCCCGAGCTCCGAAGCCAACTCGATCTCGAGGACCGTTACTCGAGGTCGACGAAGCCACAGCACCAGATCCGGAGTCCCTCGAGGAGAGCTGCTCGAGAAACCCTAGTCGGCGAGCCACCGTACTCGAAGTCGACTAGGACTTGTCGAAGTCGACGAGCGCCTGAGCCCTTGTCCGAGCCGGTCGAGCACACCAAACCGAGGACGAGAGGTCGAGCCACCTCTACTCGATCTCGACTAACCCTTGTCGAGATCGACGAGCCGCCCTGAGCCATGTCTGAGCAACCCGAGGAGGTTTAGTCGATGGCCCTAGCCCTTGTCGAAGTCGACGAGACCAACTCGAGGTCGACGAGCCCAGGAAGCCATGACGAGCCACATCAAGCACCAGACGACGAATCCTACTCGAAGTCGACCAAGCCTTGTCGAGGTCGACTAGAGCAGTGCCCAGAAACGCGTCGTCGATGACCTGTCCGAGTAGACTTGGCTTTCCTTGGTCGCGAAGGCGGAAGATTCTATCCAAATACATCAAGTTCTATCTATGGAAGACGCAATCTATCAAGACATGAAGATCTACCCTAATTAGTTTTATCCTTTCCTTATGATTTATTTCCATTTAAACATTTATTTATCTTTAAGGCTTTTATATATAATTTTAGATATAGATTTAGATAGAGATAGATGATTATTTCCTTGATTAGCAAGGTTTAGTCACTATAAATAAGGCCCTAGGGGGCTCAGTTTTATTCATTCCATTCCAATTCAATTTGAGAGAGAAGTAAGTAGTTCCATTCAGAGATACAGTTAGGAGTTCTAAGGTTTTTAAGGTTTTGGCTTACAACGAAAGTTGATTGCCAAGATTGTAAAAGGCTTTGAATTTAGTTTATGCAATTTAGTTCTTTTCATCAATCAATGTCTGCAATTGCGATGAGGCGTGAGTAGTCCACCCACTTCTGGGGCTGGGGTGAGCCCGACGGTGGCCATGTGAGGCGATGCGATAAAGGTCAGATCTTTTGTGCAATTTATCTTCTATCCCTATGAGCATGATTCTTTTGCGAGAGTTGAAGGTGATCCTTGTTTGTATTATTGAAGCGAAAGTGATCTTAATGCAACTTGGATTAATTATGTGAAAAAGGGTTAGTAACAATTAGGGTTTATGCGAAAGCCTCTATATGCCTATTTGTTAATAACGAAAGTTATTTGATGGAAAGCATGATCTTTTATGCCTTTATGTGTTGTTTTGCATGGTTATCGTTGTGGTGTTGAAACCCTGGCCTTGGAGGTCTTTTAATATATTGAAGTTTATTTCTGTCAAATTTCTGCATTCTGTCTTCAATTCTGCAAAGTTTTAAGTTTCTGTTCTTAGTCGACATAGACCAGCCTTTGTCGATCTCGAGTTACTCTTGTCGAGGTCGAGGAGGGGTTGTCTTAGTCGAGTTGTCTTTTCTTCTGCTTTTGTCGATTTAAAGTTTCTGTCTTTGCTTTCCTTTGTCGAAGTCGAGTAGTAGTGGTCGAGATCGAGTTGGCTTGTTTTGTCGAGTTGCTTCGTTTTCGATTCTGAGTTACTGTTTTGTCGACCTAGAGGACAGCTTGTCGAGATCGACCAGCTTCTGTGTCCTCGAGTTACTTTTTGTCTTTGCTTTCGTTTTTTTTGCTTTGTTCTTTATTTGCTTTGCTTTTATTTCTGTCTTTGTTTTGCTTCTTTGGTTTTGTTTTAGTTGCCCTTGCCGGGTTTATTTGTTTCTTTCCTTTCTGTGTTTCTGTCTTTTCTGCTGTGTCTGTGAGAATCTGATAGCTACCTGAGAACTACTGACGTGCTTCCTCGTGGATTCGATCCTGACTTTTCTCTTACTACAATGGGAGGAAGTCTTGTATTTATTTGCTGAGACAGGGAAGTCAGTCTGATCTATATTTCATATTTATTTCATACTTGACCATCCTCCTGCAACAACAAATTGGCGCCGTTGCCGGGGAAGCAATCAATCGCGCCTTAGGTAGTCAGTTCTCACTGTCTCTTTGAGTTAGATTGCAGGGTGTATGCGTCGTTCTGGTCAAACACCTGAGTTTGACAGCTTAGACGAACCGGAGCGCTACCTACACATCCACTCCAAACTCAAAAGGATCATGTCGGCCGCTGAAACACAGGAACAGCTAATCGCTAGGCTTACCAGGGAACTAGCCGCAAGGGATGCCGCTATCAACGCTAAGGATGCTGCTATCGCCGCTGAGAGAGCAGCAAGGGAACAAGCACAAGCTGAGCTTGCCCAATATCCAACCACGACAGAGGACTACATGCACCCAACTCTCGTCGTGCCTGAATCGGCGATTCTAATCCCTGAAAACTCTTTTGAAATTCGCACTCAATTTCTTATAGAGCTTAAAAACAATGCCTTTTACGGCAGATTTAATGAGTGTCCTCTTGAACATATTACTAACTTTCATGATATGTGCCGTACTCTTGCATAAGGTACAACTCTGGAATATGTCAAGATGAAATCTTTTCGCTGGTCGCTCGCTGGACCTGCACTGAAATGGCTGGAAGGGCTAAAGGCAAGATCACTCACAACCTGGGCCCAAGTAGAGCAAGAGTTTCTGAACAAATTCTTCCCACCTGCCAAAACAGCACATCTCTGCCAGAAAATCACCGCCTTTAAACAGCAGAAAGGGGAACCACTGGCAAGGGCATGGGAGCGCTACAAGGAACTGTTGCGATCTTGCCCTACTCATGGACAGCCACCCTACATCATTCAGGAGATCTTCTTCAACTCTCTGGATCAAGTCACTAAGGACAGAATCAACAATTATACTCGCTATGAGTATCTGACAATGCCGCCCAGTGACGCATGGGGAGTGCTGGAGAAGCTCACTACCTACGACAACAAGTATGGGTCTACTACAACTTATGAAGAGAACCCATACGCCAGGCCAGCACCATCCATGCCCCTCTATGAGCCATCAAAGGAGATCGATCCAGATGTCAGGGAGCAATACTACAGAGACCAGAATAGGAAGCTCATCAAGCAAGTCAAATATCTCTCTGTCAACCAGCCTTGGATAGAATGCGGATCGCAAAGGCACACCACTCCTGAGTGCCCACACACAGAGCAAGTCAGATTGGCAGAGCACCATGAGGATGCAGCTTACGCAGGGGGACCCAATCGCTACATGGGGGGACCAAAGGTTTCAGCAACCACAGTGGAACCAAGGTGTCCCTAGGAATCCCCCGCCCTACAGAGCTCCAGGACATCCAGAAAGGGAACAGAAAAAGGATGATATACAGCTGGTCCTGGAAGAAATACGGAGAAACCACTCAGAAACTAGGCAATCTTTCAACTCCGTCTATACTCAGATGCAAGGTGTCAACTCTAGGCTTGGGGAAATTGATACATGGCGGAAAACAGTTGATACACAGATTGGTCAGCTAGCAGCGGGAATCCCTAGACAATCAGGAGCACTCCCTGGATCTTCAGAACCAAATCCTAAGGGAAAGACTGGGCACGTCGCTGTTGTAAAACTCAGAAGCAGCCATCAACTGCAAGAGTCAGAGGTTGGAAAGCAGCAGAACGACGAAGATCAGCAAGTCGACCTCGACAAATCCGTAGTCGATCTCGACAAAGCCGTAGTCGACCTCGACAAGACTCTCGTCGACCTCGAGGAGAAATTGCCAGAATCTTCGTCTGCGCCGAACAACAACTTGCCTGGGCCCAATCCAGTCGATCTCGACAAGACCCTTGTCGATGTCGAGGAGCCCTTGGTCGAGAAATCGGCAGCAACTCCGACGTCTGTTCTGGCTCCGAATCAGAAAAAGAAGCTGCCTTTCCCCACAAAATCTCTAAAGGACCCAGCAGAGAAAAAGTTTCAGCGCTTCATCAAGATGCTTCAGAAGCTGAACGTCACCATCCCCTTCACAGAAGCTCTCAATGAAATGCCGTCCTACGTCAAGTTCCTGAAGGAGATGCTGAGCAAAAAGCGATCGATGGCAGAAATCACAGAGGAGTGCAGCCATCTGGACATATTGGAGAAGAGGCCGGATCCAGGTAAGTTTGCTATAACTATTGGATTTGGTCCATACAAAATTAATGCCCTATGTGATCTTGGAGCCAGTGTTAGTATTATGCCTTTAACGATTTGGTCCAAGATTAAGATAGGTGCCCTGGAGCCTGTGGATGCTAGACTTTACATGGCCAACAACACGGTGGTCATTCCAACAGGCATGGTAGAAAATGTCCCAGTACAAGTAGGTAAATTCTTCGTTCCTGCTGATTTCTTAATTGTTGATATGCAAGAAGATCCTGCTTGTCCAATTATTCTAGGGAGACCATTCTTGGCGACTGTGGATGCCAACATAAGCGTACGGAAAGGAGTGCTCACCTTCAACATCAGCGATGAAGTAATTGAGTATTCCTTCAACAAAACTGAAAGGCATACGGGTCCGATGGAAGAGGTCAAATCTATCTCAGCTAGCTACATCACCTGCGGGGAACCCAAGGTCAGGAATATGACCCCCGAGGAACTAGAAAAGAGGGACATGGAGGCCCAGGTGGAGGAGATCATGGCAATCCTCAAAGAGAACACAAGGACTAAGTATGGGGTCAAGATCGACCAAACCCTAGTCGATCTCGACCAGACCAAGGAGACTCCACCGAAGCCGGCTTCGTCGAGCAGCGAACCAGACAAGCCGAGTCTACTCGAGGTCGACCACACCCTCGTCGATCTCGACCACCGATCGAGGAGCCCAGATCCTGCTTCCTCGACGCCGCAGCAACCAGACGGACAACCCTCGTCGATCTCGACAAAGCTTGTCGAGGTCGACCAGCACTCAGCACCACCAGAGCCATCTTCCTCGACGGCACCTTCCTCGACGATGGTGACTCCAGGACCAAAGCCCTACTCGACCTCGAGTAGGCTTGTCGAGGTCGACCACCAAGCGGCGCCACTAGACCCTATTTTCTCGAGGAGCAAGCCACCAAAGCCAGAGCCCTACTCGACCTCGAGTAGGCTTGTCGAGGTCGACCAGACTTCTTCGTCGACTTCTGCCTCTTCGACCAGGACACCACCAGAGCCTGCAGTCTCGTCGATCTCGACTAGCCCTAGTCGAGATCGACCAAACACCGTGGTCCCCGATTCCGTTTCTGCGAAGGTGAGCCAAGGTATGGATCTTTCTTCTCCTATTTCCATTAAAGATTTATCTATACATGGGAGAGGTTTGCCTTGGTATGTGCGATTGTGCAGGATTTCCAATGATGAGCCTAAGGAGTATGAAGTTGGAGACAAGCTCTATGTCTCTAAATCAAAGGATCATTGGTTTCCTAACAAATTCAACAAGAAGCGGATGGGACCGTTCGTGGTGAACAAGATCCATTCTGGAGGATTACAGCTGATGGACAAGAATGGAGTCTTATTTGAGGCCCAAGCTACATGGGCCTTGCAGATGCCACCTTGAGCATTAATGAAAGTCGGCCTAGCGACTATAAAATCTAGAGCGTGTACATAAGACTTTTTAGGACATTTGAGACTTTGTTTTTGTTTTTGCTATTATGGGTATATGTCTTCTACTTTTTCAGGTCAATGGATAGAACCAAAGCTTACTCGGACTATGAGGTGCTCCATTCGAAATTTTTCAGCTCTGCACACATGTCTTGTGAGTTTATTTCTTTACCCTTTACATTGTTTTTTTTATACAGTGAGGACACTGTAATGTTTAAGTATGGGGTGGGGGAAGGGCTTACATTACGCATAATTGCCATATTTGACATTACTTGTGCATTATTTCTTTTTGCTACATGGCTATTTTGGAATGCATTATTGACTTATGTGCTTATATACATGTTTTTCAAAAATTTGAGAAAAATGACCCCCATTGAAAATTTTGAATAATGTCATGGAAGCTTATATTGAACTCGACGATGCAAAATTGGATTCATTAGAGATATAGCATGAAATTGCCTAGTAAAGGGAAGTCACAATGAAGTGCATTATTTTCTTGAAAACCATGAAAGGAGGTAAAATTTGAATTTGCTTTTGACATGTTGCATGATAAAATGATGGAGGACTTTATATTTCCATATAATGCTCATTGTTAATTCCTAGCCTTACCTATGCTTATGCATCACAAAAGCCATAATATGCCTTATTTCAAATATTGCTCCACATGATCTAAATATTTCCATTCTTTACCTTATCCGGGGATTATGTTGAGAATGATGTTACATTATGGAGATGTTATATGGTGTTTGTGTTATATATCATATTTGGAGTTTGGAAGGAAATTATTTGAAATATATGGAAAATTTAATGAGTGAAAGAAAATCCAATCACCTCAGGAGATAAAGGTAGATTGACCCTGCTCTCTGAGATAATAGTTTGGAGAGATGGGACACATTGTGAGGAGTCCAAAGCACTAAGTATCCGGGGCCATTCATGACACCCATGTTTGCGACTCGCGAGAAGGCAGTGCTGAGGTTAGAGAGGTAAAAGCATTATTATGAATAAAAGCATTATGAAAGGTGATGAATCAAAGGAAGAAGGAATGTGGAAATTCAAGTTTGAAAGTGATCCATTTCCCCGGATCATAAAAGCACCACATTGCCAAAAATTGCCCACCTTTTAGCCTTTTACCAATCTACTCCTTCATGAGCTTAAATTAAAGTCTTCTTGATTATCGATGCTTTGTCACACAAAAATTATTTGTGCATAACCCTCCTTTTATGAGTAGATGTTGCTTTTACATATTTGCACATGCATGGATCTGTGACACTAGTACCTTTTCGAGGATGGTAATTGATTGCAGGGACATATAAGAATGAATCTAAGATGTTGAGAGTTTTTATTACTTCCCCTGAATGACAATTAAAAGTATTGCTTGAGGACAAGCAAGCTTAAGTATGGGGTGTTCGTCTCCGTCAAGTCTGAACGTTGTCGAGTTTGATTCTGCAAATTTCGACTAGCTCCAGTCGATATCGACTAAATCTGGTCAAAATTAACCACTCTTCAGGTCCTTGTTCTGTGCTCAGCTTTGCTCGATGTCAGGTGTTCTTCCCTCGATTTTTGAGCTCCTTCAGTAAACATCAAGTGTATTTCCAGTGCTTCTTGACTTTGCTCTGAATTAGCTCTAAATTCTGCAATATTAAACAGAAATTCGTGTAGACTTCTATTTCTCGCAAATAAGCATAAACTACACAAATTCTCTATATTCCCCGCCCAGAATATATAAAATGATAGAATAAGGAGCTGAAATGGATATAAAAACATGACATAAAACATGAATATCAAATCACCCCATACTTAAGCTTGCTTGTCCTCAAGCAATAACTTGGATGGTCATTTAGGGGAAACTGCAAAAAACTCTTAACATAATGGATTCTTTGTCATGTTACATAACACTCAATTGGCATCATCGAAAAGGTACTAGTGTCTTCAAATTTCTGCCTGTGAATGAAAAGCAATTTCTTGCACAAAAGGAGGTTATGGAAATAAAAAAATTCTTGCAACAAAGCAACAATAATCAAGAGGACTTTATGCAAGCTCAAAAAGGACTAGATATGTAAAAGGCTGAAGGTGGGCAGTTTTTGGCCATGTGGTGTTAAATCCGGGGAAATGGAGTACTTTCCAAACTTTCTTACCACATTCCTTCTTCATCATGTTCCTCACCTTCACTCTTTCACTCAATGCTTTTTTCAATAATAATGTTTTTACCTCTCTAACCTCAGCACTGCCTTCTCGCGAGTCGCAAACATGGGTGTCATGAATGTCACCGGATACTTAGTGCATTGGACACCTTACCTTTGTGTCCCATCCGGCAAAACTAACATCTCAATGCAGTCACGGTCGATCTACCTTTATCTTTCGAGGTGACCGGATTCCTGCCAAACTCCAATAATGATATATATATATAACAATAGAACAACCATATAATATCTCCAACAAATGATTCAATTCTCAACATAGTCCCCGTATAAGGAAATAAGGTAGAAAATGGGTAATGTATGGAATATGTGGAGCGATAATGATATAATGACATGTAAGGCTTATAATATGGCTTTGTGATGCAAAATAGGTATAGGAATAGGTATGGCTAGAATTATAAAATGAGCATATATGGAAAATATAATCTCATCCATCCTTATAGTGTGCAACATGTCAAAAGCAATATCAATTTACCTCACTTTTGTGGTTTTCCTCAAGAAAAATTTGCATTTTATTGAGAGTTTCCTATTCTAGGCAATCTTGTGCAATATCCCTAATAAATCCACATTTGAATCGTCGAGCCTTGCTTTAGTTTCCATGGCACAGTTTCTTTGAACAATTTACAAGCTTTGGGAGATGTCTCATAAAACAAACTTTGGATTAAGCAAATAAAGCATAAAAAACAAAAAAATTACCCAAAGTGTACCATGTAGTAGCAAAATCAAGAATATATAATAAAATAATGATAATGAGCTTTTCCCCGTCCCATACTTAGAATATACAGTGTCCCCACTGTATAAATAAAATAAAAGAAGGGTAACGGAAGAAACTCACCGAATAACGCGATGCATGGTCGAAACCAGGGCTTCAGTAGATTGCCAGAAGTCGATATTGACTAGGTATAACTCGATATCGGCTGTAACCAGTAGGATTACAAGTGTAGACAGGTGATCAAAATCGAGTGGTTTTGGTCGATATCGACCAATGTACTCGATATCGAGTGCAAGTAGTCGAAATTGACCAACTTCTCCTCCTCTTCACGTTTTTGGTCGAAACCACAGAGGTCGAAATCAGGTTGTCTTACTCGATATCGACCAGTTTCGGTCGAAATTTCTGCTCGATTATGTTTTCTGACATGTCTAAAAAATCAACAAAAGACACCTTGCACGAATTAAATGAGATATAAAAAACAATATAAAGTAAAAGAAAAGGGAGATAAAAATAGCGGGTTACCTCCCGTAAGCGCTAGGGTTTAAGTCGCTAGCTCGACCCGCTTTTCTATTTTGATCAAGACTCTTTAGTGTAGGGCACTGTTGTATCTGGCCCTTCTCCTGGATTATCTAAATCTTGATTCTCTGTTGACAGATTGTTCTCAATGTGGAGCGCGCTCCTTGGTTAGCTGCCCTTCCTTCTTTTTCTTTTTCTAAATCCTTCTCCTGCATAGGTTAACTCGTCACGGGGTTTGGGTCTATGGCCCCTTAAAATTATTATTAATGGGCAGAGAAGAGGCAGAAGTTGTACCTGAGCTTACATTTTCTTGCTCAAAACATAAATTTTGGGCTGGCAGTTAGTTGATATCGAGTCAGATGACTCGACGTCGAGTGTTGCAACCCCATACTTAAGTGTTTGGCAAGGCTTTTCGTTGTTCTCATTTGCAGAGGTAGGAGCTTTTTGTATTGCTTCACTACAAGGACCGCCCCCCTCGCTGGTGCCAATGCTCTTTACCTCTATCCAAGGGATCTCCTCCTTTGTAAGGCCGAAAGAGAATTCCAAGACTTTCTTCCCTATTGTGAATGTGAGGAGCCTCTTCCTAACACTAATGTTGGCATCTGTTGTAGCTAGAAAAGGTCTACCAAGAATAATAGGGCAAGCAGGATCTTCCGCCATATCTATAACAAGGAAATCTGCAGGAATAAAGAACTTACCAACCTGGACAGGGGCTCGAAAGCGAGTGCAGGGGGCTCGATATCGACCACTGTTTGGTCGATAACGACCTATGGTTGGTCGAAATCGACCTCTTGTCCAGTGCTGTCATCCACTTCTCGATCTCTGGTTCGTGCAGTTTGTGACGGCTTCTTAATTGAACTGCAGCGACATGCCCGTTCTGCCCCTTGGGATTTGGATCTGTATGCCCATGGAGTTGTCTGAATGGTCGTGGAAATATGAAACCAGAAGAGGAACCTATGCAAGTGCGTGAGTATCATTCCCCTTTCCATCTGCAAGAAGCTAGGATCGGGAGACCCCAGACCAGTCCGGATGACGCTTTGCATGGCTGATAGGTCGGTTAGACATCCATCAGGTATACTGGAAGACATTCCTATTCAGGTTGGTAAGTTTTTCATCCCAGTACAGTTTATAGTTCTTGATATTGAAGCAAATTGTCCTGTACCTATTATACTAGGAAGGCCCTTCCTAGCTAATGCAGGTACCAATATAGATGTCAAGAACGTTGTTATTACCTTCACCATGGGAGATGAAAAACTTGAGTTTAATTTTTCTAATGCTATTAAACAACCTGCTTTTGAGGATGAGTGTTACATGATTGATGTGGTAGATGAAGGAACTCAGGTTGATATGAAGGTGGTGGTCGTCCAAGACCCTCTAGAGCTTTGTCTGATTGAAAGTGTGACTGAAGGCGATGAAGATGAACTACTTGTTGTTGTAGTTCAGGATTTAGAAGTTGTTGAGGAAGATCCTGAAGCGGTGTTTGAGGTCTTGAAGGAAGATGACAGAGACTCTAAGGGCGAAGTTAAAGGAGCACCAAAAGTGGAGTTGAAGCCACTTCCATCCACATTGAGGTATGATTTTTTAGGCCCTGATGCTACTTATCTTGTGATTGTGAGTGCTACTCTGAATCCTGATAAAACTGAGAAGTTGTTGCATGAGCTTAGACTGCATAGAAAGGCCATAGGATACTCAATTGATGATTTGAAGGGGACTAGTCCCTCAATGTGTATGCACATAATTTTAATGGAAGATGATCATAAACCCTCCATAGAGCATCAAAGAAGACGTACTTAACCCAAAATTGAAAGAGGTTGTGAGAAAAAAAGTGCTAAAATTGTTAGATGCATGCATTATTTTTCCTATTTCTAACAGTAATTGGGTGAGTCCTGTGCATGTGGTCCCTAAGAAAGGTGGAATGAAAGTTGTAAAGAATGAAAAGAATGAATTAATTCCCACTAGGACTGTCACAGGGTGGAGGATGTGCATAGATTATCGAAAGTTGAATGTTGCAACCAGAAAGGACCACTTCCCCCTCCCCTTCATCGATCAGATGCTTGAAAGATTAGCTAGGCATTCTTATTACTGTTATTTGGATGGTTACAGTGGGTTGTTTCAGATTCCCATCCATCTGGATGACCAGGAAAAGACTACTTTCACGTGCCCTTATGGCACCTTCGCTTACAGGAGGATACCTTTTGGCTTGTGTAATGCCCTGCCACTTTTCAGCGTTGTATGATGACCATTTTTTCTGATTTCATAGAGGACATAATGGAAGTTTTCATGGATGACCTTTTTGTGTATGGATCTTCTTTCGATAACTGCTTGTCTAACTTATCTCGAGTTTTGCAGCGTTGTGTAGAGGTCAACTTGGTTTTAAATTGGAAGAAATGTCATTTCATGGTGAAGGAAGGGATTGTCTTAGGCCATCTAGTGTAAAATTGAGGTATCGAGGTGGATAAGGCTAAGATAGACTTGATTGAGAAATTGCCACCTCCTACATCGGTTAAGGGAGTTAGGAGTTTTTTGGGTCGTGCTGGGTTTTATAGGAGGTTTATTAATGATTTTTCAAAGATTGCAAAACCTCTTACCAATTTACTCCTAAAGGATGTTGCGTTTAACTTTTCTCCAGAGTGCCATGAGTCTTTTTGCAGGTTGAAGCAGACATTGATTTCAGCCCCCATAATGCAATCGCCTGACTGGGATCTCCCTTTTCAGATCATGTGTGATGTCAGTGATCATGCAGTTGGAGCTGTTCTGGGCCAAAAGAAAGAGAACAAGCTCCATGCAATCTATTATGCTAGCAGGACTTTGGATGAAGCCCAGAAGAACTATTCTACCACCGAAAAAGAGTTGTTGGCTATCGTCTTTGCTTTCGAAAAGTTTCGGTCATATTTGGTGTGTGCAAAGGTTATTGTGTATATTGATCATGCTGCGATAAGGTACTTGCTGCATAAGAAGGATGCTAAACCTCGTCTCATTCGATGGATCCTCCTCCTCCAAGAGTTCGACTTGGAGATCAAGGACAAGAAAAGGACTGAGAATTTGGTTGCTGATCATTTATCCAGCCTACCGCTAGAGCAGTTAGAGCACACTACTACTGAGCCTCCCATCAATGATTCTTTCCCCGATGAGCATCTACTCAAGATCACTGCTGACATCTTGAATATAGCCAGTTTTGAGGTACCATGGTATGCTGACTTCGTGAACTATATTGTTTGTCATGAGTTGCCTAGTGGTTTATCATTTCAGCAGAAGAAGAAGTTCATGTCAGATGTGAGACATTATTTCTGGAATGAGCCTTTTCTTTTCAAAAGGTGCGGTGATGGAGTCTATCAGCATTGCATTCCAGAAGAGGAGGTGGAGAGTGTCATACACCACTGTCATTCTCTCCCTTGTGGTGGTCATATGAGCTCTTCAAAAACCACTGCCAAGATACTACAATCTGGATTTTTCTGGCCTTCTTTGTTCAAAGATGTTCACCGTTTCATTGTTTCTTGTGATGCTTGTCAGAGAACAGGAAACATTTCTAGAAGGAACAAGATGCCATTGAACACCATACAAGAGGTGGAGATTTTTGATGTATGGGGAATCTACTTCATGGGTCCCTTCCCTCCATCTTGCAATAACAAGTACATCTTGGTGGCGGTATATTACGTTTCAAAGTGGGTGGAAGCCATTGCGTCCCTAGATTTGGTACTCCGCGAGTTGTCATTAGTGATGGGGGTTCCCATTTTATTGAGAAGAATTTTAAGGCACTTTTGAGCAAGTATGGGGTGACCCATAAGGTGGTGACACCATACCATCCGCAGACTAGTGGTCAGGTTGAGGAGTCTAATAGGCAGATTAAGAGCATCTTGGAAAAGACCGTGTCCCGATCTCGCAAGGATTGGGCAATGAAGCTAGACGATGCACTTTGGGCCTATAGAACGGCGTACAAGACTCCCATAGGTACTACGCCCTACAGACTAGTACATGGGAAGTCTTGTCATCTTCTTGTGGAGCTTGAAGGAGGCCATTGAGAAGAGGAATCTGCAACTTCGGGAGCTTGAGGAATTGAGGCTAGATGCATATGAGAACGCCAAGATTTACAAGGAGAGAACCAAGAAATGGCATGACATGCATATTATTCCCAAGACTTTCAAGATTGGAGATCTTGTGTTGCTTTATAACTCTAGATTGAAGCTTTTTCCTGGCAAGCTAAAATCTAAGTGGGGAGGTCCATTTGAGGTGAAGAAGGTATACCCTCAAGGAGCGGTCGATGTATGGAGTGATGAGACCGGTGAGTTCAAAGTTAATGGGCAAAGGTTGAAGAAGTACTTCGTCGGTAATCCGATTGAGAAGGTGGTTTCCATTGATCTTCTTGATCCGATTGCTTGAAAGGAATGGAAGGTCGACTTCAGACCATAAACCAGCGCTTCTCGGGAGGCAACCCGAGGTAAGTATTTTTAATTTCTTCTCTTTTTCTGCTGTAAAAAAAAAAGGGGCCCGAGTGGTATTTCTGAAGAAAGACCGCCACTCGGTCGAGTGGGATCTGCCCAAGTTTTTTTAAAAAAAATCAGTTTTAATTTGTTTTTCTTTTCTTTTCTTTTCTCGCATTTCTTATTTCCTTCTCCTCTCTATCTCACTCGGCTGCTGTGAGATAACTCGGCCCCTCATTCTCTCACTCACTCGCCCCTCACTCTCGCCTACGCCACCAGCCGCCGCTCTCGTGCCCAGCAACAATCGTCGCCCTCGTGTCCAGCAGCCACACCAGCCGTCCAGAAGAGACGCCACTCCCATTCCTCTCTCTTTCTTCCATTGCTAGTCTCTCTTTTATCCTCTTTTTCTTCAAGAACTTGGTAAGTTTCCTCCTCTTCTAATCTCTTTTGCTCAGATTCGGTTACTTCTTCAACTAATTTGAGGTTTGAGTGGTTGTTTTGAGGAATTGAAATTTTTAGGGTTTGTGGAGATTGAGTTGGGGGAAAATTGGAGTTTTGAGGATTGGATGAGTTTATAAGTGAATTTGTGCTTGTCCATCTCTTGAGTTTGTTTGTTAATGGTTAATGTGGAAATGTGGTTGAATTTTGAGGAAATTTTGATGAATGTGGTTAAATTTGATTGTTGGAGGAGATGAATGTGTTGTTGAATTTTTCCAAGTCTTGTGTGCATTCTAATAAATCTTGTGGCTTGCTTGAATTTTATTGAGCTTGATGTGCTCTTAGGGTGATTTTGTACTCCATGGTTTACTTGAGATTCTTATTGTGGGGCATGTGTGCATCAATTGTTATACTTTTGTTGGTATTGTGTGAATTGTGAGAGTTCGATTCCCATGAGAATATTTCTTTGTACTTCCTTGTTTAAAGTTGCTTGATGGTGTTCTTGAGTAGATATTATGGCTTGTTGGTGGTTTGTGCATGGACCCTTATTTGACCATATATGTTGATGCAAGTGTTCTAAGTATGGGGTGATAGTGTGTGCTTGTCTGTACCTATTTGCTAACCCCTTGGTGCCGCTACTTGTGTAATGTGGTTGATGGTTTGTATGTTCTGCTATAGGTACTTTCAATGGGAGACCTACCACCCATCCGTTTGACCACATCCGAGCAGAGGAAGCTTTATGCCAAAGTACAGAAAAGAGATGTTCGCTCAACTCAGTTCATGAACACTAGAGTCTTGGAGAATTTGGGTCTACTAGAGGATATGAATTTTCTTGTCAACAACCTCTCTCTTCGAGCTATTTGGGATTGTCGGTTGCCTTCATGCTCTCAGCTGATTAGGGAGTTGGTGTGCACATTCAAGTATAACACGGACAAGGTGACATTCCGGTTGGGGAATAAGAATCACACTCTCACCTTGGAGCAATTCTGCACTGTCTTCGGCATCCCTAACACCGGTGAGACGTCTACTTTGGGGCAGGGAGAGAGAGACCACTTCTGGTATCAGCTAACGCACGAATCTGGTTATCGTGCCGATAGGGCTAAGAGTTCTTCCTGTTTACATCCGGCTATCCGCCTGTTCCACCGCTTCCTCGCCAGTACAGTCTTTGCTCGAGAGGGAAGTCAAGGGTGATTGGGGGTACTTGAGCTGCGAACCTTGTATGGCGCCTTCAACGACCGACCTGTCAATCTGGGGCATATAATGGCGACGCGGTGGGAGAAGGAAGCGAGAGGTTCATCCGCTATCTCTATCGAGGCAATGGTTTCCATGCTTGCTGGTGCTGTCAATGTCGACATCTCCATCTATCAGCAGATCACCCCTCAGATCGAGTGGTCTCATGAGGAGCTAGAGCGCTGTCAGATTCTTGTGTTCAACGGGCAGCAAGCCTTCTGCAAGGATAGGTCTACGACGAAGCGCCATTTACCGCCCCCCTTCCACCACACTTAACGGTCCAGAATACACACAACTGGTATGACGGGATTTTGGCCCACTTGGATACTCTCTACGGTGCTGCAGTTGTGCAGCCTTCTGATGTTGTTGGGCCCTCTAGGACCTCTCGTGCCCCCAATGCTGCTGATTACATGGACGTTGCGCCGAGCGAGCCTCTTTAGTTTACCAGCGATAGAGCGTATTTAGATTACCAGTTCGGCTCCACAAGATCTTACTTCGATAGGCGCTTCGATGCTATCGACACCCAGCTACGCAACTTGCAGTCTCGACAAGAAGAGGAACATCAAGAGGACTCTAAAGAGGAAGAGGAGGAAGAGCAGAACGACTCAGATGATGAGGTTGCTGATGACTCGGTTGAGGGCGAGTCGGATACTTTCTAGACATTTGCCCTCCGCGCTAATCACCAAATTGTGAGTACCCCGTCTCATTCTACTTTTTCTAGTCTCATTGAGGACAATGTTTCATTTAAGTATGGGGTGGGGTGAACTTCACATTTGGTGTACTATTTGTGTCTATTATTTGTGTCTTTTTCCTTTTGTTTTTCCTTTCCATTTAGATTCTGCACTTTTATTATTATAGTATTTGTCATGTGTATATCTTGTGTCATGTATATATTTTTTATCATGGGTCATGAGTCTTGCTTCTTTTGAACTTTTGGACCTAAATCTGATTCTGGAATGTTGTGGTGGTTGGAATATTTGATGATTCCTTGAGCATTGAGCTGCTGCCTTGTTTGACTAGATAACATGTATATCCTCTTGCTAGATTATGTGTATATCTCGCCTCACACTTGGATACTCGAGCTTGTCACCGCATTATTGGGTTTATGTGCACAAATTGAAATATGATTGAGGCAGTTTGTCAGCCCATTTATCCTTACCTACCCTTACATTTGACCATCTACTTGAAGCCTTCTGAGCCTTAGAAGCTTGTTTCTTTAGTAGCTCCACGAGATTTTCATAGCCCACTATTTGCCTTTACCCAATCCGGGATTTTGGGTCATGATAGTGTGTTTTGTTGTGTAGATGTGTTTCAAGTATGAGATGATTTCTCTTGATTGTGATTGAAAAAAGAAAAGAAAAAAAAAAGAAAAAGTCTTGGGATAAGAGGAGGATAAAATTCACTCTTGTGCAAAAGTAAAGAAAGAAAAAATACGGTTAGTAACCGATCCTGCTTGTGGAGAATAAAATTCACACAAGAAGGAAGAAATGCAAAGTGAGATGGTCAAGACACTTAGTAACCGGGTGCATTCATCACAAATGTTTGTATTCGCGTAAAACGGTGTTGAGACCAGAGAGTGAAAAAAAAAACAGAATTTTTGGTGTGGTTGACAAAACTGAAGATGAAAAAGTTGTTGTGATGGAGCTTGTTTGATGGATTGGTATGAATTTGATTCTTTGAAGTTGGTGTTTCTTCTAGTGGTTCTCGCATGATCCTTTTTCCCGCATTTTAGCACCAAATGACCTAAATTTTTCCATACCTAACTGTTACTGTCTTAGACCCATCATAACCTTATAAAGTCCTCATGATTTTGTTGTGTGCACAATTCCAAGCGTTGGAGATTTATGAGATTGTTCAAGCTTTGTGGATGATGAGTTTTGAGGTTGAGATTAGAAGAGCTAGTCAAGCTTGGTTGTTGGCTATTATGAAATAGTCGATGCTATTTTGTGATTATTGTCTTAGTCTTGCTTGGGGACAAGCAAGGTTAAGTATGGGGTATTTTGATAGCATCTATTTAGCAATGATTATAGGGCATGTTTGCATCGGGTTTATGGCATTTGAGTTAAGTATTATATATATTTTTGGCCCTTTTTGGTTTAGTTTGGTGAAATAGGTGTCTACTGCTCGTTTGTTGTGATTTCAGGTGCTTTTGAGCGGTTTCGGTGCCAATAAGAGAGCTAAAGGAGAATGACGAGCTTCGAGGTTTCTTGGTACACTTAGAAGGCGTCAAAGATGAACTAGGAGGGACGGAATCAAGGATGTGGAACACGGAAATCGAGGCGCGCTTGGCAAGAGACAAGGAAGCAAGGAAAGGTAGACACTCGACCGAGTGCCAATTACACTCGATCTGTTGTACGCTCGAGTGGGCTATAGTAGCTGGCAAAAGCTTTCACTCGGCCGAGTGCCCTATACACTCGAGCAGTTATGTCCTCGAGTGGCCTCCAGTACTTTACAGAACCAAACACTCGGCCGAGTGCCATGGACACTCGGCTGTGTTATGCCCGAGTGTCGCCCACTGAACCGTTTTTCTTCCATTTTTAATTTATTTTTATGGAGGGGGTATTTAAGGGACGTTTTTTTAGAGAACTAGGGGGCCGAAAAGATCTGACATTGTTGAGGGCTATTTGGAAGCTTTGGAAAAAGCGAAGATTTGAATCGTTTCAATTCAGAATTGGTACTTTCTCTCTTATCTCTTGTTTGTCTTTGATTCCTTTGCTTAGTTTAATCGAATTGAATATGAAAATCTCCATGCTAGGCTAGTTCTCCTTGTTCTAGGGTTAAGGATAATCCCGACGATGCGGAAATAGACTTTCTCTTTCATATCGCCCGAATGACTTCCCATTTGATTTGTGATTTAATCCTATTGTACTCAATCTAATCGATGTGAATTGGTTAGACCTGATTTAGGGTTTGAGATCGAAATAAGATAACCCTAAGTTAGAACTTAGAATTGGAAATGATTCGGGTGATACTACATTTTGGTCCATTGAGGATGCATCGTTCGCAGACTCCCTAGCCTTGGAATGTCTCTCACATATATATTTCTCATCATTCTATTGTTATTTGTCACTTTCAATTATAAATTCTCTTAAATTGTTTACTACTTTTTGGCTTGGTCAAACTGGTTTAAAGCTAATAATTGGTATTCCGCCAGTCCTTGTGATACGACACTTGAATACTACAATTGACATCGTATTCTTGCGGGGTTGGTTTTAGCAACATCATGACCCGATTGACCCGGTAATTTTGACCTGATTTACCCGATTGACCCGGTGAGCCGATTAACCTAGTTGATTTATACTTAAATATAATTAATTTTTTTTATATATAATTAAAATTTATGGCAAAATTATCAAATCATGATTTTTTTTAATTTAAAAACGAAAAAATCGACAAACCCGAAATCGACCCGAAATGACCCGAAACCCGGTCAAACCCGGGTTCTAGTCAACCCGGAAATACCTGGAACCCGCTTTACCCGAGACCCGAAGTGACCCGACCCGAACCCGACCTGAATGACCCGTTTGATAGGTCTACATAAGATCATGGCAGTTGGAAACGTTGTATGTGGCCTGCAAGAATAGCATTAGATAATTGAAGAAGCAACTAAAAGAACCTTGAAAGAGAGAAAAATCTTTTTGAAGCTTATGGAGAAGGAGAAAGAGAGATTTGGTAATTTATATCTTAAATACCATTATGAACAAAGATTATTTGGCATGAATACTAAAAAGGAAAATCCTAAAGAAAGAGAAATGGAGTAATGTAGCACAACTAAGACTCAAAATGTATCAACTATGAATAGTTGGAAAGGTGATCATAAGGGATGCTAATGGAACATTGGCCAACAATAAAAATGAAATTTGAAGCTTGGGTAGACATAGAAGAGAAACAATTGTGAATACACAACACAATTTCATTAGTTACTAAATTTTCACCTCTTCCACCTCCTAAACACACGTCCAAGTCAAGGTGCTTTATGTGGCAGCTACGCATGTAGATATGGCATTTGTTAATTTCCATGTCAATAAGCCCATGCCTAACGATACGTTTCTTGTTTGATAGAGAGTCCTTGAGAATTGTATGACCTTTAGGATCTATTAGCATGTTGGCCCAGGACCAATATGGAAATTATGTTGTTCAGGTATGTCTTGTTTCCATAAAATCTGCTTTTGTATCCTTTTACAATGTCAGTTTGATCATGTATTGTTCTACCGAGGGTATTATCATGTTGACTGACCTTGTGTCTTCTGATCTTTTATTAAGCATTAAAAAGAATAACAACTTGCTACTTTTGTTGCTTTCATGTTTTTAACTGGTATTTGATATATAACCCCATAACCTTCTTGCAGCATGTGTTGGAGCATGGCAAACCACATGACCGCATAATTATAATCAAAGAGTTAGCTAGGAGTATAGTTCAAATGAGCAAGCAGAAGTTTGTTTCCAATGCCTTTGAGAAGTGCTTGGCTTTTGGAGGTCCGGAGGAAGGATAATTCATGGTAAATGAAATGATTGGCACTACCAATGAGAATGAGCCTCTCCAGGTCAGCCTTATAGCCATTTTCCATGAATGATTATTTCCTGCATGCTTTATTGATCTCTTATTTTCATTAATCAACTATTAGATGAACTTTAGATATTTTTGGTGTAGCTCTTCTTCTAGTTATTTGGCCTTTATGCTAATTGTTGAAAACTGAGAGTCGATATAAAGAAAGTGATTTATGCGGAAGCGAGAGATAAAGAACGGGAAACTCAAACAAGACATGCAAGAACAACACCAGAGTTTTACGAGGTTCGGAAAAATATGCCTACGTCCTCGAGGCCTCAAGAAGCGGCCGAATCCACTAAGTAATTGTTCAACAGAAGGTTACAATCAAGCAATGCAAAGATAAACCCTAGATCTAGCATGTAGGAGTTTCAGAGATACAGAGAGAAGAAGATCCCCCTGTGTGGGATGACCGGAGTTCGAAGATCGCTTCGAAACTCCAAAACCCTAGATCTCCAGACGTGAGACAAGCGGCAATCAAAGCCAGTAGCATAGCCACGCCACCACCAGGAGATCACCGAGATCAGCCAACGCCTTCGTCTTCACAATCGCCGGGGAGGAGCCAGGAACAAACCCTAGAAACCCTAGAAACCATTTGAGAGATTTTGTGAAGAGACGGAGGAGAGAGAGAGAGCTGAACTAACGATCTAGAAGTTGGAAGAGAGCTTGTATAGCTAGGTCATTGGATCTCAAGTGAAGCCAAGGCCAAAACGCAGCGCTTCCTCAACTGGACCAAGGCCGCTAAGCTCACTCCAACCTGAAGAGATCTTTGGGCTCGGAAATGAGCATGAGGCCCATATATCCGGGTAGGTCTTCTTCCATACATATATCATACATATTATACATATATAATATACCATAGGTTATACATTTATACTCCACAAGTGTTCATTAGACTCGTTAGAGGATCAAGTCGTTTTCGCGACTCAATACGACGCAGTCGAGTCTAATTATAACTGTGCATCCATGTATACCTAAGTATATAATATATGTTATATGCATACTCATCATACACTCATACATGATTACAAGCACATAACAATATTACATGTAACACATATGAAAGCAAGACATAGGGAAATATAACACATAGCATTACAACAAATCACCCTCTATTTTTCTAAGTCTTGCTCCAGGCAGACTATAACCTAAACAAGGTGGATTCAAGGCCAGTCCGTCATCAGCCCAGTCATGCAAGGATCACCCATGGAAATCCTCCAAATGGAGGAAGTTCCTGCAGAACACAAATTTTTCATAAGGAACAATTTTAGTGCCAAAATCTGCAGGATTATACTTACCATCAATTTTCTTAACATGTATGACATTATCTTCCACTTTCTCACGAATGAAATGGTATCTAACATCAATATGTTTAGTACGCTCATGGTACATGGGGTCCCTGCAGAGATAGGCTGCACTTTGACTGTCAATGTGTCAGACAAAAGTGTAGTGCTTCCTCTCTATCTCCTTAAGGATACCTTGCAGCCAGATGGCCTCCTTACAGGCATCTGTAGCTGCTATGTACTCATCTTCAGTGGATGAGAGAGCAACAATGGGTTGCTGCTGGGATTTCCAGGAAACACAATTGCCTGCCATGTATACACAAAGAAGGTATTAGATTTCCTGGTATCCTTGTTAGAAGCATAATCAGCATCCACAAAGCCATGTAAGTCATAAGAGGAGGAATGTTCAGCATATAACAAAGACAGATTAGCAGTTCCAAGTAAGTATCTTAACAGATATTTCATAGACACCCAGTGCTTCTCAGCTGGTTCATACATGAACCTACTGAGAGTGCTAATAGAAAATGCAAGATCAGGACGAGTACAAATCATAGAGTACATTACTGAACCTACAGCAGCATCATAAGGAATGGATTTCATAACATTCAACTTAGCAATAGACAAATTCCCTTTTATTTTAGTGAGATCAAGTTGAGCACCCAAAGGAATATTGTTAATCTTATCACCAGAAATATGAAATCTCTCAAGAACCTTATGCACATAGTCACACTGATGCAACCATAATCTCTTATGCTTCCTATCTCTTATGATAGACATGCCTAAAATCTTTTTTGCAATGCCTAAATCTTTCATGTCAAAATGCTTTTGTAAGTTCTTTTTAATATCATGAATAGCATCAACAGATTTAGAAATCAGCAAGATGCCATCCACATATAAAAGCACATAAAGCATAGGACTCTTATTGACACCCTTAAAGTATAAGCAGGCATCAAATTTGCTCCTTTTAAACCCTAGACTGAACCTCATGCACTTGTCAAATTTAATATTCCATTGTCTAGGAGACTGTTTCAAACCATAGATGGATTTGTTTAACAAGCAAGCATGATTAGGATGCACATAATCAATGAAGCCCTTAGGCTGTCTCATATAAATTGTCTCATCCAAGTCACCATGAAGAAAAGTTGTCTTAACATCCATTTGTTCTAATTCAAAGTCATAAACAGCAGTCATGGCAAGCAACAATCTCAAGGTCTTATATTTCACAACAGGGGCAAATATTTCATTGTAATCCTCACCCTCTCTTTGGGTGAAACCTTTAGCAACCAACCTAGCTTTATATCTAGGGGCGTCAAACTTAGAAATGCCATCCTTAAGTTTATAGATCCATTTACAATCAATTAATCTAGCATTCATAGGTTTAGGCATCAAAGTCCAGGTTTTATTCACCCTCATAGATTCTATCTCATCATTCATAGCATGCTTCCATTTAGTAGAATGAACACATTTCATAGCTTGTTCATAAGTTTCAGGAGTAAAAATCTTCACAACATCAGAAACTAAGCAAGCAAACTCAACAATGTTATTAATGAACCTTCTATTTGGTATAATAGTCCTAGGACTCCTATCCCTAGTCAACTGCCAATTAGTTAAGTCATGCCCTTCAGTGGCTGAAGAACTAGAGGTACCAGAACCAGACACATGCACAGAATCAACAACATCTTCCTCATTCACAGAAATAGGAGAAATAGAAGAGGAATTAGGTTTATTATTTGCTCCCCCACCCAATTGGTGAGGTTGTATAACATCAAGTTGCATATTATCAGAAACAGTAGCATCTGAAGTAGACAGAGACGAATCATGAGCAGAGAGAGTAGAGGAAGAAGAGGGAGAGAAACTACTATCAAATTCATCATCTGAATCAACATCATTGTGCTTAGGCACAAAGAATTGATCCTCTTGTACCTGCAGGTTAGCATCTGTAACAACAGGAGAAGCTTTCTTAAAGTGAAATTCATGCTCATTGATAAAGACATTCCTACTCACAATAGTTTTATAAACACCGGGTTGGACAAGAAGCAACTTATAACCTTTAACCCCTTTCAGGATAACCCAATAACACACATTTTTGGGACCTAGGATTAAGCTTACCTTGGTTAACATAAGAAAACACAGTGCAACCAAAAGGTTTAATGTGGTCTAAGTTTGGTTTTCTTTTAGTCCATAACTCATAAGGGGTTTTAAAATCAATAACAGAGGAATGAGTCCTATTTATCAAGTAAGCAGCAGTCACAACAGCTTCACCCCACAAGCAATGTTTGAAACCAAAAGATATAAGCATGCATCTAGCTTTTTCAAGGAGAGTCATGTTCATCCTCTCGGCAGTACCATTCTGCTGGGGAGTTCCAGGAATGGTTAAGCGTCTCTTAATACTGATAGACTTGCAGTACTTACTGAACAGAGAATTACAAAACTGAAGACCATTATCAGTTTTTAAACATTTAACAGTCAAGCCAGTTTCATTTTCAACTCCAATTTTCTAGTTTGTAAAGGTTTCAAATGTCTCATCTTTTGTTTTAAGCAAATAGACCCAGACCTTCCTACTATAGTGATCAATGAGAGACTTGAAATATCTCTTATGACCTACAATAGGAACAGGAGAGGGTCCCCACAAATCAGAATGAATATATTCAAGAGGTGCAACAGCAACATAAGATGAATGCTTAAAACCTTTTCTAGCATGCTTCCCTAGAATACAATTTTCACAGAGATCAATCATGCAAGGTTTGGAGTTGATGATGCCAGTTTTATGAAGGTGTTCTAAGCCTTTATTGCCTATGTGTCCCAATCTATTATGTCACAACAGAGTATCATGCAGAGACATAGTATGCATAGAAGCAGTAAAGGCAGAAGCAGGATAATTCACAACAGGAGTAGCCAACACTTCATAAAGACCTTTCTTTCTAAAGCATTTAATGACAGGCTTCCCATTTTTAGAAATGATCCTAACACCATTAGAACTAGTCATATCATAGTGTAATTCTTCAAAATCACTTTCAGATTGCAAGTTTCTCCTTAGATGAGGAACCCATTTAACATCCTTAACAATTCTAATCACATCATCAAACATTTTTAAAGCAACAGATCCAACACCTTTAATCTTAAGGATAGAGTGATCACCCAGCATAACAGTACCAGCATCAAAACACTTAAGATCAAAGAACCAAGATTTATGAAAGGTAGCATGGATGGTACACCCAGAATCCAAAATCCAAGTAGTAGAATCAGTGTCACTTAATAATGCAAGAACTTCATGAGTAACATAAGGATGGGATTTACAAACAGCAGACACATTAGGTTTCTTACCAGCTTTAATATCCATTTTACTTTTAAAACAATGCTTCTCAAGATGACCAATTTTATTGCAGTAAGTACATAAAAGATGAGATTTATCAGGTTTTTCACCACTGGATTTATCAGAAGACACATAATCAGATTTATTGTCTTTATTTTCCCGTTGCTTATTTTTCTTATTGCCTTTGTACTTAGACTTCACCATAAGAACCTCATCTTTACTTTCAGGTTTAGGATCAGTCTTATTTCCATTCACAGTTTTAAACACATTCAGATTTTCATTTTTCTGTATGATAGAATCAATAAGCTCCTTTTTAGTCAACTTATTAGTACCATACTGAACAACATTAACAAAAGTAGTAAACTGAGCAGGCAAAGAATTAAGCAACAAAACACACAATTGAGTCTCATCAACTTTGTCACCACATCTCTCCAGATCTTGGGTAATAGCCAAGAATCAGTCAAGATTATCAGCAAGAGTGCAAGTAGTAGACATTTTATAATTGAAAAGTTTGTTGAAGAGGTTTACCCTACTTGGTAATGATTTTACCAAGTATAATTCCTCCGGCCTTTTCCAAAGCTTCTCAGTAGTTGTGCAAGTAAGGACTTGCCTAGCCACTTCATCTGAGAGCCTCAACATGATCTCACTGTGTTCTATTTTATCAAGACGTTTTAGATCCTTTTTCTTGTCTTCTTCGACATCTTCTCCAGTGACCACTTCATAGCAGTTTTCTTTGATTAATATGGCCTTCATTTTTACCTGCCACAGAGCAAAGTCAGTAGTGCCATTGAAGGGTTTTAAACGATAAGATTCACCCATGTTTATGATTAAGAACTTAAAAAAAAACTTAACAAAACACAATACATCACGCAAAGGATTCAAGAAAACCTTGAACCTAAGAGCAGAGCACAGAATCACACACACACACAAGCCTAGATCTAAACAAACAAGGCGTGGTATGTCACGTAAGGAGGGTTCAGCACCAGCGATGTCGCCTTTTAGGTCTGTCCGAGACCTTACGTCCAGTCTCTATCCCTAGAACTCAAGAATGAGCCAGGAAATCGAGAACGGGACACTCAAGCTCTGATACCACTTGTTGAAAACCGAGATTCGATATAACGAAAGTGATTTATGCGGAAGCGAGAGATAAAGAACGAGAGACTCAAACAAGACATGCAAGAACAACACCGGAGTTTTACGAGGTTCGGCAAAATATGCCTACGTCCTCGGGGCCTCAAGAAGCGGCCGGATCCACTAAGTAATTATTCAACAGAGGGTTACAATCAAGCAATGCAAAGATAAACCCTAGATCTAGCATGTACGAGTTTCAGAGATACAGAGAGAAGAAGATCCCCCTGTGTGGGATGACTGGAGTTCGAAGATCGCTTCGAAACTCCAAAATCTTAGATCTACAGACGTGAGACAAGTGGCAACCAAAGCCAGGAGCTTAGCCGCGCCACCACCAGGATATCACCGAGATCAGCCAACGCCTTCGTCTTCACAATCGTCGGGGAGGAGCCAGGAACAAACCCTAGAAACCCTTTGAGAGCTTTTGTGAAGAGACGGGGGAGAGAGAGAGAGAGCTGAACTAATGATCTAGAAGCTGGAAGAGAGCTTATATAGCTAGGTCATCGGATCTCAAGTGAAGCGAAGGCCAAAAAGCAACGCTTCCTCAACTGGACCAAGGCCGCCAAGCTCATTCCAGCCTGAAGAGATCTTTGGGCTCGGAAATGAGCCTGAGGCCCATATATCCGGGTAGGTCTTCTCGACTCAATACGACTCAGTCGAGTCTAATTATAACTGTGCATCCATGTATACCTAAGTATATAATATATGTTATATGCATACTCATCATACACTCATACATGATTACAAGCACATAACAATATTACATGTAACACATATGAAAGCAAGACATAGGGAAATATGACACATAGCATTACAACACTAATATTAGGCTTTACCAAATAAAAACTGTCCATTTTTGTGAAACAGTCATCAAACTTCTATTTCTGATTAGAAGCTCAATGTACACACTTCTTTATATTCCTTGAACTTAATGAATTGAACTAGTTAGTGATAATTTTAAATCTGATTACATGTGGAATCAGCAATCTCATTAGGTGCTAGACTTGTATGCACCCACTAGTCCATTGTCATGATACTTGTAAATTAACTAAATTTGATTACATGTTTAATCTCTCTCAGTCTTCCCTTATACATTGCATATATTTTGTTAGATATGGAATCAGCCAGCCATCCTCAACCTAAGGATGTTTAATCAATGCAATCTGTTGTCAAGAGACTCCTAAAGAGATTACAGATGCAAGAAGGTCAGCTGATCCTCCTCCATGAACTCTAACTCAGCAAACCTCTCCCAAATTGAAGATCGACAACTAATGCAATTACAACTATCGTCAAAGGGAGTGGAACATCAATGGGGAAGCACCTTTACTGGTTAGTTGTAGTATGTTTGATAGCATTTTTAAAATATGATAATGATTGGATTTGAATTATATATTCAAGTCATTATAATGTATGATATTTTAATAAACTTGTGGATGATTACACTTGTGACATTTATTTTTATAATGTAATTCATTATAGTTGATTGTGTGCGCTTGTTGAAATCGGTTGGTTTAATATATGTTTTTGACCTGTAAAGTATACCTAATGGATACATGGAATAGATGGGACAACTATGAGAAATATCAGGTAGGTTTATTATGAAAACAAATGGGTAATTTCCAAAAAAAAAAAGGGGACTAAATAGCCCGGATCACAAAATCATCGGGCTATATAAGCTATTTTTCTGGGCATAAAATGGACCAAATAGCCTGGATCTCATAAAATCCAGGCTATATAGTGTGTATCCAAGGGTCCTTTGATCGAGAAAATAGCCCGGACTAACAATATCCGGGTTGTATTATGTAGCAAATAACCCGGATATGGGTTGTATTATGTACCAAATAACCCGGATATGCAATTAGATCCGGGCTGTAAAGTATCTGCAAATTTTGAAGGAAAAATCTGGCATAGTCTAATAACCTGGGTGTGTTTTTTAGGTTCGGGCTATATACCTATTATCACACTACTCTGATGCCCGGATCCTATTTTGACTATATCCGAGCTATATTATAAAAAATGCCCGGGATAAAAAGTGTTTTTTCTACTAGTGAGCCCCTCGGTTCTTCACAAAGCAAAGCGATCGACTTGAATATAAACTTAAACAAGAACCAAAACGAAGGCCGGAGAAATTGGACGAGAAACAAAGCAACCCCTCGCTTCGGTCACAAATTTTAGCTTGGAATTACATTAGGGTTTAACAATAAAAGGGGGAAATCAATCACCTAAATAGAAGAGACTTGAGAGAAAAGAAGGCGATACGGAAGAGTCCGGCCCGTTAATCAGTGCGCAGAGGGAGCACGAACAATCAGCACGCACAAAATAGATCGGAGGAGGCTGGCCGATGCCGTAACGGAGACGAGGCGAGGAGGAGGTGGACAGGTGGAGCGAGTTACCGACAAGGAGGTGGAGAGGTGGAGCGAATTGCCGGCGGCTTCGAGGGTTCCAACGAGGCTAGGGTTCGATCGATCTATCTAAGGATGATGGTCGGAAGGATATCGGTTTTTTTTTACCGGTAACAATTATTATTATTATTATTATTATTATTATTATTATTATTATTATTATTATTATTATTATTATTATTATTATTATTATTATTATTATTATTATTATTATTATTATTATTATTATTATTATTATTATTAGTAGTAGTAGTAGTAGTAGTAGTAAAAAATTCACACGAGCGAGCTCTACCCGGCAGCATCCTTACGGATGAGGTCTAAAAGACCAAAATTGTTGTAAATATCGACACCCCAAGTAGAGTGGCAAAGGTGTGCAACCTTATCAGTCACTCTATTACCGATAACAATTATATACGCCTATTTTTAATACCAGTATATAATTAAATAACCGGTTTTAATTGTCTGAAAAGTAAATACTGGTTATTCTAAATAACCGCTAACCGAGAGCTAAATTATTACCGGTTTAAAACAATCGGTCTTAAAATACCGGTATTAACACTACTAGAATAATGCAATTAGACATCATGTAATTTAATTCTGTCAATAAAGCAACCGATGTTAAATTAATTTATTACATCAAATAATAAATTTGTGATGTTAAAAAAACTTAAGACAACAAGTGATTTTTTTTACAGATGTTAAATAGTTAATTTTATAAAAGATTGAGATGCGCGCCCGATGAAATTTTGTATGTTTTCGAATGGCCGCCCATACTTAGATTTTTTTTTAAACACCCGCCCATACTTGGTCAAAAACAAGAGCCCCCCCCTCATACTTGTATGAACAGATTGAAGTCCAACAAACGTCTCCTTTCTCCAGCTCTCTGTCTCACCGTAGCCTGGATGCATGTCACCACCACCACCACTACCGCCACTACCACCCTCACCGTCGCCACCGTCGCCACTGAGGTGAGCCTAATTCTCCATGTTCTATGTTTACTTTTATATCTATTTCGCCACTGATGTGAGCCTAATTCGCCATAGTACAAGAATAATGTAGTTTATGCTTATTTGCCAATTATAGAGATCTACGCTAGTTCTTGTTTAATTTCGCAGAAATTGGACGCACGTTGGGGCTTAAAGGAAAATCATGAAGATATTTTAAAAGCTAAGGAAAAGCGAAGGATGGTGCAGCTGGAGAAAACGCCATTTATCACCATTCATCATTCTGAAACAAGTTCTGATGTCTTCATGAGAGTTGTAGCCCTCGAAAAGAGCTTTCCAACGCATACTCATATGCGTCAATCGAACGAACGAGGACTCGGGAAAGTGCGTTTCAAGAACGGAGCAGAATACAAAAAGTTGACAATTCTACTCGACGTCGAGTACTTTAGTCGATGTCGAGTACATCCAAGTCGAATTCAGCAAGTCGAGCACGGGCAGAGCATCCACTCGAGAAGGCAAATTTCACTCGACGTCGAGGAGTTCTAGTCGACGTCGAGTACACATATCGAGTCCAGACAATAGCCGAGCTCGAGTGCACGAGGAGAAGACAAGCGTCACTCGACAACGAGTACTTTTAGTCGACGTCGAGTACTCACTTGAGTCAATCCGAGACGAGATCTAGTGTGTGCCGAGCCATGAGGATTACTTGCGAGAGAAGATATGTGGAATTCTATCCATCAACATGATGATCTATCAAGACAAAGGAGGAGTTATCCACATTAGATATTTCCCTTGTTTATTTTAGAGATTTATTTACCAAGTTCTATCTTAAGTCTTTGGATAGATCGTTTTAGATATAGATAAGATATTCTTTCCTTGGATAACGGGGATTGAATACTATAAACAAGGCCCTAGGGGCTGAGTTTTATGACATTCTCATTCAGTTCCAATTACATAGAAAGCGAGTAGAGAGAGAGCTAGGCCGAGAGAAGTGAAGTTTGGCGAGAGAGGAATTTTGCTTCGAACGGTTGTAAGCTTGGTTTTATTTCATTAATGCAAGTTAGTTTCCTTTTATTATTGATGAGTTTTCCTATGATGAAGAACGAGTAGTCCACCTACTTCTAGGGTCGGGGTGTGCCCGACGATAGTCATGCATGCTTGAGGTAAAGATTCGATATTCATAATGTTTTGATCATCCACTATCTTTATTATGTTTATTACCTAATTAATAGAGATTCAGGTTAATCACTTGGATTATAAACATAAAACTAATAGATACAATTAGGGTTGCTTGAAAGAGTTGTCTAATTGTTGGAGAAGGCGAAAGCTTGATCCTTTGATGTGATTTGCATGATTATCTATATTTATCTTGCCTTATGCATGTTTGGTTATTGTTGTTGCAAACCCCGGTCTTGGGAGTTTTTATTTTAATCTATTTACAATCTGAATTCTATCAACCTGATTATTTTCTCTTCACACTTCGATTCCATCCTTATACTTTTCGGCCATCTTTCGCCGAGTTAAAAAGGTTTCTGTGGGACTACTCGATGTCGAGTACTTTACTCGATGTCGAGCACTTTACTCGACGTCAACTACTATTTACTCGATCAAGAGATCGATTGCTCGTTTTTGTCTCTACAAATACTCGAGACGAACAGGTTTACTCGACGTCGAGGAAACTAGTCGACTACTCCCCGTACTCGGTTTTGTTGATTTATGCTCGAATTCGACTGTGCTGACCCCTGTCGACTACTCCCTAGTCGAGGTCGAGTACTCTAGAGTCGATTTCTAGACGTGAATCATACGCTATCTGAGATCTGCTGACCCGCTTCCTCGTGGATCTAACCTGACTTCCTTTTGCTGCAACGGGAGGGAGTCTTGTAATTATTTGCTCGAAATGGAATCGGTTTGCTTTACTTTATTTACATTCTAATTGCAAGTCTTGATTTCCTCCTTACAACAAATTGACGTCGTTGCCGGGGACGCAATTATTCGCGCCTTAGATAGCTAGATTTCACGTTTGCTTTGAGTTTCTTTTCGGGTGTATGCACCGCTATGGTCAACCACCTGAGTTTGACGCTTTAGACGATCTGGAACGCCTTCTACGCATCCACTCTAAACTAAAAAGAGTCATGGCGGACGCGGACACACAACCTCAGATGACCGAGAGGCTTTAGAGGGAGCTATTAGCCAACAATGTTGCTCTCGCTGTTGCGACAACACGCGCTGATCAGGAAGAGGCACAAAGGAGGCAGGCTCAAGCCGAGCTCGCTCTGTATGATGTGATCCTAGTCATCAATGACCTCAAATTCTCTATCTCACAAACCTATGTTGCCGGGGCCGAACATCAACCATCGTTTGAGAAAACAGCAGGGCGACACCGTGTTATTTTGGCTCTTCCGGGCTGCATAAAATTCTGATTGAAGCCAATGAGAACTTGCCGGAAGGCTATTTTAAGAGGCTACAACTTCCATGAAAGACACTTATCCTAAATCTGTCTCTAAGATGCTCGAATTGGACGTTCTTTCCAGCAGCTCCAATCTAGACGTTTTTTTCCTGCTCTTGTTTCTATCAAATAAATCCCACATCCATTAGAGATGCTTGAGGGCTACATTTTCATTCTATTTATTTCTTGTCAGAACTTCATTTTAAATGAAGTCAAGTTGAGTTTAGTTAAAGTTTGAGACACTAATAGCTTCCTATGATTTCGGTTAAGGATCGAGTTCTTGGTGAGAGGCTAAGAGCGAACCCTTTGGTGAGAGGCCGAGGTTGACACCCTAGTGAGAGGCGAAGTTGTCAAAGGGTCGAGATCCTCGGAGTGTGATTCCGAGAGGATTGAGATCGAGTGTAGGGGATTCAAGGGTGAGAGGCTTGCGAATCTTGCTCCACATATCCCTTTTTTTCAGTTTCAAATTAGCCCCACAAAAAGAGTGTTCGAAAGCTCGACCCTTGGTCGATCCGGTCCTCGGGTCTCATCAAGTGGTATCAGAGCTAATCGACTCGAGTCCATCGAGCTTCGATAACTGAATGGTTTATTCTTAGTCAAAATGTTCAATAAGACGAGTACCAAGCTTTTTTCCGAAGAGTACATCCGATGGGCCATTCGAGCCTATGATGATGGGTACCTTCATTGGAGCGAGATGGATGGTGCTACATATGATGTAGTTGATCAAGAGCTCCGTAGGAGATATCGAAAGAGAAGGGCTCGAGAGGATGAGGCTCGGCATAAGAAGAAAGTTGAACCACCTTGGCAAGAGATTCACAAGCTCGTGGAAGACTCAATGCAACAAGTACAGGAAATGCGAAAAGTCGTCAGCACATTGGGGTCGACGGTATCAAAGCCTACAACATCCCCACCTCCCTCTTCAAAGACAGTCAACCCTGAGTTTAAGAAAGATGAGGAAATCATCCAAGTTCCCAAGGTTGCGCTTTTCATGAAGGAGAAACGGATGCCAACCGACATGCCTAGCTTTCTGAATTCCATGTCAAGTAAGTGGTTAGATTCGACTTCTTTCATTCCGTCTTGCTTGCCTTTCACGATTCATGAAGAAGAGGGGATTCAAGATCCGTTCAAGAAAGAAGAAACATGTCTGAAGGAGTCTCTTGTTTCCATCACGTATTCGAGGATGAATCATTTGGTCGAAAGCTCGACCCTTGGTCAACCAGGTCCTCGGGTCTCATCACTATATCCTGCCACAGTTATGGATTACATGCACCCGACTCTAACAGTGCCTGAATCGTCTATTCTTATCCCTCCTAATGATTTTGATATTCGCACTACTTTTCTTTCTGAAATTAAAAAGGCTCCTTTTGAAGAAAGACCGCATGAATGCCCTCTTGTTCATATTACTACTCCTGCTGACATGTGTCAAACTATTGCTGAAGGTGCAACTCTTGAATATGTCAGAATGAAAGCTTTTCGTTGGTCTCTTGCAAGTCCAGTACTACAGTAGCTTGAAGGACTGCCTGCACGATCCTTCACAACATGGGCTGAGGTAATGAATGCATTTCTTAACAAATTCTTTCCTCCTGGCAAGACATCGCTCCTACACCAGAAGATTACAGCTTTCAAACAAAAGCCTGGGGAGCCGCTAGGACGAGAATGGAATCGATACAAGGATCTATTGCGATCATGCCCTACTCATGGGCAGCCACAATATGTAATTTAGGAGATTTTCTATAATTCTCTTGACTTACCCAACAAGGAGAGAATCAATCAATACACTCAATATGAGTATTTGACACAAGCACCAATGGAGGCTTGGGCATCGATCGAAAGACTCACAAACTTCAATAACACCTATAGGGCTCCTGCGACTTACGACGACAACGCCTATGCAAGGCCAGCCCCATCCATGCCCCTATATGAACCCTCTAAGGCGATTGATCCTGATGTCAAGGAGCAATTCTACAAGTACCAAAATCGTAAGCTTCCTAAACAAGTCAAAATTTTATCTGTTCACCAACCATGCATTGAATGTGGTTCACAGCGGTACACCACTCCTGAGTGCCCACATACGGAGCAAGTACATCTAGCAGAAATACGAGAAGAAGTCGCTTATATAGGGGGTCCCAATCGCTATATGGGGGACCAAAGGTTCTATCAACCACAGTGGAACCAAGGTGCCCCTAGAAACCCCCCACCATACAAAGCTGCATGACATCCAGAAAGGGACCAATGGAAGGATGATTTACAAATGGTCCTCGACGAAATGGGGAGGAATCAGGCTAAGAACGATCAATCCACCACCACCATCTAGACTCAGCTCCACAACCTTAATACAAGGTTTGGGGAGATGGATATCTGGAAGCGCAACATAGAGACCCAAGTGGGTCAACTCGCGGCACAAATCCCAAGACCATCCGGAAAGCTCCCTGGGCATACAGACCCAAATCCTAAGGGGCAATCTAGACATGTCGTCGTTGTACAACTAAGGAGTGGGCATAAATTACACGAGACAGAGTTCAAAAAAGAAAAGGACGATGTTGGAAATCAACTCGACGTCTGGCGCCGTTGCCGGGGAAGCAATCAATCGCGCCTTAGGTAGTCAGTTCTCACTGTCTCTTTGAGTTAGATTGCAGGGTGTATGCGTCGTTCTGGTCAAACACCTGAGTTTGACAGCTTAGACGAACCGGAGCGCTACCTACACATCCACTCCAAACTCAAAAGGATCATGTCGGCCGCTGAAACACAGGAACAGCTAATCGCTAGGCTTACCAGGGAACTAGCCGCAAGGGATGCCGCTATCAACGCTAAGGATGCTGCTATCGCCGCTGAGAGAGCAGCAAGGGAACAAGCACAAGCTGAGCTTGCCCAATATCCAACCACGGCAGAGGACTACATGCACCGAACTCTCGTCGTGCCTGAATCGGCGATTCTAATCCCTGAAAACTCTTTTGAAATTCGCACTCAATTTCTTATAGAGCTTAAAAACAATGCCTTTTACGGCAGATTTAATGAGTGTCCTCTTGAACATATTACTAACTTTCATGATATGTGCCGTACTCTTGCAGAAGGTACAACTCTGGAATATGTCAAGATGAAATCTTTTCGCTGGTCGCTCGCTGGACCTGCACTGAAATGGCTGGAAGGGCTAAAGGCAAGATCACTCACAACCTGGGCCCAAGTAGAGCAAGAGTTTCTGAACAAATTCTTCCCACCTGCCAAAACAGCACATCTCCGCCAGAAAATCACCGCCTTTAAACAGCAGAAAGGGGAACCGCTGGCAAGGGCATGGGAGCGCTACAAGGAACTGTTGCGATCTTGCCCTACTCATGGACAGCCACCCTACATCATTCAGGAGATCTTCTTCAACTCTCTGGATCAAGTCACTAAGGACAGAATCAACAATTATACTCGCTATGAGTATCTGACAATGCCGCCCTGTGACGCATGGGGAGTGCTGGAGAAGCTCACTACCTACGACAACAAGTATGGGTCTACTACAACTTATGAAGAGAACCCATACGCCAGGCCAGCACCATCCATGCCCCTCTATGAGCCATCAAAGGAGATCGATCCAGATGTCAGGGAGCAATACTACAGAGACCAGAATAGGAAGCTCATCAAACAAGTCAAATATCTCTCTGTCAACCAGCCTTGCATAGAATGCGGATCGCAAAGGCACACCACTCCTGAGTGCCCACACACAGAGCAAGTCAGATTGGCAGAGCACCATGAGGATGCAGCTTACGCAGGGGGACCCAATCGCTACATGGGGGACCAAAGGTTTCAGCAACCACAGTGGAACCAAGGTGTCCCTAGGAATCCCCCGCCCTACAGAGCTCCAGGACATCCAGAAAGGGAACAGAAAAAGGATGATATACAGCTGGTCCTGGAGGAAATACGAAGAAACCACACAGAAACTAGGCAGTCCTTCAACTCCGTCTATACTCAGATGCAAGGTGTCAACTTTAGGCTTGGGGAAATTGATATCTGGCAGAAAACAGTTGATACACAGATTGGTCAGCTAGCAGCAGGAATCCCTAGATAGTCAGGCGCACTCCCTGGATCTTCAGAACCAAATCCTAAGGGAAAGACTGGGCACGTCGCTGCTGTAAAACTCAGAAGCGGCCATCAACTGCAAGAGCCAGAGGTTGAAAAGCAGCAGAACGACGAAGATCAGCAAGTCGACCTCGACAAATCCGTAGTCGATCTCGACAAGGCCGTACTCGACCTCGATAAGACTCTCGTCGATCTCGAGGAGAAATTGCCAGAATCTTCGTATGCTCCGAACAGCAACTCGACTGCACCCAATCCAGTCGATCTCGACAAGCCTCTTGTCGATGTCGAGGAGCCCCTGGTCGAGAAATCTGCGGCAACTCCGACGTCTGTTCTGGCTCCGAATCAAAAAAAGAAGCTGCCTTTTCCCAACAAAATCTCTAAAGGACCCGGCGGAGAAAAAGTTTCAGCGCTTCATCAAGATGCTTCAGAAGCTCAATGTCACCATCCCCTTCACAGAAGCTCTCAATGAAATGCCGTCCTATGTCAAATTCCTGAAAGAGATTCTGAGCAAAAAGCGATCGATGGCAGAAATCACAGAGGAGTGCAGCCATCTAGACATATTGGAGAAGAGGCCGGATCCAGGTAAGTTTGCTATAACTATTGGATTTGGTCCATACAAAATTAATGCCCTATGTGATCTTGGAGCCAGTGTTAGTATTATGCCTTTAACGATTTGGTCCAAGATTAAGATAGGTGCCCTGGAGCCTGTGGATGCTAGACTATACATGGCCAACAACACAGTGGTCATTCCAACAGGCATGGTGGAAAATGTACCAGTACAAGTAGGTAAATTCTTCGTTCCTACTGATTTCCTAATTGTTGATATGCAAGAAGATCCTGCTTGTCCAATTATTCTAGGAAGACCATTTTTGGCAACGGTGGATGCCAACATAAGCGTAAGGAAAGGAGTGCTCACCTTCAACATCAGCGATGAGGTAATTGAGTATTCCTTTAATAAAACTGAAAGGCATACAGGTTCAATGGAAGAGGTCAAATCTATCTCAGCTAGCTACATCACCTGCGGGGAACCCAAGGTTAGAAATATGACCCCTGAGGAGATAGAAAAAAGGGACATGGAGGCCCAGGTGGAGGAGATCATGGCAATCCTCAAGGAAAACACAGAGAATCCCATTGACACAGACCAAGGTAAGTCCTTGTGGATTCATTATTTTTCGGATGCCTTGACAGGAGCTAAGTATGGGGTCAAGATCGACCAGGGCTCCTCGACATCGAGCAGAACCCTAGTCGATCTCGACCAGACCAAGGAGACTCCACCAGAGCCAGTTTCGTCGAGCAACCAGACGGAAGCCACACCCTCGTCGGTCTCGAGTAGGCTACTCGAGGTCGACAAGAACCCAGCCAACACGACTCCTGCTTCCTCGACACAGAAGCCGCCTGACGCACCATCTCTAGTCGAGATCGACAAGGGTCTTGTCGAGATCGACCACCCTTCGACGGCCTCGGCTTCTTCTTCCTCGACGATGGTGACTCCAGGACCCAAGCCTTACTCGACCTCGAGTAGGCTTATCGAGGTCGACCACCAGTCGACACCACCAAACCCTGTTTCCTCGATGAGCCACCTGCCAGGAGCAAAGTCCTTGTCGATGTCGAGTAGCCAACTCGAGGTCGACGAGCCACCTTCTTCATCGACTTATGCCTCTTCGACCAGACCACCACCAGAGCCAGCAGCCTCGTCGATCTCGAGGAGCCCTAGTCGAGATCGACGAGCCGCCCTGAGCCATGTCTGAGCAACCCGAGGAGGTTTAGTCGATGGCCCTAGCCCTTGTCGAAGTCGACGAGACCAACTCGAGGTCGACGAGCCCAGGAAGCCATGACGAGCCACATCAAGCACCAGACGACGAATCCTACTCGAAGTCGACCAAGCCTTGTCGAGGTCGACTAGAGCAGTGCCCAGAAACGCGTCGTCGATGACCTGTCCGAGTAGACTTGGCTTTCCTTGGTCGCGAAGGCGGAAGATTCTATCCAAATACATCAAGTTCTATCTATGGAAGACGCAATCTATCAAGACATGAAGATCTACCCTAATTAGTTTTATCCTTTCCTTATGATTTATTTCCATTTAAACATTTATTTATCTTTAAGGCTTTTAGATATAATTTTAGATATAGATTTAGATAGAGATAGATGATTATTTCCTTGATTAGCAAGGTTTAGTCACTATAAATAAGGCCCTAGGGGGCTCAGTTTTATTCATTCCATTCCAATTCAATTTGAGAGAGAAGTAAGTAGTTCCATTCAGAGATACAGTTAGGAGTTCTAAGGTTTTTAAGGTTTTGGCTTACAGCGAAAGTTGATTGCCAAGATTGTAAAAGGCTTTGAATTTAGTTTATGCAATTTAGTTCTTTTCATCAATCATTGTCTGCAATTGCGATGAGGCGTGAGCAGTCCACCCACTTCTGGGGCTGGGGTGAGCCCGACGGTGGCCATGTGAGGCGATGCGATAAAGGTCAGATCTTTTGAGCAATTTATCTTCTATCCCTATGAGCATGATTCTTTTGCGAGAGTTGAAGGTGATCCTTGTTTGTATTATTGAAGCGAAAGTGATCTTAATGCAACTTGGATTAATTATGTGAAAAAGGGTTAGTAACAATTAGGGTTTATGCGAAAGCCTCTATATGCCTATTTGTTAATAACGAAAGTTATTTGATGGAAAGCATGATCTTTTATGCCTTTATGTGTTGTTTTGCATGGTTATCGTTGTGGTGTTGAAACCCTGGCCTTGGAGGTCTTTTAATATATTGAAGTTTATTTCTGTCAAATTTCTGCATTCTGTCTTCAATTCTGCAAAGTTTTAAGTTTCTGTTCTTAGTCGACATAGACCAGCCTTTGTCGATCTCGAGTTACTCTTGTCGAGGTCGAGGAGGGGTTGTCTTAGTCGAGTTGTCTTTTCTTCTGCTTTTGTCGATTTAAAGTTTCTGTCTTTGCTTTCCTTTGTCGAAGTCGAGTAGTAGTGGTCGAGATCGAGTTGGCTTGTTTTGTCGAGTTGCTTCGTTTTCGATTCTGAATTACTGTTTTGTCGACCTAGAGGACAGCTTGTCGAGATCGACCAGCTTCTGTGTCCTCGAGTTACTTTTTGTCTTTGCTTTCGTTTTTTTTTTGCTTTGTTCTTTTATTTGCTTTGCTTTTATTTCTGTCTTTGTTTTGCTTCTTTGCTTTTGTTTTAGTTGCCCTTGCCGGATTTATTTGTTTCTTTCCTTTCTGTGTTTCTGTCTTTTCTGCTGTGTCTGTGAGAATCTGATAGCTACCTGAGAACTGCTGACGTGCTTCCTCGTGGATTCGATCCTGATTTCCTCTTACTACAACGGGAGGAAATCTTGTATTTATTTGCTGAGACAGGGAAGTCAGTCTGATCTATATTTTACATTTATTTCAATACTCGATTCACTCCTGCAACAACAAATTGGAATTTGTTGTTGCAGGAGGATGTGTCAAGTATGAAATAAATATGAAATATAGTTCAGACTGACTTCCCTGTCTCAGCAAATAAATACAAGACTTCCTCCCGTTGTAGTAAGAGAAAAGTCAGGATCGAATCCACGAGGAAGCACGTCAGCAGTTCTTAGGTAGCTATCAGATTCTCACAACAGCAACAGAAAAGCAGAAACAAACACAGAAGCAGAAAAGACAAATAACCCGGCAAGGGCAACTGAAATAAAAGCAAAGAACAAACTAAAGACAGAAATAAAAGCAAAGCAACAAACGGAAAAAAAAACAAAGCAAAAAGTCGTACTCGATCTCGACCACAAGCTTGTCGAGATCGACAAGAGCAACTCGACACAGAGAACAGAAAGTGAAAAATCGACAAAAGAAAACAGAAAACCAACTCGAGATCGACAAGAGGTAACTCGATCTCGACGAAGCTTCGTCTAGGTCGACCAGAAACAGAAAAAAGACAGAAACTTTAAAGTTTGCAAATTCAAACACAGAACTCAGAATTTCGGTGAAATAAATCAATATAATAAAAGACCTCCAAGGCTAGGGTTTCAACACCACAACAATAACCATGCAAAACAACACATAAAGGCATAAAAGATCATGCTTTCCATCAAATAACTTTCGTCATTAACAAATAGGCAAATAGAGGCTTTCGCATAAACCCTAATTGTTACTAACCCTTTTTCACATAATTAATCCAAGTTGTATTAAGATCACTTTCGCTTCAATAATACAAACAAGGATCACCTTCAACTCTCGCAAAAGAATCATGCTCATAGGGATAGAAGATGAATTGCACAAAAAGATCTGACCTTTATCGCATCGCCTCACATGGCCACCGTCGGGCTCACCCCAGCCCCAGAAGTGGGTGGACTACTCACGCCTTTACAATTCCGGCAATCAACTTTCGCAGAAAGCCAAAACCCTAAAAACCTTAGAACTCCTAAACTGTATCTCTGAATGGAACTACTTGTCTCTGACTGAAATTGAATTGGAATGGAATGAATAAAACTGAGCCCCCTATGGCCTTATTTATAGTGACTAAACCTTGCTAATCAAGGAAATAATCATCTATCTCTATCTAAATCTATATCTAAAATTATATCTAAAAGCCTTAAAGATAAATAAATGTTTAAATGGAAATAAATCATAAGGAAAGGATAAAAACTAATTAGGGTAGATCTTCATGTCTTGATAGATTGCGTCTTCCATAGATAGAACTTGATGTATTTGGATAGAATCTTCCGCCTTCGGCACCAAGGAATCCCAACTCTACTCGGACAGGTCATCGACGACGCGTTTCTGGGCACTGCTCTAGTCGACCTCAACAAGGCTTGGTCGACTTCGAGTAGGATTCGTCGTCTGGTGCTTGATGTGGCTCGTCATGGCTTCCTGGGCTCGTCGACCCCGAGTTGGTCTCGTCGACTTCGACAAGGGCTAGGGCCATCGACTAAACCTCCTCGGGTTGCTCAGACATGGCTCAGGGCGGCTCGTTGATCTCGACAAGGGTTAGTCGAGATCGAGCAGAGGTGGCTCGGCCTCTCGTCCTCGGTTTGGTGTGCTCGACCGGCTCGGACAAGGACTCAGGCGCTCGTCGACTTCGACAAGCCCTAGTCGACTTCGAGTACGGTGGCTCGCCGACTAGGGTTTCTCGAGCAGCTCTCATCGAGGGACTCCGGATCTGGTGTTGTGGCTTCGTCGACCTCGAGTAACGGTTCTCTAGATCGAGTTGGCTTCGGAGCTCGGGGAGCTTGGTTCTCGATCATGTCTTTGTCGACTAGGCTGTGCCTGGACATGCTCGTCTAGGTCGAGTAGGCTTACTCGAGATCGAGTAGCCTCGACTCTCAGACTTGTTCGCTGCTTTGACCTTGGACTTCTGTAGTGGTTTTCCGAGCATTTCCGACCTTCTGTAGAATTGCTGTAAATGCCTTGATTTCTGCGATTTAAACAGAAACTGGTGTAGATTCCATAATTTTGGCAAATAAACATAAACTACACAGATTCTATACTATCTTAACCCAAATGCATGAAATGTATACAGAAATCGATATAAAAGTTACTGTAAAACATGGCAGATTCCGCTCACAATAACGTCGACCAGCATCTAGTCGACATCGACTAGAAGGTAGTCGACGCTGACCACAATTTACTCGACGTCGACCAGTCTATCGACAAGGAGCCTTCTGCACAGCAACAGAACTCCTCGACGTCGACTCCTATAGTCGATGTCAAGGACAATCCTGTCGACGTCGAGGACTCTGTATCACCTCCGAAGGCTATTCTGGCTCCAAAACCTAAGAAGACGCTCCCGTTTCCTTCAAAGGCGCTGAAAGGTCCCACTGCAGGTAAGTTTAAACGATTTATGAAAATGCTTCAGGAACTAAATGTTTCAATTCCTTTTACAGAAGCTCTTCATGAGATGCCTACGTATGTCAAGATCCTCAAGAAGATCCTTACCAACAAACGGTTAATCACAGAGATCGTTAGCGACTGCAAAAGAATGGATTTCTCTGGCAAGAGACCTGACCCTAGTAAGTTCTCTATTACTGTGGGATTTGAACAACATCGATTTAAGGCACTGTTGATCTAGGAGCAAGCGTGAACATCATGCCCTTATCAATCTGGTCAAAGGTAAAGATAGGAGCACTAGAACCTGTGGATGCCAAGCTATACATGGTAAACAATACCGTGGTCATCCCTACAGGTATGGTCGATAATGTCTCTGTCTAGGTTGGTAAGTTCTTTATTCCTGCAGATTTTCTTGTTATAGATATGGCGGAAGATCTTGGTTTCCCTACTATTCTTGGTAGACCTTTTCTAGCTACAGCAGATGCCAACATCAGCATCAAGAAGAGATTGCTCACGTTCACAACAGGGAATGAGGTCTTAGAATTCTCTTTCGGACCCCCAAAGGAGGAAGTTGCATGGCTGGAGGTAAAGAGCATAGGCAACCACGTGAACGAACAAACAATGACGGAGGAATGCGCCAGAGATCTACTCGACGTCGACTACTCTTACTCGACGTCGACCTCCCTTGATGAGCTCCGAACTTGCCAAACGCCTAAGAGCGAGTAGTCCACCTACTTCTAGGGTTGAGGTGAGCCTGACGATAGTCATGCATGCTTGAGGTAAAGATTTGATATTTATAATGTTTTGATCATCTACTATCTTTATTATGTTTATTAGGGTTGCTTTTGAAAGAGTTGTCTAATTGTTGGAGAAGGCGTAAGCGTGATCCTTTGATTTGATTTGCATGATTATCTATATTTATCTTGCCTTATGCATGTTTGGTTATCGTTGTTGCAAACCCCGGTCTTGCAAGTTTTTATTTTAATCTGTTTACAATCCGAATTCTGTCAACCTGATTATTTTCTGTTCACACTACAATTCCATCCTAATACTTTTCGGCCATCTTTCACCGACTTACAAAGGTTTCTGTGTGACTACTCAACGTCGACTACTAATTACTCGATCAAGAGAATGATTGCTCGTTTTTGTCTCTGCATGTACTCGAGACGAACAGGTTTACTACTCCATGTGCCCGGTTTTGCTGATTTCTGCTTGAATTCGACTGTGTTGACCCCTATCGACTACTACCTAGTCAAGGGCGAGTACTTTGGAGTCGATTTCTGAACGTGAATCATCTTCTATATGAGATCCGCTGACCCGCTTCCTCGTGGATCAAACCTGACTTCCTTTTGCTGCAATGGGAGGGAGTCTTGTAATTATTTGCTCCTAATGGAATCGGTTTTATTTACTCTATTTACATTCTAATTGCAAGTCTCGATTTCCTCCTTACAACAGCCACCACCACCACCGCCACTTCCACCGCCATCTCTCCTCTTTCTCCCAGCTTTCATCCTCGGCTTCTCCTCCTCTCTCCACAGATCTGAAATCTATCTCTCACACTCGAGACGAGGTCTGTCTCGCCCATCTTTCTTTCTCTCCCTCTCTCGATCTTCTTCTGTTGCCTCTCTTACTCTGTCACTCAATCTCTCTCTGCGGCACAGTCTCCAAACGACAGACGCATCACCGATCACCATCAGGACCACCGCTTCATCACCGACTGCCTTTATGGTAGGACGCTACTCTCCTTCTCCTATTACTTTGTTCAACTTCATTGATTTCTTTACTCGTTTGATTTGTTCGAATTTGCGAGTTCTATGTTTATTAGTTTTCCCAATTCGTTGATTTCAACTTATTTGGGGTTTGTCATTTTGAAATCTAGACTTGGGATTGAGATTATGGCTTCAATTTAGGGTTTCTTTGTGGGATATATAAACTTTTTCTTTGAGATTCCACTAATTTTGTGTTTATTACACGGCACTAGTAGCAAGCTCTTACCTGGCATTCAACACATGTTGTAAATCACTGGCGAAATCAGCGAGAACCGAGTAGGAAGAGAAATCCTGGAGTCTTGGTGAGAAGATAAGCCATCAATTTAAAGAGTTAGAGGCACTCTCCATAGAAAGCAACCAACTTCATATAAGGTACTGTCTTCCTAATTCGCTTTTAATGATGATATCTGGTGTTTGTTTGAAAACACCAGATAGTGGAAATCAACCATGAATATTGGGAATCACTAGATATGCATTGGAAATCACTGGATATGCATTCATAAGATTGTCAACTGAAAATCATGAAAGATGCTGGTTAATCCAAAAACATTAGTGTCTCATTTCTTTGTGTCACATCTACTTTTTGAGTGTTGGTATATTCATTTTATAGTAAAAATATACTGATATTTTACAACAACAAGTTGAAATGGTATCCTTATTGTCTAGATATTTAGATTACTAAATCTTGATAATTAGTGAAGAGATGTAATGATGAAACCATAAGACTGACCATTATAATGAAAATGTTACTTAAAAAGGTAACAAAATAGACACAACACCTAACATTCTCTTACTAAGCTATAAGTAAGTTAGTAGGCAATGTGTTCAAATATAACTTTCTGCTACATTCTAGAAATCTGAACGGGGTCACAATAGCTTCCACTCTTCCCACATGAACTTGAAGTTTGCTTCAATCTTATATAGAGTAAAACATGTTGAGAGCTTGCATAACTCAGAAATAAGATCTTACTTCCTTGAAAAGACATCCTGTTTGAAAATGTTGTATACAATATAACTACTTCCTTGAAAAGATGTCCTCTGCGTTTTTTTTAATTTAAATAAATTTGATATTAATCCTCATTCATTCATCTAATTAATTTCTTCTAATACTTCTTAATTGTTGCGTATTTAACATAGAATTAAATGCATTCTTATATAATAGACTATGCCCTTTAAAGTTGAGCAGGGAAAAAGGCAGAAGATTTGCAAGATATCCATCACTGAGTTCATCAGTGAACTTGCTAGCTAAAATTAGCAAAAAATATTCTCAAATAATATCTCAAGCAATTCAAAAGTAAAATAGTTGTTTAGATCTTATTGATAAATGAGCAAAAAAGCAGTCCATATGTGAGAAGAATGTCTCGAAAGGTTTTCTAATATGACCAGAAGAAAAAATCCCTTTTCATTTACAAATGAATCAAATATTTGCAAATGAATCACTAAATTACTATTTGCATTCCACCACTATAGTATTATGAATCAAATATTAAAGATCACTTTTTTGTCCATTCCCTTTCATTTACAAATGTCACCAAACATCAAATCTCTTGTGAAGGGTAATGACCACACCAGAATTTCCAAATGAAGCAAAACATAGTAGGCAGAAGTGCAAATGAATTAATAAGATAAAGTTCTCATGAGCATCTAAATTATAATTCAATGAATCCCGAGCATTGTTCTTTTAAAGGTTTGTTGGACTATATGCATGCATTGTTAAAGGTACACAAATGACCCAAGTTTTTTTTTATCAGGCATTCAGTAGATATGAGTTTTTGTGTATGAACAAACTTTTGATCTAGTTTTTTTCTTTCTTTTTCCCTTTCATTCTTTTATTGCCTAGCGTGCTTGAATCGCTTGATTGTGTCTTCAATTCTTCATATTATAAAAGGTTCTGAAATGCCCATGTGGTTATTCTTTGTACTTCTCTATTACATGAACACATAGATGACAAATATTTAACTCGGTTACTTGAAGCTGGAGGTGGTACAGAAAACTGACTTTCTAATTTAAATAGCTCATTTGACGGAAATTCAAAAACTGAGGCCAGTTAATTTATGTTTTCAATTCTTCATATTATAAAAGGTTCCGTAGAATGGACTGGAGTTTTGATTGGAATGTATTCATGTTGATGGGAATACTTTTGTGGACTGGAGTAGAGTTTTGATTGTGTTTTTCAACATTTAAATGAAAGAGGAATTAGAAGAGTATTCATCATCGTAACATTTAATTGAAATTAGAATTTAATGGTAGATGAGTAGAGGTAGAATTAGAGATATTGAATTGCAGAATTAAAATTTAGTGCAGCCAAGCATTTTCTCTTTGGGATTACTTTATCTGAGAAACCTAACCTTTTTTCTTGATATGTAGGTTGAAAGAAAGCCTCTAGTGTGTGTTCTAAGGGTGCCAAATCATATCTTTCAGTTCTTTGGCTCATTCATTCAACATATGCAAGAGATGCGATTTGTGAGGTGGGGTTTTAGAAGATGTATTGACATTTCTTCCCCGATTAGTTCTTTTAATTGAAGCTCAATCTCTTCCTTGTCTTTGGTTACTGAACAAGGTCATATCTTCTCTGTTGGGTATTTTTGCAGGATCAATGATATGGATGGCCGCTATAGTGTATTGATTAGATTTGATGGTAGTGGGTAAGCTCCTAATATGACCCTTTTCATCCCTACGAATTATCTGCCTCTATTTCTCTTGTATTTTTCATGTCATAGAGTTATGGATACTGCCTTTTGTTTCCCTTCTTTGTTCATTAATGATTTCTTGTGTTTAATGCTTGTTTAGTATATCTCTCATAGTAGTATTTAGGCTTGTTTATATGGATTTCAGCATCCAGTATCAGTGATATCGTTCTGGCATTGGCTGGATTTATAGTGGCACTTTGCCAATTGCAAAGTGGGAGCCACTCTGTCATTCCAAAGGCTCAATGCAGAGGTATGACCTACCATAGCTTGTCAAAGAGATGAACTTCAATGATTTTCAATTGTCCGAATCCTTATATTTGTGACAGAAAAAACATCTAGAACACATGGAAAGTAATACCAGATTTTTGCTTATATATTTATAATTGGAGATTGGAGATAACGAGAATGAGTCTGAAGCTAAAGTCTCTTTCCATCATCAAGAAACAAGTAAGGCTTAAAATTGGATTTGATTTATTAATCGCAATAGGGTTCTGGATTTGATTATGATTTTAGGGTTAAAAAATAAATTTGTTAGATTTATCGGTTGGATGGGCTCCAGATTTTAGGGTAATGGTTACTGTCAATACACACAACAAGAACTCATTAGATTCATTTTCTCTGTGTTCATGTGCTATCAATACGTTGGAGTTTGTTGCTGTCATGGGTAAGTTGCTCTGTGTTCATGGGCTTCAGATTGTAGGGCTGATTTTATCTAGCCTGTCAATATGCTCAGCCTGTCATGGTTCACATGTCTGAAGCGTTCAATTGAGAGACAGGAAGGGAATTTGAGTTCGATTACGTGATTGGCTGCTCGTAGCTTGTGAAACAGGTATCTCAGTTGTTCTCTTCCTTCCTCTTTTAACAATCTATATAAAATAGGGTTTGCAGAATGATCGATTTTGCATTGCCTCAATTAGGGTTATAACATTGATATTGTATTGTTTTCGGTTTGATCATCATCATCATATATAGCCTTCCCTACTAGAAATATGCAATTAGACATCTGTTGTGAACATATGTCTTTCAAAAAAAATTCTGATCTCTTTGTGCGTGTAGTTAAAAGATCAACTTTTCCACATCGGTTTTAAGCCGATGTCTTTTCTTGGTTAAAACATGTGTTTTATTTTAAATATAGATATGAATCAACCCCTCAACTTTATTTTTGACATGTTCACTTGTTGTTAAAGCCTCATTATGTTTCATTTATAAGTTTTTGAAGATGTCCACATGAAGCCTAAATTTTACATTTACATCGTTATTTTTAAAATAGTCAATGTATTAAAACAAAATAGACATCTTTTTTTTATTGTATTGATTTTGTGTATATTAATTTCACATATATAATTTGTGTTTTTTTTGTTTTAAAATAATCTATAGTGTGAAATATGTACATAACCGATGTATTAATATGGTATGCACATCATTTTAGATTTTTATAAAGATGTTGTTGTTAGTAATATATATCAAGCTATATTAACATTATGATGTTAAACTATATGTTACACATTGATTTAAATTATTCAGATGATGTTTATAATGATGCTAGCATCTGTTTTTATGTAGTGGTTCGATTTCATAGTTATTAAGACACAACACTTCTCATTTATAATTCGATACTTTTTCGTTTTATACACAACACCCTTTGTTTGATATAAAATAACATACACAACCTATACATTTAAATAAATGTGAAATCAACATTAAAATAAATGTGAAATCAAAATTTACATATGTTTTACAAAGGAGGTACTTGAAAGATACACAACCAAAGAGGAAGCCGTCAAGGTCGAAAATGTAAACAAGACCTAAACAACCTTTGGATCAGCCCAAAGCCCACAACTGCTTCTTCTTGGCATGTGCAAATAATTCACCCACTATTTTTTGTCACGTATTGTCTTATACTGTCAACAACGGATTACAACCAAGTGTATTAGATGGAACTGTAGCATTAATTGGAAGATCTAAGACAGGTATAAAGACACTAGCCACAAGTCAAACTACATATTTAAATTCCTGGTTGATTTCTTTTTCCCACTGAAAGGGAGAGAAGGCATCGGTAAGGTGAATGTGATTTTACACAGCTAAACCAAAATTAATAATCTAAATTGATCAACCAACCATATCATGAACTTGAAGGCATCAAACATAACACATAAATAGTCCAAATTGAATAAACCTTTTCCACGTTATTATTAGAGGAGGTTTCAAAGAGGAAACCAGTGTCATACGAATGCAACATACCTATTCTTGCTAACGCGCGCTAACACTATAGATGATGGTGATTTTTTTTCAGTACACTACTAGAATTGTGTCAATAGACATCAATTAAAATCCGATGTTAAAAAAAAAAATTCGACGTGTTAGTGGGTGGTGTTAAAGATCTCAACTTTACGACATCGGTTTTTTATGTCCTCATTTTTTTTTTCTTATTTTGCATAATGTTTTTAGTCTTATTTGAGTCTTTTGTGCATATTTTGTATTGGGAAAGTATGGAAATTGTGTACTTGTTGATTTTGCAAGATAGAGAGTCTACACAATGTTTGGTGTGATTTTTAGGTATTTAGAGGTGATTTGAAGTGGTTTGGATGCACTTTGGAGCTTAAAGGAAAACCATGAAGGTAATGGAGAAGCTAAGGAAGAGCGAAGGATGGTGCAGCCGGAGCAAAGGCCACTTTTCGCCCTTCATTATTTTGAATCAAGTTCCGATGCCTTCATGAGAGTTGTAGTCATGAAAAGAGCTTTCCAATGCATATTCATACGCATCAGTCGGACGAAAGAGGACTCGGTAAAGTGTGTTTCAGGACAGAGTTAAATGCTGAAAAATCTAAAAAGAGGTCGACATCAGCCTGTCTTCACTCGATGTCGACCATTTTTTTCTCGATGTCGACCACTGCTCGAGACCACAACTGATGAGTGCTTGATGTCGACCACTCTGGTCGACGTCGACTGGATCGGACACGCAACAAACATGGAACAGATTAGGCCGAATCTTTCAAGGATTATTATGCACAAGACCTTTTTTATCTATCTTTCCATCTTTTATCTATCTTTCCTTATGGTTTAGATAAAATTCTTAGATAGATAGGAATTAGATAAGATATAGATATATTAAATTTTATTATTTTATTATTAGTTTTCCTTGGCTAGCGAGGATTAGTCTACTATAAATAAAGGCATTAGGCCTAGGTTTTGAGACATTCAAGTCAAGTCGCCTTCGGACGCACGTAGTTAGGAGAGAGGGAGAGAGGAGGAAGAAGAGATTTGAAGGTTTTGTAAGTTTTAGTTTGGTTTTAATGTTAAAGTTATTTGCTTTCATCATGTTTTGTTTCAAAATTCCCTCTGGGTTGGGGTGAGCCCAACGATAGATATGTGTGTTTGATTTATGAATCCATGATTATGTATGTCTTTATTATCATCTGCCTCTATGCTTAATCCTTTGCGAGAGTTAAGGAAATTCCTTGTTTCTAGTTGTGAAGCGAAAGTGAATTAATTGTGAATTTAGACAGTAATTAGGGTTTATTGGTTAAAACCGACTAATCCCAATTAAGAAAAGGTAGAAACAGTTAGGTTTATTTGCAAGAGTCCATTTGCCCAAATTGTTGGAATTTGCGAAATTTGATTCTTTGATGTAAAGCATTCTCTTTTATGTGATCCATGATCTAAATGTTTATTATGGTGGTGATCCCTTACCTTGGAAGTTTTCCATTTTATTGTTTTTATTTCGTTATTTTATATTCTGCACAGACACCTGACATTGATCACCATCCCCTCTCCATCCCTAGACGTCGACCAAGTCTTAGCCGACATCGACCTCTACCGCTCGACATCAACCTCTCTGTTCTTTGTCGACAACCACTTTTCCCTCTATTACCGAACCCTAAAACACTAAACTAGAAACACGTACTGACTTCTATCCTGAGGACGAACCTGAATCCACTATCCTATATCGGGGTCTTCACTATAAATTTATTTGGTCGAGAAACCCTCTCGCCAGTTTTTAATCGATGTCTATAATAATTTATAACATCGATTTTATAGTTGATAATGACTTAAATACATTAATATAGTTACATTTTTTTTTTTGTCAATGAACCTAATGTTCAAACATTGTTATTTAGCTTTTCTAAATATATGAAACTGTGTAGAACAATACAAAATTGACATTAACATCACTATATTTTTAATAAGAGATGTTTTAAGTTGATATACACATTAGTTATACATTAGTCATTTTATGTTCATTCTTTATTCATTTGTAACTTTATAATATTAATTTATATAAATAGAATGTATCGTATCAAATATTCGATAGAATGTGAAACATTATTCAATGGAATTGGTAAATTTTAATTTGTACTGGATGTAAACGATAACATAACATTATTCGGTTGAATTGTCAAAATTTTAAAACAAATAAAATTAGGTGAGTCCCCGCCCTAGAATCACCCATACTAATTTATTTTTCACAAGGCCGTTAAAAAAAAGTAACTAACCAAAAAAAAAGGCAAGTGGGTATTCACAGTTCGAAAGCTCTCTCCTCTCTCTAAATTCTAGAGAGAGGAAGAGTCCACAAAAACATCCAAACGTACCCTCCGCCACATCCCCTCCTCCGCCGCACCTCCTCGCTCCGTCGTTCGCTTTCCGTCAATGGTTTTGGATGCCGAGCACTTAAATCTCCTTCGGGAGCCCCCAAATCTCCTTTGGGAGTCCCCAAATCTCCCTCGGGAGCCCCTAATCTCCTCCGGGAGCCTTTGTTTTGTTCTCGTTCGGGTGTTTGGACTTGCCTTCTCCGAGCGGTCTTGGCCTCGTGAGGGTGGATTGGGTCAGTGGTGGCCGGATTGTGGCCGTCCTGTCCTTCAATCTATCCTTCCTTGCCTACGCTCCCCTGCAATCGCTGAGTTCCGTTTGCCTCGCTCGTCGCCGACGAGTGGGATGTCTCCTCGCCTCGCTCGTCTCCGGTGAGTGGGTGGTCTCCTCGCCTCTCCAGACCCATGGAGTCCTGCCCGGCCGGTGTCCATGGCGTTCGCCGTCTCCCGGTGGATCTCACCGCCCCCCTCCCGGGTTCCTTCGCCCTTTCCTTCTCGTTGGAACTCCAGTTTGTTCTGTCTGTCTGCGTCGTTCTTCGTCGTCGGCGACCTCAATTCCAGCCCTTTGCCGCCTGGCCGGCTTGGTCTGGTGCCGTGTTATTCCAATTGGGTATCTAATTGTCTCAATTTCGCCCAGATTCGGTCTTGATTCATCTTGAATCGGACCGCTGCATCTGTTCGCGTTATATCGAACCTTCAATCCCTTCTCCCTGCCGCCTTAGCTTGGGTGTCCGTTCGTCGGCCTCTGGTTCGCCACGGGCCCCCCTCGCCTTCGTCCCCGTTGCCTTTGGCATACTGTCATCTCCCTCTCCAGTCCTCATTTCGCCGGCTTCAGGTTTGTTTGCCGTCATCGTTCTCCTGGTTGTGACTTGTGCCCATCTCCTCTCCTCGGCCGATGGAGACCTTAATTGGTTTTTGTTCGGGCCTGGTTTTCTTTCTTTGGGCCTAAGGACTTGTCTTGGGCCCAAAGGAGCCCGATAGGAAAAAATTAAATAAATAATATTAAAAATCTTATGACTCATAAATCCCGCTAGGTAATGCCTTGGGCCCGGGGCAACCTGATTTGATGGTTAAATATAAAATATAATTAAGTAAAAAATAAATTAAAATAACTTGCGTAATTATTTTCCGGAGTTTTCTGCGCTCTTCGTCCTATTGCGGTCGTGCTTCACTTTCTCGGGTTGGTTGGAGTTCTGTCTATTGGATTCGTGGTTAGTTTCGGTTGAGGAGCAGTTCTGTGGCCCTGGTTGATCTAAGTGATCGTGTTGGTGGTGTTCGTGGTCTCCGAAGATCCTTCATCTAGGTGGAGGGAACGTCGTGTGATCCACACTTCCCCAGGAGTCGTCTTTGCCCTACGTGGATTACTGCTTTCCGTCTTTCCGGCGGCGAGACATTGTGTCAGCTTTGCTGTCCCATGCGCTCGCTATCCACTTCTCCATGTCGGGTCTCCTTCTTCTCGCTCCTGTGTCCGCTTGTGCGCTTAGGGTCTGGGGTTCTCCGGGTTTTTTGCGTAGTTATTTTGTCGTATTAGGTGTCTATATTCTGTTTCCTTGTTGTATTTTTTGCTATGTTGTATGTTTAGACGGCTTGCCGTCTGCCGACTTTGTCGGCCTCTCGAGGTCTGGTCCTGTCCGGTCTCGAATTATTTCCTTATAAAAAAATGATAGAGCAACCGGGAGAGATAATTAAAACAAGAATGGGGGAGGGGGTTGATACACACGTATAACAGGTGGAGTGGACTGATTTTTATTCTCGGGTCCTACATGAAATTACATCAAAATATAAAAAAAAATATTTTTATCATGACCTTTCATTCCTTTCAATCAACGGTCCAGATTTGTACACAAGATACATTATAAGAGTATCCACTAAGGTCATCCTTTGGGTGTTTTAAAAAAAAATATTAGTAAAGAAAACTGAAATTGTCATAGCATTAAATGTAAAGTCAGAAATTTGTTTGAACCAATGTGAGTAAGGGATTGGAAGAAGAAACTCTTTTTTTTTTAATCAAGTGCAGTATCCTGCCCTTTATTGACATTTTTATTTTTTTCAATAAAAAAAGGGTTAAGACACCCAAATAAATATGATTGTTGTGGGTGCTCTAAGGGGTGAGTACACCCGAATCATCCTATCTATATAATGTCATTTTCTGTAATAATAATGTCCAAATAGAATAAAATGACATTATAACACCATGCCAATAACTAGCCCATCTCTAATGAATGAATGAATTTAGACTACTACTCACTCCGTCCTAAAATACATGGTCTTTTAGACTCTTGCACGTTAATTAAGAAAACCTATTTATATTTAAATCTCAATTATTATTATAGAGGTGGAGACTCTTTAATTTTACTTACTTTTGTAATTTTTAGGGGTAATAATTACCCTATAAACCTAAAAATATATGTATTTTTGACAAAAATTTAAGGTCTAAAAGACCATGTATTTTAGGACGGAGGGAGCATGTAATATGTTAATGTAGTGAAATCATTGTGGCATGTAACAGGTCTTTTGCTGTACCAAAGAGGAAAATGTTTAGTATACCTCCTTGGTGGTCCACCTCCCTTCTATTTTTAGTCTATCATTAATTAACTACATCATTTTGTATGGGAAAAGTAAAAAGGTGTTTATTATTCTTTTTTTTTTGTGAGAAATGTGTTTATTAATTATTATTCTAAAATGTAGTTAATGCAACTTGTCTTTTGTATGAGTTGGTTTAAAGATTTCACCTAATTAAATTATATACAAAATAGTAATATTAAGTTCAACTTAATTTTTTGTGTTTAAAGACTCCACGTATTGCTACTGTAATAGTTTTTTGTGTTTGGAATGATTTTTTTAATACTTACTTCATTGCTATATATATTGTATTCAACTTAATTTTTTTTTTTGAAATTGCTATTTTTAAAATTTTTTAAACGAGGGACAAGACCCGTTCCGTCCTGATCCCGTCCCGTCCCGTGAGGGATAGGACCCGGTGGAATTAATTAAAAATAAATAAATTCAAATCCCGTCCCGCTAAAAATACGCGGGACGGGACGCGGGATGACCCTAATCCCGTCCCGTCCTGTCCCATGCCCACCCCTAAAAATTGGTATACAATGGTATTGCACGTGGCACTGTTAGAGGGGAGGTGCTTGACCAGCGAACTGCTCGTCTTTGCCCTAAAGGGCCACGAGGTGCCGGTGGGACCTGTTATTGGGACGTACGCTCACCTATGCTAGGATTCTGACCGCGGTGTCCCTTAGATCGACGATAGGGTATCAAGTTTGGTCGGGGGACGGGACGGGACGCGGGATTGACCATTGTAAATTTGGGGTGGTATAAATGGTGATGCATTTTAAATAGACCTGTCAAAACGTAATCCGATCCGAAAATCCGAACCGAACACTATATATATTTTGGATTAAGACCTGAAAATTTTGACCCGAACTACCCGGTAAATTTTCGGGTAAATCGGGTCTGGTTCGGGTCAACCCGAACGGGTTAGTTTTTTAAAAAAATATAACCCTACTTCACCACCGTCGTTCGCAAATCTCAGTGTTCATCAATCTATCCCAAATTAACATCTAGTAAATTTTATAAACCATCATGAAAAATAATAAAGTCATTGTTTTAATAATAGGACTATATGCATCGTTTTTAGACTTTTAGTATATGTATGGATATAGATTTTACAATTTTCAAAGGCGTAACTTATATAGATTTATAATATTTTTATATTTTACGATTTTTCTTATATATACAAACACTAGACATATTATACATATATATATATACATAATATAAAAAAATATATAGTATACATATATATACACTGTATATAAATGTATGTATACACACACAAAGTATACTATATATAATGTATATTATAATAATAATAATAATAATAATAATAATAATAATAATAATAATAAACATCCGTTCTTGTACAATGTTAAAATAAAAAAATATTTTTTACTTATTTCGTTGGAAGTTGCATTTAGCCATATTGGAATAATAACATCTTTTTGTTTTTCCCACACAAATTAATTAATGCAGTAATTAATGTAGTACTACTATAAACTAAAAATGGAAGAAGGTGGACTATCATGGAGGTATGCTAAACATGGTCCTACCAAAGAGGGTTAGAGATGGATGATAGATGGGCTTTTTTATCATGTTCCTTGAACCTAACAAGTTAAGGGTTGGCCATTAAAGCTAACTTGCACGACTTTCTGCACATGAACTGAATGATTTAAGCTACATAGATGGCTACCTAGCTAAATTTAAAAATAAAACCCAGCGCAAATTCTACAGAAACCACTAGCTTATCTAGTATTTTTATTTTCTTTTTAATATATTGAAATTAAATGTGATGATGATCATCATTTAAGTGGAGATTTAGGGATCTTCAAAGGCCTGGACTTTGGGCCTTTAGTTTAAAAAGGTGAAATTATTGGATTAAAAAATTCTGTCAGAGCTAGGAAGATGCAAGTGATAAATGATCAACTAGCCTTTGTTAGGTCTACATTACATGTGCCTCCAAATGTTTTAAAGGAATTGAAGTGGATTTCACATTTTCACTCACACTTTTTGTTTAAAGCTAATTAATTTGTTTCCTGGCATTTCATGTCTATAGAATATAGATCGATGGCCGGGGTTAGGTGATTTAAGTTACCTCAACCCATCTTCTTGTTGTGATCATGGAAGCAATTCAGTCAAGGAAAGGTATCTCAGAAGACCGTAAGACGAAAACATTTTTTATACTGGCCCCGCGGAAAGTTGGTTGAAATGATTCTTATGGACATTAAATTTAAGGGTAATCTTCAGGAAACTTCTCCTTAAATAGGGATTTTTGCACGAAACCACCCCTTAAAATCGAAATTGCAGAAAACCACAATTTAAATAGTATCTGTTAGCAAATCACCACCCCACACCACTGTTCTGTCAAAGTTCTGTTAAATATGTGAAAGGACTATTTTACCCCTATTTTTTCATCATTGAAATAAAGACATATTTTATAAAAATAAAAAGTATGGGATGAAGAATGCATTTAATACATCTTCCTCCCCAAATTGACGCCATCAGACCAGGACACCGACGACAACGGACTTCGGCGAGGCTTCTGTAGGTTCCCGGTGGAGTTTGGAGGCACGGAAAGGCACGAGGTCGGAGGCTACAGACTTCTATTGGTGAGGTGGATCTCCCAGTGGAGTAGATTAGGAGCGTGATTGATACAGTCGATTCGAGGACCAATGGAGGAAGAGTTGGTGATCTTGAAACGCAAGAAGAAGGCGCCACCATGGATCCAAGCTTGTTGAAGGGTCGACGTCGAAGGTTCTGTGGTCGACGCCGAGGGTTCCGTAGGGCTGGCCGATTTTTACTTGGACAATTATCCTATCTATTTTAATTGTTATTATTTAATTATTTAGGGAAAATAATAGTGAGGAGATAATATTATCTCCTTACTCATTAAGAAACTATTTCAATTTATTTTTAGTCATTTTAGATAGATAAAATAAGTAGTATTTATTTTAGGTTTTTATTTATTTATTTTAGATAAAAGTGAGATAATTAGGGTTTCCTTTGCATAAGAGCCAATCTCACTTAGCCTCTTTCTTATTTAAGTTGTATTTTGTTTTAGAATTAATTACGTTCAATGGAATAGAAGAGCTTTTGGCTAAGCGTTCTCTTCTTTGTTCAACCCTAAAACTCTCGGCCTTCGTCTTGTCTTTCCGATCAGATTTATTTGCGATTAGCAAATTGGTCAAGCCATCATTGTTGAAGTGTTAAATTCCATTTGTTTACGTTGATGAATGCAAATTAATTCAATCTCGATTGCAATGGAGCTCATTCGGCCGCAATCGTTGACTTGAATTGTGGAATGCAATTAATTCCTACGTAGTTCATTCGGCCGATCAAGGGAACGTCAACTACTTGAAATCACAAGCAAGTCCCGTGAATTCAATCGGCGTTTGTGAGGGCAACCGCCTTTGCCGACTGTAAACAATCAATAGGGTTTGATAATTGTGATTCTTGATTTCTTTCATTGACTTGGAATGAATATATAGATACAATGCTTGGGCTCCAAGGCCTATTGGATATGCACAGCGGATATGGAAAGATATACAAAGATACAAAAGGATAGAAATATATCCTGACTAATATTATATCCTAATACCCCCGCAAGCTCATGGAGTGTCACGAACATGGAGCTTGGAGTGCAGGGAGAGGAAACAAGCCGTACCGACCGCCTTGGTGAAGATGTCAGCAATCTGATCCTGACCGCGAACATGACGAACAATCAGAGAGCCATCCTCAACTTGCTCGCGAACAAAGTAGTAATCAATCTTGATGTGTTGAGACCGCTGATGGAAAACTGGATTGGCGGACATGTAGGTTGCACTCAAATTGTCACACAAAACTATGGGAGGCCGAACAAATGGAGCTCGCAATTCAGACAGCAATTGTTGAATCCAAATGAGTTCTGTAGCGGCGAAGGCAATGACCCTGTATTCAGCTTCCGTACTGGATTTGGCGACAACATTTTGCTTCTTAGATGCCCAGCTCATAAGATTACCACCATAGTAGATGGCAAACCCATGCTGAGAGCGACAGTCATCACCATCAGATGCCCAACCGGCATCAGAGAAGGCCACAAGACGACTGTCAGTAAGGGGACGAAGGACAAGGCCAGAGGAAAGAGTACCTTTCAAGTAGCGAAGGATCCGCTTAACAGCTGACCAATGAACCTCAGTAGGGGAGTGCATGAACTGACAAACCCGGTTGACAGCATACGAAATTTCCGGCCGAGTGATGGTGGCATACTGAAGGGCACCAACAATGCTCCTGTAGAGGTGTGGATCCAAGTGAGGATCACCGTCACGAACTAACCGAGAGGCCGGCTCAGCAGGAGACGAAATGGGGCGAGCATCTTGCATTTTACTTCGCAAGAGAAGATCGCGAATATACTTCTGCTGAGAGAGGACGATCTGATTTGATTGGCGGCTTAGTTCAATGCCGAGAAAGTAGTGAAGGTCACCTAAGTCGCGCAAAGAGAACGTCTGATTGAGAAGCCTAATGAATGTATCAATCTCTGCAGGCACAGATCCAGTGACAATGAGGTCATCAACATAGACCAAGACGAGGAGAGTGGATGACCCCTGACGCCGAATGAATAGCGAGGTATCTGACCGGCAAGGACGGAAGCGATGCTGGAGGAGAAATTGCCGAAGCTTTGTGAACCAGGCACGGGGTGCTTGCTTCAGGCCATAAAGAGCTTTGCGAAGCAGACAGACAACATGAGGAGAAGACTGATCAACGAACCCTGGAGGTTGTGCCATATACACCTGTTCAGAAAGATCACCATTCAAAAAGGCGTTATTAATGTCAACCTGTCGGAGAGGCCAGGACTGATGGAGAGCCAGGGAGAGCACAATGCGAATGGTGGTGGGTTTGACAACTGGACTGAAGGTGTCAAAGTAATCAACCCCTTCTTCCTGATTAAAGCCCTTTGCAACAAGGCGAGCCTTATAACGCTCAATGGAACCATCAGCGCGACGCTTGATCCTGTAAACCCACTTATAACCAACAATGTTAGCATGCAGAGGGCGTTGTACAAGAGTCCAAGTCCCATTACGTATGAGGGCATCAAATTCAACTTGCATGGCATTCTGCCACTCAGGGGATTTGGAGGCTTGAAGGAAGGTTTTTGGTTCATCATACAAATCAGGAATAGAGGGAAGAGGGTGATTTGTGGTGATAAGAGCTTTGGGTTTCAATTTGTTTGTTTGTGCTCGGGTGAGCATGGGATGGGTGCTATCAGTGGCAGGGCGAAAATAGGATGGAATGATGGGTTTCTCAGAAGAGATAGTAGAGGGAGACGTACCTTGAGATGGAGACACTTGAGCCGCAAGCTCCTCCTCTAAAGAACGTGAGACCGAGCCTGGAGTGGTCGACGCGGGCGCGCCAGGATCCAGCGCGGGCGCGTCAGGATACAGCGCGGGCGCGCCAGTTTCAGGCGTGGGTGCGCCAGTTTCAGGCGTGGGCACGCCAGGTTCAGGCGTGGGCGCGCCAGTGTCGGCTGGAGAGTGTGTTGAGGGTAGGGGCGATGGTAGACAAGGGGAGGAAGCTTGCTGTAATAGGCTTAGGGTGGGGAGACGCGAGTCGGAGGATGGTGAGGGGGAGTGAACGGCTGTATGAGACGGGTATGGGAAGGTGGCTTCATCAAACATGACATGACGAGCGACATAGACTCGATTTGTGGGAACATGAAGGCACAAGTACCCTTTGTGTTTGGAGCTGTAGCCAATGAAAATGCAAGGGGGTGACCGAAACTCCAATTTGTTGGAGGTGTAAGGACGCAGAAAAGGATAACAGAGGCACCCAAAAGTCTTAAGGAATTTGTAATCAGGGATTTTGCCATAAAGACTCTCAAAGGGAGACTTGTAATGCAACACAGGAGTGAGAGTCCTGTTGTGAAGGTAGACTGACGTGTGAAACGCGTGCTCCCAGAAGCTCTGAGGGAGTTTAGCGTGAGAGAGCATGGCAAGACCCTTTTCAACAATGGTCTTGTGACGACGCTCAGCAGCCCCATTTTGGGATTGGGTGTGAGGACAGGAGACTCTGTGTAAAATACCTTGAGACTGAAGGAAAGAGGAGACATTTCGATATTCTCCTCCCCAATCTGATTGGAACTGTTTGATTTTGCTAGAGAACTGGGTCTCAACCATTTTATGAAATAACTGAACATGATGAAGGACCTGAGATTTATGAGTCAGAAAATATATCCAGACAAATTTGGTGTGATCATCCACAAAAATTAAAAAATATGAATTGCCATTAAAGGATGCAACAGGAGCAGGGCCCCAGACATCAGAGTACACTAATTCAAAACGATGCTGACTGGACTCATGTGGACTATTGAGAGGGAGTCGATGACTCTTCCCAAGTTGACAGGACTCACAAATTCTTTTGAGATTATTCAAAGACACTGGTAATTGAAATCTAGATACTAGACGACGGAAAACAGACTCATGCGGATGACCAAGACGCTCATGCCATGTTTGAAGGCTTGTCTTTTCTCCGAGAAAGGCTTGATGGGGTGGCCGAGATGGATCAGGTGGTTGGAGATGGTAAAGCCCATTCTCAACGATTCCTTTGAGGAGGGTGCGGCCCTGCATGTCCTTCACAAAGCAAGCAGATGGGTAAAATAACATGTAAACATTGTTGTCTTTGGTCAATTGAGAAACACTCAAGAGGCTTTTTCGAATTTGAGGAACAAATAGGATGTTATGTAAATGAATAGGTTTAGGATTGGCAGGCAAGGAAGAAGAGCCCAAATAAGTAATAGGAAGGGACATACCATTGCCCACCTGCAGACCTTCATTGCCAGTGTAATCAGAGTGAACAGAAAGATTACCGAAATCAGCCGTCACATGGTTGGTTGCACCAGAGTCAAAGTACCAGTTGGGATCAACTAGTGTCGACGGAGGAGCACCAACGGTGAAGGCATGGCGCTGTGGCGAGGGCTGCTGAAACTGCTGTTGAAGCTGCTGCTGGTCGGAAGGCTGGGGTGTGCCGCGGCCGCCGCCAGATCTGCCTCCACGACCGCCTCCTCTACCACCGCGACGAACGCTGGTGTTGTTCGTGGGAGGAAAGTCGTTGGTGTTGAGACGCTGCCAGCAGTTGATGGCCTCATGACCAGTCCTAGAGCAGATCTGACATTGAGGACGTGGTCGAGAGGGATCATTAGGAGGCTGTTCGGGACGCCCTGTGGTTTGGGAGGAGCGACTGCCACGACTTGCCACATTAGCCGAGAGTACCGAGTTAGAGGCGGGAACAAGAGACGCTGCAATGTGCTCCTCCTCCCGAAGAAGAAGACCAAGTAATTCATCAGAGGAAATCGGATCCCTCTGCATGTTGTAGGATGTGAGAAAGGCCGAGTAAGATGCTCCAAGGCCGTTGAGAATGCATTCGACGAAGTCGGCATCAGAAACAATGTAGGCGCATTCTGCTAAAGCATCAGAAAAGGAACGCTTTTTCTCAACATACTCGAGAATGGTGAGCGAACCTTTCTGAAGATTTTGCATCTGCTGTTTGAGATGCATCTGACGAGCACGAGTCTGAGCAAAGAACATACGCTCAAGGATTGCCCAGGCTTCATGGGTGGACTGCGCACGAGCAACATGAGCGAGGAGCGATGTTGTGAGGGTTGATCGGATCCAAAGAAGAACCAGACGGTCCTTCTTCTTCCAATCGGCATAGGCGGGGTTGGGTGACGCGGGCGCGCCAGTCTGTGACGCGGGCGCGCCAGTTTCAGGCGCGGGCGCGCCAGTGTCGGGAGTGGTGGTGGGGGCATCAAGGGTGGCTGTGGGAGCGTTGGATTTGAGAAGAAAGGGTTCAAGGTCAAATGCCTCGAGGGCAGATTTGATTGTGTGTCTCCAGAGGGTATAATTGGAGCGATCAAGGCGAACATTGAGATTGGGGAATTGGAGAGCCGGGAGAGGGACGGTTCCAGAGGCCGCTAGGAGGATGTTGCCGGAGTTCTTGGTGTCGTCGGTGGGGTTGGGTGTGGTGTCGGAAACGACGGCGCCGGAGGATGGGGTTTGGTCGGCAGACATGGTCGGCGGCGGCGAAATGGAAAAGATTAGAAGGATCGGGTTAAGGCTGATACCATGTAAACAATCAATAGGGTTTGATAATTGTGATTCTTGATTTCTTTCATTGACTTGGAATGAATATATAGATACAATGCTTGGGCTCCAAGGCCTATTGGATATGCACAACGGATATGGAAAGATATACAAAGATACAAAAGGATAGAAATATATCCTGACTAATATTATATCCTAATACCGACTAGGCGGAACAAATATTCAGGTACGAGTTGAGATTGGTCTTAAGGCAACGTAAGATCCGAACAATTCGAGTCGTTGGGAATTACAACGCATCAACTGGTATCGGATTCAGGTTCGTGTTATTGCTTCTTGATCTTGATGTTTTTGTGTTCGATTCAATGAATTTGGAGTACGCCCGCTGTTTTCAAGACGGATTTGATGAGCTTAAAGCAAAGAGGGCTTCGGGGATTCCGGGGAACGAGATCTTAAGGGATGCATTGGAGGCGATGTCGAAGGACGTCCGTGATGCCTTTCTTGAGGCGTTTCCGAAAGCTTTGGCCATGACTTATCCTCCTGCTCCAGCAATGATAGTTGCCTCAACCGACAAAGAGGTAATCTCGGTGGGTATTGAGTCTAAGGAGTATATTGTTGGTGTTGGGGTCGTTGCTCAGGAAACTGTGCGATGCGACGATTTTGTTTCGTCGTTTCCCGTTGATTCCGACCTCGGATTCACCTCATCTCAGAGCCCCTGCGTAGATACCGCCGAGATCTTTCCAACTCTGGGTCTTATGCTACCAGACTCCCTAGGGAAAGCCTCCGAATTGGCTCTGCAAGCTGGCTGCCACTTTCCGCAGGATGTGTTGACTGTGTCCGGCGACACCGAAGTGGATGTCAAGGCCGTTTCTATGGAGTTAGCTATTGTATCTCATGGGAATATCCTTGATGTGACCTCTAAGGCTCTTTCATTTTCTTCTTTTGATTATTCGAACTCAATGGTGACTGGTTTTGTTTTTGAGGTGGTGGCACCTTCGGATTGTCATGCTTATCCTCCGACTTTATGCTTCATTCTTGCTGCTGTTTCCCCACTCTTCAATGACTCGATTCGAGGACGAATCGATGATAAGTCGGGGAGAATGATACAGTCGATTCGAGGACCAATGGAGGAAGAGTTGGTGTACTTGAAACGCAAGAAGAAGGCGCCACCATGGATTCAAGCTTGTTGAAGGGTCGACGTCGAAGGTTCTGTGGTCGACGCCGAGGGTTCCGTAGGGCTGACCGATTTTTACTTGGACAATTATCCTATCTATTTTAATTGTTATTATTTAATTATTTAGGGAAAATAATAGTGAGGAGATATTATCTCCTTACTCATTAAGAAACTATTTCTATTTATTTTTAGTCATTTTAGATAGATAAAATAAGTAGTATTTATTTTAGGTTTTTATTTATTTATTTTAGATAAAAGTGAGATAATTAGGGTTCCCTTTGCATATGAGCCAATCTCACTTAGCCTCTTTCTTATTTAAGTTGTACTTTGTTTTAGAATTAATTACGTTGAATTGAATAGAAGAGCGCTTGACTAAGCGTTCTCTTCTTTGTTCAACCCTAAAACTCCCGCCTTCATCTTGTGCTTCCGATCAAAGTTATTTGTGATTAGCAAATTGGTCAAGCCACCATTGTTGACTCAAAGTGTTCCATTCCTTCGTTGCGACATTGATTCAATTTCAATTGATTCATTTCGATTACAAATGGAGTCAAGCCGACATTTTTTACTTAGATGGCGGCGGCAAGTACGTAGCTTCATTTATTCACTCGGCCGATCAAATATTCAAGTACGAGTCGAGATTGGTCTTAAGACGACGCAAGATCCGAACTATTCGAGTCGTTGGAATTACAACGTATCAGTGATGGAGTAGATTAGAAGCTCGGATTTTGGCTAACAATGGTGGAATAGGGTTTTGAAGGGATTCAAATCTCTTTCATCTTAAATGTAAATTAAACACTATGTACACCAAAACCCCCAAATTTTTAGCAATGTCCGTACAAATTTAGCAGAGGTTTCTCTCAATATAGGCACAAGTGCACAACAAACACAAATTAGTAAAAAAAAAAATTGAACACGAAATCGAAAGGAAATGAAGCGCCGCAGAGAAGATGACTCCTTGAAGGGGCCAAAAATGTCGATAGAGTAAAAGCTCTCCATATACGATTTCACCACCACGATTTCCCCAATGGTTGGTGATGGCGAAGGTCGAAGTCCTAGTAGCGGGAACACCTGCATCCAAATCCACAAGTAATTGCCGATCAAGCTTGATGGTACGCGCCGCCATGGTTGAAGAAATGTTTGAAGGAAATCTGAGTTTTTTCTTTTGTTTTTAGGGTTTGTTCAAGTTAGGGAGGAAGTCTGATTTTTTTTAATTAGATTTATTTCATTAAATTCTATTAAAAAAACAAAGGGTATAATTGTAATTGCAACAATTTAACAGAATTTGGAGGGAAAGTTGGGTCGGGTGGGACTTTGCTAACGGAAGCATTATAAGGGGTGGTTTCCGGCAATTAAGTATTTAAGGGATGATTTTGAACAAATAGCTCTATTTAAGGGGTGGTTTTCTGCAGTTTACCCTAAATTGAATCTTGCTATATAACGAACAACAAATTGATAAGGCCCAATTTCGTTCTAGAGAAACCAACGAGGTGGCTCATCAACTTGCAAATCTTAGTCATGCAAATAACCCCTACAAGTGGGTCGAACCGATCAACGCCAATCAGGTTACCTGGTAGTCTGGTACGCTACTCTTACCGGTTGTATCACGTCCTCGTCATGAAAGAAAAAAAGAAAAAGAACTGACAATTCTCATCCATAGAACATCCGGTCATTATAAATACCTTAAGTCATCCAAATTTTATCACTATCAAAATAAAATTGAAAAACATTTGGGGTGCTGGTTTTGTCAATGGAATTTGTTCCCTTTTGTTTTGGGTCCGTTATGAAACAATATATTTTTTTCCCCTTCCAGTTTGGTTTTATGATAGAAATGCTTTGCAATACGTGTTGATTGCTTTAAGCAAAGTCAAGAATCTTGCTTCTTACATCAAGTTTCAATATGGTTACATCTCATTATATCTTAGCTGAAAACAGGTTTATATGCAGCTGCTGTTTCTATCACAACTCAAAGTTTATTTTATTTTATTATTTTGGATCTTGGAGCTATCCATAGGGAGAGGGGTAGACCGAAGAAGAGCTGGGGCAAACCCTAGTTTGTTCATGATGTTTAACAGTAGATTCCATTCGACCCTGTCAAAGGCTTTTTCCATGTCCAGTTTAATAGCCATCCAACCATGTTTACCTTTCTTTTTTCGAAAGGAGTGGATGATTTCATGCTCTATTAGTATATTGTCTTGGATAGCTCTTCCCGAGGAAAAACCACTTTGAAAAGGGTGAATAATTTTATGCATTATCTTTTTTAATCTGTTGGCCGGGACTTTTGATATAATTTTGTACATAGTAGAACATAAGTTGATAGGTCTGTAGTGGTTTGTTGTTGTTGGTTGTTCACATTTGGGTATTAGTGCAATAAACGTATGATTTATTTGTTTCAGTATTCTCCCACTAAGGAAGAAACTTTTGACTGCTTTTGTTACAGTAGGGCCAACTATGTGCCAGTATTTTTTAAAAAAACCAGTCGGAAAACCATCCGGCCCAGGTGATTTGTCATTTGCTAATCCAAAACCGCCTCCTTTATTTCCGAATTAGTTACATGTTTTGTTAGGTTTTGGTTATCCGTAGCTGTTATACCGTGGCTTATGTGATTTTCTATGTTTCTGTGTCTCGCTTGTAAAGTATGTTGTGTAGTGTATCTAGATTTAAAATCCCCATTGATTTGTTTTCTAATTTCCATATCATACGTGAGCGGTACTCCTGCCGAAGTGGTAATTGATTTTATTATGTTTCTATTTCTTCTGCCAGTTGCAATTCTGTGAAAATATTTTGTGTTTGCATCTATCGCTTTGATGTGTGTACGTTTAGCTCGTTGGCCCCAGTATCGTTTTTGAAAGTTCAGGAGCGAGGCGTGCTTATTCGCAAGCCTGCTCAGTTTTGTGTCTAGATTGGTGTCATATTGTTGATACAGTTGCGCTTGTATCTGCTGCATCTTGATCTCTGTTATAGCTACTTGTCGGTGAACATTACCAAAGGTGGTTCTGCTCCAGGCTTTGCTTTTCCTTTTGACTTCTTGTAGCTTTTTAGTGAGTTTAAAAAGATTGGATCCCGAGTAATCCACTCTCCAGGCGTCTGATACGAGTTTTTCAAAATCCTTTCTAAACGTCCAAGCCATTTCGAATTTAAATGGTTGGAGTTTTGGTCTTTGGTTGTCGTTGAGTTCTATAATGATTTGAGTATGGTCTGAAGACGTGAATGCAAGGTTTTTTGTCTTTAGATTTGGGAACGTGTTTAGTAATCCGGTAGTGGCTAGTCCCCGATCCAGCTTTTCATATATATTATTTTCCCCCCATCTTTTTTTACGCCATGTGTATTTGTTCCCTATAGTTGGAAGATCAATAAGGTTGTTATTTGTGATAAATTCTGTAAGTCTCCTAAACCTTATTTGTTGGGGGGGTAGAGCCCCCCATCTTGTCCGTAGGAGTTAGTATGTCATTTAGATCACCAACAATTAGATATGGGTTTGCTAGGGTAGAAATTATGTTAGTTAGGTCATCCCAAAACTTGTCTTTGTCTTTCTGGTGTGGCGGTCCATAAACGAATAGGATTATTGTTGTGAGATTTAGGTGGTTGTTGATATATGTGGTTTGAATGATTTTGTCAGTTGAAAACTCAACTTGAAAGCTTTCATTGTTTAAGTGTGTTGATTTCCAAAGTAGACACAGTCCCCCCGACAGGCCGTCAGAGGGGCAGTAGTGAAGGTTATCAAATCCTGATTTTCGCCAGCATCCTTCAGGGGGGCGGTTTGGAGTTTTGTCTCTGCCAGGGCTAATATGTGAATGTTTTCGATTCTGGTATGCATGTCAATTTGAGTCCAGACATTTTTACGCTTGAGTCGGTGCACATTCCAGTAACTTATTTTCATGATTCAACCTTTTGGATTTGCTGTAGTTTTTTTGCTGGCTTGTGGTGATTTTTTGGTAGCTGTTATCGCAATTTTAGAATCCCAAGGTAATGGTTGTGGGCCTTTCTTGTTTACTTTTGTTCTAATGCTTATTTGTCTTATAACTTGGTGGTGGTATGTCCTGAGTTGTTTGTCCTTTAAAGGTATTTGTTGTAGGTATCTATAATAATTTAGTGTACAATATGAAGATTGAGATGCTGCTGTTATTAGCCTAGCTATATCATGTAATGTAGTGGTGATGGATTTCTGGAGCGTATACTTTCTGATCAAGATTATGCAATCAGATACATGCTTACAGGATATAGTATAATAAAGTATGAAATTAGTCTCTTTTACATTGTCATTTAAAGGTTTTTGAAATGCAAAAATCTCTGAATACCAAGAGGTTTCAGTAATGTTGTAGGTATAATAGAGTTTTGCCCAATTCCAGATGTTATTGCTGGTAGTAAGGAAAAAAGGCATAGCTGCCCTGATCCACAACCAGAGGGATAGCACCCCTAAGCCCAGCAAGGATTCATGGATGGTGTTTTGGGGGTGTTGATGAAGGAAGCTACACTCCTCTTGAAAACCAGGTGGTACTGTCATAAGAGGGTCTGCAAAAAACCAGGTGTTTGTTGGTGCTTCTTGGCCTAAGTGAAGATTGAGTGCATGTTTACTGAAAAGGTCTTGCAGCCATAGAAAGGATTGTTGTTGCTCGAGTGAGAAAGCCACTCGAGGAAGGTTAGTATACATTTTACATGCAAAATGAATTTGACAATATATGTAGAGTAGAGTTGTAGCAAAAATAATTTGTTCATGATTTTCCCGAGGTATGATAATGTAATTATACACGACTTGGTGTGAAATTGGGAGCAAATTTCCCTTGCTAAAAGAATATATACAAGAAAGGGTATGTTTTATATATATGCTATTGTCCTCTATACACAGATTAAAAAACTGAAGATGTGATAACAGAGATATGGTTACCTTCACCCTGAATGCAGAAGTAATATGCATGCAAATGAAGGGAAGGGATGTAAGAAAACCCATAAGGCAGTGTGTGGTGCTGTGAGGCAGATAGCTTACATTTGTTATTATCCTTATTGGTTTTTTTCCAATGCATATGGTGAGAGACCAGTAAGAGGAGGCACTACCAGTTTTTTATTTGGGTTGATTGTTTTTAATTAGATTAAAGGAATTAGCTTTATACAAACATGTTTGACTGAGATGATTTTGGTTGGAAAATATTTGAGTGTAGCTGCTGAGATTAGATATAATAACTAGATAATGCATATAATATTTCATATTATAAGGATTACAACCATACCAAACACTAACAACAGAGATATAGATAGACTTAGGCTTGCAAATCATAACTAAGTTATTGTCGACTGCATGACTAGGAAGGACATAACTACTTAGATCTAGGTGCTTACATAACATAAGATTTTGCCAAGAATTGGGAATTTGATGATACACAAAAGGGGGATTTGTTAAAAGTTTCTTCAGTTGGTGACAAAAGGTCCCAATTCTTCTCAAAAGCTTCATCATAGACAAACTACTTGGTGAATTTGGTCCTCTTCAGGGTAGAGCTGGCAGTGTCATCCTCACCCCCAGCAGCTTTCCTTTTGATAGAGCTTGAGGTTGAAGACTCCTTGGGAGGCTGATCCATGGCTGAGAGCTCTTTAAGAGTTGTGGAGTTCGAGTGCAGGGAGTGGAAGGAGGGCTCAGATATGAGCTCATGCCTCAAACCAGCTTCATAGGTATCATCAACCATGGGATCATCAACTAGGTAGCTAGTCTCTTCCAGCATGTCAAAGAGGTCATCCTCTTCCAGGTTATAGTCCAATCAAGAGAGGGTGGTGGAGTCAACCTCAGCTCCAATCTCAGTAAAGTGCTCAGGGTCAGGGAGCTCAAATCCAGCCTCCACAATGTCATCATTAGAGGATGGGTTGTTTGGACAAGGCTCATGGTGGTTACCTTCAACAGCCTCAGGAAAGGGAGAGCTAGTGAGAGCAGCAGTGGGTGGTTTTGGTTCATCATCTTTTAGAGCAATTAGGGTAGCAGTAGGAAATATAAAAGCAGGCTCAATTTCTTGATCAACAGAAGCTGAGGGAGAAGAACTGAAGCCAGCTGCAGCAACAGGACCACCAGCCAAGCCAACAGTTGCCACAGGGCTACCAGTCAAGCCCACCAGAAGCAACTGAGACACAGGGGCCTGATCAGAAGGAGCCATGGTGGGGTTGGATGGATTGGCAGCAGGCTCAAAAGCCTCTTTGGAGTCTCTAGAGGAAGAGGAGTTTGAGAGTGTTTCAAAAGCAATAGAAACACCCCTTTTTCCAGTAACATAGGGCTTATTGAAAAAAGCTTTTATAGGGTTTGGAAGTCTCAAGCTCTTCCCTTTTTTCTGGATATCAGTCCACCCATCATTGGCAGTTGAGGTTTCAGCATGGTTGGCCTTGACACTGGGCTTTTTAATTGTGACTTGGATTCTTTTTTGTTTTGGAGTAAAATGTGTGCATTGGGTGAAGAGGTGATCAGGGGAGCCACAATTCCCACAACCCTCTGGGAACTCCTCAAACCATATAATGTGGGCAGAGACTTCCTCACTGTTTACAAGAATAAGGATTGTGTTTGGAACCGAGCCAGCCATTTCAAGGTTAATACAAACCCTGGCATAGCGAGCAGAAGCATCAACATAATGGTCATATTTAATGTAGTTCCCAAACATATTATTTCTAAGGATGGACTCAACAGCTCCTGGATTTTTGTAAATTTCAGGGATGAGGGTGATTCTAACCAACATGTCAAGAGAAGTAGTGTTCTCAACAAGTGGGTCAAAGTTTGGTTTCCATGGTCTAAGGATGATAAGCTACCCAAGGACATGATAAGGCCTAGTTTCCCAGACTGTTTGGAGATCAAGATGGTTTGAGAATCTAAGCTCAAACCAATGATTGGGAAGCTCAATGAATTAAAAATCACCAGCTAAAGCAACCCAATCATTGGAGAATTTAGATTTTATTTTTTTCAGATCAATGGGCGCCCCAAAAGCACAACCATAGAGTATAGCAGTAGTAACAAACCTGTACTTTGGTGCAAATTTCAGAAGCTCGGAATAGAAAGAGTTGAAGTCGAGTTTCCCTTTGCCCTTGTCATCCTTGGATGATTTGGAGGGTTTGTTGGGTTTTTGTTGCTTTGGGGGTTGGCCTGACGGCTTCCCATATTGAGGGTTGATATCGGGGTTCGGAGAAGTCTCCAGGAGACTTTCCTTCCCTTTAGGGGTTTTTTTTGTTTCCATTCATTGCAACTAGGTAGGTAGAAAGATAATTTCAGAGCCAGAAACTGAAAGAAAGTACCAGACTCGGAAGATTTTTAAGCTTTAGAGAGAAGATGTTTTGTTGTGCATTCAGTTCTGAGTTTAGGGCCTTTTTATAGTGGAAGATGTAAGGAGGATGAGTTTTAGGATACTGGATATGCAGATATGAATGAGAATGCAGGCATGGATGAAAATGCAGGTATCGAAAATTTGTAATAGAGATAGCATAAAAATTGGATAGCAGGAGATGTTGTAGAGAAGGATAGTATACCTGTTCTTGTTCTTAGGACTGGCCATCAGTAGGAAGGCCATACGGTGGCAATGATTGAAACAAAACCGCACGAGCAAGCAAACCATTAGTAGAGAGCACTGACAGAGGCCCAGCTTTGTGGACGACACCAAGAACTCACAGACGACGCCCACCCAGAAAGTCCACGCCCGGTAGGAGAGAGAGATTGCTTTGTCAAATCCTTTGAAATCTCGGTCAGAATCCATGGCTTGCGAGGGAGACCCAGTCTCTGAGACGGACATAGGCGACGAGACCCTAGACCCCCCATTCCTTTGATGAGATGTGGGAGAGAACCCATTTTCTTTTTCCTTGAAATTGCATAGCTTAGAGTACCAGATCCAGAATTGAAACGATTTTGTGCTTATTAAAACACCATAGCTAGGTTTAGAGCTTGAGTAGGGGGATGATTGCCATGGCAGGAGGACAGATCTGGTGAAATTTTCAGCGAGCAGGGTAAGGGTTTCTCTCCACAGGGATGGAAAGGGGGGCGCGTGGGTGGGCGCGTTCTTTTCAGGTTTTTGGGTTTTTTGGGTCGAAGCCATTACGTGTTTTGTGTCCAAAGGTCAATTTTCCGTCATTTGCTTCTGTTATTTACTTTTTATCATTTGTTTCTTTTTTTATTTGGTTGTACATGATAGTTAGCCCATCTATCGGCTTATCCGGTCTCTCGGTTTTTCTAGGGCTTGTTTAGAGAACTTAATTCTTATCTTCCTTCCCAAAAAAAAACACACACAATGAATAGAAATGCAGTTCCAGGCCAGTGTATTAATCAAGCAAAACCCTGATTGTATACATTCAAACACAAGCCAAACATTGTATGAATAATTTAATGCAAATCTGATACAAACCAATAATCTGAAGCTCAAATGACCAAATGTTGATGCATTCAGTTCCAGCTGCCAAAACAAAAAAAATTGGTTCTAAGCTATCCATTTTAGAGCTAGTGCTAGCCTAGTATACCTGGCATTGGAATCTCTTCTCCTTGGTCCTCACTATCCTACACACTCACACTCAAATACACACTGCCCATCATCCCCTTTCACCCTCGAAAGGAGGCGATGGGAAGGAAAGTAACGACGAAAAAACCCCCACAAAAAATTATTGGGTTTTCGTGAAGTTGAACACGCTAAACTGATTGCAGGCAGACCTTATTTTAGTTTGTCCACCAAGCTCACCAAAACTGAATAGAATGAGACTACCCTTCCCATTTGGGTAGTCCCAGTGAAGTTTATAGAAAAAGAATTTGTGGCATTGGAGCTGTAACTATACATATGACATGATAACAGATCCTGCATTTACCGAATTATGGCATCTGTAAATGATAGGAAAAATGATGCAGCAATTTTATGTAACAGGTAGGAATTGCTTCAAGTAGGCATGAAAAGAAATTACATGTTTTGTTTGTTGATATTAGGTTAGTTAACACCCACTGCAGATGTTTCTTGCTTGAAGTTCGACATTTTTCAAATCACGAAGATGCTGCAAAATCTCTTCAAGAAGGTGTACTCCTTTGTCGCCTTTCCTTAAGGATCCAAGCAGTGCTTTACGAACTCCCGATCTGCCTCTAGAGCATGAAGTCTCTCATAGACATGGTCCACCTCCTCTTCTATTGCTAGCCTTTTCTTTTCCAATTCATATTTTGTAGGAAGAGGCTTATGTATGGCAAGAGGTCCTAATCCGTCTTCAACGCCATTTGACAGCTTACTGTCAGACTCTAATTCAGCTGCATTGAACAGGGGAAGGAGTTGCTTTGGCTTTGAACCATTGAGCCTCCCCACTTCATGATGCTTTCCGTTAATAGCGAAAGTTCCATTTGCACCACAGTTGTGTTTGAATTCTCCGTCGAATTATGTGGCATTATCTTCATAAATCTGCTCAAATGATTTCATATTCTCGCTGTGGTGCTCCTCTTCCTCGGCCAAAGAGCAAAGCTTTTCCTCCAAGACCTTGAGTCGTCCTATGATTGACATCCTCTCCTCTTCAAAGCTGCTCAAGGAATCCTAAAAATCCACGACTGCATCAACAGGTGTAGTGTGGTGGTGATGCCCATTTTCCTCACATTTGCAATAACCATCTTCTTCTCGTGATTCGTTATTCAAATCAATAGATACCTCATCACTCTCCTCTCCATTACTACGAGAAGCAGAGGAATTTCTGCCTCTTGCGCAACTCCTATCTCTCCTTTGACTCAACAACCGCATTCTCTCTCTCTCCTCGTAGTCCATTAGCTTCTTGCGACAGACTTCGAGCTCCTTCTCAAGCTCCTGCAACTCTTTCTCCCTCTTTATCAACATCTCATTCATCAGTTGCAGTGCTTCCTGGTCATACTCAGATTGTTCTTCCATCATTCTTTGATACTGCAAAGCTTCCATTTCGATTGTTGCCTTCTCTTCTTGAAGCCTATTTATCATGGCCATTGTCTGATTAGTAGCTACTGCGGAAGCGTTTCTCTCTTCATCAAGTTCGGCATACAATGCATGCAACGCATTTCTTTCATATTCTAGAAGGGACTTGAGCTCCTCAATGATTGCAACTTCTTCACCTCCGTCCAGCTCATTTCCAATGCTGCCATCCAATGTTTCAGAAGATTCTGATCCCAGGAGCCGCATTTCGTTATGTAAATGGCTCAGGCTGTCTTTAGAATTGGGTGGACCGGGAATTCTTTCTCGATCCACCTCACTTTCCAACTCTGGTTCAGTGATCTCAACCTTTGTATCATCGTAGCTTTTTGTTGTTCCAGTCTGTCTAACTTCTATTATATGAAGGGGAAACCAAAAAAAAATCTGCTTTAGCTTGCTGAGATCCGAACTTACAAGCAAAGCAAGAATAAATAAGCCTGAATGTAAACTTTACCATAGTCTGATTCATCGAGCAAATCACTGAAGCTATTGGAAGCTTCACAGATAACATCATCAGTAGACAGACATTTGTCTTTGCAAGGTCTTAAATGTTCAGCCACTTGACTTGTGTCTACTAACTTGACACTGCTGTTTACTATATGAATTTCATAATTCTCATTGTGGTATACATCTCCAAAATCTACAAATGAATTAGAATTCAACACATACATCCACCAATAAACAAAATGACAACAAAACATAGAAGTACCTGATGTGAGAATGTTCCTGTTTTCAGCTACTACTTCATCCCCGCCGGTAGAGAGTGCAACATTAGCTTGTTGATCACTGCCGCCAAGGAAATCAATGTATCTTGTCGTTGCTGCCGCTTGGACATGGACAGATGGTAGTATCTCAACCTTGTCCTCATTAAAAGCCGTAGTATCGCTCACCTTTCTCTTTATCTCCTCCTCTTCATGGCATTTTCCGCTGGGTACTTCTTCTATGTGAACTTCATCTAGTTCAACCCCAACATCAATCTCGCCCTTTATCGCCTGCTCTTGGCCTAATTCCAATGAATCAACGGAAGGTTTGTGGAAGCTTTCCAAAACACCAGGTGCAGCAGGTGTGCCTGTAATGTCATGCTCTAGAACAAATTCCACAATCTTCGTTTCGTTTAATGCAAACGAATCAAGAGAAGATGAATTCAGCTTTTCGACAACATCGAGGGCAGCTGCAGCAGGTGCCACTGTAATATCATGATCTAGAACCAATTCCTCAATCTCCGTATCAAGAGAAGATGGATTCAGTGTTTCGACAGCATCAAGGGCAGCTGCAGCAGGTGCCACTGTAACATCATGATCTAGGACCAATTCCTCAATCTCCATTTCGTTTAACGCAAACCAATCAAGAGAAGATGAATTGAGCTTTTCGACAACATCAGGGGAATCCGCAGCAGGTGCCACTATTATGTCATGCTTTAGAACCAATTCCTCAATCTCCGTTTCGTTTAATACAAACGAATCAAGAGAAGATGAATTGGGCTTTTCGACAACATCAAGGGAAGCCGCAGCAGGTGCCACTGTAATATCATGACCTAGAACCAATTCCTCAATCTCCGTTTCGTTCAATGCAGCAAACGAATCAAAAGAAGATGAATTGAGGTTTTCGACAACATCAAGGGCAGCCGTAGCAGGTGCCACTGTGATATCATGCTCCAGAACCAATTCATGGTCTCTAACTCTCCACAATTCACTCACCGTTTCTTGATCACTGTTCTTCTGATCTTCCTCCCCTTCAACTTTACTCTTGGCCGATTCAACTGGAATAAATTGATAATCATCAAGGTCAATATAGAACTCTAGATGCTGAGGAGGGATGATCTTTTCATCAGCGTATGAATCTTTTATGGATGCAGCGGAGCCCTTGAGTAGAGGCTCTGTCTCAGCTTCCAACACTTGATCTCCCTCAGCCTCTTCTTCTTCGGCCTGTACCATAGAGTAACCTTCCTTGGAGAGCCAGAAGGAAAAGCTCTCTGAACTATCATCTCCCTTTCCGATATCAGAGTGAGTACGAGGACCAATCTGGATATCCCTGGCCCCCTCACCTTCATCTTTGTCCATTCCATGGGTATTCAATGAATCCCTCGCACGGGGAGCCAGAAATTCACTCTTGATGCCCACCCCACAGCAACAACACCTTAAATTCAAATCGAAATCCGAATCAAAATTCTCAACCACCTCCCAGTGAGCGTCGGATTTAACCTTCCCGATCTCCTTCAGCCAACGAAAAGCCAAAAGCGCAGAGGGTTGCCGATGATTCCCCTGGTGAGAGGACCAGCAGTCCTCGCACATGTCATCTTGAGATTCGACCAGCTTCCGGTGGTGGAAGCAATACCGTGATCTGGATAGCTCAATGGCATGGTGCTCACAGATCAGGTCCCTGTAAGAGGACTTGGAATTGGAATTCTGGGGCTCGAACACGTGATCAATCCTTGAGCACACAAGGCAAGGTAGTTTGAGCCCAAAGTAGTTGGCGAATTTGACGATCAGATAAGAGAAGAGAGAGTTGAGGAGGAGGAAGAAGATCAAGCCCCATTCAAGAAGTGCATATACAAGAACCAAAGTAATTCTATTGATTTTCCTATTCAGCATAGTAGCAAACTTGTTGGGTGCCATGGCTGATGATGACGACGATGATGGTGATGATAAAATCAACAATTGTCACTTTTTCTGAAATGATATGTACAGTGGGAAATTGGGGGAGAGAGAGAGAGAGGAAGGAAGGAGAGGATGATAAAGTAGGGAGGGATGGACAAAGTGTAGAGGGAGAGGGAAGGAGTGATTGAGAGAGAGAGGGAGAGAGACAGAGGTTTTAAGTTTGGGAATGGGAATGGCGGTTTGAATTGGAGTAGGAGCGTCAGACTGTCAAATGTGTCGTAGACCAGACCCTTGTTTAGAATTTTTTTATAAAAAATGTACGAAGGTGAAACAAATGATGGAGAATATCTTAATAAAAAAATATATAGAAGATTTTTAAATGATACATTCCTTTCAAAGTATTTCTCAAATGTGTAGATCAGAATGAATGAATAAAATACATTCCTTTCAAAGTAGAGTATTTCAATCTCAACTTTTGACCCAATCAAGCTAACCCATTTCTATAAAAATAAAATAAAAATTCAACATTTAAGAAAGAAATACAGGTGGGTAGCAAAACAAAGTGCTTTTGATATATGGGTTCCGAATCGGTAAACAAAAGAGGAGGGTTTGCAATCAGTGATCAAAGACTAAATAAACGAGGATTGGATCTTTAATTTTAGGGTGGCTTTATTTTGGCAATCCCACAGAGACATTTTGAGAAACAGTTGAAAGGCAGTCCCTTTACAAAAACACAAAACACCCGAAAAGAAACCACGTTAACGGGATCCAATGAATCAAAGCTATGAACCCTAGACAGAGAGTAGAGGGATTATTGAAAGAGAGGAGATTCCAAATTGGGCGCTCCACCCAGATTTCACTCCGCGGAGAAGCAGCTGATTGGGACGGCCCACCCTCCACCAGCAGCCATGAATGAATGAGCTGTGGGGTTTAGTTGGTCCACCAGCTCACCTCTCAGGACGCTTTTCAACCCACGCCCAAGCCCCAATTATTTTTAACCACCTCTAAATTACATTATGTTGCTCATAACCGCCCCCTTAATTACGAAATTCCATTATACCCCTACTTATAATCTACAGCATATATGTAAATGAATAAAATGTCCTCGTCAATATATTGATCAAATTTTCTTCCAAGTACCCTAAAATTGCATTTACCTTTGGCATACAAAGCTTCAATTTCTCTTGTCGCCTTCTTCCTCCTATTCTTGATTGAATCACCATCATAACTATGGAAATCCCATTACCAGCCAATAACTAAAAACGGAAATTTCGTCTGGTAACCCTGAGATTTAACCTATTTCGCGTGGTAAACAAATGTTTCGGATATTTCGCCTGGTAACCCGGTGGTTTCGAAATATTTTGTCTCGCGCCCAAAGGTTTGAATTTGTCCAATAATTATGTTTTAAATTTATAGGAGGGTTAGTATTGCGATATTAATAAATTTTGTGGAGGCATTTCATAAAAATCAATAATTTGAACCATTGAAGAGCTATTCATCGAACAAGAGAATCGCAACTCGCGATACAGGAGAGAGACAACGATTGCATAAGGAGGGCAGAGGCCGGGGGCGAGTAACTCTAGCGGGGCGGAGATCGGCGGTGAGTGGCGCGGCGGTGGGCAGGCGGTGACCGGAGCTGGGCGCAGGCGGCAACTGGTAACTCCGGGCTAAGGTGTGTTCTTGCTTCGTTCGAAAATTTTCGGTTGATTTTTCCCCAAATTTCAAAATCACATCTATCAAATTAATTCTTATTGAGTGGGATTACTGATCTACATGTGAAATCCAACCCAAATCATGGCTTTAAGCTTCCAATTTCGAATCATAAATTTTAGGGTTTTGGTTTAGGGGTTTTTGGGGGGTTTTTTGGTTTAGGGATCCGAAATTTCTACAATATGCACTACACCATTGTAGGAGGTGAAGGTAATTTGTGTGTTTCATTCATTCTCCAATCAAATACAGATGTGGGTATATATAATACTGATTCCATTCACAAATACAGATGTCTGTTTCATTCATGAAGGTAAGCTAAGCTCCCTTGTTCATAGGATTTTAAGACAATTGATTTAGAATAAAGTTAAGTATATAACTTGAAGTAGAATAATTGGTTAATTTGTAAACAAACATGAATATACAAGTGAAACTAATCTTTAAGTAAGCTATGATATACATCTGAATTTTTAATAGCTGAAGGCAAGATACAAGCCAACTGAGCATTGAAGTAAGCTTTGATATACATCTTGCATTGTGTGTAAATGTTTATGTTTCCTATATCTAACAATTTTCAAGCCTATTAGCTCAAATGGTAGAGCGATGTGTGCTCTTACACAAAGATGTGGGTTCAAATCCCACATAGGCTTTTAAATCTCATGGTTATGTGTAGTTTTTTTCAAGTAACCAAATGCTTGCTGATTTTTTATAAGATGGGCAATTGTCTGAAATGCAGCAGTAGCTTTGAGATAATTCCAACTCTCCATAGTCTCCACACACCTACAATTTGAAAAGGAAAATAAAATATGTTCAAGATAATGCATTTAACTTACTAATTCCAACTACAAGATTCACTTAAATAGTTAGATTACTAAAATGGTTCATGAATTCAACAAAGCCTATGTGGGATTCGAACCCACGTCTTTGTGCATGAGCACTTTGCTCTCCCATTTGAGCTAATAGGCTCAAAACATTTGATGACTAAAGATAATAAATATCCTCCATAAAAAAGAAATGAACCTAACTACACCATAAAAAAGAAATGAAAATCTAACTAATAGATGCAAAAAAAAAAGTATTTGTTATGGACCATGTATTGACAATAATGTGGAACCGTAAAATATCCGCACCCAACATTTCAGCAGATCCAACCTGTTACAAGATTTAAGATCCAACCTGTGATAGGATTCAAGACTCCTATCACCCCCTTGGATTTTTTTTTTCTTTGCTCCTTTGAGTGAATTCAAGCAAAGAAGTTTAAGCGATGAAATTAAGCATCGAATTGTAAACTGAACTTCAATCACAAAATCCAACCTCGGGAATCCATCGAAGTTCCAATATATCAAAACTGTAATGTCCAAATCAAAATTCATATCTCAGAAACCCCAAAAATCTAGATGTGCCACTCAAATAATTAAGGAGAACAACCCAACCACCACCACCACACACACACAACAACAACAAAAAAAGTCCAAGCAAATTTATTTCACGTTCTATTTTGATTAGTTGGTTTCACGTTTCTTTTAGGAGTTTAAAAGTAAATACTTCATTAGTAATAATGTATGTAATTTAACGTGCTGGGAAGTAATAACAGCAAGGTAGCTAAAACAACATTAATTGTGACCATTGGCAATCACAACATTAAGTTTCAATACGTATTTATGCTGGAGGATAACTTACCAATTCCTGCTGTAGCTTCTTATTCTGCTAAATGGCAGAATTTTTCTCCTCCGTCAGCTTGGCAATAAGAGGCCTTGCCTATATCAGCCCAGGAGCATATTAATTAAAGAACATGCTTTCCTCATTTACATTAACAATAAACCAACATTCACTGGACATTCAGTCAAAGTTTCACGACACAAATGGAATATAACACGAATTAATAGCTAAATTTTGCAAGTTGAAATGTCTGTCAGAAGTCAGGACTATGCAACAATTGCACATTAACAACATGCACTATTTGCAAATCTGGTGTGTAAACAAGAATTTACAATCTGCACAATCAGACAATAGAATATGCAAAATCATAAGAAACAATATATGTTGATAGGTACATAATATTGAATGAAAATGTCCAACTATAAAAGAAGAACAGTCGCACTAACAAATGATGGAGAAATCCTATGAACAAGGGAGCTCATCAACTTAACCCCCAATTTTTTGGAACCTAAACCCTAAAATTTCAAATTACAAGCTTCAAACCGTGAACTGGTCTGAATTTCGTACCGAGTTCACTCATCTCAATCAATATATAATAACTAATTTGAGAAATTGAATAGAAATTTCGTACCTTTTCAAAGTCGTTCGAGATCTCAGGGTCCTCTTTAACTCTCAATCCACCACCAGTCGCCGTCATACACCATCGGAGCCACCACTATTGTCGGAGCCACCGGAGCCACCGGATTCACCAGTCGCCACCATTGCCGGAGCCACCAGTCACCTATCGCCTCCCTCCACTTCTCCAATCGCCTCTGGCCTCCTCTCTTCAATCGCCTATGGCTCCCTCTGGATCGTATCGTGCCTCTCTTCTCTTTAGAAGAAGATGCTTGATTTTTCAAAAGGTTCCACAAACGTTTTTAATATTACATTATTTAACCCTACAAAAGTTAAAACTAACGATTTTAAGTTTTGGGCGCGACGCAAAAAAATTCAAAAGCTCAGGGTTACCTCGCGAAATATTGAAAAGTGTTGTTTACCACGCGAAATAGGCTAAACCACAGGGTTACCCAACAATCGATGTCTTAACTGAAAATAAGGATTTTATCAATGATTCTCCCCTTTTTCTCTTCCTTAGCTTCTCCAATGCCTTCATAATTTTCCATTAAACTCCAAAGTACGTCCAAACTCCTCCAAATCAGCCAAAACCTATAAAACATGTACATTACCAAAACTTGTGTACACTTCCATATCTCGAATAATACGAAAATCAACACAAACTACTCTTTTTCCCAACACAAAAGCTAATAAAATGATTCAATTGGTCTGAAAATATGAAATAACACAAGACTGAAAATGTAGACCTCAACTAGTCTCTTTGACACTCTGATCTAAACACCATCATTCTTTTCTTCTTCATTTTATTTCAACATCCTTGACATATATACCATTGTACATGTCTATTACCGACACTGCCTTCAACACGCAAATCTGAACACATTTCCATCACCAAATTTCAAGTTTACCTTTTATTTGGGTTTTTACTTTTTCTTTCTTTATTGTTGTGATACCCTTTGTCTCCACAAAGGACTTCTCAAGCGTTAATGTGAGGTTGCTAGAGGGCTACCTCGTTATAGTAGGGATACTTGTCATGTTTTGACTAGGATTGCCTTTAGCATTCAGAAGGGTTGCAGAGCTGAGCTTGTTAGCCGACTCCCATCCAATTTCATGTAAAAACTAGTTATCATTCTTGGTGGCCCTGTCAGTGTTGATTCGGTATCCAGTAGTGAGCTTGTGATGAGGAGAGTGGACAAAACGATCGCGCTTATGGATGCGGTTGCTAAGATTGGTGACCCACAATGTGAGCTTTTGTTGCTGCGTGCTTGTACTGGGGTCTCCAGACTTTATTTTGCTTTGCGTACATGTCCGCCTCACGCCTTCGAGTCTGCTCAGCTTAAGTTTGATGTGGTGCTTCGACGTTCGTTGGAACGTATTATCACTGCCTCTAGACCGGGTTTTGGCAACTTGCAATGGAGGCTCACCACGATGCCCTTCATGTTTGGGGGCCTCGGTGTTTATTCTGCATGTGATGCTCTCTTTTATGCTTTTCTAGCTTCACGTTTGCAATCTGCTAGCCTGCAGATTAAGCTTCTCCAACATGATGATGTCACAACGTCTGGATTTGCTTTGGATGATGTTGTGCATGCCTTCAACAATAAGGTAGGAACTGATATTCTGAGTAGTCCAAGTGAGACCGCTGCCCCCCATCTCATGAAGAAATTGGCAGACATATATTTCACACGGATTACGAAAGATGCAGATACCTTTTCTTTATCACAGCGTCAGATGGCTTTGTGGAGTTCTCAGCGTCGAGACCACGCTACTGACTGGCTTAGGGCTGTCCCGATCTCTGGGTTGGGTCAGACTATGAATAGTAAGACGTATCGTTGTGTGTTGTGCTATCGGCTAGGCATCCTTTTGTTTTCCTTTCCGAAGCCTTGTTCTGCTTGCTCCAGGGTTTTTGAGGGAGACATTTTGGAGATCATGTTGTGTCTTGTGCGGGTATTGTGGGGATTAAACATCGCCATAATGCTATTCGTGACACTTTGGTGAATGTTTGTTATCGTTCTGGGATCTCGGCGGGTAAAGAGGTCGATATTGGCTTGTGCGGGGGAGACGGGAAACCCCTCCGTCCTGCGGACATGCTTCTTTATGCTTGGGACGAAGGGCTGGATGTTTGTGTTGACTTGACAGGGTCATCCCCTTTGAAGCATTCTGGGATGGTTGATTTTGTTCCAGGGCATGTGGTCGCCGAAGCGGCTCGTCGTAAGCGTGTCAAATATCAAGATAAGTGCAAAGCCATTGGTTATTGGTTCTTACCCTTCTCTTTTTCTACATTGGGGGAACTTGAGGCAGACGCCATAGCTTTGCTAAAGAGGATCCGGAAATGTGCTCAAGCTCATGATATAGGGGCTAATAATGCAGCTCATATTTTCACTAGGATGGGGTTTTCTATTGCTAAAGGAGTGAGGGCCCAGATTGTCTCTCGGCTCCCTACTAATTCTTTGTAAACTCCTATATTTATTATAATAATAATAATAATAATAATAATAATAATAATCATAATAATAATAATAACAATAATAATAATAGTAATAATAATAATAATAAAATAATAATAATAATAATAATAATAATAATAATAATATTAACAGAAGTACCCCCCCCCCCCCTCAAGGTTGATCCTTTATTTCTGTGTCATGCCAGGTATGATAAGTTGACGGGAGGAAAAACCTGTCGTTGATCCTGTCAAAATATCACTCAAACTTATAACTAGTATAGTAATACGCACGAGGTCGATCTCACAGGGAAATTCTCTATTCAAGTGTGATTCAGATGCCAATCAAGTAATCAAAGGGGGGTTTTAAGAATGCAAAAGATATGCCTTTTGTCAAAGCAGAATGATAAAAGCAAAAGTAAATGAATTCGCTTCAGACAATAGTGAGAAATAGTCATACCTACAATTATCCACTTTATTTGGTTGAAGCGATCCTTGTAACTTCCTCTCGTCCTTTTAGGTTTCTTATGAATGCCCTTGTCCCGATCTAATATAGTCACTAGTCAATCAGTCCTAGAAACCCTTATCTCATGAGCAGTCCCTAAAAAAGGATTTAACCTAATCGATAGCTTGAAGTTTAGAGATTAACTAAGGGATTTACAGTCCCTAAAGGGAGATTTAACAACACATCCAACTTCCTACCCATCCAACTAGTTCAATCAACCCTAAAGGGATAAGTTGGCCACTTGGGTTAAGGTTCCCAATCAGGAATCTACAAAACCCTAGCAATTGAATTGATCTAACAAGTTGGTCAGACAAGATAGAATAAAACAAACAATCATTAAGCGCAAAGAAGTCGAAACAAAGGAGTTTAATTCCTCATGGAAGACATCGCTCAATCTCTCTAATTATCTATTGAACGTGGAATAGAATAGGAGATAATAAAACTACGGTAAAAATCGTTCGTAAAGACTAAAGTCCGCAAAAGTCTCATCTAACTAGGTTTAGAATAAACAAAAAGACGAGTCTTAGTGCTGACGAACGATGTGGCGCGCAGCGGCACAGATGTCGCGGCCACTGCCTGTGTAAAAACCAATGTGTTGTCTAGGAGCCTTGCGGCGGCCGCTGCCTTTGTGTCGCGACTGCTGCATCCAAATGTCGTGACTCCTTTGTCTCGCTGCATCCGAGATCAGCTCCTCAAGTTTTCTTGTCTTCCCACTCCTTGCTCCTTGTATTCTCATCCAAGGTCCTTCCATCCTTTTATGACGTTTGAATCCAACTCTACAAAATAAACACAAATTCGCCCAAAATTCCAATTCTTCCAAAATAATCATAAGATGCAATTGAACTCCAAATCATGCATTATATCCAACCTAAATAACCTAAAAATTCATATAATGCCTATCTATGATATGCATTATCAAATTCCCCCACACTTAACATTTGCTTGTCCTCAAGCAATAATAGAATCAACATGAATCAATGCACCCCACAGGAAATCCCTTCATGTCTCAACCCCCTCAAAAAGTAACATCGTACCATGTGTAAACATAAACCAAGCAAATGAACATTCTAGCATGTATTTAAGTGATCAAAGCTTAGAAGAAGAAATCATCCAACCTCACCAGGAATATGTGTTTCACTCATGCTTTCATATGCAAACATAAACCAAGAAAATGAACATCTTAGCATGCGTGAGATGCCATCTCACACATATTGCGACCCATGTCGCTGACCTCAAACTGTAGAGAATCCTGGCGCACAGATAAGTGTCTCATTTGTGTAAACATGCTGTCACGCCAGGCAGACTCGTCATAAGAAGAACTAGGCCCAGCAGAAGAGCCTGCAGCAAACTGAGCGCCACCACTCAGGAAGTCAGGCATAGGATGATCAGTGGTTGGAATATGCTTTGGTGCAACATCCTGCTCCTCATCAGCATCATCGTTGTCAGATGCATCATCGAAATCCTCATCCTCATCGCCCTCTATGTAGAAGGCAGCGGTTGTGCTACCATAAGGAAGGGCCCTAGGCAATCTCAATATGTGAATCCCTTGATGTCCAGCCTTTCAAATGTAACCCGCCTCCTGTGAGCCCTCCAGCAGGTATGCTCTCCTCAGCTAATCCTCAGTATAGGAGAACCCTCCACTCATACGAGCATCGCCCTGTGATGGATCAATGAAGTGCTAGGCGATGAGAGTGATCATGCCTCCTAAGCCAAATCTGCCCGTCCTCTTCATTGCAACTCCCTTGCAGCCCTCCAGAAATAAATCAACTCAATCAGGAATGACAACCGACTGGGGCGAGAAACATCACAACCAAGCTAAATCAGCAGTTGTCACCTTGTTCACCTCACCCTTTCCAATAATAGCCATAGGTATGACCTTGTGAATCAGGCGCATACACGGATGGACAAACTTGTAGTTATACTCTCCTCTATGTCCATCAAAAGCCTTACTAGTCGCAGCGAACCAGAAATCATGTGTCAACCAACCCAAATCCTCCAAACACCAATAGTGATTCACTCTAAAGCACCAAAACGACCCCTAAATCACAAGCCAATGAAGAAAGGGCAGAACATGTCGGTTGTGGGGTTGCGACAGTCGCTACATAGAGGGGGCGACCGCGGCGTGGGTTGGTGCAAGCGGTGGCCTCTGCAAAGAGGGGGCGGCCACTGCACGTGTCGACATCTTTCTCTTTTGTCTGCGGTGGACCGATGGTGGACCTTACTCCCCTTCCAGTTTCAGATATGTTCATTTTTATTGATTCTCGACAAGAGGAGGGGTGACGGTCGGTTATGGTGGAGATTAGATGATAGGGGGAAGAAATAGAAGATTTGAAGAGGGATGGTGTTGGGGATTTAAATTTGAAAAGGCTTTTAGGGGGTTGAAGATGGGTTGAAGGGTGAAGGAGATTGAACGTAGTGATGGTGATAGGTTTAGAGCGTGTCGGCCAGGGAGAGACGAGAGTAATAGGGTTAGAAAGAGAGAGGGATCAGGCTGTTTTTAATCATCATAAAAAGGGACAAGGCTCAGGAGAAAAATATGCGGCGGCTGCGGCCTGTACTAAGTGGCCACTGCATTAGTTGTTTCCTGCGGGTTGGGTGTGGCGGCCGTTGCCTGGTGGCGGCGGCCGCTGCATGTGTTTCAGCTAGTTGTTCCTCCTGTTTTTAACGTCGTAAGTATCCCTTGTTTTTGCCTTGTTAGTGCATATTCGATCTCAAAGCTTAATGAAAAGTAACTAATAAAAGCTAAACAAAGAAATTCAAATGAAATAAAAAGAAAACTTACCTCGGGTTGCCTCCCGAGTAGCACCTTTGTTTCACGTCGTTGGCTCGACGTAATGGCCCTTTAGTGGCCTAATTGGTTGGCTCAGCAAGCGTCAACTCCTCTTGGTCGTTCTGAGGGACATTCTCAAAGTAAGGCTTTATTCTATAACCATTGACCTTAAAGAGCTCATGACATTTAGGGCCATATAGTTCAATTGCTCCATTAGGAAATATCCTTGAAATCGCACAGGGTCCTTCCCATCTTAATCTAAGCTTTGCTGGGAAGAGTTTTAGGCACGACTGACATAGGAGGACCTTATCTCCTATCTTTAGCTCCTTTCGCAGAATATGCTTGTCGTGCCAAGCTCTTGTCTTCTCCTTATAAATTGACGCATTGTCATAGGCATCTAAGCGCAACTCCTCTAGCTGTTGCGATTGAAGCTTCCTGAACTCACCAACTTCATTTATCCTCATATTGCAATTCTTTACAGCCCAGTATGCCTTATTCTGAAGTTCCATAGGGATATGACACGCATTTCCAAAGACTAATCGATAAGAAGACATTCTGATGGGAGTCTTATAGGCTGTTCGATAAGCCCACAAAGCATCATTCAGTCTCAAACTCCAATCCTTCCTGTTAGGTGTCACCGTTTTCTCCATAATGGTCTTAATTTCCCGATTCGATATCTCTGCTTGACCATTGGTTTGGGCATTGACAACATCTAGTTTTGTATATTATTCATGTGCATTTAGGTTAGGTTCATGCATCATTTTAGAGTAGTTTTATTGTCTTTCTGTGTGTTTCCTGAATTATTTATGATTCAAAGATCTACACAAGCTTTGTTTGTGCTTTGTAGGTTTGGGTCGGTGATTCGGGCTAAATTACATGCATCTAATGGAAGGTGATTGAAAGACAAGGAAAAGAGACGGTTCATGGAGCAAGCATACCAAGTGAAACACTCATAGGAGCTCAAGGTGATGTAGCACGACTCGCGGGACAAATGAGTTTGTGCAATTTTTAGCTACAACAAGCTGTCATGACTCGTGGGAGGCCTTCACGAGTCATGACAAGTGAACCCATGGTTTTTTTGACCAACTGCAGGCTGTCACGACCCGTGACAGACTTTTCACGAGTTGTGTTAGGGTCAGTTACGCCTAGACCATTGAGATTTCGGTTGTTTCTTTTATTTGTTGGGATTAATTTAAAACAAAGGGAGAGCAGTTACGTTTTAGGGAGAAGAGGGACCAAAATCTGACATTGTTGTGGGGCTTTTGGAAGCTTTAGAAACTGGAGATTTTGGGGAATAAAACTTGTTCGATTTATCAAATTCCGGTAAATTCCGTTTCCATCTTCGTTGTTCTATGTTTGTCTTGCCGAATTTGATTGAATCCAACATGTACTTTTCCATGAGAGACTAGATTTCTTGTTCTAGGGTTGGGATTGTCTCGATGATGCGGAAATAGGCTTGTTCTTATTATCTCTCGAATGATTCCTAAATTAGATTGTGGTTTAATCATGTTGTGCTTATTCTGCTTGATGCGAGTCGATTAGATCCGATTTAGGGTTTGAAATCGAAGGATGAAAAACCTAAATTGGAATTTAGATGGTGATTTGAGACCGAAAGGCAATTAGGATCCATCAGAACTACACAATTAAACCCAAAGTTTATTGATCGAAAGTGAAACTAAACTTATTGAGGATTCATAGATCGTCATAGACGTTTTGGGCAATTTTGATATTATTCGGAGCCGAAAGGCGATGTTAGTGTGATTATTGCCTAAAACTATATGAACTTAAAGGGATGAATCGGTTGCTTGAGCCCAAAAGTAGAATTGCTAACCGATTTAGGCACATTTGCGCTAAACCCGAAAGGGGATGCACGATTACCTTAGATATCCTACCACCACAATTTAATTTCAAAATCACTCGAGCAAGAAAATATTTTATGCCTATTGATTATGCACTGTTGGTAAATCCTTAACCGTAAAACACCTTCCTTATATATATTTCTCAACATTAAATCAGTTTTCCTGGTTACTTTATACACACACTCTAAAATCTGTTTGTTTATTCTGAACTTGGTCAAACTAGCTTGAAATTACAATCGATACTCCTTCCGTCCTTGTGGATACGACACTTGATTACTACAACTGAACCCCATACACTTGTGGATGTAGGTTTTTACCCTATCAGAGATGATATGTTGTAGACACCCTCTGCGTGACATGATATTTCCTTAATAGCGCACTCACAACCCTATTGCAGAAATGTGTCCCCTATCACTAATCAGAGCCTTTGGCACCCCAAATCTTGCAAAACCGTGTCCTTTAGAAAATCTGCAACCACTCGAGCAAGGGGATGCGCGATTACCTTAGATAACCTACCTCCACAATTTGATTTCAGAATCACTCGAGCAAGAAAATAATTTACGCCTATTGATGATGCATTGTTGGTAAATCCTTAACCATAGAACGCTTTCCTTATATATATTTCTCAACATTAAATCGGTTTTCATGGTTACTTTATACACACTCTAAAATCTTTTTGTTTATTCTGAACTTGGTCAAACTAGCTTGAAATTACAATCGATACTCTTTCGGTCCTTGTGGATACAGCACTTGATTACTACAACATAACCACATACACTTTTGGGTGTAGGTTTTTAGCCTATCAAGGATGATATAATGTAGACACCCTCTACGTGACATGATATTTCCTTAATAGCGCACTCACAATCTTATTGCAGAAATGTGTCCCCCTATTACTAATCAGAGCCTTTGGCACCCCAAATCTTGCAAAAATTGTGTCCTTTAGAAAATCTACAACCACTCTGGAATCATCAGTTCTGGTGGCTTTTGCCTCCACCCACGTGGAGACATAGTCCACCGCAAGCAAAATATAGATATTTCCAAAAGAACTAGAGAAGGGGCACATAAAATCAATACCCGAAACATAAAAAAATTCACATAATATGATCTTAGTTTGTGGCATTTAGTTTCTAGAAGATATGTTCCCAATCCTTTGACATCTATCACAAGATTTGCATAAAGCGTCAGCATCCCTAAATAAATGAGGCCAAAAGAAACCTGCTTCTAACACTTTCCTAGCAGTCTTTTGAGGACCAAAGTGGTCTCCACATTCACGAGTATGACAAAAAGTAAGGACAGATTGTACCTCATTGTCTGATAGACACCTCCTAATTACCTGATCGACACAATGTTTCCATAGATAGGGGTCATCCCAAACATAGAAGCGAGAACCATGATGTATCTTGTCCTTTTAAGCTTTTGTGAAGTTCGGTGGAAATTCTCCAGTAACCAAGAAATTCACCATATTACCAAACCAAGGTCGCAGAGTATGGACGCCCATCAATAATCCTAAAGCATTGGGGCTCTCGTCATTGTCAAATTCAAGAGTGGTTGGTCTGTCAACAAGCGGCGGCCGCTGCATCCCAATCATAGCAGGCAGCGACCACTGCATCTATTGCTGCATTCGCTGCACCCTATTACTGTAGAGACATTAGATTATGTAATGAAAACAAAGTGTCATCAGGAAATTCACCATGGATGGTGATAACACATATTTTATATGGTCATTTATAGGTGGTCATTGGTTCATTAAGTATTCTTATTGCAAGTTTAATAAGCTTATTCATATTCTTGATAATTTGGTATTCGAATTTGGGAATCTACGTTTTTTTTTGTTTATTTGTAAGTCTTAATATCCAGCCTCGAAAGGTGGAGAGAGAATGGAGAAAAATGGACAAAGAAGAGCTAAGGAACAAGAACGGAAATGGAGAACATGGAGAAATTCCATCTTTAAGGCTCTGAGAAGTTGGAATTAACTTATGAGGTCAACATGAGAATCGTAGTTCTTGAAAAGAGCTTTCCAACACATATTCATATGCATCAATCGGACAAAGGGTGACTCCATAAAGTGCGTTACAAGTTCAGTCTGCGGAAGCTGTCAGCACTATAGGAACGACGCCCGTCACCCTTTCCACTGCGCCCACCGCCTCGTCAGTTCCCGGATTTGCGATACACGACCCAATCTATTTTTATGGGAACTTTTATCTAAACTTATTCTAGGGTTTGGCCGACGAAAGTGATAGATTTCATGGGCTTTATATTGTAGATTGGGCCAAAAGGCCCAAATCCATTGTAACATATATATATGTTTAGTAAATGAATGAAACCCTCAAGGAGGACTTTACAATCAATCTCATAATCTCACATGGTATCACAACCTTTTCTTCCTCACGGAACCCTAATTTGATCTTCCTGCCCACCCCTCCTCTTACCATCGGCGGCGTCATCCCCTCGCCGCCGAACTCTCTCTCTCCCCTCGCCTCACCGGCCCACCCCTCCCTCATCGGCCTACTCGCCCCCTGTCCACTTCACTCCCGCGTTCTCTCCGCCGACAGGTTTCGTGCACAGCATAAGCAGCGGCCACGACCGCAACACCTGCAACAGCCGCAGCTCTCGGCCACGCCCGCAGCCTATATGGACTGATGGCCTTCGATGGTCCCCGTTTCCCTGCTTCAACCCTCATTGGATGCAATCCGGTCTTTCTGCCCCTCGACATGCCGGTCCTCAGGCCTATCTGATATCGTCTCATCAAGGCTATGTTCCGCTTGATGGGCATCACGCCTTCTCCTCTATGTAGCCGACATCTCTCGACTCTTCTTGGTACATGGACACTGGTGCCACCTCCCACATGACGAACTCATTAGGTAACCTCTCTTCTATTTCCTTTAAAGGTCCTGCCCACTCTATTATCGTCAGCAATGGCGGTCGTCTTGCTACTTCGGGGATTGGCCAGGCCAAATTACAGACCCCAACTCACCCCCTAAACCTTAACAATGTCCTCATTGCCCCAAAGATTGTCAAAAACCTCATCTGTTGTGAGCCTAATTTTCCATGTTTTATAGTTACTTTTATATCGTTTTCTACATACATTTCACACATTTGGGCTAGAATAATACATAATTTGTGTAGTTTATGTTTATTTGCAATATATGGAGGTCTACACAAGTTTTTATTATATTTCGCAGAAATCGGACGCACTTTGGAGCTTAAAGGAAAGTCATGAAGAAGCTAAGGATGGTGCAGCTGGAAAAAAGGCCATTTTTAGGTATTCATCATTCTGAATCAAGCTTTGGTGTCTTCATGAGAGTTGTATACCTCGAAAAGAGCTTTCCAACCCATGCTGATATGCGTCAATCCGACAAACGAGGACTCAGAAAAGTGCGTTTCAAGAACGGAGCAGGATGCTGAAAGCGACAGAGTTACTCGAAGTCGACAAAACTGGTCGACATCGACCAAAATTTTACTCGACAACTGCTCCAGAGGACGAGATCGAGCACGAGCGGAGCAGGAGCCACTCAAGGAGCCACACTTAGTCGACGTCGACCAAATGTGGTCGATGTCGAGGAAACTCGACCAGCCCAGACGATAGCCAAGATCGAGTACAATCCGAGAAGTGAAGACCTTACTCGACGTCGAGGAACTTACTCGATGTCGAGGAAAATTCCAGAAAGTCCGAGTCGAGTACGAGGAGAAATCCGAGCCTAAGAGGTTACTTGCAAGTCAAGATTCGAGATATTCTATCAGGATACATCAAGTTCTATCAAGGAGAAGGAAGATCTATCCACTTTAGCTTTATTTCCATGTTTTATCTTAATGTTATTAGATAGATAAATATAGATATAGATATAATTTCTTTCCTAGAATAGCTAGGGAATGAATCCTATAAATAAAGCCCTAGGGGGCTGATTTTCATTCATTCAAGTCAAGTCCTCTTAGAGCGCAAGGAGAAGAGGTAGTAAGTAGAGAGAGAGAGAGAGAGAGAGAGAGAGAGAGAGAGCTTGTCGCGAGAACAAGGTGGAAAGGCGAGAGCGGATTTGGCTTGTTCGGTTGTAATATTTCTTTTTAGTTTTATTTTAATGCAAAGTTATTTCCTTTTATTGTTGATGAGTTTCTTGATGATGAAGAGCGAGTAGTCCACCCACTTCTATGGTTGGGGTGATCCCAACATATATATATGTGTGTTTGATTTATAAATCCATGAATATATATATCTTTATCATCATCTACCTATATGCTTAATCATTTGCGAGAGTTGAGGAAATTCCTTATTCATGATATTGAAGCGAAAGTGATCTTATTATGAATTGGATAGTAATTAGGGTTTATTTGCGAGAGCCGACTAATCCTAATTAAGAAAAGGTAGAAACAAATTAGGTTTTTATGCGAGAGCCTCTATCACCTAAATTGTTGGAATTTGCAAAAGTCGATTATTTGATATAAAGCATGCATCTTTATGTGATTTATGATCTGCACATATGTTTACTGTTGTGGTGATCCCTAACCTTGGAAGTTTGCATCTTTATTTATTTTATTTTATTATTTTATTCGGCGCATATTCTACTCGATATCAAACCACCATTCTCTCTCCATCCCTCGACATCGACCCCTCTATTCTTTGTCGACAGCCACCCTCATCACCTTTTCCTGCTATCCCTGAACCCCAAAACACACTAAGCCTAGAACCGCTCACTTCTCTCCTGAGGACGAACCTGACTCCACTATCCTATAACGGGGTCTTGACTACAATTTTTTTTGGTCGAGAAACCCCCTCGTCAAATTGGCGCCGTTGCGAGGGAGATATCAATCGCACCTAGTTTAATTGTGTTTAAGGTTCAGAAAAGCCCATCCATTTTTCTTACCTTATCACGTACCCTACCACCACTTACCTCACCGGTACCAACTCGGTGCCAAGCTTTTGCCACTAATTTGTGTTTTTGATGGTGATTTCAAAGCTTTGGTACAAAGATGGAAGACTTTCTCGAAGGGAATCCTGCATGGGAAGAATGGTTTCAAGATTTGAGACAAAGAAATAGGATCGCAGCGGAGGAGTCACGATTAAGGGAAATAGATCGGCTGGAAGACGAAATCCGAAGGCTTGAGGCTTCCATTCAGTCTAAAGGACCATGCTCTCCTCCCGACGAGCCAATTGACCCACTCGATGTCGACAACAAGGTATGTCCTTCCTCGAATTTCATTCCTACTTTGCTACCTATTATTGATGAATCATATGAAGGATCCCAAGGCGAAATAGCACTAGAAGAGAAGAAGCTGGACATTGTTGACCAGGGCATTTCAAGATCGCTTTTACCTTACAATGTGAAGACTATCCCCGATGATTTTGAGCAACCGATGTTCATATTCAAGTATGGGGTCCTAGCAAAGTGGCATGAAGCTCCGCAGGATGAGGAGGAAATATCTCTTCCCTCTCCACCGTTATGCTTTGGTGGAGATACATAACCAAGTCAACCTATGAAGCGGAAGAGGTATGATGATGACGTATGTATATTTTCTTTATATCTTCCCTTATACATGCTAGCTCGAGCCAGGGAAGATGAATGGGTGGAGCCATGGAGCGTCCACTCGGGGAGGTTTAAACTTCTTAACATAATGCCCGCGGATGACATCCCACGCTTCCCACCACCGGAGGAACCACCAGATCCCCCTATACCTCCGGACAAAGATGAGTCAGGCTAATGATTAATGAAGAAGTCGGCCTAGCGACTATAAAATCTAAAGCTTGTAAATAGACATTTATTTTTGGGATTTTTGGACATTATTGCTTTTGTTTTTAGTTTTGGACATTGTTTTTAAGTTTTTCTATTGTGGGTATTTCTTTTCTAACGAATCTTGCAGGGAAGAAAAAGCTGCAGATCTACTCGATGTCGAGTAGAACTCCTCGACATCGACCACGCATATCGAGCAGAAAGGAGCCTGTGGTCGAAAAGGCCACCCTGGAGGCAACAAGTTACTCGATCTCGAGTAACCTTGGTCGACATCGACCAATCTTCTCGAAATCGACCAGCCCCTTGTCGATGTCTGTTGTGAGCCTAATCTGCCATGTTTTACACTTAAGTTTATATCGATTTCTGCATACATTTCATTCATTTGGGCTAAGATAGTACATAATCTATGTGGTTTATGTTTATTTGCCAAAATATAGAGTCTACACCAGTTTCTGTTTAATTCGCAGAATTCGAGGCATTTTACAGCAATTCTAAGGAAGGTCAGAAAAGCTCGGAAAACAACTACAAAAGTCCAGAATCAGAGAGTACAGAACCAGGACAAACAGAGCTGAAGCCAGAGCTACTCTATATCGAGTACACCTTACTCGATCTCGAGTAGAGAGCCCGAGCAGACTTGGTCGACAAAGTCTGATCGAGGAAACCATGTCCTAGGCAACCTGACTCCGGAAGACAACTCAATCTCGACAAAGACCTAGTCGAGATCGACGACACCTCAGCGCCACACCCGGAGTCGATGAGAAGAGGAGCTGATCGAGAAGCCGAGGATGAAGACGCCGAGCAACTCTACTCGATCTCGAGGAGATCTTGTCGAGGTTGAGTAGGCCAAGAGCGCCTGTCCGTGTCCATGCCGAGGAGGGTTCCTCGACATCACCAGAGAGCCGTCTTCGACCACACCCCTAGTCGATCTCGAGGAACCCTAGTCGAGATCGACGACACCCAGGAGCCCGGATCCGAGTCTATGGAGGACCAGCTAGCCGAGACGACGAGCCGAGCCAGTCGACCACAATCCTACTCGAGATCGACTAGACCTTTGTCGAGATCAAGTAGACCTCCAGAGACGCGTTACTCGATTCGACGAATCCTACTCGACTTGGAGTTACTTGGAGCCTAAGGAAGTCGAGAAGGTCGGGATCTATCCTACATCTATCAAGTCTGTCTATGGAAGGGAGATCTATCAACATGAAGACATATTACCTAGTTTAGATATAGTTTTCCTTTAAAGATTTATTTCCCTTTAGCATTTTATTTATCTTTAAGCTTTAAGTAGATATAGATAGAAGATTCTATCCTTGATTAGCAAGGATTAGAAGGCTATAAATAAAGCCCTAGGGGCTGAGCATTAAGGATCTTATTCCAATAAAATTCACAAGTCAGAGACAAGTAGTTCCACAGAGAAGTTTTAGGAGTTCTAAGGCTTTTAGGGTTTTGGCATTCTGCGAAAGTTTGATTGCCGGGATTGTAAAGGCTTTGAATATAGTTTAATGCAAGTTTCTTTTTATACATCAATGTCTGCAATTGCGATGAGGCGTGAGTAGTCCACCCACTTCTGGGGCTGGGGTGAGCCCAACGGTGGCCATGTGAGGTGATGCGGTAAAGGTCAGATCTTTTTATGCAATTCGTCTTCTATCCCTATGAGCATGATTGTTTTGTGAGAGTTGAAGGTGATCCTTGTTTGTGTTATTGAAGCGAAAGTGATCTTAATGCAATTTGGATTAATTATGTGAAAAAGGGTTAGTAACAATTAAGGTTTATGCGAAAGCCTCTATATGCCTATTTGTTAGTAACGAAAGTTATTTTGATGGAAAACATGATCTTTTATGCCTTTATGTGTTACTTTGCATGGTTATCGTTGTGGTGTTGATACCCTGGCTTTGGAAGTCTTTATTATATTGAATTTATTTCGTTGAATTTCTGAGTTTGTGTTCGAATTTGCAATTTTCGTTTTTTGTCTTTGTAGTCGATACAGAGGAGAAGCTCGTCGATCTCGAGTAGGATCCTTGTAGAGATCGAGTAGGTTTTGTCTAGGTCGAGTTGAGTTTCTGTTCTGTTGTCGGTTTTGCAGTTTCTGTTTTCACTGCTGTTGTCGATCTCGAGTAGGTAGTTGTCGAGATCGAGTACGCCTGTTGTCTTGCTTTGTTCTTTACTTTCTTTCACTATTTTCTGTTTTGCTTTGTCTTTTCTGTCTTTGTTTTGTTCGTTGCTTTTGTTTGTTATTTTCTGTTTTATTTCTGTTTCCGCCTTTGTCTTTTTGTTTCTGTCTTTCTGCTGCTTGTTTGTGAGATCTGTTGTTACCTAAGAACTGCTGACGTGCTTCCTCGTGGATTCGATCCTGACAACCTTCTACTACAACGGGAGGAAGTCTTGTATTTATTTGTTGGGACATGGAAGTCAGTCTGATCTTTATTCTATATTTATTTCATACTTGACCATCCTCCTGCAACAACAAATTGGCGCCGTTGCCGGGGAAGCTATCATTCGCGCCTTAGGTAGTCAGTTCTCACGTTCTCTTTGAGTTACTTCGCAGGTATATGCGCCGTTCTGGTCAAACACCTGAGTTTGACGCCTTAGACGAACCGGAACGCCTTCTACACATCAGAGCTAGACTGCAAAGATCCTTGGCAGCCGCTGAAACACATGAACAGCTGATTGCAAGACTTACAAGGGAATTGGCCGCTAAAGATGCTGCTATCGCCACTGAGAAAGCAGCAAGGGAACAAGCACAGGCTGAGCTTGCCCAATACCCAACCACGGAAGAGGACTATATGCACCCAACTCTCGTCGTGCCTGAATCGGCGATTATAATCCCTGACAACTCTTTTGAAATTCGCACTCAATTTCTTATAGAGCTTAAAAATAATGCCTTTTATGGTAGATTTAATGAGTGTCCTCTTGAACATATTACAAACTTTTCTGACATGTGACGTACTCTTGTTGAAGGTACAACCCTGGAATATGTCAAGATGAAAGCTTTTCGCTGGTCTCTCGCTAGTCCTGCACTGAAATGGCTTGAAGGGCTGAAAGTAAGATCACTCACAACCTGGGCCCAAGTAGAGCAAGAGTTTCTGAACAAATTCTTCCCACCCGCCAAAACAACACATCTCCGCCAGAAAATCACCGCCTTCAAATAGAAGCAAGGGGAACCGCTGGCAAAGGTATGGGAGCGCTACAAGGAACTTCTGCGATCTTGCCCTACTCATGGACAGCCACCCTACGTCATTCATGAGATCTTCTTCAACTCTCTTGATCAAGTAACTATGGACAGAATCAACCATTATACTCGCTATGAGTATCTGACAATGCCGCCAAGTGACGCATGGGGTGTGCTAGAGAAGCTCACCAACTACGATAACAAGTATGGGTCTACTGCAACCTATGAAGAGAACCCATACGCCAGGCCAGCACCATCCATGCCCCTCTATGAGCCTCCTAAAGAGATTGATCCTGATGTAAGGGAGCAGTACTACAGAGACCAGAATAAGAAGCTCCTTAAGCAAGTAAAGCATCTCTCTGTCAACCAGCCTTGCATTGAATGCGGATCGCAAAGGCACACCACCCCTGAGTGCCCACACATAGAGCAAGTCAGGCTGACAGAGCACCACGAGGAGGTAGCTTACGTAGGGGGTCCCAATCGCTATATGGGGGACCAAAGGTTTCAACACCAACAATGGAACCAAGGTGTCCCTAGGAACCCCCCGCCCTACAGAGCTCCAAGACATCCGAAAAGGGACCAGAAAAAGGATGATATACAGACAGTCCTGGAGGAAATACGGAGGAACCACTCAGAAACTAGGCAATCCTTCAACTCCGTCTATACTCAGATGCAAGGTGTCAACTCTAGGCTTGGGGAAATTGACATATGGCGGAAATCAGTTGATACACAGATTGGTCAGCTAGCAGCAGGAATCCCAGACAGTCAGGTGCGCTCCCTGGATCTTCAGAACCAAATCCTAATGGAAAGACTGGACACATCGCTGCTGTAAAACACAGAAGCGACCATCAACTGCAAGAGCCAGAGGTCAGAAAGTAGCAGAACAACGAAGAACAGCTAGTCGACCAGGGCCTAGTCGATCCCGAAGACGGCCTACTCAGCCTCGAGGAGAAACATCAGAAACCATCGTCTGCACTGAACAGCAACTCGACTGCACCCAACCTGGTCGAGATCGACAAGGACGTGGTCGATGTCGAGGAGCCCCTAGTCGACATAGAGCAGCCTGCAGCACCTCCGACATCTGTTCTGGCTCCGAATCAGAAAAAGAAGCTGTCTTTCCCAACAAAATCTCCAAAGGACCCAGCAAAGAAGAAATTTCAGCGCTTCATTAAGATGCTTCAGAAACTCAACGTCACCATCCCCTTCAAAGAAGCTCTCAATGAAATGCCATCTTATGTCAAGTTCCTGTAGGAGATTCTGAGCAAAAAGTGATCGATGGCTGAAATCACAGAGGAGTGCAGCCATCTGGACATATTGGAGAAGAGGCCGGATCCAGGTAAGTTTGCTATAACTATTGGATTTGGTCCATACAAAATTAATGCCTTACGTGATCTTGGAGCTAGTGTGAGTATAATGCCTTTAACAATTTGGTCCAAGATTAAGATAGGTGCCCTAGAGCCTATGGATGCTAGACTTTACATGGCCAACAACACTGTGGTCATCCCAACAGGCATGGTGGACAATGTGCCAGTACAAGTAGGTAAATTCTTTGTCCCTACTGATTTTCTAGTTGTTGATATGCAAGAAGATCCTGCTTGTCCAATTATTTTAGGGAGACCCTTCTTGGCGACGGTGGATGCCAACATAAGCGTAAGGAAAGGAGTGCTCACCTTCAACATCAGCGATGAGGTAATTGAGTATTCCTTTAATAAAACTGAAAGGAATACAAGTCCAATGGAAGAGTTCAAATCTATCTCGGCTGGCTACATCACCTGCGCGGAACCCAAGGTCAGAAATATGACCCCTGAGGAGCTGGAAAAAAAGGACATGGAGGCCCAGGTGGAGGAGATCATGGCAATCTTAAAGGAGGATGAAGAAAATCCAATCGACACAAACCAAGGTACGTCGTTATGGATTAATTATTTTTCGGATGCCTTGACAGGAACCAAGTATGGGGTCAAGATCGACCAGGGCTCCTCGACATCGAGGACCCTAGTCGACCTCGACCAAAAACAGAAACCTCCACCAGCACCAGCATCGACGAGCAACAACACTGAAGTGCCAGGCTCCTCGATCTTGACCACACTTGTCGAGATCGACCACCACCCGGCTCCACCAGCCCCTACTTCTTCGACGCTGACTCCACCGGACGAACCAGGCTCCTCGATCTCGACGAGGCTTGACGAGATCAACCACCACCCGGCTCCACCAGCTCCTTCTTCCTCGACGATGAAGCCACCAGGAGCAGAAACCTACTCGAGATCGAGTAGGCCACTCGAGGTCGACAAGCCTTCCCCTTCGTCGACTCCTGCATCTTCGAGCAGCCCACCACCGGAAACAGCATCCTCATCGAGATCGAGTAGCCCTAGTCGAGATCGACCAAACACTGTGGTCCCCGATTCCGTCTCTGCAAAGGTAAGCCAATGTATGGATCTTTCTTCTCCTATTTCCATTAAAGATCTATCTATACATGGGAGAGGTTTGCCTTGGTATGTGCGCTTATGTAGGATATCAATGATGAGCCCAAGGAGTATGAAGTTGGAGACAAGCTCTATGTCTCTAAATCAAAGGATCATTGGTTCCCTAATAAATTCAACAAGAAGCGGATGGGACCATTCGTGGTAAACAAGATCCATTCTGGAGGATTGCAGCTGATGGACAAGAATGGAGTCTTATTTGAGGCCTAAGCTACATGGGCCCTGCAAATGCCACCTTGAGCTAAATGGAAAAGTCGGCCTAGCGACTATAAAATCTAGAGCGTGTACATAGACTTTTAATTTTTGGACATTGTTTTGCTTGTTTTTTGGTTTTGAACACTTTTAGTTTTGCTATTATGGGTATATGTCTTCCATACTTTTCAGGTCCATGGATAGAACCAAGCTATATTCCGACTCGGCCCAGGAGGTGCTTCCATTCGATATTTAAAGGCCCTGCACACCTGTCTAGTGAGTTTCTTTCTTTACCCTAGTTTTTATACAGTGCGGACACTGTAATGTTTAAGTATGGGGTGGGGGAAGGGCTTGCTTTATGCATATTTACTTTATTTGACATTATATGTGCATATTTGGAATATATTTCTTTGAATTGCTACATGGCTATTTTGGAAATGCATTATTGATGAATGTGCTTATAGCATGTTTTCCAAAGTTTCAAAAAAATGACCCCCATTTGAAATTTTTGATAAATGTCATGGAAGCTTATATTGAACTCGACGATGCAAAATTAGATTCATTAGAGATATAGCATGAAATTGCCTAGTAAAGGGAAGTCACAATGAAGTGCATATTTTATTGAAAACCATAAAAGGAGGTAAAATTTGAAGTTGCTTTTGACATGTTGTATGATAAAATGATGGAGGACTTTATATTTCCATATAATGCTCATTTGTTAAATTCCTAACCTTACCTATGCTTATGCATTTCACAAAAGCCATAAAATGCCTTATTTCATATATTGCTCCACATGATCTAAATATTTGCCATTCTTTACCCTATCCGGGGATTATGTTGAGAATGATGTTACATTATGGAGATGTCATATGGTGTTTTGTGATTATTATCATTATTGGAGTTTGGAAGGAAATTGTTTAAAATATATGGAAAATTTAATGAGTGAAAGAAAATCCAATCACCTCAGGAGATAAAGGTAGATTGACCCTGCTCTCTGAGATAATAGTTTGGAGAGATGGGACACATTGTGAGGAGTCCAAAGCACTAAGTATCCGGGGCCACTCATGATACCCATGTTTGCGACTCGCGAGAAGGCAATGCTGAGGTTAGAGAGGTAAAAGCATTATTATTGATAAAAGCATTATGAAAGGTGATGAATTTTATGAAGAAGGAATGTGGAAATTCAATTTGCAAATACTCCATTTCCCCGGATCATTAGCACCACATTGCAAAACAATTGCCCACCTTTAGCCTTTTACCAATTCTACTCCTTATTTGAGCTTAAATTAGAGTCCTCTTGATTATTAATGCTTTGTCATATAAATTGTTTTTGCATAACCCTCCTTTTGTGAGTAGATGTTGCTTTTGTATAATTGCACATGTATGGATTTATGACACTAGTACCTTTTCGAGGATGGTAATTGATTACAGGGACATATGACAATGAATCTAATATGTTGAGAGTTTGAATTCTTTCCCTGAATGACAATTAAAAGTATTGCTTGCGGACAAGCAAGCTTAGGTATGGGGTGTTTGTTGTGAGCTTAATCTGCCATGTTTTACACTTAAGTTTATATCGATTTCTGCATACATTTCATTCATTTGGGCTAAGATAGTACAGAATCTATGTGGTTTATGTTTATTTGCCAAAATATAGAGTCTACACCAGTTTCTGTTTAATTCGCAGAATTTGAGGCATTTTACCGCAATTCTAAGGAAGGTCAGAAAAGCTCGGAAAACAAGTACAGAAGTCCAGAATCAGAGAGTACAGAACCAGGACAAACCGAGCTAAAGCCAGAGCTACTCTATATCGAGTACACCTTACTCGATCTCGAGTAGAGAGCCCGAGCAGACTTGGTCGACAAAGCCTGATCGAGGAAACCAAGTCCGAGGCAACCTGACTCTAGAAGACAACTCGATATCGACAAAGACCTAGTCGAGATCGACGACACCTCAGCGCCACACCCGGAGTCGACGAGAAGAGGAGCTGATCGAGAAGCCGAGGACAAAGACGCCGAGCAACTCTACTCGATCTCGAGGAGATCTTGTTGAGGTCCAGTAGGCCAAGAGCGCCTGTCCGAGTCCATGCCGAGGAGGGTTCCTCGACATCACCAGAGAGCCGTCTTCGACCACACCCCTAGTCGATCTCGAGGAACCCTAGTCGAGATCGACGACACCCAGGAGCCCAGATCCGAGTCTAACGAGGACCAGCTAGCTGAGACGACGAGCCGAGCCAGTCGACCACAATCCTACTCGAGATCGACTAGACCTTTGTCGAGATCGAGTAGACCTCCAGAGACGCGTTACTCGGTTCGACGAATCCTACTCGGCTTGGAGTTACTTGGAGCCTAAGGAAGTCGAGAAGGCCGGGATCTATCCTACATCTATCAAGTCTGTCTATGGAAGGGAGATCTATCAACATGAAGACATATTACCTAGTTTAGATATAGTTTTCCTTTAATGATTTATTTCCCTTTAGCATTTTATTTATCTTTAAGCTTTAAGTAGATATAGATAGCAGATTCTATCCTTGATTAGCAAGGATTAGAAGGCTATAAATAAAGCCCTAGGGGCTGAGCATTAAGGATCTTATTCCAATAAAATTCACAAGTCAGAGACAAGTAGTTCCACAGAGAAGTTTTAGGAGTTCTAAGGTTTTTAGGGTTTTGGCATTCTGCGAAAGTTTGATTGCCGGGATTGTAAAGGCTTTGAATATAGTTTAATTCAAGTTTCTTTTTATACATCAATGTCTGCAATTGCGATGAGGCGTGAGTAGTCCACCCACTTCTGGGGCTGGGGTGAGCCCGGCGGTGGCCATGTGAGGTGATGCGGTAAAGGTCAGATCTTTTTATGCAATTCGTCTTCTATCCCTATGAGCATGATTCTTTTGCGAGAGTTGAAGGTGATCCTTGTTTGTGTTATTGAAGCGAAAGTGATCTTAATGCAATTTGGATTAATTATGTGAAAAAGGGTTAGTAACAATTAGGGTTTATGCGAAAGCCTCTATATGCCTATTTGTTAGTAACGAAAGTTATTTTGATGGAAAGCATGATCTTTTATGCCTTTATGTGTTACTTTGCATGGTTATCGTTGTGGTGTTGATACCCTAGCTTTGGAAGTCTTTATTATATTGAATTTATTTCGTCAAATTTCTGAGTTTGTGTTCGAATTTGCAATTTTCGTTTTCTGTCTTTCTAGTCGATACAGAGGAGAAGCTCGTCGATCTCGAGTAGGATCCTTGTCGAGATTGAGTAGGTTTTGTCTAGGTCGAGTTGAGTTTCTGTTCTGTTGTCGGTTTTGCAGTTTCTGTTTTCACCGCTCTTGTCGATCTCGAGTAGGTAGTTGTCGAGATCGAGTACGCCTGTTGTCTTGCTTTGTTCTTTACTTTCTTTCGCTATTTTCTGTTTTGCTTTGTCTTTTCTGTCTTCGTTTTGTTCGTTGCTTTTGTTTGTTATTTTCGGTTTTATTTCTGTTTCCGCCCTTGTCTTTCTGTTTCTGTCTTTCTGCTGCTTGTTTGTGAGATTTGTTGCTACCTAAGAACCGCTGACGTGCTTCCTCGTGGATTCGATCTTGACAACCTTCTACTACAACGGGAGGAAGTCTTGTATTTATTTGCTGGGACAGGGAAGTCAGTCTGATCTTTATTCTATATTTATTTCATACTTGACCATCCTCCTGCAACAACAATGTCGACCAAGACCACAACAACATTTGCACTCGATTACGACGTCATGCACATATGTCTAGTGAGTTTCTTTCTTTACCCTTATTTTTTATACAGTGAGGACACTGTAATGTTTAAGTATGAGGTGGGGGAAGGGCTTACTTTGTGCATATTTGACCATATTGGACATTTTGCGTGCATATCTGAAGTTTATTTATTGAATTGCTTATACATGGTTATTTTGGAATTCATTATTAATTTATGTGCTTATATACATGTTGTCCAAAAGTTTATAAAAAAATGACCCCCATTGAAAATTTTCATGGAAGCTTTAATTGAACTCGACGATGCAAAATTGGATTCATTAGGAAATTGCCTAGTAAAGGGAAGTCACAATGAAGTGCATTATTTTCTTGAAAACCATGAAAGGAGGTAAAATTTGAAGTTGCTTTTTACATGTTGCATGATAAGAGGATGGAGGACTTTATATTTCCATATAATGTTCATATTGTTATATTCCTAGCCTTACCTATACTTATGCATCACAAAAGCCATATTATGCCTTATTTCATATATTGCTCCACATGATCTAAATATTTTCCATTCTTTACCTTATTTCCTATTCGGGGATTATGTTGAGAATGATGTTACATTATGGAGATTATCATATGTTGTTTGTGTTGTTATATATCATATATGGAGTTTGGAAGGAAATTGTTTGAAAAATATGGAAATTTTAATGAGTGAAAGAAAATCCGATCACCTCAGGAGATAAAGGTAGATCGACCCTGCTTACTGAGATAATAGTTCAGTGAGATGGGACACACATGTGAGGAGTCCAAAGCACTAAGTATTTGGGGCCATTCATGACACCCATGTTTGCGACTTGCGAGAAGGCAGTGCTAAGGGTAGAAAGGTAAAAGCATTATTATTGATAAAAGCATTATGAAAGGTGGGAGATCTTATGAAGAAGGAATGTGGTTGAGAAAGTTTGGAAATAATGCATTTCCCCGGATTTAACACCACATGGCCAAAAATTGCCCACATTTAGCCTTTTACCAATCTACTCCTTATTGAGCTTAATTAAAGTCCTCTTGATTACTAATGCTTTGTCACTTATGAATTGTTTTGCATAACCCTCCTTTTATGAATAGATGTTGTTTTTTAAATTGCACATGCATGGATTTGTGACACTAGTACCTTTTCGAGGATGGTAATTAATTGCAGGGACATAGGAGAATGAATCTAATATGTTGAGAGTTTTGTTTCTTCCCCTGAATGACAATTAAAAGTACTGCTTGAGGACAAGCAAGCTTATGTATGGGGTGTTTGTATTGAACCTAATTTGTCATGTTTTATAGTTAATTTTATATCGTTTTATGCATACATTTCATACATTTGGGCTAGAATAATACATAATTTGTGTACTATATGTTTATTTGCAATATATGGAGGTCTACACAAGTTTTTATTATATTTCGCAGAAATCGGACGCACTTTGGAGCTTAAAGGAAAGTCATGAAGAAGTTAAGGATGCTGCAGCTGGAGAAAAGGCCATTTTTCAGTATTCATCATTCTGAATCAAGCTTTGATGTCTTCATGAGAGTTGTATCCTTCGAAAAGATCTTTCCAACACATGCTCATATGCATCAATCCGACAAACGAGGACTCGGAAAAATGTGTTTGAAAGCGACAGAGTTACTCGAAGTCGACCAAACTGGTCGACATCGACCAAAATTTTACTCGACAACTGCTCCAGAGGACGAGATCGAGCACGAGCTGAGCAGGAGCCACTCAAGGAGCCACACTTAGTCGACCCCAAATTTGGTCGATGTCGAGGGAACTCGACGAGCCCAGACGATAGCCGAGATCGAGTACAATTCGAGAAGTGAAGACCTTACTCGACGTCGAGGAAAATTCCAGAAAGCCCTAGTCGAGTACGAGGAGAAATCCAAGCCTAAGAAGTTACTTGCAAGCCAATATTCGAGATATTCTATCAAGATACATCAAGTTCTATCAAGGAGAAGGGAGATCTATCACTACTAGAAAACTTCAATTAGACATCTGTTGTGAACATATGTCTTTTAAAAAAAATTCCGATCTCTTTGTGCGTGTAGTAAAAGATCCAAACTTTTCACATCGGTTTTAAGCAGATGTCTTTTCTTAATTACAACCCCTAAATTTTGGTTATGACATATTCACTTATTGATAAATATCCATGATTTGTCATTTGAAAACATGTGAAGATGTACTCCTAAAGCAAAAAAGTGACATTTACATCTTTATTTATAAAATAAGTAATGCCATAAGACAAGATAGACAACAATTTTTGTTTTAGTGATCACGTTTATAATCATGTCCGATATATAATTTATGATTTTATATTGTTTTAATTTAACCGACCACATGAAATATAGGCATAACTGATGTCGTTTTCCACATTTATATCAGTTTTTTCAAAATAAAATGATGTTGTTACTGCAATGACACATTGATTTATTTGGTAGATAACGATTTTATTTTGATAAATATATATCAGTTTATATATCATTTAAATGTTGAAGCTGGTATTGCACATTGATTTAGATGAATGAACCGATGTGTATAATTATATTGACATTTGTTTCCATAAACAAATATGATATTAAACATATGAACGCACTACAATTTTCATATATAATCTGTCGTCTTTTATTTGGATACACAACACGCTTTTGTCAATAGAACATCGCATTTTGTTTGTTCTTTGAAATGATAGGCGTTTAATGAAAACATGTAAATAAATACTAGCATCATATTGTAACATTTACAAAATACTTTCAAATATACTCGGCGATGATCTTGTCAGCGTATGGGGTGACATCCAGATTGAGTAGCTGCTCAACCCTATTAATAGTGTTGGCCTCAGACTTGAAAGTTAGCACTCTAAGCTTGCCAATGCTTTTCGGTGACCCCTTTCGGTTGTCTCTTAACATCATATAGCTCAGCCTGTTAGCGGTCATTGGGCTCGCAATGGCTGAGCTTCTATTAACTATCATCTGCCATTGGATAAAAGATGCAGGGATTTGTGCCATGGTTGGTTATTTATTTGAAAAAAAGGAAAGACGATAAACGTGAACAAAAAAAATACCTTCCATTTTGCCTGCAACTCCAAGCAAATCAAGTGATCTTAATCTATGATCTAGGTTCTATGTGATCTTAAATTTTGAGCTACCAAATCAAGATCCGGTTTTACTTGATTTGGAAATCCATCAATGAAAAAATTACACTGTTTCCTATTCATTTTGATTCTCACTGATCTACCATCAATTTCCATTTCCAACTAAACTGATCCAAATCCAAGCTATCCATGGCTAATCACAATCCACCTCAGTTCCAAGATCCAAGATCTTATTCTTTTGGTCAATGAACTGAGTAAAAGACCACAGAGTGAGACAATGAGAAAGGCATAACTGAACATAAGAATGCAAGACTAAGCTAGACCCCCAATACAGGGACATGGGCAGGCATGCGTGTGCAATCTATGACCCCAATAGAGTGAAGAAAAGATTATACCAATTCCAATTTACATGAGGTTAGAATAATGCACATCAGTCCAGTTTAAAAAAGAGGGTATAATAATTCAAATGCTTGGAAATGTGGAAACAATCTTTTGGTTCCAAGGACCTGTAGAGGTGTACTTTGTGGTGGTGGTTGTAAGAACTCACATTATAATGATTTGATCGCCTTCAAATCTTCTACACATTCTATAAAGAAATGCTCATCATCAAACTAAAAGCCTGAATCAAAATGAAAGAATCAAATAAATTAAACTAAACTATAACCAGTTTGAAGAAAGAGCTATATAAACCATAACCAGTTTGAAGAAAGAACACATCAGCACAAGCATGAGCACAAGCATGATACAAAGTGAACAACATATATAGAAGGTCATACATGGTTGCAAAATTTTGGAAGAGATCCCAATTTGGATTCTAAGATACATTAGTAAGGAGAAGATCAATCTTGACTGCAATGTGGTACAATAACCATAAGGATTGATATCATACATGAAGCTTGTGGAGAAAATGCTTGTTGAGGCAAGACAGAGCATGTTGGAGAATTAGGTGCAACAAAAGGTGCATTAGCTTCCGAGAGAAACGAAACTACATTCACAAATTGAGCAGTTATGAACAACGAGTAGCATGATTCAAGCAACAAGGTGAAAACCATCCATTTGGATGCCCTAAATAACCCTACAACAAAGAATATCTTGTATTTAGAGCTATCATATAAAGCAATAGAAGAATAACACTAGCCAGAATATCTAAGAGCTTGCACTTATCAAAAGAAACTAGTTTCATTCCATGCTACTTGAGTATAAAAAGCAAGCATAATGAGATCAAGACCATAAACTCCATATACTTTATTTTCAAATCCAAGGCATTCCTTAGTTGAAATCTGCAAATAAATAAATATATATATGTGTGTGCATCTCCAAGTAACATAGAATCAGTTTATTCGTCTATTAATCAGTTTGTTGCTTTATCAATCAGTAGGGTAACAAAATCCTCTTAATATTTACATGTGCATCTCCAAGTAACATAATATTTAACAAATCACATCCTCCAATCTCCAGTAAGGCGGTTGTGGAGGGTGGAATGGTGTGTATGGTTTCTTTTCCTTGCTCTTAGGTGTCTTTTGTTTAACATTTTTCCTGGACATTAAACAAACAGAACACTCAAAATACTATTTTAGCCATAGATAAGATATTTGTACATATTCTAAAGAAGAATAATGGCTGGTCCCATACTTCTTGAATTTCGACAGAAAAGAAAAGATCAGCAAACAACATGTAGTAAGATTTGCGAAAAATAGAGTAGTTAACATATAAGCACTAACTTGCAATAAAAGTGCAGTAGGCATCCCGACAATGTTACTCCTCCCTATGACGAAAGCCCTTTTCCCCTTTATTTCGATTCCATATCTATGCAACAACTCAATGCATCCTTTAGGCGTACAAGGTACGAACATGGGCTATCTTCCTCTCATTGCAAGACGACCAATGTTTAGTGGGTGAAAGCCATCCACATCCTTTTCGATGCTCACAACATTCAAAATCTTATCCTCATTCATGTGCTGCAAACAGGAAAAAAAAAGCCATTCAGCTTATCAAGTAGGACAAATAAAATGTTGATAATTAGGCTAACTAAAAAGCAATACAGTATGTATGAGATACTCTTGAAAGACAATAAAATACAGTGCATGAAATAGTAAAATAAGGGAGATGATTTTCGGAACTCGAAAGGAAAATAACACATTCAGACTCTTTAGGGCTCATTTGGTACGAGGGTATCTAGTTTAGGAATTGGGTTGGGAAATAACAATGAAGTAGAATCCTAGAATAGGATTGGGAATGGGATTTACAAGGAGCCACCACAAACGATATAAATTCTATTCCATCTAGATATGTGCCCAAATTGATTTCTTACTCAAACAAACTATAGAAATTCTATTCCAACCAGATTATGTGCCCAAATTGATTTCTTACTGATAGCATGCATTTAGGTAGGCATAATAGGTTGCATTTAGCTTAGTTAAGATGCATTTCATGGATGGATTAAGCATGATTTGCATATTAGTTCTCTATGTTGTCGGAGTCGGAATCTACACGCTTTTATTGATTATTTCAGGTAATGGTAGATCCGAGGAGAAGATATGAGTTGATAACGCATTTGATGAGAATGTCTAGTTGATCGAAGAAGCTTACATGAAGATCTCAAGCGGTCCTGAGAAGAAGAAGCGAACCTAAACGAAGAACAAGTCTGCAGAAGTTGTCGCTAGACATGCTGAACTTGTTTTGCACTTTCTGGAGGCCTCGGTTGTCCGATTGACTTTTATGACCATGCGTTGGAAATCTCTTTCAGAGAGCTACAACTTTCATGTTGACGTCGAGAGCTAATTCGAGACGGAATTTTCGGGAAAACCCAATGCAGCGGCCGCCGCATAGTTTGCTGCGCCCGCCGCCAGGGGCGGTCTTCATGCTGCGCCCGCCGCTTACATGCTGCGCCCGCCGCAGCTGCCGTCAGCGCGCAGCGTTTCGATTGAAAAACCCTAGATGTCTATTGTGTTTTGGGAGGCCGACTTTGATGTTTATTAGGCCGACTTTTATGTTATTTTTCATGACTTTCATTCTATTCTTTGAACTATCAGACAATTAGAGGGAGAGCGATGTTCGCCATGGGCGGCTAAACTCTCTTCGTTCTACTTGCAATTTGAATCTTTATTTGGATTGATTGTGAGTTTCTGAATCTTGTTCCTTATTTCCTATATTGAATGCTTCAACTTCTTTGTGCTTGATTGTTTATTGTTTTGTTCTTTCTCGTCTGGCCAACTAGTTAGATCAATTCAATTGCTAGGGTTTTGTAGATTCCTGATTGCGAACCTTAACCCAAGTAGCAAACTTATTCCTTTAGGGCTGATTGAACTAATTGGATTGGTAGGAAGTTGGATGTTTTGTTAAATCCCTCTTTAGGGACTGCAAATACCTTGGTTAATCTCTGAACTTAAAGCTATCAATTGGGTTAAATCCTTCTTTAGGGACTGTTCGATTGATAAGGGTTTCTAGGACTGATTGGACTAGTAACTATATTAGGTCGGGACAAGGGCATTCATAGGAAGACTAAAAGGACAAGAGGAAGTTACAATATCAATTCAACCAAATAAAGTGGATACTTGTAGGTAGAGCGATCTTCTCTAAATTATTTTGCATTATTTGTTTTTATTTTATTTTGTTTTCTTTTCAATCTCAATCAACCAAAACCCCCCTTTCTACTAATTGGTAAATACACATTGTTGAGAAATACTTGATTCTCTGTGGGATCGACCTCTTACTTGCTTGCTATACTAGTTTGTAGGTTTGAGTTTTATTTTGATACGGTTTATGCGACTAAAAACCGCTCATCACTTACTCAAACGTAATACCTGAATTTATAGTAAGCAAGCCCTTGCTCTATGTTACAACCATGAATCAGAGATAACTAACACCTACAACTCCTTGAAAATAATGGAAAAAAAAGTCATAGCAATCACTTGGACAAGGATATAGCACCTGGTCAAAATCTCCAATGCCTACATCACAAAATAATGAAACATAAGAAATATTTGCAGTAAGATTTCAGAAGTTCAAGACAAAAAAGTTCTTAGAATGAAAAATAATTTAGAGCTGGTGAATCTGGAAGGTTTCCCCAAATAAAATTGCCAATTCAGTAGTTCTTCATAGGCGAGAGAACATAAGTTCAACTCATCTAATTCAGAGATTGTACAGGGAAAAAATGTCAAACAACAAAGCTTCAGCACAGATATAAACCCAGAATAGAATCCATGAAATTTGGGCAAAATAAACGAGAATGAATCAATAAAGCCACAATTAGCCACTGCATATTGTTTTCCTTAATGAGATGCATATTTAAAAGCATTTGAGAACGATCATCAATTACATGTTTAAGACACCACAATCAGCCACTGCATATTATTTTCCTCAATTAGATGCATATATTTATTGAGTATAAATATGTTTTTTTAATCACTTAGCCAATGCAGAAACATATTGAGGTTTCAGAACAAGATCAATGTCAAACAAATAGATTTATACTCAATCAGCCACTGCAGAAACCAAAAAAAAAGGGCAAGAAACAGAAATTTTCAATTTTAGCTTCTCAACTGAAGCAAACAAAACTCGACTGAATCAACAAAGAGATAAATCATCCACTGCAGAAACCAAACAAAAAAAAGTCAAGAAACCGAAATTTCCAATCAGCCACTACAGAAACCAAATAGATTTACACTCATGCCACTGCAGAAACCAAAAAGAAAGGGAAAGAAATAGAAATTTCCAATTTTATCTTCTCAACTAGAGCAAACAAACCCTGACTGAATCAGTAGAGAGATCAATCAACCACTGCAAAACTAAAAAAAAAAATGGCAAGAACCAGTTTAAAACATGTTTGCAAGTCTTAAGAGGATGAAAGCACGGGTGTTTGAATGATTGATATAGAACAAAAACTTCTCTCCATGGTGGCAATCTCACCATCTCCAGCATGCAAATCACCTAGTCTAACTATATAACCGTATATTTTAGCTTGCATTGATTGGTGTATCCAAATTTAAATGTACCTGAACTGGGCTTGCAGCTGTAATAGGCCAGCCACCCCTCCACCCAATACACAACCATCAGACCCTTTTAAAAGATTAGAGAGAAGGTTTCGTACGTGCCCAACAAAGCCTCCATGTCCTCGTCTTCGGCTTCTGTGACACAAGAAGGGTTATAATGTCAAAAGAAAATCATTTTTACATAACTTTAAAATATATAAAAGAATATAAGGATATCTTCTTCATATTTACATATGTTAAGAATATTTATAAGAATTCCTTCTGATTTTAATCATTCTCATTTTTCACTTGTTTTAATAGACTGTAGTAATCCCTAATCCTAACAATTTCTTAAGCTTTAGTTAGTAATTGCCCTCATGTGCTTTCCAAAGGCACTCTAGAACAGACAAAACCACTACCACTACAAGTAAAATTTTAAGGTTAGAGATAATATAAAATTATAACTATTGTTATCCGTTTACCATCAAGCTCAATGGGTCTTATCTTAAAATCAATATTATGAAAGAGTAAAATTATAGACATAATATAAATCAGAACTATTGTTAAACGAAACCATATTCAAGAAAAAAAAAACCAAATGGTTGTGATAAAACTTGTGAAGGAACCATTTGAAAAACGCAACAGCAAGCAACTCTTCCCTACACCTCCAAATTATAGACAACTAATTTCAAACACCTCAGTCCGTATATTAACAAAGAAGAAATTGCACTGCTACATACCACCGAACCTGGCTAGGGTTTCGACTGGGGGCAAGATTTCAGATCTGGAGGGAGGAAGACGCCGGCGAGAACGAGGTGAAGAGATAATGTCAGTGGCCGGCGAGGAGGAGGAGATCTCGGATTTGGAGGGAGGGAGACGGCGGCGAGAAGGAGGTAAGGAGATTGTGCGGGTGACCGAAAAGTGGTAGGAGATCTCAGATATGGAGGGAGGAAGACGACAGCGAAGAGGAGCACTGAACCTAGGAGGACGGTGTAAACTGTTTTAAACTGTTTTAAACATCACAAAAAATATTATTGATGTCATAAATTAATTTAACATCTGTTTATTTAATGACAGACTTAAATCATATGATGTTTAATTGCAATATTCTAGTAGTGTATCCACTTTAGCTTTATTTCCTTTTAGATATAATTATTTATTTCCATGTTTTATCTTAATGTTATTAGATAGATAAATATAGATATAGATATAATTTCTTTCCTAGAATAGCTAGGGAATGAAGCCTATAAATAAAGCCTTAGGGGGCTGATTTTCATTCATTCAAGTCAAGTCATCTTAGGCGCAAGGAGAAGAGGTAGTAAGTAGAGAGAGAGAGAGAGAGAGAGAGAGAGAGAGAGAGAGAGAGAGAGAGAGAGAGAGAGAGAGATTGTGGCGAGAGCAAGGTGGAAAGGCGAGAGCGGATTTGGCTTGTTCGGTTGTAAGCTTTCTTTTTAGTTTTATTTTCATGCAAAGTTATTTCCTATTTTTATTGATGAGTTTCTTGATAATGAAGAGCGAGTAGTCCACCCACTTCTAGAGTTGGGGTGATCCCAACATAGATATGTGTGTTTGATTTATAAATCCATGAATTTATATGTCTTTATCATCATCTATCTACGTGCTTAATCCTTTGCGAGAGTTGAGGAAATTCCTTATTCATGATATTGAAGCGAAAGTGATCTTATTATTAATTGGATAGTAATTAGGATTTATTTGCGAGAGCCGACCAATCCTAATTAAGAAAAGGTAAAAACAAATTAGGTTTTTATGCGAGAGCCACTATCACCTAAATTGTTGGAATTTGCGAAAGTCGATTCTTTGATATAAAGCATGCATCTTTATGTGATTTATGATCTGCACTTATGTTTATAGTTGTGGTGATCCCTAACCTTGGAAGTTTGCATCTTTCTTTGTTTTATTTTATTATTTTTATTCGGCACATATTCTACTAGATATCAAACCACCATTCTCTCTCCATCCCTTGACATCGACCCTCTATTCTTTGTCGACAGCCACCCTCATCACCTTTTCCTGCTATCCCTGAACCCCAAAACACACTAAACCTAGAACCGCTGACTTCTCTCCTGAGAACGAACCTGACTCCACTATCCTATAGCGGGGTCTTGACTACAAATTTATTTGGTAGAGAAACCCTCTCGTCAAATTGGCGCCGTTGCGGGGGAGATATCAATCGCGCCTAGTTTAATTGTGTTTAAGGCTCGGAAAAGCCCATCCCTTTTTCTTACCCTATCACATACCCTACAACCACCTACCTCCCCGGTACCAACTGGGTGCCAAGCTTTTGCCACTAATTTGTGTTCTTGATTGTGACTTCAAAGCTTAGGTACAAAGATGAAAGACTTTGTCGAAGGGAATCCTGCATGGGAAGAATGGTCTCAAGATTTGAGACGGAGAAATAGGATCGCGGTGGAGGAGCCACGAGTAAGGGAAATAGCTCGGCTGGAAGACGAAATCCGAAGGCTTGAGGCTTCCATCCAGTCTAAAGGACCATGCCCTCCTCCCGACAAGCCAATTGACCCACTCGATGTCGACAACCAGGTATGTCATTCCTCGAATTTCATTCCTACTTTGCTACCTATTGTTGATGAATCATATGAAGGATCCCAAGGCGAAATAGCACTAGAAGGGACGAAGTTGGACATTGTTGACCAGGGCATTCCAAGATCGCTTTTGCCTTACAAGGTAAAGGCTATCCCCGATGATTTTGGGCAACCGATGTTCATATTCAAGTATGAGGTCCTGACAAAGTGGCATGAAGCTCTGCAGGATGAGGAGGAAATATCTCTTCCCCCTCCCCCGTTGTGCTGTGGTGGAGATACATAACCAAGTCAGCCTATGAAGCGGAAGAGGAATGATGATGAGGTATGTATATTTTCTTTATATCTTCCCTTATACATGCTAGCTCGAGACAGGGAAGATGAATGGGTCGAGCCCTGGAGCGTCCACTCGGGGAGGCTTAAGCTTCTTCACATAATGCCCCCGGATGACATCCCACGCTTCCCACCACCATAGGAACCACCAGATCCACCTATACCTCCGGACAAAGATGAGCCAGGCTAATGCTTAATGAAGAAGTTGGCCTAGCGACTATAAAATCTAGAGCTTGTAAATAGACATTTATTTTTGGGATTCTTGGACATTGTATCTTCTGTTTTTGGTTTTGGACATTGTTTTTAAGTTTTTCTATTGTGGGTATTTCTTTTCTAATGAATCTTGCAGGGAAGAAAAAGCTGCAGATCTACTCGACGTCGAGTAGAACTCCTCGACATCGACCACGCATATCGAGCAAAAAGGAGCATGTGGTCGAAAAGGCCACCTTGGAGGCAACAAGTTACTCGATCTCGAGTAACCTTGGTCCACATCGACCAATCTTCTCGAAACCGACCAGCCCCATGTTGATGTCGACCAGGACCACAACAATATTTGCACTCGATTACGACGTCCTGAACATCTTGAAGGTTCGATAATATAAAAAGAATGTAATAAGAAATAATCTAGAAGGGGGGGGGGGGTTGAATAGAGTATGCCCGTTTTTCGCAGAAAGTCTCAAGACTTTTGGAGCTTGTACCAAAACCTTTGAGATAAACCTGAATCACAAAGTTAAACAGTTCGAACCAAGTGAAGAAATAAGGTAAAGCAATAAGTAAAGAACACGAGTAATTGTTTACGAGGTTCAGCGCAACTTGGCCTACGTCCCCGCTTAGGGTTCTTCCACAACCCTAGGATTCAAAGGCTTTATTGAATGCTTAGCATAGGATCCTAATAGCTCACCGAGAAGCCTCTCTCCTATACAATTGCAATCTAGTCAACTCACGTTCCCTTGGAGTCCTAGACCAATCTAGAAGAGCCCCACCTCTCTCAGCTATCTAGTACAATCCTCTAACTCTCGCAAATCAATAGCCTAGTGCAACTTCCCGAGTTGTAAACTCTCGAGTAACACTTGAAATAAATATATCCTATAAGCTCACAGTGACTCTTAAAGGCTTTGAAATAAACAACAAACTCTTGAGCGCTTAGCAGAGAGACACTTGGAAGACAGATCGCTTGAACGAATGAAAGCTCGTGTGTAGCACTTTTGTGTCTTCTCCTTCCTTTCCTTTATAAAAGAGCATGGAGCGTGAGGATCTTCACCACCAGATCTCCAACGGCTCCTTCGAATCAGTTTGATCTTCAATCTTCTATTTATGGACACTTTGAACGCCATGATCTATTTTGAACTGATCTCTTCAACATGTATAAGGAAGGATGTAATCTCGAATATACTTTCTGAAATGGTTAGTCATACATATATATATATATATATATAATATAATGGAAGTATATAAAGATAAAATAATATACGAATAATTAAGATAGGTTTTGTATTTCATCAACTGTTAATGCTCCAAGGCCTTTGACACAAATATCCTGTCAAAGCCTTTGAAACATCTATTCCGATTTTCATCAAGGGAGGGAGTTATCAATGTCCCCCTTGATGAAAGACAAAACCTGTGCATCCCTGCAGCTTAGTCAAACAGATATATCATAAGTAAAATCGGACTAAGTACCTGCAAGGGTTAGACAAATGTTGGATCAAATAATTTTAAAGAAAGAGAACTGTTGTTGCAGGAGTTGGTCAAGTATTGAAATAGAAATCAAAATATAGTTCAGATAGACTCCCCTGTCTCAGCAAATAAATACAAGACTTCCTCCCGTTGTAGTAAGAGAAAAGTCAGGATCGAATCCACGAGGAAGCACGTCAGCAGTTCTCAGGTAGCTATCAGATTCTCACAACAGCAGCCGAGCAGCACAGACAGAAGCAGAAATAACACAGAAACAGTAATAAAACCAGCAAGGGCAACTAAAATAAAACCAAAGAAAAGACAGAAAGTAAAGACAAAGCAAAGACGAAAGCAAACAGGAACTAAAAGCAAAGCAACAGTCTCGTCGATCCCGACAAACTCCTACTCGAGATAGACCACGGCAATCGACAACAGCAAGTCGACAATCACAGCAGACAAGAAATCCCGGCAAGGGCAACTCGACCTCGACAAGAGGTACTCGACTTCGACAAAGGAAATAAAGACAGAAACTTGAAATCGACGAAAACAGAAGAAAGCTAACTCGACACAGACTAAGACAACTCGAGATCGACAAAGGTGGTACTCGATCTCGACGAAGCCTTCCTCTATCTCGACAAGAAACAGTAAAAGAACAGAAATTTAAATTGCAATTGCTCGAAACCCAAACTCAGCTTTCCGACAGAAAATTAACTCAATATAATAAAAGACCTCCAAGGCTAGGGTTTCAACACCACAACGATAACCATGCAAAACAACACATAAAGGCATAAAAAATCATGCTTTCCATCAAATAACTTTCGTTATTAACAACTAGGCATATAGAGGCTTTCGCATAAACCCTAATTGTTACTAACCCTTTTCCACATAATTAATCCAAGTTGCATTAAGATTACTTTCACTTCAATAACACAAACAAGGATCACCTTCAACTCTCGCAAAAGAATCATGCTCATAGGGATAGAAGATGAATCACACAAAAGATCTGACCTTTATCGCATCGCCTCACATGGCCACCGTCGGGCTCACCCCATCCCCAGAAGTGGGTGGACTACTCACGCCTCATCGCAATTGCAGACATTGAATTGATGAAAGAAACTTGCATTAAAACTAAATTCAAAGCCTTTACAATCTTGGCAATCAACTTTCGCTGTAAGCCAAAACCCTAAAAACCTCAAACTCCTAAACTTCTCTGTGGAACTACTTGTTTCTCTTCGAAATTGAATTGTGATCGAATATGAATAAAACTGAGCCCCCTAGGGCCTTATTTATAGCTATCCTTCCCTAGCTAATCTAGGAAAAGATCTTTTATCTATATCTAATTTCTATCTAAAAAGCCTTAATGATAAATAAATGTTTAAATGGAATTAAATCCATAAGGAAAGAGATAAAACTAAAGTAGGAAAGTCTTCATGATGATGGATTTCGTCTTCCATGGATAGACTTTGATAGATCGGATAGAATCTTCCGCCTTCGGCACCAAGGAATCCCAACTCTACTCAGACAAGGCAAGTCGAGAAGCTTCTGGAACTGAGCTCTTGTCGACCTCGAGTAGGGCTCGTCGAGGTCGAGTAAGGTGGCTCGGCTTGACTTGTCGTCTCGGCTAGATCTGCTCGATGTGGCTCATCTTGGCTCCTGGGTGTTCGTCGATCTCGACCACGCCTAGTCGATCTCGAGTAGGGTGGGTCATCGACTAGGGTTTCTCGAGTGGATCTCCTCGAAGGGCTCGGACATGGCTTCAGGGTCTTTGTCGATCTCGAGTAAGACTCGTCGAGATCGAGTTGGGTGCTCGGGTTGGCTCTCTCCGCTGGCAGCGACTGGTCTTGTCCGCGGCAGCGACTCTCCTCTTCCGCGGCAGCGACTGCTCCTGGTCATCCTCGGCTCCGTGGACAACTCTTCCTCGAGGACTCCGGGTGGTCTGTCCGGGCTTCGTCGACCTAGACTAGTGCTTGTCTAGGTCGAGTAGGGTTCCGGAGTTCGGGGAGCTTGGTTTCTCGAGCAAGCTTGCTCGACTATGGCCGCTCGGTCATGGCTCGTCTAGGTCGAGTAGGGCCCACTCGATGTCGAGTAGAGTTTTCTCAGCTTTCTGCTCTGTTCTTGAAACGCACTTTCCCGAGTCCTCGTTCGTTGGATTGACGCATATGACCATGCGTTGGAAAGCTCTTTCCGAGGGCTACAAATCTCATGAAGACATCATAGCCTGATTCAGAACGATGTAAACCGGAAATTGGCCTTCTCTCCAGCTGCACCATTCTTGGCTTCTCCATGACTTTCCTTTTAAGCTCCAAAATGCATCCGATTTCTGCGAAATATAACAAAAACTTGTGTAGACCTCCATATATTGCAAATAAGTGTAAACTACACATATTCTGTATTGTTCTAACCCAAATGTATGCAGAAATCGATATAAAATTAAGTGTAAAACATGGCAAATTAGGCTCACAACAAACACCCCATACTTAAACTTGCTTGTCCTCAAGCAATACTTTTACTTGTCATTCAGGGGAAGAAATTAAAACTCTCAACATCTTAGATTCATTCTCATATAACCCTGCAATCAATTACCATCCTCGAAAAGGTACTAGTGTCACAGATTTATGCACGTGCAAATATGTAAAAGCAACATCTACTCATAAAAGGAGGGTTATGCACAAATATTCATTCGTGACAAAGCATTAATAATCAAGAGGACTTTTAATTTAAGCTCATGAAGGAGTAGATTGGTAAAAGGCTAAAAGGTGGGCAATTTCTGGCAATGTGGTGCTTTTGATCCGGGGAAATGGAGTACTTTCCAAACTTTGAATTTCATTCCACATTCCTTTTCCATTTGATTCATCACCTTTCATATTGCTTTTTTTTTTCCAATAATAATGCTTTTACCTCTCTAACCTCAGCACTGCCTTCTCGCGAGTCGCAAACATGGGTGTCATGAATGGCCCCGGATACTTAGTGCTTCGGACTCCTCACAATGTGTCCCATCTCTCCAAACTATTATCTTAGAGAGCAGGGTCAATCTACCTTTATCTCCTGAGGTGATTGGATTTTCTTTCACTCATTAAATTTTCCATATATTTCAAACACTTTCCAGCCAAACTCCAAAAAAACACAACAACCATATAACATCTCCATAATGTAACATCATTCTCAACATAATCCCCGGATAAGGTAAAGAATGGCAAATATTTAGATCATGTGGAGCAATATTTGAAATAAGGCATATTATGGCTTTTGTGATGCATAAGCATAGGTAAGGCTAGGAACTTCAAATAATGAGCATTGTATGGAAATATAAAGTCCTCCATCATCTTATCATGCAACATGTCAAAAGCAACTTCAAATTTTACCTCCTTTCATGGTTTTCATAAAAATGTGCATTTCATTGTGACTTCCCTTTACTAGGCAATTTCATGCTATATCTCTAATGAATCCAATTTTGCATCGTCGAGTTCAATATAAGCTTCCATGACATTATTAAAAAATTTCAAAAATTTCAATGGGGGTCATTTTTCTAAAACTTTTGGAAAACATGCATATAAAGTATATAAAATATGCATAAAGTAAGCCTTTCCCCCACCCCATACTTAAACATTACAGTGTCCTCACTGTATAAAAACAAGGTAAAGGGTAAAGAAAGAAACTCACAAGACATGTGTGCAGAGCTGCAAAATTTTGGATGGAGCACCTCCTAGTCCGAGTATGACTATAGCTTGATTCTATCCATGGACCTGAAATTTAGAATACATATACCAACAAAACAAAAACAAAAACCAAAAACAATGTTCAAAAACCAAAAACCAAAAACAAAGTCTCAAATGTCCTAAAAAGTCTATGTACATGCTCTAGATTTTATAGTCGCTAGGCCGACTTTCATTAATGCTCAAGGTGGCATCTGCAGAGCCCATGTAGCTTGGGCCTCAAATAAGACTCCATTCTTGTCCATCAGCTGTAATCCTCCAGAATGGATCTTGCTCACCACGAACGGTCCCATCTGCTTCTTGTTGAACTTGTTAGGAAACCAATGATCCTTTGACTTAGAGACATAGAGCTTGTCTCCAACTTCATATTCCTTAGGCTCATCATTGGAAATCCTGCACAATCGCACATACCAAGGCAGACCTCTCCCATGTATAGATAAATCTTTAATGGAAATAGGAGAAGAAAGATCCATACCTTGACTTACCTTCGCGGAAACGGAATCGGGAACCACTGTGTTTAGTCGATCTCGACTAGGGCTCCTCGAGATCGACGAGACTGCTGGCTCTGGTGGTGTCCTGGTTGAAGAGGCAGAAGTCGACGAAGAAGTCTGGTCGACCTCGACAAGCCTACTCGAGGTCGAGTAGGGCTCTGGCTCTGGTGGCTTGCTCCTCGAGAAAACAGGGTCTGGTGGCGTCGCCTGGTGGTCGACCTCGACAAGCCTACTCGAGGTCGAGTAGGGCTTTGGAGTCACCATCGTCGAGGAAGGTGCCGTCGAGGAAGATGGCTCTAGTGGTGCCGAGTGCTGGTCGACCTCGACAAGTCTTGTCGAGATCGACGAGGGTTGTCCGTCTGGTTGCTGCGGCGTCGAGGAAGCAGGATCTGGGCTCCTCGATCGGTGGTCGAGATCGACGAGGGTGTGGTCGACCTCGAGTAGAATCGGCTTGTCTGGTTCGCTGTTCGACGAAGCCGGCTTCGGTGGAGTCTCCTTGGTCTGGTCGAGATTGACCAGGGTTTGGTCGATCTTGACCCCATACTTAGTCCTTGTGTTCTCTTTGAGGATTGCCATGATCTCCTCCACCTGGGCCTCCATGTCCCTCTTTTCTAGCTCCTCGGGGGTCATATTCCTGACCTTGGGTTCCCCGCAGGTGATGTAGCCAGCTGAGATAGATTTGACCTCTTCCATCGGACCCGTATGTCTTTCAGTTTTGTTGAAGGAATACTCAATTACTTCATCGCTGATGTTGAAGGTGAGCACTCCTTTCCGTACGCTTATGTTGGCATCCACCGTCGCCAAGAATGGTCTCCCTAGAATAATTGGACAAGCAGGATCTTCTTGCATATCAATAATTAAAAAATCAGCAGGAACGAAGAATTTACCTACTTGTACTGGGACATTTTCCACCATGCCTGTTGGAATGACCACTGTGTTGTTGGCCATGTATAGTCTAGCATCCACAGGCTCCAGTGCACCTATCTTAATCTTGGACCAAATCGTTAAAGGCATAATACTGACACTAGCTCCAAGATCACATAGGGCATTAATTTTGTATGGGCCAAATCCAATAGTTATAGCAAACTTACCTGGATCCGACCTCTTTTCCAATATGTCCAGATGGCTGCACTCCTCTGTGATTTCTGCCATCGATCGCTTTTTGCTTAGAATCTCCTTCAGGAATTTGACATAGGAAGACATTTCATTGAGAGCTTCTGTGAAGGGTATGGTGACATTCAGCTTTTGAAGCATCTTGATGAAGCGCTGAAACTTTTTCTCCGCTGGATCCTTTAGAGATTTCGTGGGGAAAGACAGCTTCTTTTTCGGAGCCAAAACAGATGTCGGAGTTGCTGCAGATTTTTCGACCTGAGGCTCCTCGACATCGACTACCCTCTTGTCGAGATCGACCAGTTTTGGTGACGTCGAGTTGCTGGGCTATGCAGACGAAGATTTCTGAAGATTCTCCTCGAGGTCGACAAGTCCTTTGTCGAGGTCGACCACGGCTTTGTCGAGATCGACTACTGTCTTGTCGAGGTTGACTTACTGTTCCTCATCCTGCTGCTCCCCGACCTCTGGCTCTCGAAGTTGATGGCCGCTCCTTAGCTTTACGGCAGCGATGTGTCCAGTCTTTCCCTTAGGATTTGGTTCTGAAGATCCAGGGAGAGCGCCTGACTGTTTGGGGATTGCTGCTGCTAGCTGACCAATCTGTGTATCAACTGATTTCCGCCAGATATCAATTTCCCCAAGCCTAGAGTTGACACCTTGCATCTGAGTATAGACGGAGTTGAAAGATTGCCTAGTTTCAGCATGATTCCTCCGCATCTCTTCCAGGACTGTCTGTATATCATCCTTTTTCTGGTCCCTTTCAGGATGTCCTGTAGCTCTGTAGGGCGGGGGGTTCCTAGGGACTCCCTGGTTCCATTGTGGTTGCTGAAACCGTTGGTCCCCCATGTAGCGATTTGGACCCCCTGCGTAGGTTGCCTCCTCATGATGCTCTGCCATTTTGACTTGTTCTGTGTGTGGGCACTCAGGAGTGGTGTGCCTTTGCGATCCGCATTCTATGCAAGGCTGGTTGACAGAGAGATATTTGACTTGCTTGATGAGCTTCCTATTCTGGTCTCTGTAGTATTGCTCCCTGACATCTGGATCGATCTCCTTTGATGGCTCGTAGAGGGGCATGGATGGTGCTGGCCTGGCGTATGGGTTCTCTTCATAAGTTACAGTAGACCCATACTTGTTGTCGTAGGTAGTAAGCTTCTCCAGTACTCCCCATGCGTCACTTGGCGGCATTGTCAGATACTCATAGCGAGTATAATTGTTGATTCTGTCCTTAGTGACTTGATCCAGAGAGTTGAAGAAGATCTCCTGAATGATGTAGGGCGGCTGTCCATGAGTAGGGCAAGATCGCAGAAGTTCCTTGTAGCGCTCCCATGCCTTTGCCAGTGGTTCCCCTTTTTGTTGTTTAAAGGCGGTGATTTTCTGGCGGAGATGTGCTGTTTTGGCAGGTGGGAAGAATTTGTTCAAAAACTCTTGCTCTACTTGGGCCCAGGTTGTGAGTGATCTTGCCTTCAGCCCTTCCAGCCATTTCAGTGCAGGTCCAGCGAGCGACCAGCGAAAAGATTTCATCTTGACATATTCCAGAGTTGTGCCTTCTGCAAGTGTACGACACATATCATGAAAGTTAGTAATATGTTCAAGAGGACACTCATTAAATCTGCCAAAAAAGGCATTATTTTTAAGCTCTATAAGAAATTGAGTGCGAATTTCAAAAGAGTTTTCAGGGATTAGAATCGCCGATTCAGGCACGACGAGTGTTGGATGCATGTAATCCTCTGTAGTGGTTGGGTACTGGGCAAGCTCAGCTTGTGCTTGTTCTCTTGCTGCTCTCTCAGCGGCGAGAGCAGCATTGTTGGTGGCTAGAGCAGCATCTCTGGCGGCTAGATCCCTGGTAAGCCTCTGTATCAGCTGCTCCTGTGTTTCAGCGGCCGACATGGCTCTTTGTAGTTTATTTCTGACGTGTATAAGGCGCTCTGGGTCGTCTAAGCCGTAATACTCAGGTGGTAGACCAGAACGGCGCATACACCTGCGAGTTCACTTGAAGAAACAGTGAGAACTGACTACCTAAGGCGCGATTGATTGCTTCCCCGGCAACGGCGCCAATTTTGTTGTTGCAGGAGTTGGTCAAGTATTGAAATAGAAATCAAATATAGTTCAGATAGACTCCTCTGTCTCAGCAAATAAATAGAAGACTTCCTCCCGTTGTAGTAAGAGAAAAGTCAGGATCGAATCCACGAGGAAGCACGTCAGCAGTTCTCAGGTAGCTATCAGATTCTCACAACAGCAGCCGAGCAGCACAGACAGAAGCAGAAATAACACAGAAACAGTAATAAAACCAGCAAGGGCAACTAAAATAAAACCAAAGAAAAGACAGAAAGTAAAGACAAAGCAAAGACGAAAGCAAACAGGAACTAAAAGCAAAGCAACAGTCTCGTCGATCCCGACAAACTCCTACTCGAGATAGACCACGGCAATCGACAACAGCAAGTCGACAATCACAACAGACAAGAAATCCCGGCAAGGGCAACTCGACCTCGACAAGAGGTACTCGACTTCGACAAAGGAAATAAAGACAGAAACTTGAAATCGACGAAAACAGAAGAAAGCTAACTCGACACAGACTAAGACAACTCGAGATCGACAAAGGTGGTACTCGATCTCGACGAAGCCTTCCTCTATCTCGACAAGAAACAGTAAAAGAACAGAAATTTAAATTGCAATTGCTCGAAACCCAAACTCAGCTTTCCGACAGAAAATTAACTCAATATAATAAAAGACCTCCAAGGCTAGGGTTTCAACACCACAACGATAACCATGCAAAACAACACATAAAGGCATAAAAAATCATGCTTTCCATCAAATAACTTTCGTTATTAACAACTAGGCATATAGAGGCTTTCGCATAAACCCTAATTGTTACTAACCCTTTTTCACATAATTAATCCAAGTTGCATTAAGATTACTTTCACTTCAATAACACAAACGAGGATCACCTTCAACTCTCGCAAAAGAATCATACTCATAGGGATAGAAGATGAATCACACAAAAGATCTGACCTTTATCGCATCGCCTCACATGGCCACCGTCGGGCTCACCCCAGCCCCAGAAGTGGGTGGACTACTCACGCCTCATTGCAATTGCAGACATTGAATTGATGAAAGAAACTTGCATTAAAACTAAATTCAAAGCCTTTACAATCTTGGCAATCAACTTTCGCTGTAAGCCAAAACCCTAAAAACCTCAAACTCCTAAACTTCTCTGTGGAACTACTTGTTTCTCTTCGAAATTGAATTGTGATCGAATATGAATAAAACTGAGCCCCCTAGGGCCTTATTTATAGCTATCCTTCCCTAGCTAATCTAGGAAAAGATCTTTTATCTATATCTAATTTCTATCTAAAAAGCCTTAATGATAAATAAATGTTTAAATGGAATTAAATCCATAAGGAAAGAGATAAAACTAAAGTAGGAAAGTCTTCATGATGATGGATTTCGTCTTCCATGGATAGACTTTGATAGATCGGATAGAATCTTCCGCCTTCGGCACCAAGGAATCCCAACTCTACTCAGACAAGGCAAGTCGAGAAGCTTCTGGAACTGGGCTCTTGTCGACCTCGAGTAGGGCTCGTCGAGGTCGAGTAAGGTGGCTCGGCTTGACTTGTCGTCTCGGCTAGATCTGCTCGATGTGGCTCATCTTGGCTCCTGGGTGTTCGTCGATCTCGACCACGCCTAGTCGATCTCGAGTAGGGTGGGTCATCGACTAGGGTTTCTCGAGTGGATCTCCTCGAAGGGCTCGGACATGGCTTCAGGGTCTTTGTCGATCTCGAGTAAGACTCGTCGAGATCGAGTTGGGTGCTCGGGTTGGCTCTCTCCGCTGGCAGCGACTGGTCTTGTCCGCGGCAGCGACTCTCCTCTTCCGCGGCAGCGACTGCTCCTGGTCATCCTCGGCTCCGTGGACAGCTCTTCCTCGAGGACTCCGGGTGGTCTGTCCGGGCTTCGTCGACCTAGACTAGTGCTTGTCTAGGTCGAGTAGGGTTCCGGAGTTCGGAGAGCTTGGTTTCTCGAGCAAGCTTGCTCGACTATGGCCGCTCGGTCATGGCTCGTCTAGGTCGAGTAGGGCCCACTCGATGTCGAGTAGAGTTTTCTCAGCTTTCTGCTCTGTTCTTGAAACGCACTTTCCCGAGTCCTCGTTCGTTGGATTGACGCATATGACCATGCGTTGGAAAGCTCTTTCCGAGGGCTACAAATCTCATGAAGACATCATAGCCTGATTCAGAACGATGTAAACCGGAAATTGGCCTTCTCTCCAGCTGCACCATTCTTGGCTTCTCCATGACTTTCCTTTTAAGCTCAAAAATGCGTCCGATTTATGTGAAATATAACAAAAACTTGTGTAGACCTCCATATATTGCAAATAAGTGTAAACTACACATATTCTGTATTGTTCTAACCCAAATGTATGCAATGTATGCAGAAATCGATATAAAATTAAGTGTAAAACATGGCAAATTAGGCTCACAACAAGAACATCCAACCGAAAACCATAAATAAAAAACCAAGGTCTTCCAAGACCTTTAAGCAGAGGTTTTCAAAGTCTAACGATCATCTCCCCCATTTTGTCTTTCAACAAAGGGCGGAGGTAAAAACAATCACCAGAAATCCACCAAAAGTTTTGAAAAAGTTTCCAACAAACCAGCAAAGTATCAAGTTTTCAGGGGTGGGATAGGGGTGGGTTAAGGTTTAGGCTTAGTCATCCAGAGCATCATCAGTGAGCCTCATCCAAAGTCCTTCCAGCATCTTTGAAATCCCGCTCATCGTCGTCATCACCTCCTTCTGCAGCTCCTTAATATCCAGGCGAACTTCCTCCAAGCCCAACTCTAGGTTGTCCATGCGTTCATCGAAAGCTGGAGCAGTGGGAAAGGCTTTTGAAGGAGTGGCAAGACTCAAGGTCCCTTGGGGAGACCGAGTGATGCCAATCTTTTCAAGGCCTTTAGAGTCGAACTTACCCGTATTACGCAGCTGTTCTTCATATTTGACATCAATTCCAGAAGCTTTGAAGATAGGGGTCAAAAGGGTAGCAAAGGGGAGGGGAGAGCCTTTTCTGGCTTTTCTGGCATGAGCCATGGTTCCAAGGATAGTGTTGGCCAGATCAGGATCAAGGCCATTGAGAATGCGGTAGAGCAGTACCATGGCATTGTCAGTAAGGAGTGAGCCAGAGTTAAGACGGGGTAGGAGGCATCTAATAATGATGTTAAAGGTAATTTTTGCCTCAAGGGTTAGGGATGAGTGGGTGAGTTGCTTTGAGGTGCTGTTGGATGCTTCAGGTAGGAGATATTTGGCTCGGGCTAGGATGATGCAATTTTCTTTTGAGGGGTTTATTTCAGCGGGTGGAACTGGTGTAGGTAAGCCTAGGGAATCTGCAAAATCATTGGAGTTGAGAGAGATTCTAACCCCTTTGACGACAGACTCCAAAGACCAACCATCAGTGTCGTTTTTGGCTTTTAGGTTAATGTAGAAAAGTCGGGTAAGCTTGGGGTAGTAAACAGTCTCAAGGTTAAGAAGGTTCCAGGCTGGGGATTTTTTGAGGAGCTCAATGCAAGGTAACTTTAAAGCTTCAAAGAACTCAACATCTAAAAAATCAGAACAACTAATCTTACGAGTTCGAAACTCGTCTACCCACTTACCAGCAGTCTCAGCATCTTGAAACCAAGAGGAGGGCAAGGATTGATTTACCTGGATATAGGCCGGGGGGTCTGCATTCTTTCTGCGCGCAACTGTTGGAGCAGCTCTCTTGACAGGTGCTGCAAGACTCTTGACAGTGCCCTTCCTGGTGCGCTTGGGGGATGGAGGCTTGACAGGAGCAGGGGCTTTCCGCTTCTTCGGAGACGGGGGAGGAGGAGAAGGAGAGGGAGATTCTTCCTCCTCTTCCTCAGACCCCGAGTCCTCAGCAGACCCCGCGCCATCTCCTTCTGGTTCCTCGTCCTCTCCAGATCCCTCTTGCTCCTCTTCCTCTTCTTCTTCTTCCTCAGGCTCCACCTCGGATGGAACCTCTTCGGCTTCGGCTTCCTTCCGAATCCGTTCAGCTTCTTCCTCGGCCTGTTTCTTAGCAAGCTTTGCCTCCTCATCGGCCTTTTTCTGCCTCAAGGCCTCCTCCTCAGCTTCCCTGGCAGCATCTCTTTCCAGGGCGGCATCAAGGTCGTCTTCCTCCTCTTCCTCGTCCTCTTCCTCAACCAAGATCTTTCTCTTCCCCTTTTGTTTAGCACTCAGGGGTTTCTTAGCAGCGCGCTTCTGAGAGCCTTTGGGAGCCGTGGCCGTGCTCGCCGTAATGGTGCTCTGGACAACGGCTGGGATAATGGCTTGAGTAGCAGGTTCGGGTGTGGGAGAGGTAGCAGTGGCCTGGCGTCCCTTGGGGGTGGCGCCAAGTCTTTTGGGAGTGACAACTTTCTTGGTTTTGGGTGCCATGGAAGTAGTCGGTTAGGGTTTCTTGAGAGGCGATTCTGAGGTTGAAGATGAAGAAGTGGAAAGGGTTTGGACAATTTCTGAGGTCTGGAGTAATCGGGTATAGGATTTGGTTTAAGTAGAGAGAGAGGGTGACGGATTGATGGGACGGTTGAGAGTTCCAATGGGGGGAGGTAATGATACTTGCCAATTTAAACCTTCCAAATTCAAATTTCAAATAATCCAAATAATTAGGAGGGAGATAACTGAAAAGATTTTGTTCCAAAAAATATCTCCAACGGTTCAAGGATAAAAACGGATTTTTGAAATAGAAAAAATAATTGATTAAATATCTAGGAAGATATTAACCAAAAATGTGTGATCCGATATATGTACTCCACTGTTCAGTTTGCAGACCTTGACATAACTCTCAAAGGTCTTGATATTGAGTGGAGTTTTATCTTTCGTAAAGGGAAAGCTTCCCCTACGAAAGTGCATCCTTGTTAAGCATCCCAATCTCTCGTCTAATGAAGGTGAACCTGTCCTCTGCCAAAGGCTTAGTAAAGATGTCAGCCCATTGATAATCAGTAGAAATAAAAGATATGGACACATCACCTTTTTCAACATGATCTCTAATGAAATGATGCCTTACATCAATATGTTTGGTCCTTGAATGTTGAACAGGATTCTTAGTGATGGATATGGCACTAGTATTGTCACACTTAATTGGGATACCTTTGAGGTTGATGCCAAGATCTCTCATTTGTTGAGCTATCCAAAGGATTTGGGAGCAACAGGCTCCAACTACAATGTATTCGGCTTCTGCAGTGGATAGAGCAACTGAATTTTGCTTCTTTGAGTGCCAACTGATCAAGGATGCTCCTAAGAATTGGCAACATCCTAATGTGCTCTTCCTATCCACCTTGTAGCCTGCAAAATCTGCATCAGAATATCCAATTAAAGTGAAATCCTTTTGCTTTGGGTACCATAGTCCAAGTTCCTTAGTGCCATTGAGATATCGAAAGATCCTCTTCACAGCCACGAGGTGAGATTCTTTAGGATCAGCTTGAAACCTAGCACACATGCAAACACTAAACATGATGTCAGATCTACTAGCCGTGAGATATAATAAAGATCCAATCATTCCTCGATACTCCTTTTGATTGACACTTATTCCAGTTTTGTCTTGATCTAGAGACAATGTCGAGCTCATGGGAGTCTTGGCTGCCTTGGATTGATCCATCTTGAACTTCTTCAAGAGATCCTTAGTGTACTTGCTTTGGTTGACGAAGATCCCTTTCTTGGATTGATGAACTTGTAACCCCAAAAAGAAGTTGAGTTCACCCATCAAGCTCATCTCAAATTCACTGCACATGATGTCAGAAAATTCCTTGCACAAAGATGTGTTAGTAGCACCAAATAATATATCATCAACATAAATTTGGATAACCAAGATGTCCTTTCCTTTGGTCTTGATAAAAAGAGTTTTGTCGATCAACCCCCTTTTAAAATCATTTTCTAAAAGATATTTAGACAAGCGCTCGTACCAAGCTCTTGGGGCTTGTTTTAAACCATAAAGCGCCTTGTCAAGTTTGTAAACATGATTGGGGAATTCTGAGCTTTCAAAACCTGGGGGTTGAGCAACATAAACTTCTTCCTCTAAGAAACCATTAAGAAAAGCACACTTGACATCCGTTTGATATAACTTTATGCTCATGAAAGATGCAAATGCTAATAAAATACGAATGGCTTCAAGCCTGGCTACGGGAGCAAAGGTCTCCTCATAGTCAATACCTTCCTCTTGATTGTAGCCTTGGGCAACAAGCCTTGCCTTGTTCCTCACAATCTTACCATTCTCATCCAGCTTGTTTCGAAATACCCATCGAGTACCAATGACTGATTGATGCGATTGATGCTTTGGTCTAGGCTTCAAAGTCCAGACTTTGTTCCTCTCAAATTCATTAAGTTCACTTTGCATAGCTATAATCCAGTCTGGCTCGTGAAGTGCCTCATTTACCTTCTTAGGCTCAATAAGAGAAACAAACGCGTTAAAAGCACAAAGATCTTTAAGTTTAGAACGAGTTTGAACACTAGAAGTAGGGCCAGAAATGATATCCTTTAATGAGTGTGATGAGGAGTATTTGAATTTCCTTTTGCTAGTCTCAGCTCCTTGATTCGTCACACCATCAGGATTGATTTGTGGTACATCTGACTTCATGGTCCTGTTAGGTTCAGTTACAGCAGTTTCTGACGTCTCAACACTGTTGGATTGGACACCAAGGGCTTTGGATGAATCTTCAACACCTTGGGCCGATTCTTCAGTGTTAAGAATCGGTTCCTGCATATTCCTTTTCTCTGTGTTCATGGTAGCAACATCATCCCCTTCCTCGTTCTCTTCATGGATATTAAGATCTATATCTGCAACACTTTCACTCAAAGCACCGTCATTGCATTCATCAAAAATAACATGTATACTTTCTTCAACAACCTGGGTCCTTTTATTGAAGATTCTATAAGCTTTGCTACTCGTGGAATAGCCAAGAAATATACCTTCATCACTACGCGCATCAAATTTCCCAAGGTTATCTTTTCCATTGTTATGAACAAAACAAGTACAGCCAAAGGGTTTTAAATAAGATATAAGTGGTTTGCGGCCTTTGAAAAGTTCATAAGGAGTTTTCTTTAAGATGGAACGAATAAGACAACGATTTAAAATGTAGTTAGCTGTGTTAACAGCTTCAGCCCAATAGGTTTTAGGTAATGCATTTTCTAAAAGCATAGTCCTGGCCATATCCTCTAAGGTGCGGTTCTTGCGTTCCACAACCCCGTTTTGTTGAGGTGTCCTAGGAGCAGAAAAGTTATGGGAGATGCCATATTTAGCACAAAACAAATCAAATTGAAGTTGATCAAACTCCCTACCATGATCACTCCGAATAGACACTGTGGGCTCATTTCTTAAAGTTTGCAACTCCTTACAAAGTTTTGAAAACTCAAATAAGGCCTCTGATTTTTCTTTCAAAAATGCAACTCAAGTATATCTAGAAAAATCATCAACAATAACTAGCATGTACTTTTTACCATTGGGAGATTTGACTCGCATAGGACCACATAAATCCATATGTAAAAGTTCAAGAGGTCTAGAAGAACTTACAACCTTTTTGGGTTTGAAGGAGCTACGTGTTTGTTTACCTCGTGTGCATGCATTGCACATGTCAATACCTTTGAAGGCCATCTCAGGTAGTCCTTTTACAAGCCCTTTGGACACAAGCTTCTGTAGCGTATGTGGACTCACATGACCGAGTCTCCTGTGCCAGAGCTTTGGATCGTCCGTCAAAGCCTTTAGACAGGTTAAGCTTCCTTGTGCCACTTGATGAGCATTTACGGCGTATATATTGTTGTAACGATATGCAGTCAGAATAACTTCACCTGTATCATCTCTGCACACTATACATCTTTTCTTGTTAAATCTGACATTGTTACCACTATCACATAATTGAGAAACGCTAAGCAGATTATACTTTAAACCATTAACAAGATAGACATTTTTAATACTATGGCTGGAATCACTTCCAACACTACCAATACCAACAATGTCGCATTTCCCTTTGTCACCAAGAGTGATTGTTCCCGTGGATTGCTCCTTTAGATCATGAAAGAGAGAACTCTTCCCACTCATATGCCTCGAACATCCACTATCAATAATCCATTTGTGTTCTTTCATCTTGGTGATCTCCTGCAAGACAAACATCAACCTTTGTGGCTAGACTAATAAGCAAATTTGGATCCATTGTTGGGGTAAACCATATTTGGTAAAACAGTGCCTTTTGGAACCCAAACTTGTGTTATCCGTTCTTTTCTCAAATGAACAGGAAATGTATTACGAATAATATATGGATCCTTTCTTCTATAAGGATAGGTCTCTTTTACATGTCCCTTTCTAGCACAATGGTGACATATAGGAGAGGTTCTGCTTCCTTTAGCCTTTACAAAAGTGGTAATGTGTTGCTTCTTTAAAAACTTTGGATTGTAACCAATACCACTTTTGTTTAGAGAGCTTTGTTGCTCACCCAACATCTTATCGAGAGTGCCTTTGGATTTGGTAAAACTTATGAGGGCTGTCTGTTGGTCTAGAATCTTATTATTTAGGGAGATCTTCGTGTTCTCTAAGTCATGATGCTCATTTCTTAGAGAGGAGAGATCTTGCTTGAGTTCAGATTTCTCCGAGTCAAGCGTCTTGACTTTAATGTCAAGACCTGAATAAGAAGCTTCAAGACCTTTGACCCTCATAGACAGATCCTCAATAGTTCTTTCCTGGTCCACAGTTCTCTTAATAAGAATGTTAGTTTGGGCAATAAGCTTCTCTTCATTGGCAATCATATTTGAAAGGAATTCCGATAATACCTCTTTTGGACTTTCCATAAGTTCTCTTACAGTAGCTTCAAGCTTTTCATCGTGGGATCCATCTTCTGAGGCCATAAGACAGATGCTGGCCTTCTCATCATCGGAGTCAGAGTCGGAATCACTCCAAGTAGCCACCATGGCTTTCTTCTTCCATTTGTCACCTTTCTTGGGCTGGCTCTTTGTCTTTTGAGGGCAGTCCTTCACAAGATGATCTGTTTCACCACATTCAAAACAAGACAACGGTTTAGTCTTCTTTTCATACTTGTTGTATTGAGGCTTACCTCGAAACTTTGAAGACTCTGATCCATCCTTGTTGTTGAATTGTTTCCTCATCTTCGGAATCAGATCCATCCTTGGGCTCATCCTTCTTAGACTTGAGTGCCAAGTTCTTAGTGCTGGTTGGAAGTTCTCCATCGTCTTCATTAAGGATCATCTCATGCGTGATCAGCTTTCCAAGAAGGTCATCAAGGGGTAGAGTGGTGAGGTCCTGGGCTTCCTCTATAGCTGTTACTTTTGGACCCCATTTCTCCTTCGGAAGGCACCTTAGTATCTTCCTTACTTTCTCAACGTTGGTAAAGCTCTTGCCGAGAGAGTCAAGGTTGTTGGTGATTTCTGTGAATCGTGTGAACATGGCCTTGATCGACTCATCAGACTTCATTTTAAAGAGCTCGTACTTTCGAAGGAATATGCTGATCTTGGTGTCTTTTACTTGGCTCATTCCTTCATAGGTGACGATCAACTTATCCCAAATCTCTTTAGCTGACCTACAAGAAGAGATACGGTTAAACTAATCAGTGCTAAGACCACAATAAAGTAAGTTAATAGCCCTGTAGTTCTTGGAGATGGTTTCAAGATCTGCTTGGTTGTATTCAGACTCCTTCTTTGCAATTTTGGTGTCATTTGGTCCTTCCTTCTCTGGAATCTTCGGACCATTCTCTATAATGTTCCAAAGCTCTAGATCTTGGTCTATAATGAACATCTTCATCAAAGATCTCCAATGGACAAAGTTGTTTCCTACAAAGAGTGGCGGTCTGCTTGTGGACCTTCCCTGTGCAAATCCTCCGCTTGCTTCACCAGAGATGATCGAAAACTCACAAGATTGTTAGATCAAAAACAATGAGTAAAGCTCTGATACCAATTGAAGGTTCGATAATATAAAAACAATGTAATAAGAAATACTCTAGAAGGGGGGGTTGAATAGAGTATGCCCGTTTTTCGCAGAAAGTCTCAAGACTTTTGGAGCTTGTACCAAAACCTTTGAGATAAACCTGAATCACAAAGTTAAACAGTTCGAACCAAGTGCGGAAATAAGGTAAAGCAATAAGTAAAGAACACGAGTAATTGTTTACGAGGTTCAGCGCAACTTGGCCTACGTCCCCGCCTAGGGTTCTTCCACAACCCTAGGATTCAAAGGCTTTATTGAATGCTTAGCTTAGGATCCTAATAGCTCACCGAGAAGCCTCTCTCCTATACAATTGCAATCTAGTCAACTCACGTTCCCTTGGAGTCCTAGACCAATCTAGAAGAGCCCCACCTCTCTCAGCTATCTAGTACAATCCTCTAACTCTCGCAAATCAATAGCCTAGTGCAACTTCCCGAGTTGTAAACTCTCGAGTAACACTTGAAATATATATATCCTATAAGCTCAAAGTGACTCTCAAAGGCTTTGAAATAAACAACAAACTCTTGAGCGCTTAGCAGAGAGACACTTGGAAGACAGATCGTTTGAATGAATGAAAGCTCGTGTGTAGCACTTGTGTGTCTTCTGTCTTATCCTTCCTTTCCTTTATAAAAGAGCATGGAGCGTGAGGATCTTCACCACCAGATCTCCAACGGCTCCTTCGAATCAGTTTGATCTTCAATCTTCTATTTATGGACACTTTGAACGCCATGATCTATTTTGAACTGATCTCTTCAACATGTATAAGGAAGGATGTAATCTCGAATATACTTCCTGAAATGGTTAGTCATACATATATATATAATATAATGGAAGTATATAAAGATAAAATAATATACGAATAATTAAGATAGGTTTTGTATTTCATCAACTGTTAAAGCTCCAAGGCCTTTGACACAAATATCCTGTCAAAGCCTTTAAAACATCTATTCCGATTTTCATCAAGGGAGGGAGTTATCACATCTGTCTAGTGAGTTTATTTCTTTACCCTTATTTTTTATACAGTGTGGACACTGTAATGTTAAAGTATGGGGTGGGGGAAGGGCTTACTTTCTGCATATTTGACCATATTTGACCTTTTGCGTGCATATTTGAAGTTTATTTCTTGAATTGCTTATACATGGTTATTTTGGAATTCATTATTAATTTATGTGCTTATATACATGTTTTCCAAAAGTTTATAAAAAAATGACCCCCATTGACAATTTTGATAAATGTCATGGAAGCTTTAATTGAACTCGACGATGCAAAATTGGATTCATTAGAGATATAGCATGAAATTGCCTAGTAAAGGGAAGTCACAATGAAGTGCATTATTTTCATGAAAACCATGAAAGGAGGTAAAATTTAAAGTTGCTTTTGACATGTTGCATGATAAGAGGATGGAGGACTTTATATTTCCATATAATGGTCATATTGTTATATTCCTAGCCTTACCTATACTTGTGCATCACAAAAGCCATATTATGCCTTATTTCATATATAGCTCCACATGATCTAAATATTTTCCATTCTTTACTTATTTCCTGTCCGGGGATTATGTTGATAATGATGTTACATTATGGAGATTATCATTTGGTGTTTGTGTTGTTATATATCATTTATAGAGTTTGGAAGGAAATTGTTTGAAAAATATGGAAAATTTAATGAGTGAAAGAAAATCCGATCACCTCAGCAAATAAAGGTAGATCGACCCTGCTTACTGAGATAATAGTTCGGTGAGATGGGACACACAGGTGAGGAGTCCAAAGCACCAAGTATTCGGGGCCATTCATGACACCCATGTTTGCGACTCGCGAGAAGGTAGTGTTTAGGGTAGAGAGGTAAAAGCATTATTATTGATAAAAGCATTATGAAAGGTCAGAGATCTTATGAAGAAAGAATGTCGTTGAGAAAGTTTGAAAATAATGCATTTCCCCGGATTTAACACCACATGGCCAAAAATTGCCTACCTTTAGCCTTTTACCAATCTACTCCTTATTGAGCTTAATTAAAACCCTCTTGATTATTAATGCTTTGTCACTTATGAATAGTTTTGCATAACCCTCCTTTTATGAATAGATGTTGTTTTTTAAATTGCACATGCATGGATTTGTGACACTAGTACCTTTTTGAGGATGGTAATTAATTGCAGGGACATATGAGAATGAATCTAGTATGTTAGGAGTTTTGTTTCTTCCCCTGAATGACAATTAAAAGTATTGCTTGAGGACAAGCAAACTTAAGTATGGGGTGTTTGTTGTGAGCCTCATTTGCCATGTTTTATAGTTACTTTTATATCGTTTTCTACATACATTTCATACATTTGGGCTAGAATAATACATAATTTGTGTAGTTTATGTTTATTTGCAATATATGGAAGTCTATACAAGTTTTTATTATATTTCGCAGAAATCGGACGCACTTTGGAGCTTAAAGAAAAGTCATGAAGAAGCTACGGATGGTGCAGCTGGAAAAAATTCCGTTTTTAGGTATTCATCATTCTGAATCCAGCTTTTATGTCTTGATGAGAGTTGTAGCCCTCGAAAAGAGCTTTCCAACACATGCTCATATGCGTCAATCCGACAAACGAGGACTCGGGAAAGTGTGTTTCAAGAACGGAGCAGGATGCCAAAAGCGACAGAGTTACTCGAAGTCGACAAAACTGGTCGACATCGACCAAAATTTTACTCGACAACTGCTCCAGAGGACGAGATCGAGCAAGAGCGGAGCAGGAGCCACTCAAGGAGCCACACTTAGTAGACGTCGACCAAATTTGGTCAATGTCGAGGAAACTCGACGAGCCCAGACGATAGTCGAGATCGAGTACAATCCGAGAAGTGAAGACCTTACTCGACGTCGAGGAACTTACTCGATGTGGAAGAAAATTCCAGAAAGTCCGAGTCGAGTACGAGGAGAAATCCGAGCCTAAGAATTTACTTGCAAGCCAATATTCGAGATATTCTATCAAGATACATCAAGTTCTATCAAGGAGAAGTAAGATCTATCCACTTTAGCTTTATTTCCTTTTAGATATAATTATTTATTTCCATGTTTTATCTTAATGTTATTAGATAGATAGATATAGATATAGATATAATTTATTTCCTAGAATAGCTAGGGAATGAAGGCTATAAATAAAGCCCCAGGGGCTGAATTTCATTCATTCAAGTCAAGTCGTCTTAGGGCGCAAGGAGAAGAGTTATTAAGTAGAGAGAGAGAGAGAGAGAGAGAGCTTGTGGCGAGAGCAAGGTGAAAAGGCGAGAGCGGATTTGGCTTGTTCGGTTGTAAGCTTTCTTTTTAGTTTTATTTAAATGCAAAGTTATTTCCTTTTATTATTGATGAGTTTCTTGATGATGAAAAGCGAGCAGTCCACCAACTTCTAGGGTTGGGGTGATCCAAACATAGATATGTGTGTTTGATTTATAAATCTATGAATTTATATGGCTTTATCATCATCTACCTATGTGAGAATCCGAGAAACCCCGGCCGAGTCGTATAAAATCGGGAGTCGTGTCGGGTTTTTTAATTTTGTTTTTGGTTATAAGGTCGGGATCCACCACTTTACACAAAAGCTTAAGCCATTATGTAGGGGATTCCCCTTCCCTTATATTTTGGTTAGTTATACCACCCACAATCAATATGGGATGGCTATTTATCCCAACACGCCCCCTCAAGTGCAACCCGCCTGGATCGGGTTGACACTTGAACAAAATTTTTTTTCTTCTTCTTCCGGGTCGAGACTCTAAATCTCTTTATAGCTCGCTCGGTTTTTGTTTTAGTTTTTAAGACGGGGTTCGGCATCTGAATCGCCTATCCTGAAGCCAGGAAAATCGACCCGACTCGGACCTGCTCTGATACCATGTGAGAATCCGAGAAACCCCGGCAGGGTCGTATAAAATCGGGAGTCGTGTCGGGTTTTTTAATTTTGTTTTTGGTTATAAGGTCGGAATCCACCACTTTACACAAAAGCTTAAGCCATAATGTAGGGGCTTCCCCCTACCTTATATTTTGGTTTGTTATACCACCCACAATCAATGTGGGATGGCTATTTATCCCAACAACATATGTGCTTAATCCTTTGCGAGAGTTGAGGAAATTCCTTATTCATGATATTGAAGCGAAAGGGATCTTATTATGAATTGGATAGTAATTAGGGTTTATTTGCGAGAGCCGACTAATCCTAATTAAGAAAAGGTAGAAACAAATTAGGTTTTTATGCGAGAGCCTCTATCACCTAAATTGTTGGAATTTGCAAAAGTCGATTCTTTGATATAAAGCATGCATATTTATGTGATTTATGATATGCATATATGTTTATTGTTGGGGTGATCCTTAACCTTGGAAGTATGCATCTTTATTTGTTTTATTTTATTATTTTTATTCGGCACATATTCTACTCGATATCAAACCACCATTCTCTCTCCATCCATCGACATCGACCCCTCTATTCTTTGTCGACAGCAACCCTCATCGCCTTTTCCTGCTATCCCTGAACCCCAAAACACACTAAACCTAGAACCGCTGACTTCTCTCATTAGGACGAACCTGACTCCACTATCCTATAGCGGGGTCTTGACTACAAATTTATTTGGTCGAGAAACCCTCTCGTCAAATTGGTGCCGTTGTCGGGGAGATATCAATCGCACCTAGTTTAATTGTGTTTAAGGTTCAGAAAAGCCCATCCCTTTTTCTTACCCTATCACATACCCTACCACCACCTACCTCACCGGTACCAACTGGGTGCCAAGCTTTTACCACTAATTTGTGTTCTTGATTGTGATTTCAAAGCTTAGGTAGAAAGATGGAAGACTTTGTCGAAGGAAATCCTGCATGGGAAGAATGGTCTCAAGATTTGAGATGGAGAAATAGGATCGCAGTGGAGGAGCCACGAGTAAGGGAAATAGCTCGGCTGGAAGACGAAATCCGAAGGCTTGAGGCTTCGATTCAGTCTAAAGGACCATGCCCTCCTCCCGACGAGCCAATTGACCCACTCGATGTCGACAACCAGGTATGTCCTTCCTCGAATTTCATTCCTACTTTGCTACCTATTTTTGATGAATCATATGAAGGATCCCAAGGCGAAATAGCACTAGAAGGGAAGAAGTTGGACATTGTTGACCAGGGCATTCCAAGATCGCTTTTGCCTTACAAGGTAAAGGCTATCCCCGATGATTTTGGGCAACCGATGTTCATATTCAAGTATGAGGTCCTGACAAAGTGGCACGAAGCTCCGCAGGATGAGGAGGAAATATCTCTTCCCCCTCCCCCGTTCTGCTGTGGTGGAGATACACAACCAAGTCAACCTATAAAGCGGAAGAGGAATGATGATGAGGTATGTATATTTTCTTTATATCTTCCCTTATACATGCTAGCTCGAGACAGGGAAGATGAATGGGTGGAGCCATGGAGCGTCCACTCGGGGAGGCTTAAGCTTCTTCACATAATGCCCCCGGATGACATCCCACGCTTCCCACCACCATAGGAACCACCAGATCCACCTATACCTTCGGACAAAGATGAGCGAGGCTAATGCTTAATGAAGAAGTCGGCCTAGCGACTATAAAATCTAGAGCTTGTAAATAGACATTTATTTTTGGGATTCTTGGACATTGTTGCTTTTGTTTTTGGTTTTGGACATTGTTTTTAAGTTTTTATATTCTGGGTATTTCTTTTCTAATGAATCTTGCAGGGAAGAAAAAGCTACAGATCTACTCGACGTCGAGTAGAACTCCTCGACATCGACCACGCATATCGAGCAAAAAGGAGCATGTGGTCGAAAAGGCCACCTTGGAGGCAACAAGTTACTCGATCTCGAGTAACCTTGGTCCACATCGACCAATCTTCTCGAAATCGCCAATCCCTTGTTGATATCGACCAGGACCACAACAATATTTGCACTCGATTACGACGTCCTGAACATCTGTCTAGTGAGTTTCTTTCTTTACCCTTATTTTTTATATAGTGTGGACACTGTAATGTTTAAGTATGGGGTGGGGGAAGGGCTTACTTTGTGCATATTTGACCATATTTGACCTTTTGCGTGCATATATGAAGTTTATTTCTTGAATTGCTTATACATGGTTATTTTGAAATTCATTATTAATTTATGTGCTTATATACATGTTTTCCATAAGTTTATAAAAAAATGACCCCCATTGACAATTTTGATAAATGTCATGGAAGCTTTAATTGAACTCGACGATGCAAAATTGGATTCATTAGAGATATAGCATGAAATTGCCTAGTAAAGGGAAGTCACAATGAAGTGCATTATTTTCATGAAAACCATGAAAGGAGGTAAAATTTGAAGTTGCTTTTGACATGTTGCGTGATAAGAGGATGGAGGACTTTATATTTCCATATAATGCTCATATTGTTATATTCCTAGGCTTACCTATACTTGTGTATCACAAAAGCCATATTATGCCTTATTTCATATATTGCTCCACATGATCTAAATATTTTCCATTCTTTACCTTATTTCCTATCTGGGGATTATGTTGATAATGATGTTACATTATGGAGATTATCATATGGTGTTTGTGTTGTTATATATCATTTGTAGAGTTTGGAAGGAAATTGTTTGAAAAATATGGAAAATTTAATGAGTGAAAGAAAATCTGATCACCTCAGGAGATAAAGGTATATCAACCCTACTTACTGAGATAATAGTTCGGTGAGATGGGACACACAGGTGAGGAGTCCAAAGCACCAAGTATCCGGGGCCATTCATGACACCCATGTTTGCGACTCGCGAGAAGGCAGTTTTTAGGGTAGAGAGGTAAAAGCATTATTATTGATAAAAGCATTATGAAAGGTCAGAGATCTTATGAAGAAAGAATGTCGTTGAGAAACTTTGGAAATAATGCATTTCCCTGGATTTAACACCACATGGCCAAAAATTGCCTACCTTTAGCCTTTTACCAATCTACTACTTATTGAGCTTAATTAAAGTCCTCTTCATTATTAATGCTTTGTCACTTATGAATAGTTTTGCATAACCCTCCTTTTATGAATAGATTCTGTTTTTTAAATTGCACATGCATGGATTTGTGACACTAGTACCTTTTTGAGGATGGTAATTAATTGCAGGGACATATGAGAATGAATCTAGTATGTTAGGAGTTTTGTTTCTTCCCCTGAATGACAATTAAAACTATTGCTTGAGGACAAGCAAGCTTAAGTATGGAGTATCGTTTTCTACATACATTTCTTACATTTGGGCTAGAATAATACATAATTTGTGTAGTTTATGTTTATTTGCAATATATGGAAGTCTACACAAGTTTTTATTATATTTCGCAGAAATCGGACGCACTTTGGAGCTTAAAGGAAAGTCATGAAGAAGCTACAGATGGTGCAGCTGGAAAAAAGGCCATTTTTAGGTATTCATCATTCTGAATCAAGCTTTTATGTCTTAATGAGAGTTGTAGCCCTCGAAAAGAGCTTTCCAACACATGCTCATATGCGTCAATCCGACAAACGAGGACTCGGGAAAGTGTGTTTCAAGAACGGAGCAGGATGCTGAAAGCGACAGAGTTACTCGAAGTCGACAAAACTGGTCGACATCGACCAAAATTTTACTCGACAACTGCTCCAGAGGACGAGATCGAGCATGAGCGGAGCAGGAGACACTCAAGGAGCCACACTTAGTCGACGTCGACCAAATTTGGTCAATGTCGAGGAAACTCGACGAGCCCAGACAATAGCCGAGATCGAGTACAATCCGAGAAGTGAAGACCTTACTCGACGTCAAGGAACTTACTCGATGTCGAGGAAAATTCCAGAAAGTCCGAGTCGAGTACGAGGAGAAATCCAAGCCTAAGAAGTTACTTGCAAGCCAATATTCGAGATATTCTATCAAGATACATCAAGTTCTATCAAGGAGAAGTAAGATCTATCCACTTTAGCTATATTTCCTTTTAGATATAATTATTTATTTGCATGTTTTATCTTAATGTTATTAGATAGATAAATATAGATATAGATATAATTTATTTCCTAGAATAGCTAGGGAATGAAGGCTATAAATAAAGCCCAGGGGCTGATTTTCATTCATTCAAGTCAAGTCGTCTTAGGGGTCAAGGAGAAGAGTTATTAAGTAGAGAGAGAGAGAGAGAGAGAGAGAGAGAGAGAGAGAGAGAGAGAGAGAGAGAGAGAGAGAGCTTGTGGCGAGAGCAAGGTGAAAAGGCGAGAGCGGATTTGGCTTGTTCGGTTGTAAGCTTTCTTTTTAGTTTTATTTTAATGCAAAGTTATTTCCTTTTATTATTGATGAGTTTCTTGATGATGAAGAGCGAGTAGTCCGCCCACTTCTAGGGTTGGGGTTTTTAATTTTGTTTTTGGTTATAAGGTCGGGATCCACCACTTTACACAAAAGCTTAAGCCATTATGTAGGGGATTCCCCCTCCCTTATATTTTGGTATGTTATACCACCCACAATCAATGTTGGATGGCCATTTATCCCAACACGCCCCCTCAAGTGCAACCCGCCTGGATCGGGTTGACACTTGAACAATTTTTTTTTTCTTCTTCTTCCGGGTCGAGACTCTCAATCTCTTTATAGCTGGCTCGGTTTTTGTTTTAGTTTTTACGACGGGGTTCGGCATCTGAATTGCCTATCCCGTAGCCAGGAAAATCGACCCGACTCGGACCTGCTCTGATACCATGTGAGAATCCGAGAAACCCCGGCATGGTCGTATAAAATCGGGAGTGGTGTCGGGTTTTTTAATTTTGTTTTTGGTTATAAGGTAGGGATATATCCACCACTTTACACAAAAGCTTAAGCCATTATGTAGGGGCTTCCCCCTCCCTTATATTTTGGTTTGTTATACCACCCACAATCAATGTGGGATGGCTATTTACCCCAACAACATATTTGCTTAATCCTTTGCGAGAGTTGATGAAATTCCTTATTCATGATATTGAAGCGAAATCCGTTGGGTACATCGTTTGCTAGCAAGAAAACCTTAGCTAATTTAGAGTTATTTTGAGATTAAGGAGGTTAGATGGAGGATAGTTGGAGATATAGGCTAGAGCATTCATGTGGATACACACGTCAGGTTTTTGTGTTAGGTGTGTTTCCGGTTTCTCCTCTTTTTGCGATAAACCCTTTGCTTGGTTTATCTTTTTTGTAACTACGTTACCTCATCTATAGATTTACCACTTCAGATGATATTGAAGCGAAAGGGATCTTATTATGAATTGGATAGTAATTAGGGTTTATTTGCGAGAGCCGACTAATCCTAATTAAGAAAAGGTAGAAACAAATTAGGTTTTTATTCGAGAGCCTCTATCACCTAAATTGTTGGAATTTGCAAAAGTCGATTCTTTGATATAAAGCATGCATATTTATGTGATTTATGATATGCATATATGTTTATTGTTGGGGTGATCCTTAACCTTGGAAGTATGCATCTTTATTTGTTTTATTTTATTATTTTTATTCGGCACATATTCTACTCGATATCAAACCACCATTCTCTCTCCATCCATCGACATCGACCCCTCTATTCTTTGTCGATAGCCACCCTCTTCTCCTTTTTCTGTTATCCCTGAACCCCAAAACACACTAAACCTAGAACTGCTGACTTCTCTCATTAGGACGAACCTGACTCCACTATCCTATAGCGGGGTCTTGACTACAAATTTATTTGGTCGAGAAACCCTCTCGTCAAATTGGCGCCGTTGCCGGGGAGATATCAATCGCGCCTAGTTTAATTGTGTTTAAGGTTCAGAAAAGCCCATCCCTTTTTCTTACCCTATCACATACCCTACCACCCCCTACCTCACCGGTACCAACTGGGTGCCAAGCTTTTGCCACTAATTTCTGTAAGCTTAGGTAGAAAGATGGAAGACTTTGTCGAAGGGAATCCTGCATGGGAAGAATGGTCTCAAGATTTGAGACGGAGAAATAGGATCGCAGTGGAGGAGCCACGAGTAAGGGAAATAGCTCGGCTGGAAGATGAAATCCGAAGGCTTGAAGCTTCCATTCAGTTTAAAGGACCATGCCCTCCTCCCGACGAGCCAATTGACCAACTCGATGTCGACAACCAGGTATGTCCTTTCTCGAATTTCATTCTTACTTTGCTACCTATTGTTGATGAATCATATGAACGATCCCAAGGCGAAATAGCACTAGAAGAGAACAAGTTGGACATTGTTGACCAGGGCATTCCAAGATCGCTTTTACCTTACAAGGTGAAGGCTATCCCCAATGATTTTGAGCAACCGATGTTCATATTCAAGTATGGGGTCCTAGCAAAGTGGCATGAGGATCCGCATGATGAGGAGGAAATATCTCTTCACCCTCCACCGTTCTGCTGTGGTGGAGATACACAACCAAGTCAACCTATAAAGCGGAAGAGGAATGATGATGAGGTATGCATATTTTCTTTATATCTTCCCTTATACATGCTATCTCGAGACAGGGAAGATGAAAGGGTGGAGCCATGGAGCGTCCACTCAGGGAAGCTTAAGCTTCTTCACATAATGCCCCCGGATGACATCCCACGCTTCCCACCACCGGAGGAACCACCAAATCCACCTATACCTCCGGACAAAGATGAGCCAGACTAATGCTTAATGAAGAAGTCGGCCTAGCGACTATAAAATCTAGAGCTTCTAAATAGACATTTATTTTTGGGATTTTTGGACATTGTTGCTTTTGTTTTTGGTTTTGGACATTGTTTTTAAGTTTTTCTATTCTGGGTATTTCTTTTCTAATGAATCTTGCAGGGAAGAAAAAGCTGCAGATCTACTTGACGTCGAGTAGAACTCCTCGACATCGACCACGCATATCGAGCAAAAAGGAGCATGTGGTCGAAAAGGCCACCTTGGAGGCAACAAGTTACTCGATCTCGAGTAACCTTGGTCGACATCGACCAATCTTCTCGAAATCGACCAGCCCCTTGTCGATGTCGACCAGGACCACAGCAACATTTGCACTCGATTACGACGTCCTGAACATCTGTCTAGTGAGTTTCTTTCTTTACCCTTATTTCTTATACAGTGTGGACACTGTAATGTTTAAGTATGGGGTGGGGGAAGGGCTTACTTTGTGCATATTTAACCATATTTGACCTTTTGCGTGCATATTTGAAGTTTATTTCTTGAATTGCTTATACATGGTTATTTTGGAATTCATTATCAACTTATGTGCTTATATACATGTTTTCCAAAAGTTTATAAAAAAATGACCCACAATGACAATTTTGATAAATGTCATGGAAGCTTTAATTGAACTCGATGTTGCAAAATTGGATTCATTAGAGATATAACATGAAATTGACTAGTAAAGGGAAGTCACAATGAAGTGCATTATTTTCATGAAAACCATGAAAGGAGGTAAAATTTGAAGTTGCTTTTCACATGTTGCATGATATGAAGATGGAGGACGTTATATTTCCATATAATGCTCATATTGTTATATTCCTAGCCTTACCTATACTTGTGCATCACAAAAGCCATATTATGCCTTATTTCATATATTGCTCCACATGATCTAAATATTTTCCATTCTTTACCTTATTTCCTATCCGGGGATTATGTTGAGAATGATGTTACATTATGGAGATTATCATATGGTGTTTGTGTTGTTATATATCATTTATAGAGTTTGGAAGGAAATTGTTTGAAAAATATGGAAAATTTAATGAGTGAAAGAAAATTCGATCACCTCAAAAGATAAAGGTAGATCGACCCTGCTTACTGAGATAATAGTTCGGTGAGATGGGACACACAGGTGAGGAGTCCAAAGCAGCAAGTATCCGGGGCCATTCATGACACCCATGTTTGCGACTCGGGAGAAGGCAGTTTTTAGGGTAGAGAGGTAAAAACATTATTATTGATAAAAGCATTATGAAAGGTCAGAGATCTTATGAAGAAGGAATGTCGTTGAGAAAGTTTGGAAATAATGCATTTCCCCGGATTTAACACCACATGGCCAAAAATTGCCTACCTTTAGCCTTTTACCAATCTACTCCTTATTGAGCTTAATTAAAGTCCTCTTGATTATTAATGCTTTGTCACTTATGAATTGTTTTGCATAACCCTCCTTTTATGAATAGATGTTGTTTTTTAAATTGCACATGCATGGATTTGTGACACTAGTACCTTTTTTATGATGGTAATTAATTGCAGGGACATATGAGAATGAATCTAGTATGTTAAGAGTTTTGTTTCTTCCCCTGAATGACAATTAAAAGTATTGCTTGAGGACAAGCAAGCTTAAGTATGGGGTGTTTGTTGTGAGCCTAATTTGCCATGTTTTATAGTTACTTTTATATCGTTTTCTGCATACATTTCATACATTTGGCCTAGAATAATACATAATTTGTGTAGTTTATGTTTATTTGCAATATATGGAAGTCTACACAAGTTTTATTATATTTCGCAGAAATCGGACGCACTTTGGAGCTTAAAGGAAAGTCATGAAGAAGCTACGGATGGTGCAGTTGGAAAAAAAGCCATTTTTCGGTATTCATCATTCTGAATCAAGCTTTTATGTCTGAATGAGAGTTTTAGCCCTCGAAAAGAGCTTTCCAACGCATGCTCATATGCATCAATCCGACAAACGAGGACTTGGGAAAGTGTGTTTCAAGAACGGAGCAGGATCCTGAAAGCGACAGAGTTACTCGAAGTCGACAAAACTGGTCGACATCGACCAAAATTTTACTCGACAACTGCTCCAGAGGACGAGATGGAGCACGAGCGGAGCAGGAGCCACTCAAGGAGCCACACTTAGTCGACGTCGATCAAATTTGGTCAATGTCGAGGAAACTCGACGAGCCCAGACGATAGCCGAGATCGAGTACAATCCGAGAAGTGAAGACCTTACTCGACGTCGAGGAAAATTCCAGAAAGTCCGAGTCGAGTACGAGGAGAAATCCGAGCCTAAGAAGTTACTTGCAAGCCAATATTCGAGATATTCTATCAAGATACATCAAGTTCTATCAATGAGAAGTAAGATCTATCCACTTTAGATTTATTTCCTTTCAGATATAATTATTTATTTCCATGTTTTATCTTAATGTTATTAGATAGATAAATATAGATATAGATATAATTTCTTTCCTAGAATAGCTAGGGAATGAAGCCTATAAATAAAGCCCCATGGGCTGATTTTCATTCATTCAAGTCAAGTCGTCTTAGGGCGCAAGGAGAAGAGTTAGTAAGTAGAGAGAGAGAGAGCTTGTGGCGAGAGCAAGGTGAAAAGGCGAGAGCGGATTTGGCTTGTTCGGTTGTAAGCTTTCTTTTTAATTTTATTTTAATGCAAAGTTATTTTCTTTTATTATTGATGAGTTTCTTGATGATGAAGAGCGAGTAGTCCACCCACTTCTAGGGTTGGGGTGATCCCAACATAGATATGTGTGTTTGATTTATAAATCCATGAATTTATATGTATTTATCATCATCTACCTATGTGCTTAATCCTTTGCGAGAGTTGAGGAAATTCCTTATTCATGATATTGAAGCGAAAGTGATCTTATTATGAATTGGATAGGAATTAGGGTTTATTTGCGAGAGCCGACTAATCCTAATTAAGAAAAGGTAGAAACAAATTAGGTTTTTATGCGAGAGCCTCTATCACCTAAATTATTGGACTTTGCGAAAGTCGATTTTTTGATATAAAGCACGCATCTTTATGTGATTTATGATCTGCACATATGTTTATTGTTGTGGTGATCCCTAACCTTGGCAGTTTGCATCTTTATTTGTTTTATTTTATTATTTTTATTCGACACATATTCTACTCGATATCAAACCACCATTCTCTCTCCACCCCTCGACATCGACCCCTCTATTCTTTGTCGACAGCCACCCTCATCACCTTTTCCTACTATCCCTGAACCCCAAAACACACTAAACCTAGAACCACTGACTTCTCTCCTGAGGACGAACCTGACTCCATTATCCTATAGCGGGGTCTTGACTACAAATTTATTTGGTTGAGAAACCCTCTCGTCGTCATCTTTATCCATCGGTTCACTACTGACAATAATGTTTCCCTTGCGTTTGATCCCTGTGGTTTCTCCGTGAACGATCTTACTACGGGGGTTACTCGCATGAGATGTAACATCACCGGGGGGCTCTACCCTATCACACACCACCTGTGTCCAGTCAGCCGTGCCCGGTTGCCCTCTCGGCATCGTCATCCAGCCTGTGGCATGCACGTCTGGGCCATCCCAGTGCCGCCGTTCTAGATGTCCTCCGTTCTCAGAGCCTTGTCACCTGTCATAAAGACCTACGCTCTAGTTTATGCTCTTCTTGTCAGTTAGGCAAACATGCAAAACTGCCGTCCCAACGGTCTTTGAACTCCACCCTTGCTCCTTTTGATATCATTCATAATGACATTTGGACCTCTCCTGTGCCTAGCAAGGAAGGTCACAAATACTACCTTTTGTTTCTTGATGATTACACTCATTTCTTATGGGTCTTCCCGTTGCATTTCAAGTCCCAGGTGTTTCCTATCTTTGTCAAGTTCCATGCCTACATCAAAACATAGTTTCACACATCCATCAAATGCTTCCAATGTGACAATGGCCATGAATTTGACAACAAAGACTTTCACTATTTCTTCGCCACAAATAGGATCTCCTATCGGTTATCTTGCCCCTATACTTCCCAGCAGAATGGCAAGGCCGAACGAATCATTTGAACCATAACAAACATGATGCATTCTCTCCTCTTTCACGCATCTATTCCCCTTACCTATTGGCCTCACACCTTATCAACCACATGTTATCTCCTCAACATTCTCCCATCTACTACCCCTACACCATCGCTCGCCAACCCAGGCACTCTATTGCACCTTGCCTAGGTATGATCACCTTCGTACCTTCGGGTGCTTGTGCTTCCCAAACCAGTCCTCCACCACCCCACACAAGCTTCACCCGCGCTTCACTCCATGTGTCTTCCTAGGCTATCTGTCTGATCATCGCGGTTACGTTTGCCTCGACGTCATGTCACTTTTGATGAGTCTCGTTTTCCCTTATCTTCTCCTCCTCTTCCTTCTTCCACACTTCCTGTGTCTCAGTCTGAGTCAGAGTCTTCCTTCCCTCACTTTCTCCTTCCCTAGAGCTCTCCCGGTGCTCCTACCTCTCCCCCTACACCACCCCCACCGCCACCCAATATTCCAAAAAACGCTTGGCGGGTACTTAGTGGTAGGGCAGGGTCAAGGGTCTAGGCGGATTTCATGGTGGGTCTTTGCAGTCTAGGCGGGTTTTGACGACCTTGACGGCCTTGGCGGTGGGGCGAGTTCAAGGGTTTAGGCGGGGGTCTAGGCGGTTCTCTAATGGTTTTTTAGAACAGTGCCACCACCCCCTCCTACTACCTCTAGACCGCACACCCGCAGCATCTCTTCTGTCTTCCGACCTCGTCAGATCGTCTCCATGAACACCACTCATCACCCCGCCGCCCCTTTCCCTACATCCTCTCAGCTTAACCCCCCGCCATACCCGATGTCGCGGCCGCAACATGATGCTGTGGCCGTCGCACATCAATCCCACCCAACTTCTCCCCAACCACGACACTGGCCGCGGTCGCAGCATGATGTTACGACCGCCTCACATCAACAAGCCTCGGGCACCATGCCGCGGCCGCAGCCCCTCGCCGCAACCTCTCCTGCCATCCTCACCGAATCCCCCTCCCCTTCTTCCTCAAACCCAACCTCCCTTTCCCCCATCCCCACCTCCCACAAAATAGCCCTCCTCGACCCGAATTGGCAGGCGGCTATGCTCGACGAATACAGGGCCCTTACAAGGAAAGGTATTTGGGTTCTGGTTCCTCGCCCTCTTGAGGCGAACGTCATTCACTGCATGTGGCTCTTCCACCACAAGTTTTGCTCTGATGGGACGTTGGAGCGCTACAAAGCCCTTCTTGTGGTCAACGGTCGATCTTAGCAGGCAGGTATTGATTGTGATGAGACGTTCAGCCCCGTGGTCAAGCCTGCCACTATCCGAGTGGTGTAGAGCTTAGCTTTTTTGCGACATTGGGCTATTTATCAACTGGATGTCAAGAACGCCTTTCAGCATGGCCATCTAAATGAGACAGTTTACATGTTTCAGCCGCAGGGGTTTGCAGATGTTGATCGTCCCAAGCACGTGTGTCTCCTGAAGCGCTCTCTGTATGGTCTAAAACAGGCTCCGCGGGCTTGGTTCTAGTGTTTTGCTTCTCATCTGCTACACTTGGGCTTTATTGGGAGCCGCTCAGATACGTCTTTGTTTATCTATCGCAGAGGCTCAAACATGACCTTTCTGTTGCTATATGTCGACGACATCATCCTCACCATCTCTTCTGATGCTCTTCGGACGTCTATTATTTCGCAGTTGAGTGCCAAGTTTGCCATGTCCGGTCTAGGTCTGTTGTCTTACTTCTTGGGAGTCGATGTTCAACATCATGCGTCTGGGCTTTTTCTTTCTTAGAGTAAGTATGCTGCTGAGATTGTTGCTCGGGCCAAGATGAGTAACTGCAAGCCAGTAGTCACCCCTGTGGATACATCTAACAAGCTCAGTGCTCATTCTGGTCCTCTGTTTGATGATCCGACGTTGTATAGAAGCCTCGCCGGTGCATTGCGGTATCTTACGTTCAATAGGTCAGATATCAGTTACGCCATTCAGCTGATCTGCATGTTCATGCATGCACCCAGGGAACCCCACTATCAAGCCTTGAAGCGGATCATCCGGTACATCAGCGGCACCCTCGAGCTGGGCACCACAATCACTCCATCCTCTAGGCATGACCTCGTTGCTTACACTGATGCGGATTGGGGTGGTTGTCCTGACACACGTTGCTCCATGTCTGGATACTGTGTCTTCCTCAACGACACCCTTGTGTCATGGTCTGCGAAGCGATAGTCTGTGGTGTCTCGCTCTAGCGCCGAGGTAGAGTACAGAGGTGTTGCCAACGTTGTCTCCGAGTGCTATTGGCTCCGCAATCTCCTTCTTAAGCTCTGATGCCCTCTTCAGAAGGCCGCCCTGGTCTACACCGATTACGTCTCCGCCATCTATCTAGCTAGCAACCCAGTCCAACATCAGCGCACGAAGCACATTGAGCTCAATCTCCACTTCGTCTGAGACAAGGTTGCTATTGGACATGTCCTTGTTCTACATGTCTCGTCCTCCTATCAGTACGCTGATATATTCACCAAGGGTTTACCTCGACAGTTGTTCCTTGATTTTCGGTCCAGTCTCACTGTACGGGACGCTCCACTTTCAATTGCGGGGGTTTGTTAGATTACATGGGCTTTTTATTGTATAGTGGGCCAAAAGGCCCAAATCCATTGTAACTTATATATATGTTTAATAAATGAATGAAACCCTCAATGAGTACTTTACAATCAATCTCATAATCTCACAGAAAGGAGGCCTATATTAGCTTAATTTCAGTAGTTTTCATTCATTAAACGACTGACTAACTAAGAGAGATGAGAGGATTGATATTGAGAGATCCAAGGTACGTCATGAATACCTAGGCTTCTCATGGTTTTGTCTTCGATTCAATACTTGGTTGGTTCGTGAGACTCGATTTCTATGTTATTCCCATGTTTATTTCATTGTCCTTGCGCTGATTTATGTTGTTAGTTTTACTTTGATTCACATATTTATAGAATTGCATCATGCTAGGGTTTCAACTGATTCGCTAGAATAATTAGGCCTTTTGTAGCAAGCATAATTGAGTGATTTCGCGAGGATGATCTTTATTATGTAGGGCAATGATAGTTTGGGCGACCTTTCTGCTGATAATTAAGGATTGTCATCTCCGCGAGGAATGTCAATCCCTATGCACCAAAATCGAAATAAAATTGAATAACTGGGAATTGAGTTAAGGATCGAATAATATAAACCATTTTTGCGAATTGTAGATGAAACCACACTCTTCTTCTATCTTTTATTCGTTCTTACTAACATTCATCACACTTCATCTATTTCTCTTATTGCCTATTTACGTTCAAATCTTCTCTTTACTTTAAAAATTGATAACTACACATTGCATTGGAATACTTGGTTCTCTGTGGGTTCTAACCCTTACTTATCCGCTATACTAGTTTACTAGTTGGTGTATTAGTTTGGAAATCTTTATCTTTGGCGACGTGAAACACACGACATTTCATCCCACCAAATTTTGGCGTCATTTCCGGGGAAGCAAACTTATTTCTTTGTTTTGTGTGTTTATTGATTTTTTGTGTCTTTTTTTTTATTTTGTGTCTTTCGGAAATTTAAAAAAAAAATTGTGGAGGTTATATCAAAATCAGGGAGAATCTTTTCACCATTTCTTCAAAAGAGTGCAAGAATTAGTGAGTGAGCGTCAAACACGGGGTTTCAATGATAGTGAGTTAGATAAGGTGCTTTGTGTTATGGAGGGTGCACAACCTGAAATAAGGAAACTTATTGACGATGGCGAGTGTAGCCGAGGACTATTAGGAATATGAGATCTTATCCAACACATAGCCTTTGATTGTGAGTTAAAAGAAACATGGGAGAAAAGGATGCAAGAAGTTGGTCGAGCTACTCAACGAGGAATTGCCACTGCATAGCACGACGCCCGCCGTCTATGCAGATCGCCCAAAGGTAAGGATATTAACTGAGCAAGAATATTGGGAGACACATGGCTTTTTTGTCAATGATTGCAATGAAGAAGAAGATCTAGTACTTCTTTAAGCGGAGTCTCATGAGTCGACGCGTGAGGTTTCATCTATTATGTCTTCTTCTCCATTATCTTTTATGCTCTCTCCTATTATGTTTTCCTCCCTATCACCCATTGTGCCTTCTCCTTATCCATCATCCAGTGAAATGGAAAGCCCAATGCCTATTGAAATGGCTTCTCATGAGTGCACGCATGGGGATCCATATGTTTTGGCTACTGATTTATCTGATGAAGTCATCTCAATCGCACCTATTGATGAACCAATTCCATAGCCTATTTATGTGGCTCCTGAGCAAGGTAATGAACTTTCTAACACTTTTGTGGATTATGGTGAACATTTTGATCCTTGTGAGCATTACTTCTACAAGACGCCAGTGGAACTGTGTTGGTGGTCTTACATTACCTATGGAAAATATCAACCTCAGGTAATTAGGGAAGTGTCAAAGCTTCTCTGCAAGGTATCCTTAATTGCTTTTCATGTTTGATGTCAATTCAAATTTTGGTTGGGCACAAGAATTTGATTTGCTTTTAAGCGCTTTAACAATGTCTAAATAGTCTTAAGGTAAGTACACAATAAACCGTCGAGTCTATGACATTAATCAATGACGCTTCTTGGGAGGCAACTCATGATTTGTTTTCTAGTTTGCAAATTTTTCAATTCCTAGTTAGGTATTTAGTTTTTCAAATTCAATAAAATGATAGAGTTCCATTTAGATATGTGGTTTTGGAGGAGTCTTGAATAAACCATGTGATTTGCTTGATTGAATGACGGAGTTGGCGTTCTATAGACACGACGCCCGCCGCCTGTCACACGGCGCCCGCCGTGGTTGTATGTGGCACGCGCCCGGGTCTTTGGTAAAATTGGAAGGGAAGTAATTCTATCTTTTATTTTTGGTTAATTCCGGTTGTTTTAGGATAGTTTCTTTATTTTCCATCTTATTAGGGTTAGATTTATTTCTTTTTATTTGATTTAGGATTAGATGTTTTCTATTTTCTATTTTTGGAGTAGATTTAATTATATCTATCTTAGGGTTAGATTGTTCTATCTTAGGATTAGTTTTTATTTATCTTAGGACTAGATTTTTTTTTTTTTTTTTTTTTTTTATAGATGATCCTTTCCATTTCCAATTAACCATATATCCCAATTCCCAAATTTAATCATTCAAGCCTTTGTGTCCAAAAAATTTTAGAACCCTACTTTCTCCACTTGAATCTAAATCCCAAAAGATAAGCCTTGAATTTCAATCAAAAGCCTTTCTTTTTCCCATCCATCACTACCCTTCATCCATCAAAATTCACTTCTTTCCATACCATCACCATCCCTACCACAAAAGAAAGACTTTCAAAACCAAGTCTTGATCTTCAAGGAGGAATTTGGAAGGAGTTTGGATGCCGAAACATCAACGTTGCTACTCGGATTCACGGTTCTGCACAGGGGCGTCGCCCTATACACGGCGCCCGCCGCCGCCGTGTTCCAAAGTTTGTTTGTCCGGCGATTGTAGCCACCAATACCACGATCAAGTAGGTTCCCTTTTCCCCCACTTGTGCTTTTATATTAAATTTTGTTGTTTTCATTTGATTTTCAATTAAGGATGATGAAAAGTTTAAGTGTGGGTGTGGTGGGGGGGGGGGGGGGAGTGAAGTGAATTAGTTAGTTAGGTTAGGTTAGGTCATGTTTAAAATTTTGTTATTTCTTTTATGTTAATCCTTTTATGTTATATAAAATGTCAAAAATGAAAAAAAAAATGAAAAATGTCAAAAATTAAAAAATATCGATTTTTTTTAAATAGCCAAAAATCGAGAAAATATTAGGGAACTTCAAATTCCGAAAAATTTTAGCGATTTAGCCAAAACAGGGTAAAGTCGTTGTTTATAACAGCGACTTTACCCAAGAATTTTAAAAAAAAATAATAAAATAGGTAAGTCGCTGTTTGTAACAGCGACTTACCTCTTTTTTGTATTTTTTTTTAATTTTAGATTAAAAAAATTGATTTTATCTAAAAATAAATTAAAAATATATATATATATTGGGAGAGTCGCTGTTACAAACAGCGATTCTCCATTTTTTTTTTTTTCCAGATTAAGCGACGATTTGCATAGAAAACGTTGAAGATGAAAACATGAGGGAGGACTTCCGGCCTCCGGCACCTTCGGCTCGCCCTCGCCCCCATCCTTCCTTCGCCTTGACAGCAACCGGCTCACCGGCCCCATCCCCAACACCATCGGCTCCATCCACGACGGCTTGCTCTTCACCCTCGACTTCTCCCACAACCGCCTTTCCGGCCCCATCCCCGACACCTTCGGCTCCATACCTCTCGGCGGCTTCCTCCACCCCCGCTGCATACCTCCCGGCTGGATCCAGAGCCCTGGAGGAGCAAATCGTTCTCGGAATAGTTGAATTCGGAGATTTGCAGTCGAGGAAGCCTAATTAGGAGGTGAGGAAACCGAATTCGGATCCCGCCATCAGGAGCAAATCGCTCTCTGAATTGGGACTCTTCCTCGCCATCAGGGCCGCCAGGGGACTCTTCTTCTTCGTCCACCACCACTCGTCGCCCTCGTCGCCTCCATCCCGCTACTTCTTCATCTCTCCGATTCTCTTTCATCCGGCTGCTTCTTCATCTCTCCAGTTCTCTTTCATCCCGCTGCTTCATCTTCTTCCTCGTCGCCTCTTCCGCCTCCACCACCCCTCCTCCCCGGCGGCTATCCACCTCAAATCCCCTGACCACAAAGGTCGGCCGTCCCCATCACCGACTGCGGTGGGGTTGCAGAGGCGGCGAATGTCGGGATCAGACTTCAAAGAGGCCGGGAGCCCCAATTTGCCCCGAGGAGCCCCAAATTTCCTCGGATGGAGCCGGCGAATGTTGGGATCGGACTTCAAAGAGGCCGGGAGGTAGCTTGGACTTCGGCGAATGTCGGGCTTGACCACCAAAGGCACCAATTTGTTGCCATGGCGTGGGGACGACGGGGTTGCAGAGTAATGAAAACCTAAAAAAAAAATATAAAATGGAGAGTCGCTGTTTGTAACAGCGACTCTCCCAATATTTAATTTTTTTTTTAGGTTTTCAAATAAAATTAATTTTTTAAATCAAAAATTAAAAAAAAAATACAAAATAGAGGTAAGTCGCTATTTGTAACAGAGACTTACCTATTTTATTAATTTTTAAAATTTTTTGGTTAAAGTCACTGTTACAAACAACGACTTTACCCTGTTTTCGCTAAATCGCTAAAATCTTTCAGAATTTGGCTAGTTCCCTAATATTTTCTCGATTTTTGGCTATTTACAAAAAAAATTCAAAAATATCAGGCATTGTATAAATATGTGTTATTCAACTACTCATCTTGCAATGTTTGTCCTCTATTATGTATTTTGGCATGATCATATAAATTCCATAGCATGTTTGGATTGTTTAGCCTTGTCTTACAAATTTTAGTTTTCACGTGAAACATGTTAGGTAGATATAATTGAGCATGTATGATTTAAGTGTTTATTGGTAGGTCGTAAGATCCGGCCTCGAAATGTGGAGAAAGAATGGAGCAAAATGGACAAAGAAGAGCTAAGGAACAAGAGCGGAAATGGAGAACATGGAGAAATTCTATCTTTAAGGTTCTGATAATTTGGAATTAGCTTCTGAGGTCTTCATGAGAATCATAATGCTTGAAAAGAGATTTCCAACGCATATTCATATGCGCCAATCGGACAAAGGATGACTCTAGAAAGTGCGTTACAAGTTTAGTCAGCGGAAGTTGTCAGCACTGTAGGGTTACAAACAACCAGAACAAGACCCCAACCTCCCGGATTTGCGATACGCAGCCCAATCTATCTTTATGGGAACTTTTATCTAAACTTATTCTAGGGTTTGGCCGACGAAAGTGTTAGATAGATTATATGTAAAAGCCCAATTACCCAATTGTAATTAGGGTTAACTATCTTGTACTCCTATATATATTCTAATGATAGCGAAGGCAACCCCAACGCGGATTACTCACTATGACATGGTATCTGAGCCTCTAGGGTTTCATCTAAATTAACCCTAAATTTTTTCGATCCCTTCCCCGCCGCATCTCATACCGTCGCCAGCCTCCCTCGCCTCCTTCCCCACTATCGCCAGATCTTCCCACACTGACCATCTTCCTCCTCTCCTAACTCCTCCCTCACGCATCACCGTCACCGCACCATCACCCATCCTCTTCCTCCTTCCCTTACCCCCGTCGCTACTCAATAGTGCACCACCGGTGTCCCGAGTCCGAGCCCCGCTACAGCCACAGCCCCTCGCCGGAAGCACGCCCAGCCCTGTCGAGCCCCATGTGCCTGCATCTCGGATTTCCGCAGTCCGAGTGCCGCCTACGATTGTCGTAGTCCACAACCGCCGGACCATCGCACCTGCCTCCGGTTTGCCGCCCCTGTTGTCGCCGGCCACCACTCTCGAACGCCGCCCCAATCGCCGCCCTGCCGTGCCGGTCGTCGTTCCCAATCGAGGACTAGAGTGAGCCATCGCCTGTTGTGAAAAAAAAAAGAAAAAAAAGCAAAAAAAAGAAAGAAAAAGAAACAGAAAAAAAAAAAACTCATACCATGGTCTTCTATGATCACCAACAACCTCTCGTCGGGATTATCACCCCTCCATGTCATTTACAGAGGGGGTATTCCCCCATTGGAGCCCATCCTTAAGGCTACCCGGCCTCTCCAACGAGGCCATACCAAAGCCAACAGGGACTTCTCGGGCCCTCTCCGCACCATCCGGATCAGGCCTTAGCAGCGGGATCATTGCCATCATCCGCTGATCTGAATTGGTACAGGGATAGCGGAGCCACTGCGCACATGTCGCACAATGAAGGTATAATTTATGTCACTCCTTTTAAGAGCCCTTCTACCTCCGTTATTGTTGGCAACGGTGAACGCATTCCTACCTTGGGTCTTGGGCAAACTACATTACGGACCCCTACCACCCAACTAAGCCTTAACAATATCCTCGTCTCCCCCGGCTTAATAAAGAACCTTGTGTCCATTCGTTGTCTCACCACAGACAATAACTTCTCCATTGAGTTTGACCGCTTTGGGTTTGCTGTCAAAGATTTCTCAACTAGGGCCACGCTCATGAGATGTAATAGCGATGGAGACCTTTATCCTATCACCAAAAACATACATCATGTCACCTCTCTTGCCGCAACCAATCTATCGGCAGTTGCTCGTTCTGCATCTCTTTGGTATGCCCGTCTTGGTCACCCAGGCTCTCCGGCTTTCGAGTCTCTCAGATCCAGGCTTATTTCCTGCAATAAATCCCATCCCTCCACTAGTTGCCCAGCGTGCTAGTTTGGAAAACACACTAGATTGCCTTTTGCCACGTCTTATACTCAGGTGCACGCTCCCCTTGACATCTTTCATGGTGATCTATGGACTTCTCCCATTATCAGTCATGATGGTTTCCGCTATGCACTTGTGTTGGTTGATGCATTTTCTCATTATTTTTGGGTGTTTCCCTTGAAGTATAAATCTGAAGTTGCTACTCACCTTATGACCTTCCATAGCCTTGTCCGCACCCAATTCAACCTCTCAATTAAATCTTTTCAATGTGACATGGGTGATGAATTTAACAACAATGCCCTTCAATCCTTCTTCTCTACTCATGGCATTCAGTTCCGCTTCTCTTGTCCTCACACCTCCTCCCAAAATGGGAAAGCCGAACGGAGAATTCACACCCTTACCACTTACATGAGGATTCTCCTTATCCATGGGCATGTCCCCTTGCAGTATTGGTCATATGCTATCGAATCAGCATGTTATCTTATCAACATCACTCCTTCCATAACCATCCAGAATTGGTGCCCTGTTGAGATCTTATTCCGAGTCACTCCTAAATACGACCACCTCTGTGTGTTTGGTTGCCGGTGTTACCCCAACCAAGCATCTATTGCCCCTCATAAACTTGCTCCTCGATCCACACCTTGTGTTTTCCTCGGCTACCCTTCCAATAAAAAAGGGTATAGGTGTTTTGGTCCCATTACCAAACGTGTCATATTCTCTCGCCACGTCACATTCGATGAGACCACATTCCCTTTTTCTAGTCCCCCAACATTCCCAAACACCCCGCCCCCTTCTGATGACTACCTTCCACCTCACTTCCTTCACCAACTATATCCTTCTTCCTCTTCGAATGCTATTACATCTCCGGTCCGGGCACCCAACCCTCCTTTACTGCAACCTGCAAGGCTGCAACACCTATTCTACCACCTCCTGCCTTCGGCCAGCCCCTTGTGTCCCCTGTTCTATCACCTCAAGCCTCTGTCCCGTCAGCTGCTGCCCCTTCCCTGCCACCTAACCCCACATAGCCGATCAACCAGATCCAAACTCGGAGTATGAGTGGCATCTTTCGCCCCAAACCGATATTTGACCTCTCTGCGTCTCACATATCGCCCATCCCTACCTCCCACAAAACAACCGCCTTAGACCCAAATTGGAATGCTTCCATGCTCGATGAGTATAAGGCTCTTATTAGTAACGATACTTGGGTCTTGGTTTCTCGTCCCACTAGGCCCAACATTGTGCGGTGTATATGGCTCTTTCGGCATAATTTTCGCTCTGACGGGTCTCTTGAGCGCTATAAGGTGTGACTGGTTGCCAATGGCAAATCTCAGCAGGTGGGGGTCGATTGTGATGACACGTTTAGTCCGGCTGTCAAACTGGCTACCATACGTACTGTCTTGCAGCTTGATGTCTCCAAGAATTGGCCTATTCATTAGTTGGGTGTGAAGAACGCATTTCTACATGGTCATTTGAATGAAACCGTTTACATGTTCCAACCGCCTGGGTTTGCTGACAGGACTAAACCAGGAGATGTATGTCTCTTACAGAAGTCTTTGTATGGCCTCAAGCAGGCACCTCGGGCATGGTACCTTCGCTTTGCTACTTATCTACATATGCTTGGCTTTGTTAGTAGCAAGAGTGACTCCTCTCTGTTTGTGTTTCGCCGGGGTAATCAGATTGCATATCTCCTTCTATATGTTGATGATGTCATCTTTACTGCATCTTCAGAGTCTTTTCGATCTACTATTATTACACAACTCAGTAAGGAGTTTGCGATGACTGATCTCGGGCTACTTAGTTTCTTTTTTGGAGTCTTTGCATCTCATTCTGCGTCCGGCTTGTTTCTCTCCCAAGAAAAATATGCAAAGGAGATTGTTGCCAAGGCCAATATGACTAACTGCAAGCCTGCTGCGACTCTTGTTGAGACCACCATCAAACTATCTCAAGCTGAAGGTCAACCTGTGTCTGATCCCACATTGTATCGCAACCTTGGAGGTGCTTTGCAGTATTTGACGTTTACCCGCCCGGATATTAGCTATGCCGTTCAGCAGGTCTGTCGGTTTATGCATGATCCTCGAGAGTCTCACTTTGCAGCTCTTAAGCGCATCATCAGGTACATTCAGAGTACCACTTCTCTTGGCACCACTATCACCCCATCTGCTTCTCCTCCATCATTGGTTGCTTATACAGATGCCGATTGGGCTGGGTGTCCAGACACCAGACGGTCTACATCCGGATACTGCCTGTTCCTGAACGACTCTCTAGTATCTTGGTCTTCTAAGTGCCAACATGTGGTTTCTCACTCTAGTGCTGAAGCGGAATATCGTGGTGTTGCCAATGTTGTCGTTGAGTGTGCTTGGCTCCGCAACCTATTACTTGAGCTTCATTGTCCTTTGAGTCAGGCGTCTATTGTGTATACGGACAATGTTAGTGCTACATACCTTGCTCACAACCCGGTTCACCATCAGAGAACCAAAAATGTGGAGATTGACATCCCCTTTGTTCGTGAGAATGTAGCTATAGGACATGTGTGTGTCCTACATGTTCCTTCCCCGTACTAGTATGCAGACATATTCACCAAGGGATTGCCTCGCCAATTATTTCTTGATTTTAGATCCAGTCTCACTATTCACTGCCCTCATGTTTCGCCTGTGGGGGTATGTTAGATAGATTATAAGTATAGGCCCAATGACCCAATTTTAATTAGAGTTAACTATCTTGTACTCCTATATATATATTCTAATGATAGCGAAGGCAACCCCAACGGGGATTATTCACTCTGACAGAAAGGAGGCCTATATTAGGTTATTTTCAGTAGTTTTCATTCATTAAACGATCAACTAACTAAGAGAGATGAGAGGATTGATGTTGAGAGATCCAAGGTACGTCATGAATACCTAGGCTTCTTGTGGTTTTGTCTTCGATTCAAGACTCGGTTGGTTCATGAGATTCGATCCAAATATATGCTCGATCGACTCATTTCTAAACAAGTTAAATGTAATCAACCAATTATGTACTCATTAATCTTGAATAACAATTGTAGTCAATATGCAACTTGTTGCACTCTTCACAAATAATAATATATAACTACATATAAAAAGTTTAAACTTGCATAACTTCTTATCTAATTGTCGAAATGCTTATTAATTATAACCTCTCGTTCTGAAGTTTTCGAGATGCATAATCGGAATAAACATTGAATAATTGGGAATTGAGTTAAGGATCGAATAAAATCAACCATTATTGCGAATTGTAGATGAAGCCACACTCTTCTTATATCTTTTATTCGTTCTTACTAACATTCATCACACTTCATCTATTTCTCTTATTGCCTATTTACGTTCAAACCTTCTCTTTACTTTCAAATCGATAAATACATGTTGCATTGGAATACTGGGTTCGACCCCTAACTTATCCGTTATACTAGTTTACTAGTTGGTGTATTAGTTTGGGAATCTTTATCTTTGGTGAGGTGAAACACACGACATTTCATCCCACTAGATGGGCACTTGATCGTCCGGTTTGTCCTCTCCTTGGACAAGTGTGCTGAGATGGCCCGCCACTAAGTTCTCCGCACCTTTCTTATCTTTGATTTTGATATCAAACTCGCTCAAGAGCAAGATCAATTGAATCAAACTAGTGTTTTCTTCCTTTTTATTCAATAAATAACGAAGAGCGGCGTCATCAGTAAAGACGATTAGCTTAGCTATTAGGAGATAGGAGCGAAACTTCTCCAGCGCAAAAACCACGGCCAAAAGCTCTTTCTCTTTGGTAGAGTAGTTCTTTTGTGCTCCACTCAGAGTCATGGAAGCATAATAGATTACATGGGAACTTCTTCCTTCCTTTTGTCCCAAGACTGCACCCGCTGCATATTCACTGGCATCACACATAATCTCAAAGGGTTGAGACCATATGGGTGCCTGCAAGATAGGGGCGCTTGTCAGGCTACCCTTTAGCTCATCGAAGGCTACCCTACACCTTCCATCAAAATAAAAAACCACTTCTTTCTTAAGTATCTTGCATAGAGGTATAGAAATCCTAGAAAAAACCTTAATAAACCTAGAATAGAACCCCGCATGACCTAAAAAGGAGCGTATCTCACGCACATTAGTGGGGTAGGGCAGTGACTGAATAACATCAATCTTTGCCTTATCTACCTCAAGACCCCTGATAGAAACAATATGACCCAAAACAATACCCTGCTTAACCATAAAATGACACTTTCATGAATTGAGAACTAAGTTAGTGTCTACACAACATTTAAGCACAAGTGACAAATGATGCTAGCAAGTATCAAAATCATCTCCATGCACAATGAAACCATCCATGAATACCTCAATAAAGTGCTCCCCATACTTAGAAAATATGCTCACCATACACCGTTGGAAAGTCCAAGGTGCATTACATAACCCAAAAGGCATTCTACAATATGCAAAACTGCCAAAGGGGCATGTAAATGTTGTCTTCTTTTGATCCTTCGGTGCTATGGGTACCTGAAAGTAACCTGAGTAGCCATCTAAGAAGCAATAGATAAAGCGACCGACAAGGCGCTTAAGCATTTGATCAATAAAGAGTAAAGGAAAGTGATCTTTGCAAGTTACCGCATTTAGTTTGCGATAATCAATACAAACCCTCCATACTGTTTAGACCCTGCTAGGGACCAAATCACCATCTTGATTCTCAACGACGGTGATACCCCTTTTCTTAGGCACAACCTGTGTAGGACTCACCCATTTACTATCAGAGATAGGAAAGATCATACATGTCTACAGAAGCTTTAACACCTCCTTCTTGACCACTTCCATCATTGGTGGGTTGAGTCTCCACTAAGGTTGTCTAGATGGCTTAGCATCATCCTCCAAAAGTATTATGTTCATGCATAGGGTGGGACTGATTCCTTTAATGTCTGCAATTATCCACACTAATGCTTCTTTGTTCTCCATCATAACAGTCACCAATCATTCTTCCTGCTCAAAGGTAAGTTTGTTAGAAATAATGACATGTTAAGTATCATTCTCACCAAGAAAAGCGTACTTAAGGTGACTAGGGAGTTGTTTCAACTCCATTTCAGGCGTCTGGATAATAGAGGGAAAAAGCTTTTCGCTTGGCATGGTTAGCTCAATGCGTTCTTCCCTTGGTGGCACATAGGTGCGAGGTCGACCGTCTAATGCTAATATAGCATCCTGTAGGGTAGATGACAAAGAATAATATCTAAAAATTTCATCTAAAGGGGGGTAGAGCAACTTTTAACTCGTCAATACACTCCAAATCAAAGCAATCTTGATCCATAATATCAATAACATCCATAGAGCATAAGGAAGGATCATCATATGGAAATTTTATAGTGTCATATATATTGTATTCAACTCTTCTACTATCAAATTCCATAGTAAGTGACCCTGAGTAAACATCTATCTTGGATATAGCAGTTTTCATGAAAGGTCGGCCAAAAGAACAGGGGCTTCATTGTTGCCAGGACCCATATCAATCACAAAGAAGTCGGCAGGGAATATCAAATTGTCTATCATGACTAAGACATCCTCAACAATCTCTTTCAGGTAAATAGTAGAGCGGTCAGCAAGCTGAATTACTACCCTAGTATCATTCAAAGGTCCTAATCCCAAAGCTTGATAGACATGAGAAGGTATAACATTAATAGATGCATCTAAATCTAACATGGCCTTGTGAAATTTAGTCTCATCTATCACACATGGAATTGCAAACATGCCAGGATTACTACACTTCTCATGCAAACGCATTTGAAATACAACAGTGACATGTTCACTTACCTTCACCTTTTACTTACTTTTGAGCTTCTGGTTTCTTTTGATAGTGCAAAGTTCCTTCAAATATTTATCATACCTAGGAATGATTTTAATTAAATTGAGTAAAGGAATGTTTACCTCGCACTTGCTAAATGTTTAGAAGATTTTCTTATCATTCTCATACCTTCGTGTCTTCTTCAAAGCTTCCGAAAAATATGGAATAGGCTTTGTGGTATCCAGAGGCAAAGAGGAGGCAGGGGAGGAATCTCCTGAGGAGGTGTTTGGAGCATTTCCAAGGTGCTGCATGCAAGCATTTCGCGGCCGCTGCCTCCATGCAGCGGTTGCTGCTCTGGTGTGATGCTGCGGCCGCTGCTTATTAGCGGCGGCCGCTACTATGAGTAGTTGGCTTCATTAGCTTCTTCCTCCAAAATTTTGATCTCCTCATCCACACTTTCTTTGTCATCCTGATATAGTGTGGCAATTAGTTCCTTGCCACTCCAAAGCGTTATTGTGCTAACGTTTTTCTTAGGATTCGCAATCGTTTGCGATGGGAGCTTCCCTGAGTCATTTTCCTCTTTCACACTTAAGACTTGAATGAGTTTGCTCATTTGATTTTCCAAATTCGTAATTCGCTCCTATTTCTCCACCTTCAAGACTAGTCGTGATAAAGTTTGTAGTGGATCTTCAAGAGCCACATTCGCCTGCTGTTGTCCTCCTGGTCGAGGTTCAAACTTGTTGGGGCGTTGCCTGTTGCCCTTCTTGCTGATTCAAAGGGGCTTGGCAGTTGTCATAACCATAACCCTGCTGATAGTCTCTATTGTAATTATTGTTGTTGAAGTACCCACAGTTACCAAAGTTGCCTTGTCTAGGCCTTTGTGGAGCAAAATTCTCAACTGCATTCAACTCTACCCTAGGCTCTTACAGAATTAGGCACATATCCATAGGATGAGTAAACTCGTTGCAGAGTCTACATGCCTTCAGCTGCTGAGGTGCTCTGTCGGTTACCAGCTTCTTTATCATCTCTTTCACCTCTTCCATATCAGTGTATAATGCAGCCACTGGGGCATCAATAGCAAATACACCCCTAGCATGAGTGCACTTATTGAATTGCCTTGAGCCCTCAGAGAGCTCCTTGAACACTTCCCAAGCTGCGGCTGGTGTTTTGTTCAGAATGTTTCCTCCATAACAGAAATTCTCTGTTCTGCGCTCTTCATTAGTAAGCCCGTTGAATAAGAATATAACCATATCTTTCTGAGAGAAGCCATGATACGGGCAGCTGGTGCAGAGTTTCTTAAAGCGCTTAAAATACTCATGAAGGGGAGCGCCTACAAACTGTTGTGATGTATGGGGACTCCCATAATTGGCGGTACGGGCTGGAGGGTTTTCTGAAGCTCCTTCTTCTTGATTTGATACCAGTCGCAGTCTAGGACTTCGACTCCCCACCTGACGAGGTCGATTAGGAGCCTGATCAAGTGCTTGTTCTTGTAATTACACGACGCTAGGATTTTGGCGTTTCTTGCAACCATCGTCGTCCGTTGTCCTGTCGAAGTCTCCCCGCAAAATAATGCAACAACGGCCCTACAAGGTTGGCCTTGGTAATGCGTGCCCGCTCCCCCCTCCCCCCCCCCCCCCCTCCAACAAGCAGACGATTGTTTGACCACTTGCTCCTGCCAGTAGGGGTCTAGGACAATTACTCCGGACCGGTTTTCACCCTAGCGACCAAGGCCTTGCGTACAAGAACCATGGCTTGCTGGATGTGCTGCATTATGCCATCAGTTGGAAAACTCCATTAGTTTTTATGCCCGGGAAATAAGTGAAGATGTATATATGTTGGGTGAGATCCCTTACCTCGGTTGATGTCCATACGTCGGGTGATATGAGGGTGTTGAAGAACTCCTTCCCCAAAAGGGCCCCATTAGGGCCCTTTACCTCTGCGAGGCCCTTCTCCAGCCAAGCTAAAAGTCTTTTTGTGGCAGGATGGCCATGGACTTCCCTCGAGCTCGCTTTAAGGGCTGATCCGCCTGGCAATCTCCGAGCTGGGGTGTCGGCTTCCGAGATCTCTTACCTCTTCTCAGTTCCAGACCCTTTTTCCTAAGAATCAAACAGAACAGGTTACACCAACGTTATTACCAACAACCCAAAAACCTTCATACCAATACCACATAATTATCCTACCAAATGAACGTACATATCCTACCAATTTCATAATTGATTCCGCCTTAATGCAAGATAACTGATAGAGACTTTTAAGTCGCCTTAAATCCTATCAAATAAATCCGACTAACCTAACTAATGTAGTTTGGCAAGTACGGGTCGATCCCACAGAGAGTCAACGATTTGTATGCAAGTCAAGTGTATCAACAAGAACAAGAAACAAAGAGGGGGGATTTTGATAGTCTGAACTAACTAATTAAGAAATAAAAGTAAACAAAAGTAGCAAAATAAACAACTTAAGTGAATGAATATGAGAAAAATAGCTTATGTCAACCAATCTCAGCAATCAGGTTTGTTCATTGATCATTGAAGTCGAATAGATAACTTCCTCTTAAATACTTTGTTGTGGAAAGACTATGTCTTTTGAATCCAATTCCTTTATCAAATCTAGTTAATAGGACAACCAGACCCTGAAAATCCTAATTATCAAACAATCTTCAAACTATCAAGATTCAATTCAATACTAGATGACGCTTACAGGAAATCACCAAAGACAATCGACGCGCACAACCAATTATTGCATCAATTACAAATCAATTCTTTATACAAATCCCTAAATCAAGCACTTTCAAAGATTTATACTTCGCTACTAAAAAATATAGATAATTCAACCAGAAATTACATATATCTAGCTCTAGATTATCATGAAAAGGCATCAGTTGATCAGACTAACGAAAATTCACGAAAACCCTAACCAATCAGCGCAAAGAATTGATAATATTCAAAGAGGAGTAATAAGAACAGAAGCTCCGTACCGAATTCATGTTCGATCGTAAACATGAAGCTTTGATTAATTTCCCCAATAAAAGAGGATTAGTTGTTCATACTTGATAAATTAGAAAAATAAAATCAAAAGCCCCGTACCGAATTCATGTTCGATCGTAAAAAACAAAACAAGCCTTCCCTGTTCTTTTCCAGAACTGACGTTTCATGTCTTCCTCTAATTGAAATTAAAATTAAAATAAATTAACACAACGTAACAACTGTTTCTCAACTCGGCTTCCAGAACAACTTCGGTCGAGTTGTCCTTGCCCCACCCGAGTTCAGTTTTGCCAACAAACTCGGCCGAGTTGTCCTTGCCCCACCCGAGTTCTTCTTGAATCCGACAACTCGGCTTTACCCATGGAACTCGGCCGAGTTTTCTGCTCTCTTAGCCCGAGTTCTTGACAGTTCCACTCTTGCACATGTTCATCTCCTCCCTTTGGCCTTCTTGCTCAAGGCTTCAATTTTCCGTCGCATCTTCTACCATTTACCCGGGCTCAGCTCAACCTTTCCACAATCACCTGAAATCATGCACAAAACTTATGGATTCCGACTCTAATTGAAACATAATGAAAACATGAAAACTACTCTAAACTCATGCATTTTACCCTACCTAAACCCATCTAAATGCTTATATTAACACTACCTAAATGTGCATGATCAATAACCTATCATACCAACTGACAAACCTTGCTCTACCAAATGAACAAAACTATCCTACCAAAAAGGATGCATTACCTTTTCATCTAAGGGATTTGGATCAAAATGAGTTGGTAACACCATGTCTCCCTCTTACTTTTCATCCTTCTTAGTCTCCTCCCCACCCTTCTCAGCCTCCTTTTTCTCCTCCCCACCCTTCTCATCCTTCTTTTCCTCCTCCACACCCTTCTTAGAGTCCTTTTTCTCCTCCCCGCCCTTCTCAGCGCCTTGTTTCTCCTCCCTACCCTTCTCAGCGCCCTGTTTCTCCTCCTCACCCTTCTCAACATCCTTATTCTCCTCCCCATCCTTCATGTCGACCATGTCATCATCCCCACCAGCCTTCACATCTACCTGGTCAGCGTCCCCACCCTTAGCCATCTCCTCATCCTTGTCATTCTGCACTTCCTTCAACACTTCCTGACTCTTAGAAGCTGCATCGTCAAACTTCCCATCCCTTTTGTGATTCACAGTTTCCATGTTCTCTTCATCCCCCAACAAAACATATTCCTAAAATGCAACTCAGCCATTCAAAGTCGTACTTCACGCCTAATCTGACACCAACGAAAGCCTTCACATTTAAAAGACCATACCGTTCCATGATCGCTCTTCTCTGACAACACCTTCTTACAAGCTTCACTGACTTCATTGAGCCTATCCTCCAGAACCAAAAAATGCGTCCCCATCTTCGACATCATACCCCTGCAAATGGCATCCACCTTGGCAACAATCCGTACCTCTAGTCCAAAGCTGGCCGTGTTGGATCCCGACTGACTAGTTCCCTGACTAGGTCCCGTCGTAGCATCCTCTTCCTGGCAATTGGTCCTGCGGGCCTAAAGGTGTTCATTCACAAATCACATGTCTATCAAAGAATATGTCCGGATGCTCTCTCTTGTACAAGGCCATGCGCAGGGGCACGTTCTCTTTAGGACTAGGGTGCAAGATGGGGTCGGTCTTGGCGAGAAGACGTCTTCCTCGTCATCGTCGGCGTGCTGGTCCAGGTATACTTTTACATTATCATATCTTATATATGAGTCCCGGGTTTCCCATCGGAGACACCTCTGGGTGATAGTCTCGTCGATGTTGTAGCCAAATTTATTCCATATCTCACGAAACGCCTCCTACAACCATAACTGTATGATAGAACAAGGGGGCCATTAGCAATGCACACCAAAATCAACATGTGTCAGTTAACCAAGAGAACCTTTTATACATAAACAAACACACATTTAGGCAAGATAAAAATACACAATTGGCATGACTGTTTAAAATAATTGGGAGGATAACATTGTACATTTGGCGGGACAACATTATTTACTGCATCCCAGACTATCCACAATTGGCAAGATCAAAACTCTCAATTGGTAGGATAGCATTCAACATTTGGCATGACAGACCAACACAAATATTCATAATTAGCAACTTTCAAGCACAGTTTTGTCAATGGTTTTAAACATATTTGAACTTGTCACTCACCTGGAAGGCCATTGAGAACCCGTATAACGTGTATGTACGCCTCTCCCCTTTGTGCTTTCCAACATCAAACATCTTCTGTAATGTCCCCGCGATGCTATCATGGGTCTTCTCATACACCAGCCTACCCCAGGGGAAGTCGAGAAAATGGGTCGTGTCCTCCAGCAGCAGGTTCACCACCCACCCCCGTATATGTGTCTTATTCTCCATCCCAAAAAGAATGTCCTCCACTATGACTAGGAGGGCATACTTGTACTTGCACATTATTGAGCCCACGTCAGTTTCCTTTTCCTTCAACCAAGCATTCTCCACATCCTTTAATGTCATCTTCTCCTTCTTAAGAAATCCATACACAACGCCCTTGTGGTCGCCCTCCATGAGGTCTCTCGGGGGTGGTTAGCAGTTTAGGCCTTTGATGATCGCAAATTCTTGCAAAGAGAACCGCACATGATGCCCTTGCAGGGAGTATCACGTCTCGTGCTACTTCCTTGTCTTTAGCTGCCACAATAGGCAAAAGTGCACCAACTGTGCATCAAACTTGTTTCTCGAACCCATCCTCACTATGCCCTAGTTGGCTTTTCGTCGGCGCCTTATAATTATCCCGGTCAAGCACGCAGTCGATCCCATCCAACAACTCATAAGGGGCATACAACACACTGCGCTCATTGAAGTGGTCATCTTCAGCGACCCCTAGGACAACCTGCAATACATGCATCACAATCACCACCCACAAAGACTTTCAGACATTCCGATCACTTAAACTAGCATATCAATTGCACAAAAACATCCTACTAATTTCATAAAATTGTCCTACCAATGCTGCAGTAACTCAACAACCCCACGCCTTTCTTCCCTCCTACCACATGTGCAGACTTCCCCTACAAAAAGTCCCCCTGTTTCTGGATTGCTTAGTATCTCTTCCCATCTCTGAACCCCTCCTTGTCCATTTGTCCCTAATTTCTTCCCTGACATCCACAACCCCTAACCTATCCGATCGCCCTCCAATTTCTTCCTCGACACCCACCAACCCTAATCGCACGCCCAAGTTCCTGATTTCATAGTGAAAATCACACCCCCTAACCCATCCTATTTCCTTCCTCTACTGTATGCAACCACCCTCCATTTGCATTTCTTCCAAAATCGACACAAATGGCACCCCAAAGTCCCCAATTTCGCAGCAAAAATTACACAGACAGGGTTGTAGAGATGACTTACCCTACTTCTTCATTCTGGGTTCCTCCTTGGATGAGATGAGAGTCGCTGGCAACCTTATTCTCCTTCGTTCCTTCCTTTTCTCCTTTGTATTTCGTTCTTCTCTCTCCCACTTCAAACCCGCTCCCATCAGCAACAATTACCTCCCTACGGTTACCGGTTTTGGACGTTCATAACTATCAGGAGAAGCTAGTTCTTTTTAACCAAAAAAAATTGGGCCCCTGCTATTTGTGCACTTTTTGGGCATGTTGGTCTTCTTTTGCAAACGAGCCCTTTTTTTGTCTAGTCAGTGCTATTTCCTATAATAATAATAATAATAATAATAATAATAATAATAATAATAATAATAATAATAATAATAATAATAATAAAATAATAATAATAATAATAATAATAATAATGTCATGGAAGCTAATAAATTTTATGAGACATCTCCCAATGAGACATCTCCCAATGCTTGTAAATTGTTCAAAGAAATAGTGTCATGGAAGCTTCTATTAAACTCGACGATGCAAAATTGGATTCATTAGATATATAGCATGAAATTGCCTAGTAAAGGGAAGTCACAATGAAGTGCATATTTTATTGAAAACCATGAAAGGAGGCAAATTTGAAGTTGTTTTTGACATGATGCATGATAAGAGGATGGAGGACTTTATATTTTCATATAAATGCTCATATCTTTATATTCCTAGCCATACCTATGCTTATGCATCACAAAAGCCATATTGAGCCTTATTTCATATTTTGCTCCACATGATCTAAATATTGTCATTCTTGAACTTATTTCCATCCGAGGATTATGTTGAGAATGATATCACATTATGGAGATTTTTATATGGTTGTTATTATCATTATTGGAGTTTGGCAAGAAAGTTTGAAATATATGGAAAATTTAATGAGTGAAAGAAAATCCGGTCACCTCAGGAGATAAAGGTAGATCGACCCTGCTCGCTGAGATAATAGTTTGGCGAGATGGGACACACAGGTGACGATTCCGATGCACTAAGTATCCGGGGCCATTCATGAAACCCATGTTTGCGATTCGCAAGAAGGCAGTGTTGAGGTTAGAGAGGTAAAAGCATTATTATTGATAAAAGCATTATGAAAGGTGAGAAATCTTATGAAGAAGGGATGTGGTTAAGAAAGTTTGGAAATAATGCATTTTCCCGGATTTAACACCACATGGCCAAAATTTGCCCGCCTTTAGCCTTTTACCTATCTACTTCTTTTTTATCTTAATTGAAGTCCTCTTGATTATTAATGCTTTGTCACATGAATTGTTTTTCGCATAAACCCTCCTTTTGTGAGTATATGTTGCTTTTTATTGCACATGCATGGATTTGTGGCATTAAGAATGAATCTATGATGTTGAGAGTTTTGAATTTTTCTCATGAATGACCATCCAAGTTATTGCTTGGGGACAAGCAAGCTTAAGTAAGGGGTGATTTGATGTCCACTAAAGTGACCATATTTTTATATACATTTTAGCTCCTTATTCTATATACTTTGCATATTTCGGGCTGGGAATATGTGGAATTTATGTAGTTTATGCTTATTTGCAAGAAATAGAGGTCTACATAAGTTTTGGTTTAATATTGCAGAATTTGGAGCAATTCCGAGACAAAACTAAAGGACGGGATTCTACTCGACTTCAACCAGAAGCTCCTCGAGGTCGACTACAGCCGAAAGCAAAACCAAGTCGAGGACGAAAGAAGAAGCCAACTCGAGCTCAAAACTTTACTCGACGTCGACCAAAGCTAGTCGAAGTCGACCAAGCCTAAATCGAGTCAAGACCAAGCATCGACCAAGGAAGCTGAGCAGAAAGATTCAAGTCAATATCGACCAGCACAAGTCGATATCGAGTAAAAGTTGGTCCATTTTCCCTCCTGAAGCCGAGATCGAGTTGCTGCAGTGAAGACGGGAAAATGTTGGTCGATATCGAGTAAGGCTACTCGATATCGAGTTGACTCCAGTGGCCGATTTCGAACAAAGTCCGAGTCTTGTTAAGGTTCTATCCCGAATATGATGGAGATATTTTCGAAAGAAGATTCCCAACACATGAAGATTTAGATATTTTTCCTTTTTATCTTTTTATTTATCCTAAGGGTTAAACAATTAATTACCCTAGGATTTATCTAGTTTTACTTATTTAGATAGATTTATTTACAAATAGAGTTTTATATTTAGATATTAGATAGATATTCCTTCCTTGATTAGCAAGGATTAGAAGCCTATAAATAAAGCCCATGGGGCTAGTTTTTATTCATTCAATTCAATCTTAGGAAGAGAAGTAGGAGAGTAGGGAGAGAGAAAGTGGAGGCCGAAAGGAGTTAAGGAGCGAGAGCAAGTTGGCTTCGATCGGTTGTAAGCTTTGGTTAAGTTTAATGCAAGTTATTTCTTTTTCATCAATGATGTCTGCGATTGCGATGAAGAGAGAGTTGTCCACCCACTTCTAGGGCCGGGGCGAGCCCGACGATAGCCATGCGTGCTTGAGGTAAAGATCCGACCTTTATCATGTTTTGAGCATTTACTACCTTTTATGTGTTTATTACCTATTTAATGGAGATCCATGGTAACAACTTGGATTATAAACATAAAATTGGTAGATACAATTAGGGTTTCTTGAAAGAGGTGTCTAATTGTTGGAAAAGGCGAAAGCTTGTTCCTTCGATGCGATATGCATGATTATCGTTATTTATCTTGCCTTATGCATGTTTGGTTATCGTTGTCACAAATCCTGATCTTGGAAGTTTTCTTTCACATAGTTTATTCCGAATTTCGCAAAGCTTTGTTCTTTATTTTATTTTACTGTTGCTCAACTTCGACCACCCCTTGGTCAACGTAGACTACTCATTCTCGATCAAGCAGATCGCTATTGCTTCTGTCTCTGTAGTTACCTCGAAATCGAACAGGCTTACTCGACTACGACCAAAAGTTCCTCGACGTCGAGCAGCTTCCTCGAGATCGACCAAAAACAGTGACTTTTTCTTGCTCGAATTCGACTGTGCCTGACCCCTGTCGACTACCCTTAGTCGAGGTCGAGTACTCCTGAAGTCGACAACCACTCGTGAGATTTTCCGTTACCTGAGATCCGCTGACGTGCTTCCTCGAGGATCGATCCTGACTTCCCGCTACTACATCAGGAGGAGGTCTTGTAATCATTTGCGTGGGCACGAATCTAGTTTGATTTATATTTTTTTATTTTGAATTCGATTTCCTCCTACAACAAGTGGCTGGGTAATTTTCTTCACGATTTAATCTTTCTTATTTATTTTATTTTGTGTATGCGCTTATTATCCTCTGTATGCCATCACATAGTAATTTGCAATGGTTCGAGGTGGCTAGGCGCTTAAGGAAATACTACGATGTTGTGAGGGATTTGAGAAAAGTGAACAAGAGTTTGTGAGTGAAAGTGGAAAAACTCAAAGACGTGGAGCTCCAGGAGGGAACCATCAACAGCCTACGAGAATCTTTGGGAAAATCTGAGAAGGAGTTGGAGGCGGTTAGGGGCGAGCTGGATGTAGTGTGAGTTGAGCTTTCTAAGCTCCAAGAGTTGGGCTCCGAGCGTGAGCTAGAGGCTACGCGCTAGAATAGTTAGATGAAGGAGGTTGAGGCTGAGCTGGAAACGGTGCGCGAAAAGCTTGTCAGCGCGAGAGTAAATTAGAGCGTTTTACTTCATGCAGAGATGTTGTTCTTACCAAGCACGCACTTCATGATTTCATGTTGAGCGACAAGGGTTAAGGGTGGCTGACCAGCTTCTTGGTGAAAGAAGAACGAGATTAGTTGGGCCATTCTCTTGAGACAGTTGGGCAGGACGTCATTTATGACAAGTTGTCCGACGCCTTCATGTAGGGAGTGGATGGTGGGGTTATTCAGAGTGTTAACCGTTTTGCTCACCTCGGGGATTCTATGAGGATGTTCCCTCCCAGCTATGACACCAAGGAGATGGTGCTTGAAGACCCCCAACGTGACCTGCCTCCCTCGTCTGATGCTCCTCTTGAAGAAATTGTAGTTCTCGAGCCTCCTCCTGTTGGTGAGAATAACCCTTAACAGCCTCGCGATGAGAACAATGATCCTCCTTCCAATTCTTAACGAGTCATCCTTCCATTTTTTATCCAGTATTTGAATTTGTTTTGCGATGGGAAGCAAGTTTAAAACATTTTTTTACCCGCGGTGTGAGCTTTATGCTTCGATGTGGTTCGTACCTTGTTTTTTGGATGGGAAACATTTCGGTCCATGACAAGTGGCATGCCTTGTCATGGTATGTTGATGAAGTGAATACTTTATTTTTTACGCTAGTATCTTTCTATTTTATGCTCTTTATCTTTTTCTCTAGAGTTTAGCCTAGTCTTATTACTCTTGTTTGTTCACGACTAGAGTTTAACTTGCTATTTGTTACTCTTTGTTAGAGAGTATGTTTGCGATAACCTTACCCATCTCCTGTCATTGAGCATTTTATGAAATGAATCGTGAGATGACAAAAAATAAGGGTTCACGGATTTATTGCATACCTAAGGGCTATAAGCACTTTTATTTGGTACGATGCAAAGTAGAAAACGACTTATATCATGTATATTTAGATTTCTTCATAACATAGGTAGTCGGGGAGTACATCTCCGTTTTTTTTTGGGCCTGGTTGTTCTATTGTGACATCAAAGTGCGACTCTCCTTGGTATTCAAAAGTGAGGCAACTTCCTTAGTCGTTGCGAAAGATCGACATCCCTCTGATAGAGATAACCAATCCTCTTCGTCCCTTTCAACTAAGACCAGGAATTCTTGGTTCGAGTGAGAACATAGGACGATTTGGTTTAGTATGTCTTCCCCGAATTCTACAAAGATGTAAGGTAAGGGGAGCCTATGCAGTTGGCTTTCTTTGAGGATTATTCGGATGAACTTGGGATTTGGGAAAAGCATAGTATTTGTGATAAAGATAGGTGGAGAAACTTCACCGAGAATCATGTCGAAACTTGGCATTTAGTTTGTAGGTAGGAAAATGTTATGGAGGTGGCATTTATTTATACTAGGTTGTCGCCTGTGAAGATAAGTATTGCTCCTCCGAGTTAGGTTGAGGTGCTCTTAAGCTCGAAGGTGCATGTCGCAAGGTAGTTTTCCAGGTCGCGAGGTGTGCTAGGTTCGCTTGTCCGTTTGTTATTGCTTTGGATGTGGGATATGCTTATCCGGTGGTTTTTTGTCATAACTGTTGATCTTTACCAACCTCGTGGTGTGGATAAGGTGTCTTTGCGGTGGACTTTATTGTGTGTGTCATGCCCTTCACCATAAATGGGAAAGTACTCTCGTGCAACTGTGGACACGAGCAGACGAGGAATTTATGGTGAGGGTGGAGCCCTTGGGCCTTAACAATTACTAGTTCACATCAGGTTGGCCTGAGTTTGTTGTTTCTAACGAACTTCAGATGGAGACACGTTTGATCTTCGAGTATGAAGGGCACTCTTGTTTTGATGTTGTTGCTGTAAACCATGGTCCGGATCAGAACGGTGATGTTGATTTTTCCGTTCGGTGTTGAACGGAATAGTAGGGAAAGTACTCTCGTGCAACTGTGGACACGAGCAGACGAGGAATTTATGGTGAGGGTGGAGCCCTTGGGCCTTAACAATTACTAGTTCACATCAGGTTGGCCTGAGTTTGTTGTTTCTAACGAACTTCAGATGGAGACACGTTTGATCTTCGAGTATGAAGGGCACTCTTGTTTTGATGTTGTTGCTGTAAACCATGGTCCGGATCAGAACGGTGATGTTGATTTTTCCGTTCGGTGTTGAACGGAATAGTAGGTGACGTTAACCTTTTAGAATCGCGATATGTGTCGTGTGTTTTTGTTCTAGTATATAATAAATAAACCAGTGTGATTGTGTTACGTTTTTTTTTTTTGGAGAAGTTGTTGCGATGAATGTATTGTTGTAGTTTAGTATGTTACTTGTTGATATTTGTATCCCGAATGAAGCAAGTTGAAATTCTCGGGTTTGACACCTGTTGGAGGAAATTGTAAGATTGATAATAGTCTTCAGCGTCCTTGGCCCGAAGGAGATTGACTTGAAATTTAGGTAATCTCCAGTATATTCTACGCGATGGAAAAACCTACTGAAAACGATCTCTAGTGTCCTAAAGAAGATTGAATTGAAAGTTTAGGTAATCTCCAGTGTACTCTATGCGATGGAGAAACCTGCTAAAAGTAATCTCCAGCGTCCTTGGACGCAGAGGAGATTGAATTCGAAAATTAGGTAATCTCCAGCGTACTTTATGCGATGGAGAATCCTGCTAAAAGCAATCTCCAGAATCCTTGGACACAAAGGAGATTGAATTCAAAAATTAGGTAATCTCTAACGTACTCTATGCGATGGAAAATCCCGCTAAAAGCAATCTCCATTGGGAAATCGAGGCTTTTTATTGATACTTCGCATTACATTCCATTGCGTTTGACCAAAAATTACTACCTAGCGATCTATCGACGAAGACAAACTAGAACCCATTTACTTCTGGACCATCGTATCCAGCGACATCCATTTCTTCTTCGATGTTATAGCCCTTCTTGTCTAAGAAGTGAACCTCAAACCTCGCTTCGCCTAGATGGGTGAAAACTATTGATGTCTCTAGCTCGAGGCCGTGAGTTTCAACGAAATCTCTCCATCCTCGCGCCACCGAACGTAAACCGTAAGCGCCTCCTGTGATATAAACAGGGAAATCCTTCAAAATGTGAGTGGATAAAAAGATTTGCTCTGGAACTTGGGGATTGAAATGTTCGTCAAAGCAATATGGTAGCATCATGCGTATGTATTGTTCCTCGCCTACAAAGTAAATATCAAATATGAGAGGGTTGTTTGAATCTGGGGTTGCTGTGTTGGTTGTCATTTTGTTGCTGGAATGTGATGGTTTGTGTAGTGACAAGATAGCTTTTTATAGTGGAGTAGTAAAGGTTGATTCGCACTTTCTCGTGACAAATGGCTGTTTCCGAATTTGACATGTACAGATGAATTGGTCAGATCCTGAATGGATTTTTTCCATGTGTGTCTCATGCAGGGTATCTTGGGAAAACCCGATTCAGTCCCCCTTCCTTGTTTGGTGCGTATAGTAAATGGTGTTTGTAGTCTTTGTCGCCTTTACAACTTTATTTCGGATTTATAAAGGAGTGAGATCTACAGCAGCCCATTCACCTACTTCTCTCTTATTGTTTATCACCTTTGTTTGGTAGAAAAAAGAGATGGTATCGCTTAATTCTGATATGACAGATTTTTACCGCTTTGTTGATGCAAAGGAAAGGCTCCATCGTTTGGTAAGACTTTCGATGTCTGGTGAATTTTATAGTTGTTCAATTTTGAATCTTTATGGAGTGATGTTTTATAGTTGTTCAATTTTATAGTTGGGGTTTCCAAAGAGAGCTTCAATCACTGGTGGTTGACCGAGGGTTGGGGAAGGTTCGCGATCAGTAATGATGTTCGTGTTGGAGCATCGATGGTATTTTTTAAACATGTGGGAGGGAACCGCTTTGAGACTCTTGTTCTCGAGGATTAATATAGGCCTCAGATCACGACGAATATGTAATAGGATAGACATTTGTGTTTCAGACTTTTGATTGACCTTAATTATATAATCAGTACTGCATAGTACTTTTGCTGGGCCCCGTGTAATGATCGCTGTGTCTAATAATATTGTATAATATTTTCGGTATTCGTGTTTTTTTTGTCTATTTATGGATTGGATATGATCGTTTTATGACGTGATACGGGTTGTCAGGGCAGTAGAGGCGTGCTTCTGATATCTTCGCCACCTGCTTGTCATGCAGCTTATCCTGGCAATTTCTGGATTTGACGTGATTCTTTATTTGTTGTGCTGATGTCTGTTTTGAATTTTGGATTTGATCTTATTTATATATGATAGCGCCGAGTGAAATCTGTCTTGATCATCCTTATATGTTACTCTTACCTGAAAGGGAACGATGACCACTCATAGCCCTAGTTGTCGCGATTTTTTCCGTTCCATTGATTCCGAGGAGAGGCTGGAAGTCTTGGTAAATCTCTCCATTTTTAAGGTTTGTCTTGTTGTCCTGGATTTCTCTTAATAAGACTTTATTTTGAATGCTCGCAGCCGTTAACGGAGTCTTTTGGTGCGAGAAATGGTTGCATGGTAGCTGACCATGTTTTTTTAGTTTCACCCACTGGACAAGAGTTTCATGTGAGGGTGTTTCGTGACAGCCATGGTCATTATTACCTGACTAAAGGTTGGCGTGCGTTTTCCGAAGATAGCGAGCTCCGCGTTGGGGTTTCTCTTATTATTTTTAAGTATGAAGGGAGCAATCGCTATACTATAATCGTCCTAGAAACGGTTGAATGAGTTTGTGAGGTTGGATTGAAATATGATGTTTTGTTTTCCTTTTTAACCTGTTTATTCGACTATCATTGTATGAAGTTTGTTCGGTTGAATCGGTGTTGGTATTTTGTTTTGGATGCAATATGATGATTATGTTGTGTTAATCTTCGGGGCTTGTTTGCATATTCGCTCCGAGAAATACATGATTGATGAATTTGCTCTTGTCGAGCCAGTTAGAGCTCATATTGATATAACTTGCGTGGTTTATCTCAGTATGCCAAATTTTTCATAACCACTTAATCATGATCGCCAAGAATACAAGATTTATAGTATTATGATAAAACAAATCCATATCGCAAATAAGAAAGAGTAGGAAACAGAATATATTGTTTTTATTGAATTTCCAGCTCATTTAGTAAATAAGGATGTACGCGATTGCTAGATTTATTCTCCTAGGGGAATTACTTGCACATCCGTGTTAGAAAGACAAGTGATTGCTATATTTATTCTCCTTGGAGGCTTACTTGCACATCCGTGTTCGAAAGACACGCGATTGCTATATTTATTCTCCTTGGAGGCTTACTTGCACATCTGTGTTCGAAAGACACGCGATTGCTAAATTTATTATCCTTGGAGGCTTACTTGCACATCCGTGTTCGAAAGACACGCGATTGCTAAATTTATTCTCCTTGGAGGCTTACTTGCATATCCGTGTTCGAAAGACAAATGATTGCTAAATTTATTCTCCTTGGAGGCTTACTTGCACATCCATGTTCGAAAGACACGCGATTGCTAAATTTATTCTCCTTGGAGGCTTGCTAAATCTATTCGTAGCGACGATCGTTATTGGGTTTGGAACTTTCATTTATATATATGAAGTGGTGTACCCAATCGGGAATCTCGGTGACCCCTATACATTGAAAATCTAAGTCGCCGGATTTCCAACATGCCTAACCTTTACTCAAAATAAGCCTTGAGATTCTTGGCGTTCTATGACTTAGCGAGGATAGCGCCTTCTGAATTTTGAAGCTTGAAAGAACCTCTTCCTACTTCTTTGTGGATGACGTACGGACCTTCCCACTTGGGTTCATGTTTTTCCCCTGTTGTTGCTTGTCGAAGGACCATCTCTTTTTTCTGTATTGGGCACAAGAAAACACACTTGTTATACCCCTCAGCCAGTCGACATTGATATTCGTTCGCTTTGAGACAAGCCGTGTCTCTCCTTTCTTCTCGCAAGTGGAGTTCTAATTCAAGAGCTTCGTCGTTGGTGTCTTTGTTTAAATCAACAATTCTGGCTGATGGAATCAATAATTCCACCGGCATGATTGCGTCGACTCCAAACATCATCGCGAATGGCATTTCTCCAGTTGGACTCTTAGCCGAAGTTATATATGACCATAGTACCAGTGGCAAGATCTTAGCCCACTCTCCTTTTGCTGTCCATAATCTTTTCTTTAGGATATTCAAAATCTGGCGATTCGTGGTTTCGGCCTGCCCGTTGGATTGTGGGTAAGCTACTGACGAAAATCTGAAATCGATGTGAAGTCCGGCGCAGAAATCGCGGATTCCCTCACAGTCAAACTGGGGACCGTGGTCGGTGATGATAGCTTGAGGGACTCCAAATAGGCAAATCATGTTCTTCGAGAGAAATTTGCGTACTTTCTCTATTGTGATAGTGGCCCTAGCCTCAGCTTCTACCCATTTTGCAAAGTAATCAACTATCACAATGATGAAGCGTAGCTGGCCCGATGCTGTTAGGAAAGGGCCCAAAATATTACGACGGGACATAATGCAGATATGCATTTCAATGGATGAGGAGGGCGGTGGTTGAGTGATGCATGTCATTAGTAGGGGTCATATATGTGAATAACCATTTCAGCATCCGCTCTGAGAGAGGGCCAGAAGTAACCTAAGCGTGTAATTTTAGACGCCACAAATCTCCATCCTTGGTGGTTGCCATATAGACCCGCGTGGAGTTCTTGGACGAGATTAAGACCTTCTTGGTTTTAGACACAGAGGAGGTCTGGAAGGTTAAAACCTCTTTTGTATAAGCGGTCGTCTCTCACTCGAAAGCGGGCTGCTTTTAACTTGATGCTTTGGTTATCCTGAAATTCGCTTGCCAATGCACCTTCAGTTATGTATTCTAAGAGAGGTATTCGCTAGTCTCCCAGGTTGGATATTCTAAAATATCCCTTGTGGATTCCTCGAGCGTGCTTTTGTTCAATTATCACACGATTGCTCAAACCTAGGGGCAGTGTTGCTCCTATTCTGGCCAATGTATCAGCGCGCTCGTTCTGCTTGCGAGGGATAGATGAAATGGAACATTTTCCAAAGGCGGATGTGAGCGTTTGCACACGAGGTAGGTATTCAGGAAGCATTCCTATCTTTGCTTCATACTCTCCTTTGACTTGTAGAGCGACTACTTCTGAGTCTTTGAAAATTTGGACTTGTTGAGCTTCGTTGATCAGTTTCTTTTCAATGCCCATGATCAAGGCTTCATATTCTGCTTCGTTGGTGGTGGCTTCGAATAATAACTGGAAAGATAAATCAGTTATCTCACCACCGGGGCTCGTGATTGTAACTCCTGCTCCACATCCTCCTGCTGATATAGATCTGTCAACGTTAATAACCCAATCCTCTCCCTCGCGATCCTGAGAGTCTGTAAAAACAGCTTCAACAACAAAATCGACCAAGGCTTGGGCCAAACGAGATTTCCTAGATTTGAAATGAACATCAAATTCGGAAACCTCCACTGCCCACTTAACCATTCTTCCCGAAATGGATGGTGAGTGTAGAATCTGATGAAGGGACAGATCGGAGAGTACCTCGATTGTGTGAGCCTAGAAGTACGGCCTCAATCTTCCCGCCGCAAAAACCACAGATAAGGCCATTTTCTCTATCGGGGTGTATCTAGATTCGGCCGTAAGACCCTGCTGGCAAAATAGATAGGAAACTTGGATTCCCTCATGAGTATGGTGTTAATAGTGGTTGATCCAACCTACTCAAAAAACACACTTCTCCAGATTCAGGCAAACGCGATTTCTCCTTAGAGTGTCGATGGTTTCCTAGAGATCATTGCAGTGGCTCTCGTTTGTAAGGCTTTTAATTATGATGTCATCGACGTAAACCGCGATGTTTCTTCCAATTTGAGACACAAAAACCTTTTCGATCATTCGCTGGAAAGTGACACCGGCGTTTTTTAGTCCGAATGGCATCACTTTATAGCAAAAAGTCCCCTGGTTGGTGATGAAGGCGGTGCTTTTCTCATCGTGTGGGCTCATTTTAATCTGATTGTAGCCTGAATATGCATTGAGAAAACTTAGCGTGGCATGCCCTGTTGTGGTGTCTACAAGCTCGTCGATAGACGGCAATGGGTAGCTGTCCTTCGGGCAACCCTTGTTCAAATCTTTGAAATCTGCACACATCCTCCATTTACAACTGCTCTTTCGTACCAATACTATATTTGACAACCAGGTTGAGTCGTTGATTTCGCGGATAAACCGACCTGTAAAAGTTTGTGTGCCTTCTGCTTTGCTCCTTCTGACTTTTCGGCGGCCATTTTTCTCTTTCTTTGGCACACAGACTTTGCATTGCGATTGAGTCTCAAAGAATGCTCCTCGATTTCTCGGGGGAGCCCTTTCAAATCTTGTGGCGACCATGCAAAAACATCACGTGCTTCTTTGAATATATTCTTGAGGCAATCTAAAGCAGGACCGGCTAAGCTGCGACCGTGGTATTGGGCTTCGGTCTTCTTGGGGAAAGGAAATAAAGCGATCTTTTCCTCAACGATTTTATAAGCCATTTTTTCGGGTCGAACTTTCAGTTCGGCTTGTTGTTGTTTAGACGTGGCTTCTTGCTTGTGCTCATCAGCTGCTTCAACCTTCAAAGTCCCTTGACCGTATTTATCAATAGCGAATACTCGGTTTTGGCCCTTTTTTAGCGAGGCAAGGTAGCAAACTCTGCTTTCGGCCTGTTCTCCTCAAGCTTCGCCTACCTTTCCATCAGCGCATGGGAACTTGACACTAAAACGATCGATGGTAGTCGGACCACCGTGAACTCGATCATGTGAGTTCTTCTATTTGGAGTCGTCCCTAGCGTTAAAGCCAATTTGATCGTGCCAGCCACCTCTACTTCATCTCTTGACAAAGACACTAGCCTTCCTAAGTAGCGACGCATTGCGCTTTCTACAATCCCAAGTTGCTCAAAGGCGTTCCAATATAGGACGTCTACGGACGAACCAGTGTCTACCATCACTCGCTTGACTGTTTTGGTCCCTAATTGCACATGAATGACCATAGGATCCGAGTGCGGCATCCCGAGGTCGCGAGCGTCAAAAACATAAAATCTTATTACCGCATGTGTAGTGGACGCTTGTCTAACACTAGCTTCGGAAGGAGGATGTATGGCCTCTCTTTCATAGTTTTTCCTTTCCTTCTTGCTGGTGCCCGATGAGGTGGGTCCTCCCGCGATGGTGTTGATGCATCCGTCTGGGGAGGGGGGTTTCCGGTGATCCCTGCTGGAACGTTCAAGTCAGTTTAATGAGGACCTTGCTTCAGGGGCATTTCTCGCATCCCTTGGTGGGGGCCGATACCCTCCTCCCATGTTCCCATTTCTTCCTCCCCTGTTTTGGGGATAAGTCCCCCTTCCTCTTCTTCTAGTTGCATACTGGGGATTGTAAGTCTGAGATGGAGCATTAGGTGGTCTATATTGCCGAGGAGGGACCACAGGAGGACGGTGTTGTTGTGGCATCGCGATCGGCTAACCGGGATTTACTGGTGGGGCACAAATCTGAAGGGGTGCTTCCTTTTGAGGGAGAGCCGGTGGAATCCCATAAACAGGAGGTGAAATCTAGTTGGGATGGGCCATCATCACATTTGTTGAGGCATCGTGTGGACTTGGTCCTGTCCGATGGTTATTTGTACTTCTTGTATGTGAGGTTGCAGTGGGGCAACGGGGTATTGCCAAGGAGGGTTACGGTGTTGCTGATTCTTGAAACCTCCCCTCCTTTGGCGCTTGTTAGGGGCCCTATGGTAGGAGATGGCCTGGTGTCAACGGGTTGCGAGCTAGAGCTTGCAACCTCCATGGCATGGATTTGTTTGGTTATGAGTTCTCGCAAAGCATCGTAGTTTTCTGGATCTTTTCCGAACAGGCAGATTTTGAAATCTTCTTCGGTCAGGTTGCCCATCAATATCGTGCTTGCGGACTCTTGATTGAACCTCGGGATCTGTACCACCATATTGGTAAACCTGCTGAAAAAACATCCCAAAGATTCGGTCGTTCCCTGCTTGATGGAGTTGAGGTCTAGCATGGTTCTCTTCCTAATGCGGGCACTACCGAAATGAGCAACGAACGTGCTCGACAGCTGTGCAAAGTTGTTGATAGGAGACCGAGCCAGATTAGTGAACCATATCAAGGCTACCCCGCTTAGCGTGGATGAAAATGAGCGGCAAAACATAGCATCATTGTCTTCGTTCATCCCCATTAATGTTGTGAATTGGTTGAGATGATCATTGGGATCGGTATCTCCTTTATATTTGACGATGGAGACATCCCTCCATCTCTTGGGAACGGGTGCCTCGCGTATTGGTTTGCAAAAAGCAAACGGGAAGGTAGGTTCACCTTTGCGAGTTGACCAGGTGCCTCAGGGGAATTTGAGCACGATGAGACATTCCTGGTATTGAAGTCGGGTATCTTTTTGTGGACGTTGTCGTTGTCGCGCTTCAAACCTGGATTGAGAGGGCAATCAGCAGGGTTAAGGAAATGGTTGACCGTTATAGGTATGGGAATCTGCTGCTGATAATGATCGTAAGGATCGCGTGTCCTGGATTTCCATGCACTTGTTGTCCACCACATAAGTTTTGGGGGTACGCGCCCGGGAAATACTGATATGGGGGATAACCACCTCACATTCTGTATGGAGCAAAAGGAGGAGGTTGAGCTGTGTCCTAGGGAAGATGTTGAGGAACATTATCATTGTTGTGGTGTTGAGCTTCTTCGTTCAGGGGATTATTGAGGAAGTTAGGTAATGTTCTTATTCCAAGAACGTTCTTCTCCGATCAAAGACCTTAAGAACTCAACTCTAGAGGTTTTAGGTCAGGGAGATAATCATAGCTCTTCTTCTTCTCTCTTGTATCGGATCCCTTTCTTGGGGGTTGGATTGGGGTATTTATAGGGAGACCAAGCGAGCAGCTTGCTGGCGACCTTGTGGTTTAACATAGGACATGTGTAACGCATGCCCTCACGCTAGGGAACTAGGCATTACATGTGGCACTGTTAGAGGAGGGGTGCCTAACTAGCGACCTACTTGTTTGGGCCCTGAAGAGCCACGAGGTACTTGTGGGACCTGCTATGGATTCCATGTACGCTTATGTCAACATATTAATCGCGAGGCTATTTAGACTGGAGATACTTAGAATGTTGAGTTGGGCCAGGATCTGACCAAGTACTCTACTCGCGATGAACCTCGTAGAGGGGCCAAATGTCTTTTGCGTTGGGTGGCCTATTTATGATGTCATATCCTTGTTGATTAGTAGGTCTATTTTCTATGGAATCGTCAGTCTTAGTGACTATTTTGAGTTCGTTGGGGGCTGCATTTGCTTGCTAGTCAGTAGGCAACTATTTCTGCATTTGTTTGTTGTTCGACTTGTGTTGTTTTTCTATTGGTGTTGGTATTGGTGTGTTTAGGGGTGTGTTCGAGTTGTTTTGCTGTAGTAGGTTTATGTAGTGGGGTTTTATTGCAGTTGCCAGTTAGTTGTTTTGTTTTGTTTTGGTGTTTTTGATGAAAGGTGTGGGAGGTGCTCCACCAATGAGGGTTCATTGCCCCTTCGTTGGGTGTGATGGATGTAGGGATGGTAGTGATAAAAGTCTCACTCCAGCATATTTTATCAAGCACTTATGAGATGTCCATCTTAGGGGTGATGCATTGCCCGACTTCAAAGCGCTTCTTGGGTCTAATCTTGGCATTTGTGGGCATTTTGAGGCAGTTTTACAACAACTTAGTCTTTGGTTTTGCGGACATTATTGTGTCACCCACACCGTGTCCAAGAATTGTTTCCATGATGGAGACGTTGTTGAAGCTTCTTTGTCTGTCGACGGAACAATTACCTTCTTCATTCACAGGTTGCCTCGTCCTATTATTGATGTTGGTAGTTCGTTGGTTGATATAGCTCTGGAAGATGATCGGGGTAATCTTACGCTGAACGTGGGATTTGATGTCGTGTTATTAGAGAGGGTGTTTAGTGCTAAATTTCATACAGTTAAGAATGTCTCGTGGAAGTGTAGATTGGGTTTTGCTAGAGTTCTTAAGGACGCCCTTGATAGGGTTACATCTTATCCGGCTAGTGTGTCGGCCTAGGTGTGTCTCTTTATTACCTCTTTGTATCCTACATAGGTACAGGCCCAAAACTAGCGCAGAAAATTATTCAGGGCTTAAGAGACGTATGTATATTGATAGTATTTCTGAGGCTATTCGGGTGTGGAGAGAGTCAGAGGGTATTCATCGTCTTGTCTTTAATTTTTTTGTTTGGTAATTTTGATGCCACTTCTAGGGGTGGAGATAAGTGTCAAAAGAAGCAAGCCATTAAGCAATGCAAGAGGAAGGTTGGTGATGGGCATTTCTCTACAGCCATCCGCATTCTTACGTCTTCAGGTGTCGCTCCACAGACGGGTGATACTCTTAGAGAGCTTACGGACAAACATTCGTTCTCTCCGGCATCCTACATGCCCTCGAGGCTATTATTGGTGACCCCATGCAGGTTTCTAAGATTTTAGTTTTAGACAGAATAAGAAGCTTCCCGAAAGGGCAAGTCATGTGGGAAAGATGGGCTCCGTGCTCTACAATTGTTGGACGCTCTTATTAGTGGTGTAGCTATGGCGATTGCTGAGGAGGTTTCTAACTCTATAATGAGTGTGGTTAATTTATTTCTCAGTGTTCCGGTGTCTGGCTCCATTGAGTGAATTTGTTGCAAATGTCCCTATCACACCTCTCCTTAAGTCGGGTGGGGGCCGGGGATTCGACCCATTGTTGTTGGGTCAATCTGGCGGCGTTTGGTGTCGAAAGTGGTTGCATCTTTGGCTGGTAAAACCTGTTGGGCCTTATCTTCAAAATGCACAGTTTGGGGTAGGTGTTTTGGATGGTGAAGAAGCGGTGTTGCATGCAGTTAATAGATTGATGGAGTCTCAGGGTTATGAAAATAGCCTGAATATGCTTTTGGTTGATTTCAAGAATGCTTTCAATCTGGTTAATCGTAGTGTTATGATCAAGGAGGTTCGTCATATGTGCCTTTTTATCGCCTATTGATTTGATTTATGTTATGCTCGTCCCGCTCGTTTATATTACGGTGATCAATTCCTCTATTCGTGTCAAGGAGTTCAGCAAGGGGACCCTCTTGGACCTCTTCGTTTCTCACTTACACTACATTCATTGATCCGTAAGGTTAAGGATAGTTGCGAGATGAAGCTTAATTAATGCTTTGTATCTTGATGATGGGTACCTAATTGAAGACAATTTGATGGTTAGCAAAACACTTTTCGTTATCCAAGAGGATGGCCCGTCCTTAGGACTTCACCTTAATATTGATAAGACATAAATATTTTGGTCGAGTGAGGACCCACGTTGTAGGGAAGTTGGGATTTTTCCTAATCATATTTCACGTCCAGTGGGAGGGGTTAAACTCCTCGGTGGGCATGTTAGCTTGGATCCTCCTTTTTGTAATGAGATGATGTTGAAGGGGGTTTTGAAAACCAATGCCCTGATAGAGGCCATCAGGAGGATGGAAGATCCCCAATGTGAGTTATTGCTTCTACTTGTCTACTCGTGGGTCTCTCGCCTCTACTTTGCGATGCGAACAACCGCGTCTTCATGTTTCATAGATGCGCAAGGTGTTTTCGATAATTTTTTGAGGGTGTCACTTGAACATATAGTGACGCTTGGGGGTACAGGCTTTGGCCCTCTATAGTGGTGCCTTTCTACTATGCATATCGATTGTTGTGGGCTTGGAGTTTACAACGTTGCTGACACGCTACATAATGATTTTCTTGCTTCAAGGCTTCAGTCGCGTGTCCTGTAGGATTGTATTTTGAGGGCTTCTGGAGTGTCTAGTGATTGGCCTGCTTTCGGATCAACGACTTCTAGGTGGAGTAATGCCATTGGTAAGGATGCATTGGACATATATGGGGTACAACCAGTCCCCTGTCTAATGAAGAAATTGGCTAGTTGTTATTACAAATATGTCGAAAAGCATCTCAAGACAAAGTTTGCTCTTATTGGGAGGCAAGAAGCTCTAATTGCAAACCTAAAGCTCCATATGGCTCAACAATGGCTAAAGGCTGCACCTATAGCCGGTCTTGGTCAGGTTATGAACCCCGCCACCTTTCGGTCTATTATTAACTATCGTCTTGGAATCGAGTTGTTCCAAGCTGGAGCTAAATGCCCTACTTGTGAGAAAGGCATTTTGGATTCATGGGGAGATCATGCCCTTTCTTGTGTTGCGCCGGTGTTAAACACCGTCATAATATGGTGTGCGATGCTTTGTATGATGAGTGCTTAAAGGTTGGGCTTTTTGTGCGTAAAGAGGCATCTACTGGTATGGTTGATGATAGGGGAGTTGATCTTCGTCCGGCTGATATTCTATTCTACAACTGGTTCCAAGGCAATGACACTTGTGTTGACAATACTGGTACTTCTATCTTTAGCAATTCTGGTCTTTCAGGTTTTATCCCAGGTATGGCAGCCAAGTTTGCTGCTAAAAGCAAAAGGAAAAAGTATGAGAAGGTTTGCGAAGACAAAGGATATCACTTTCTACCGTTTTCCTTTTCTACTATTGGTGATTTGGGGGATGAGGTAGTAGAGCTTCTCAAACGGATAAGTCGAGTTGCTAGTGGTCACTTGGGTGTAGTAGGGATACTTGTCATGTTTTTCCTAGAGTTGTCTTTAGCATTTAGAAGGGTTGCGAAACTCAACTTGTTAGTCGGCTCCCATCCAGTTTCATCATAACTAGTTGACATTCTTTATTATTATTATTATTATTATTATTATTATTATTATTATTATTATTATTATTATAGCTTACAAGAAATTAGTGGGCAGCCGAGATACTATCTGGGCCCCCACTCCCTTGGCAATAACAAAGCTAAGTCTAGTAAAAATATAAGCTGCAGCACGAGCCCCGGCATCTTGAGATACTGAAAATTTCTGAATCCGCTTCAGCAAGGCAACAGCATCCGTATCCAGCTCCCCCAACGAAGAGAATGAGAATGGTAGGAAACCATAACCAGTTGTCTGCACAAATCACGGTACTTGACACACTTACGTTGAGCAGCATCAACAACAACAACACGACCGGCGACAAAGTCAGACATCCCCGATTGGATCAAAGGAGAGGATTCCCTCAGATCAACACAAACATCTCACCCCTTGTCCCATGAATAAAGAAGCAAATTTGTCGAATGAAGAGGTTTATCGTGCCCATCCACCAAACCAATATCAACCTCCTTACTAACAGAAATCCCAGCCCTATAACAGATATCATATAAGAAATCCCACCAAACCAATATCAACCTCCTTATTATTATTATTATTATTATTATTATTATTATTATTATTATTATTATTATTATTATTATTATTATAACAATAATAATAATAATGAGGCGAATGAGGAGGAGGCTAGAGGGATATAATGGTAATTTATTAGATTTTTTTATTTCATAAAGGTAAAAACCATGTTAGAGACACCTATTAATTGTCGATCGAGGTGATGGTTTATCATCTTTCAATTTAGTCAAGGCGATGATGGGCTCAACCAAACTAGTCGAAGTTATTGTAGAAGCTCTATCGACCAAATTCTTTAAAGTTTCACCGAGCCTATTGAACTTTGTCATTTTTGTTAATTTTTTTAAAGATATTATCAATATCACTAATGGAAAAACATTCAAAATTCTATATACATTAGTTTCAAATTGAAAACATGTGAAAATACAAGTCAGTCAAGAGAAATATAAAGGTGTCAAGAATACAATGATCAAATTATAAGAACACGATGTCTAGCTTTCTTTTGCTTTCTTGATCTTAGATAGATGTGTCCCAAATTAACATTCATGTGTCCAATGACTCTATGTCAGTCGTGTCTAGGTAATCGACAATTGAATCATCATAAGTATTTGAAGTAAAGCATGTAATTAATAAAATATAAACAAATGACCATATAATTTAGGGCATAAATAACTACAATAACTTCAAATTTAAAACCAAAAGATACCCAAGGGTTGGGTGCATTAGGCAAGCCTTGAACATGATTTGATGGAGAGTATGTGCAAGGGTCAAACCAATAGATTAGCTACTTGGATTGATAATTTTAAAACATTTGAATGTAGTTTGTTATAATAAATACCATAAATTTAACAACGTTGAGGTTGGAACTCTTATAATTTCCTCACTAAAGGTGGCCGAGCTAATGTAATAAGTCAACATATTTGGTTGAGCATCCTGCTCTACCTTGGAAACATCAACCGAGCTTATTGATTTCGCTCCATGCAATTTACTGAGCTTACTAATTTAGTTCAATGCAAATATCCAACCTTAGTTTCGACAAATCTTGCAATTGAAAACCATATTAAAGTTGTTGAAAACCATTAAAAATCATCAAAACCTACTGAAATAATAGTGTAACCATGTCAATTTATTCCTTAATGCACTTCAATGAGTTTAGTTTGTTTTGGGGATTAAATGATTCACATTAGAATTAGTTGAATGGGTTGAGTATTAAGATGAACACATTTAGGGTTTTCCTTTTGCTCTTGGTTCAATTCATTAATATTTTATGAAATGCAAAAGAACTTGTTGTACAATTTAGCAAATTTAATATAGTCAACAGTCATTCCGTTGTCTTTCTTAATGATAACATGAAAACCTAATAGGTTTTCCACTTTTAAAATAATCACTGATGGGATAAATCACCTCAACAGAGGAATCAATTTCAATCTTATTAACGTAGAGACCTCTCTTTGCATGAAACCCCCAAGGACTCTGAAGGATGTCCAAATTTTGAATGAGTCAATTAATTATCTTAGTTGTTATTATTCATGTTTAGCTAACCATGCACTTCCATTTTTCACAATGTTGATGAAAAAGGGTCTTATTCAATGGAATGGTGAGTTAGACCAAACTTTCATGGATCTTAAAAGTTATTTACTTGTACTATTAACACTTTATTATCCTAGGGAAAAAAAAGAATTTTTGCAACTATACTTGGTTGTGAAATCGACCCCTATCAATGCCTTCCAAAAATAAGAACCCAAGTTTTCCATCTTGTTCATTAGCAGAATTTTGCAATCCACCGAGATGAGGTATACCTCAATTGAGGAAATGGGGGATATGTGGTGGTGTTCCCATCAAGATGACTCCAAATATACTTTTAAGCACATATATTTGAAGTCTCGGTCCTCGCTCTAAGGTAAATACTCCATTGCCCCACCCTTTCGGGAAGAATGCATGACAAAATGTGTGGTTGAATTATGAGAATTTGATGTGAATTTCTGTCCACAAAAGTCTCATTTAACATTTGTTTTTTTTTTCATAATTATTTTGTACAAGCCACGTTTGATGGTGATTAATAACACAAGGGGGTGAGCGGTGCGGAGGATATATTCTAATGGCTCGGTTTGCAAAGCACGTTGTGGAGCTGGAGTAACAATTGTTAATTGTTGGACGTTGAATGTCATGACTCAAATCCCCAAAAGTAAATATCTCTAGCTGAAACAACTAGTATTAGTGGCGAGTAGAGGTTGATCTCACAAGTAATGCGTGTGACGAAATAAATGTGATTGCAAGCAACTAAACAAGTAACAAATCAAATAATCAATAGTATGAAAGAAAATAAGTAATGAGAGTAGCAATGATTGATTATTGTAGTAAACAATAGTATGTTATGAATATAGTTTCACTCCCATTCGCAACAATTGTGATTTCATGATCATTGAGTTGTTGTTCTAATGCAAATTGGTTATGCTGATTACTCTAGGGTCAGTTTATACACAAAATTAGATAGATCAAACTTGTCGATCACCATCGAACTCCCTAAACTCTAGCATGGGGGGCGAGTAGCATGAAGTCCCTAACACCTAGAATATAAACATTATCTCTCCCATATCGTCAAGTGCTCACCTGGTTGTCAATCCAACCATCGCTTCCAGTAAAAGATACAACTTTACCTGTCAATCCTCCTACAACATCAAGTTTTCCAAACCATTTCTACAAGATTTGGCTACTATATTAATGCCCAAAAATAGCAAAATGAAGCTATAACCCTTAGCCCGATGCAATCTATCTTAGTGGCCAATTAAGACAAATTAACAACATAAATGCATATCGGAACAAAGAGAATTGAAATAATCAAATAGTATAAACCTTAAAAACAACCCTCACGGGCCTTCAACCATGTCTTGAAATGTAAACAAAACTACTATGAGATTAGCCAAGCATGACTTACCTCAAAACTCTAACAAACAGATGAAATAATGTTGTGATTGCGGTGTGTGTTGATGTGTTGAGGGATTGATGGATGCTAAAAACCTTAGAATGCTAGGCTATTTATAGAGCTCAAATAGATCAGAAAAACCCTAGATTCTTCAGCCTTAACGATCGAGTCAACAACTGTCCATAAATTATAATAAAATTAATCAGCATCGGATAAGCTTTGCAGATTGAGTTTATCCTCTTGCGGTGAGCGTCAGTAGGCATCGGTGGGCACCGACAGCGGCTGATAGCACACATTTAGATAGGCATATTAGAATGCATTTAGCATGATTTAGATGTGCATAATGCATAATTTAAGCTAGATTTGCATTTATACTTGTTTTGTTGGTGGAGTCAGAATCTACACACTTTTATTGATTATTTCAGGTATATGTGGATCTAACGAGGAATGAGGAAGCTCATGGATGAAGGGAGAGTGAAAATGAGGAGGAAAAGTGAAGAGCCCGGGAGCGAAATCGAAGTTAGAGAGCCTAAGTGAAGAACAAGTCAACAGAAGTTGTCGTCAGACATGCTGAACTTGTTTTGCACTTTCTGGAGGCCTCGGTTGTCCGATTGACTATTATGACCATGCGTTAGAAAGATCTTTTCGAGATCTACAACTTTCGTGTTGACATCGGGACCAAATTCGAAGAGGAAAAATCGCTGTGAACAGTAAAAGCCTCCCCGCGGCCCGAAGCTCTGACGAAGGATTTCGCAATCGCCTGGCCGCCCCGCGGCCTGGGTTGGCTGCCCCGCGGCCTTTGTTGAAACGCCGAATCTGCCGAATGGACTTTTTATCTCTTTAATTAGGTTTTTAGAATTATTATTTGGTCGACTCTTTTGAGGCTTTTTAAGGACTATTAGGGTTATTTTCTTAGACATCTAACTCATCATCTAATTCATTAGTGTATGCACTTGGAGACTATCAATTGAGAGAACCCGAGATAAGAGCCTCCCTGGCCATGGAGTGCTAAACTCTTCCGTTTCGTCTATAGATTGAAGCTTTGGTTTGATAAAGTTGTGAGATTTCTATTCTTGTTCTATTCCTATTGATTCGTATTGATTCTTTTGCGAATATTGTTGATTTCTTCTAGTCCGTACAACTAGTGGAGATTATTGCTAGGATTTTGTAGATTCCTCGTAGCGAACCTTAATCCACAGTAGCAATCATGCCTTTTTAGGACTCGTAGGACTAAACTGGTGTGTAGAGAATCAATTACATGTTGAATGCTGACTCGTAGCTTGGTGTTGCATGTATCCTGGTTAATCCTTAATCTTAATGCTACTATTAGGTTGAATCTTGACCGTGTTAGGGTTATCTAATTAGTAAGGGTTACTAGGACTCGTAGGACTAGTAATTTACACAAGATCAGGACAGGAACAATAATAGGATGAGAAGAGAACTTGAAGAAGAATCGATGATCAATCAACCAAACTAAAGTGGATGTTTATAGATGGAACTATTTTCTCAATTGTTATCTCTACTAACTTGTTTATAGTTTATTTTCTCATCTTCAATCACCAAAACCCCTCTTTCCTACTAATTGGTAAATATACATTGCGTAGAAATACTTGATTCTCTGTGGGATCGACCTCCTACTTGCTTACTATACTAGTTTGTGGGTTTGAGTTTTACTTTTGATAGGAACAACGATGGTTTCCTCCTGTCAGCGGATGCGCCTCTCTGTCTTCCACGGGCGTCACCTCACTATACCTCACATATCTTTGTGTCTTCTCTTGGGAATTCGTCCTAGCTTCTTGGACATTTCTTCTCTTCTATTTAGCCATCTTAGGTACTCTAGTAGCTTCTGGACTCCGGCATCGCCCTCTAGAACTATTTCTCAAGTCCAAATTTATGAATCTGCATAATTAACCATAAAAGGCGTAGATTCTGCACTTCGAGAATAAAATGGTAGAGATGCGACTTAACTATAAAAACCTATGAAATGTAATCTAAAATTACCCTAAAACCACCTAGAATGCACATACAAAATATGCATTATCAAACTCTCTCACACTTAACCTTTGCTAGTTCTTGAAAAAAATAGAACAAGGCATTGAATCATTCATCCCACAAACATTATTCTTCATGCAGTCGCCTCATTAAAAGAAAAATCATAAGCAAGTGCAAACAGGGGTAAGACAAACAAATGTCCTAACATGTATTTGAATGATCAAGGTATAAACAAACATTCATCCAACCTCATAGGGGAAATGTGTTTCTCTTGTTCTCATGTGTTTAGGCTTTAAAGTACATCGCTCAACTCAATATCATATGCAAAAAGCTATATAAATATTGACATTTATATAACAAAATCTCCACTGAAAGTGTCAAAGCAAACAAGAATCATCAAGAGGTCTTTTTGTATGGTTGTAATGGGGCTTAGTAAGAAAATAAGGGTAAGGAGTAGCATATTGGGGCGAGTAGCATTGAGTCCCTAACACCTAGAAAATAAACATTATTTCTCCCATCTATTCGACTTGTCACCTGGTTCTCATCTCCAGCTATCGCTTCCACTAAAAGAAATCACCTTAACTGTCAATTCTCCTACAATATCATGAGTCCATACCCGTCGTTACATGACATGCTTGCTACTAACGGATTAAGGACTGAATAACGGAACAAAGTTATAATCCTAGCATGATGTAATATAATCATGGTAGTTAATCAAGACATATCAACAACATAGGGATAAGTGCAGGGCCGAACCCATAGGGAAATCTAAGATTAATAGTTTAAATACTACTTTACCAAAAAGTGGAAAATAAGCAAATAAATATGAGAAATAAAACTAATGATCAAGATTGCAAATGAAATAATAAAACATAAAGATGATGGTTTTGATAACAATTCAATAGATAAAATAGTTCCACCTATGCATTCTTCAACAATGGTTGGTTTAATTGGTCATAGACTCAAACTCAAGTTGTATATTTCCTTTCACATATATTCTTACCATCTTAGTTTGAATAGATTGAACCACAACGTGTGAATTCAACCTCTTGCACCTTTATGCAACCAAAGCACGGCAGATATTTAACACAAAGATAACACAATTTCCTAAGAATCTAGGCATATGAATAACAACAAGTAAATAAGGTAACCGATGTTTAAGACATATGTCGAAATCCCTACTTAGTCATGATCAAACAAGGTTCTCACAATCCTAAGCATGCTACTACGGAATTCCTTCAATGACGAAAGAACAAAAACCTAACAAGATACTATTATGGTCGCGAATCACAATAATATCAACAATAAACACAAGGGAAATAGAAAGAACAGTAGGAAAAAATCGAATTTAAGCCTCACAAATCACAAACCAAGTATCCGAACCGAAACACATGTGAAACAAATAACGGAATTAGCCAATCATGGCTTACCTAAATCTCATTCGAATTGATGGAAATTAAGCAAACTTGAATGGAATAAAAACGTACTGTAAATTATGATTGAAAGTCTAAGAATAACAATGGATGTCTTCTATTTTCGTGCCTCTCACTAATAGAGGAGAAAGAGACCCCGAAAACCTATATACTTTACTTAAAGATAATGCGGAAAATATTCTAAAATAATATAAAATATCCTAAAAATATTAAAACTGAAAAATAATAAATAAATAAGTCTTAATCTCACTAGCTTAAACCATAAGGAAGAGATAACTAATGGGATTTGATCGACTTTTCTTCCGAAAAGATATGATTTGATCTTGATTTTAATTCTCTCTAGACGTTTTCGCCACCGCGGAAGACCCACTCGCGACCGTGACTTATTGATTTCATCACTGGCGGCTCGCGGGCAATTTACCGTGGCGGAATGAGGGAACTCACGGCAGCAACTCAAGATTTCACATTCGCAACTTGTGCTAATCTTCCTTTGTCGCTCGTTGTCTCTTCACCATGGCGAGTGATAGCATGCATTTAGGTAGGCATAATAGGTTGCATTTAGCTTAGTTAAGATGCATTTCATGGATGGATTAAGCATGATTTGGATATTAGTTCTCTATGTTGTCGGAGTCGGAATCTACACGCTTTTATTGATTATTTCAGGTAATGGTAGATCCGAGGAGAAGACATGAGTTGATAACACATTTGATGAGAATGTCTAGTTGATCGAAGAAGCTTACATGAAGATCTCAAGAGGTCCTGAGAAGAAGAAGCGAACCTAAACGAAGAACAAGTCTGCAGAAATTGTCGCCAGACATGCTGAACTTGTTTTGCACTTTCTGGAGGCCTCGGTTGTCCGATCGACTATTATGACCATGCGTTGGAAAGCTTTTTCAGAGAGATACAACTTTCATGTTGACGTCGAAAGCTAATTCGAGACGGAATTTTCGGGAAAACCCAATGACGTGCCCGTGCTGCAACTTGACGCGGCCGCGCTGTACTTGGCGCGCCCGCGCTGCTACCCGACGCGACCACTCTGCTAGGAGGAAGTGGCCGCGCTGCTGAACAGACAGAAGAAGCAAGATCCAAGCTGGCGCGCCCGCGCTGCACTTGGCGCGCCCGCGTCAGTCCTGAAGACGGATTCTTATTCGATTCTGTTTATCTTATTAGTTTTAATATTTTATTATTATAATTGTACGGGATGTTAAACCCGATTTTATTAGGTTATATAGGCCGAGAAGGCAGTAGAGAATTAATTAGGTTATTTTCCAGAGACATATTTTTCCCTTTTGTTCATCTCACAAACCCTATGGAGAACTAACTCTCCTTTGTTGCACTTGGTTCTTTGAAGCCTTCAATTGATTTGGTTGTGAGTATTCTACTCTTGTTCGTCCTTTGTTAATTGTTTCGATCTCCTGAGCTTATTGCTTGATTGCTTATTATTGATTTATCTGGATTGATCACCTAGGTTTATCGATACTAGTCATATTGCTAGGGTTTCCAATTCCAGGTTTGGGGTTGTAGATTCATTGTAGCAAACACAATCTCCATACGCGGGTTGCTCGTGGTAGATTGTGAGGGAGATTCGATTGCAAGCTATTTTAACGGGTTGTTAGAATCGCTTGTATCTCATTATAATTCATGTTTGAATGCTATTGCTTTATTATTTGGTGAAGGTTTTCCCTTGTAATTTAGTGATAAGTGCTTTTAGGACTGGTAGGAGTAAAAGCTATTACACGATCTGAATTGAGAACAATTACTGGACATTAGAACTTGAGACTCATAGAATGCGATGATGAACCATCTCAATTGTTGTGCGGATAATTACCTGGTGTGATACCTTTCCATCATATATTCACAACCTCTACTTGCAACTTGTTCTGTCACCATTGATAACACACAAAACTCCCCCTTGAATCGGTTACGTTTGGGTAATAATACTTGCTTTTACAATTGATTCTGTTTCCCTGTGGGTTCGACCCTAACTTACCTACTATACTTGTTATAGTTTGCATCTTAGGAATTTACTTTGATTTGGCATAACGACTTTAAGCCTGTCAGCGAGATGGGTCCTTCGCGGCGGTGAATTCTCCATCTCGCGACCGCGACTGGAGTTGGGCTTGTCTTTTGTTCTTGCTCTGTCTCACCATGGCGACTTAGAACTCGCCACGACGAGATGCCTTATTCCAACTCTATTGTTCTTGACCTTTCCTCATGCATCCTTCTTCTTCCTTGCTTTCTTCAACTTCTTTACTCCATTTAGATGTCTCCCAAGCTCATCACCATGACAGAACTACGACTCTACATAAATGAATCGAAATAGCGTAGTTTTTGCACTTTTCCACCAAAAGAACATAATATGAAATTAAGTATAAAACATAACCAAATACCCATATGCAACTAAAACTACCCTATAATGCCTATTGAAATAAGCATTATCAATAAACAATGGCAGCACAAAGCGAATTAAAATACACATATAAAGAGTAGAAATATAAACTCATGACTCAACCAACCATGTCTTGAACCAAAGGGCGGAACCAAAGATAATTAGCAATTCATGAACTTACTAATCTCTAAACTTTCGACCTTCAAATGCTCCATAAAAGTAAAGACTTTTGTTGAAAGAGAAAAGAGAGTATTGTTACGCTCTTCGATTATGAAATGGCCGACCACCTATAGGCTTTAATATATCCTTCACAAACCCTAGTTGGCCTCCATAAGATAGAATAAAACCTCCTAAAAGATAAACGTAATGCTTATGTAAATAATATAATCATCCTATAGAGATAAATGCTTAATATAATAATAGGAATCTGACTAGGAGAGGATAATGTCGGCCTTGAGTAGATAAACATAACCCAAAAGGATAGGATTTCATTACTTAAAGATTAAGCAAAGAATTGGTAGAAACCCTAGTTGCGGTGGCCGCTCTCATCTATTGCATACACCACCTCGACGCCCGCTAGCTTCTTCTGGCATCCACTGGCAGCGGGTCAAGCCATGTCCAGGCTCTTCGTGCTCGCTGGGTGTCTTCAGCTCATGGGTCCTAGGCGTCGCGCATGCGGCTTGGCTGGTCGCGCCCGCAACTTGCTAACAAACACGCTTACAAATAAATCGGCACTCCTCGGTAATGGCGCCAAAATTTTGGTGGGCATTGAATATCGTGGTTCAATTCCCCAAAAGTAAATATCTCTAACTCAAACAACTAATATTAGTGGTGAGTAGAGGACAATCCTATAAGGAATGCGTGCGACTTTATAAATGTGATTGGAAGCAAGTAACAAAACAATAGTATGAAAGCAAATAAGTAATGAGAGTAGGAATGATTGATAATTGTAGTAAACAATAGTGATGAATATATATATAGTTTCACTCACATTTGCAACAATGGTGATTTCATTATCATTGGGTTGTTGTTATAAGGCAAATTGGTTATGCTAATTACTCTACGGTCGGATTATACACAGAATTAGATAGACCGAACTTGCCGATCACCATCTAACTCCCTAAAATCTAGCATGGGGGGGGCGAGTAGCATGAATTCCTTACACCTAGCACATAAACATTATATCTTTTGTCTCGTCAACTTCTCACCTGGTTGTCAACCCACAACTATTCTTTCTATCACATATGATTGTTACCAATCTGGACTCACTTTGGTACGTTGTATGGTAAGGCTTCCTCATCTGCACGAAATACTCCGCCAGATCACATTTCAACTCTTCCGGCAAGTCGAATAGTTGTCCACAAGAAAAAAAAAAAGCCATCCCTCTTCTTATTGAGCATGTGAGTTTAATCCATGCCAAGAATTCGTTATCAACGGATCAGCTTCCAATATTCCAATTAGGATTAACGACCTTGCCCTTGATCGTTTCCTCCATTTATAGCATCATCATCATCCTCGAACTAATCTAGGTCATCTTTATGATCAAGACCAAGAGCGTCGACATATATCTCATTCACTTGTTCGACCCCCTCATGTAATATATTGCTATGGTCATCCATCCTACATTATTATTCACAATAAATATGTTATTAGAAAGATTATACATTTTCGCTAATGCTATCAACATTTGAGCAACTTTTCAATTAATCATCATAATAACTATATAATCCTAGCGATTCCATCATGTAATTCAATAAATCCTATCAACAAAAACTCGTACTTATTTTTCAAGACATGTACAATAATACATAATCGTCGCAATTCCATCTTATAATTCAATAAATCTTATAAAAAAAACTCATCTATAATTTTGAAGATATGAATAATAATAAAATATTCATATAAGATTGAGTATCTGACCTTAACTGAACCAGGACGGAATTCGGGAGAATGTATATATAGAAAAGAAATGATTTTACCCTCATTAACATTGTTTTTTAGAGCTTGGATGAAGATTGAAGAAGCATAGATGAAGAAGGAGCTCGGACAAGAGGCACTGAAGCAGAAGTATGGATGAACTTTGGAATACATATACCAAAAAAAATGCAGTTTAAACCCCTGTATTTCTATAAGATTGCATAGATTCTCCCGTCTTCTGCAGGGAAGAATCTCAGCAAAAATTAGGAATTGAATAAATTGCGGACTGAAAGTGCATCTTAAATGTGAAGTCCCATCTCGGAAGAATCTTCTTGACTTTTGTTGACTCACATAGAGAAACATGTCGCGTTTCTCATTGAATTATTTTGTCCCATTTTGGCACCAAGAGAAGAAATTACATTTTCTAAACAATTTGTATTTTAGAGTAGAAATGTGGTCTAAGACCGCATTTATTTGCTTCTCTTGCAAAAAATGAATATATGTGTAAATATTTTGAAGTTGTATTATATATGTAAATAAATATTTTTAATGAATATTTTGAAGAAAAAAAATTGCTAAATTACGTAAAATGTAACCTATTATACCTACCTAAATGTTTGCTATCAGTAAACCTATCATTTGTCATTTTTTTTTTACTATTGCTGATAATTGTAAAAAAATTCATAATCATGTTTGATGTTACATACACTAAAATATATACTCCCTCCATTAAGAAAAACATGTCATTTTAGGAGTAAAATCTTGTTAAGAAAAACATGTCGCTTTAAGTATTTTGGTGTTCAATTTTTAAAATTACCCTTGTAATGATTAGGGATTTGTTAGTTATAGTTTTCAATAAAGTGAAAAAATAAAGTAATAATTAGGGGTATAAGTATATTTTTGTTTGCTTTTATTTGTTTTCTTAAAAAATGTGCAAATGTCTAAAATGATAAATTTTAATTAACGGATGGAGTACTACATATTGCCTTCTTTTTTTTTTCCCTAGTGTGCACAAAAAAAACACTTTTTATAGCAACTTTACCTTTCTTACTTTATGATAATCTTTATTAATTTTTTAATATTAATTTTTTATATTATTAAGATATTAATTTTTAAAAATGGGGCAACAGTTTTAATCAATTAATAATACTAAAGGAGAACTTCTCCTTTAAAGTAGGGTTTTTAGTTATAAAATTAATTTAAATAAGTTAGAATTCGTAAGTTAAATTAAATTAGGATTTTTAAGTTAGAAAATTAATTGAAAAGTCAATTAATTGTCAATAATCCATTTAAATAGGATACGCCATATATATATTTGTAAAAAAAATTAACGAAATATCTAACAAATCTCAACTATTTATACTAAGATATAAAAATAAATCTCAATTATTTATACTTAGAGATAAAAACAGATCTCAGCTATACCTAACAAATCATAATAAATAAATAAATTTACTAAATATTATTCAAATATAAATACATGTTCATTTACATTGTTTCACAAGATATTCAAACATGACGGATGCATTCAAAGATAACAAATGCATTCAAGGGGAATAAGAATAAAGGAAAAACAATTTCAACTCTAAATAACAGTTGCACGTATAATTTATGATTATTTTTACATACATGCATTTGGGTACAAATATTAATTAACAATGAGATAAAATTTTGTCTCTAATTACAAATATTTAAATAATTACAAATATTTAAAGTTGTTTTTGTGATTAACAATGTGAAGGGGACTTAGAGTTTAAAGTTTACTTACAAAAAATTTAGTTATGCATTTTTTAATACTAAATGTATTAATTTAAAAAAAATAGACCGCACAAAGTGTGGGTACTAAATTAGTATTTTTAAAAATTGAAAACACTTGCATAAGTTTTTTTAAAACATCTTAAGTAGCAATTTCATTATCTAGTCAATAACTTCTATGATTTTATACTTATTGCTTAAAATCACTACTATGAAATTATTTTAAAAAAATGGTTAATATGTTGTATAATTTCTGAAGTAATATATGCAACAGCTTACATGTTCTATTTCACTTCTCAAAGTGACGAACGATGAAAAGAGTTGAATCACCAAGGACAGCATACCTGTCATCCTTGAATTGATAAATAAAGAACGACCATTCCGGAGTTCGAACCGGGATCTATGACTATTATCCACAAGTCCTTTCCGGTGAGATGCAAATTTATATAGGCCCAGTTGATGCTTTATCATTATAATACTACAATACAAACTTCACCAAAATATCCTCCAATTCACCCACCCGACCACAAATTGACAACGCCAACCCACCCTACCCCAACAAATAAAATAAAATAAAAAAAGAAAAAGAAATGAAAAAACATACATCTATACCACCAGATGACTCCTCTCAACTCATCCACATCTGCAGTCTCTCTGTACCAAGAAATCAATTACAAAGTTTGAGGACCATCCGATCATCGGTCAGAGCAGATCTGTACTCCCAAATGGGTTGGTTGTTTGGTGGGGGTGCACATCGGGGTTGGGTGATCCAAATTGCCCAAACCCAGCATCACCAAACGGGTTGGCTGGTCCAATGGGAAGATGCTGCTGTGGCTGTGGCTGGGAGTAAGGGGCTTGGTAGGGGCTGAACGGATTGATCTGCTGTTGCTGTTGCTGCTGTGGCACAGTGGCCATTTGAACTGCCACTGGTGCTGAGATGTTATTTGACATTGCAAAAGGGTCTTGCACTTCGAATGGGTTTGGCGCTGGTGCTCCATACATGGGCTGGTGCTGGTTGGCCCTGTAGGCAGCTTCATCATATAAACTGCTCAGTATTAAGGAGTCTAATCCCCCAGCCTGCAAATCAAAGTTCATTCTTCATGAGTCGATAAAACAAGGGGAAAGCGACTACAAGGCCACAAGTACATGATGTGCAGTGTTTACAATGACACCAATAACTCAGCTCACCACCAATTGTATTTGTAATAGGGAATTGTACTACTGTTTGAAGGAAGGATCACATGCACAAGGACACCAACATTCAACAATTTGACATACAATAAATAGATGGTATTTATGGTACACTAGATAATCCATAATTTCCTCTGCGCCAAGCTCCATTGGACAGTAAATTCAAACGGCTGTTAATTGGCCAGTGAAAATAAGGAAAAAGAGGGAAGAAGATACCAAATAACAGATGGATAGTACATGATATTTGCTCAAATGCAGTGGTCTAACAATGCCAGTCAGCTTGGCAAACCGAGGAAGGGGTGATAGCTCAAAATCTGAGCAGCATTCATAATCATAAAATGCAAGGACTGGTTCAAACAGAAGGTAGGCATTTAACAAAGAAATCTACTACTATGCAGTTTCACATCTTTTTAAAAGTTGATAACAAACAAATAAACAATAGCTTAAGGACATTTTGTAGATCCCCTTTTATGAGGTATACAACACTGTTGCTTTTAGCCTTTAGAAACTGAAAAGTAACAGAGCAGAAGTGGTGGGTGTTCCTTACCAGTTTCCGTTCAACAGGAGCAGAAATATCACTGCTTGGAGTAGTGACTAATGCAAGTTCCCATCCAGCAGGGTCATAGTCCTTCAATGCAGCAGCCCCGGAATTTGAAGGTGAAGCAGTATCTAACAACAGAAAATGGTTCATTACATTTGTTTTCCTTATCATTCCAACTTACCTTTCAATATCAAGATATATTGCAGAATCTGAAAATTCTAAAATGGACCAAAAAATTCCTACCTGTTGACACTATTGCTAATGCCAAAGCATTGCTGTCCTCTATCGCTGATGCATTAGGAGAGATGTCATTCAGTCCCTGAAAAGACCAAAAATAGAAACAAAGGGTTACACTAATTACAAGGACATGTGTACATCTATGTTCGTTTTTTATGTCTAAGTCTCACTAATGAATGCATACTTCGTATTCTTTCTCTGGAACCATTCCATTTTACTATTGGTTCAACACATCTCCTTTTTGTTTTTCTTTATCTACTTGTTTCTTCTTTCAGTTTTTTGTTCACCTCATTCGGAGGTGGGAGGAGACGCGGGTACTTTGTGCATTGTGCATAGATATAAGAACCCATAAGAACCAAGACAATTACCAGAAGATCTGTTGGTTCCATATTGTTTGCAGGTGCAGGAGTAGCTGCCTCAATATCAGAATCAGTGACATTGTCTGGGACCTCTGGATGGGGTTCTTCAACGGTTGATTTATTGTCATCATCAGGTGCTGATTGATCAGGATGGTATGTCAGTTGAAGTCTCTCAGGAAATTCCTAGTTGATGAAGAGAACGATGTTTAATGTAAACATAACATTTATTGCAATATTGCAAAAAGACGAGGATTTATTCAAAATAATACATATTCTGTGCTTTATTTCAACAACAGGACTTACCAACTGCTGGCTCGGAACAGGGACAACTCTTGGTGCTTCCCTAATATATTCTTCCATAGTTGCAAGAAAAGTTTGTGGTGGCTGAAAAGATGTGTAAAATGAATAAATGATTCATATTTATACAAGTCCATGGAAAAGGATAAAATGTTAAAAACAATATAAGATCTTAACGCAGAAGTTTACTTCTCTTAGAACTGGAAACTGGAAATTTCTAGCAAGCTCCAATCCCTTGCAAACTTCATAAAAATCGGAAAGACTTCCTGCCTGAAAACAAAATATCTTCAGTAAGCATACACAAATATTTACATCTCTATCACAATTTGATTTATGATTATATAATCGAGGGTTCGCATATTTTCAATGGTTTCCAACTAACTTAACATTATCTTTACCTGTTGCCCAGCTCTCCTGTATACTTCAAGGGCTTTTATGGCTTCATGCCTTGGCATTTCAAAAAACTGCAACCAGATTCAATAGATTCTGTTATCTTAATTCCTAGAATATGCACTTTAGATACAATACAAACCAAGTTTACCTTATCAACCAAATTTATAATTCCATCATTAATAGCACAATAGAGTTTAAAACTCTCCTTCAATACCTGCAACAAGTTGAAGCATTAACCAATTATCTTTCGGAATTCAAACAAATCATGCACTGTGATCATTAAGAAAGATGCCAAATTTATTTTTATATTTTCTTTTAGCACATGATAAAAGGTAAAATTTCCGACAGTAATAAAGGATACCATTTGCCCACTTCACTTAAACAAAAGCTACAACAGTAAGAAACATAAATAATAGAACATTAATGTAAACCTAATTGAATAAGTATAAAATTAAGGTGAAAGATGATTCAATACCAGGGCAAGCGCGTACTGTATCACATAATTTCCCACAGCAGCTCCTTCTGGCTGAAAGGTGAAAGCAGTCTCAATATTTTTATCCAGATTTACCAATGCAAACATTGATGCAATGATACATGTATAAGCGTACCGAAAGGCAACACTAGAAGAAACTACAGCACAAATACTGCTATTCAACAACACATGCTGCAAAATATATACCCGGCATCCCACGAGACGGTATAGAAGTTGCTGCAATGATGGCAATTGATCCAACAGTTGCTCACTGTCCAAATCCCTGGTCCTGCTGTAACCCTATTTTTGGAATTGGAAACTTTGGATTAAAAATATGCATAGCATATAATAAAGGAAAAAACAAACCCCAATTCATCGACTTCACTTAATTTTGACGGTCAGTCCAGATAGAATGACAGTGTATCCTTTTTACAGTTCACAGAGCTGTATCTAGGCAAAAGGAAGAGTGAAATTGTCCAAATAATAAGACCCTTGGAAGTTAGAATTGCATCCCAGTTGATACAGAAATTTAAGTACGACCTTGATACATAATTGAAAGAATAAAACTATAATTTCATGCATAAGATATTGTACATATTAAAAAAAAAATTGTTTCAATGTACGTATTAAAAATTGATAATGAAATAAAAATAGGCCAATAGCATCACCCAAAAGACTCCCAAGTGGTGACATCTTGTTGATGGCAGAAGCTACATATTTTATTCTTCAGTTACAATACAAGGATTATAAATAATTTAAGGGTAACAAATACTCCATACAATACCATATCTGGCCCTTCAGAAGGCCTAGGTAATCGCTCAGCCTCAATGTCATACTTCAAAATCCTGAAGCATTCAAGCCGTTCTTCCATGAAAAGGGCATAAGTGCGTACCCAAGCAGAGCAATCCCAGGCTGAGTGGTTCAAAATCATACAGTATTCCATTAAGAACTCAAGAAAAAAAATTATCATTTAAAACCAAAGATCAAATGATGCATTAATGCATGTTAAGTATGCAGGGAAGTGGCAAGATTAAAGTAGAGCAGAAGTAAATAATCAGATAATAAGACCTACCAATAGGGCTCGAGTCATCTTTGAAATTAGAGAGTTGGGGAATAAGTCCACGTTGTGAGAAGTTTAGAAGTTCCTCCCTGAATGTTGGGTCACCTTCCCTCAATAACCTGTGGATAACTATTAGTGTTTTCAATGCCACCTGTCCAATAAAAAAATAGGTTTAGAATAATACACCAGAAAAATGGTGAATAAATTGTAGATAATCTTATAGATGAGAAGGAAAAATTGCCCTGTGTAATAACTAATAACTACTACGATAAATAGTCTTAACACTAACCATGAAAAAGAAGAAAAACAATTTGTCACCATTCACTCATTCAGATGTATATCAATAAAAAAATCTCCTGTAAATTAGCCACCAACCAAATCCAAAATCATAAAAGTACAAAGAACAAAGAAACAACAGGCGAGTAGCCAAAGGAGTATTAAGTAAATTTATCATTGCACTTGTACAATGTGGCTAAAGGGGAGGCAAAGCGAGCAGTTGCTAAGGCTAAAGACAGGTATTTTGAGAGTATGTACAAGGCCCTTGACGAGAAGGGAGGGGACCGAGTTCTCTATCGCTTAGCTCGACATAGAGAGAGGATGAGCAGAGACATCGACAGTGTCAAATGTGTCAAAGATGAGAGTGGTCTAGTGTTGGTTGATGATCAGCAGATCAAGAGACGATGGCAGAGGTACTTTTCAGATTTGCTCAATGAGGAGTTTGTCTCATCGGATTGGAGTTCCGGTCCATCGGAACGTATCGAGTATGGATTCCACCGGCGTATTTCAATAGAAGAGGTTAAGGAAGCTGTCTGTAGGATGAAGAACGGTAGAGCTTCGGGCACAGACGATATCCCAGGGGATGTTTGGAAATGGTTAGGGGCCAAAGGGTTGGTTTGGCTTACTTCGCTTTTCAATACAATCCTAAGGTCAGCTAAGATGCCTGCGGAATGGAGACTTAGTAAATTGGTCCCACTCTACAAGAACAAGGGGGATGTTCATTGTTGCAGTAACTACAGAGGAATCAAGCTGCTGAGTCACACGATGAAGTTATGGGAAAGAGTTGTAGGAGTCAGACTTCAGAGATTGGTCAGCGTTTCCGAGAATCAGTTTGGCTTCGTCCCGGGCAGATCAGCAGTGGAGGCTATCCACCTGCTTAGGCGTTTGATCGAGATGCACATAGACAGGAAGAAGAATCTGCATATGGCCTTCATTGATATAGAAAAAGCATACGATAAGGTTTCGAGAGGGCTACTTTGGAGTTGCTTGGTAGAGAAGGGAGTGCCGGGGTCGTATATCAGAGTCATCAGGGATATGTACGAGGGTTCGCTGACAAGTGTTAGAACGCCATGTGGTGATTCTGAGTATTTTGAGGTTCGTGTGGGGCTTCACCAGGGTTCAACGCCCAGTCCGTTTCTTTTCACTCTAGTTTTGGATACTCTTTCTGCTCCACTCCAAGAAGAGGTTCCATGGTGCATGCTGTTTGCTGACGACATTGTTCTTGTGGACAACTCAAGATCGGGTTTGGATCGCAGACTAGAAAACTGGAGAGAAGTGTTGGAGTCTAAGGGATTCAGAATGAGTAGGTCCAAAACCGAGTATGTTCAGTTTCATTTTGGCACTGACAGGGACCCAGGGGCATCAGTTTCATTGGGGGACGTTATTGTCCCAAGGAAAGAGTATTTCAAGTACCTTGGGTCGTACGTCCAAAGTGATGGGGGTGTCGACAGAGATATCGAACATCGAGTCCAGGCGGGATGGCTGAGATGGAGAAGAGCGTCAGGGGTGCTATGTGATAAGAAAGTTCCGACTAAACTGAAAGGGAAGTTCTACAAGGTTGCTGTTAGGCCGACCTTATTGTATGGTTGAGAGTGTTGGCCCGTCACCAAAGCTCAAGAATAGAAGTTGGCAGTGGCTGAGATGAGGATGTTGCGATGGATGTGTGGGCATACGAGACTTGACAGAATCAGAAATGAAGACATTAGGAGCAAAGTTGGAGTTGCAAGTATTGTGGACAAGCTGAGAGAGTCCAGATTGCGGTGGTTTGGGCACGTTCGGCGGAGACCTCGATCGGCGCCTGTTCGTAGGTGTGAGAGTTTGGAGTTTGGAGCTATTTGTAGGGGTAGAGGTAGACCGAAAAAGAGTTGGATGGAGGTTATTAGGCAGGATCTTAATCTGCTCAACTTAGGGCTGATCAACCGGTATGGACCGGACCGGACATTCCGGTCCCGGTCCGATCCGATGGACCGTAATTTTTGGAAACTTGGACTGTGGATCGGACCGGGACCGATAAATATGATCCCGGGTTTTCCGGTCCGCGGACCGTAAAGACCGTTTGTACCACAATTTTAAATAAAGTCATTATATTACCTAATAAAACAGATCTATATCTATGGGCCGGTATGGGCAGCCTCATATATAAATTTTTTGGCCCAATTATACTTCAAGCTTGAAACCTTTAGTAAACAGTATACCCTAATTATTTCTTATTAGTCATTACTACTGCCGCCGTTGTTTTGCTTTGTTCTTCTTGCAACCTTGGTTCACTCATTCTACTGTGCTTCACTTCTTCTCCCTAATTCTTTATCAATACTAATGTCGCCGCCTATTTTACTTTGTTCTCAACCTTCGGTCACTAGTTCTTCTCGTCTTCTCCCTCTCCTTTGTCGTGTCCTTGCAACCTTCTTTCCCTCGTTTTTCTCTGTTTCTTTACTTCTTCTTCCTCTCCTTTGTTTTTGTTTCTCACTGAGCTCTATGACGTTTTTGTTTTTGTTTCTCCTTTGTCTTTGTTTTTTTTTTTTTTTAACATAACATAGGTTCCGGTCCGAACCGGAAATCCCGGTCTGGTCCCGGGTTTGGACCGGAACCAGGATTTGAAAATATATTGGACCGTGGACCAAACCGTAATATTCCGGTCCGATCCAAAGACCGTAAATTCCGGTCTGGTCCCGGTCCGATCCATATTTTGCCCAACCCTAGCTCAACTTATCGGAAGAATTGACTTTGGACAGAGACCGTTGGAGGAGGGCTATTCGGGCTTCGGATGTGTAGTAGTACTAGGCTGGGGTTTTGTTCTATTGTGGTTGCTTTTATTCCGCCTCCCTCTTTGCTTCTTCGTGCCTCTTTGTCTACTGTTTAGCGTGCTTTGATGGGATTGATATGTCTACTATTTTGGGTCTATCGGAAACACTCTCTCGATGTATTCTAGACCCTGCTTAATTGCGGGATTTACTGGGTAGTTGTTGTTGTTGTTACTTGTGCATATGTAATAGCACGATCATTAACCTCCTGGAAAGTGAAATAGTTTCAATTTTCATTCTGAAATAATTTCCATTTCCATTTTGAAAAAAGAAAATTCAAAAGCATTACACTAGAGAGCAGAGGAATCACAGGAATGTTGGCAAAAAAAAACCACTTATTTGTGCTAAAATTGAAGTATTTACAACTTACAAGCATAAAAAATTAAAAACACAAAACCCGTTCATGGCACTTTCCTTTATGTTCATTTAGGTTTGTTATTGTCCTCTTTCTCTTTTCAACTTTGGGTCTTTCATAACCCCCTCTCGATATAGTCGGAGAAAGAGTGCGTACATTTTTACCCTCAAGACCCTACTCTCAGCGGGGAAAAACTGCGATTGTTGTTGTCTCAGCTAATGTCAATTAGTTGAAGTTGATTCATAGATGAGCCTTACACGTAATTTCAAGAATATTTCTATCTTACTAAACTTTTTAGAGGGTTGCACTTGCTCCCCCGCCGTGATTGAAAGAAAATGGATAAGAGGCTCCTTTGTAAACCTAAAAGTTATCATCCTGACCCATTACAATTAGATGAAAGGATGTTTCACAATGGATTACAGTGAGTAAAAATATGATAATGACATGAAATGATAACAATCACCCCAAATCATTTGAGTTCTAAAAATAAAACTACTTAAAAACACAAAATGAATTAGATAATATGAAAGCAAATGCAAATTCAAAGGGAATAATGAAAGATGTGGAACTGGGCATCTATAATAGACAAGTTAGATTATTAAAAGAGATTTCATGCTACTCATAGAATAATGGCATTTCCAGCATTTTTATCAACAGTTTGCATAGTTTTAATCGAGAAAGGCTCTTCCAAAGTACCCCACACCACAACAGACAAACAACATAAACTGAAACGGAAGACAGAAAACAGGGAGTGCCAACCACAAATGAAAAACCCGTAAAAGACACTGAGGGACAACAAATTCGCACAAAAAAACATATGAACCCTAGAAAGAAAAATGAATACCGTCCAATTCCTCGTCTTGCCTAATCGTCGAGCAAGGGCGTGAATACAATAAGCAACATCAGCCCGAGGCCTAACTGCAGAGGTTGCAATCAAAATTTCTGGAAACAAAAACAAATGCCGGAAAATAGAAATTAGATCAAATCAAAAGGAAAGAAGCAAAATTTGTGAAAGGAAACTGACAGATCTAGTAACGAATTGCAGTAAAAACTCACTTCTCAAATGCCTATCTTTGGGCGGACACTCAACGTGATTCGTGGCCTTGACAATCGCCACATCCAAATCCTACAACCCCTCAACCATAAGCAAAATTATAGGCTCGAATTTGTTAGAAGAAAATCTAAAATCCCGAATCTATCAATTACAAAAATAAAAAGAGGGGGAGAGAGAGAAAGAGAGACCTTGTAGTCGCTGTTGATTTGAGCGAGGCCGACTGTGGTGTGATCTTTGAGCACGCCATATGCTTTTCTCCATGTCTGAAGAGTGGCCATTTGTCAGTTCTCCTCCCCTCCTCCTCGCACGCAGAGATCTATCGATGCGATTCTCCCTCTCTCTCTCTCTCTCTCTCTCGCGGAGTTTCGTACTGTAGTTGTTACTACTAGATTTTATACGGCCCCGTTTGGCATCAGTTATGAACGGAAAAAATTAAATACACCGGTTCTTTCACTCTGTACACTAGTAATCTTCCCAATTCTTTTGACGGTGTACACTAGCAATCTTCCCAATATCTGAGCTCTCATTTGTACTCTTAACTTACTTTTCGGTAGACTCGGGTAAATGCATGTGTGGGTCGGAGTTATGGGCACAGATTGGACTAAGCCCGCTTAACGGGCTGCCCGATTATGCGAGCACAGGCGGCCCGTGAGTACCCGCCAAAATTGCTGGCTAAGTGGCTCAATAGTGAGCACTTGAGAACCGGTTGTTACAGTGTTACAATCATAGGCGGATTTAGGGGGCAAGGGGAGCATCCCCATCCCACCCTATCATACGAATCGCCTATTTTTGTTCTACTCGTCGATAGCTTCATTTTAATATATTATAAGCCTCAATCCGATAACCGAGTAAAAAGTTATAAACGTTTTGAAAGTTAAACACAATTTAATCATTTCAAATGTCCTTTAATAAATCACGATGCTTTTATATTTTATTTCATTTGATATTTTGGTAATATAATTTAACCCAAAAGCTTCGAAACAAGAGGTTATATTACTAAATTCGATAAGAAGTAATTTGGTCCAAAGGCCGAAGGCATTTGGACCAAATACTAACAGTCTGTTTGGCCGGTGGGTATTTTAGGGGAGGGGAGGGATTGGAAATTTAAGAAAGAGAAGGGAAGCCGGTGGGTATTTTAGGGGAGGGGAGGGATTGGAAATTTAAGAAAGAGAAGGGAAGAGAAAGGAAAATTTTTCACTTTCCCATCAAATTCCACCAATTTACTGGAGTGTGAAATCCCATGGAATAGGGTGGTTACTAAAGTTTAAAATCCCTTCCATTCCTCCCAATTGTCAACCCAAACAATCAATTCATTTTCCCTTCTCCTAAAAATCTCATCAAATCTCATCTTCCAAACCGAGTGTAAATGTCCTATAAATTTCCCTTTGCTAGTAAATGGCCAAAAAAATTTAATAATACCAACACTACCCCTGATTTAATATTACCTTATCCACCCGGTCAGATCTGCATCTCCTCTCCCAAATCTCCACGCTCCTCTCCCAAATCTCGTCTCCTACCCCAGACTCTCGTCTCCGACGCTCTCGTCTCCTCCCCCGGACTCCGACGCTCTCGTCTCCTACGCCAGGCTCCTCTCCCAAATCTCCGACCTCCGCCTCCCCTCCCGCCTCCGTCGATCTCGTCTACGGCTTCCCCTACACCGCCCTCCTCATCACCGTCTTCGCTCTCCCATCCAGCGCCATGGCTACCTATCACCATCTTTACTTCCACGATCTTGATCGAGATCATTTCGATTCCTCATTCTAGTCGCTGCTATTCAACTCAGCGCCCTGGCTGCCGTTCCTAATTCGCTGCTTCTCGCTAGCAACTCTCCGATACAGCGCCATGGCTTCCGTTCCTATCACCGTCTTCACTCTCCGATCCAGCGCCATGGCTTCCTATCACCGTCTTCACTTCCACGATCGTGATCGAGATCATTTCGATTCCTCGCTCTCGGCGCTGCGTCCCTGCGGTTCAACTCAGCGCCATCACTGTGGAAGATTGAATTGATTTTCCAGGGTTAAATTGATTCTAAAATTTAATTAGGGATCGATTAAGTGGATTTGAGAGAAGTGGTACGGAATTGATGATGGTGGAGCATTTGACAGTGATATCATTTGTGTTTTTTTCACTTGATGGAAAAGTGATGTAGTTGGTAGTGGATATTGGATAGTAACTTTATTATTGAAATGCATTAACATTTTTATTTTATTTTGGTATGATTGCAACCATGTACAATGTGGTGATATGGCCTTGTTTTTCTTTGGTTACAGTGTCTGCGACCCTGTTTTAATTTTGATTATAGTGTCTATGACCTTGTTTTTGTAGTGGTGACAGTGTCTATGACCCTGTTTTTTTTTTTTTACGGCGAGCCGTAAAAAAAAACTCTTGAAACGAATCTGCCATCAAAAAATTATTTCCATTGTCCTAGGTTTCCCTTTGATTACAGTGTCAATGAACCTGTTTTTTATTTTGGTTACAGTGTCCATGGCCTTGTTTTTCTTTGGTTACAGTGTCTATGACCCTGTTTTTATTTTGATTACAGCGTCTATGATCCCCTTACCCATTTATTTATTAGAGGAGAACTGTCACCACATGTATTTTTGGCTTCTCATTAGCCTCTATAGGGTTTGTGCCTCCCTTGTCTTAGGGTTTTCATTTGATTACAGTATCTTTGACCCTTTTTTCATAGTGGTGACAGTGTCTATAACCCTGTTTTTATTGTGGTTACAACGTCTATAGGGTTTCCTTCGATTACAATATCTATTATCCTATTTTCATAGTGGTGACAGTGTCTATGACTCTCTTAACCATTCATATATTGAAGGAGAACTGTCCACCTAATGTCTTTTGGCTTCTCATTAGCCCCTTTAGGTTTTGTGCTTACCTTTTCCTAGGGTTTTCCATTTGGTGACAACAATCATCTCTTAACGACGTACTGTACTTAACATTTTAGGGTTTAGGGTTTAGGATTGAGCGTTTAGGGCCTTGACCCTAAACCCTAAAGACTTAACCCTAAACCCTAAACCATATTGTACATCACATGTTCTTTTGGCTTCTCATTAGCCCTTTTAGGGTTTATGCTTCCCTTTTCCTAGGGTTTTCCTTTGATTACAGTGTCGATGAACCTTTTTTCTTAGTGGTGACAGTGTTTATAAAGCTGTTTTTATTTTGGTTACATCGTATATAGGGTTTTCCTTTTGATTACAGTGTCTATGACTTTGTTTTTATAGTGGTGACAGTGACTATGACACTGTTTTTATTTTGATTACAGTGTCTACGACTCTCTTACCCATTCATATATTAGAGGAGAACTGTCACCACATTTATTTTGGCTTCTCATTAGCCCTATAGGGGTTGTTCTTCCCTTATCATATGATTTCTCTTTGATTACAGTGTCTATGACCATGTTTTTATAGTGGTGACAGCATCTATGACTTTATTTTTATTATGATGACAACAATAGTTACATTTTTAATTTTTTTAATTGTGGTGACACTACTTTAAAAAAATCTATAAAACTAGAAATTAGAAAATAGAGAAGAACTGTAATCACATGTATTTTGACTTCTCATTAGCCCCTATAGGGTTTGTGCTTCCCATTTCATAGGGTTTTCCTTTGATTACAGTGTCTATGACCATTTTTTCATAGTAGTGACAGTGTCTATGACCTTGATTTTATTTTCGTTACATCGTCTATGACCCTCTTAGGCTCTTACCCATTCATATATTATAGGAGAACTGTCACCACTTATATTTTGGCTTCTTATTAGCCTCTATAGGGTTTGTGCTCCCTCGTTCTAGGGTTTTCCTTTGGTTACAGTGTCTACGACTCTGTTTTTATTTTGATTACAGCGTATATGGCTCTCTTACCCATTCATATATTAGAGGAGAACTATCACCACATTTATTTTGGCTTCTCATTAGTCCGTATAGGGTTTGTTCTTCCTTTATGATATGATTTCCCTTTGATTACAATGTCTATGACCATGTTTTTATAGTGTTGATAGTATCTATGACTTTTTTTTTTTTTATAGTGGTTACAATAGTAGTTACATTTTTAATTTTTTTTATTGTGGTGACACTACTTTAAAAAAATCTAAAAAACTAGAAATTAGAAATTAGAGAAGAACTGTCACCACATATATTTTGGCTTCTCATTAGCCCCTATAGGGTTTGTGCTTCCCTTTTCCTAGGGTTTTCCTTTGATTACAGTGTCTATGAACATTTTTTCATAGTGGTGACAGTGTTTATGACCTTGATTTTATTTTGGTTACATCGTCTATGACCCTATTAGGCTCTTACCCATTCATATATTAGAGGAGAACTGTCACCATTTATATTTTGGCTTCTTATTAGCCTCTATAGTGTTTGTGCTCCCTCGTCCTAGAGTTTTCCTTTGGTTACAGGGTCTACGACTCTATTTTTATTTTGATTACAGCGTATATGGCTCTCTTACCCATTCATATATTAGAGGAGAAATGTCACCACATGAATATCGGCTTCTCATTATCCCCTAGGGTTTGTGCTTCCTTTTTCCTAGAGTTTTCCTTTGATTACAATGTCTTTGAACCTTTTTTCTTAGTGGTGAAAGTGTCTATAAAGCTGTTTTTATTTTGGTTACAACGTCTATATGGTTTTCCTTTTGATTACAATGTCTATGACTTTGTTTTTATAGTGGTGACAGTGGATATGACACTGTTTTTATTTTGATTACAGTGTCTATGACCCTATTTTTATTTTGGTTACAACGTATATTACCTTATTAACAAATATAATAATACTCTATATGGTTGCTAATCGGCAAAATTTATTTTGTTTTCATATTCATTTTGCTTTGTTGGGATTACTTGATAGTTGTATTGGGCTTAGGCCCTGTTGTTTGTTTGAACTCCAGCCCATTATGTTCTTCATCTAGTTTTTCCGGTTTACAATGTGGTGACAAGTGTATTTAAAGGGGTATGTTATGTACACTGCTAATTTTTACTATTTACACCGCAAATCCACCGCATAGGGATGCGGTGGTTTAATAAAATTGTAGCCCGACATACCGCATGTACATGCGGTATGTATGTTGACCGTATGAAAACACCGCATGTATGTGCGGTGGGTTAGGTTTAAACGGAGTCCGTAATACAATAACCCGGTTGGGGCGTAGTTATCCGATACCTACCGCATTGACATACGGTGGTTTAAAAAATACCGCTTCCCCATGCGGTATGTACTTAAATGTGGGTAAAACTCATACCGCATCTCCATGCGGTGTGTTTTTACCGTTGGGCGCAACGGTAACAAATAATACCGCATGGGTATGCGGTAAGTTTTGTTACCGTTACCGCAACGGTAAAAACATACCGCATGGAGATGCGGTATGAGTTTTACCCTTGGGGTCCCCCATTATAAATAGGCGTGGGGGGGCCATTTTTCTGACACACAGAATCTTCTCCAATCTCTTTCTTTCCAAGGCCGACTCGAATCTTCTCCCATTGTTTGATTCCGAGCCCGACTTTTGGATCCATCCATTCCCCGTCCCCATATCTACCACCACTCTATACCCGGGTTTTAAGACGGTGAAGGACAACCGTGGAAAAGCCGTAGCTGATGATGTCGGTCATGTTCGGAGACATCCGTTACAGGTAACATTTAATGTTTATAATAATCAATTTGCTTTATTTGATAATTTGAAGGAAATAGTGTTAACATTTCATTGTTATATATAATGTAGCCGGAGCCCACTATACAGAGGAGGAGGAAGACAGATGTACCGCCACCGCTAGAGACACAGCCTGACCCTACGGTATTGTTACTAGGTGTATGGAAATTGATATCGAATAAGTATATATTTATGTTTTCTTAGGAATTGATAGTATGAGGTTGAAATCATTTATAAACATTTGGAAAATCTTGCAACATTTAGCCAGTCATACGATATAGTATATTTTTCGAGCCATAGGATTTTGACAAATACTAGGTGTAGGGAAATTGAAATCGAATAAGTATATATTTATGTTTTATTATGAATTGTTAGTATTAAGATGATATCATTAATAAACCTTACGAAAATGTTGTCACATTTAGACAATCATACGATATAGTATTGTAATTGAGCGATGGCATTCTGACATATATATTTTACACTACACAGTCTTTGTTGTCGAGAAATTTGGGAGAGAGGGTAGTATTACAATATGCTAGGAGAGCTGCCATTAGGGAGAGGCAGACGTTGCAGGGTGCATCCGTTCCGATGGAGACGGATATCGACGCGGTAGATGATGATACCGCGGCTGCCGTCAGGGAGACCCAGACGTTGGAGGATGTAGTGGATCCTCCGGAGAGGGACACTGAGACGGTAGGAGCTGATACTGGGCACACGTCCCAGTCATCTATAGAGACATATCATAGTCTGATGCAGATTGAGCAGCACTTGATGTCTGACCCAGTGGTGCGGTCGACTCGAGAGTCTGGTCAAGGCGACCAGGGTATTGAGATGCTGGAGGAGTACCTACGAGGGGACCGAGCACGTCATACGGGTGAGCACTTGCAGACTGGAGCTGAGAGAGTGGTAGAGGAGGTGCAGACTTATCCTGACAGTTATCGGGACTACTTTGGGACTCAGTTTGTGAGCGAACAATTGAACTCGTATGACGACACGGCACCTATGTTCGGAGATGTGGGTGCCGAGACGAGTCATGCTCGAGGTGGCGACCAGGAGCCATGGGCTGTTGCGCGGATAGATTTTGCGTCGTTCACCCCGGTTGGTTCTACGGGTGTAGGGAGGACGCCTGGGAGTCAGCATGCGGCTCCATCGTTGACGCCGAGGATCGCCGAGCCTGAGCCGATCATTGAGCTTCAGCTTGCGACGCCGAGGACTGCCGAGCCTGAGCCGATCATTGGGCTTCAGCTTGCGACGCCGCCGATTGCCGGGGGGCATGAGTCAGCTGGACCTTCGAGGCATGTGTTGCTGGATATTGGAGGAGACGAGCAACATGATCCGATGTATGGGGCATCTGACGATGTTCGTCAGGATATGGGAGGAGATCAGGCGGCACAGCCCCTTGTCCGTGCAGTGCAGAGGAGGCGAAGACAGCGTGGAGAGAGCAGTAGGGCAGGAGGTGATGGGCAGCATGGCGAGGCTAGCAGGACGGGGGCCACTCGGGCTGCTCAGTGGGTTCTGGACGGGGGGCCACTTTCAGTTTCCCTTCTGAGAGACTACGAGACGCACATTGCACAGGCCATTTGGAGACAGGAGGACGAAGCCTTGCGTAGGGGTGTGCGTGCGCAGAGACGAGGGCAGTCGATGGGCCGTGTAGAGGCGTTGTTGGAGGTCGATGGACATGAGTCCTGGTTTCCCGCAGTGCGTGAGATTGGGTTCTGGGACCTCAGAGATTTCGATTGGGATCATGTGGATCACACTCTGATCGGGGCATTTGTTGAGCACTGGCACCCCGAGACGAACAGTTTTCACTTCGCATGGGGAGAGATCACCATCACACTGCACGATGTGCTCTTCATACTTGGTCTTGGTTTGGACGGAGAGGAGTGTATTCAGGTGGATGATGTTCTCGGCTGGAGGGAAGTAGTTGGGGAGTATTACGGCTTGACTCAGAACGAGCGGAGGAGCGCATGGGACCATGGAGGCCCTACTGTTCAGCTCCTCCTTCAGAAGATAGCCCCGATGCGACAGCGGGTTCGAGATGGCGCGCCACTTGAGCATGATATGGAGTGCATCTTGGGTGTTGTGATGGGTATGATTGCGACTGCGACCTTGTTCATCGACAAGTCAGGCGGAAGATTGCGTCCGGAGGTGATCCGTAGGTTTATGGACGCAGCGCAGGTGTCGCATCTTTCTCTAGCTGCAGGGGTCTTGTCGTGCTTGTACCGGGGATTGGGCGAGGCGACTCGGGAGTTGGCCAAAGACATGGACGGTTGTACAAAACTATTGGAGGTAAGACATTCGTTCTGTGATTATTTATTTTAGAAGTTCCGTAACTAGCTTATAATGGCTATGTTGCTAATAGTATTGTTCCTTTGTAGGTGTGCATATGGTTGCACTTTCCGGTGTTCAAGCCCGGCATGACGCTCGATCGGAGGCTAGCTCGGGACCCGCGACGCGGGGTGAGGTACGTCCTGGGGGCGACACCATTTTCCAGTACGGTCACCCGGGATGATAGGCCTCGCATCGAGCGATTGGATGTTCTGCGGCGGAGGCTGGATGAGATGACAGTCGACGAGGTACGAACACAATTTATATCCGCACTTACATTTGGCATACTATATACCAGATTGTAGTCGTAATAACAATTTCTATTCCATTGCAGATCGAGTTCATGCCATTTGGTAGACACTTGGATTTTGATGGAGATCTGCGTCTTTCGAGATATAGGGGCACCATTCGGTGGTTGTTCGAGGAGGAGCCGTATATGCCGGACCGTGTGCTGCGACAGTTTGGTCGGGTTCAGCACATTCCCGCTGATCCAATCAGGCCTGCCGTAGTGCTCAGACCGAAGTCCGCCAAGTGCAAGAAGGAGGCGACCTTCCACCCAGCTGACAACCACTGGGCGCACAGGTTCGATCATCTTTTCCCCATGGAGGAGTACCGCGATTACACTGCCGAATTTGCTACATCCGAGACGTGGACCAATCGCGACGATCTCCTACAACATTGTCGTGGCATAGCAGTAAAGCTTAATATGGTTTTGACAATCAAGCGTTCTTGGGCGAGCACTCCTACAAGGCGTGGAAGTCTATTGCTCGCATGTGAGAAGTACGGCCAGTACACTCCCCGTAAGAGACAGCGAGTAGCCGGAGATGATGCAAGCGGGAACACGCAATCCAGCATTTTGGTACGACCACGACGAACAGGTGCGCCTACATTTTCAATATAAAATTCATTATACCCGTAATTTGTTTAGGGATAACGATTTCCAACTACGATTCACACTTATCTTTTAGGGTTGAGGCTGCTCATTCTGTGTTGAAAAAGACCTTAAACTCTGCAGTCGGTGATTTCACTCACGTGATAAACACAATCGATCTCATGATGTCGGATCAAATTTGGGAGGTGAAGAATACATTGGGGAGAGCGAAAAACACCTGGCCTACTGACTCCCACGACCTATAGATTTTCGATCGAATTCGGAATATTGTGTCGAAGGAATGTTTCAACTTGTTGTTCGAAATCTACACAAAGATGGAGGCCGAGCCACCGTCGCAACCATGCAGAGATGCCTATTGGAGGGACGTCTACGGTCTTCCATGCACACATGACATGCAAGCTTATCGAGACACGCAGATACCCATCAGACCATCCCAGATACATAATTTTTGGAAGCAATTGGATTTCAAGAGGCCTCATGTGGACAACGTCCAGGATAACACTCCACTCAGCATATCTGATGTGGACATGTCGCGCATGATCAGTTTGTTCCAGAGCGGAGCTATGGACGAGGATACTCGTTGGAGAATCGCTTCGGCATTCAACGACGGGGATCGTCCGTCCCAGACACCGTTGACCACCCCTGACCCGGAGGACCGTAGACCGCCCGGGAGACCGAGGACTCGCCACCCCTGTCAGACGAACCCTCTACCTTGGGAACGTGAGCGTGCTCGGGCTCAACGCTAGGAAGATAGACAGGCGACCACTGGATCCGCACGAGGGCGAGGCCGAGGTCTGGGTCAACCGGCATCAAACGAAACAGATGACGTGGAAGGTACTGAGGAGGCCACTGGGTCCAACGACATTGCCATCGACGACCCTCCCAGGGGCCGAGGAGTAGGCAGAGGTCGAGGACGGGGTCGTGGAAGGGGACGTGGACGAGGTCGAGGTCGATCGGCGTCGGAGCAAGCTCCGGAGATTGTAAGTGACATTCCAACACCAGCACCTACAACGCTTCCACCACAGAATCTACCTCGAGTAGAATTCAATTGGGGCACTGACAACGTCGACGAATTCATGATTACTTTCGTACGAGCCGTCACAAATGTTGCAGGTGATGGTCATTGTGGGTATAGGTCTTTAGCTTGTCTTCTCAACTTGGGACAAGACGCATGGCCTCGAGTTCGACGAGAGCTGGCCGTTGAGTTGCAGGTGCATTCATATCGGTACCATTACTATCCGGCCTTACAGGAGCTCATCATGAGGGTCAACTATTTCGGCACGTGTCATGATGCTACGTATTGGATGGAGATTCCGATCATGGGCGAGGTGTTTGCCACGCTTCACCAGCGTCCTTTGGTGATTTTGTCACAGACGATGCCTATGTTATGCCTACCTCTGTACGCCACCGGTGGCCCGTCAGTACCGGCCTATGAGGAGCTAGATGGAATAGCTTTAGTCGGCAACAGCAACCATTTCGTTCCGGTACGTTTCGTATTTCATATTCATTAATTTGTTACTGTTTTGTTTCTCTTTTCTAACATCAATATTAACCTTTTATTCACAGATTTGGTTGTTGCCTGGTTCACCTCTTCCTCCAGTCTATGTCACATGGACACGACATCACGATCGCACTGTCGACGGATTGCACGATATAGAGCTTACCGCCGTCGTGATGGTGGCCGTCCCCTACCGTATTAGCATTTCCCACTTTCTGATTTCATTTTTCGAACTTCATATGTTCAATTGGGTTGTATCTTTGTCTATTCCATTTCACAACAGAACTCCATATTTTCGTCATCGCTTATATTTATCCCACTTTCGTTTTATTAATCTTTCTTTTCAATTGAACATATGATTTTTTCCAGATCACGGCGTTTATTACAAGTTAATTCCACTATAGTAGAATATAACATTGCAGATGTCCATGGATTGTACGATAATCATCTTTCTTTTCAATTCAACACATGATTTTTTCAAGTGCTCGACGTTTATTACAAGTTCATGCCATTGTAGATGTCCATGGCCTGTACGATAAATTCTTAGTGTCGGCAAATACCGCATACCCATGCGGTGGAATGCGGTCCCTATCGGTCCCATCAGCTGCTCCGAATAGTTTCGCGCAAATCGGGTTATCCGATACCTACCGCATGGGTATGCGGTGCCGTGTGAACGTAACGGGGTGCTTACCGCATGTATATGCGGTATATCTCTATACGGAGTCTAGTACCGCATGGGTATGCGGTGACCTACCGCATGTATATGCGGTAGGTCGTTGACCGTCATTAGAATGTCATTAACTCACCGCATATCTATGCGGTGATTAGCGGTGGAAATAGTAAAAATTAGCGGTGTAGATATCGTTTCCTGTATTTAAATAAACCATTCTATATTTATATAGCTTTCATAGTAGCTATGGTTTCCAAATAAAGCTTTCATATTGTCACCACTGCTGATCCTAATTATTATAGCTTTCACACAGTAACTTGGCCGATTCTATCAACTACTCAAGATAAAGATAATTCGATTCCATCCGGATCCAATTTTATATTCTCCATTCCCTGATTCTTTTTCTAATCAAAGGAATCGACACCATCTTGATTCTCCATTAGTTTCACTATTTCCATTGTTTGAGATTTCACCTTGTATTGCAGGCCTCGCGTACGGACATCGGCGTCATCTACAAGTCCGCCGACCCCGCCGCTCACACCCGCCTCTCTGATCTCTACCACATCCTCAAGTCCAACGTCGACGTCCTCAGCCTCATCCAGGTCAGCCTCACCCTCTCCGACTGCCACGACAACCTCCCCGACCTCGGCACTGCCTTCCGCTACATCTCCACCTCAAACCGCCCCAATCCGAGATGAAACCTATGCCGGTGGAGCAACCTAAGCTCCTTCGATCTGATATTAATTCCTTCAAATCCGAGATTCGATTCCACCATCGACGAAGCCGAGTAACCACATCTTCTTCCTGATCGTCACCATGGAATTCGCCGAGATGTTGTAGGACGTCAAGCGGCGGCGCCGATATGCTGTAGGCCGGCTTCGGACAGGGAGGACGTCAAACGGCGGCAACAACGATGAAGATGGTGGTGGTTGTCGGCGATGGGTGATGGCGGTGAGAGCAGTGAGGGCAATATCTGTTTTAATTTGGGGGAGAAGGGGAAGAAATAAGGCAGGGGTAAAATTGGAAAAAGTGGAACTCACCTAATATTGTAACCCTTTTGTCCTATGATTTAAAATTTGGTCCCCAAAAGTCCACTTAACAAAAAACCCCATTCGATAATTATATAAGAAATTACGCAAGTTTAAAGTTTGTATATCTTGTTACACGTTATTGCATGCTAAGAGAACAACAAGTTATATATTGACTTCGTAGGTTTCTGACAATATATTTTTAGACGAAAAGAATGTTGTTATAGATTAAAATGACATCATTTTTTTGTTTAAAAGGAAAAAAATATAAAACAACTAATGACACAGTTTTAAAATAAAACACCGGTGTTTTAAAAGAAATATATTGTGTTTTTAACTAAAAAAAATGTTGCATTAAACTAAAACATCACCGTTTAATCTAAAATATCATGAGTTTGGTTCGCTAAACTATAGAAAAATCTATTAAAGAGTGAATCAACAATTTATAGAAAACACCCCCTCCCCGATAAAGTTCTAGCTCCATTCCTGGTTATAGTGTTATAGCAGCTCATACTTAAATAGGAAAAAAAAGAGTTGTTGTGTTGTTATTGCTGAGTAGTGAATACGGAGTAATTTACAACTGCAAAATGACAAAATGGAGAATAAAAATATCATATTAACATCCAACACTTGTTCAATGCTGACACAATACCATATTACCATCCAACTTATTTTATTATAATAAGTTGTTGTGTTGCCCAACACTCACAAAATATATATATATATATATATATATATATATATAGACCTGTCAAAACATAACCCGACCCGGTGACCCGACCTGATCGACCCGAAATATTTCCGACCCGAACCCGAAAAATTCGACCGGAATTTTTTTTTTGACCCGAACCCGAAAAACCCAAAATTTTCCGGGTAATCTGGGTTTCGACCCGGTGACCCGATTGACCCGGTAATTTTGACCCGATTTATCCGGTGACCCGATTGACCCGGTTGACTTATAATTATATATAATTAATTTTTTTATATATAATTAAAATTTATCACAAAATTATCAAATATTGACTTTTTTAATATAAAAAAGAAAATATTGACAAACCCGAAATCGACCCGAACCCGACCCGAAACCGGATCAAACCCGAGTTCGAGTCAATCCGAAAAACCCAAAACCCATTTTACCCGAGACCCGTTTTACCCGAAACCCGAATGACCCGTTTGACAGGTCTAATATATATATATATATATATATATATATATATATATATATATAATGTAAAGGCCCGGATTTTTAAATAATAAATAATATAAATGGATTTAAGACGAAAAAATAATAAGAACAAAATAAAATAAAAATTCGCATATTTCAAGAAAACTCGTCTTTAATTTCCTAAATCGAAATTGAAATCCTTAAAACAAGTTCCGGCATTAATAAATTAAAAATTTAAAATAACGTTCGGATTTCATTTATTAAATTCGGATTTAGAAAATTGAGGAGTATTTTTAAACGCGCCGGGATAAAGTCGGGTGAACGGGTTTTGGGATTTATTTTCGGGTATTTTGAAAGTCAAATTTGAGACCCATTTGTTTCCCCTCTTTCTTCCATCCGATTTCAAGGATGCAGGTAGGTTGCAGCATCTCTTTTGTCCTCTTCCCTTCTCTTTACTTTTGATTCCATATCAATTCAACTAATCCCCTCTCCATTGGGTTCAACAGTAGGAGCAGACCTCCTTTTGTCCGTTTCCCTTCTTATATGAAGGCTCAGCCAGCTACAGCCTCTCCCAGCTTGCATTTCCTGAATTGAGACAACCTTATCTCCTCCCTCACCCACCCTTGTCCTCCTGTTTTGGCAAAACCAACCTGTCTTTGTCCTATTTCAGTGCAGGACCACCCCTCTTTCTTCTGCCTTTGATTTTCAAAGAGCTACAGCCCCCAATTGTTATACAAAATCACACAACAACTCCCTTCCTCCATCTCCACTCCCCTCTATATTCCAATGAACCCAAACCACCATCACCTTCACTCTCCTCCTCGTTAGCCACCTTAGTCGCCGTCGCCGTCGAGGCGTGCAGCGCCGCCCACGACTCCTGTTCTACCGAGGAGAAGAAGACTCGCGCATCCAAGCCCCTCTTCCTCCTCCTTCGTGTCCGAGCCGAGCAGTAGCAGCAGCCACTTCCTCGGATGACCAGCGCAACGACCAAAAGCGGCGACGATCCCACAGGAGCCCCGCCGTCCGCCGGAGATCCCAAAAACGAGCCCTTCCAGCCCGGTTTTCTGAGCAAGGTTCGTTTATGGTTAAAGCTCGATTCCGAAATCGAATCTCTTTTCAAACTACCCCTCACTCGTCTCTATTCGTCCTAGGCCACTACGGTGTCGATTCCGCCTCCGACAAGCCAAATCGAGTCCGATGACCGTCGAGTCTCGCAGCCCCCCCCCCCCCCTCGGTGAGATTCTTCTTTCCTCGATTGTTCTTGTTCGATTGCTTTTCTCGTTCCAAGGGTATCGGAAAAGAGTGAGAGGGCGAGAGCTGCCTGGGAATCCCTTTTTCCTCTTCCTATTCCTTCGTTCTTCTCTTCGGCGGAGACGGAGCTCTGTTCTGATGATTGGGAGAGGCGATGTTCCTCCTTTCTTTTCCTCTGGACGGGTAGTGGGCCTGTTTTCGGGTTCAAGGCAACCGGTTTCCTTTTTTTCTCTTTCCTTCTTTTTCCTGGGAACCGGTTCTTTTAAATGGGAATGAGTTTTGGGCTTGTTTTGTTGGGATTGGGCCTAATTTTCCGGGCCCTTTTCTTCTTTTAATTTGGGTTCGGGTTGGAGCTTGGGCCGGGTTTCAGAATTGGGCATTCGGGCTTGGGGTTGGGCTTCATTTGATTTGGGCTGCTGATTACCTAATAAGTTGAATGGTCAAATGGGTCATGTATTAATTAGTTATATAGTACCACGTAATTGCTATAACTTATTCATGATATATTATAGATGTCATATTATATGAACTGAATCTTGTTATATTATTCTGTTTGGAAAATATAAATTCTGAAATTTTGATTATTCGCTTTAAAGGATTTTGAAATAATATTACTAAGATATGTGTTTTGTGATGTTTAAATATGTACTTCTAGGGATTCTAAAATGATTTATTGGCTTGGATTGTAATTATGATTTGTAAAGGGGATTTAATGTTGATATTTTATTTAGTTAAGCATTTTTGATAAATTATTTAAAGGAGATTTTGAGTTCGGAAATATCTTTTAAGGATTTGTTGTTTGGAAACCGAAATGCCGGAATATTTCTATAATTGGATTTGAGAGATTTATTTTAAGGTTTAAATGATTGATGTCGGGATTTCACCAAGTATAATTTGAGAAATCATTTTGAATATGGGTTGACTTAATTTGAGATTTAAGAGGTTGGAAAATATGGTTGATATGATTTTATCAATGGGTTTGATTGGAAGAATGATTTGGTTGATGTTGATCGTATCGGAAAGGTTTTGGGAAATGGTTTTACTATCGATTGGTTTTAAGGATATTGAGAACTTGGGTTCGTGTGTGTATGAATGTGAGTCCGGTAGCTTATGAAAATGGCTTGATGATAGGTGTGTGTTGCTTTTGGATTGCTTTGGACTTGCATTGGGCCCTTGCTTGTGTTATATTGTTGTTTTGCATCTTCAGGTAAGTCTCTTCGGAGCTTACTCAGATTGAATAGAGCTATTCCCTACTTTAGGTGCATGATATACTAGGTGCTTGCATTCATGATCAGCATGCCATGTAGTACCATGCTAGGTTGCATCGATCGTTGAGCATTCTATTTCTTTGTGCGTATGTAAACAGAACGGCCGTTATCTGTGATAGTCCTAGAGTCTTTGCTAGGGTCATAGGGTAGCCCAACCTTATCGGGTACCCTGAGTCAATCGAGTACTTCCTTATATTATGATATGCATGCGGGCTTTATTGTGGAGCGGGTTAGGCATGCGTGCCCCCCGATTATGAATGAATGCATTCACGAGCTGGCCAGTCTCCGCCTGTCGGAAGGGGTGGAGGTAGGAGAGGGATATGCCACTTGGCATTGTCTTGGGCCCTTTACAGTATTTCTGCACATTATTATGAACTAGGAGCATGCTAGTGTGTTTGAATTTCGTACTGCATTAGAGCATCTTTATTAGGTATAGCGTATATGTGTGCTTATGGTTGGGATGCAGAGTTAAGTGGGCATCGATCTGATCCCGCCCCAAATCAGTTTTTTTAGGAATTATTTATGTTCATCCTATCGGTGCTGTTTGCTTATTGCGCGGGTCATTTTGTCGGCGGAGAGTGAGCGCTGGAGTTATAGACTTCACCAGACTCTGATTATATTGTTTTGGATTTATACTTTTGACTCCGTTTTGACCCGGCCCCGCCGTGACACTTGTATCTGTACTTTACTTCCGCTTTACTTCCGTTTGAAATGGTTTCCGCGACATAGTCTTAGGACAGGTTAAGGGTACCCAACGGCCCTTCGAGGTTTTAGGGTTTGAAATCCCTCTTTCTACTAATCTTAAAAATGAGTTTGAAAACTCGACCCGTACCTGGATTGCAAGATCCGAACAAGGGGTTTTATCCCTTGAAACGTAACCCGGAAATTATAATTCTGGGCCGTTACAAAGATGGTATTAGAGCTGAGGTTGTGCAATTCGGGTACAAAAGGGTCGAGTGTATGTTTTGGAAAAACCGCCCATGAATTTCAAATGATTTGAGAGTGTTTTAAAAAGGGCAAAATGAACTTAGGATGCCTAACCTAAATTGGACTAAGTAATGAACTTGACTTGTAATAAAAGAGGAAAACCGACCAAACGATGACACGAGTGGGTAATAAAGGCGCTAGACCACCCTTATTGGGTATAGTTGGGAACGGTAGACAAAATACTAGCTTGTTTTTTACAGATGGGTTGGGAAACTCCAAGGAGGTCATTATGAGTGTTATTAACTGATTCTGTGCTGAGTGCTTGCTATGCTAGAGATCTGATTTGGTATGCCTAACAATGAGTGGTGTATTGACATATTTGTGCAAACGGGATAGTGGGAGTACCCTTGTTTCTGTGTGGTCAAAACCAGCTTATGAGGAATAGCCCCTTCTACTATTTTTTAACCCCTTGACGGTTCTATCTAGCCTTTTCCTAGATGTCAGTGTCTTCCACGAGAAATTAGGCTGGTAAACACATTGTGTCGGGAATCATGGTTGGATGTTAAGTTTGTCTGAGTGAATATTGGAAGTTCTGGATGTCACTTGAGTTAGAAGTAGGGTGTTTCTGGGGCTGTGCTTCCTTATTCTTATGATGATCAACCTTTATTTTCTTACCACCAAGAGTCATGCCAGAGTCCCACGGGAAAGAAGGGTAATGAGTCGGTTGGGAAAAGTCAATGGTTGCCCTTAGGGATCTCTGTCCGGTTGTAATTGCGACTCTCCCTGAATTGCTTGACATAATTTTGTAATCTTTGGCATGTACCCTGCGAATGACCATTGGTAAAAAGCTACTCCTGTTGTTGCATCTATGATTGGTTACATTGCTTAGGTCTTGTGTTATGTCTTGGCTTCTACCATGATTATATGTTGTCATAGCATGTTTACTTGGCCTATTGATCGTAGGATTGAATGAAAGTGTGAGTTGCGTGAAATGAATCTGCATGATTTTACTCCACTAGGTTCATGATAGTGTGATCGTTAAATTTTGATACCCTGATGGAGCAAATTCCTTATTTGATGCGTGCTACAACTTGATGTCAACATGCCTTATATGATACGTAATGTTATTTGATACGTGCTACAACTTGATGTCAACATATAATCCAGTACATGCTATTGTCATGATCCTTAATGTAAATTTGTGATTGTATAACATTCTGTATCCATGCTAGTCACATTGTTTAGGTCTCATGTTGCATCTCGCTTTCTGTCACGATTTGGTTTGGGTTCGCGTGTCTGATTTACCTGTTGTAATGATCGTACTACTGATTGGTTAGAACCATGAATGGCATGATGTGAGTCTATATGAATGTTGCTTTCCCTGAATTAGGTCCATGATAGTGTGGTAAGCTCCTCTTTGTACGAATGCCCCGTATTCTGCTTATATTGTCATGTTACGTAGGCTTATATTATGCACGGCTACATTCCTCCCATGCTTTTGTATCGCTGGACTATGTCAATGTGGTCTCTTGTGTATCGTTGTGTTAGTCAATCAAGCGCATGGATGTATCAAATGTTGTATTGCGTCATTAGTACCACGTAGGGCTCTTGGTTGCGAGTTGTGCGGATTTGTACCTTGGCTACATCATTGTTGATTCCCTCTTGAGATAGGTCCCTGATAGTGTGACTCTCCCCTCCCGCTATTCTCTTAAAAGGTTGAGTTTATCCTGTTTAGATTGATGTTAGATTCGATGATTTACTTGTTTTCCATAATGGTCAGTCCTAGCATGCTTACCATATAGTCGCTCAGTAGTGTTTCATATTACGCTATGATAACCTCTCATGCTTGTATGAATGTATGACTGGACACCTCGCATGATCACACACCACGCTATATCATGATTTCGCATACGCATGATGCATGAATGTTAGAATGGATTTCGTCGAGTTACCTTGAATGTGTTAATGTTTGATAAGTGCTAGTAGTGTCTGGTAGGGCTTATGATTTCCAATATAACTAACTAAAAGGATCACTTGTTGCACTTATTCTATGATGTGATGACTATTGTACTATATATGTGCTCCATGATGGTTTGCTCTTAACATGATTATAATATGTCGCCAATGATGCCCTTCTTGTTATTTTGATGATGCCTCATGTTTCGTGAATATTATGTTGAGCTCTTCTTAATGACTCTTGACTATGTTTGTATTACATCACGTATCGCTAGTATCGTGTGTGACCCATGATTTCTAAATGTATCTCGTCATGTGATTACGTGCCATGATTGACCTATTATATGATCATTGTGTTAGACGAGGTAGTTACTATGTTGCTATTATATGTTCTCGTATGATGCATACACCAAGCTCGTGCATTGTTCATATATGTGATAATTGTGATGCTCAATAAATCCCGCATATCCTGTTTAAAGTTGCTGAGCATATCTGTTTCCATGGAATCACATGCTACTAGCTTTTCTCGCATGCATCCGTGTAGGACTTGATTGTGTCTTTTGGAATGAATACGCATGTTCTTTTCCCTTGAGATAGGTACATGTTAGTGTGGGTTAGTGAAATTGATATGCTCCATGATGAATTCGTGTTACTTGTCGCAATTGTAACCTAATAGACTTTCATAAGGGCATCGTTGTATTCTCGGGTCGTAGTCTTGTCTCTAGTCTTGTCGTCCTAGCCTTGGTTCGTGTTTGATTCCGAATGGAACATTGGGTGTCCGCCATTGTCACTCCCCTATCTCCGCTAACTTGGACTCTTACGCGATACATCGGACGAGCGGCCGTATGGAAAAGGGAACGGGAAATTAGACGGCGATAGAGTAGCGCGACGAAAGCATGGGCCCATAACCCACGGGCCTCAGGATCTATGATGTCGGCAGGACGAGCACGTTTGGTGGATTGCGGTTACCGAGTACGATAGAACTTGTAGGCGGGAGTGTCCTTCGTTCGAGTTGCTAATCCTTCTGAATTTGTTGATGATATGACACTGATCTGGCTATGTGACTTACGTGTTGATGTGCTGACACGGTGATGACTGTTGCCTGATTGTCTGTTGTCTATGATGATATGATTGGGTGCTTTATACTAATGTGTGATAATGTCTTGATGTGTTGATACTCTGAGTTGTTAAGCATGATCTAAATTCCTTTGCCTATAAAAGAATGAACTGCAAATGTTGTGAAACCTGAACTGTTTATCTGTTAAGGTTATGATGAAACTTGCTATCTTGACTTGATTATGTGTATATATGATGAATTGTAATAATGATTGAACATGGCGGTAAATTGAGATTTTTCGACATATTTGTAATGCTTGATGATGAATTAATGGTGTTATCATTATAAATGCTAGTGGATATGATGTAGACCTTATGTTTGATGATTTTCATGATTGCTTATTCCTCAAGCCTGTGAGTGGGGTCATTTGGTAGCGTGGTTGGAGAATGGTGAAAGAGTTTTGGGCGGTTGGGATGATCGGTGGTATTAGGAGATGAGTCGCGAGAAAGGGATGTTGGTTTAGGTAAGATTGAGTGAGCTTTAGGAATTTTGCAAGACATGATGCTGGTGATATCTTGAGAAGTGTGGGAAAGAAATGGCCTTAAGAGAAGTGAGGATATAGTATGAGAGGGTACTCGGGTGTGGAGTTAGAGATATGAGTTGGATTCTTAGAGGTGGATGGTGTGTGTGAGAATTTGGTGGAATGAAGACGAGATTTGAGCATCGGGATGAATTGAGATTTCTTTGGGAAATTTTGTCTGAGATGAGGTTGGCGGGTCTAGAAGAGGATTTGTCTTGGCTTGAGTGTGAAGATGGGCGAGTGGGGATTGAGTTTATTTTGACTAGTATGATGTGAGGATTTCTTTATTATGTGAATTATTTATATCTGCTGGCATGATGCTAGATAGCGAACATGATAAGACCTAATATGGAATGACACTACATGTTGAAATCTAATTGATAGTGACAAGTGTTATCATGATATATTGATGCTTGCTACCCTGTTATATTATTTTAGAAGCATGATAGGATGTGTTGTGATATGATACATGAGACGATAATGTGTTATTAAGTGAAAGCATGACGTTATAGTATGTGGTAGTAATCATGATGTTGTATTATATGGTTGGGAAGCATGATTATAAATATGTAAATGATGAATATGATCTGTATATATGAGGTAATGATGCGTGATTTCTAAATGATTGTCATTTGGCATTGTGATGAGTCAAGATGATGTTTCGTGAATATGCTGACATTCGATGACTGATATACTGTTTGACTTCCCTTTACGCGGAATAGAATTCGGATAGGTTGATAAGATGATTAGGTGAGTATGTGTTCATTAAGAGAAAAACCCATGTTATGACTGGTTCTACTGGTGTTGCGACGAGAGATGCGATCGTGAGATTTGACTGTAGTGGCGTACTGACTCCATGACACCTGACCTCTTTGATCTCTTGACATGTGTGCTTGTGTGATAAGTTGTGAGAATTCGATGATGCACTTGTGATGCCTTCTGTATGATGTAGACATACTTCATGACTCGTGATATGATGTTGAGATTTTGTTATTGCTTTTGGCGTGATAATATGATTTATGTTTTGGGAAAACACGATATGTTGTTGAGATGTCGATTGGTTGAGATTATCGTGATTGATGTTGAGATTTGCCATATGAGAGGTGGCTCGTGATGTTATGAGTTGATGATTTGATGTACTTTTGTTCATATTGAGTTGAGAATGATGATTGATTTGATTTGGAAACTAGGAAGAGAATATGGGATTAGCCCTTAGAGGTGGATGATTCCATCTCCTGATTTCTGAATTTGATTGATTGATATGCGGGAAACTGATTGGGTTTTGGAGGATTTTGACGAAATTTTGATCGTAAAGATTTTACTTGTTTTGGTGTAAAGTTGCTTGGTTAAACGTCTTATTTGAAGATTTTGAGGCCAATCTTTTCAAATTGCGGAATCCCTTTAAAAACTTTTCAAACCCGGGCAACTCTATGATACTTCACGAAGTGGATACAATCATTTTATGAGGGCGCTTGTAGGATGCTTGCTAAGACCTAGTGATGACATTGTAGAACTTTTAGAGTTGTGACACTTCCGAAAAGTCGAAGCGTGGATGTGATAGGGGCGCATATCGCATATTTGTCAAGGCCAATTGGAGATGTCACGACCGTGACTAGGATGTTGTGAGAATCCCGGAAGACGCAACCGAGATGATTACAAGATTCCAAACATGGTCCTTGGACTCATCAATTTCAAACTTCATCCCCTACTTTGTTTTGGTTTTAGTCTCGGGGACGAGACTTGTTTTTAGAGGTGGATGATGTAAAGACCCGGATTTTTAAATAATAAATAATATAAATGGATTCAAGACGAAAAAATAATAAGATAAAATAAAATAAAAATTCGGATATTTCAAGAAAACTCGTCTTTAATTTCCTAAATTGAAATTGAAATCCTTAAAACAAGTTCCGGCATTAATAAATTAAAAATTTAAAATAACGTTCGGATTTTATTTATTAAATTCGGATTTAGAAAATTGAGGAGTATTTTTAAACACGTCGGGATAAAGTCGGGTGAACGGGTTTTGGGATTTATTTCCGGGTATTTTGAAAGTCAAATTTGAGACCCATTTGTTTCCCCTCTTTCTTCCATCCGATTTCAAGGATGCAGGTAGGTTGCAGCATCTCTTTTGTCCTCTTCCCTTCTCTTTACTTTTGATTCCATATCAATTCAACTGATCCCCTCTCCATTGGGTTCAACAGTAGGAGCATACCTCCTTTTGTCCGTTTCCCTTCTTATCTGAAGGCTCAGCCAGCTACAGCCTCTCCCAGCTTGCATTTCCTGAATTAAGACAACCTTATCTCCTCCCTCACCCACCCTTGTCCTCCTGTTTTGGCAAAACCAACCTGTCTTTGTCCTATTTCAGTGCAGGACCACCCCTCTTTCTTCTGCCTTTGATTTTCAAAGAGCTACAACCCCCAATTGTTATACAAAATCACACAGCAACTCCCTTCCTCCATCTCCACTCCCCTCTCTATTCCAATGAACCCAAACCACCAAGTCATCACCACCTTCACTCTCCTCCTCGTTAGCCACCTTGGTCGCCGTCGCCGTCGAGGCGTGCAGCGCCGCCCACGACTCCTGTTCTACCGAGGAGAAGAAGACTCGCGCATCCAAGCCCCTCTTCCTCCTCCTTCGTGTCCGAGCCGAGCAGTAGCAGCAGCCGCTTCCTCGGATGACCAGCGCAACGACCAGAAGCGGCGACGATCCCACAGGAGCCCCGCCGTCCGCCGGAGATCCCAAAAACGAGCCCTTCCAGCCCAGTTTTCTGAGCAAGGTTCGTTTATGGTTAAAGCTCGATTCCGAAATCGAATCTCTTTTCAAACTACCCCTCACTCGTCTCTATTCGTCCTAGGCCACTACGGTGTCGATTCCGCCTCCGACAAGCCAAATCGAGTCCGACGACCGGCGAGTCTCGCAGCCCCCCCCCCCCCCCCCTCGGTGAGATTCTTCTTTCCTCGATTGTTCTTGTTCGATTGCTTTTCTCGTTCCAAGGGTATCGGAAAAGAGTGAGAGAGCGAGAGCTGCCTGGGAATCCCTTTTTCCTCTTCCCCTTCCTTCGTTCTTCTCTTCGGCGGAGACGGAGCTCTGTTCTGATGATTGGGAGAGGCGAGGTTCCTCCTTTCTTTTCCTCTGGACGGGTAGTGGGCCTGTTTTCGGGTTCAAGGCAACCGGTTTCCTTTTTTTCTCTTTCCTTCTTTTTCCTGGGAACCGGTTCTTTTAAATGGGAATGAGTTTGGGGCTTGTTTTGTTGGGATTGGGCCTAATTTTCCGGGCCCTTTTCTTCTTTTAATTTGGGTTCGGGTTGGAGCTTGGGCCGGGTTTCAGAATTGGGCATTCGGGCTTGGGGTTGGGCTTCATTTGATTTGGGCTGCTGGTTACCTAATAAGTTGAATGGTCAAATGGGTCATGTATTAATTAGTTATATAGTACCACGTAATTGCTATAACTTATTCATGATATATTATAGATGCCATATTATATGAACTGAATCTTGTTATATTATTCTGTTTGGAAAATATAAATTCTGAAATTTTGATTATTCGCTTTAAAGGATTTTGAAATAATATTACTAAGATATGTGTTTTGTGATGTTTAAATATGTACTTCTAGGGATTCTAAAATGATTTATTGGCTTGGATTGTAATTATGATTTGTGAAGGGGATTTAATGTTGATATTTTATTTAGTTAAGCATTTTTGATAAATTATTTAAAGGAGATTTTGAGTTCGGAAATATCTTTTAAGGATTTGTTGTTTGGAAACCGAAATGCCGGAATATTTCTATAATTGGATTTGAGAGATTTATTTTAAGGTTTAAATGATTGATGTCGGGATTTCACCAAGTATAATTTGAGAAATCATTTTGAATATGGGTTGACTTAATTTGAGATTTAAGAGGTTGGAAAATATGGTTGATATGATTTTATCAATGGGTTTGATTGGAAGAATGATTTGGTTGATGTTGATCGTATCGGAAAGGTTTTGGGAAATGGTTTTACTATCGATTGGTTTTAAGGATATTGAGAACTTGGGTTCGTGTGTGTATGAATGTGAGTCCGGTAGCTTATGAAAATGGCTTGATGATAGGTGTGTGTTGCTTTTGGATTGCTTTGGACTTGCATTGGGCCCTTGCTTGTGTTATATTGCTGTTTTGCATCTTCAGGTAAGTCTCTTCGGAGCTTACTCAGATTGAATAGAGCTATTCCCTACTTTAGGTGCATGATATACTAGGTGCTTGCATTCATGATCAGCATGCCATGTAGTACCATGCTAGGTTGCATCGATCGTTGAGCATTCTATTTCTTTGTGCGTATGTAAACAGAACGGCCGTTATCTGTGATAGTCCTAGAGTCTTTGCTAGGGTCATAGGGTAGCCCAACCTCATCGGGTACCCTGAGTCAATCGAGTACTTCCTTATATTATGATATGCATGCGGGCTTTATTGTGGAGCGGGTTAGGCATGCGTGCCCCCCGATTATGAATGAATGCATTCACGAGCTGGCCAGTCTCCGCCTGTCGGAAGGGGTGGAGGTAGGAGAGGGATATGCCACTTGGCATTGTCTTGGGCCCTTTACAGTATTTCTGCACATTATTATGAACTAGGAGCATGCTAGTGTGTTTGAATTTCGTACTGCATTAGAGCATCTTTATTAGGTATAGCGTATATGTGTGCTTATGGTTGGGATGCAGAGTTAAGTGGGCATCGATCTGATCCCGCCCCAAATCAATGTTTTTAGGAATTATTTATGTTCATCCTATCGGTGCTGTTTGCTTATTGCGCGGGTCATTTTGTCGGCGGAGAGTGAGCGCTGGAGTTATAGACTTCACCAGACTCTGATTATATTGTTTTGGATTTATACTTTTGACTCCGTTTTGACCCGACCCCGCCGTGGCACTTGTATCTGTACTTTACTTCCGCTTTACTTCCGTTTGAAATGGTTTCCGCGACATAGTCTTAGGACAGGTTAAGGGTACCCAACGGCCCTTCGAGGTTTTAGGGTTTGAAATCCCTCTTTCTACTAATCTTAAAAATGAGTTTGAAAACTCGACCCGTACCTGGATTGCAAGGTCCGAACAAGGGGTTTTATCCCTTGAAACGTAACCCGGAAATTATAATTCTGGGCCGTTACATATAACGGTACCCGCTACGGGCATGGGCTGGGCTTTGCCCCCTGTCCATACCCGTCCAAAAAACGGGCCGGGTAACCCGCATTTGCCCAGGTCTACTTTTGACATCCACTTCAGCTTAAGATCCCTAATCCAACTTTTCAGTTTTTCAACAAATTATTAGGGAGCCCACTCCAAGGCTCTTAACTTAATTTTTAATATATTTCCTTTTTTTCCTACAAATTTTTAAAAGCAATTAGTAGTAGTAGTTGTTATTGTTGTTGTTGTTATTCATTATGTAATATTTTAGTAATAATAATATGTTAATAGTAGTAGTAACAAATGATGATGATGTTATCTTTGAAATTTTTTTTTTGAAAAACATATGCAAAATGGGATAAAAAAAATTAATTTATAGGGGAATAAATGGGATAAAATGAATTTTTTTAAATGGTTAAGGATAGAAATATAGGTATTGATATCTTTGAAAAAATATGCATAATGGGATAAACAATCAATTTATAGGGAAAAAATGGGATAAAAATGAATTTTTCAACCGTTGATAGAACCTGGTGAATAGGCATACCAGTTTGATTTTGGCTTCCAAATACATTGAGAACACCACTAGATTTTTTCTTATCCCTCTTCAAAAAGAAATGAAAATTCAAGATCGAGCACTGAATTAAAGATAGTAGATCAGGAGCAGGAATCACATAATCTGAATCTTCCTCGGATGCAAGCTGATATGAACCTGAAGAGAAACCAATCAGCTTCAATGGAAAGAAATACAATAGCAAATAATAGAAAATGACAAAAAAATCTTGCAGTCGCTAGAGACCATTGGGCAAGGTACTCTGCTGTCAACAAGGGAAAAGGATGGGACTTGGGTCTCTCTGCAACTTCCCCTCTAACACATCTAGCTTTCGAATTTTGTCTTCACACCACAACAACTGATGTTTGGGATAGGTGATGTCAGATACCAACCACAACTCATGAAAGTGAAGTAGAGAAATTGAGCCTCACCTTTTTAACAGTTGATAGAACCTGGTCTACGAACTTCCAGCTTATGCGAAGATGGCAAATCGCTGGAATTCAAAGCAATTCAAATCTGATTTAAGCCCGAATTCGAAGCAATTCGAATCTAATGACAACACCAACCCGTGGCCCGCTGGCACTTCTTCTTCTACTTCTCTGCCGCTAGTCTAAAAAAAATCCTAGAGGCGGCAGCAACCAGATGCGGGAGGTCAGAGCTCAAATTCAGGTCCGATGTTGGAGCTATGGAGGCTCGTGTCGGGTTCGGCTGGACTTCAGCGTCGGAGAACAAGGAGGCTCCGATGGCCTCCTAGTTCGAAAGAGGTGAGGCTCTGGTTTTTCGTCTGTCTCTCTCGCGTCAAATTGCCTGTCAACCACTCCCACACTGGTGACCTTCTGTACCCGGTTGTGTACAGTTGCAAATCACCGGTGTTTTTTTTTTTTTTTTTTTTGCTTGGGGTAGATGAGTGTTTTTTTTGCAAATAATGGACATGCTAGATGTTTTTTGCAAATAGGCCCAAAAATTGGTTTATTTTGTACCATTTTCTCTTACTGAAAATAGAGTACACTAGATTTTTAAAAAATTAAACAACGTTGTCACGTGGCGCATCCGGGTTGGCCCGCGTGGTAGCGTTAGAGCTACTGCCTACATACACCAAAAACGATGGGTTTCGGCCTTTGTAGGCCCAAAACGACGTCATTTTGATAGTTTCTTCTAACTCAAAAAAAAATTGTGGGTCATGGCATACAAAATACCCTTATGAGCCCATGCTCATCTGTAAGAGCCTTAGTCTTGGGAGAAGACGAAGATGGAGAACAACCCGATGAGAATGTTGGATAGTCGGAGATGGAGAATGGTGAGACCCTCCCAATTAGATCTAGATAGTGAAGTCGAAGATGAAGAAGTGGTGAGGCCCTCCCAGGGAGATCTTGATAGATAAGATGAAGATTGAGAAGTGGTGAGGCCCTCCCATTGAGATCTAGACAAAGAAGCTGAAGATGGAGAAATGGTGAGGCCCTCCCAAGGAGATCCAAGTAGAGAAGCCAGAGATTGAGAAGTGGTGAGGTCTTCCAAGGAGATGACTTGGATTTGGAGACTTGGAGATCACGACTTTGAGTTCAAGGTAGAATTTAAGATGACCTTAACCCGTACATTTGGAGATGAGTTTGAGTTTGAGAGAAAATGAGAAAGGAGAGAGGAAATCGGTAGAGACGAAAATGAAATGAGGTAGAGGAACCGACTATTTTTGCTTTAGAGTTATATTAGAAAGATTGGAAAAAAATGAAGTGCATCATTTAAGAGGATGGGGGAAAGCGATCTCAGGATCCGTGGATAGATAGAAAAATGTCTTGGGTCCTTAACCATCTCAGTCGTTGCACCATATTGTTTCAAAGGGGCTTGTACATCTGAATCATTGCACCTTATTGTTTCAAAGGGGCTTGTATAATACTAATACTATATTACATATGGATTTAAATAAATAAAAGATTAAACAGTTCATGTCGGATATCCGACAAGGAGAAATGCTTGATCCGAACACAACACAATTATTATCGTATTTTACCTATTTATGTCATTTTCGTGTCGTGTCTTTTTGGCTCTTTTTCTTCATATTGTATTGTCGTGTTTTTGTATTGTATCAATCGTGTTGAATTTTTCTGTACACCCCTAGAGTATGCTTGGGGGCTGGTCTGTGGCACACTTATTTGTGGGCCGACTTCTTAAGCCTATTTAAAGACATATTAGGGTTATTTTTGGATCTTGTGCACTTTTTAGATAATATTGAGAGAGCATTGTTGAGCATGTCTTGCTTGTTTCACCTGCAATTTGAATCTTTAGTTCGTTGAATTGTGATTTTATAATCTCGTTCTTATTCTTATTCGAATGTATTTGACGATGCACTAACATAAATAGTAATATTTACTCCGCCAGAAGTAAATATTACTTCTATGCATTTGCATCTTCAACTGGGAAATGGGCGGACGCGAGTCGAGATTTGGGCTCTATGCATCTGCAGCTGGGAAAGCATCCTCAAATCAAAGAAGCGTATAAATGTGGGAAAGCCCACTATGCCATTAGCCTGGACACGTGTTCTATTCTAATCGACACATGTCGTCGTCATAGGGACAAGTTTCGCCCATGCCACCTTGTGCCTTGCCCATAAATAAAAATCAAAGACTATACCAAAAGGGTGTCGGGAATGGGAATCTCAAAAGACTTAGGCCAGATTCATTGGCTTAGAGCGCCCCTTGCAGGGTTAGTCTAGGCCAGCGAGGACCGACACTTAGCGTAATCTAAGGGAGAAAGGTAGTGCGCGGATAGCCCACGCTCTGCTTGATCCTAGAACCCAATGGAAAGATTCTGAAATCGGACTTCGTCGAAGATATTTGATAAGCCCCTCGACACTAGAGCTATTGCTCCTAGAGGGCCTCCTGATTGTAGTCTTGAGCTCTCGGAGCACTACTTCAAAGAGGTTTCATAAAACTGTCTGCGGAGGGCCTCCTAGAATAGCTACAAGCGCTCAGAGAACTACTCTAAAAGAGTTTAAACAAAGTCCCTCAACGCTGGAGCTTTAGTCAACGGAGGGCCTCCTAGAGCAGCTACGAGCGCTCGGAGAACGGCTCTTAAAGAGTTTAAACAAAGTTCTTGGACGTTGAAGCTTTAGTCCGCGGAGGGCCTCCTAGAGCACGTACGAGCGCTTGAAGTGATGCGGGACCATCCAAGACACCTTCGGACGATGTCATTCTCAAGAGGAAGAAGAAGGCTCCACCTTGGGAGAAGATTCAAAGGTGCAAATGACGTTTTAAACTCGTTCAGAAACTCCTTCAGAATACTTGACAGCTTTTCGACGTCTCTGTAAAATGGGTCGTACGGATTCAATATTGATCGGATTGAGGCGTGACATACCTTGTTGGAACGAGAACGAAGAGATCTACAACTTTGCTGTTGAAGGTGTTTCCAGATTCGTCCTATAGCTTGGCCGAAATCCACATTCTTTGAGCTGCTGCTGGTTTTGACGGGATTTTGTTAAGTTTTGGAACATTATATTTATTTCCTATTTAGTATTTCTTTTACTTAAGTTATTTTAGGAAACTTTAAGGTTATTTTTATTATTTCCATTAGATGTTAGTTTTATCTTATTCTATCATCTAACTCGGCCCAACAGCCCTGCGTGGCCTATATATTCCGAGTTCTCCTATTGTAATTCAATAAGAACATTATGAATAGAATTTAAATCTCTCAAATTGTGTGAAACACATGGAGTGTCTTGTTGATCCAACTAGAGCTGTGCTCGTTGATCATCGAATTGGTTTGTTTTAGCTTGGTTTGCTTTGCCGTTCATCAACTTCGCAAGACTTGGTGAATCTAGTATCCACAAGCCCCCTTCTGGTGCTTCAAGTTGTCCGCTTGATTGTGTCGGATTGTAGAGGCGGGTTGTGTAGGCATTGGTATTGGTTCCTACCCTCTGAGGAGGCCTGGGGTCTTTATCTTGTGCCACATAGATCGACTCAGTCCATATCAGGTCGTGTCTTTCAATTCTTGCATTCGATTTCGAGTCTTTATCTATCTTTATCGAGTCTTTGTTGTTCTTGTTATTGTTGACATCAAGATCAGTCTTGTTCTTGGTGATCTTGCTGCGTTCTTGATAGATTGATCATCTTGATTAAGTTCTTGCGTCTTCTTGTTTATTCTTGCTGCGTTTCTTGAGTTCTTGTTGGAATCTTGATCATTCTTGATTGTTTCTTGCAGATCTTGAGTCGTCTTGTTGAGTCTTTCCTTTAGTTCTTGCTTGTTGTCGAAGATCGGACCAACCCACGGCTAACCCCGTATCAAATCAATTTGATACGGGGTTAGCCGTGGGTTGGTCCGATCTTCGACAACAAGCAAGAAACTCAAGAAAGACTCAAGAACTCAAACTGACGCAGCAAAGAAACTTAAAGAATCGATCAAGAAACAAGCAAGATCGATCAAGACTCAACAAGAACGCAGCAAGACTTCAAGAACTCGACCAAGAATTGATCAAGAACTCCAAGAACGACGCAAGACAGCAACAAGAACAATAAAGACTCGATAAAGATAGATAAAGACTCGAAATTGAATGCAAGAATTGAAAGACACGACCTGATATGGACTGAGTCGATCTATGTAGCACAAGATAAAGACCCCAGGCCTCCTCAGAGGGTAGGAACCAATACCAATGCCTACACAACCCGCCTCTACAATCCGACACAATCAAGCGGACAACTTGAAGCACCAGAAGGGGGCTTGTGGATACTAGATTCACCAAGTCTTGCGAAGTTGATGAACGGCAAAGCAAACCAAGCTAAAACAAACCAATTCGATGATCAACGAGCACAGCTCTAGTTGGATCAACAAGACACTCCATGTGTTTCACACAATTTGAGAGATCTAAATTCTATTCATAATGTTCTTATTGAATTACAATAGGAGAACTCGAAATATATAGGCCACGCAGGGCTGTTGGGCCGAGTTAGATGATAGAATAAGATAAAACTAACATCTAATGGAAATAATAAAAATAACCTTAAAGTTTCCTAAAATAACTTAAGTAAAAGAAATACTAAATAGGAAATAAATATAATGTTCCAAAACTTAACAAAATCCCGTCAAAACCAGCAGCAGCTCAAAGAATGTGGATTTCGGCCAAGCTATAGGACGAATCTGGAAAAACCTTCAACAGCAAAGTTGTAGATCTCTTCGTTCTCGTTCCAACAAGGTATGACACGCCTCAATCCGATCAATATTGAATCCGTACGACCCATTTTACAGAGACGTCGAAAAGCTGTCAAGTATTCTGAACGAGTTTCTGAACGAGTTTAAAACGTCATTTGCACCTTTGAATCTTCTCCCAAGGTGGAGCCTTCTTCTTCCTCTTGAGAATGACATCGTCCGAAGGTGTCTTGGATGGTCCCGCATCAATCTCCCTTTCTTGAAAAGGATTCGTCCTCGAATCCAAGGTCGCATTTGATTCCGCAAAGGCATCCACACGAGCTCCTGGATCGAATATCACATGTCCATGGAAACCCTTCTCAAGGCTGATTGGTGTAGGGATTGACCATTCCTCGATTGGTATTATCTCAGCGTCATCTACAAAATCAGGAAAAGAAACTTTATGAGTGCATAATTCAGATTCCATATGAATGTCATGATGTTCTAATGTAATATGCACTTGAGTTTGGTCAATAATCCCTAAGTTTCCATCCAAAGCTAGCAAGTTTTCATCCTTTTCCAATGCTGAATTTTCAATTAACTCAATGCTAGAAATAGTAGAAGAATTTTCACCATCAATGACCATATTACTAACTATGCCTTTTTCTATGCATTTAGTATGACACAACTCTTCACTTTGATTATCATCGCAAGGATTAGGTTGAACACTTAAAACCTTACTATCAATCAAAGAATCATCATGCTCATATTTAATGCAAACATTATCATCATAGGCAATTAAATTAAAACCTTGATCAACATTATTATCAACATGCTCTACATGTTCAGCAATAAGAGAATTATCTATGGTAGAAGAAACATTAAGTTGAGTAGAAATAGGATGAGTTTCTTCCCTTTCAGTTGGTGGCACTGCAACTCTGAGTGGGACTCCTTGTCCAAACACCGTATTAGAGCCAAAACGCCGAAGCTCATATGTCGTAAAGCTTTCATCCAACTTAACCAATTCTTCATTGGTTTTCACCACATTCTCATTTACCTTAGCTAACATCGCCATGAAGGTATTGTACCAATCATTGCCCTGGTTAATAGGCATTGCAAATAAAGACAAACACGGAACTATGTCAAGATTAGCAAAATAGAAACAACCTCACAATGTGTTTCGCTCACACTCCCTCTCTAATTGGTATGTCACGCTTGTTGTGGCAAACCGCTTTGGGCAAATCAACTACCAAGCAAAACAAGGTAATCAAGGTATGTAATGAATGAAACAACGCAGGAGAGTACTCAACAAGGGCTGTAGAGAACTCGATGTAAGCAACAAACTTAGATCCAAGCAAAACAGATGGGAAATTGCAAGGAATCACTCGACACATACTAAGGTGCACTCGACAAGGGTCTAATGCACTCGACACACACAAAAGTGAACTCAGTAAGGACTGTGATCACTCGACACAAGCTGTTATGTACTCGACAGCAGCAAATAGCACTCAATAGTACTCGATCAAGGAGTAGAGTACTCGACACAAAGAAAAAGAAAGAGAAATAAAAGAAAACTTGGAAATTTACCTCTTTTGATTGAAAACCTTTAAGTTATGATGTTGTAGTTGCAGGGTAGGGTTTCAATTTTGTGGAGGTGTATGTGTTTGGGGATATAGGGCTGTCGACTAGGGCTGAGAAGGGATTCACCAATGGTCATTGGGAGCTTTCTTGCACTAGATCAAACAAACACTTTCCTCTTTTTTTTTTTTTGACTTACTTTTACCCCTAGTGAATTTTATCCTCCTAGGTCCAAGTACGTATGCAATTTTCGAAACTGAATATAATATTTTTTTTTTTTATTCTAATGCAAGAAAGACTCTAGATGAAAATAGGACTCGAAAATTTGAAGTTAATGGTGATAGAAGGTAAAAATTAAGCCCTAAGATAAAGATGTAGATAGAATGGCTATTTTAGGTAATAGGATCTATCTTGTGCCCTTATGATAGTTGATAGATATAATGGAAATTAATATCCAACAACTTAATAAAATCTGATTTTAGGCAATAGATAAATGGAATTAGATAAAAGATAAATCAAAATTCAAAAGATAGAACAAAGATAGAAAGGATAGAACAAACTAGGGTTTGTTTTATGTGGTGAGGGATTCGGCCAAGCTTGGACTTATGGGGACAGAAATCTGCCGTCGGCTAGGGTGATGCACAAGGGTGCTTCACGGCTTGGTCGACTCCACTGGTCTCGGCTAGGCTTGTGTTTAGGCTTATGCAACCACAAACAATCACAAACTCAAGATTAGTAATTGTAATAAAAAAGAATGCAAGAAGTAAATAACCAAATAAAGAAAAAGACTCTTTTTTGTGGTTTTTGTGTTTATGAAAAGAAAAAGACTCAATCTTGATGTCGGAAACCAAAGCTCTGATGCCAATTTGATACGGGGTTAGCCGTGGGTTGGTCCGATCTTCGACAACAAGCAAGAAACTCAAGAAAGACTCAAGAACTCAAACTGACGCAGCAAAGAAACTTAAAGAATCGATCAAGAAACAAGCAAGATCGATCAAGACTCAACAAGAACGCAGCAAGACTTCAAGAACTCGACCAAGAATTGATCAAGAACTCCAAGAACGACGCAAGACAGCAACAAGAACAATAAAGACTCGATAAAGATAGATAAAGACTCGAAATTGAATGCAAGAATTGAAAGACACGACCTGATATGGACTGAGTCGATCTATGTAGCACAAGATAAAGACCCCAGGCCTCCTCAGAGGGTAGGAACCAATACCAATGCCTACACAACCCGCCTCTACAATCCGACACAATCAAGCGGACAACTTGAAGCACCAGAAGGGGGCTTGTGGATACTAGATTCACCAAGTCTTGCGAAGTTGATGAACGGCAAAGCAAACCAAGCTAAAACAAACCAATTCGATGATCAACGAGCACAGCTCTAGTTGGATCAACAAGACACTCCATGTGTTTCACACAATTTGAGAGATCTAAATTCTATTCATAATGTTCTTATTGAATTACAATAGGAGAACTCGAAATATATAGGCCACGCAGGGCTGTTGGGCCGAGTTAGATGATAGAATAAGATAAAACTAACATCTAATGGAAATAATAAAAATAACCTTAAAGTTTCCTAAAATAACTTAAGTAAAAGAAATACTAAATAGGAAATAAATATAATGTTCCAAAACTTAACAAAATCCCGTCAAAACCAGCAGCAGCTCAAAGAATGTGGATTTCGGCCAAGCTATAGGACGAATCTGGAAAAACCTTCAACAGCAAAGTTGTAGATCTCTTCGTTCTCGTTCCAACAAGGTATGACACGCCTCAATCCGATCAATATTGAATCCGTACGACCCATTTTACAGAGACGTCGAAAAGCTGTCAAGTATTCTGAACGAGTTTCTGAACGAGTTTAAAACGTCATTTGCACCTTTGAATCTTCTCCCAAGGTGGAGCCTTCTTCTTCCTCTTGAGAATGACATCGTCCGAAGGTGTCTTGGATGGTCCCGCATCATGAAGAATGACTCTAAAAGAGTTTAAACAAAGTCCCTCGAAATTGGAGCTTTAGTCCATGAAGGGCCTCCTAGAGCAGCTACAAGCGCTCGGATAACGACTCTAAAAGAGTTTAAACAAAGTCCCCAGCCGCTGGAGCTTTAGTCCGTGGAGGACCTCCTAGAGCAACTATGAGTGCTCGGAGAACGACTCTAAAAGAGTTTAACCAAAGTCCCTGGATGTTGGAGCTTTAGCCAGCGGAGGGCCTCGATCCTATAGAGCAATTATAAGCGCTCGGAGAACGACTCTAAAAAAGTTTAAACAAAGTCCCTCGATGCTAGAGTTTTAGTCCGCGGAGGGCCTCCTAGAGTAGTTACGAGCTCTCAAAGAATGACTCTAAAAGAGTTTAAACAATGTCTCTTGACGTTGGAACTTTATTCCGTGGAGGGCCTCCTAGAGCAGCTGGGAGAGCTAGGAGAACTACTCTAAAAGAGTTTAAACAAAGTCCCCTGACGTTGGAGTTTTAGTCTGCAAAGGGTCTCCTACAAGTGTTCGGAGAACGACTCTAAAAGAGTTTAAACAAAGTCCCTCGATATTGGAGCTATTGCTCAGAAATGGCCTCCTGATTGTAGCCTTGAGCTCTCAGCACACCACTTCGAAGATATTTAATAAACCCCTTGACGTTGGAGCTATCGCTCGCGGAGGGCCTCATGATTGTAGCCTTGAGCTCTCGGAGCTAGGGGTGTGCAAAAAAACCCGAAACCGAAAACACGACACGAAAACACGACAACACGACACGAAAAAACCCGAAACCGAAAAAACACGATACGATAATGACACGAACCGAGAAAACACGGCTCTAAACGGTTCGTGTTCGGTTCGGGAATATTACCTTGTCGGGTATCCGACACGAGTCGTTTATATTTTTATTTTATTTTTAATTTTTAGATCTACTAATATAAGGGTAGTATAGATAGGACTCCATTTATATCATTACGCTTCATTAGTTCAGTTGGTTTAGGGGAATCGCAAGGAGTGAACAGGTCCAAGCTCGATTCCTCTCAGCAGCTATTTTTTAACGCCCTCCCTCACTATGTGCCAACAAAACCCTATTTTTATGTTTTTTGTTTTTTTTTTCTCGCTATGTGAACAACCAAAGACGCCGCCGGCCTTCGACTTCCTTCCCAGTTTCCACCCAGATCGTTTGCAGAAGCTCGAGCCCCCTACAAAATTTCTGAAAATTTCGCTTTCCTCCATCCCTTTTGTGTCTTGATTCAAGCTCGGATTGGAAGCCTTGCAAACAACGAAGTGAATAGCTACCGTCCCTAACCCTAAATCTCTCAAATCTCAATCTGAAATCGTTGTTTGTGACTTTGTGTTCGCCCGTCGACATTCCCACATTCCAAATCGGCAATCGCTGCTCGTGTTCGCCCTCTCAGTCTCATACTCTCAGCAGATCTGAAATCGACATCTCTCGCCTATCAGCAGATCTGAAATCAGCAATCTGAAATCGCTATTCGTGTTCGTGAAATCGTTGTTTGGGTCTTCAAAATTTCGATGCTCAGTTGGTTTGTTTCGGTATCAAACTTTGAATGATGCTCTATGGGCCATGGCCATTGTCTTGCCCTTACAGTTACAGATTATGGCTATGAAATAAACAAGCCAACAGAAGCAGCACTACAGTTCGTGACATGCCTAGAAAGGGGAAAAAAAAATAAGGCTAATGGTTCGTGTCGGATAACACGGAACCGAAAAGCTTTACCGTGTCGGATACCCGGTTCATAACGGTTCGTGCACGGTTCGCCTTTTTTGTGCTAAACGGTTCCGGGTATCCGACACGATTATTCGGTTCGTGTCGGATACCCGGTAATGCCCACCCCTACTCGGAGCACTACTTCGAAGAGGTTTCATAAAACTCCTCGACGTTGGAGCTTTAGTCCGCGGAGAGCCTCCTAGAGCAGCTACGATGCTCGAAGAACGAGTCTAAAAGAGTTTAAACAAAGTCCCTCGACGATGGAGCTTTAGTTAGCAGAGAGCCTCGTAGAGCAGCTACGAATGCTCAGAGAATAGCTCTAGAAGAGTTTAAACAAAGACCCTGAATGTTGGAGCTTTAGTCTGCGGAGGGCCTCCTAGAGCAGGTATGAGCGGCCAAAGAACGACTCTAAAAGAGTTAAACAAAGTCCCTCGACGTTGGAGCTTTAGTCCGCGGAGGGCCTCCTAGAGCAGTTATAAGCGCTCGGAGAACGACTCTAAAAGAGTTTTAACAAAGTCCCTCGGCGCTAGAGGATTAGTTCGCGAAGGGCCTCCAGAGCAGCTACGAGCGCTTGGAGAACTACTCTAAAAGAGTTTAAACAAAGTCCCTCAACATTGCAGCTTTAGTCTGCGGAGGGCCTCCTAGAGAAGTTTTAAGCGCTCGGAGAACGACTCTAAAAGAGTTTAAACAAGTCCCTCAGCGCTGGAGCTTTAGTCCGCAGAGGGCCTCCTAGAGCAACTACAAGCGCTCGGAGAACAACTCTAAAAGAGTTTAAACAAAGTCCCTTGACGTTGGAGCTTTATTCTGTGGAGGGCCTCCTAGAGCAGCTACAAGCTCTCGGAGAACGACTTTAAAAGAGTTTAAACAAATTCCCTCGACGTTGGAGCTTTACTCCGCGGAGGGCCTCCTAAAGCACCTACAAGCTCTCGGAGAACGACTTTAAAAGAGTTTAAACAAATTCCCTCGACGTTGGAGCTTTACTCCGCGGAGGGCCTCCTAAAGCAGCTACAAGCGTTCGGAGAACAACTCTAAAAGAGTTTAAACAAAGTCCCTCGACGTTGGAGCTTTAGTCCGCGGAAGATCTAAAAGAGTTTAAACGAAGTCCCTCGATGCCGGAGCTTTAGTCCACGGAGGTAGGTGTGGCCACGGGTCAGACCCGGCGGGTCGACGGGTTCGACCCGCCGGGTCAAGGGTCGGGGAAGGGCGACCCGAACCCTAACCCGGGAATTCCACGGGTTGGCGGGTTCGGGTCGACCCGTTGACCCGTTGGATTCCCCAATTTAAAAAAAAAATTTATTTTTTTTAATATTTTTGACTAAAATTTTTTTAAAAAAAATGATAGGTAAAGACTTTTTTCTACATATCACTTTTTATATCCATTTCATTTGAATATGAAGTGGAAAAAAACATGAGAAATTTTATATTTCTATAAAACTTCCTTTATCTATCCCTTCTCATTCTAACTCTCAACTTTCAATGTGGGACAAGAGTCTTGTCCCACATTGAAAGTTGAGAGAATAGGAGATGTCTTCCAAATCTATAAAAAGGGAAGGGTGATAGTGCTTTTGACCCACATTGCACATTGCAAACTAGTATATGTTTATATATTATGAATTATTCTAAGAATAATATACATAATAATTATTATAAACATAAAAAAATTATTGCCGGGTCATGACCCGCCGGGTCATCGGGTTCAAAACCCCTGACCCTAACCCTAACCCGCAACCCGCCCCCACCCGTTGACCCGGACCCGCCGGGTCATTGACCCGTACGACCCGTCGGGTCACGGGTCGACCCGTAACCCGTGGCCACCCCTACACGGAGGGCCTTTTAGAGCAAATACAAGTGCTCGAACCTATACTTTGATTATGAAACGAGGTCCCTCAAACTCATTTTGTGAAAATAGTGAGGGGTCAAATTTCTCATATTTGAACTACATATGGCTTGATTCACCGTCGAAGAGATACATAGGCAAGTAAGCAACCCATTAATAGTTGTGTGCAACCCAAAAACTGATCTTATTTCAAAGTCTATACCAAAAGTCGGATGTGTTTACTCTTCCGCAGATAAATATAAACGAAATACAAGTGCATACGATGCATCATTTGAATCGAATCCTAACTAAGTCTAATCTTAACTAAGGTTCGAGGAGCCATGACGATGCATCAACATAAATAGTACTCCCTCCGTTCGGCAAAACTTGTCGTTTTAGAGTTTTGTTTTTGTTCGGAAAAACTTGTCATTTTAGGTATTTTTGCTTCTACTTTACTAAAATGCCCTTGATTTGATTGATGTTTTGTGAGTTGTAGTTTTTGATAAAGTAAAAAGTAGAGTAATAAATGAGGGTAAATTAGTAAAAAAGAAGTGTAATTATTAGCTTTATTAAAAGTTGTGTGGAAAGTTAAAATGACAAGTTTTGCCGAACGGAGGGAGTAATATTTACTCCGCCAGAAGTAAACTTTAGTAAACGCCGTCATGGATAAGGTTCCCCGCTATACAAATAGAACCTCTTATGCACGATACAGACATGGAAAATGGACGGACGCAAGTCAAGAATCGGGCTCAAGGCATCCGCAGTTGGGAAACCATCCGCGGATCGAAGACCCATATAAGTGTGGGAAAACCCACAATGTCATTAGCCTGGACATGTGTTCTATTCTAACCGACACATGTCGTCATCATATGGACAAGTGCCGCCCATGCCACCCTTTGCTTTGCTTATAAATAAAGATCGAAGACTGCACCAAAAGGGGGTGGGGAATGGGAATCTCGAATGGCTTAGGCCGGATTCCTTGGCTTAGAGTGCCCCTTTTCAAGCGGGGTTAGTCTCAGCCAGCGATGACCGACACTTAGCGTAGTCCGAGGGAAGAAGGTAGTGCGCAGATATCCCAAGCTCGGATTGGCACAGGTTATGATACGCGGACGGTAATCTCATCACGTATCTCAAGTAAGCTCGATCATCCGAGGTCGCCCGCGTTCTGCTTGATCCTGGAACCCTACGGAACGTGATTCTGAACTCGGGCTTCGTCAGTATTGACTTCTTTGCGTTGAGTTATTTGGATGTTTCAAATTCTTTCTTGTCTGGCCAACTTGTTAGAATTAACTCATTCATGGTTTTGTAGATTCCTCGCACTCATTCATGGTTTTGTAGATCCCTTTAGGACTCATATGACTATTTGAACGTGTAGGATGTCAATTATATGTTGAATATCAATTCGTAGCTTGATATTGAATGTATCTTGGTTAATTCATATTCTTAATTATATTTTTAGGTTGAATCTTAACCGTTTTAGGGTGGCCTATGAATAAGAGTTACTAGGACTAAACCACGGACAAGAACATTTGTAGGAAAAGAATTTTCAACTAACTTGTTTATAGTTTTTTTTTTCTTTTTTATTCTCAATCACCAAGCCCACCCCTTTTTACTAATTGGTAAATATACATTATTTATAAATATTTGATTCTATATGGGATCGACCCCGACAAATTCCTCCCGTCAATGTGTCTTTGATTCGCAAGGTAAAAATTTAGGCCAAAATTTCATACATAGGGATGTTAGTGACACTAGATGTTCGGTTGATTTGGGAATAAGGACATTCACCAACTTTGGAACGGGTGGACATAATCCACAAAATTAAACACGGTAAGCTGATCAGGGGTTGTAAGTTATTCAAGGATGGCGGAAACTAAATACACCGCAATTAGGGTTAAGAGCACCACGCCAATATAAACGTGGTAACCTAAACCCTAATTTGCCTTCAATTTCTAGTGTCTACCTTCACGTCAATAAAAAGATGGCACCATATCACGTACATTTGCTAATCTGGATTTGCGGTGTATCTAACAACACTCTTCGAGGATTTGGATCTCATCACCTGCTCTAACTTGTATCGTGATGGCGGTTCATAGATTATGGGGGGCGTTTCTATGATATGGTTCTGAGGTTGCTTGGAAACAGAATCCTAGACTCTTTTTCGGGGTATTCGTTCATAGTGTCGTAGATCATCCAGTACAACAGAATTCATTGAGTTGATTCTTCTTACTACTAACACAATCCTAAAGGCTAAATCCAAACAATACCATTTCCAAAAATTACATTTGTCTGTATCATCTGCATGGCTTCTCATCTGTGGAGATGCTAAATATCAAACAGGCAACGTCCTCAGGAGGCACAGAGCTCTTTGCCACTGAGGCCGTTGCAAGGCAACGACCCGTCTTAGAATCTGCACTGCCCCTGCAGCTAATATACTAGTGTGGTTGTCACTGTCCATACTCAGATTGTACAGGATCGCTAGGCTGGCCTCCACAGCTCTCTCGCTTCCTCCTTCAGCAAGCTTCACGAGGGGAGGAACCCCTTCCTGTGCAACCACCGCTTGGGTAGCTCCCACCACACCTTCGGAAACTATTCTGTTGAGTTCCACAGCAGCAGTTTCTTGCGTCTCTCGTGAGGAAGAGTTCTTTATCTGATCAATCAACCTTGGGATCGTCTCGTAGAGGGTCACCTCTGTGCTGATCGAATTTTCAAGAGGGAAAGTGCAAGGAGCAAGCTTTACTATGCTAGCAGCTACACATTCTTTGTATTGGAGAGGTATGTCAGACTTGAGAATCCTGCGGAGTGAATTCTTGAATTGCTCGGTGTTTGTGGTGCAGCAGAAGGAATCAGAGTCGAGCAACTTAGTTAGGACCCGTGATGCAGCTGACACTGCCAGACCAGCTTCGTCGAGGTTGGCAGCAAGTAGTTCAGGTTGCAAATCCTCTACATCTTCACCCAAATCTATACAGATGGAAATGCACAAGTTGATTCCTTGGCGAATCATGAAAACCATACAAAATGCGTTTCAAGTCCATAACCAGAATTCTAGTGAAATAAGTCTAAAGTCCATAAACTCCAAAGTCTAAACATGCACACTATGAGATCAAGCTAAATGTTCATCACCTTGGTTGACAGCAGAATGCTTTTTACTCCAAGGTTAGTTACTTTGGAGTTAACCATAATGGCTTCATAATTTTTTTTTTAAATGCTATAATGGCGGATGCATAAAGCAATGGAAACAAGCAATAAATCTATGACATTGTAGATCAAACTTGTAGCTTTCAAACAGAGCAAGGTATGAAAGGAGCAAAGTAGCAATACATGTTATAAGGTCTGAAATAGTTGCACAATAAACAAGATGGAAAAAGTTATGTACTTTACCATTCAACACTCCCTGTTCAAAAACGGCTGCTAAGCCAGAGCCAACATCTGTAGCAATAATACTTTCTGCAAGTGGGTCAACCATAGTCATAAACTCGAGGATGGAAGCAGCTTTTCCTTGCAATCTTGAATTTGAAGTTTTCAAAATTGCTATGAGTCGGGCAATCAAGGTAGAATCCAGTTCATCTTTCCTGGAAGAACAGTTTGGAGATTGGCATCAGTCACCAACATATTCCCCATCCAATTTCCAAGAAACTCGAAGCATTTTTCAGCCAAACAATATGCCATTATTATGCACATTTGCAAATAATAAACATATACACTATCAGACTATCTGTATTTAATTGCAAAAACATCCCAGTAAATCCCACGATGAAGTAGGGTCTAAGGGGTTGGGGTGTATGCAGCTTACCCTGAGCTAGTCTCAAATGGAAAAGGATGTGAAATTTAGTGAAAATTAACAAAGATGACCTTGGAATTGAATTCAACAAACATAATTGAGCAGATTGTTTTATCTTGTTCTTATCCATGGTTCAGGGCTTAGAATGGTCAACTCTTCCTATCCAGATGCAACTAAAAATTGATTCATTTTGCCCATCTAGTTCAAACTTAACAAATCTATCCATTTTGGTAAATGGAAGTAGGGGCAAATATATTCAGCTTAAAATACCAAGAGGGAACCTCAATATTTATATGCATCCACAACCAAGATAATGGATACAGATCCAAGGAAAATAATTTTAAAATCTTAACCGTTTAACTCTGGAAGTAAGAGAAAGAAAGTAAATGTTATGATGCATATGATCAAGATAATGATAGCACTTAGGACGAATGTTTTATAGGAATGTTCCTCAACCAGCAGTCAGTGGTGTTACTATAGAGTCGGGTCTAAAGCAACATGGGCATAATGACCAACTGTTCACATTGCAAGACTGTGAAAGGAGACAAGAACAGCAGTCAAACCAGGCAGATATGTTCGACTGATGATGACTGCCATCCGTGCTTTCCACTAATCCTCCAGTAGCATCAAGATTTCTTGCACCACTGAATTCCTGGGATCCATTAACTGGTGCAGTAAAAAACTGAAAGAGATTGCATACATCGTCAGCTAACCGGAAATGGAGCATGTCAAAACATAAAGAAAATGTGTGCTACAAACCTTTGACTTCAATTCTTTACTAGGGTCTAAAATCCTTGCTAGAATGGTCAGTGTCTGCAGTTCCGATAAATAATACATAATTAAATATTAATAAAAAATGACGCAGAAGCAAATTCAAATTAATATATTCTTAATTAAACATTTGGTCTTGGAATCTACTGACAGCATATTAAAACGTACTGTATTTATCTTCTACCATTTTTAGCATCGGCCCAATTTCATAATTTATCAAGTTCAGGACTTCATGCATGTAGTAGAACTCAATTGCAATGATAAGATACAGATTCATTGAATTTGATCAAATTCCATGGGAGTTCCAAATTAATGGTGTGCCCATTTTACATCTTATCAATACAATTTATGAGAAACACTAGATTCGAGGAAGAAAAATATAAACCTTTTCTATCACATTTTCAGGTGTTGCCAAGTCTTTCAGTGTCCTAACCAAAGCAGATATGATGCCCTCAGCCTCAATCACCCGGCACACTATGTTGCTGCATTGACAAAAAAAAAAAGGGAAAAAGAAAAATCAAACTCGATATGAAGAAACCATTTGCAAAGAATACACAAGGGCTGGCATGTAACAAGAATGCAACTTGTCTAAGAAATCCTAAAATGTTTATCTGAATAACAAACAACATTCAAGTCAGATCTCGAGGTCCGGGCATGTCCGGCCTCGAATTATTTCCTTATCAAAAAAAAAAAAAAAAAAAAAAAAAACATTCAAGTCAGATCAAAGCAACCCTCACAAAGATTGGCTAATGTTAAGAGTTTCAATCTAGACCGCAGTTTGTCACTTTCCTATTGGTTGATTCAAAGTATAGCTAACATAGAAAACCTACTGCAGTCATAAAAAAGAAAAGTTGTTGGAGAATAAAAGAAAATTCAGTTGATTTCATTAATGATTAAAAGTTTGTCAAAATCCAAGGCAATGCCAATGATTATGCTGTAACACAAAATTATACACAGTATGCACACAAACCTGATAGAAAGCTTCTCTAATGCATTAATGACAGCCGTTCTCACAGCAAAATTATTATGGTCCAACAAACGAACTAAATGTTTGATTCCCCCTGCCTCTTTAAACATTATTCGCATCTTTTCATTGATAGCCGCGACAGAAATGGAATCAGCAGCCCTTGCAATAGCTGAATCATCATTCAACTCAAGAATAAGTACCAGACGTGCAACACCATCCTTCCATGGCAATAGGGTATATCGGGCACTTGAAGAAAACCCAGAAGTAGGCTTCTCATTTTCATTTTCTATGGCTTGTATACGAGCTAGAAATTGTTGCTGTGTTCGCCCAACTACTGCATTGACTTTTGAATCGTCTAAATCCACATTGTTGCCCTCCTTACTTAATCCAACAAGTAGGTCTGAGGCCCCATACCTAGAAGGAATTTTTGGTGCCCGTTTAATCTCTGTACCATCAGGCAAAGAAGGCCATGAATATAGGGTAGGCCTGAAAGATTCAAAAGCAGCTGCACCAACCAGTGGGACAAGAAGCAGGCCTTCCTCCATTATCGTAATTCTGTAATATTCATCTTCAGCAAGTTCCAGTAATGCTGCTTTTGCTTCTCGCCTGATAATTTTAGAACCTTCGACTTCTCTAGTTAGAAACTTCGCCTGCCACCATGGGAGAACAAGACAAGTAACTAAGCATGTGATTGATATTGTCAAACAATCATCACCCCTCCCAGCATAAATCTTTCTCATGAGAAGCAATAGTAAGAAGCAGCAATACATTCCCTAAACTCCTAAGAAGCCAAGAAAGTATAGCCAGGAATAAATTATAATCTCAGACAATACTTTTTCAAACAAAAAAAATTAGCTGCTAATAAATTATAGCCGGGAATAAATTCAATACACAAATCAGACATCTCATACACAAGTCTAACCCCAAACATCTATATAGTCCAAACACTAGTGCAGTTCCCTTGCCTTGCACAGTATAATTTTAATATTCAATTGACAAATGAATTATTATGTCAGAAACTTTAACCGTTTTGTTGACCAAAAAAGTCAAAAACTTTGACCGTTTCTGTGGGGTCAGAAACATTTCTGGCTTGCCAGATGGCGTTTTCACTAATTTTATAGTTAAAAAAAAACCCTAAATCACACTTCCCCTTCCTCCCGTCTGAAACTCCCGTTTTCCTCTATCCTTGCCACCTCTTTCTCCTCTATTTTCGGTCCTCACTCTTCTCCTCTCTTCCGACGACCCTCTTCTCCCTTCCGACGACCCTAGCCACCTCTCTCTCTGTGCTCAGTGTTCTCGCTCGCAGCCTCACTGGGTCGCAGCAACGTAGCCTCTCGACCCTCTCATGTAAACTCTTATTTTGCTCTGCCTCTTGGCCCTCCTGGTAAACTCTCACCCGCAGAACTCTCTTGATGAGTCGAAACTTGATTGATATTGGATTGATTACTTTATGTTCTTTTTTTTATTATGATGTTATTTTAAAACTAAGTTACTTTATTTTGTTGGTTTGCAAGACATTTAGTATATTTGACACGTCTGTATTGATTTCTGTTAAAGGACATTGTTTATCACAGAACATTTAAATTTGTAGCCTTAATGATTCATTCTATGTGTATCACTTAGTGATATATTTATTTCCCTTATTTAGACCTTTAAATGAACATATAATTCATGCTGACGTTTCCTCGGCGTTTCCGTTTCCTACAAAATTTGGATTGTTGTTTCCCCGTTTCCGTTTCCGTTTCCCTTCTGGTTTCTGTTTCCGTGTAAGATAGACTATTAGTAGGCGGCGCATGGGCGCTAGGCGGGAGGACACCTAGGAATTTTTACGCCTAGGCGGGCCTCTAGGCGGAACTCCACCCAGACACCGCCTAGATCCCACCTAATCCCGCCTAGCCCGACGATTTGAGGAGGCTTAGAGTCGCTAGTCGGATGCGTACTTTTGCATTTACTTACTTTAGTGTTATTTAAGCACCACAAATTTTGGTTTATGAATGATATTATAGATTATTATTACATTATATGAATTATTGATGTGTTATGCTTTAAAATATATTGAAATAATCAAGTTTGTTCTAAGTCCGTCTAGGCGTCTCCTAGGCACCCGCCTAGCCGCTAGGCGGTTAACGCCTTTTAGAACATTGCAAACTATATACTATTAATAATATATACTCAATTATATATTTTAGTTTGTTGTTCTAATACATATACTAAAATATTTTTAAAATCATTTACCCCCGTTAAAGTTGGTGATTATTTTAGATTCATTATTATAAGGCAAAACTAATTAAAATAACCCAATCTTTGGAGGTATGTTTAAAAAATATCACCACCTTTCAATTGTAAGAAAAAAAACTCAATCTTTAAAGAGGTGGTAACAGGTAAAAAAAAATATCCTGACTATTTTGTCAACCATAAATTAAGCCAAAAATGTTGAAATGGAATTGATCAAATGGTATCATTCTCATTAGAACTAGGGGTGTGCAGAAAAACCCAACAGGAAAAAACCCGAAACCGAAAAAACACGACACGATAATGACACAAACCGAGAAAACACGGCTGTAAACGGTTCGTGTTCGGGTCGGGCAAATCGCCTTGTTGGATACCCGACACGAACCGTTTAAATTTTTTATTTTTTATTTTTTAGGCTGGGTAGTATAATACTAGTATAAACAGAATCCCCTATGTATCAAATAACTCCGCTAGCCCAATTGGTTCCAAGTAAGTGCATTCTTTGAGTTCATGCAATGAGACCCGGGTTCGAATCCCCTTTACTCCCTTTTGATTTGTTTTTCCTAAACCGTGAAACATAACTAGTAAGTCCTTCTCCTTCGGTTCCTTCCTAACCCTAACTCATTGTTTTAATCACAGAGAGCCACAGCCGCTCGCAATTCACACGCCATAGCCCTTCGACATTTGATTCATTCAGGCAATCAGGTTAGCGCCTCCCTCTCTCTCCCTCCCTCTCCCGTGTGAATCGATGCAAAGAAGACACGAAAGCGAACCTGAATCGCCAGAAATCGAAGTGTAGAGCGTTAAATCGAAAGCGAAATCTGAGATTTGAGAGGCTTAGGGTTAGGGTCCGTCGGCATCGCTTCTTTCGGAATCAGCTTCGCGCCTCCCTCTCTCTCTCTCCCCCTCGCCCTCCCTCACGACTCTTTGTTCTCTCTCAAATCGGATTTGCAACCCAAATCGATCTCAGTTCTTCCTACAGTCTCCACACCTCCCCACCTTTCAGAGGTGCTCTGCTTCTTCAATCTCCAATCTCTTTGTATGTAACCCCAATTCGATTCCAGTACTTTTTCTCCCGCCACCGTCGAGGCTGGCGGAAGTTTGGATCCGGCGGTGGACTAGAAGAGGAAGCGTTGTCGGCCGCTTTTGGATCCGGCGGTGGACGGGAAGAGGAAGCGTTGTCGGCCGCTGCCTTCACCTCATCTCTCCTACATGCTACAGTAGCACAGGGACAGAGCACACAGGAAAAATAAAAAAAGACACTTGGTTCGTGTCGGGTACCCGGGTATCGATACGGAACCGAATATCTTAACCGTGTCGGTACCTGGGTTAAGTCGTGTCGGGTACGGTTCGGGGAAGTTGGGCTTAACGGTTCCGGGTACCCGACACGATTAACCGGTTCGTGCCAGGTACCTAGTTATGCACACCCTAATTAAAACAACTCAATATCATCCAAAATACAACAAGATCTTAATTTCGATGATTATAAATTTGCATTTTTTGTCAAATTTATGGTCAAGAAAAAAATAGATGGGATATACTATTACCACCTTTCTTAAAGTTTGTGTTATTTTTCTTGGTGATATTTTTTTAGCACCCTTCTAAAGGTTGAGTTATTTTAATTAGTTTCGCCTTATTATAATAAAGATAACACGTTTACATGATTTTTCGTTTACATAGATAGAATTTTGTGAAGAATGATATAATTTTTATAAAAATGAAATTTTATAATAAAATAGATATATTTATATGATTTTTCTAATTTTACATAGAATGATATATTTTTATAGAAGGAAAGTTTAATATGCATACTTTTACAATTATTAAATAAATTGAAAGAGGTTTTTTTTTTCCTTTATGAATAATTATAATAATATGTATATTATACTATTATTTTTTTTATGTAATAAATAAAATATTATTTTGAATACTATTTAGAATTGAGAGGATTAAGGAGAGCACAATAGATTTTAATTGAAAAAATAAAGATTTTTTAAACATAATGGGTTAAATTAGAGATATTTTACTAAAAATAAAAGAAATGTGGCATTCAATCGAGTCATTCGGGTCTCGGGTAAACTAGGGTCAACCCGAAGCTGAGTTGGACCCGATTTTGAGTCAATATTGGGTTTGTCACGTTTTGTGATTTTCCCTCAAAATTGGAATTCAACAACCCACAATACGTCAAATCTCACATTAAAGGGCGTAACTTGCAAGAAATGATAAAAATCCATAAATTTAGCCAAATATTTTAGTAGCCAACAAGTTAGGATGATCAACTATTAAAAACATCCAAAATATTCAATCGATTTGTAGATTATGAATACTAGTTTAACAATGCATAAATTCAAACATAATAAAAAGTGTCCAATAAGAACAAGCTAGGACCTTTTCCTTTCTTACCTTCCATCGACTTCAATCTTCAACGCTGCCATTTTAGAATTCTTAAATATTTACTAATTCCATTATCAATCATGTCGTATGAATTTTGATTGCTTCACATTATTTACTTATATGTAAGTGCTAAAATTTTCCGATCACCACCGACCATGAAAATATTACTCTTAAAAGAAATACCCACCCTGCATACTTCATTAGAGTGCTTGCTTGTTTCATCAAATGCTTATGGTTTTCTTTGTTTTTTCCTTCTTTTTTTGTCTTCTTCTGTGTTTTGCTTGTTTTTGTTTGTTCATGTCACAATATTTTGTTTATCTATCTTTTTTTTGGGTTTATCATTGAAAGAATTAAGGAGAGCAGATTGATTATGTACTCCCATCAAACGCATTAAATATATGTGCATGACATATAATAGGTAAACCTTACATCTTTGGATCCAATAGTCTTTTATGCCCCAACAGATTAAGAAGAACTCCTAAGATGATCTAAAATCATCTACAAGATCACCACAGAAACATATTTTAATTGCATTTGCTGGTTAAATATTCCTTCTCATCATGAAGATAACCAACCAACGTATGTGAAGACTTTAAGCTAATTTAGGATAGTTCAAGTTCTCATTCAAACAAAAAAAAATGGATAGTCAAATATTTCCTTAGGTTTACTTTTCATTGGAAGAAGCTGATGATTGAAATAAACAAAAAAGACTGATGATGACAGTATGTAGCATGGTTGCCAAATTCGTAGTTCGTTGAATTCGCAAACGTCGTACGAATTCGAAATTCACTCTTTGGAGAGAATTTAGTTCGTTGGGGAATTCCACATGAGGAATTCGCGAACTAGAATTGAATTCGTTGAATTCAGTTTTAGTTATTTTCCCTTCCATCTCCCAAAGATGGATATGATTTGGGACTTTATAAAAAAGAAGGTGATGTTTTGTAATTAAAATTATAGGATATTTTTCATAAATTTTATAAATTAGGGGTAAGTTTTGTAATTTTTAAAAATCCTAACCCTAGTTGATGTGACTCTTCTTCTTCCTCCGCCTCCTCCCTCCCGATGGACTACCCCTGTAAGTTTGCAACTTGAATACACCCAACTCTAGTTGAAGCAACTCTTCTTCTTCTCTCTTCATTCTCGTGATCTCTTTATGGACAGCTTGAGTTCGCCCAATCCAATGAATTCAAGACGAATTCAGGCGAATTTGTTCGCGAACGAACTGCGAATTAGTTCGGGCGAACTAGTTCGGAATTCGTAGGGGGGGTGAGCGAATTTGGCAACCATGGTATGTAGGCATATAATGGATCACAAGGATACCATCTGCTTGGCATTCAAAATTATCCTCTATTAAGTTAAAGCAGTCCCCTTCCAAACAAAAGAATACCTAATATCAGTCACAATATAAAGTAAAACATACCAGTTTGGCGATAACACCTGCTTCCACCAAGAGACTGTGATTAGAGTGGCTTAATGCCAGATTGGCCAACACTCCACCAGCAGCCTCCTTCACTTGTTCGATCTCATCATCCAAAAACTTGACAAGTAAAGGAAGAAGATCGGAATTCACCATCTTCACTCTGAGTTTTTCATCTGCAGACAAGTTCCACAGTGCACACAGACTTTGTTCTTTTACCTCAGAAGTCAAGGAAGAACGGGTGATCAATGCAGTTAGCTCTTCAACTGCCCCACTTTCTGCCACAATATCCCTGTATGAATTAATAGACGATATCGCCCTTAGAAGGCCAGCAGCAGCTTCACATGCGGAGCTAGACTGACACTTTAAAAGATTGACGATAAGATTTATGCAGCCAGCAAATTGGATAATCCTGTCAATGTTTTGCTTCCTTCCAAGTGAATATTTCCAGATAGCAACTACTGCATGTTCACGATCAAGAGGGTCATTATCCAGGCCAAGCATTCTAACAAACAAGGGCAAGTAACCATCAGCAGTGCCTGATGAACTGCTGCTACTTACCGGCTCCTCATCCTGAGCTCATGATATAAAACTGCTGTCAGATATTTTTTTTAGTAAACAAAAAGGCTACATATAAGTTAAAGAATCTGAAGAACAACACACTCTAGAATCAGTATCAGTATGAGGTATCGGTTTGGGTATGGGTATGGAATTTTGATATAGGATTTTTGTTACAGCTTTTGTACAGTGAGGAATATAATTATAAGCAAAGGATCAATTGCTCATACCAATTTGTGAGATGGTATCAAGGTATTAGGTCTGGGTATGGGGCATGCCTGACATCAATTTGATAATCATACCAGGTCACTCCAAATACAGTACCAGGCCATTCCAATTTCTAAACATAATGGGTTCCTGGTATCTGATACACATACCTGATTCTTGGCAATGGATACCAAACAGCCCTTAAATGTCGGCGTATATAGCTACCTAGACTCCAACATGTCATCAGAGCATCTAGAGCCAAGTGGGTTGGTGGCCTAACGGTTGTAATAAGTCCATTGTTGTACAGTAACATCTCAATTACTTCAGCAAAATTAGATGTGTCCATGCCAATTCACACACTCACAAGCTCAAAAATGACATCGGCTCTACCTAAGATCAACCAAAAAGGGAAACCTAAAAATCCTAACACTGAAAAGGAGATGCTTTCAAGAATAGATACTACTTCATTGCCAAACAAGGATCGACCACACAGCCGGAAACAAAATTCTCCAACAAAAACACAAAGTTTGCACATAAAGATTAAAAGAAAGTGAGAAAAAAAAGGCTTACAATACGAGGAACAGAGGGGCCCTCAAAAGAGACTTCAAGCGGAAACCCAGCACCATCTCCGGCACTCGCTTCTGCAGCGATGGTACGAGAAAAGCCCCTTCCAAGCTTCAAAAGATGAAAATGGCGACGGCGAATAACTTTTGTGGGTCCTCTGGGGATTATTGAAATGGGTTTGTGTTTCAGGCATGGGTTGTGATGGAGGGGAAATTGTGTAGGAGGGGAGATTCCGATTGATGAGGCCATCATTATTTAACCAACTGCAGAGATTGGATTTGTAAACTTACTGGAAGTAGCAATCAAATGAAATGTGAAGAGAGGAAGGATGAATGGGAGGTTTCTGGAATCTTCGATATATATCTGCTTCTTGTTTGGAACGCAGCGTCTTCGCAAACAAACATTTGGGAGCGTTAGATTTTTTTTTTTATCGTTTTTGAAGCAAGATAAAAAGGGGCAATTTGCAAAATAGCGACATAATTTGCGAAATGTCCACGTTTTGGGATAATTTTGTAAAATGTTCACAATATATACCCTAATTTTGATCATAATTAACACAACCCCCAAATCCTGATCTTGGACGAGACGACAGAGGAGAAACAGGAGGAGCATCGCTAGCCTCTCACCATCTCTCGATCTCAGATCTCCCTCCACCGCCAATTCCGATTGATCTCGCTTTCTTCAATTGGTCGTTCAGATTACAAGACACCGATTCCGATTCTGATTTCGATAAGTTCAATCGGTGTCATGGCGGATCTAGCAAGGCCGAGATCTATGGCGAAATCGCCGCCTTCTCCCTCTTCAGTTACAGATTCCGACCTTCAATCGGAGCGACTATGACCTCCAATCGGAGCTCATCCGACGCGAGTTCTTCGGATTCTGATGTGATCGTAATCGCCCGTGATCTTGACTCTTTTTTCCTACAAGGGTTTGTCTTTGGAGCAGAACATCAACTTTCATTTGCGAAGACTGTTTGGCGGCACTTCGGTATTTTGGCTTGTTCTTGCTATATAAAATTCCGATTGAAGCCGATGAGCACTTGTTGGAAAGATATTTTAAGTGGCTACAACTTTATTGAAGGATGAAATGATCAAATCAGCTTGGAAGATGGACGAAATCTGGAATCTTTGGAGCAGTCCTAAAACCAGGCAGCTTGTCGGAAATGTAATAAATGAAGACGGAATGCAATCAATAAAGTCGGATTAAATGACGGGGCTTTAGGGATTTCCGACCTTCCATCCATTTGATGGCAACCAAGACCATTAGTTTCCCCCCATTATGGTTGTCCATCTTTCCGTCATAAATCTCGGAAACCCCTTCGTATTATCCGTCATTAGTTTATCAATTTATTTTAATTTCTTTTATTTTTCATAGATTCAATATTTTTCTATATAAAGGGATGTAAGAACCTTATTGAAAAGAAGTTGAAATTTGAGAAAAAGTGAGTCTTTTAGCTTCCTTTGATTCGGGTTAAGAATCTCGTTCTTAGGTGAGAGGCCGGGAACAAAACCTTCGGTGAGAGGCTGAAGGAGATTCCTTAGTGAGAGACGACGGAATCAAAGGGTCGGAAACACTCGGAGTGCGAGGCCGAGAGTGTGGAAAATCGAGTGTTGGAGAGAGCTCGGAGTGCGAGGCCGAGAGCGATCTTGCATCACATATCCCTCAACCCCATTCCCCTTCTTTACCATCATTCTAAGGCCTTCCACATCCCCATTATCACCCACAATCATACCCAAAACGTCACTTCCAAAACAGCCCTCAATACCTCTCAAACGAACCCAATTTCGGAATCGTCTCTGCACAGGCGACGTCTCGGTAAAACGCGATTTCCCGCTTCGTCTGACATCCGATTGACAAGATCTGCCCCAATCCGCGACCGAGACTTCAAGATCTACAAAAGTAGTACTCGCAAGTTTCCAGAAGCCTAGCCAATCGACGGGAAATCGGCATTATTTGCCGACTGATCTGCTGCTCCAGAACTGCCAACACCTTCCCGACTTCTCGGAACTCTCGTCGCCGGTCCTTTTGCTCGAGCCCGGGTCCGAGCACGTCAAGTGGTATCAGAGCAACGACAAGAGTTCCTCAAGATTTCGGGTCAAAATGTTAAAGGAAACGAGTTCCAAGCCTTTGTCCGAAGAGTACATCCGATGGGCTATTCGAGCCTATGATGATGGGTATCTTCGTTGGAGTGACATGGATGGGGCTACATATGATGTAGTTGATCAAGAGATCCATAGGATATATCGAAGGAGAAGGGCTCGAGAGGATGAGGCTCGGCATAAAAAGAAGGTTGAACCACCTTGGGAAGAGATCTGCAAGCTCGCGGAAGATTCAATGAAACATGTAAAGGAAATTCGAAATCTTGTCACCTCATTGGGGTCAATGCAATCGAAGTCCACAATAGCCCCACCTCCCTCTTCCAAGATGACATCCTCTATGGCCATGGGCGAGATACTTGGGATTAAAGAAGGCAAGTCCAAGGATGTTCCGATTGAGACTGCAGAGGTCATGCTTGAGCTTCAAAAAGATGAGGAAATCATCCAAATTCCCAATGTTGCGCTTTCCATGAAGGAGAAACGAATACCAACCGACATGCCTAGCTTTCTGAATTCCATGTCAAGTAAGTGGTTAGATTCGACTTCTTTCATTCCGCCTTGCTTGCCTTTCAAGATTCAAGAAGATGAAGGGATTCAATATCCGTTCAAGAAAGGAGAAGCATGTTCGAAGAAGTCGTTCGTTTCCATCACGGATTCGAGGACGAATCCTTTTCAAGGGGAGGAGGATGATGTGATCGTAATCGCTCGTGATCTTGACTCTTTTTTCCTACAATGGTTTGTCTTTGGAGCAGAACATCAACTTTCATTTGCGAAGACTGTTTGGCGGCACTTCGGTATTTTGGCTTGTTCTTGCTGTATAAAATTCCGATTGAAGCCGATGAGCACTTGTTGGAAAGATATTTTAATGGCTACAACTTTATTGAAGGATGAAATGATCAAATCAGCTTGGAAGATGGACGAAATCTGGAATCTTTGGAGCAGTCCGAAAACCAGGCAGCTTGTCGGAAATGCAATAAATGAAGACGGAATGCAATCAATAAAGTCGGATTAAATGACGGGGCTTTAGGGATTTCCAACCTTCCATCCATTTGATGGCAACCAAGACCATTAGTTTCCCCCCCATTATGGTTGTCCATCTTTCCGTCATAAATCTCGGAAACCCCTTCGTATTATCCGTCATTAGTTTATCAATTTATTTTAATTTCTTTTATTTCTCATAGATTCAATATTTTTCTATATAAAGGGATGTAAGAACCTTATTGAAAAGAAGTTGAAATTTGAGAAAAAGTGAGTCTTTTAGCTTCCTGTGATTCGGGTTAAGAATCTTGTTCTTAGGTGAGAGGCCGGGAACAAAACATTCGGTGAGAGGCTGAAGGAGATTCCTTAGTGAGAGACAACGGAATCAAAGGGTCGGAAACACTCGGAGTGCGAGGCCGAGAGTGTGGAAGATCGAGTGTTGGAGAGAGCTCGGAGTGCGAGGCCGAGAGCGATCTTGCATCACATATCCCTCAACCCCATTCCCCTTCTTTACCACCATTCTAAGGCCTTCCACAGCCCCATTATCACCCACAATCATACCCAAAACGTCACTTCCAAAACAGCCCTCAATACCTCTCAAACGAACCCAATTTCGGAATCGTCTCTGCACAGGCGACGTCTCGGTAAAACGCGATTTCCCGCTTCGTCTGACATCCGATTGACGAGATCTGCCCCAATCCGCGACCGCGACTTCAATATATACAAAAGTAGTACTCGCACGTTTCCAGAAGCCTAGCCAATCGACGGGAAATCAGCATTATTTTCCGATTGATCTGCTGCTCCAGAACTGCCAACACCTTCCCAACTTCTCGGAACTCTCGTCGCCGGTCCTTTTGCTCGAGTCCGGGTCCGAGCACGTCAGATTCCGACTCCTCTCTCAGACCCGACGCCGAAGATCTATGGTGACAGGAGATCTATGGCTAAATCGAGCGAGTTTCCAATGTATTTTGTCTGGTGGCAGCAGATCGAGCGAGATCGAGCAGATCTACACCTCTTTCAGATATGAAATCGAGCGAGATCGACCACAGATCTGCACGGAGGCTGTGGCGGTTTCAGATCTGGAGAGAGGCGGTCGGAGCGAGGGAGCGAGGTCGACTGGCCGAAGCGAGGGAGCGAGGCGGCGACTCAAGCAAGCGAGCGATCCAGCCGGAGCGAGGTCGAGGGAGTGGGCGGAGCTAGATCTCCTCCGAGGCTGCGTGCATGTACTGTTCGTCGACTTGTGAAAGGTTGAAGATGAAATTTTGGTTAAATTACAAAAATGACCCCACAAATATGGGAATGACAAAAAATATCTATATTTTATTAAAAAAATCACCCTATAAATATGGAAAAAAAGCGGAAAAAAAAAATTACATTTTGCACAATAAAATGTTATATTTGCACAACATAAGATTATATTTGCATATCGTACTCTTATATTTGAATGACAAAATGTAAAAAAAAACAAAGAAAAACTAGACTTGGGTCATATTTGCACAACTTACGGTTATACTTGCACATCATACTCTTATATTTGCACGACAAAATGTAAAAAAAAAAAAAAACTAGACTTGGGTCATATTTGCATAATATATAGTTGAGCAAAAATAACATATAATTGAGCAAAAATAAGATAATGCTGAGCAAAATTTCACCAATCCCCCATGTTGTGCAATTATTATATATTGATGAGCAAAAATAAGACCATGTTGTGCAAATATAAGAGAATGTTGAACAATAATTTATTGGGAAAGTATGAAATTATATATTGAGATAAAATAAGATCATGTTGAGAATAAATTCACAAGTCTCGATTGTTGTGCAAAAATAACATATGGTTGAGCAAAAATAAGATGATGTTGAGCAAAGTTTCACCAATCCCCCATGATGTGCAATTATTGTCTATTGATGAGGAAAAATAAGACCATGTTGTGCAATAATATATTAAAAAGTATAAACTTATATTTACAAAAAGTAAGATCATGTTGAGACACAATTTCACAAGTCTCGAATGTTGTGCAAAAATAAAGTATTGATGAGCAAAAATAAGAACATGTTGAGCAATAATTTATTGAGAAAGTATGAAATTATATTGAGATAAAATAAGATCATGTTGAGAATAAATTCACAACTCTCGATTGTTGTGCAAAAATAATATATAGTTGAGCAAAAATAAGATGATGTTGAGCAAACTTTCACCAATCCCTCTTATTTTGCAATTATTGTTTATTCATGAGCAAAAATAAGACCATGTTGTGCAATAATCTATTAAAAAGTATAAAATTATATTTACAAAAAGTAAGATCATCTTGAGACACAATTTCATAAGTCTTGAATGTTGTGCAAATATAAGAGTACATTTTGTCGTGCAAATATAAGAGTACGTTGTGCAAATATAACCATATGTTGTGCTAATATAACATTTTGTTGGGAAAAAAATAAAAATATAGATTATGAATCACATAATAAAATATAGATAGTTTTTTAATTTCTCATATTCATAGGGTGATTTTTATAATTTAACAAAAAATCATCTTCTCCCCTCCTGATTTCTGCGAAGAGGAAACGCCGGCCGACCGGCTCGCCGCTGCGCCTCGCCGCCTCCGCCTCGGATCGCACTCGCTCCGGCGGCTCGACCTCGCTTTGCTCACTCAACCTCGACCTCGCTCGGTCGCTCGCTCGCCTGCCTCGCTCGCTCCGGACATCTGGATCCGTCCATCTTCCTCATTTGGATCCGGCCTCTCGCTCGCTCGCTTCGCCGCTCGCTCACCACAAATCCAAGCACACACAGATCGATTTTGAGATCCAAGTACACACAGATCCAAGCACCACAAATATAACCATAAATTGTGCAAATATAAGAGTACGATGTGCAAATATAACATTTTGTTGTGCAAAAATAAAAATAAAAATATAGATTATGGATCATATATCAAAATATAGATATTTTTTGTAATTTCCATATTTATGGGGTAAGTTTTGTAATTTAATAAAAACTCCTTCTTCTTCGCTCCGCGTCTCCAGATCCGCCGTTTGCCGCTCCGCTCCGACCTTCTTCGCTCCGCCGCTCGCTCGCCACCGCCTCTCTCCCTCCATCGCTCCCTCGCTCGCTCCGGCCTCCGCCTCGCCGCTGCCTCGCTCGATCTCGCTCATATATGGACTCGCTCGCTCAGATCTGGACCTCCGCCTTGCTCGACCTTGGCTCAGATGTAAGCGATCGCCCTCGCTTGCTGATGCGGATCAAGATGGCCTTCTGTGGGTCAAACAATGATCAAGTCTTCGCAATCAATTTATGTTCTTGCTCATCCGATACCAAAAAAGATCTAAACACAATCCCAAACCACGCACAAAGGAGAAACCCATCCTGAGAAACCGTCGCTGGATTAGAGAAGTTGTCGCTGAGTCTGCCCAGAATCGTCGCCACTGTCCGGGCCGCCCCGCGGCCATCCCAGCGACCGTCGCTGCACACTTCCAGCTTCCGCCGCTTTTGCTCTTTTACATAGTTTTATTTACTTGTTTTCCTTTCTTTCACAATAGTTCCAAGTCCTTCTTGTAATTGATTGATTGTAAACATCGAGAATATAGCAAGAATAATTGCAAGATCGGGCCATCAACAGTTTGGGGTTCTTGATCTTGAGCCCACAGGCGAAGGATCGGGGATCCCAAGCGTGCCAAATGGCACCAGAGCCGTAGGTTTCGCAAGTTCTTGTTTTTTTTCTTGATGTTATTAACGATTTGATTCAATGGTTGACATTATCTGGGGAGATTGGGATGATGATCCCGATCCATGGGCTGCACAACAACAACGTCGTCGAGAGTTGCAGAGACGAGCTTTGGAACAACGACAAGCTTTAGAGCGACAACGAGAGGAACAAAGGCGCCGCCTTTGGCTTCAACGGCAAGCGAAAATCGAAGAGGAGAGGTGTCGACAACAACGTCGCCGTCAGATTTGGCTTCTCCAACAACGAGAGGCTGAGGAGGCACGACGACGAAAGGAAGAGGTACAATTCCAGGCCGACCTTTCCGCCATATGGGCCGAATTCTGGAAGGGTTTGAAGGAGGACTTATCAGATTTCTATCGTCAAGCTCTTGCTTCAGCCCTCATAGTTGCCTCAACCGACGACGAGGTAATTGAGCCTAAGGAGCATTATGTTGATTTCGTTGCCCAGAAAACAGCACAGCGCGTCAAACTTGTTTCGCAAATTCCCGTTGACTCCGACATCGGAATTGAGTCAACTCAGTCTTGTTGCGAAGTTGACTCGACGAGTTTTCCAACGGTGGGTCACGTGCTGCAAGATTCTTCTGGAAAGGCATCCGAATCTGATATGCAAGTGGACTGTAGTGCTGCGCTTGACGATGTGGTTGCTTCTGACGACAACGATGAGGACGTTGGGGACACTTCTCTTGAGTTATCTATTGTACCTCTTGAGAATGTTCCTAATGTTGAGACTTATGAAGTTCATAGGGTTCTTGAGGCTAATGATATTGTTCCTCTTGATTGCTCATTGTTCCCTATGACAGGTGTTGTTTTTGAGGTTCCTTTGCCTCAAATTCCGCTGGCTCCATCTCAAGTTGATTGTCAAGGAAGCTACTTTTTGGTGGTTTCTCCTTCCCCTTTGATCATCAACGACTCGATTCGAGGACGAATCGAAGCTAAGAAGGGGAGAATGATGCGGATCAAGATGGTCTTCTATGGGTCAAACAATGATCTTGATCCAGGCGAGCTCTCAAGAACGATTCGAGGGCAATTGATAGCAAAGAGTGTCTTCCTCAAGAGGAAGAAGAAGACGCCACCATGGATTGAAGAAAAGATATTTTGTTTATTTAATTATTATTATTATTATTAGTTTTTATATTCTTTACATATTTAGTTACTCCTATGTTAGTTGGAGCTATTTATGGAATGTCTTAATTTTAGTAATACTTAGTTAAGTGAATAAGAGGGAAAACTCTATCTTCTAGATATTTTCTGATGCGGGACCATCCAAGACACCTTCGGATGATGTCGTTCTCAAGAGGAAGAAGAAGGCTCCACCATGGGAGAAGATCCAAAGGTGCAAGTGACGTTTTTACATTCATCCAGCAACTTGACAGCTTTTCGACGTCTCTGTAAAATGGGTCGTACGGATTCAGTATTGATCGGATTGAGGCGTGCCATACCTTGTTGGAACGAGAACGAAGAGATCTACAACTTTGCTGTTGAAGGTTTTTCCAGATTCGTCCTATAGCTTGGCCGAAATCCACATTCTTTGAGCTGCTGCTGGTTTCGACGGGATTTTGTTAAGTTTTGGAACATTATATTTATTTCCTATTTAGTATTTCTTATACTTAAGTTATTTTAGGAAACTTTAGATATTATTTTATTATTTCCATTAGATGTTAGTTTTATCTTATTCTATCATCTAACTCGGCCCAACAGCCCTGCGTGGCCTATATATTCCGAGTTCTCCTATTGTAATTCAATAAGAACATTATGAATAAAATTTAGATCTCTCAAATTGTGTGAAACACATGGAGTGGCTTGTTGATCCAACTAGAGTTGTGCTCGTTGATCTTCGAATTGGTTTGTTTTAGCTTGGTTTGCTTTGCCGTTCATCAACTTCGCAAGACTTGGTGAATCTAGTATCCACAAGCCCTCTTCTGGTGCTTCAAGTTGTCCGCTTGATTGTGTCGGATTATAGAGGCGGGTTGTGTAGGCATTGGTATTGGTTCCTACCCTCTGAGGAGGCCTGGGGTCTTTATCTTGTGCTACATAGATCGACTCAGTCCTTATCAGGTCGTGTCTTTCCATTCTTGCATTCAATTTCGAGTCTTTATCTATCTTTATCGAGTCTTTGTCATTCTTGTTTAGTGTCGACATCAAGAATCCTTGTTCTTGATCGTTCTTGCTGCGTCTTTATTGTTTCTTGGCTGTTCTTGATTGATCTTGATCGAGTTCTTGCTTTTCTTGTTCAGTTCTTGCTTGTTGTCGAAGATCGGACCATCTCACGGCTAACCCCGTATCATTTTCCTTGTCCACTAAGTAGGAATATTTATCTAGGATTATTATTAGGATTTAATATTTATTTATCTAAGCCAAAACTCTATCTTTTGTAAACATAGAATTGGTATAGTTCCCTATTTAAACTCTTGTATTTGCATTGATTTAATTAGATTGGAAATTATATTGAGGAACCCTTTTTAGAATTAAAAAGGTTCTTCAATCTCCCAATCCAAAGCCTTTGCAATAAATTTATGTTCTTGCTCATCCGATACCAAACAAGATCTAAACACAATCCCAAACCACGCACAAAGGAGAAAATCATCCTAAGAAACCGTCGCTGGATTAGAGAATCTGTCGCCGAGTCTGCCCAGAACCGTCGCCACTGTCCGGGCCGCCCTGCGGCTCCCTTGGCCGCCCCGCGGCCATCCCAGCGACCGTCGCTGCACACTTTCAGCTTCCGCCGCTGTTGCCCTTTTACTTAGTTTTATTTACTTGTTTTCCTTTCTTTCACAATAGTTCCAAGTCCTTGTTGTAATTGATTGTAAACATCGAGAATATAGCAAGAATAATTACAAGATCGGGCCTTCAACAGTTTGGGGTTCTTGATCTTGAACCCACAGACGAAGGATCGGGGATCCCAAACGTATCACTTGCCATAGATCCGGCGAGAGGAATCAATCTCCGAGCTTGGCCTCTCCTCCTCGATGCCGACGATTTGAGTCTTCACTCCGGCCTCAACCGACCGGACAACCACGCTCGCCACCACATTCGGATCACTCCCAGCCTCGCTCGCTCGCTCCTTCCGCCGCTCACTCCCTCCCTCGCTCGCTCCAGCCTCCGCCTCGTCGCTGCCTCGACCGGAGTATCGATGTCGAGATCTGAGATTCGAGTACATCGTCGTCATGTTCAATTGCTCCGCCTCGCTTGCTCGACTCTCAGATCTGGAATCCCTCAGATCTGAAGGTGCCGCCTCACTTGCTCCGCCTCGCTCCGACCGATTGCAATCAATAGAGAAAGCCGTGGGAGGAAGACATGGATCCGGCAAGACAAACCGGCGAGATAGAACGTTTTCCGGGTTTTGGGGAAGGAGATGATGAATTGGCCAATTTGAGTATTAGTATATATAACGGTCATTTTGCTAATTTGTCCAAAAGGGTGGACATTTTGCAAATTCGTCCAAATAAAGTGCTTATTTTGCAAGTTTTTTAAAATAAAAATTCAGCTCTCTAGACAAGTCGGCCTATAGAAATCGAGAGACCGGATAAGTCGGTAGATGGATTAACCATGTACAATCAAATCAAATAACAGAAGCAAATGACAGAAAGGAAATAATACGAAGTAAATGACAGAAATGAAAATGCGAAAATAAAATAAACGCGCTAGCTATCTTACACCGTAAAACAAAACCAACACGACAAACGAAACAATCAGCCAATGGAGGACGCACACAGAGAACTATAGGGACACTAGCGGACATCTCAGATTATGGACTCTGAAGAGCCATCAGATATCGATCGCAAATCGACGACCTCTTCGGATACAACAAATCAAACACCGTTCACATGAGGCCCGTGTCACAAGAAGAACAACACAACACGCTAGACTGCAGATCCAAACCAAGCCAAACCATTGCTCAATAAAAACCTCCAACCCGTCTCAAACCCTCAAGGACGATAACGAGATTGTAATAAACTACTAGGTAGTCAAAATAGAGGCGATAGAGACGGAAAAGAGCAAAGAAATTGAACAACAATCCAAAGGCAAAGGAAAGAAGAACAGAATGGAAAGGAGAACCCTGAATAGGCATTACTACATAGTGGAGCCGACGGAGCCGCCGACAGTCGAGGCTAGTGCCGAGGGCGACCACGAAGGAGATTAAAAGGACCACAATGGCGATCCATTAATGGTGATGACCGGAGAGGACCGTGGTGGCGTAATAGGAGCCGAAGCCAAGACGGCGGACTCACAAGAGAGATGGTGGTTAACCGAGGATGGCTAGCGGAGCCGAGGGTGGCGGCGATGCAACAACAAATGTATTCAGTGGTGGTGATGTCGACGAGATAGTTGGGGGCGAGGGAGCCACCAAAATTGTGAGAAACAAGGAAGGGGGTCTAGCGAAGTAGGAGGATCCACAAAGGTGGACGGAAAACAAAGGGCAGAGGCGGAGGAGGACTGCTGGAGTTGCCGGTGGCCAATGGTGGGAGGCAAACGACGGTGGGCGACAAATGATACGTTTGGAATCCCCGATCCTTCGCCTGTGGGCTCAAGATCAAGAACCCCAAACTGTTGATGGCCCGATCTTGCAATTATCCTTTCTATTCTCGATGTTTACAATTAATTACAATAAGAACTTGAAACTATTTTCAAAGAAAGAAAAACAAGTAAATAAAACTAAGTAAAAGGGCAATAGTGGCGGAAGCTGGAAGTGTGCAGCGACGGTCCATGGGATGGCAGCGGGGCGGCCAAGGGAGCCGCGGGGCGGCCCGGACAGTGGCGACGGTTCTGGGCAGACTCAGCGACAACTTCTCTGATCCAGCGACGGTTTCTCATGATGGGTTTCTCCTTTGTGTGTGATTTTGTGAGTATGAATGAGGAAGAATAACAATTTGAATCCAAAGCTTTTGGATTGGAGGATTGAAGAACCTTTCAATCCTAAAAAGGGTTCCTCAATATAATTTTCAATCTAATTGTTATTGAATGTAAAACATGAGTTTAAATAGACAATATACCAATTCTATCTTGTGCAAAAGATAGAGTTTTGGTAACTAAAGATAAATCAAATAATCTATCGATATGTAAATCTTTCCTAAGATAAGTCAATCTAACTAAGGATAGAAAATTAACAACTTGGTGGACAAGAATTATATCTAGAAGAGATATAATTATTTCCACATTATTTTCCTAAATTCATAAAATAATTAAATCTAATTTAATTAAATAAATTCGAAAATAATTAAATAATTATCTAGAAATTCGTCCAAACAGTGACAGCTGTAAAGATGATGAATTTCGGCCATTCTCGAGGTCGATTCTGGAGAAACCTTCAACATCAAAGTTGTAGATCTTTTCGTCCTCGTTCCAACAAGGTATGGTACTACCTCATCCGATAAATATGGACTCCGAACGACCCATTTTACTGAGACGTCGATATTCTGTCAACCCATTAAGAACGAACTCAAACTTGAACATTAGCTCACCTTGCTCCTTTGAAGCTTGTTCCATGGTGGAGCCTTCTTCCTCCTTTTGAGGATGACACTCTTCGCCATCAATGGCCCTCGAATCGGTCTTGAGAGCTCGCCTGGATCAAGATCATTGTTTGACCCACAGAAGGTCATCTTGATCCACATCAACGAAGGCCCAAGGTTGGTGGTAGCGGAGACTGGCACCGAAAAGTGTGACGTGGAGAAAGGGAGGAAAGCCGATGAGGGTGATAGGTTGGAGGCTGACGGGCCGGCGGTGCTAACCTAAAGGTTGAAGGAGGTGAGGAGGGGCAGCGAGAACAACATCTCAAAAGAGAGCGTATTAACCTAGGCCCCTCTCGAATATATTTTTAATAAAATTCGTGTAAGGCAAAAAAAAAAAGGGCAGATCGTTTGATATAACTTCGTGTAAGGGAAACGTAATGAAAATAAATTTTTGTGTGAGAAAATTTATCATTGTATATAAGTTTTGTGAGATTAAATTGGAGAAGAATGCTACGTATTTTTTAATGAACAATAAGACAGGAGGACTAATTATTAGAGTGCATGGTATAGGGGATATGGTTACCCAATGTATAAATGTATGATTGAAATGAGAAACAAAATCAATTTTGTAGGAAAAGTTGGAAGAAGCGGTTAATGATTATATTTTTTTGATAATATATCTTGGACTATAAATTGACTTTTTTTTATACAAGGCAAATTTTTGAGAGGTGTCAGACTCTCCTAATCCACCTCCCAATAATGTCTAGGGTTGTGCATAATCGGGTATTCGACACGGCACAACACGATATGTCGGATACACGAAACCGATAACACTAAAAAAACCGATCCAAACATGACGATAAGTAACGGGTATCCGACACGAAAAAAAGAAACGGTTTCGTGTCAGATACCCGTGTAACACAACACGAACCATTTATAAAAACTTGTTTTTTTTTTAAATTTCTTTGATTCTTTTGGACTGAACTGAAGGAGACTCTATCGAACAGTGCGGGCAAGCGAATAGTGAAGGGCGAGTAAACCATTAATGGAGGCTGATTTCGTGTCGGATCTGAACTGAACAAGAGGAGAAGGTGAGCGAACAGTACACCGGATCTGAAGCATCGACAGGGCGACCGAGAGGGCGAAGCGAGAATAACTGGTGAGTGGATCTGAAGCGTCGATTAGGCGGCCACCGACCGATAGGGCGAAAGTGAGTCAGTGAACAAGTTGATAGGGCGTGCAAATGAATGAATCTCGACTCAATGAGCAAGAGGTTGCCGGTGATGGTTCTTCTGGTTTGAGCGGCCGATAGGGCTGAACTGATTTAGGTGGCCGATAGCGCTGAACTAGTGAACTAGAGAGAATGGTTGAAGCCTTGAAGGGTTGAAGGTGACAAAAGAGAAAGGAGGCATGCGGCAGCCCTAGCCAAAAGAGAAATGAGGCAATAATGTCTAGGGTTGTGCATAACCGGGTATCTGACACGACACGACACGACACGGTATGTCGGATACACGAAACCGATAACACTGAAAAAACTAATCCGAACATGACACAATAAGTAATGGGTATCCGACACGAAAACACGAAACAGTTTCATTTCGGATACCCGTGTAACACGACACGAACCATTTATAAAAACTTGTTTTTTTTTTTAAATTTCTTTGATTGTTTTGGCCTGAACTGAAGGAAACTCTGTCGAATAGTGAAGGGCGAGCGAATAATCAATGGGGGCGGATTTCATGTCAGATTTGAACTAAACAAGAGGAATGGGTGAGCGAACAGTACACCGGATTTGAAGCATCGATAGGGCGGCCGAGAGGGCGAAGCGAGAACAACCGATGAACGGATCTAAAGTGTCGATTGGGCGGCCACCGGCCGATAGGGCGAGAGAGAGTCACTGAACAAGAGGAGAGGGAGTGCGAATGAGTGAATCTCGACTTTGATAGCACCAAAGGTCCTGTGACTCCGGACGACAAGATGAGAGTGTCATTCGATGGTCCGATCACTCGAGCTCGGACCAAGATGATTCAAGATGCAACAAAGGTTCTCCTTGTTCGATTTGGTGCAACCATGGACCAAGGGCTTCGGCCAGCATGGGTCACATTGCTCAAGGTTCAACCATCGGTCCAAGGTCTTAGTCGTCGGCCCCATTCTACCTTAATGAAAGGCCGAGACATGGTGAACTAGGGGCTGGCCAAATGCTTTCTTGTTCTAAGACAATTTATTTTACCTCTTTTATTATTTACTTAGGAAATTAAAAGTGAGGAGATATTTATCTCTTGCTCATTTATTATTTCTATCTGTTTTTAATTATTTTAGATGGATAGAATTAGTTGATATTATCTAAGGTTTTTATTTATTTACTTTTAGATAATTGTGAGATAGCTAGAGTTTCCTTTGCATAGGAGGCCAATCTCACTTACTAGCAATTCCTATTTAAGTTGTAATTTGCTTTGAGAATAATCACGTTGAATTGAGTAGAAGAGAACTTGACTAAATGTTCTTGTTCAACCCTAATTACGCTCTTCATCTCTTGCTCATCATCTTCTACGTCTTCTTTCAAATTCTTAATTTTCCATTATAACCTTCCAAGAAATCATCAAACAAAAGTCCTCTTCACCAAACATAAACCCTAGTCGACAACCCTAAGCCCTACCATCCCTAAACCCAAGCCTAAGGCCTCGGTACACCTTTGGTTATGCCTTCTAGGGCTCGACCGCGACGGTCTTGGATCCTTGGGGGTGTCGAGTGGATTGTGCAAGAACTTGGCCAAGAATTGGTCAAGATCAATCAGGAACGGGTCAATATCAGCCCTTAAGACATTGCAAGATCCGCAAGAACGAGTAGTTGGAGACGATCTAAGCCCCACAGGCGAAGGATCGGAACCAACCACTAGCTCTTAGGAGATAGGAGCGAAACTTCTCCAGTACAAAGACCACGGCCAGAAGCTCTTTCTCAGTGGTTGAGTAGTTCCTTTGCGCTCCATTCAGAGTCATGGAGGCATAGTAGATGACATGAGAGCTCATTCCTTCATTCTGTCCCAAGACAGCACCCACTGCATAGTCGCTGGCATCACAGATAATCTCAAAGGGTTGAGACCATATGGGTGCCTGAATTATAGGAGCGCTTGTCAGGTGACCATTTAGCTCATCAAAGGCTGCCCTACACCTGTCATCAAAGTCAAAAGCTACTTCCTTCTTGAGTAAATCACAAAGAGGTGCAGAAATCTTAGAAAAATCCCTAATAAACCTGCGATAGAACCCTGCATGGCCTAAAAAGGAATGAATCTCGCACACATTGGTGGGGTAAGGCAGAGATTGATTGGCATCAATCTTAGCCTTGCGGCCTTACCCACCTCAAGACCCCTGCTAGACACAATATGACCCAAAACAATGCCTTGCTCAACCATAAAATGACACTTTTCAGAATTAAGAACTAAGTTGGTGTCTACACAACGCCTAAGCACAAGTGACAAATGGTGCAAGCAAGTATCAAAGTCATCTCCATGCACAGTAAAGTCATCCATGAATACCTATATGAAATGTTCCACATACTCAGAAAATATGCTTACCATACACCGCTGGAAGGTCCCATGTGCATTACATAACCCAAAAGGCATTCCGCGATATGCAAAAGTGCCAAATGAGCATGTAAATGTCATTTTCTCTTGATCCTCCGGTGCTATGGGTACTTGAAAATATCCTGAATAGCCATATAAATAAAAAGAGAGACCGGCAAGGCGCTCAAGCATTTGATCAATAAAGGGTAAAGGAAAGTGGTCTTTGCGAGTTATCGCATTCAGCTTACGATAATCAATACAAACCCTCCATCCAATTTGGACCCTGCTAGGGACCAACTCACCATCCTGATTCTCAACGACAATGATACCCTCCTTCTTAGGAACAACTTGAGTGGGACTCACCCACTTGCTATCAGATATGGGAAAGATCACAGATGCTTGAAGGAGCTTCAACACCTCCTTTTTTACCACTTCCATCATCGACATGTTGAGTCTCCGCTGAGGTTGCCTAGATGGCTTGGCATCATCCTCTAGAAGTATCATGTGCATGCAGAGGGTGGGATTGATTCCCTTAATGTCTGTAATCGTCCATCCTAACGCCTCATTGTTCTCCTTCAGAACAGTCACCAATCGCTTCTCCTGTTCAAAAGTGAGTTTGTTAGAAATAATGACAGGCAAAGTATCATTCTCACCAAGAAAAGCATATTTAAGGTGACTAGGGAGTTGTTTCAATTCGATATCAGGCGCCTGGACAATGGATGGGAGAAACTTTTCACTTGGCATGGTCAGCTCGATGCGTTCTCCCCTTGGTGGCACATAGGTGGGGGATCGATGGTCTAAAGCCAATATGGCCTCCTGCAGATTAGATGACAAAGCATATATAATCTCTAGAAATTTCATCTATAGGAGCATGTAAAGCGACCTCCATCTCATCAACAATCTCCAAATCAAAGCAATATTGTGCCATAGTATCAATAACATCCATAAAGCACAGAGAAGGATCATCAAATGGAAATTTCATGGAATCATAGATATTATACTCGACTCTTTGACCATCAAATTCCATAGTAAGAGACCCTGAATAGACATCTATCTTGGTCCTAGCAGTTTTCAGAAAAGGTCCGCCCAACAGAATAGGGCCTTCATTGTTACCAGGACCCATATCAATCACAAAGAATTCAGTAGGGAATATCAAGTTGTCAACCATAACCAAGACATCCTCAACAATCCCTTTTGGTTAAATAGTAGATCGATCAGCAAGTTGAATTACTACCCGAGTCTCATTTAGAGGTCCCAATCCCAAGGCATGATAAACATGAGAAGGCAAGACATTAATAGATGCTCCTAGATATAACATGGCTTTGTCAAGTTTAGTATCACCTATCGCACATGGAATTGCAAACATACCAGGATCACTAAACTTCACAGGCAAACGCTTCTGAAACACAACAGTGACATGTTCGCTTACCTTTACCGTTTGCTTACCTTTCAGCTTCTAGTTTTGCTTGATAGTGCAAAGTTCCTTAAAAAATTTAGCATATCTAGGAATGATTTTAATCAAATTAAGCAAAGGAATGTTTACCTCGCACTTACTGAACGTCTCAAAGATCTTCTTATCGTTCTCATACCTTCGTGTATCCTTCAGAGCTTCTGGAAAGGGTGGAACCGGTTTTGGAGTCTCCAGAGGCAAGGAAGAAGAGGGAGTAAGAGAAAAAGAGTGATAAATCCACTCCCTTGATGAAAATCGGAACAAGTTTCAAAGGCCTTGACAGTCTGTTTGTGTCAAAGGTCTTGAAGCTTTAACGGTGTTGATGAAACACAAAACCTGTTCTCTATATTATTATGCTCGAATATTATTATATGTTACTATATGCTTCCAATATATTATTATATATTCACTAACCTTTCAGGAAGTTTTTAAAGTTTATATCCTTCCTTAAGCGTTCAAAGCTGAGAAAGATCAAATCGTGATCATGGCTTCCGAATTTTCCAAAGATAGAAGATTGTGCTCAAGCCATGGTCCTCTCTAAGCCGTTGGTGAAGATTCGTGGCACCGATCTGTTCTCTATAAAGAAAAGGAAGAAAAGAAGACAAGGACACATTCGTTAAACACAAGCTTTCATACATTCAAGCCTTCAAGCGAGATATGTCTTCTTTGTGTGCTCTCTGCTAGTGCTTAAGAGTCTATTATTTCATTTCAAAGCATTTGAGAGTTACCCAGTGGGCTTATAAGATATATTTTGTGATAGTGTTATACTCGAGAGTTTGTAACTCAGGAAGTGAACACTAGGTGATTGATTCACTAAGTGTAAGAGGATTGTACTAGATAGCTGAGAGAGGTGGGGCTCTTCTAGATTGGTCTAGGACTCCAAGGGAACGTGAGTTGACTAGATTGAAATTGTATAGGAGAGAGGCTTCTCGGTGAGCTATTAGGATCCTAAGTCTTGTGAATCAATAAAAGCCGGTTGAATCCTAGGGTTGTGGAAGAACCCTAGGCGGGGACGTAGGCCAAGTTCGTGTCGAACCTCGTAAACAACTCATCGAGTCCTTTACTTATTGCTTTACCTTATTTCCGCACTTGGCTCGTATTGTTTAACTTTGTGATTCAGGTTTTCAGAGAAAAGACTAAGTCTAATCTCAAAGGGTTTTGCACGAGCTTCAAAAGTCTTGAGACTATCTGCGAAAAACAGACATACTCTATTCAACCCCCCTTCTAGAGTATCTTTATATTACTTTGTTTTACTCTATCGAACCTTCAAAGAGGAAGAAGAAGATAAAGAAGAAGAATTAGAATTAGGCGTACCTGGCTGTGGGATCTCACCTGGGGCATTGGCGGCGGGCGCAGCAGGGTGTTGCGGCCGCGACTCCTCTGTTTTGCCGCGGCCGCGGCATGGTTGTTGTGGCCGCCATCCTCTTCGTCGATTACCTCTATCTCTTCGTCCATGATTTCCTTGTCGTTCTTTGGAGGCGTGGCAATCAGTTCCTTACCACTCCTAAGCGTTACAACGTTGACGTTCTCCTTAGGATTCGCAATCGTTTGCGATGGAAGATTCCTTGAATTGTTTGCCTCCTTCGCACTTAAGACTTGAATGAGCTGACTCATTTGATTCTCCAGATTTGTAATCCGATCCGATTGTTGCTTCTCAACCTTCATGACTAATCGTGATAATGTCTGTAGAGGATCCTCAGTAGCCTCATTCGCTTGCGATTGACCTCCCTGTCGAGGTTCAAATTATTGTTGGGGCCTTCCTTGTTGCCCCCCTTGCTGATTGAAAGGGGCTTGGTAGTTCCCATAGCCCTGCTGATAGCCTCTGTTGTAATTGTTGTTGTTGAAGTACCCAAGATTTCCGAAATTGCCTTGTCTAGGCCTTTGTGGAGCGAAATTCCCAACGACATTCAACTCTAAGTTGGGCTCTTGCAGAAGCGGGCATATGTCCATAGGATAAGTGAACTCATTGCAGATTCCACATGCCTTTAACTGTTGAGGTGCTCTATCAATTACCAATTTGTTGATCATCTCCTTCACCTCTGCCATGTCAGTCTGAAGTGCAGCCACAAGAGCATCAACAGAAAGTACACCCCTAGCACGAGTGCTCTTGTTGAACTGCCTAAAGCCCTTAGAGAGCTCCTTAAACACATCCCAAGATGCAGTTGACGTCTTAGACACCAAGTTTCCCCCACAACAGGAGTTCACCGTTTTGCGATCATCATTAGTAAACCCATTGAATAGTAATAAGACCAATTCCTTATGAGAGAAGCCATGGCTTAGGCAGCTAGCGCAGAGTTTCTTGAAGCGCTCAAAGTACTCGTGAATAGACTCCGTAGCATACGACTCGATGCTGCTGATTGCCCTTTTCAAGGCATTAAGCTTAGTAGTAGGAAAGTACTTTTCCAGAAAGACTCTCTTCATCTCAGCCGAAGTCGATATAGTCCCACGAGGGAGATAGAAGAACCATTCATTCGGCTCATCATTCAAAGAGAAGGGAAAGGCTCTCAACTGGATTTGATCCTTAGTAACGTTCTCAGGTTTCATCCCAACTACCACAATATGGAATTCAGATAGATGCTTGTAGGGTCCTCCCCACTCAACCCATGAAACTTGGGTAAAAGATGAATTACCCCATATTTCAGCTCAAAGTTGACTCCTTTCCCTAGCATAGGGAATTGGATTGCTAGAGTTTGTTTTGTCAAGTCAGGAGCAGAAAGTGTTGTAGGAAGAAATCGAGATTGCAAATAAAATATAAATAAAGTAAATCAAACCGATTAGATTCCAACAAATAATGTTCAAGACCTCCGCCTGATGTAGCAGCGGGAAGTCAGGATCGATCCTTGAGGAAGCTGGTCAGCAGATCCTAGGCAGCGGAGGAATCTCACGGGCAGAAATCGACTTCAGGGTGCTCGACCTCGACTAGGGTTTAGTCGATAGGGGCCAGGCAAGTCGAAACTGAGCAAGCGGCAGCTACTGATGTTGGTCGATCTCGAGAAGATTGCTCGATGTCGAGGAACTTGGTCGAAGTCGAGGAATTGTGTTCGAGATCGAGTTGGCTGCAGAGACAGAAGCGACGGCGATCTTGCTTGATCGAATGTAAGAAGTCGACGTCGACCAGATTGGTCGAAATCGAGCAGTGACATAAACTAAAAAACGAATGCAAACTTCGAATCTAAACGATGGATGAAAGAGAACTTCCAAGATTGGGGTTCGCAACAAAAATTACCATGAAAGCGGATTATAAATCATAAAAGATGGTGACTTTATCGATAAAGGAGAAGGCTTTCACCTAATCCGACAAGTAGGAATATATTTCTCGCGATAAATAACCCTAATTGTATCTATTCCTTTTCATAATTAGAATTTACAAACTTCCGAATAGAAATCCTAATTACTAACCAAGTTTCACAACATGAGTTCTTCAATTTCTCAATCAAAGATTAAACACATGGAATAGAATAAGATAACGATAAAGTACCTTCCTTTGCAATCGCTAATCCGCCAACATGGCTTTCGTTGGGCTCACCCCAACCCTAGAGGTAGGTGGACTACTTGGGCCTCATCATAGCAATCGACATCATTGATTGAAAAGAAATAACTTGCATAAACTAAATTCAAAGTCTTTACAATTCCGGCACTCAAACTTTCGTAGAGTGCCAAAACCCTAAAACCTTTGAACTCCTAAACTATATGTGGAACTACTTCTCTGGAATTGAATGAATGAAAATCAGCCCCAAGGGTTTTATTTATAGGGCTTAATCCTTGCTAATCAAGGAAAGCAAACTATATCTACTTTCTAAAGATAAAAATAAATAAAGATAAAGCATTTAATCTAAAAGGAAATATCTAAATATCTAAATATCTCTTAACATTAATGAACAATCTTCTTTCCTTTGATTTATCTTGATAGAACTTGATAGATTCAGACCTCCTTCGCATCCAAGCAAACCAAGTCGACTTCGGATAGGTCCAACAGTCTTGCGACCCAGAAATATTTTTGGTCGATTTCGACCAATTTGGTCGATATCGAGTAAACTCGTCGATCTCGGCTTCACTTGGCTTTCCCGAGCAGCTTCTCCTCGGATCCTCGAACTCGAGTAGCTTCTGGGTTTGGTCGATGTCGAGTTGACATGTCGACATCGAGTAAAGTGTTACTCGAGTTGTCTTCTTCTACTTTCCTTGACCAAGCTTTCCTCGACCAGGCTCTGCTCACATTTTTGGTCGATGTCGAGGAAGTTTCCTCGAAATCAAGTAACTTTCAGCTTCCGTCTTCTCTTCTTGGTTTCGTCCCGGAATGGCTCTAAATTATGTAATATTAAACCAAAACTTATGTAGATCTCCATTTCTTGCAAATAAGCATATATTACATAAATTCAACATATTCCCAACCCGAAATATGCAAAGTATATAAAATAAGGAGCTAAAATGTGCATAAAAACATGGCTATTTTAGTGGACATCAAATCACCCCATACTTAAGCTTGTTTTTCCCCAAGCAATAACTTGGATGGTCACTCAGGGGAAACCTGCAACGACTCTCAACATAATGGATTCATTGTTATATTAGCCAACACTCAATTGCCATCCTTGAAAAGGTACTTGGTGCCTATAATTCTGTGCCTGTGAATGAAAAGCAATTTCTGCACACAAAAGGAGGTTTCTACAACAAACAATTTTATGTGACAAAGCAACAATAATCAAGATGATTTTATTTAAGCTGAAAAAAAAGTAGATAGGTAAAAGGTTAAAGGTAGGCAATTTTTGGCCATGTGGTGTTAAATCCGGGGAAATGCATTATTTCCAAACTTTCTCTACCACATTCCTTCCTCATAAGATTCATCACCTTTTATAATGCTTTTTTTCAATAATAATGCTTTTACCTCTCTAACCTCAGCACTGCCTTCTCGCGAGTCGCAAACATGGGTGTCATGAATGACCCCGGATACTTAGTGCTTTGGACTCCTCACCTGTGTGTCCCATCTCACTGAACTATTATCTCAGCAAGCAGGGTCGATCTACCTTTATCTATTGAGGTGATCAGATTTTTTTCTCACTCATTAAATTTTTCATAAAACTTTGATTTTTTTTTCTTGCCGAACTCCAATAATAACAACACAACAAACCATATAGTGTCTCCATAAAATGATTTCCATTTTCAACATAATCCCCGGATAGGGTATAAGGTAAAAATAGGCAATATAAGGCATATGTGGAACAATAATGATATCAAGGAAAATAAGCAGTTGGGATCTACTGTCTCCAAAACACCTGTACCTCCCCACCCCCCCAATTTAAAAAAGAAAAAGAAAAACATTTAAAATTAAAATAATGAATTAAAAAGAAAAAAGTTGAAGAGCTTAAGAGAGAGGAACAGGGAGAGGACAGACAAATTTGGCACAGCAGATCCTCTCCCGAAAATAAGGCTTATAATATGGCTTTTGTGATGTAATAGGGTAAAAGGTATGGCTAGAAGTATGAAATTGAGCATATATGGAAATTTAAAATCCTCCATCCTCTTATTGTGCATAATGTCAAAAGCAACATCAATTTACCTCACTTTTGTGGTTTTACCATAAAAAATCGTACGTCCTTGAGACTAACCTTTTCTAGGCAATCTTGTGCAATATCTCTAACAAATCCATCATTTGCATCCACTACTAGAAATTTGTTATTTAACATCGGGTAATAGCCGATGTCTTTCAAAAAAAAAAATCGATGTCTATGTGGGGGATGTAAAAAGTCAAAAGTTTTTCACATCGGCCAGAACCCGATGTCTTTATATGTTATAACATCGTTTATATTTTTAGATCTGATGTGTTTGTTACCCTATAACATCGATTATAAAATATAACCGATGTTATAACGTACAAAGACATCGGCTATTACCCGACGTTAAAATTTTTTGACTTTTTACATCCGCACATAGACATCGATTTTTTTTTTTGAAAGACATCGGCTATTACCTGATGTGAAATGACATATTTGCGGTTTTTTTTTACTATCGTAGCCTATGCAGGATTTGAACCCGCATCTTTGCGTTTGAACGTAATGCTCTACCATTTGAGCTAATATGCTTTAAATTAAATAGAATGACATAATAGGCTCTACCATGTGAAACTTAAGAAAGACATTTATTAAATAAACAACAAAGTCTAATCAATGCAAAGACTAAATAAAGTTGAAAAAAACAAATGCAATCCACACAGAAATCCTAGTTTGGAATCTCCTCCATATACTTCACACATTTGGCAACTCAAATGCAATCCAATCCCAACCATTTTCACATCCTAACAAAGGAATAACAAATATGGTACACCAATCCTTCCACATACTTGATGAAGATGAAGATGAGGGAAATGTAACACCGTTGGGTCATTCATACCTTCAATGTGCGTGAAAGCATCCAAAATGCTATCCCCTCTGTCACCTTCCTTGCAAGCTCCTTCAACCTAAATTTCTCGGACAAAGATTAAATAAAAACAAGCATAGTCAACAAACTTTCAAACCCTTATTTTGTTTCAGTACAAATCGATATTATGTGTCCAATAGCTGAAACATGTTGGTATTAATTACGGAAATGAAAAACTAGTTGGTCATTGGTGTTGTAAATGAATCTTTCCAACTTACATCCAACTGAGCAGCCGTGTCCTCAAGCACTTGCATGGCTTTATCAGGCTGGCTGTTGCACGGTTAATCTTGGAACCCCATGCTGCATCACGAGAAAGTAAAATATTATAGAGAGAAAAAAAAAAGAAATTCAGTAATCATAATTATTTCCAAATTGAAAAGTAAGTAAAAGAAAACGATAAAATTTCTCAAAAAGAAAGAGAAAAAGATAACACCTTAAATATTCCTGATTTCTGACCAACAATCTCTCTTAGAGTGTTGCCTGTAATAGCATGGAATCCATGGATTAAGTCGGCCAGTTGAATGAAGTTATATTGCCTAAAGAGGAGCTATAATTGTGTAAATTTTATATAGATTAATGCAAGTAACAGATTCCAAGCAATCAAAGATATACATGATAAATAACACCTCTTAGTCCACACACTACTTGCTATATAGATGATTGAAGCATATATAAAAAGATTTAAACTTCGCGTTAGGAAGCTTTCACTGTTCTCCTTTCTCTTCAATTGCACAAATTCTCATCCTCTAAATTTGAACAATAATACTTAACTAGCTCATATTCTGGCATATCAAATGAAATGTACTCGCACCTGGGAAAATATCTCACCCAGCAAAAAATTGCTAAATATGGATAGCGATGAAGACAAGTTCCCAGAGAGATTCACAAATGCTTTGGTTCATGAATGAAACAAGTTTAGTTTAAGAAATACTCCATATTAAAAGATGTGTGTTTATTTAAATTCATTTCAGCAGCAGATTTAAAGTATTATACCTAACCAATCAAAAGCAATGACATGGTAGTCCTTGGCTAGTATTGGAATAACTTTCCTGTAAGAATATGCCTGTCAGCAGCATAGACTGAATTACTCGAATGTTTTTGGTACAGGAATTAATGTATCGAGAGACAAATTCAGTATTACCCTTTAACTTAATTTAATTACAAAATGCTTTGTGGGAAAGAAATTTCAAAGATAAATTTAAATAAAAACAAACATGTGAAGGGAAACCATGAATCAGTAAAACTGAAGGCTTATCAGTGCTTCCGCTTTCAACAAAAAGCCATCTACACCGAAACAAAATGGAAGTGTCAATTTTGAAAATAGCCTCTAGAGTCCTCCTGAACATAAGACTACTCCTTGTCTGAAGACTCAGACATTGGCATGACATAGAATTTCTGCGACGATTATGATTTTTGACAGTACCATAGTTTATCTCAAATTTCAACAAAATCTGTCCGTTCTCAAATAGAGGAGTGCTGATTTACCTATAAATGTCATCAGACACTTGAGAATTGCTAGCCATTTTTAAACCAAAGATTGGATCCTTTGCCTTTTCTCCTGCACTTTGGACAGCATAAGCTTTCACCTACATAACATCACATTGAAGAGTATTTTCTGTTAATAACTAGTTAACAGGGATTGTAAAGGCTCGGATTTTCAAATTCTATATTTTCGGAAAAAGAGAATTAAAAATGAAATTAAATCGGTTTTAAAACTCGTTTAGCGGATTCCGACCGTAATATAAAATTTGGCGAACAATTTTCGTTCTTTTACCTCGAAAATTAAAAATAATTATCAAATGGCGATATTCTTGTCGATTTTAAAATTCTAATTGATCGAGAGAACGAGAGTCGGAAAAACTAAAATAAAAAAAAAACTAATTGCGGTATTCAAAATTCACGCATTCGAGATTTATTACCGGGTATTTGTTAACCAATCCTACACTCAATCATCACCAACTCTCACACTTCACCATACATATTCAAAGACAACCCCTCTCCGGCTCTCCCCGTCATTCTTCATTCACATCACACTCCTCACCATCACTTTCACCAACTCCCTCTCCCTCCATACTTTTACTGATCAACACACCATCCCCATCACGCACCATATTCTCCCGTCATCACCACCGGATCCAGCATCACAACCATCACAGTAGCACCGAACCACCTCACTCTTCCGCTTTCCCCTTAAATATCCTTTCCCAAGGACCATCGACAGCCCTCAACACCTCCTCGGGGTCACCACCAGCATCCGGAGCCGCCCAAAGCCACCCAGGAGCCGCCAGCGCCGCCGACGAGCCACCGAACCATCGTCTCCCCTGTTCGAGCGCGTATAACGTTCCGGTAAGCCGTTCTCCTTCATTTCCGAGCCAAACCACTCTCGAGCCCTACCAACATGCTCACCCATGTCCGACGCAGGTCCGAGGAGCCATCGAGAGACTCCGACAACGCCCAGAACTCCGTTCGAAGCTCCGACATTCGCGAACACCTCGGTGAGCTCCCAAGCCTTCCTTTCTTTCCTTTATCGATTATGGATGTCCGTGTTCACTTATCTTAGTCGGGGGGTAGTGAGGGTCGAGTGCGGGAAGCTTGGTCGAACTCCGTCGAGTTCCGGCGAGCTCGAGAGCGGTGAGGTTGAGAGCGTAGCCATGAGCAGCGAGGGCGAGGGAGTGAGCTGCGAGGGACCGGCCTGAGCGAGAGCTTGAGCAGCGAGCACGAGCGGAGACGGCGGAGCTGAGGTGCTGGGACGAGCAGCCGCCGGCGACCTTCTTCTCCAGGCGGCGTCGAGCATCGCAGGCGAGCAGGCGGGACTCGGGAGCGGGAGCCTTCAGTTGTTTGAAGGAAGAAGAAGATGGGGGCGGGCCCTCCTCTGCCCAGTCAGCACCCGTGGGGCCCGCTTCAATTCTTTTTAAAAAATTGTTCCGTTGAGCTGGGTTGAGATTCTACGGGTTCGGTTCGTTACGGTTCGGGTTATCCGTTTATTATTCAACTAATTAACGGTAATTAAAATATATTATAATAGTATTTGAGGATTTGGAAGATAAATTATTATATTTTGGAAGATTTATAAGGGTTTATTTATTAAATAAAAATAGTCGGGATTTGAGTGGATTTGGAAATAATTTATAAAAGTATTAAATAATGGTATTTAAAATATCATGTAATATTATTTGAGATTTAAAATATATTATTGGGACTTAAAGATTTATACAGAATTTGGAAAAGAATTTCAAAGTTGGAAAGTAATTTAATAAATAAATTCAAAAGGGAATTTGGCGAGTATTTTCAAGGGTCGGAATACTTAACTATTTAAATGGGATTTGAAACGGTTTTAAAACTAACTTGGGAACAAGACTTATTCGATGACTAACTAGCATGATAATATGATTGTTTGACTAACAGTATGATATGCATGACTAATAGCATGACTTGTGGTGAATTATTATATGAGATTAAATGTTGGATGATTATGACGATCTAGTAGGATTTTATATCACACAAGTTATGTCTTATGATTTTGATGAACCATTGAGGTATATGCGGAAATGATGTATATGAACATGCGGAATTGGTTGAATGATTTATGGAGAACGATGTGGTCTTAAGAAGCGGATGATGCGATGAAATGACTTTCATAATATGTTACTTGTTCTATTGCTTGAGTGCTTAATAGTTGGATGTAGACTTATGTATATTCCATTATGTACTAGGTGATACTCTGTGATTGTGACTACTGTGTGCTGGATTCTTCTATTGCCGATCTGCTAGCCAGGTAAGTACCTCCGGGGCTTACTCAGTAACCAGTACCTCCTGCCTGATGTGTCATATAGTATGTAGGTGTTGCATATGCATAAGAGCATGTCATGTAGTATCATGCTTAGGAATTGCATTTACGAATGAGCATCCTTATTCTGTATGCGTTTGAATACAGAACGACCGTTATCTGTGAGTCCTAGAGTCCTTTCTAGGGTCATAGGGCAGCCCATTTTCATCGGGTGTTGCCTCCTTGAGTTATATATATATATATATATATATATATATATATATATATATATCACGAGATACGAGATGAGCATGAGATACGAGATGAGCATGAGATGCGATATGATGATGAGATTTGATATGCTATAGTATCGAACTGGCCAGTCTCCACCCTACCTGGAAGGGTGGTGGTGGTAGAAGAGGGATATACCACTTGATATTCTTTGTTAAGGCCTTACTTAATATTCTGCACATATGAATTAGGAAAATGATAGTGTGGTTAATATTCCAGTACTGCATGAAGGCATTCTTTATTCTAGGTATAGGCATATTATATGTCCTCAGCGCGGTTAGAGGACCCGCGGGCGGACTCTTGGCCTGACTTAGTGGTATAGTTTCAGGTATCCGATACAATGCTTGATTTTGTGCTGTTATGACGGGGTCCATTCCTATGACGGAGAGTGAGTGTTGAAACCTGACTTCACCAAATTCATGCTTTTGGGATTTCTCCCTACTTATATTCTGTTTTGACCCGGCTCTGCCGTGGCGCTCGTTGTATCGTTTTCAGAATTTATGCCCTTTGCATGATAAAGGATTTTCCGCATTGTAGACTTAGGACAGGTACAAGGGTTTACCCCGGGGTCTCCAACGGGCCTTCTGGATTTGGGTGCGAAATCCCGCTTTAAACTACAAATCTTCGGTTTCTAACCTTCAACCTGTACTCGGAGCGCAAGATCCTAACGAGGGGTTTTATCCCTCGAAACGTAACTCGGGAATTACAATCCCGGGCCGTTACAGGGATAATAGAGGTACGTCTCACACCAATAATCACAACAAGGCAAGGATAGAGGAACCCACATCAGACATTCGCCAAATCAATCACATTCACTCTTTTCAGTTGTGTTTCATGTCTTTCTTTACCAGCAATGGACACAAAAAATAGTTTGAGAGGGCTTCTTTGGCCAGTGTTCTTTGTTTCAGATAAAAATCAATAACATTCACCCTCTTTTTTCGCCGGGGCCCGGGAAGCCATTACTAAGTAAAGTGTTATCTGTTTAGGGTTTGTTCGAGATTTCTACCGACCAAAGAGACAGAGATTAAAGAGCAAAGCATGGGTAAAGCTCTTGGTTCACATGGTGCAAAGTGTGAAGTTTATGAATCTGCATTAGTCTCCAAATAATTACTACAGAACAAACCATTGTTGTGGATGCAGTTCGCTCTGATTACTAGTGGGAATGATCATAGCTTGGTTATTCATTTTTCAGGAAACCCGAGAACAATGGTTGTTGTTGTTGTGGGATGGGCTTGTTCTAGATTTCTACCTAGGCAATGAACCCGAGTAGAAAGAGCCAATTCAGTTCACTTCACAAAAGCAATGGGTTCAACTCTAGCACATCCCAAGAATACATGGCTTGATTTGGGCAACACACACAACTAAAATTTACAGCTTGTACTGTATGCCAAACTGGATAGAGGGTGCCATCTATTAGGCTAGGTTAAAATTAAGTCTATCATCCAGTTAGGTTGATGTTGCTAAATGAAATAGAAGATGAAATGGTTCTGTTACCAGGCTATCTGGACAATTTACTTGATCAACTGGTTCTACAACTTTACTAATAGGTTCAGAAATGAAAGGAACTGCATGCAACTAACTTACTTATTGATGACGAGTTACAAGGAATTTTGTATGCTAGCATTCACTGATAGAACTTTATGTGAATTTAACTCAAAGAGATGTACTGATATCCTGAATCCACATTTGCAAATAGAATGAAAATTCCTTAAGCTACTTCAGTTTCCAATTCAGAATTGTATGAGCAAGTGATGCCTTTGATGGAGTCCCTAATCTGACATTTTCACTTGTACCTTGAAAGAACCCTAATTGTTCAATGAAGAATTTAATCCTCCACATAGCAATCCAGCTCGACTTCGTTGAAAGAACAAAGTGACCATTTTTTTTTCTAGATAGATTGCACTCACAGTAATTTCGTTAACCATCCACCTATCGTCCCCTAATAACCAAGCAGTCAATCAAAGAAAAACCACAAGATCAAGATTGAGCCGAAACATATATCAGATTAGCTTTTATTGAACCGCTCTTGCACCTTGATCAAGTTCACATTGATCACACACAAAAACAAACACTGAAACACACAGATACAGAACCAAATTCACATTCTGATATTAGCAATGGGAAATCATAACAAAGAAGCACACAAGCAATGCCACAAGGAGAAAGAGGGTTACCCCAATTGATATATCAGGTTAAATTCTGAACTCAGTAGATGCCGCTAACGTCGACTCTATCTACATTCACCAATCAGACATTCATCAATCAATTAAAAAAAATCAGTCAACAAGCAAACTAAATTGAACAACTGAAGAATGATTCAATACCTCAAGTCGGGTCGGACTTCAGGATTTTTAGAGCGCAGATTTTGAATCGGAATCAGAGGGTGGTAAGGGAAGAAGTCGGAATAGTGCTTTGAATTTCACGGCGAAGGGAGGCAAGCCAGAAGAGGAGGACGACGACGAGTGAATGTGACGGAGCGAAGTCGCAGCAGCGAAGTTTCAGCAAAGAGCTAAAAAGAAAGGTAAACCCTAAATCTGGGGTGTATGGGTTTAGATCTGAGAAGGAAGTACGGATCTGGGCAGATTTGCGAAAGGAGGTGGCGGGAGGAGGAGGTGGAGCGAGTCGCCGGCGAGAAGGTGGTGGATTTGCGAAGGGAGGTGGCGGGAGTAGGACGTGGGGCGAGGGGTCGGTTTTGAGAAATAAAGAATGAAGAATGAAGAACGAAGAATGAAAAATGAAAGAAGCACCGTACAGATATTTGTTTGAGCGGGTGTGAAATGAATTCAAGTTTATAGTTCCGCGCCTTCTATTTTTTTTAAAACACATATTTAACATCGGTCAAATAAATTGGATAATGTCTATGCTTTTATTTACATCGCAAATTTATAAATCGATGTTAAAAAACTATTTAATATGGCAGGTTTTTTCGACTGATGTTAATAAGCCGATGTTAAATAACAAAATTCTAGTAGTGATCGTCGAGTGTTGCCTTGGCTTCCATGACTCTCTTCTTTGAACTTTTTGCACGCTTGGGCGATATTCTTACAACTCTTTTTTAAAAATGCATATTTTGAGTACTATAGAATTTAACCATGCAAATACGATATAAAAATATGCCCCTAAACTCAATACAGAGTTGTGCCATGTCCTAAATAATTCGATACAAACCATGCAATAAAGTTCTAAAATACAGTCCGGAAGCACATAAAAATAATAAAGTCCTAAACATAGTCTTTAATCCCACCCCATACTTAAAACGGTCAATGTCCTCACTGTCAATAAAATGAAAACCAAAGGGAGGGAAAAGACATACAGAGTTGCTCACTGGTGGGGCGGTGGACCGTAGTAGGGGAGGTGGAATCCGACCTTGTAGTCAGGAGCTCCTCCATGGGAAGAGCTACCAGGCTGTTGTGAAGAAGACCCCAGGGTCATGAGTACTCCCCTGCTGCTCGGCTGGTGATACCAACGGGCATCCTCGGCCCAATCTTCTAGATCCTCAGTTCGCTGTCGTGTCTCCTCGTCATCAATCCTCAAATGATTCATTTCTGGGTATTTTGATTTAACCATAAACTGCAAAATAAAGTACCCTTATAAGATAATATCTAACAAATCTAACCACCCCATACTTATTTCATAAACTATCCTATAAGAAATAATAAATAAGCCTAGGGAAGCTTATATTATCAAATCATGTAGCAACTCATATAATGAAACAATAAATGCCACATATATATGAATTTAAATAAAGCCCAAAATTCAAGAAATTTCCAAATATATCATGTAATAAATCTCAAATTTCATGAATATCCTTGACAATATATATGAACTAAGTATAAGCATCATTTAGATAAATAAAAATCAGCCCATCAAATTTGGCAATTTCCATATATAACCGGTATAACAACCCTCAATAATAAATATCAATTTCCCCTGCAAATATCAAACCCTAGACATTCAACACACAACTCAAGTTCCAATCTCTACCTAGGTTCTCATCAAAAATAAACAATCTAAAATTTAGAGAGAAAAGAGGGAGAAATCATACCTTTGAGTTGAAACATGGAAGATATTTGTAAATAGAGAAAATTAAGGGTGGTGTTCTCGGTTCTGTTCAAGAAACCAACACTGTTGGCGGGTTTTGAACTGTCAGAAGTGCGAGAGAGGGGAGGCTGGCCTTGGCAGGGCTGCTGATGCTTGGGATGGCTGGATCCGGGCTCGAGGAGGCCGGAATCGGGGAAAAGCGGTCGGATCTGGGGAAAGGAGGTGGCGACGGCGCTTTTGGGCAACAATGGTGAAGACAGCAAGAACGCAGGGAGGAGGGCTCGGACTCGGCGAGGGCTGCTGGTGGTGCAGCGAGAGAAGGAGGGAGGGAGCGAGAGGAAGGTGATGTCGGCTGGGTTTGTCGGCTATGGTTCTTCGAGATCGAGAAAGCGGAAGGAGGGAGAGAGAGGTTCCATGGAGGTTCCTTGAATTTATAAAATTTCCTATTGAAATTAGTTGCTCTATCTCTCCCATTTCTGGTGGTAATTCAAAGAAGGGGGCAAAATCATTTGGCTGGTAGTTTGGTAATTGTATACTTCTAATTACCACCATTAATGGCAGGATAAGATTTTCAAAGCTTTAAAAAAATTCATCTAAAGTAAATAAACTAACTGTTTTAGAAACGGAGAGTCACCTAAACCCTAAAACGGCTGAGAATAAGTGAGTTGTATTAATTTATTGGACCGTAGTTAAAATCTACAACTAATTTTGCAGACCAAGCCTCTAAATTTTATCACAAAAAACTCGAACTATAAGTTCAACCCATTATGAAAAACATTACAAACCCAAGTCTCAGCAACAATAAAGAGGGGATGTAAAGTTGAAGATTACTGCCAGTGAAGAAGACACGTTAAATGAAGGGAAGACAGTACCCGACGGTGGAGATGGGAGACGGCCAAGTACTGAGGGAAATGAGAAGTTTAAAGCTCCGTACCAGAAAAGAAAACCCAACTGAAACAAACCAAAAGGATAAAATGTTTAGAAGAAATAACATACCTCATTTATCAACCTATACCATAGACAAAGCTCTGAGGGTAAAGAGGCCCCCCTCCCCAGAACAGCCACAAGGAAGGAATAGAATGAATAGAATGAATAATGACTGTTAAGTTTTAATAGAATGAATCATATGAAGCATTTCTATTTATAACAGAATGTGCTTCTTTTCCTTTTATATAGAAATGCAAATAAGGATCAGGGTTGATAATTTTTGGTTTATAAAAACACCTATTCTAAGCTTGGAACATGGGAAATTTGAAGCTCTTAAGTGAGCAACTAAATTTCATGGTCAAGAACAACCCCAAATCGCACCCTATCACATAGTGCATTAACAAAGACCAAAATTACATCCACCATCCGCCTTGGCCAATTCACCCAGATTTAATCACAAAGTTACAATTCAATTTGTCATTAATGAATGAAATAACGACTACAACTAATAGCAGTAACAAATCATATATTTCTACACCTCACAATCCTAAAAATACCACCCAAGAACAATATTTTCCTATTTGGCACAACTTGCCAAGAATATGCATCCTGTTCAGGCTATTATGAAGTATGAACACTATCATTTATGTTCCTGTAATCTAGGGAATGTGGTATCTCTATCTCCTATTTCAAATATCATATTCGAAGTCCAAAATGGATGCATGCTGCATGCAAAGTTTAGAGCATGGTTTTCATAAGATCAAAGAGGTAAAAGGGTGTGAAATTTGGATAATGGTAGGTCGTGTTATGTATGTACAAGTTATGATTGATTGAACTCAACATACTAAATATATTTGGCATTTAGATATATTATTTGTTTATTAATTGTGCCAGGGATGACGATTTGTTGGCTTTTTTTTTCCTTGTATGCTAAATCAAGGATAATATTGTTAGATATCTGATTATAGACTTGACTCAAGATTAGAAGGTTGCTTCTGTTAAGATTCTATGGATAGTAGTAGGTCTTTGCCTCTTGATTATTTTCAAGAGACTAAATTATCATGCCAAGAAAACAAAAATGGAAGAGAGAGACAGGATTAAAGGTTTCTGCTTTGTCTTAAGGCTGGTTTAGGTCCAAACATGTATGACATGTATCTGACTTGAAAAAGACCTGGTCTGATCCTATCCGATGTTCAACTAACCATATAAGTGAACTGACCCTACATTGTATAACCGATCTAAAATCACAGTTAACTGAAAATCATGTATCAACCCGAGCTTATCCAACCAACTGAAAATAATCTGACCCAAATACCCAAATGTGAAACATGATCAGACAACCTGAATCTAAAACATTTATAACCTGAGACTTAAATTATCTGATTTGAACAAAGCAAAGCTGGGATTAGGGATTTTATTTGATACGTCCAAGTCATATGAACTATTTTATAAAAATCTATTATTCTTCTTTTTCTTGCTTAGTGTTACTCTACAAATGCCTCCAATTCCTTAAAACTTGGAATCTAATTTGGTTTGAAATTTCCTATAAATGTATCTATTTTGCAAGAATGAGAAAATAAGTAGCAGTTGGTATAGCGTTCAAACATCAAGCAATCTGTATATATAATTGTGACATAGACCAATTCATCTCAAGGCAAAATACTAAATACAGAGCATAATTGTATTAGTTAATGACTAAAAACATTATTTTTAACAACTAATAAGTTGACAAGGGATATGGATTCCAATTATGTTAGCCCAACATATTAATTTACTAAGATTTGCATATTCTCTTTATGCACAATGTGCCATTTTTATGAGTAGTTGGATCAAATAGATGAATAGATGATCATCTGCACAAATTTGATGTCTGCAATCTCAGTAGATTCGGATTTGGCTCATATAGCTGTTTGGCATTTATATTTTCATCATGTGGTACAACGCTTGTATAAAGTCACAACACCTAAAACGGCAACCTTACACCATGAATCTGTTTCCATTACAAGACAAAGGCAAACGATAGATGAAATGATCAAAGAACCTGGATTTTCTGGGATGAACAAGACGTGCAGAGCGGGGATTCTCAGCTTGAACTTCAAGTAGCTCCGTCATGTGTCTGATCAAAGAAGAAGTATATATTTCATCATTTCACTAATCAAATAGGCAATGCCAACCAAGATTCGGGTGAAGATTTGGTGATAACTATTGTGTATAACTAATTAGTATGTCAAATTATAAAAACCAGCACAGATTATATATAAATTACGAAGTTTTAAAAAAAAAAAAAGAAAAAATTACCAAGTTTGAATAGGTTTCTTGTTGTAGCAATTGCTGGTATGATTTTTCTAGCAATGAATTGAGCTTCCAGCTTATCGACTTTAGGTATGCCATAGTTCCTGGCCCTCGTATTGGCAAGCTCGGCTATATGATATCCATGTGATAGTTGGTATCATCATCTAAATAGAAGAATGAGATAATTTAGACCTCCAAGGTTAGGCTTCAAGTGGGTAAAATGACAAGGCATAAATAATGTCTAGGGATCAAAGAAAAGCATCTTAAAACACTTGTGATCAGAAAGGAAAAAGTAATGTTAGGAAAACTAAAAATACCCTAAAGCTAAAAATACAGGACGGCTAAAGTTAAGGTTGCCTCTCATGGTCCTTCCTCCTATTCCAGAGTCACCCTTCCTCATCATTGCTGCAAACTCTCCATAGTCTATCCGCCCATCCTGTCAAAATCGATAAACATACTCTAGTCATCTACCTCCCCTGACTATCTTTTCAGTCGCTGGGGTATGTATAATTTGTATAAATATATATAACCATATGCAGGATGACAACGTGTCATGTGCTTTTAACGAAGATTTTCAGCAACTTCTTATTTCATTTAGCCTGTTCTGAATGATTTCCTTCAATTTCGCAGGTTCATGAAAATGATAGCACGACACATTCAGGTTTTTTTGGCTAAATGCACAGCAGGTAGGATGAAACAAGATGTTGCAGAAAGTGATATTGAACTCACATTGTCCTGATCAATCTCTCGAACAAACTCATCAAGATGAACATCTCTGAGACAAAAGTCTGCACACCCATGTTGAAGCTCGTCGATGGTTATGTAGCCCCTACCATCTTTGTCAAAGTAAGAGAAGGCTGCTACCAAGTTATCTTCATTCTCAATCTTGTTGATGTGCAGGGTGGTAGCAATAAAATCACCATAATCAATGCTTCCAATGTTGTTGATATCAGCATGTGAAACAAAACAAGAACAAATTTAGTACACCTGTAGTGATCTAAACCATGGCTCTTCATAATAATGGGTAGTCAATGGAACTACAGAAATGTAGTCGGAATTTTCATGTTACCGCATTCATAAGAGCCTTGATCTCAGACTCCCACAAATCAGATCCAACTTTTTCCAATCCCACTTTGAGTTCTTCCAATGTAATTGTCCCACTATTGTCTGTGTCAATCATCTTGATTAACTCCTTTAAACCACCAATTTCTTCCTCTGAGAGTTTTTCTGCTATGACCTAAAAAATGAAATGAAAGGGGTAAAACACAAAGCGTCCATCGTTTATAGTCTCACCAAATGGATTAACACTGTAACTCAGTGAGTATAAGAGAGATATTGAGAGATGTAAAGCTTTCAATATTGAACAAAAAAATGAACGAAACAATGAGAAATCGACACATGTTGTATATTAAGCCAAAAGGATGAACAAAATACAGAAATGAAGACAAGTTCTACCTTCATCATGCCCATCATCTCTTCAAAAGCTCCAACTTACAAAAAAAATAAACTTCATCAGAATGGAGAAAAGAATTAATTTTACATGGACAGCATATAGAGAATAAAATACCCTAATATCTACTTGTTGGGCATAGGAGACAAGTTCCCCGGTGCACGATAGACTTTCCATAATTTGAGTGCACGTGAGTAGGCTTTTTCAAGACAAAAAGATTTCTCTGGATGAAGATAAAATATCCATTACCTCATGTAGCATCTTTGAGATCCTCTCCCTATTAGCTTGAATCCCTCTCACACAGGTCTGCACGAAGGATACAGTAGCGTCTCCTAACAATCTTAGTGACTGAAAATAAAAGAGCATGTGTGATTCTGTGAGTAATACTAATAAAAGTCAAACACAGAAGAAACAAGTTACTATACGATGTTGAGTTTATTATGACTCTCCTATTTAGTATCAACTTGCCACTTAAAACAAATGTGGAACGGGATAACTCTTGAATTGTTGTAAGGACCTAAATTTTCATACCCATACCTAAACTGACAGGCCCTTATTCCAATTTACATACTACAAGAAAAAAATGAAGCTCACCAGCTGTGTCCCAAAGCCCTAAATTGACAGTGGTGCCTTCCACCACCGCATCTGCACTGAAGTTAAAGTACACTGTTGAGATGTAGTCCTAAGTGATTAACCCAGTGTGAAAGATTCAGGGTAAGAAAATCAGCAGAAAAATCCCAAATGAACAAAAATTGACAGTGGAGGTTTAAACATAATTGTTTAAACATAGGAGGTTTAGTAGGTGATAAAGCAAGTACAAAAAACTCAAGTGATCTCAACTAATCAGTTAAAGCACCTACCTTAGCCATATTTTGAGTCGTCTTCTACTTTAGGGCAATGCCATGTGAGCCTATATGATAACTCATACCTGGTTTTAAGGCCTCTTTTTGAAGTGGAAGAAAACAACTAAATATAAATATTACTTGATGATGAAGGAGCCCTATATGAAATTTCATATCAACAATTCCAACTAAAGTAGATTAAACACCAGGGGATTAAATTGGAATGATTTTTAGATAAAAATTACAAAAGTAAGAAATGTTGAAATTGAAATAGATGATGAAATCAAATATCACACAAAAGATAAGATATGGAAATGCACTCATATTTCAGTACGGGTTTGTGCTAAAGGATTGCAGGTTATAAGAAGAGCTAGTGAGATCTCATTAGTACTGGCACATAAAATCCACTACTACCATACCAAAAGTAGAATTAATTGGGAATATATATTACCTCCATCACAAACGATATCAAAAAGAGCTGGGAAGAGAGGGAGGAAGAAAATGAGAGAAAAGAGCAAGATCAAGACAAAGAAGCTGACAACTGAAAGTAGTTTAAGGTAAGAACAGACCAAAAAACAAAAATCATTTGATAAAAGGTCATAAAACCTCCGCCGCTAAAGATGGTGGATTAATATATAATCAACTCCATTGTATATTGTAGTATTATACAAGTTCCAAGCAATTCAATTTGAATTAAAAACTTAAAAAGAAAGAATACTAAAGATGGGGAACAAAAAGATAATTAGTTGTCTCAGTTGCTTTTCTAATCACCAATGAGCAAGAGACCTAAAAAAACAAAATATATTCCTAATGAGTAGTGATTAGTCCCGATTCTATATTCCTTTCATTGATGATGAAATAAATTAGCTATAGACAACAATCCCACTTGAACCACACGTGAAGAATTAACAAATGGCGGTTATAATGTCATTATATCATATAAGTTCCAACAAATTACAAACTTCCAAAAAAGACAATCTACAAACCTAAAAATTCCAACTCTAACAGAAATTAATCACTTGGAATTGGAGAAATTAAGAACTATATAGCCTATATGTCACTAACAGGCTTGACAACTGATATGTAATACTCTATGTAAGTCTCAAACTTTCCATGGATTCAGTTACTTTATGCAAAGAGATTAACAAGACCGTGAAAATCAATCAAGAAAACTTACCCATCCCGATCTCCAGGTTGTCGTCATCCATATCGAAATCCTTTTGCACTACTACTATTCTCAGACTATAAAAAAAATATAAAAGCAAAAAAAAACAGCTAAATCAAAGCCAAAAAATAATAACGCATAACACATCATTCAACAAATTCTTCAGTAAAAAAAGATACTTCCAAAGAAAATTATAATCGAAGAAAAAAAACCAAAAGGTACATATAAAAAATTGCTCAGAAACACCACCAGAACAAGATATTTAAGAAATTAAAAAGACAGAAAAGATAAAGCAATGAGAAGAAGGGAATAACCACAACACCAATCTATTACAAGCTTCGAAACATCAATCAAAACTATTAGTTTGAAGGAAAGGAACATGGGATTCTTACATAGAAATCTCGTGAGTTCTGATCCTCGAAGAACAGTATACCAACCCACATAAACTGAACAAAATAATATATCAAAATCGTCGGATCACATGAAATTACAAAGTCTTAAAAGAAGATCAAACAATAGAACAACCATATTCAACTCTAAATAACAAAAAAATACAATCAGATAAGAACAAGCCTAAAAAATTATCAGTTGATAAAATGCAATAAACTCCAAATCCTCTATTGCCGTAAAAAGGCCAAAAAAGAAAAGGAGAAACACAAAGCTCATCAAGCAATCGGTACACTTCTCTTCAAAAGCTTAGATTTTAAGTTTAGTAAGTAAACTATCTTTGTTACCATAAAAGGCCCTATGCTTCTTGTTTTGTCTACAATTATGTAATTTGAATGACATTCTATAGCTCAACAATCAAATTAAGAATACTTGCTTTTCGCAAGAGGTTGCTAAAACATGGAGACCAAAACAAACATGTGCTTCAAGGACATTCAATTTTTTAAGGTACTCTTCCTTCCGTTATGGACCAAATGTCGATGAAATGCTAGAAAGGTTACTCTTTAGCATCTCATTTTCATTCTGCCAGTATATAAAAAAGGTCGTGTTAGTTTGCAAAGAATCAACGAAAATATATAGAAGTCCATTAGGTAAGGTTCATACTTACCTGCAATGATTTATTTTTATGTTTTAACTCTAGAAGCTTCTTTTCATAATGTTGCTTAAAACAAGATGTATCTCCATTTGTGAAATGCGTCATCTCAGTCTACATAAGGACATGGAAAAAAGAAGAGAGTTACAGGAGGAAAATTGGGGCGTGATGGGTCACAAACTCACAATAGGTTCCGAAATTGAGTCATGGTTGCATGTTGAGGAGTAATATAGCTAAATAGGAGCCCCCATGGCCACATACATTGATTAAACCATCCAATATGTAGGTATGAGTCAATAATTTCAAAATAAACTTCCTGACATTACAGGAATTAATAAATATAAGCTCAGTTGTCAAATCTTAAGAGCAAGGATAGCTAATATGTGAACTACTAAACAAAGGCTGCATTTGGTAATATGAAGTTATAGAACTAAGTCAGAGAACTTTTTTCCCTCTTAGTTAAGCCTTTAGGCCCTATCATCAATCCCCTAGGCCATATCAGATATGTGAAATTATTCTTGGTAAGCATGTGTTATCAATCCCCTAGACTTCTTTATTATACGAGGATACAACAAATGAATGGAAGATCAGAAAGGGTATCCAATGGAAGTAGATCAAGCAGTTCATTATTTCAAAAAAATGGTACAGTTACTTAAAATATAGTGCATTTGAATGAAGAATTACTTGAGGTTATTAGAAAGAAGGAATGCCCTTTCTCTGAGAGTTGCAAACTGAATTGTGGAAGCAGCCTAAGGCCTAGCTTGTGCCACTTTGAAATATTTTGTGGGAAATAAAAGAGTAGCATTATTAGAAAACTATTTAATCTATTGTAGCTTTTTCCAACTTCAATTTAATGCCATCTTCAATCAACTTGTTCATTTCAGATTTAAGAGCAATATCGTCAACGGTTAAGGCAACAACTTTCCTTGTTATTTTTTTTAAAAAAAAAAGAGAAATTAACATGTGTTGCTTCTTAAACATAGAAATCTTGTTGTCACACAAAAGCCTAAAACACCTAATTAAAACATCATGTGAAAAACATAAGACAGGATAGGCTCCTTTAAATAAAAAGAGGAAAAGAGAGACTTTTCTTGTCTAATACCCAATCTAAGCTAGTCAATAAGATCAGAGGAATACACAGTCTATAGATCACAATTGCAAATGTTAGATGAAGACACACTGAAGTGTTTTGATAGAAAAGTACAACATTGTTTGATAAGTCCCATGTTCAAATATGCAGATTAAATAGCCAAAATGTGTGAAGGCGAGTGAGCACTGTACCTAATTCCTCTCAAAAAAATAGCCTCCAATTTTTCATCACAACAAGGACCCTAATTGACCGAACAGAGACGAGAGCGAGGAGAGAGAGGAATCAAAGGAGGTTACCTGGGTATGAATACGCGCTCAACACCGAGAGAGATGGGGGTTGATTTGTCAGGAGAAGAAGGTCCAGAAAGGCATGATGATTTTTGCTTGCTGTCAAAACACTGGAATTCCCAATAAATAAACTACAGGAAATCATCTAAGCTAGGAAGAAGAGAGTGAGAAAGTATGAAGAAACTCCTAAATGACACAACCCTAAAAATACAATTCAAAAGGTAGAAAAAGAAAATCACAAACCAAAATAATCTCAGCAAGCTCAAGGTAAGCAGTAGCACAATTCACCATTTCACACACAAATGCTCTATTGCACCTAGGCATTTCATCAAACCGTTCAAAGGCATAAATGAAAACCTACACTTTAACCGATACACTCCCTATCTCAAATGCAATTTCCTCATCCACCATCAATAGCAAGATAAGAATTTCACATGCTAAACCAGAACATAGGTTAAGATCATTAGTTGGAATGAGATAAGGCTACCCTTATTGTCATATGATAATTATTTAGATAAATCAACTTATGATGGTATTTTACTACCTGGTTGACCTAAAAGACGTCAAAAGAAACCGACATAAGGCGAATAGATTATGGATTACACTACTATAAAGCTTAAGGATGTGCAATATGCCAATATCATCCACAAAGGTTTAGATCAAACCCTAATTTTCAATTTGAAGATCCTAATTTCCATTTTCAAAACCCTAATTTAAAATCTAATGGAGCCAATCCTCAATTCCGAAGATCTAATCCACAATTTCAAGACTGTAACCCTCAATATGAAGTCCTTAAATCCCAGTTTTGAAGGCCATAACCCCCAATTTCACAACCCCAATCCTCAATATAAAGGTCCTCATCATCAATTTCAAGGCCTTGATCCTCAATTTATAAAGGCCATAACCCTTGATTCTCAATCCTCAATTTCAAGGTCTTAAACATCCATTTCAAGGCACAAATACTTAATTTAAAGACCATAAAGCTACTGATTTTACAGACCAAACCTCTCAAATTGATCACAAACAATTCGCACTCCAAATCAAACCATTAAAAAAAATTAATTACAAACCTTAATCTCAGCAAGAATGAACAAGGGATGTGGGAGATGGCGAGAAGGGTAGAGGAGGAACTCAATCAGAGATCTGTAGGCAGGGAAGAGACCTCGAGGGAATAACAAAGCTGCAACGGAGGAGATCTCAACAAGAAGATGCTAGAACAAAATCATATCCCTAAATTTGAAGACCCTAATCCAATTACACAAACAAACTCACCACCAATTTGAAGGCTCCCCTAAAAAATCAGGAAACAACTATACCTAAAGTAGATCACTGAGCATAAATTTGGGGTGAATCATATATTTTTACACTCCACAAACCTAAAAACACCACCCAAGAACAAACTCATGAACAAAGCCTCAATTTGAAGCTGATTTTCAAACCTAAACAGATGAAAATTCTTAATTTAAAGGGTTGTACCTAATTTGTAAACCACAATGCTATGATACAAGGTCACATCCCTAAATTTGAAGACCCTAATCCAATTACACAAAGAAACTCACCGGCCATGTAAAGGCTCCCAAAAAAAAATCAGGAAACGACTGTACCTAGACCGGAGGCAACCGGAAACGAAAAGGAATAGGTCGGGGCGGCGAACAGCGAATAAAAAACGGAAACCTACAAACGGGAAAAGAATTCGGAGGATAAACAAGAGGGAATTGGAATTGGGAAGTGAAATTAGAAGGGAGAAGGATAAACCTGTGTGGTATGCAATCAAATATGCAGCCCTGCTGGTAGAAGAATGGGCAGGCAAATGAGTGAGAGGAGATGGCGGCCAAACCAAGACAAGATCGAAGGCTACTTGGTTTGGAATCGAGCTCAAGAGCGACAGTAGATGGCGGAGGAGTCACATAGAGGGGAGATAAGACCCATTAGAAGAAGATAGGAAAGAGGTAGAAGAGACGATGACGGGTCTTAAGTCTAAACGGGCACAACTCCGGCGGCCACGAGGTGTAAAAGAAGCAGTGAAAGCTTTGGAAGGCGGTGGAAACGAGAATGGATTAGGGCCATAGATAAAAACACATATAGTTAGTGAATGGCTAGGATTGTTTTTACTCTCCTTCGTACTTATAGTAGTATAGATATAGATATAGATATATGTACTTGTACATATTATATATAATATAACCTACATACGTATACATTCGTATATATAATACATACTATATGTACGGACTTTCGTTATAGTATATATATACTTATATACGCAGTTATATTTTATACCCTTCAATAATATTATAAAATTAAATAAATATTTATTTAACTTTACAAATATCATAAGGTAAAATTAAATATATCCTTTGGGTTTAAAATTCTCAAAATGTCAAGAGACACTTTTATTAAATCTAGATGTTCACGATAGAGAATAAATAATTCCCTATACATACAACCCCAAATTACTACAATATACTTTTATTAAAAAAATTTAACATTATTTTTATTTAAATTAAAATAGAAATACCCAAAAATACTTTGGGGTTGTTCGGTTGTACTTTCTACAGTTTGGTTTAATGCAATTAGTTTCTTTTCATCAATCAATGTCTGAGGTTGCAATGAAGCGCGAGTAGTCCACCCACTTCTAGGGTTGGGGCGAGCCCGACGATAGCCCTGCGCGTTTGAGGTAAAGATCTGACTTTTATCATGTTTTGAGCATCTACTACTTGTTATGTATTTATTACCCATCTAATGGAGGTCCATGCTAACATCTTGGATTGTAAACATAAAATCGGTAGATACAATTAGGGTTTCTTGAAAGAGTTGTCTAATTGTTGGAAAAGGCGAAAGCTTTGTCCTTTGATGCGATTCACATGATTATCTGTTTTATTTCTGCCTTCTGCATGCTTGGTTATCATTGTTACACACCCCAATCTTGGAAGTCCTTTTATATACAGTTTAGTTCGAAACCCTAAAGCCTTTGCATTTACTTTATTTCGTTTTTATTCTCTGTCTTCCTCGAGATCGAATAGCACAACTCGATCTCGACTACTGATCTTCGACCCAGGTCGCTGTAGCTTCTGTGTGCAGGTGCTCGACAAGAACCAAGCCGACGTCGACCAAGACCCTACTCGATCTCGAGTAGCCCTTGTTGAGATCGATCAGCTCCTGTGCTTGCTGCTGCGCTGTGTTCGACTGTCCGATCGTCTGTCGAGTTGCTGTACTAGAGATCTAGGACACCTGTTGTCGACTTCTGTGAGATTCCACCGCTGCCTAGGATCCACTGACACGCTTCCTCGTGGATCGATCCTGACTTCCCACTACTGCATCGGGAGGAAGTCTTGTAATTATTTGCAAGGGACGAAATCTGGTTTGCTGTGATTTATTTATATTTTAATTTGCATCTTCGATTTCCTCCTATAACAAATTGGCGCCGTTGCCGACATGGTTATCAGAATCGCGATCCGGATCGGTAGGATCGTACGATCCTACGATCCTAGGGAGAGTTCTGATCCGGATCGATGGTAAATAGTCGTTTATACTAGAATCGGGACTAGGATCGGTTAGGATCGTTAGGATCTTACGATCCTAACGATCCTAACCGATCCTAGTAAATTCTGATGTTTATGAAATTAAGCTCATTTGTATAAAGCCCATATCGTTTTTTTTTATGAAACTAGGCCAATTTCTATTTTTTTAAATTGTATTTTAATTTTTTGGGGAAATTTAACCCTGAAATCCCTAATTTCGATTGTTTTCTAAGTCTGAAGCGGTGAACGGGTGAATTGGTGAAGTGAAGCTTGAACCCTAAAAACAATCCGGCGACAACCGTCACTCCGGCGGTTGGTTCTAGACGTAATCACTATTTCCCATATACTTTTCTCATTTCTCCTTTACGTTTATTTAAACTTACAAATTTACAATACATAAGTATTTATATATTTATGTTTTTCTTATTTGAATTTGCATAGGTGATAATGTTGAGAGTGGCACCCATGAATCAACCCATGGAAGTGGTATTGCTGGTGGTAGTGGTGAACCTATAATAACTTGTAGTGAAGATGGAGCTATCGAGATAAATGATGGTGAAGATGGTGATGATGTTGATGATTTCGTTGAGAGATATGTTGAAATTGTTTATGATGACATTACAAACTAGAGATGGGAGGAGGAATTTCTAATGTCTACGAGTGTTAGCACCTATCACATATCACATATGACATTCCAGAACAATCATGTGATGTGGGATGTAGGGTTTTATTTTTTATTTTGTTAATCTTGTTTCTTAGACCCTTTTTAGTTTGGTTTATGGATGTTAAGTGACTTATTTAAATATTTTAAGTATCGTATTATACCTTTTGACATATTATCCTTGACCAATTATGAATGGTAAGGAGTTATTACTGGCATATGTTAGTTAGTTAGTTTATTTAAAGGAGGAAATGACTAGTTTTGTTTAAAAATTAAGGTATTTGTTTGGTATGACTTATTTATATTTGATTTTTTAGTTGATTTTTACTTTTTGCTAGGATCTTACGATTCTATGATCTGATCCTAGACCCTTGCATCGATCCTATATTAGGATCTCGATCCTAAAAACCATGGTTGCCGGGAAAGCTATCATTCGCGCCTTAGGTAGTTGAATCTCTTGTCTACTTTGAGTTACTTTTCAGGTGTATGCGCCGTTTTGGTCAACCACCTGAGTTTGACGGCTTAGACAAACCAGAACGCCTTCTACACATCAGAGCTAAACTACAAAGAGCCATGGCGGCTGCGGAGACGCAAGAACAGCTGATTGCAAGGCTTACAAGGGAACTAGCCACAAAAGATGCTGCTATCGCCGCTGAGAAAGCAGCAAGGGAGCAAGCAGAAGCTGAGCTTGCCCAATATCCAACTACTGCAGAGGATTATATGCATCCAACTCTCGTCGTGCCTGAATCGGCGATTCTAATCCCTGATAACTCTTTTGAAATTCGCACTCAATTTGTTACAGAGCTTAAAAATAATGCTTTTTATGGCAAATTTAATGAGTGTCCTCTTGAACATATTACCAATTTTTCTGACGTGTGCCGTACCCTTACTGAAGGTACAACTCTGGAATATGTCAAGATGAAGGCTTTTCGCTGGTCTCTCGCTGGGCCTGCACTGAAGTGGCTTGAAGGGCTGAAACCAAGATCACTCACAACATGGGCCCAAGTAGAGCAAGAATTTCTGAATAAATTCTTCCCACCCGGCAAGACAACACTCCTCCGCCAGAAAATCACCGCCTTCAAACAAAAGCCTGGGGAGCCGCTGGCAAAGGCATGGGAACGCTACAAAGAACTGCTGCGATCTTGCCCTACTCATGGACAGCCACCCTACGCCATTCAGGAGATCTTCTTAACCTCTGTTGATCAAGTCACTAAGGACAGAATCAACCAGTATACTCGCTATGAATATCTGACAATGCCGCCAATTGACGCATGGGGTGTGCTAGACAAGCTCACCAATTATGACAACAAATATGGGTCTACTGCAAACTATGAGGAGAACTCCTATACCAGGCCAGCACCATTTATGCCACTCTATGAACCAGCAAAGGAGATTGACCCAGATGTTAGGGAGCAGTTCTATAGAGACCAAAATCGCAAGCTCCTCAAACAAGTCAAATATCTATCTGTCAATCAGCCTTGCATCGAATGTGGATCACAAAGGCACACCACTACTGAGTGCCCACACACTGAGCAAGTCAGAATGGCAGAAACACATGAGGAGGTAGGCTACGCTGGGGGTCCAAATCGCTACATGGGAGATCAAAGGTTCTATCAACCACAGTGGAACCAAGGTCCCCCTAGGAATCCCCCACCCTACAGAGCTCCAAGACATCCAGAAAGGGATCAAAAGAAGGACGATATGCAGCTGATCCTTGAGGAGATGCGCCGAAATCAGGGCACCATCAACAACCAGTTCCAGAACATCACTACAAAATTTGGAGAACTGGATATCTGGAAAAGAGGAATAGAGACCCAGATGGGTCAAATTGCTACACAGATCCCACGACCATCCGGACATCTCCCTGGACAAACAGAACCAAATCCTAAGGGGAAGACCGGACACGTCGCAGCTATCAAACTTAGAAGTGGGCATCAATTGCACGAGCCTGAGGTCGGGAAACATCAAGACAAGGCAGAGCAGCAACTCAACACTGAACAAAATCTACTCAATCTCGAGGAGAGCGTACTCGATCTCGATAAAACTTTCCTCGACCAAGCCCAGAATCCCAGCTCGGACTCCACTGCGCAGCCCAGCAACTCCAGGTCGACCACCCAACTCGATGTCGAGAAGCCACTGGTCGAGATCGAGGAGAATCTGGCTGACATCGACGACTCTGCAACACCTCCGACAACTGATCTGGCTCCGAAACAAAAAAAGCCACTACCTTTTCCTTCAAAAGCACAGAAAGATCCCACTGCATGTAGGTTTACCAGATTTGTTAATATGCTGCATAAATTGAATGTTTCTATCCCTTTTACAGAAGCCCTGCAAGAGATGCCTGGATATGTCAAATTTCTAAAGGAAATCCTGAGCAAGAAGCGATCCATCTAAGAGATCACAGGCGAATGCAAAGTACTCCACTTCCCTGAAAAGAGACCTGACCCTGGTAAGTTTTCTGTTACTGTGGGTTTTGGACAATATAAATATGAGTCTCTGTGTGATTTAGGAGCAAGTGTGAGCATCATGCCTTTATCAATCTGGCGGAAAGTCAAGATAGGATGCATAGAGCCTATGGATGCCAAATTATACATGGAGAACAATACATTGGTCATCCCTACAGATATAGTTGAGAATGTCCCCGTCCAGGTTGGTAAATTCTTTGTTCCAGCAGATTCCTTATCATAGACTGTGCTGAAGATCCTACTAGCCCTATTATTCTTGGCAGGCCATTCTTAGCAACTACAGATGCCAGAATTAGTGTTAAGAATCGCTCGGTCACCTTCACCATAGGCGATGAGGTTTTGGATTTCTCTTTTGGCTCTGCAAAAGAGGAAATTTCATGGCGGGAGGTGAAAAGCATCAGCAACCACAGGACCAAGCAAACAACGGAGGAAAATAACAACACTGTACTCGAGATCGACCAAGCCAACTCGATCTCGACTAGGCTTCTCCTCGATCTCGACCATGACTTGACGACATCGACAACCTCTGCTGAGCCACTGACCAACCGTACTCGACATCGACAAGCCCCAAGCCCAAGGATTTCTGTTTTGGGTCCGAAAAGGTAAGTTCAGGTATGAATTCTACTCCCCCTCAGTTCATAAAGAAAATTATCAATAATTTAAGGGGAGTTAAGGCCCCATGGTGAGAGAATCTGCGAAAGCTAAGAGCTGGAAGGAAGAAGAAGAAAGAGAATGAAGACGATGCAAGCAACCCTCTGTCAACTGAGCTTGCATACTACCATCAGGACCTAGATGATCTAGGAGAAGGGCCAAGCATGAGCGAGCCCCACACTAATGGTCCTTGAGCGCAAACAGAGAAGTCGACCTAGCGACTCTAAAATCTAGAGCATGTATATAACACTACAAAAAATAATGAAATTGGCTACCCTTGCTAGCTTCGGCCGGGCATGTGTCGTGGCAATTGATATCGTTTGCGACGGTATTAGCAACGGCAGGCATGGCATTTGAAAAAAAAAATATGATGGGAGCTTCGGGTGAACTTACCGTAGCTACCACTAGCAAAAAAAAACCAACGCGCGACATACGTACAACTCCAAAAATGAAAATTCCCAAATTCCCCATTTCAATTTCAGTCCTCCGATCCCTCCCTCTTCGCCCGATGGCTCTCCATCTTCTCCTCCCTGTACTCGCCGAAGCCTGTCCTCGTCGGCGGGGTTCTCCCATCTTCTCCCTCCCTTGTTTTCCCATCTAGGGTTGCTCGAATTTGGGGAAAGTGGTTTTGATTCTCAACCCCATCTCCTCCTCTACTTTCAGATCTGAAAACCCTAACCTTGCTCACCACTGTTGTAAGGAGGAAATCGAGTATGCAAATAAAATATAAATAAATTAAAGCAAACCAGATTTCGTCCCTTGCAAATAATTACAAGACCTCCTCCTGATGTAGCAGCGGGAAGTCAGGATCGATCCACGAGGAAGCGTGTCAGCGGATCCTAGGCAGCGATGTAATCTCACGGACAGAAGTTGACAACAGGAGTCCTCGAGCTCGACTAAGGGTTAGTCGACAGAAGCTCGGACAGTCGAACAGGGCACAGCAACTCGGCAACGGTGGTCGATCTCGACAAGGCCCTACTCGATATCGAGTAGCCTTCGTCTAGGTCGAGGTGGTCTGGTCGAGTTCCTGCACAAGTAAGCTACGGCGATTCTGGGTCGAAGATCAGTAGTCGAGGTCGACCAGGGTTTGGTCGAGATCGACGAGGGCAGGGAGTAAAACGAAATTAAATAAATGCAAAGGCTTTGGGATTTCGAACTTTAAACTTAATGTAAAAGAACTTCCAAGATTGGGGTTTGCAACGACAATAACCAAGCATGCATAAGGTAGAACCAAACAGATAATCATGTGAATCGCATTAAAGGATTAAGCTTTCGCCTTTTCCAACAATTAGACAACTCTCTCAAGAAACCCTAATTGTCTCTACCGATTTTATGTTTATAATCCAAGTTGTTAGCATGGATCTCCATTAGATGGGCAATAAACACATCAACAAGTAGGAAAATGCTCAAAACATGATAAAGGTCGGATTTTTACCTCAATTATGCATGGCTATCGTCGGGCTCGCCCCAACCCTAGAAGTGGGTGGACTACTCACGCCTCATTGCAAACTCAGACATCATCGATTGAAAGAAAACAACTTGCATTAAACTAAATTCAAAAGACTTTACAATCCCGGCAATCCAACTCTCGTTGAATGCCAAAACCCTAAAACCTCTGAACTCCTAAACCGTCTCTGTGGAACTACTTCTCTACTTCTGAAATTGAATGAATAAAACTGAGCCCCATGGGCCTTATTTATAGCCTTCATTCCCTTACTATTCTAGGAAAGAAGATATCTATCTATATCTAAAATTATATCTAAAATTTAAAAGGATAAATAAATTGTTTTAAGGAAATAAATCTTAAAGGAAAAGATAAAACTAAATAGGGTAAGTCTTCATGTCTTGATAGATCTTTTCTCCTTGATGATAGAACTTGATGGATTAGGATAGAATCGACTTCCTTCGCGCCCAAGGAATCCCAATTCTAGTCGGACAGGTCTTCGTCGAGAAGCTGCTGGAAACTGGTCTACTCGAGATCGACCACGGCTCGTCGACCTCGACAAAGATGGTTCGTCGACTGGACCTCCCGGCTAGCTCTGCTCAATGTGCTCGGACTTGGCTCACTGGGTTCGTCGACCTCGAGTAGCTCTCGTCGATGTCGAGTAGGACTGGTCATCGACTCGGTCTCCTCGGGTGGCTCTACTCGACAAGGCTCCTGGGCGTCGTCGATCTCGACTAAGCCTCCTCGAGATCGAGTAGAGGTGGTCTGCGTCTTCGTCCTCGGCTTGGCACAGCTCGTCGACTCCGGACATGGCTCCTCGATCTCGACCAAGGCTACTCGACATCGAGTAGGATTCCGGGAGTCGGGTTGTCTCTGGTGTCCTCGATCAGCTCTACTCGACCAGGTGTGCTCGACCAGGGCTCGTCGACATCGAGTAGATGCTAGTCGATCTCGAGTAGAGTTCTCTCAGCTTTCTGCTCTGTTCTTGAAACGCACTTTCCCGAGTCCTCGTTCGTCGGATTGATGCGTATGACCATGCGTTGGAAAGCTCTTTCCGAGGGCTACAACTCTCATGAAGACATCAAAGCTTGATTCAGAACGAAGAATGATGAAAAATGGCCTTTTCTCCAGCTGCACCATTCTTGGCTTCTCCATGAGTTTCCTTTAAGCTCCAAAGTGCGTCCGATTTCTGCGAAATATAACCAAAACTTGTGTAGACCTCCATATATTGCAAATAAGTGTAAACTACACAGATTCTGTATTGTTCTAACCCAAATGTATGAAATGCGTGCATAAATCGATAAAAAAAGTAAGTGTAAAACATGGCAAATTAGGCTCACAACAACCACCACCGCCTCGCCGCCTTCCTCTCTCCTTCTCCTCCTCCCGTTGTCAAACTTCCGCCACCTCCCTATCCGCTACAGTTTTTGCCTTCTCAACCACCAACAAACGGTATCGGCTCCTTCAGCGCCTCTCCGCCTCTGCTGTCCTCTTCCTAGGTCTAGGCTCCTGGACGTGTTTCGCTTCGACCAACCCTTGTCCTTCTTGGCTCTCCGTCTTAATGAAGAAGGGCGCTGCTCGACCTTTATCACCGAAGAACTCGATCTCGTCCATGGCCAATAACTATCTCCCCGAAGCTGCTCCATCAAGGTTTCTCACTCTCCCTGCTTTCTCTCCTATTTAGCTGTTTTCACCTCCTTGAAACATAATCTCTGGGGCATGTTGATTTGCTGTTTCTCCACTATGTTGCTAGATAACCTAATTAGGGCGTGCGAGTTTATTTATGTTGTTTGGTTAATTGGCTGCACATTGAATTAATTTGTTATTAAGCAAACATGGTTGAATTTGAGTGCTCTTAGTATTATTTGGGGATCATTTAACAGGTTTCGAATGAAGGTGATCGATGTTTTGTAGGTCTTTCCAAGTGATTATCGTTCCAAGCTTGCAACAAAGTCTACTGGGATGAAACTGGAGCCTTTGTTTGATAAAACTAAGGTACTGACAGACAGACAGACAAACTATTTATCATGTTTCATTGCTCATCTTCAAACTTCAATATATAGGGAGCATCACGCTTTAGCAATAAGACCAAATGGGGTGGTTGCAGCTGAAGAACTTGCTGCATATCTTGATGTAGAGATTTCAAAAGACCAAATGGTGTGTGTGATCTCCATTCCTCTTTTCTCTCTCTTGAACCGATTGATAATTAGTATTCTGTGACCCATATGTGACTTCTTATTTATAACACACTTGTCTCTTCACTTTCTTTTTGAGCTGTTTTCAGGCCCTTCCATAAGAATCCCCCTTTTATAATGTAAATAAACTTGGTGCAATCTTGTTCCATGTTCATGCAGGCCCTGTACTTTTAAGAACGACTACTCATATGTTTTACCTGTACTTTTAAGGTTTGGTGGTCAACTGAAAGTGGATGAAGAGAGGTTAGTTTACTTGGTTATCCACTCTCTTTTCTCTCCCTAGCATTTACTGAGGCCAGTTTTATTTACTCTTATAATAATTGATTTTTGCCATCGTGTATGTTTATTTAATGTATCTTCATGAATTCATGTAGTTCATTATATGTGCTTGTGTAAGTTCTTTCTACCTTACGAGTCATATCCATTAGTTTATGCCATTATTCTCTTTGAATTTTTATTTTATTTTACATGTGATTACATATGATAACTATCTCATATTAGCTAATAGAAATAGCAGTCATTCACAGTCAGAAGGCAACTTATATTTTATGAATTTCTGAAATCTGGATTTTCTGAAGCTGAGGCATGGTACATGCTTCCTACAAAAGCTGAGGAAAACACAACTATATTGGTGAGATATGAATTTCTGAAATCTGATTTTTCTGAAATCTGATTTAATTTAAACATGTTAGAGTTTCTAAAATCTATTTTTTCTTAAATCAACAGTACATATTAAGAAGGACCCAAGGCAATGGTAGATGGAATGCTAGCTGATTATTCCTCTTTTTTTTTCTTTCTGGAATGCTAGTTGAATATTCTTAATTCTGGAGCAGTCCATCCCAGTGATGACTCTTAACCGTGAGAAGCATCTCATGTCCCATGCTATAAGTTCTCTTTTCAAATTGTTCATCTTTTGCCTCAAAATAAGTTGTCTGATATTTCTAATGTACCTCCCAAATGCTCTCAACTTGCTCTGGGTAGATTGCCAAGTTTTTTTTTTCATGTTTGCTATTAGACATGGGCATTTTTCTGTTGTGTGTGAAACTTGTGATAGTTAAAAATGTCCATGGACAGAGGGCATTTTTTTTCTACCTCAGATGAAATAGTCAAAATAGGGATTCTTTTTTTCCCCTCTAATCCAAATGTATATATAAAAGGATTAAAAAAATTTCGTTGGGCATACCCCAGTGGCTGCATATCAAGAGCTTAGTCAAATGATGAAAAAGTTTCCTAGTGTGTCATACAAGTTAAGACAAATCCAAGATTATAATTTATTGATTTCAATCATCTCTAATTTCCAGTTTATAGTATATACTATACTAGAACCGAACCGATGCATATAAGTCTTGCAAAAAATTAGTTGCTTTAATTCCTCATTTTCCCACTTTCGAATTTTTAGGCATTTTTTTTCCACTTTCCCCATTATCTAGTTTAGTTGTTGAATTTGTGATTTAAGTTTTGTTATTATTAATTAAGAGTGAGATGCTTGCTTCTTATAGGTTCTATCAGGTTGACTTATTCCTGCTCATCCATTTTTTTTCCTCCAAAAATGACTTATATCCTTGCTCATCCATTTTTTTCCTCCAAAACTGTCTATGCAGCGGGAGCTTTTACAGCCAAAGTTTCAGACTTGCATTTTGAAGAACCATGGATAAAGATAGAGAAGAAAATTATAGATCTTGCCATTCTCATGTGTCAAGTGGAATTGTTTTAGTATCAATATAGGCTATCTAGCTACTTATCGACATATTATGTATATTTATTGTATATAAACTATGTATTTTTTGACATTATATTTTGTATGTAAATTTTGTAAAATTAATGAAATTTTATTATATAGGTAAATTGTGGGTATTATTTATTTTTTAAAAAAAAAATATTGGACTTTTTAGCCCGGGTCTAAAGAATCCGGGCTAAAAAGCTGTTTTTTAATTAAATTTCCCCACACTTTAGCTACGGTAGCTAGCCGTCGCTAATTTTCTTGCTACGGCTATTTGCCGAAGCTACCAAAATTTGCCACGCCAAAATTCGCCACCCCCCTATTTGCCGTAGCTAAGCCGAAGCTAGATGCATTTTGCCACCCCTTGAAGGCCTTTTGCCACGGCTTTTTGCCAAAGCGAATTTCATTTTTTTTTGTAGTGTAAACTTTATGAATTTTGGGACCTTTTGAACTTTTTTTTGGTTTTTGGTTTTTGTTTTATGTCTTTTAGAATACTTCATGTGGACAGTCTTGTTTTTGTGTGCAATCTAACACTTTTAGGTCAGCAAGGATATAAAGGATCGCGAAAAGTGGAATAAGAAGTCCTTGAAAAACAGTCAGAATCGACGAAGGCCAAGTCGACGAAGACAGGGGGAGCAGCCCAGAAACTTGTCGATGTCGAGTAGGCCAACTTGATATCTACTAAGCCACCAGACGCTCCTCGACTTCAGAAGCCACTGGACGCAGACGAAGCTCCTCGATATCGAGTTCCCTGTACTCGAGATCGACAAGCATATTTCCTCGACCTGCACTGATTCGCCCTCCTCGATATCTTATCATGTGAGTTCCTTCCTTTACTCTTGTGTTTATTTTATTTTATGCAGTGAGGAAACTGTATATTTTAAGTATGGGGTGTGGGAAGGGCTCATTATCATTATTATATATTTGCAGTCTTGCTTTTGATTTTACATGGTGAAATTTTAATTTTTATGTTATGCATTCATGTTTAAATTTTATGCATTTTAGTCTTTTGTCATACTTTAGTCTTGTTTTTTGCATAAGAAAAAAATAAAAAAAATATAGAAAATGTCGAAAAAAAAAGAAAAAAATGCATGTTTAAATTTTTGCATTGTTTTAGTTTTTATACCCTAACTTAAATGTCCTATGATGATAAATAATGATTGACTTGATCATATAAATCCTATGGCATCTTTGGAAGGTTTAGCCTAAGTCCTCGAAATTGTTTTATGTGGATTGTGAACTTGTGATGAAATTAAGCACATATGATCCTAAGCTAAAGGTTAAAATCCAACAAAAATTGTCCCAGTGAGAATTTTGGCCTTATAGGGAGAACATAAAAAATCCCTCTGCTTTCTTGAGTGTATTTACTCTTCCTATGCATCTCTAAATGTTGTGATAGTTATTCAAAGCCAATGCATTTATATGTTTATGTTGATGAGAATTAAATGATGGAGGCACCTTTTAAGCCAATTTTATCCTCTCTTTACATACCCTGCATTATCCCTGCTTGAAGCCAGAACATTAGTCTGAGACTTTTATTATAAACTCCACAACATTATCCTTATCCAAATTGAGCATGACCCCCATTTGAGAATTAAGACTTAGAGTTGGTTAAAATAATGGTTTGTGGAAAGAATAAGCTTATGTTGCATTTCAAGAAGGATTGTTGAAATTATTAAGATACGGGTTGGGTTTATATTTTTATCTTGCTATACGTACTATGTAAAAGGACTTTTGGCTCACCTTATAAATGCACCACTAGTTTTATTTTCGTTCAAAAAAAAAAGAGAAAAAAAAGAGAAGAAAAAAATACATATGTTTATGAATAAAGTGCATGAGCCAAATTTACCTTATTTCTTTCATTATTTCAAGATACATACTTTGAAGAGGTTAAAGAAGTTTGAAAGGTTACATATTTCATTGAGATAAATTGGAGAGTTTGGTTGATGCATATGATTGAGAGTTATGGTTTGGTTGTGTTGGAGATTTAGGAGTCTTGATTCCCGAATTTTATTAAGCACCACATGGCCAAATAATTCCATACCTTATTATTTCTTACCAAGCCCCATTACAACCCCGCCGAATGGAATCTTCTTTGAAGACTTCTATTGAGCGAAGTCCTCCAGATAATTCTTATTGCATTTTCATAATTGGTTGCGAAGTGGATTTATATTTAATTTACAATGTTTATGAGATTGTATATGGAATCGAGTTGAGAGTTGATCTTCATAGCCTAAACACATTGAGAGCTGAGTGTAAACACATTATCCCTATGAGGTTGGATTTATACTACCTATGCCTATGGATCGCTCATATATGTGTGATGACGTTAAATTCACTTGTCTTACATTGCTACTATTTGAGATGTTGCTTTTGACAAAAGGAGAAGACTTGAAGGGTGTGTTGTAGGTCTTGGTTATTATTTGGTTATTGCTTGAGGACAAGCAAGTCTAAGTATGGGGTGATTTGATATCTCTAAAGTAGCCATGTCTTTCTGCATATTTTGGTTCCATATTCTTTACATTTTGCATATTTCAGATTAGGAATATGTCGAATTTATGTAGTTTATGTTAATTTGTCCGAAATAGAGATCTACATAAGTTTCTGTTTAATATTGCAGAATATGGAACCATTTCGGGAGAAAATCAAGAAGCAAGAACCAGAGCTCAAAGTTACTCGACATCGACCAACCATAGTCGATCTCGACAAGCCACGTCTAGGCACACCAGGATCGAGGAGGACCATGTCGAGAAGCTGAAGACGAAGAACCCGACTCCAACCACTTACTCGAGATCGAGTTATGCTACTCGAGATCGACAAACCCTCAGAGATAACCAGGAGTCGAGAAGGCCACCCGAGGATGCCGAGGAGAGACTACCCGACCATGCCCGGACACCTTCCTCGAGATCGAGTTATGTTAATCGAGGTCGACAAAGCCGTGCAACCATGACCGAGCACATCGAGAGGATCTACCCGACGCTGCCGAGAAGACCTAGTCGATAAGGCCACCCAAATCGAGATCGAGAAGAGGTCCTCGAGATCGAGTACACTAGTGAGCCCTATCCGAGCCTGTCGAGCACCAGCTAGCCGAGACACCCAGCTAGCCATGATCGACGACACCTGTACTCGATCTCGAGGAGGCACTGGTCGAGATCGAGGAGCAGCGTTTCTAAGCCGCGTTACACGGTTTGATTATCCTACTCGGTTTGGGAATCCTTGGGGCCGAAGGAAGCCGAGTCTATCCGAGATCCATCAAGTTCTATCTATGGAAGACAAGATCTATCAACAAGAAGACATTCTACCTATTTTAGATATACTTTCCCTTATTTAGATTTAATTATGTTATTTCTTTTATTGATCATTAAGCTTTTTAGATATAATTTTAGATATAGATAGATGTTTCTATCCTTGAATAGCAAGGTTTAGAAGCGTATAAATAAAGCCCATGGGGCTGAGTTTTTAATCATTAAAACACAAAACAATTAGGAGAAGTAGTAGTAGAGAGAGAAAGTGAGGCCGAGTGGAGCAAAGGAGCGAGAGCAAGTTGGCTTTGTTCGGTTGTACTTTCTACAGTTTGGTTTAATGCAATTAGTTTCTTTTCATCAATCATTGTCTGGGGTTGCAATAAAGCGCGAGTAGTCCACCCACTTCTAGGGTTGGGGCGAGCCCGGCGATAGCCCTGCGCGTTTGAGGTAAAGATCCGACTTTTATCATGTTTTGAGCATCTACTACTTGTTATGTGTTTATTACCCATCTAATGGAGGTCCATGCTAACAACTTGGATTGTAAACATATAATCGGTAGATACAATTAGGGTTTTTTGAAAGAGTTGTCTAATTGTTGGAAAAGGCTAAAGCTTTGTCCTTTGATGCGATTCACATGATTATCTGTTTTATTTCTGCCTTCTGCATGCTTGGTTATCGTTGTTGCAAACCCAAATCTTGGAAGTCCTTTTACATACAGTTTAGTTCGAATCCCCAAAGCCTTTGCATTTACTTTATTTCGTTTTTATTCTCTGTCTTCCTCGAGATCGAATAGCACAACTCGATCTCGACTACTGATCTTCGACCCAGGTCGTTGTAGCTTCTGTGTGCAGGTGCTCGACAAGAACCAAGCCGACGTCGACAAAGACCCTACTCGATGTCGAGTAGCCCTTGTCGAGATCGACTAGCTCCTATGCTTGCTGCTGCGCTGTGTTCGACTGTCCGATCGTTTGTCGAGTTGTTGTACTCGAGATCTAGGACACCTGTTGTCGACTTCTGTGAGATTCCACCGCTGCCTAGGATCCGCTGACACACTTCCTCGTGGATCGATCCTGACTTCCCACTACTGCATCGGGAGGAAGTCTTGTAATTATTTGCAAGGGACGAAATCTGGTTTGCTGTGATTTATTTATATTTTAATTTGCATCTTCGATTTCCTCCTACAACAATCAATAAAAGTCGGTTGAATCCTAGGGTTGTGGAAGAACCCTAGGCGGGGACGTAGGCCAAGTTCGTGCCGAACCTCGTAAACAATTCATCGCATCCTTTATTTACTGCTTTACCTTATTTCCGCACTTGGTTCGAATTGCTTAACTTTGTGATTCAGGTTTTCAGAGAAAAGACTAAGTCTAATCTCAAAGGGTTTTGCAAGAGCTTCAAAAGTCTTGAGACTATCTGCGAAAAACCGGCATACTCTATTCGACCCCCCTTCTAGAGTATCTTTATATTACTTTGTTTTACATTATCGAACCTTCACCTTGGTTCCGTTGTGGTTGATAGAAACTTTGGTCCCCCATATAGCGATTGGGACCCCCCGCGTAAGCTACTTTCTCGTGAGTTCCTGTCATCCTGACTTGCTCTGTATGTGGGCACTCTGTAGTGGTGTGCCGATGTGAGCCGCATTCGATGCAAGGTTGGTTGATAGAGAGTTACTTGACTTGCTTGAGTAGCTTGCGGTTTTGATCCTTGTAATACTGCTCCCTGACATCTGGGTCAATATCCTTAGAAGCCTCATAAAGGGGCATAGATGGGGCTGGCCTAGCGCATGCGTTCTCATCATAGTTTGTCGGAGCCCCATACTTATTATCGTAGTTGGTAAGCTTGTCGAGAGTAACCCATCCGTCAGCTGGTGGCATCGTCAGATACTCATAATGAGTATACTGGTTGATCCTATCCTTAGCGGCCAGATCAAGAGAATTGAAGAAGATCTCCTGAACGACATAGGGTGGCTGTCCATGTGTAGGGCAGGATCGCAGTAGATCCTTATATCGTTCTCATGCTTTTGCTAGCGGCTCCCCAAGCTTCTGTTTGAAAGCTGTAATCTTCTGACGGAGGAGCGCTGTCTTGGCAGAGGAAAGAATTTGTTGAGAAATTCCTGCCTTACTTCAGCCCATGTTGTGAGGGATCGTGGAGGGAGACCTTCAAGCCACTTCAATGGTGGACCAGCCAGAGACCAACGAAAGGCCTTCATCATGACATATTCCAAAGTGGTACCTTCAGCAAGAGTGTGGCGCATATCAGAAAAATTAGTAATATGTTCAAGAGGACATTCATTAAACCTTTCGTAAAAGGCATTATTTTTAATCTCAATCAGGAAGGCAGTGCGATTTTCAAAATTATTTGCAGGGATTAGAATGGTCGATTCAGGCACGACGAGAGTCGGGTGCATGTAATCCTCTGCAGTGTTAGGGTATTGGGCAAGCTCAGCCTCTGCTTGTCTTCTGAGTTCTGCTTCCTGTGTAGTGCGTGCTCTGCCCAGCCTCTGCTTGTCTTCTGAGTTCTGCTTCCTGTGTAGTGCGTGCTCTCTCAGCGACGAGAGCAATATCCTTGGCTTCTAACTCATCTTGAAGCCTTTCTATCAGCTGGGCTTGTGTTTCTGCGGCAGCCATTGCTCTCTTTAGTCTAGAGTGGACGTGTATAAGGTGTTCCGGATCGTCTAAGCCGTCAAACTCAGGTGGTTGACCAGAACGGCGCATACGCCTACAAAGTAACTTACGGAAAACGTGAGATCTAACTACCTAAGGCGCGAATGATTGCTTCCCCGGCAACGACGCCAATTTGGTTTAGGAGGAAATCGAGACTGCAAATAAAATATAAATAAAGTACAGCAAACCGATTAGATCCCAGCAAATAATGTTCAAGACCTCCTCCTGATGTAGCAGCGGGAAGTCAGGATCGATCATCAAGGAAGCTGGTCAGCGGATCCTAGGCAGCGGAGGAATCTCACGGGCAGAAATCAACTTCAGGGTTCTCGACCTCGACTAGGGTTTAGTCGACAGGGGCCAGGGAAGTCAAAACTGAGCAAGCGATAGCTACTGATGTTGGTCGAACTCAAGAAGATTGCTCGATGTCGAGGAACTTGGTCGAAGTCGAGGAACTGTGTTCGAGATCGAGTTGGCTGTAGAGACAGAAGCGATGGCAATCTTGCTTGATCGAATGTAAAAAGTCATCGTCGACCAGATTGGTCGAAATCGAGCAGTGACAGAAACTAAAAATTGAATGCAAATTTCGAAACTAAACGATGGATGAAAGAGAAGTTCCAAGATTGGGGTTTGCAACAACGATTACCATGAAAGCGGATTATAAATCATAAAAGATGGTGACTTTATCGATAAAGGAGAAGGCTTTCACCTAATCCGACAAGTAGGAATATAGATCTCGCGATAAATAACCCTAATTGTATCTATTCATTTTCATAATTAGAATTTACAAACTTCCGAATAGAAATCCTAATTACTAACCAAGTTTCACAACATGAGTTCTTCAATTTCTCAATCAAAGATTAAGCACATGGAATAGAATAAGATAACGATAAAGTACCTTCCTTTGCAATCGCTAATCCACCAACATGGCTTTCGTTGGGCTCACCCCAACCCTAGAGGTAGGTGGACTACTCGCGCCTCATCATAGCAATCGACATCATTGATTGAAAAGAAATAACTTGCATAAACTAAATTCAAAGTCTTTACAATCTCGGCACTCAAACTTTCGTAGAATGCCAAAACCCTAAAACCTTTGAACTCCTAAACTATATGTGGAACTACTTCTATGGAATTGAATGAATGAAAATCAGCCCCAAGGGCTTTATTTATAGGGCTTAATCCTTGCTAATCAAGAAAAGCAAACTATATCTACTTTCTAAAGGTAAAAATAAATAAAGATAAAGCATTTAATCTAAAAGGAAATATCTAAATATATCTTAACATTAATGAACAATCTTCTCTCCTTTGATATATCTTGATAGAACTTGATAGATTCGGACCTCCTTCGCATCCAAGAAAACCAAGTCGACTTCAGATAGGTCCAACAGTCTCGCGGCCCAGAAATATTTTTGGTCGAACCAATTTGGTCGATATCGAGTAAACTCGTCGATCTAGGCTTCACTTGGCTTTCTCGAGCAGCTTCTCCTCGGATCCTCGAACTCGGGTAGCTTCTAGGTTTGGTCGATGTCGAGTTGACATGTCGACATCGAGTAAAGTGTTACTCGAGTTGTCTTCTTCTTCTTCTTCTTCTTCTTCTTCTTTTGCTTTCCTCAACCAGGCTTTCCTCGACCAGGCTCTGCTCACATTTTTGGTCGATGTAGAGGAAGTTTCCTCGAAATCGAGTAACTTTCAGCTTCCGTCTTCTCTTCTTGGTTTCGTCCCGGAATGGCTCCAAATTCTGTAATATTAAACCAAAACTTATGTAGATCTCCATTTCTTGCAAATAAACATATATTACATAAATTCAACATATTCCCAGCCCGAAATATACAAAGTATATAGAATAAGGAGCTAAAATGTGCATAAATACATGGCTATTTTAGTGGACATCAGAAAGCTCCCTAAGAATGCGGTTGCTTCATTAACCATCTCTGCAGTGTTTTCTCCTTGATCAAAAGGTAACTCGCGAAAGCGATCACGAGTTTCTCGCCTTAAGGAAGAAAGGGTCCTTTCGATGTCTGAATCAAATGGCAAAAAATAAGAATTAGTAGCACGGGTACGGACCATATAAGACGGTCCACACCAAAAATCAGCATTAAAAACACACAAGAATCAATAAAAATCACCGGCAACGGCGCCAAATTTGACGGAGGGAAAACCTGTCGTTGATCTGTCAAAGTAAAACTCAAACCTATAACTAGTACAATAATAAGTAAGAGGTCGATCTATAGGGAGATTTATTGCTCAAGTATGATTCAAGTGTCGATTAACCAATTGGGGGGTTTAGAGTGTAAAAGATCCACCTTTTCTCAAAGCGGATTGATGAAAGCAAGAATAAATGATTTTGGTTCAAACAATTGTGAGAAGCAGTTCTACCTACAATTTTCCACTTTATTTGGTTGAAACGATCCTTGTAACTTCTTCTCATCCTATTAAGTTTCCTATGAATGCCCTTGTCCCGACCTAATATAGTTACTAGTCCAATCAGTCCTAGAAACCCTTATCAATCGAACAGTCTCTAAAGAAGGATTTAACCCAATTGATAGCTTTAAGTTCAGAGATTAACCAAGGTATTTGCAGTCGCTAAAGAGGGATTTAAAAACACATCCAACTTCCTACTTATCCAATTAGTTCAATCAGCCTTAAAGGGACAAGTTTGCCACTTGGGTTAAGGTTCACAATCAGGAATCTACAGAACTCTAGCAATTGAATTGATTCTAACTAGTTGTGCGGGTGTTGTGAGCCTAATTTGCCATGTTTTACACTTACTTTTATGTCAATTTCTGCATGCATTTCATACATTTGGGTTAGAATAGTACAAAATTTGTGTAGTTTATTCTTATTTGGCAATCATGGAGCTCTACATAAGTTTTTGTTATATTTCGCAGAAATCGGACGCACTTTGGAGCTTAAAAGAAAGTCATGAAGAAGCTAAGAATGGTGCAGCTGGAGAAAAGCCCACTTTTCGCCATTCTTTATTCTGAATCAAGCTTTGATGTCTTCATGAGAGTTGTAGCCCTCGAAAAGAGCTTTCCAACGCATGGTCATATCCGTCAATCCGATGTACGAGGACTCAGGAAAGTGCGTTTCAAGAACAGAGCAGAATGCTGAAAGCTGACAGCTCTACTCGACGTCGATCGCGTCTAGTCGAAGTCGAGTACACCAGGAGCCAGAAGTTCACCCGAAGTCGAGCAGAGCCACTCGAGAGCCCAGAGCTACTCGACGTCGAGTACACCTACTCGAAGTCGAGTACATGTGTCGAGTCCAGAAGGTGCTCGAGCTCGAGTGCAACCCAGGAGGAAAAGTTCTAGTCGATGTCGACTAACTCTAGTCGAAGTCGAGTACGATCCAGTAGGCTGAGACCGAGTCCGAGGAAAGGAACAATATATTTTATCTAATCAAGAGAAGATATATCAAGATGGAAAGAATTTATCCACATTAGCTTTATTTCCTTATTAGATTTATTTCCTTTATTTATCAAGTTTTATCTTTATGTTATTAGATAGAAAGTTTAGATATAGATATAGTTTCCTATCCTGATTAGCAAGGATTGGAAGCCTATAAATAAGGCCTTAGGGGCTGGATTTTATTTATTGAATTTCAGTTACAATTAGTCACATAGAGAGAGAACTTGTGGCGAGAGAAGTTGGAAAGGCGAAAGCGGATTTGACTTCGATTGGTTGTAAGTTCTCTTTGGTTTATTTAATGCAATTTATTTTCCTGAAATCTTTGATGAGTTTCTTGATGATGAAGAACTAGTAGTCCACCCACTTCTAGGGTTGGGGTGAGCCCGATGGTAGCCATGTGAGGTGATGCGGTAAAGGTTTGAGCTTTTTATGCAATTCGTCTTCTATCTCTGCAGGCATGATTCTTTTGCGAAAGTTGAAGGTGATCCTTGTTTGTGTAATTGAAGCGAAAGTGATCTTAATACAACTTGGATTAATTATGTGAAAAAGGATTAGTAACAATTAGGGTTTATGCGAAAGCCTCTATATTCCTATTTGTTAATAACGAAAGTTATTTGATGAAAAGCATGAATTTTTTATGCCTTTATGTGTTACTTTGCATGGTTATCGTTGTGGTGTTGAAACCCCGATCTTGGAAGTTTTCTTTCACATAGTTTATTCCGAATCTGAAAGCTTTGTTCTTTATTTTAGTTACTATTGCCTACTCGACGTCGACCACCTCTTCGACTTCGACCACCTCTTGGTCGACGTCGACCACAGATTTTTGATCGAGCAAAGATCGTTGTTGCTTCTGTGTCTCTGTAGGAACCCGAAGTCGACCAGACCGTACTCAACGTCGAGTAAGCCTAGTCGACGTCGACCACCACCAGCATCTTTCTGTTGCTCGGATTCGACTGTGCTTGACCCCTGTCGACTAACCCTTGGTTGAGGTCAAGTACCACTCTGGTCGATCACCACTCGTGAGATTCATCCGATGCCTAGGATCTGCTGACACGCTTCCTTGAGGATCGATCCCGACTTCCCACTGATACATCGGGAGGAAGTCTTGTAATTATTTGCGTGGTACGAATCTGGTTTGATCTATTTCATTATATTTTAAACTCGATTTCCTCCTACTAACAAATTGGCGCCGTTGCCGGGGAAGCAATTATTCGCGCCTTGGGTAGTTAAATCTCACGTTTGCTTTGAGTTACTTCGTAGGTGTATGCGCCGTTCTGGTCAACCACCTGAGTTTGACGACTTAGACGAACCAGAACGCCTTATACACATCCAAGGTAAACTAAAAAGAGCCATGACGGCTGCAGAAACACAGGAACAACTGATACAGAGGCTTCGAGCTGAGTTAGCCACCAAGGATACCGTTCTCGCCATTGAGAGAGCAGGCAAAGAACAGGAAGCTGCGCGAAGAAGGCAATTGGAAGATGAGCTTGCCCAGCACCCAACCACCGCAGAGGATTATATGCACCCGACTCTCGTCGTGCCTTAATCAGCTATTCTAATCCCTGAGAATAACTATGAAATTCGCACTCCTTTCTTAATAGAAATTAAACATAATGCTTTTCATGGTAGATTTAATGAATGCCCTCTTCAACATATTACCAACTTTACTGATATGTGTCGTATTCTTGCTGAAGGTATCACCTTGGAGTACATCTTGATGAAGGCTTTCCGTTGGTCTCTAGCGGGTCCAGCATTGAAGTGGCTTGAGGGTCTCTGTCCACAATCCCTCACAACATGGGCTCAAGTAAAGCAGGAATTTCTCAATAAATTCTTTCCTCCTGCCAAGACAGCGCTCCTTCGCCAAAAGATTACATCTTTCAAACATCAGCCTGGAGAGCCGCTAGCAAAGACATGGGAATGCTATAAGGATCTACTGCGATCCTGCCCTACACATGGACAACAACCTTGCGTTGTTCAGGAGATCTTCTTCAATTCTCTTGACTTGGCTGCTAAGGATAGGATCAACACATATACTCATTATGAGTATCTGACAATGCCGCCAGCTGACGCATGGGCTGCCCTCGACAAGCTGACCAACTATGACAACAAGTATGGGACTCCAATCAACTATGAGGGGAATGCCTATGCCAGGCCAGCCCTATCCATGCCCCTCTATGAACCCGCTAAGGAGATCGACCCAGATGTCAAAGAGCAGTACTACAGAGATCAGAATAGGAAGCTCCTCAAGCAAGTAAATTATCTTTCTGTCAACCGGCCCTGCATCGAATGCGGATCACCACTACAAAAAAAAAAAAAAAAATAGCTTCGGCAAAGAACCGTGGCAAAAGGCCCTTTTGGAGTGGCAAAAGACACCTAGCTTCGGCTCTGCGACGGCAAATGGGGGCGTGGCGAGTTGGGCGGTGGAAAAATTTAGTAGCTTCGGCAAATAGCCGTCGCAAAAAATTAGCCACGGCAAATAGCCGTAGCTAAAGTGTAGGGTGGAAAATAAAAAAAATCCTGCTTTTTAGCCCGGTTTATTCAGACCTGGGCTAAAAAGTCCATTATTTTTTTTTTAAAAAATTTAAATAATGCACACAATTTACATATATAATAAAATTTTATTAATCATAAAAAATTTACATATATAATAAAATGTCAAAAATTACATAATATATATATACAATAAATATACATAATTATAAAATTTACATATATAATAAAATGTCCAAAACTACAATTTAACCCAAAAAAATGTGCAAAACTACATAATTTGCATCAAGTTGGACAACACCAGCTGCAAATTGAGTTACAAAACACCTGAAAGTTTTGATTTGGCAAGATCAACAGATATGAGGTGGCGAGATGGTGATGTCAGTGCTGAAAACTTGAATAGGCAGACATAACAGTAATGATATAGCTAGTTAAGTTAATGAAATTTATCATCACAACTGAACAAGCAAGCATTTCAGTTAAATCTACGAGCCTTTAGATGAACCTCTAAGGATTTACATCTATAGCTCTCCAATAATAAAGATTACTTGAGACAATCAAGTGGTTCGTACTCCATTAAGAAATCTATACCATGGAAACTAAAAACTACAATAATATTTGTTCAAGCTAACTCACAAAAGAGAAAACTTTCAAGAAGTTGAGTTCAAGAAATATAATCATCTTCATGTTATTATGGAGAGAAACTCTACATAAAAAATAACACAACTCCTAATAAGTTCAATTGTATCATGCATTGTTGAAAGCAGTAAAAACAACATAACAAGTTTCTAAGCTTAACCAGAGAAATTTTATAATAGTAAGTTCGTTATTTTTCTAAGCTTTTGGCGCAACTTTCACCTGAAACTAGAAATTAATGAATATTTTAACAGAACATAATATATTTTTTCATTTATTAAATATTACAAATAAAGGGAAGCACCAATGCCCTCCTTGTTGATATGTGTCCTCACTTGGCCTTTTGGGACTTGAGACGTCAAACATTTAAAGATATATCAAATATTAATCACCAATGCTCACCATTAATCACCAAATTTCATAAAACAAACAAACAAACATTCACCCCAACCCACTAAAAACATTAATCATAAAAAATAGATCAAATGAAAAAAGGGAGGTGACCTTCATGAACCAAGTCATGTCTCCTAGAATTTAAAAAGAGATCAGATCAATGAAAATCACGGGGAATGAGCAATATCTCAGAAATGACAACTATTATTTAACAAAATTTTAAAGGTGCAGTAAGAGAGTGAGCTATATCTCAGAAATGACAACTACTTCCTAAAAAGGCATCATAGATTGTGCACATTTTCAGTTTCTACGAAGCAGATAAATATAATGGACATATGGTGATCAAAGGATCAAGGTTGTTTGCAGAATTTACACAAATGCCCACATCAGTGAATGAGTAAGCTAGAACAAAAGGAGATATAGTCCATCCATGCAATATCCTTCAGTGCCGGAGCAATTGCCCAGGAGGTTAGTAAACTGTGTAACACCACGATTTGAACATTGATCTCCAATGCCTACATCAGAACAAAAATTCAAGTGGAAGTGTCAAACTCGTAGCAATCCAAACAATTGTTCGAATGAATACTAACTAATCAAATAAATTAAGTCAAATATGTGCTAGGACAAACACATAACACCAAGTACTATAAGTCTAGGATAACTGAAAGTACTTCCTTGGAGAGATGAGTTAGCCCTGCACACTACTGCTACACCCAATATAAAAGATTAACCCTGCAATTCAACTTAAAGTACATTATGTACACTACTGCTATAGGCCTATACTCATAGATCAAACTAATCTTAAAAACAAAATGAATCTATGTTCTGCACACTCCTATTATTCTCTTATAGATTAGATTAACTTTAAAACAACAAATGATAATTAAATTCATAAAAGTAAAGAGGTAACTGATTCATTTCATATGCCCATAATGCGACAGCAGGCATCACAGAAGATAGCAAAAATCTTTCCTGATTTCCAAACCGCGACATAGATCAACAACAAAGCAACGTACTCTTATACAAGCTGCGCCAAAAGATTAATTAACTGGACTGAGTGAGTGCCATTGTCAAAAGGAACAAGCATATGTAAAAATTGTTCATGAAGATGACAAGCTAGAATCATTCTATATTACCTTAAGGCAATAAGTGACTAAACAAAGAGTTCAGGCCCGCTGCCTAAATAACCAATTAAGGCAATAAGTGACCAAACAGAGTTCAGGCCCGCTGCCTAAATCACCAATTCCAACTGATATCCTATAAAGCTGATCGACTTCATCAGTCTGTCGATTGCTGAACCTAAATAAGTATTCATATAAGATTAAAAATGAAAGATAGACCTTTAGGGCTCCACATTGGTGAGAACAAATCTACATATTAGAGCTCCACATTGGTGAAAAAAAATCTACTCCTGTATGTTATTGTGCTTCCATTTACCTATCTAACCGGGATCAAAGAGATATAATGGAAACCATGCTGAAAGCTCCCAAAATAAGAAGCAATTCAGAAGAAAAAGAAACAAAAAAAATGAGAACCGGGCATACCTAAGCAAAGAAGCCGAAGTTGCGGCCACTTCCAGAGTTGCAATGACGCGCCTGGGGCTCAAAAAGGTCATTGTCGTGCTTCCCTTTCCTCCAATTTCTCAAAGCTGGTGCTCAGCTTTCATGAACCCTGAATTCGTCCTCTCTGTTAATTGCCCTAAACTGAAAACTCTCAAAATTACTAAATCAAATAACAAATTCAGAGTTGAAAATTTCCGAACAGAAAAAACCCGAGAGCAGAAGAGGTACCGTAAATTGAGTCCTAATCCTGTATGCTCTATCTGCGGCGCCATGAAGGCATGAGGACGAGCCGATCCGGTGCACAGGGGGTCAAAACCATAGCGGATAGGGAGGTGGCGGAAGGTTGACGATGGGAGAAGGAGAAGGAGAGAGGAAGCCGGAAGGTTAGAGGTTTTAGATCCGAAAGTAGAGGGGGAGATGGACGAATAACGGAGGGAGGGTTAGGGGTTTTCAGATCTGAAAGTAGAGGAGATGGAAGAACGGCAAAGGTAGAGGACGAGATGGACGAACAACGGAAGAAAGGCTAGGTTTTCAGATCTGAAAGAGCGGAGTGAGGAGATGGGTTACATGGGTATATGGATTTTCTTCTTTTTCTTTTTCTTTTTTTAAAAAATTACACGTTTTAGCTACGACGCGTCAGCTCGCCGTGGCAAATAAGGCCTCATTAGCGACGGCAACCCTTGCCGAAGCTACGATTGGTCTCAAAATATACCCATTGCCACGCCAAGCCTTTTGCCGAAGCTACATTGGTGGCAAAAGGTACCAATTGCCACGCCAAGACCCTTGCCGAAGCTAGCTAGCGTGGCCAATTTAATTTTTTTTTGTAGTGCACATAGGCACACCACTACTGAGTGCCCACACACAAAGCAAGTCAGGCTGGCAGAACACCATGAAGAGAGGTAGCTTATGCAGGGGGTCCCAATCGCTATATGGGGGACCAAAGGTTTCAGCAACCACAATGGAACCAAGGTGCCCCTAGGAACCCCCCACCCTACAGAGCTTCAGGACATCCAGAAAGGGACCAGAAAAGGGATGATCTACAGACCGTCCTAGAGGAAATACGGAGGAACCATTCAGATACCAAGCAGTCCTTCAACTCCGTCTACACTCAGATTCAGGGAGTCAACTCTATGCTTGGGGAGATCGATATATGGCGGAAATCAATGGAAACACAGATTGGCCAGCTAGCAGCAGGCGTCCCCAGACAATCAGGAACGCTCCATGGATTTTCAGAACAAAATCCTAAGGGGAAGACCGGACACATCGCTGATGTGAAACTCAGGAGCAGACACCAACTACGCGAGCCAGAGGTCGGAAAGCAGCAGGACGAAAGAGCTGAACATCAAGTCGATATCGACCAGACCTTGGTCGATGTTGAGAAGAAGCAAGTCGATATCGAGGAAGGCCAACTCGATGTCGAGGAGGAACTGAACCACCCTTCGTCTGCACAACACATCAACTCGAAATCGACTACAGTAGTCGATATCGAGGAAAAACCAGTCGATATCGAGAAGAGCCCAGTCGATATTGACCCTTCTGCAGCAACTTCGACATCTGTTCTGGCTCCGAATCAGAAAAAGAGGCTGCCCTTCCTAATAAAATCTCCAAAGGACCCAGTAGAGAAGAAGTTTTAGCGCTTCATCAAGATGCTTCAAAGGCTCAACGTCACCATACCTTTCACAGAAGCTCTCAATGAAATGTTATCTTACGTCAAATTCCTCAAAGAGATTCTAAGCAAGAAGCGGCCAATGGCGGAGATTACAGAAGAGTGCAGCCATATGGACATACTTGAGAAGAGGCCAGATCCAAGTAAGTTTGCTATAACCATTGGATTTGGTCAATATAAATTTAATGCATTGTGTGATCTTGGAGCTAGTGTAAGTATAATGCCTTTAACTATATGGTCCAAGATTAAGATAGGTACCCTAGAGCTTGTGGATGCCAAGCTTTATATGGCAAACAACACGGTGGTCGTCCCAACAGGCATGGTGGATAATGTGCCAGTGCAAGTAGGTAAGTTCTTTGTCCCTACTGATTTTCTAGTTATTGATATGGCAGAGGACCCTGCTTGTCCAATTATTCTAGGAAGGCCCTTTTTGGCAACGGTGGATGCCAACATAAGCGTAAGGAAGGGAGTATTCACTTTCAACATCAGCGATGAGGTAATTGAGTATTCTTTTAATAAAACTGAAAGGCATACAGGTCCCATGGAAGAGGTAAAATCTATATCAGCTCGTTACATCACTTGCGGGGAGCCTGTGATAAGAAATATGACTTCTGAAGAGCTGGAAAAGAGGGATGTGGAAGCCCAGGTGGAGAAGATCATGGCCATCCTGAACGACGACATAGAGGATCTGCTCGACATCGACCAAGGTAAGTCGACGTCGACTAACTATTTCTTTGATGCCTTTACAGGATGCAAGTATGGGGTCAAAGTCACCCAGAATTCCTCGACATCGAGGAATTTGGTCGATATCGACCAAAAGTAGAACCCTCCACCAGCAATAGATTCGTCGAGCAGCAAATCCGAAGCCGAGAATTCCTCGACATTGACCAAACACCGACGTCCCCGGCTTCACCTTCCCTGACGAGCAATCCACTGGAAATCGAGAACTCCTCAATATCGACCAAATTGGTCGATATCGACCAAGTGCTGCCTTCCTCGACTCTAGCATCCTCGAGCATCAACCCACCAGATATTTTATCTAATGAAGAGAAGATATATCAAGATGGAAATGATTTATCCACATTAGCTTTATTTCCTTATTATATTTATTTCCTTTATTTATCAAGTTTTATCTTTATGTTATTAGATAGAAAGTTTAGATATAGATGTAGTTTCCTACCTTGATTAGCAAGGATTGGAAGCCTATGAATAAGGCCGTAGGGCTGGATTTTATTCATTGAATTTCAGTTACAATTAGTCACATAGAGAGAGTAGAGAGAGAAAGCTTGTGGCGAGAGAAGGTGAAAAGGCGAAAGCGGATTTGACTTCGATTGGTTGTAAGTTCTCTTTGGTTTATTTAATGCAATTTATTTTCCTGAAATCTTTGATGAGTTTCTTGATGATGAAGAGCTAGTAGTCCACCCACTTCTAGGGTTGGGGTGCGCCCGATGGTAGCCATGTGAGGTGATGCGGTAAAGGTTTGAGCTTTTTATGCAATTCGTCTTCTATCCCTGCAGGCATGATTCTTTTGCGAAAGTTGAAGGTGATCCTTGTTTGTGTAATTGAAGCGAAAGTGATCTTAATGCAACTTGGATTAATAATGTGAAAAAGGGTTAGTAACAATTAGGGTTTATGCGAAAGCCTCTATATTCCTATTTGTTAATAACGAAAGTTATTTGATGAAAATCATGAATCTTTTATGCCTTTATGTGTTACTTTGCATGGTTATCGTTGCGGTGTTGAAACCCCGATCTTGGAAGTTTTCTTTCACATAGTTTATTCCGAATCCGAAAGCTTTGTTCTTTATTTTAGTTACTGTTGCCTACTCGACTTCGACCACCTCTTGGCCGACGTCGACCACTGATTTTCAATCGAGCAAGATCCCTGTTGCTTCTGTGTCTCTGCAGGAAACCGAAGTCGACCAGACCGTACTCGACGTCGAGTAAGCCTAGTCGACGTCGACCACCACCAACATCTTTCTATTGCTCGGGTTCGACTGTGCTTGACCCATGTCTACTAACCCTTCGTCGAGGTCGAGTACCACTGTGGTCGATCACCACTCATGAGATTCATCCGCTGCCTAGGATCCGCTGACACGCTTCCTCGAGGATCGATCCTGACTTCCCACTGCTATATCGGGAGGAAGTCTTGTAATTATTTGCGTGGGCACAAATCTGGTTTGATCTATTTTATTATATTTTAAACTCGATTTCCTCCTACTAACAACGGGCTAGATAGAATAAAACAATCAAGCAATCAAATCACAAAGAAGTCAAAGCATTCAATAGCCGAATTAGGGAACGGGAACTAGAAACTCACAATCAATCCAAATAAAGCTTAAAATTGTAGGCAGAATATATGAGTTTAGTTCCTTATGGAAAACATCGCTCAATCTCTAATTGTCTGATAGAACGTGGAATAGAACCACAAAACGAAATAACACAAAACTAGGGTTTTAATTAAACGAAACACAGCGCCCAGACAACCAATGCGGCGGCCGCGGCATGGGTGCTACGTCTACTGCACGCGGGTTCTTTCAATACTTGCTGCGCCATCATCTTGCGGCGGCCGCAGCACGTCTGTCGCGACCGCGACATCTCTTGCTGCTAGTTCCTCTTATCCAAGTCTTTCTTCTTTTCCCTCCAAGATCATGAATCCCAATTGTCTTCGAATCCATCTCTGCAATATAACCACAATTTTGCACAGAATCCGAATTCTTCCAAAATAATCACAAGATGCACTTTAACTACAAATTAAGAACTAAATGCAACCTAACTAGCCTAAAAATGCCTATAATGCCTATCTAAGATATGCATTATCAATGATGGATAAATGGACGATGAATCGTGTCGGATATGGATGAAGGGGTGCCCGATTCATTAAAATTGGTTGGGGGGAAGTAAATAAAGCCTATAGGAACGAGCCTACTATTAAAAGACCAACAAAGAACCATCAATCGAATATATCATCCGCGATTCAAAGGGTAATACCAAGGATCTAGAGGGAAAGCTAACAGGAGTCCAAACGCCACTTATGGTCGAGGGTCTTGCTCTACGAGAAGGAATAATCAAAGCAATCAATTTACATATACGCAATCTCATTATCGAAGGGGACTTGATACGGGGTTAGCCGTAGGATGGTCCGATCTTCGACAACAAGCAAGAATAATCAAGAACTAATAAAGAAACTCAAGAACTTAATCAAGATTGATCAAGAACTATAAAGACACAGCAAGAGCTAACAAGAAAGATGCAAGATTTATGCAAGATTCAACAAGAAAGCAAAGAAACGCAGCAAGACTCTCAAGAATCGATCAAGATAGGACAAGATCGACCAAGAAACACCAACAACAGGGGCTGTACTCAATGTCGACTCCAAGAAGATGAACAAGACTCGATAAAGACTCGAAATTGCAATAAAGAATGGAAAGACGCGACCGATAAGGACTGAGTCGATCTATGCAGAACAAGATAAAGACCCCAGGCCTCCTCAGAGGGTAGGAACCAATGCCAATGACTACACAACCCGCCTCTACAACCCTACACAATCAAGCGGACAACTTGAAGGCACAAGGAGGGGGCTTGTGGATACTAGATTCACCAAGTCTTGCGAAGTTGATGAACGACAAAGCAAACCAAGCTAAAACAAACCAATTCGATGATCAACGAGCACAGCTCTAGTTGGATCAACAAGACACTCCATGTGTTTCACACAATTTGAGAGATCTAAATTCTATTCATAATGTTCTTATTGAATTACAATAGGAGAACTCGGAATATATAGGCCACGCAGGGCTGTTGGGTCGAGTTAGATGATAAAATAAGATAAAACTAACATCTAATGGAAATAATAAAAATAACCTTAAAGTTTCCTAAAATAACTTAAGTAAAAGAAATACTAAAAATAGAAAATAAACATAATGTTCAAGACTTAATTAAAATCCCTTCAAAACAGTGACAGCTTGCAAAGGTGTGCATTTTCGGCCAATTACGAGGTCGAACCTGGAAAACCCTTCAACAGCAAAGTTGTAGATCTCTTCGTCCTCGTTCCAACAAGATATGGCACGCCTCAATACGATAAATATGGAATCCGTACGACCCATTTTACAGAGACGTCGAAAAGCTGTAGAGTATTCTGAACGAGTTTAAAACGTCATTTGCACCTTTGAATGTTCTCCCAAGGTGGAGCCTTCTTCTTCCTCTTGAGAATGACATCGTCCTCCCTTCCTTGAATCATAGGTCCATCCTCATGTAAGATATGTGCGTCCGCAGGTGGTGTCTTGGATGGTCCCGCATCAGGACTCGCTTATTATAATTAACTATTTTAAGAAAGGGGTAGCATGCCCATGGAAAATCGAGGTTTTGCTCTCTGACATCAAATGCTTGCTTAGATCTTTTGAAACAGTTTACTTCTCTCATATTTACCGTAGCGGTAATAGAGTGGCCGATAATGTAACGACCCGAAATTTAAGTACCCGAATTAACCCCATAAACCTACTTAGAAGATAAATAAGGTTCGGAATACTAGATTATCGGGGAACGTTATAGGAGAAGTTTAATCTTCTCCCGTGAGCTTTGGATCTTACGACCGAGTACGAGTTATTATTAGGTTCATTTAAGCGGAATATTTAGTTGTCAAAAGATGGGAATTGCGAACCCCGAAAAGATCGTAAGCCCATTGGAGGCTTTACCAGTCCTAGACTATCGCGAAAACGTTTCGAACAGAAATAAAAGCGAAAATCATAACTACAACAAAACGCCACGACCGCGCCGGGTCAAAACGATAAAACGTATGAGCAAAAGAGTACGAATGTCAAGCGCCTCCCTCACTCTAATCGTCCAAAAGGTCTGTCCCAATAACCATCCACATAAGTAAGTCATATCGGGTAAGGGTTACCTGAATCTAAAAACAAGAAATAAATCGGGGTCAATCATCAGAAATATGCACACTCAATGTCATATAAAGAGGCATACTTAAACTACATGAATGTTAAAATGTAACACATAAACAAGTGTATAGATATATATAAATGCGAAATAAACACACAAGGGTTCGTATCATCATCATAATCATCATCATCATCACCATCACCATCATATCATAATATCTTCTCAAACGTACTCATCCTTCTCAAACATACTCATTTTTTCTCATCATAAGTCTTTCATCATTTCATTCGTGTTCCATCGAGTATAAGTCATTTATTCAGATTTTGACGGCCGTCCTACCATAGACACATAGCATACATATGAAATATTGGATTTACTAAGTTCATCCTACGTCATATTACCAGTTTATATTCCTAAACATGTTACTAGGTCGCGTGATGGATGAAGACTCTCGATAAGATAAAGAGTATCAAATAAATCCATCATGAGTAAGTCTAGGGGACTTACCTGGAGTCCGGAGAATAAGGAAGCAATAAAGTGCACAACCAAGGATCCAATCAACAGGAGCCTATTAATTTCATTAAGCTTTCAATAGGTGGTATTTTAATGCATGGTACCCAACCTAATAATCAACATACATCCACATGAGGTTCACGATTCTATAGATTACGCACTTTGGTTAACTGATCCGGACTTAACCAGCTATAATCTATATCGTATTATCACATAATCGATTTTCTTCTTATCGGATCATAAGCCTAATTATGGGTATACTTAACCAACTATGCTCTAAGTTTCGTTTATGCCATCATATATTTAACCATATTCTTAGCATTCCCTTAACCCAGTTTTTAATCGAGTCATTATAATCACTGGTTACTAAAATTATAATAAATCTTGATCCAACCGTTGGATTGCCATATTTTTTGAAGGAAGGTTAGATAACATTTCCATTAACATCATATAATCGTTTCAGCGGAATCAGACCATTGGATTGGAAATAAAGTCCAAATTACAGAGGCACATATATCCATTTTTTTTTATTTATGTTTGCTACAAAACGCAACCAAAAACACATAGAGGCTCCACTTCCTAAGCCCTAATTTACACATAAGGCTCCTAATCTACAGAGTGAATGGTGGATGACAGATTACCCTCGAAGCCTCTCTCGAAAAAGACCAAATTACCCCTCCAAGCTTCCCAGGACCTTGCGCCAAACACCTAGCATTTTTGACAAATCCAAACCAAAACATAAAAGGAAGTCTTAGACAAAAACCTTCAAAATTAGTTGTAAAACAAGTATACAATCATATTTTAAGGGGAGGAAACCAAGACTCACCCAAACACACTTGAAAACCTCAAGAACACAAAGGGCTTGGCACAGCTGGCTCGGAAACAGGGCCCAACGGACAGCTTACTGGGACTAGAACTTTGTGTGGTTACTATGGCTGGAAAGGCCTCTCTTTTTTGGTGATATGGCTTTGAGAATCAGCCAATTTGGTTGAGGGAGGAGTGAGTTATGTGTGTTTGAAGGTGGCAAGGTTGCTAGGGAAAACTTTCTCTCTCTTTCTTTTTCTTTCTTTTCTTCTTCTTTCCTCTCTGATTTTTGGCATGTGCAGTGGCTGAATGAGACCAGAAATGTGTCTTTAAGAGAGCCAAAAGGTAAAGCCAAAGTTGGTCAAGGAGTTGGTAAGGCTTAGGTAGAACAATGGCCAAATAGGAACAAGTCATTCATCCAACATGGCTTGTACTTGTTTAATGCAAAAACATATGGCTCATATTTGATCATATAAAGGGCTGAAATGGGGTGGTTTAGGCGGCAATTTAATGTTGAAACAACGTCCCGAAATGTCGCGACAAGTTACGGAAATTACCGAAATAAAAGGATGACAAGGCTTTTGCCTCACTAATATTTCTCGGAAAATTATTATACGAATTCTAATAGATTGGAATTGTAATCCTCTTTCCATATAAAATATGTCATCAATTTTTTTTTAAATTTTTCCGGGTTTTCAAAATCGTCAAAAGAAGGATAATTGATCGAATTATCCCTCGGAAATTAATTAAATCTTAATTAATCATAATTAAAATTTTCGGTCTTTATATTCATCCACCTCTAAAAACAAGTCTCGTTCCCCAGACCAAAAAGATTCAAACTGGTGGAGAAGATGTTAATCTTTGAGTCCTTGGATCGGAACAAAAGGCACGCGATTATCTCGGATGCGTCGTCCAAGAATCTCATGATGCTTTTTTCACAATCGTAATAATCTCGAACGACGTCGCCGAGCATGTGAACGAGCACCCCTGTCACATCTCGCCTCAACCCTGAAAGTATCATAACTCGAGAGAATCATCACACTACCGCTAGGTCTTAGCGAAAATTCCACGATGGCCGTCGTGGAAAATCCGTATCCACTTCGCAAAGCACAATGAGCTTACCCGGATCATGGAAGCATAAACTTAATCATTCCTCAATCAATTTCGATTTAAAGGCGTTGGAGTCCCGACACGACTTGGCCTAGACTCCTCTATACTCCGCTCGACTTTCTCTCTCGGGTGGTGGTCATCCACCTCTAAAGTTCAAACCCAATTCCCAACATTCTATTCTCCCAACGGGAGGGTGGATCAAAAATCAACCTCTAAGGATCAAACATATGATCTCATTACGACTCAATCAAAACAGAGGGTGTATTAACATCCACCACTAAGGCTATGCCTTATTCCTTTTCCTAGGTTCAACATTCCGACATAACATCATTTATCAACCATACTCACAACAATCACATAATCATAACGATATCATACCAGTCATATATCATAAAGTATCACACATCAATGATAATCACATCATGTAGGACCGCTCTTGGGCCCCACCACGCATATCAGTCGTAGAAAATGCGCACTCAATAACAGAGGTAAACACCCAATCACATATAGTACGACTAAGGGTCCCCCTCCCAGGTACTCACCGGCCACTCACGCAGTCAAAACTATATATGCCCGTGGCTGTACATACGGCGCTAACAACTCATCTAGTACATCTCCATAGCTCGCCCGTATACTCTCCTCTGTCTCCCAAGTAGCCTCCGCTTCTTGACCCGGCGGTCAAGAACAGCAATCGGATGCTCCACGAAGGTATGGTCAGGTGCTATCTCTAATCCGGAGTAGTCCAATATGTGACTCGGATCTGGCTCGTACTTCCTCAGCTGTGACACGTGGAAGACATCGTGTATACCAGCCAAATGGGGCGGTAAAGCAACTCTGTAAGAAACCTCTCCTACTCGCTCGAGGTTCTCAAAGGGGCCCACATATCTAGGGCTCAGTTTGCCCTTCATCCCGAATCGTCGGATCCCTCTCATCGGTGACACTAGCAACCAGACATGATCTCCAACCTCAAAGGCCAACTCAGTCCTGCGCCTATCAACATACTTCTTCTGTCGGTCGTGCGCAACCCTCAGATGCTCTCGAATCCGTCTGACCTGATATGTCGTCTCCTGCACGTACAGTGGTAGTGTCCCCACTCGGTCTGCAGGCTCATCCCAGCAGATAGGCGACTTGCATCGCCTCCCGTACAACGCCTTAAAAGGAGCCATCCTGATCGATGAATGATAGATGTTGTTGTACGAGAACTCTACTAGGGGAAGATGTCGAACCCAAAGGTCCCCCACTCCAAAACACAAGCCCTCAGCATATCCTCCAGCGTCTGAATCATCCTCTCTCTCTCTGCCCGTCCGTCTGCGGGTGATAGGCCGTGCTGAAATGCAACTTGCTCCCGAGAGCCTCTTGCACCTGCCTCCATAATCTCAAAGTGAAGTGGCCATCTCTATCAGATACTATCCTCTTGGGAACCCCATTCAACCTCACTATATGTTGTATAAAAGCTCGGACTAAATCAGACACAGGCCATGTCTCCTGAATCGGAATGAAATGGGCGGTCTTGATTAACCTGTCGACCACCACCCAAATTGCATCAAAGCCTCGTACATCTCTCCTCAATCCTGTCACGATGTCCATCGTGATATCCGTCCACTTCCACATAGGATCGAGGAGTGATCGCGTCATCCCTCGGGGCTTCTGGTGCTCTATCCGCACCTGCTGGCAGACCTGACATCGCGCTACAAACAAAGCGACGTCAGTCTTCATCCTGCGCCACCAGAACGTCCTCCTCAAGTCCTGGTACATTGTATTCGATCCCGGATGGACCAAATAAGGAGTGGAATGTGCCTCTATCATGATCTTCTGCTTCAGGTTGTGCACATCAGGCACAACAACTCATCCCTGCAACATCAGCATCATATCATCTCGGACGGTAAAAGACCTACAGTGGCCCTGGGCCATGCGCTGTCGGATATCGGCAATCCGCGGACACGCTGCCTGCGCTCGTCGGATCTCATCCATCAACTCTGACTGAACCTCCAGGAAACTCAGATGTCCACTCTCTTGCTGTGACCAGACCTCTATCCCACAACTGATCAGATCCCGCTGCAACTCGAGTCAAGCTGTCAATCTGGACAAAACAATCTCCTGACGAGTCTTCCGACTCAAGGCGTCGGCCACCACATTGGCCTTCCCCGGGTGATACTCAATCTCCAACTCGTAGTCCTTGATCAACTCCAGCCACCTCCTTTGACGCATATTCAGCTCCTTCTGCGTGAAAATGTACTTCATATTTTTGTGATCGGTCATGATCCTCGCTGACGTGTCATACAGATAGTGCCTCCAGATCTTGAGTGCATGTACCACTGCGGCTAGCTCAAGATCGTGCGTGGGGTATGACTCCTCTCCTGGCTTCAGCTGGCGTGAAGTGTAAGCGATGACCCGATCCCTCTGTTGTAGCACATAACCTAAACCTGAACTCGAAGCATCCGTGTAGACCACGAAGTCCTCCGTCCCCTCTGGTAGTGCTAACACACTAGTACAAACATACCCTTTCACGGCGTTTGAAAAACGCCATAAAAGCCTTACCATGGCGTTTTTAAACGCCATCCCCAAACGCCCTTGAAGGTGACGCCGTGCTTTTGGTCAATGTTTTATGGCGTTTGACAAACGCCATAGAAAAGATAATTCATGGCGTTTTAAAAACGCCATGGTTTTCTCACATAATATAAAAAAAAAACAATACCAATACAATCCATGACGTTTTTAAAACGCCATGGTTTTCTCACATAATATTAAAAAAAAAACAATATCCATACAATCCATGACGTTTTTCAAACGCCATGAAAATTTATTTATTTTAAAAAAAAATTAATGAATTCAAAATAGCTCTCAAAGCCAGAATCTTTCCTAATACTATTGAGTTTCTACTGATGCAACCCCATTCTTGATTTTTTGTGTTGCTTGACCAGAGCTTTCGAGCAACCTCTTCACATCGACTTGTTGTCCAGTTGGTAGAGTACCTTGTATCCTTTAGAACACAAAAAAGCCAAGGTGTTTTGAATTCACGCATAAATATATCTACCTTGTGAACAAGAAGTATCATATTCGCATGTTGTGCCAAATAGACCCGAATTTAGCACATATACCTAAAAGAACAAACACAAAACACAAAATCAGATGAATAACCTTTTTCAGAATGTTATTGCATGATGGATCAAGTTAAGCTGAGCTTGTGTATTTTGACAGTTTAATATAGCTCGACATAACCCATTATTTAAGTAAGAGAAATTACGTTCAAGCAAGAAAAGTCTTGTGTACAGAGCAACCTATACTTTCACAACAACATGGTTTGTTTTCTTTGAAAAGTCATTGGAAAACTCAAAATGGTATAAAGAAAACTGGATTAATTCTATAAAGTCATTTAGTATAAACTCAACTACCATAATCAGGTTCACTCAACAATCATTCATGCTTTCAAACTTGTGAATACAAAATAAGAGAACACAACAATTATTCAACAAGCCAAAGTTTCTGGACTCACCTTGGCATTTGTAATGGTGGAGTTCACAACCACCTCCGCTGCTAGGAATTATCAGAGAAGAGAACATAATGGTAAAAGTTGGGATTCCCCAAATTCTCATTTCTCACTCCTAGGGAACTTCCTTTGACCTGAAATGAAATAAATATTCTCACCTTGTAGACATGATTTATATGATTGTCTTCTCTAATTCTTAAATTATTACCTGCTGGATTTAACAAGTCATTAACAACCTGAAATGGAAAGAAAAAAATGTGTAACAATGATGTTTTTTCAAACAAAAGCATTAAAATGGCAAAATATATAGAAGCAAATATCAATAAAACAGAATCCAAGGACTTGGCCTTCAAAGATCAAAAAAAGGTACAACAAATATCCATGTCTCTTCTTTCCTTCAATTCCATGAAATTTAAGTACATTCACATTTTTATTCACCAAGAATGTGTATCTTACACTATCAGTCCATAAAAAATTAGCAAGTCCACACCCATGAAAGCAGTAAAAAATACAACCTACCAGCCATGTGCAATAAGCCAAATCATTGTTAGCAAGTCCACACCCATGAAACCTACAAAAGCAATGGACATGAAAGAGTTGGATCAATTAAAGGTATTAGTGGAATCGGATGACGTTTCAAGTGCCTTAGCTGGGGAGATAGTTAGGAGTCAAATGAGAGAGCTTTTCGAAGGAACTTCATCTAATAGCCTCTTCTCAAGGTATTAAAAGACCCACATATTCTCTATATTCAATTGTGGAAAAATTTCAAAGAAAACTGACCATTGGTGTGATTATAGGCAACTAACTTGTCATTTGAAAAATCAACGTTGTTCTCCCTTATGATCATGAATGTGCTTATTATTGACTTATTTTTTTGGATTTTTTTCTATCTGTCAACTCCTTTATTGAAAAGGTAAGTATTTTTAGAGTTTCACTTCCTGTGAATCCCTAACCCTAGAATCGAATTTATTAATTCTGAGTTTGGCCTTTTCTCAAATTTCCAAATAGTGAAAGATGAGAAAATAAGGGATAACTTACTAGGGAAGGGACTTAAATATTGTTTAATAACCATTGTGATTTAAGCGAATTCATAAACCAAGCAAAAAAGAATTCTCTTTTATCTCTAACATTTAGGTAGAAATTCATCTCTCAATTTGATCTATTCCCCCATCCCAAAGCTTAGGTGTTCAGTAGAATTTTTTAGGGTTAATTTTGTCTATTTATATTTCGATTAAGATTTGCAAGTTAAAAATAGGGTTTAAATTTTGGTATATGTTTTTACGATTGATTAATTTAAATTTATTATTGAGTTTTAGACTGTGAAGCAAACAGCCTACTATCAAGCCCAATCTTGGCAAGTGTAAGTGCATATATATAGAAATGCGGTTCAGTCCAAGATAAATCAACAGCCCTCTAAAATCACCTTGAACACCTTCACAATGCAATATTAATAATTGAAAGATAAATTGAATTCAGTGATTGAACCTTTTCGGAGTTGTCGTAGGAAACACCATTGCAGATGTTACTCTCAAGCCTAGAATAGATGGATGACAGCTCCATAATTTATTACACATCAGCAACTAGGAACCAAAAAACACACATTGAAAACAAGACCTCTAACTAAGGGAGAAAGACTGTGCCTGATTAAGTTTGTAGCTAATTTTAAAAGTGCATTTAATTGTTTTCAACTTTCATGCTACTTATGTTAATTTCGACACATTCATATAGCTTAGTTATAACTAACTCCAGTGGAAGCAAGACCAATGATATTGATATCATGCATGATTTGCAGGTCATACACAGATACACTGTAAAGTAAAAAAGCTTTTAAGGAATGCAACATAATTACCAATCTGAGGACATATTTTAGTAGGGTTGAGGAAGCCAAGAAGTTCTTCAAAAAGTCCAAGATCATCTTGTAAGTAACTCTTTACTTACCGTTCTCACAGACCTGTCAATCTATTCAGTCCTTGGAACTGTTCAAATGATGTTTCAATGCCTCTGATTAATGCTTGACAGTAAGACGTTATTCTTCTTCTTTTTTAATTAACAGCATGCTCAGTTAATGGAGGGTTTTCTTGAACTTGCCAAAGAAAATACTGACAAGAATATGAAGACCTGTGGGATTCTTGGTGCTTCTCTTATAAGATTTCAAAGGTATATATGCAATTACTATTTCCATTTTTTTGCCTGGATTTATGTTTATTCTTCATTAGAAGATGTAATCATTAGTTCATCTCAATGCTAAATTTAATATTGTACTAATATGTAAGGGCAATGTTTTATCCATAAATTAATAACACATTGCTCAATTTCTTCGAGAAAGAGGGCATCTTCTATGTCGTAACTCTTATAATACCAAAGCAGGAGTAAACTTCCAATTCTGTGTCAAGCAACAAGCGAGGAGGAAATCTATACTGTAATAAATGATAAATCTAGACGCGCACGCGTATAACAACTAGTCATGAGAAAAGGAGAAGCCTTTATCCTTTTCAATCAATTAGCTACGATCTGAAGAGATTAATGGATTCAGAAAATAAATCGCTCTAAAATCTTTCAAAATTAGAACAAGATAGAAAAGAGGAACCCTAACCTTTGAAATTGTCTACCAATGAAGGGTGGAGAAGCAGGGTGCAGAGAGACGGAGCGCGCAGACGACCTTGAGAGACTACGAAGGGGTGGTTGGAGCGGCGTCCCCGACATCAAAGATCTTGCAGGCGTGGAGTACGGTGCCAACTGCGACTCCTATGAGGATGTCAATGAGGATAAGGAGAGAGACAACGATGAAGGCGAGGCGGCGAGTTAGAAAAGGAGGAAACCCTAACCTTTGAAATCGACTAGTGGCATAGTCGCGTAGGCGTGGTGGAGATTTGGGGTGACCGGAGTAGGGGCAAGTTAACAACCCTCCTCTGCGTTTGATTTTTGATTGAATTCATTTTGGTAGATCTCTGAAGAAATTGGAGAAAGAGGCAATGAGGGGCTCTGAGGCCATGGAGAGAGAAAAAGGGATTTAGGGTTATAATAAGCCCTTTGCCGCTTTAATTTGGATCCAAATTTTTTTGGGAAAAAATTACCCCCAATTCAATGTCATTTAATAAACGCCATAATATTTACGACGTTTAAAAACGTCATAAAATGATCTTTGTAATATTTATAACCTTAAGGCATGACGTTTTAGAAACGCCATTAATTTAATGGCGTTTTAAAAACGCCATAAATAATTGTATTATGAAAATTTATAGCGTTTTTGTGTTTAAACGTCATAGAAGATATTTTTAATGGCGATTCAAGAAAAACGCCATCTTCTAATTGTCATCAATAACTACTTTTCTAGTAGTGACACTGGCGCGAATGTCAACTTCTGCTTCAGCAGATCAAAACTGGCCTGGCACGCCAGTCTCCACTCGAAGGTTACTCCCTTCTTCGTTAGCTGCGTCATCGACCTAGCTATGGTGAAGAAGCCCTCGACGAACCGTCAGTAATAGCTAGCCAAACCTAGAAAAGACCTGATGTCTCTGGCGTTCTTGGGAACCTCCCAAGCAACGATAGCATCAACCTTCGATCTGAACAGGTAAATATATAGATGATGGCGAAAGCCAAATAGTAACAAAGAAGCAAGACCAAACGGAGGGTCTTGCGGAAAGAAAAAGCTACCCACAAAATGTACCGCAAATATCCCACTCACAAGAATATACGTGCACCCATCGGCTTCTTTAAGTATATTAACATATATTCAGGGAAAGGAATATATGCAATATAAGTAAAGAAGCCAAATCAATTTGATCAACCCGTCTCTAGACTACGCCTAACTAACAGGGCCTAATATAACCACAAAATGGGCCAAATTCAACCCTATAACACAACCCAACCCATACCAAAAAGCTAACCCCTTTAACTGATCCAGTCAGCCGTGGAACAAAATGAAAATATGGCCAACAGGAACTTCCACGCACAGCGGCCGGCAAACCCAATGACAACAGAGGGAACCGGTAATCTATACTTCACAGACCAACTATCAGCGAGCATGGAGAACATCCCACAACCCGAATAGCAGCAGCAAAAATAGACATCAGGAACCCCTCCCGATACCAGAACCGCAAAGACAGACAGCACTTAACCTGGGTGATAGGTTTCGTCGTCCGAAGATGAATCCCCACCTTCATCGATGTCAGAATCATCATTGAACTGTGCAGCGTCAATCTTACCACCCTCGGGATCCTTAATCTCCGACATTACCTTGAACGGCTTGAAGAGATCGTCCATTGTAAGGGAGATCTTCATATCTCCGGAGATACGAGATTTCGTGCCCCTTAGTAGATACGCACCCTTCCGGATGCCGCCCCTAAGCTTCCATCTCATGAGACCATCCGGAGTCTTGCACTCATTGACTTCTATCTCACCATCCCTATTAGCATAGATGCCCATATCCGCTGCCCAAGATGTCGCTACCAACCTAGCACAAGCAAGCGACTTATCATGGTCGGAATCCCCATCGGCTGTCATATTCTTATTGCTCACAATAGGAGGAGCTCAAATTCCTCATAGCAGCTGCACCATTGGCCATGGGAACCTCCACACCAGTAGCACCATCCTCGGCAACAGCTCCACTGTCCAGATTTTGTGCGACAATCCCATCCGACCATGCTCTCGGGCAAGCGCCATCCACATGCCCAAAGGAATTGCATTTTAAGCAGTTCCAAGGAATCCATTCAAAAATTATTTTCATAGCACACTCAATTCCCATGTCACTAATCAGCTTCACCGATTTCCTACGAGATTGTTCCACAGTGACATTAACCAACATTCTAGCAAACGAAAGAAGCTCATTTGTAGCAGTATATTCATCAACGCAAATAGGCTCTCCAATACCACTTCCGATGGTACTCAACATCAAATTGGAACAGAAAGTAGGAGGAGGGTGAGGGATACGAACCCATAGCGGCACATTATCGAAATATCTCCAGTCCATGGGCGCACCAGGAACCCATTGCTTCAAGAGAAGTGGAGACAAACCAATAGACCATGGGCCATGCTCCAGCACCCATTCGACATCAGCAACTGATTCAAATCGAAAAACCAATAGCCCCGACTGCTTGATGAATATTTTTGGTTTGTGAAGCTTCCAGGAAGCAGTTGTGAATGAGGATAGTGCAGGCTCAGAGATCTCAGGTCCGATGACAGCACCCAGGAGTGACGCTTCCCATGAACCTCCGGCCTCCGCAATATCCTCAGATTTGTAACGAATACAATCGCCATTAACCTGGGGGATGAACCGCAGCCTCTCCGAGATAGAACCTCGACGATTTCCCCGTATTACCTGCGCAAAAGAGCGGAACCCGCGAGCCTGGCCCCAAATCGCCCTGCCACCATTACCAAGGTCAGGCTTGGGAGGAACACCAGCACTCTTCCCTCTCGGGTACAGGGGTGGAATCTTCGCAGCCTCTGCCGAAAGAGAGGAGGACGACGCCCCTAATTTGGGATCCACTCCGACAGACGAGGAAAAGGGAGGACCAACGGAGCCGTGTGGGGGCCCCTCCCTCTGATACTCACCGTTCACTGCCGTCTGCCCAGCACCGGTCGTAACCACCTCACCTTCAACACCAACATCCAGATCTGACTGACCCGCTGGCGGCGCCTCTGATTTGAAAGGAGAGGAACGCAAATCGTGTTCGAGCCTCTTCTTTTCCTCAAACCCTAACCCCGAACCAGATCCCGACTCACTCTTCTTTCCCTTCTTCTTGGCCATACCTGAGTTACCGCCAGATGGCCACCGTGAGGGTGAGCCGGCGACGGCAAGACGCCCCCTAGGGTTTGGATTTCGCCCAGGCAAATCGCCCAAAAGAGAGACATCAACCTTCGATGCGTCTACTGATATCCCTGCTGCGGATATAACATGACCAAGAAACATCACCTTGGAGAGCCATAACTCACACTTGCTAAACTTCCCGAACAGTTTATGCTTCTGCAGAATCCTCAACACAATCCTCATGTGCTCCGCATGCTCCCTCTGCTCGTCGAGTAGATCAAGATGTTGTCGATAAATACCACCACGAATCTATGAAGAAAATCGATGAACACCCTGTTCATCAACTCCATGAAGGCGGCTTGCGTGTTGGTTAGCCCGAACGGCATAACCACAAACTCGTAGTGTCTGTATCTAGTCCTGAAGGCCGTCTTCGGGATGTCCTCTGCATTTACCTCGACCTCCACCTCGGCCTCATCCTCCTCTAAAGTTGTTGTCTCCTCGGCCACCTCCGTAGCTACTATATCCTCGGCCAGCTCCCGAGAAAGTCCCCCTCCCCTGACCCTGTGCATAAGAAATCTGAGCGGGTCTCGGTGCCTCTGGAAGGCGTAAAGCTGAAGCTGTAGGAGTGACTGAAGATCTCTCACCCTGCGGGTACATGATAGCACGATGTCCTACCCCTCCACACGTGTAGCAGGAAATTAACTTCTTAGGGTAGTCTGTCTGGTAGTGGCCCTCCTTGCGACAGCTGTGGCAAATAATAGCTCTCACTCTAGCCTCACGATATGATGATACAGGTACAGCTGGAATGGCCCAAGTGGTCCCGCTAGTCGATCCTCCTCTTGCTAGCCCCTTCCATGGGCCCCTATCAAATCTGTGCTCCGTGGGTCGTGGCCTCTTTCCGCAAGATGGAGTGCGGAAAGCTGAAGACGTGGCAGCTGTCAGACGTAGCTGCTGGTCATAGCGGAGGATCATCTGGCGGAAGCATCATAGAAAGCATGCGGATGCGCATCTCGTCAGTGTTACATACCCTTCCATAATAGATGAGCTCCTTCTTGAACTAGCAGACGATCTCGGAGATAGATAGCCGTGGGTCATAGCGGGTGCTGAAGAACGCAACCTCTCATGCTGCTTGTGTCCTAGATGGACAATACTCTTTCAGCATCAACTTCCTGAACTCCTCGTAGGTCCATTTAGTGCGATCATCACGGTAGACAAGCCATCTATCAAAAGCATCTCCTCGAAGCTCCCAGCCGCAAGCCTTTGTCTCTCCGCATCGGGTACTCCAATCAAGCTGAAAACTCCCTTGAGTCCACTGAAGAACTGCTCGATATCCTCTCCGGGTCTGGCCTCGAAGATAGGCGGGCTACTCTGTGATAGTCTCTTCACCCAGTCGGTGACGCCAACTGATCTCTCTCGCTCTAGCAACGTGAGTAATGCCCTCTATATCGCTGATCCCTGCTGCTGCCTATCAGCCTCTCCCTCGTGCTGTCCGGGGATCTCGACGTCAACATCGGTCTCAATCTCAGTCTCTGTCTCGGGAATGCGGCCACGACCTCGGCCACGTGGTCTACCGCGTCCTCTACTAATCTGGGTGTCGACCATGCTGACAACTGGACATTTAAGTGTACTCAATATACAACTAAATAAAACGTCTTCTTCAAGGAAGATGGCCCTCAGGCACATTCATTTCACATAATTACATCCCTTCAAGGGGATGGCCCGCAGGCAAGGTTTTATATCGCACGGAAGCTAAATAGATAGCTATCCTTCGAGGGATAGCTTGGCGAGCCCGCCTCTAAATCCTTTCCTACTCCAACCACCATGGTTGCTCCCTTGGAGTCTTCCAGGCCCGTCTGTAAGGAAAAGTTAGGCAGTCTACCCGAACCCTTCTACATCTCTAAGGATGCCGATCGCCTTGTCGCTACCCGTCGATCCTATCTCTCGTCGATAAAGATCCTAACCATTTTCATTTTCCAAAGGGTTTTCATCTTTGCCCTTTAAACACTTCGAAATCCTTGAAAATTTCCAAAACGGTGGGCGGGTTTTGAAAATTAATTTTTAACTCGTGCGTACTCAGGTCGAACAACCTTGGCTCTGATACCAACTTTGTAACGACCTGAAATTTATGTACCCGAATTAACCTACTTAGAAGGTAAATAAGGTTCGGAGTACGAGTTATTATTAGGTTCATTTAAGCGGAAGATTTAGTTGTCAAAAGATGGGGATTGCGAACCCCGAAAATATCGTAAGCCCATTGGAGTCTTTACCTATCCTAGACTATCGCGAAAATGTTTCGAACATAAATAAAAGCGAAAATCATAAATACAACAAAACGCCACGACCGCGCCGGGTCAAAATGATAAAACGTATGAGCAAAAGAGTACGAATGCCAAGCGCCTCCCTCACTCTAATCGTCCAAAAGGTATGTCCCAATAACCATCCACATAAGTAAGTTATATCGGGTAAGGGGTACCTGAATCTAAAAACAAGAAATAAATCGGGGTCAATCATCGGAAATATGCACACTCAATGCCATATAAAGAGGCATACTCAAACTACATGAATGTTAAAATGTAACACATAAGCAAGTGTATAGATATATATAAATGCGAAATAAACACACAAGGGCCCATGTCATCATCATAATCATCATCATCATCATCATCATCACCATCATATCATAATATCTTCTCAAACGTACTCATCCTTCGTAAACAATCTCATTCTTTCTCATCATAAGTCTTTCATCATTTCATTCGTGTTCCATCGAGTATAAGTCATTTATTCAGATTTTGACGGCCGTCCTACCATAGACACATAGCATACATATGAATTATTGGATTTACTAAGTTCATCCTACGTCATATTACCAGTTTATATTCCTAAACATGTTACTAGGTCGCGTGATGCATGAAGACTCTCGATAAGACAAAGAGTATCACATAAATCCATCATGAGGTGCATGGTACCCAATCAACAAGAGCCTATTAATTTCACTAAGCTTTCATTAGGTAGTATTCTAATGCATGGTACCCAACCTAATAATCAACATACATCCACATGAGGTTCACGATTCTATAGATTACGCACTTCGGTTAAGTGATCCGGACTTAACCAGTTATAATCTATATCGTATTATCACATAATCGATTTTCTTCTTATCGGATCATAAGCCATGTTATGGGTTTACTTCATTTCTGTATTTTATATGCTCTAAGTTTCGGTTATGCCATCATATATTTAACCATATTCTTAGCATTCCCTTAACCAAGTTTTTTAATCAGGTCATTATAAACACCGGTTACTAAAATTATAATAAATATTGATCCAACCGTTGGATTGCCATAATTGTTTTAGGGAATTTAGTTAACATTTCCGTTAACATCATATTAAGCTTTCACCCGAATCAAACCGTTGGATTGGAAATAAAGTCCAAATTACATAGGCACATATATCCATTATGTTTTTTTTTTTTAATGTTTGCTACAAAACGCAACAAAAAAACACATATAGGCTCCACTTCCTAAGCCCTAATTTACACATAAGGCTCCTAATCTATAGAGGGAATGGTGGATGAGAGATTACCCTCGAAGCCTCTCTCGAATAAGACCAAGTTACCCCTCCAAGCTTCCCGGGACCTTGCGCCAAACACCTAGCATTTTTGACAAATCCAAACCAAAACATAAACGGAAGTCTTAGACAAAAACCTTCAAAATTAGTTGTACAACAAGTATAAAATCATATTTGAAGGGGAGGAAACTAAGACTCACCCAAACACACTTGAAAACCTCAAGAACACAAAGGGCTCGAAACAGCTGGCTCGGAAACAGGGCTCAACGGGCGGCTTACTGGGACTGGATCTTTGTGTGGTTACTATGGATGGAAAGGCCTCTCTTTTTTGGTGATTTGGCTCCGGAAATCAGCCAATTTGGTTGAGGGAGGAGTGAGTTATGTGTGTTTGAAGGTGGCAAGGTTGCTAGGGCAAACTTACTCTTTCTTTCTTTCTCTCCTTCTTTTTCTTTCTTTCCTTCTTCTTTCCTCTATGATTTTTGGCATGTGGAGTGGCTGAATGAGGCCAGAAATGTGCCTTTAAGAGAGCCAAAAGGTGAAGCCAAAGTTGGTCAAGGAGTTGATAAGGCTTAGGTAGAATAGTGGCCAAATAGGAACAAGTCATTCATCCAACATGGCTTCTACTTGTTTAATGCAAAAACATATGGCTCATATTTGATCATATAAAGGGCTGAAATGGGGTGGTTTGGGAAGCAATTTAATGTTGAAACAACATCCCGAAACGTCGCGACAAGTTACGGAAATTACCGAAATAAACGGATGACAAGGCTTTTGCCTCACTAATATTTCTCGGAAAATTATCATACGAATTCTAATAAATTGGAATTGTAATCCTCTTTCCATATAAAATATGTCATCAAATTTTTTTTAAATTTTTCCGGGTTTTCAAAATCTTCAAAAGAAGGATAATTGATCGAATTATCCCTCGGGAATTAATTAAATCTTAATTAATCATAATTAAAATTTTCGGTCTTTACAGATAAGGTTGCACACATTTGCCACTCCTGCTCTAGCATGCGAGGCAATTCTATCGATTCCGGTCTTATGGACCTCATCCGGAAGGCTGCTGTCGGTTAGTCCTCTTATTGAGGACACTCGAATTCTTACCTAATAAAAAATAAAATAAAATTGATTTGATAGTTGAAGTTTTTGTGTTTGTATAAGTTGATGAGTACTTTAAATTTAATATATTAAAATTTTATTTTTAAAATATTTTTATTTAGTTTTATTTCCAATTTAAAAATTATGGTAGATATTTACATGAAATTTCTCGCCGATATATTTCACCCGATCCAACCAATAAGCCACGGATGATGGATGGATCGGATATGGATGCAAGGGCTAGTAGATGATGGGTGGATCGGGTGGATGAATTTTCTTAATGAATCGGGTGATGAATAGGTATATCCACCCATAACCCGATCCATTTCCATCCTTTCCACCAATTGGATCGACTAATGAAATGGGTGGATCAGTGTTTTTCTTTTGGCTTGGGTTCCACTTGTAGTGTTGCAGGTTTAGCCTACCCAACATGCTTTTTTCTGTTTGTTTCATGTGTGACTATTGTACTTATCCGTGATTGTGTTTTCGTATGTCGGTCTTACCGGCTTCTCGAGAATCAGTTCTATCTGATCTCGAATTCTTACTTTGTAATGTTTAAATGTTATAGAGTTGTCTGCTAAAGAACTAAGTCTAAAATCAATCATGAGATTTTTCATACACTAAAATGTAAGAACTTATACTTATATTCTTGTTTAGAAATTAAAAAGATCTATATAAAAAGAAAGTATTGACATAAATGGTTGTATAAAGGAAAGATAAATTCAAATCCGACTACATGGATATATGTCGTTTGATGGCCCAATAAATCACTAGTGGAGGGGCTAATATGATGCAAGATACTTCTCACTCTATGAGGACACATTTCGGAGCTAAAATTGAGCAAGGACTCTAAAGACGAAGTTGACAAACACTTAAAATGATGCGTATATTTATTTAATTGCATTATTATTTTAATTACTATTTAGTTAGAAAAATAATTCATTAGAAAAGTTCTATATTTTTTTGAACAAATTTGGTAAAATAGACCTTTTACATAACTTGATTAGGTAATTAGACCCCATAAAAATTAAATTAGGCGCGCTAGACCCCGTAAAAATAAAATTAAATTGTTGTACCTAATCCCTTATTCGCTCTCCGCTCTCTCGCCTTGCTCCCTCGTTCTCCTCCCTCCGCCTCTCCTTCTCTGATATCCCTCTCTCCGTTCTCGCCATGCTCTCCTTGCTCGATCTCTTCGTTCTCATCCCGCTCTCATGGCGTCGCCCTTGGCCTCTCCGTTCCGGCCTGAGACCCAAAGTCCCTCCCTCTCCTTCAGATCTTCAAGTTATTTTGCTGGGATTCATGAATTTCTTCTGCTAATCGAGGTAATCGCTATTATTGATTCCCGAATGCAGTTGAAATTTTATGTTATGTTGGAATCTCTTTGATTTTGTGTGATTTAGTTGGAACTGAATTTGACTGTGGCTCCTTTATGCCTGCACAATGTTAGGGTTTATGTTTAAGATGAAACTGAATTTGATGTTTTGTTCTAGTTAGCTTCATTTGAGAATTTAAATTGGATCAGTTCTTTACTGTATGATAAGATTTGTAGCAAGATTTCAGTACCTCTGATCAGTTATTAGGGTAGAGATAAATGTGATTCTTCATTTATGGTACCTTTGGTTAATGTTGAAGTTCATCTGTGAGAGATTTGTAGCAAGAAATCGAGGTTCCTTTGAATTTAGATCCTGATTCCATTGATGGATGTGATGAGCTATTCTCAAACGGTGAGTTTTCAAATTCTTCGATGATTCTAACTGCACTTCCTAGCAAATTCCTGAATTTGGATAGGATGGTTTTGTTCTTGAATTTTCTGAATTTTCAGGGTCTAGGTATGCTCATAAGATGTTTGTAAAAATGCTTAGTTTGGGGGACAATGCATCTCTAGATGTTTGTAAAACTGCTTATTTTGGGGAACAATGGTTTTGTTCTTGAATTTTCGATTTCAGTTTTTGTGTTGGACTTGCATGCTGCCTTGCTGTCAATTGGACTTGCTTATTTTCTGTAAAACTGCTTATTTTGGGGACTTTTACTGTCAATTGGACTTTCTTGTTGTTGATTTTGCGGATAATGTCTCTGATTCCATAATTTTCCTTGTATCGCTCACATATATTTGCAAGGGAGACTGAATTTGAAGTTTGGGGTTTCATCTTTGTTATGCTTGCTGTTGTTATGTCGGGATTCAGATGGTGTATGACTCAGACTCTTCTCCAGGTATGACTATCCATCAGCTGCTAGCTACGCTAGTGCTCCCTTGCACAATTCATGTTAATAGTCCATTGCTCAAGTAGAATAATGTCTGGTCGGGTGGACAAAGCATTATTGCATAAATTATTCTTGTTTTGTAATTTTGGTAAGTAGTAGTGACTGTCACTGTCGCTTCATTCTCTTCATGTGTCATATTTGTTTAGCATATGAGCATGTTGAAGGAGTAATGGGAATCTGTATCATTTTTTTTGAAAGGCTGCGTCATTTTATTTGTGTTATGTGAAATGTCATCTGTCTATTCTGACATAATATTTTGTTTATGTATGCTTGTTCCCCATCATGATGGTGTTCGCTGATACTGGGATTGTTTATTAAGAGGGAAGCATATGGTAAGCAACTAAGCACTATATTTTGCTCTTTGATTTGCAGTAGCTGCAGCTTGATATAATTTTTCTTGCTCTGTCTGTGCACTGACTTTAAAAGGATTTTAAATAAGAATAAGATAATTGAGCTAAAACATTATTGAAGTTTTTAGTTAACCTTAGGTTACTGAAGTTTTGCTTTCTGTTACGCCTTTGGGTCGCCAAAGAGAGTGCAGACGTCATCATTCTGGATGACAACTTCTCAACCATAGCAACCGTCGCCAAATGGGGACGCTTATTTACATAAACATTCAGAAGTTTGTGCAGTTTCAGCTCACCGTAAATGACATTTCTCTTTTCGTTAACTTCACCTCAGCCTGTCCAACAGGTAAGGAGCTTTCACCTTTCCGATAGTTTGTTTCTTCATTGAGGATGTTTTCTTATGTTTTTGCTTCGTCGTTTTTCCAGGAAGGACCCCGCTCACTGCAAACTTGGATTTGACAAGGATACCACAATCTGCTTGACACAATCAAGATGGGAGCTTCATGATAGATTATTGCTTGCGCCTTGTATTGATTATAAGATATGAAAAGAGATCGTTTGATATTACTTTTTATATAATTCTTGGATGGTTACATTGATGTCACCTTGTATTGATTTCATTGATTCCATATTAAATTACTTACATTGATGCATTTTTTTAGTTGATGACATGTTATAATAGGTGTTTTATGTATACAACAAATTTTAATGTCATAGTTTCAAAGACCTTGTGTTTTTATATATGCAATAAGTTGACAATATTTTGATTCCGCGTTTTAAGCTCCTAAGTCATCAATTATATAAAAATGTCACCATAAATAATTGCGGTTAATAAAGTGTAAACACAAATGTCATCAATGAATAAAAAGTCGTCAATAAAAGATGCAATCAATGAAATGTAATCGCAATTTATGTTCTATGGCATCAATTGTATACAAATGTTAATAAAAGTGTCATCAACAAAAGATGTCATCACAAATTAGTGAGATAAATGAAGTGTAATCACAAATGTCATCAATGAATAAAATTCATCATTAAAAGATGACATCAATGAAGTTTATTCGCATTTTATACCCTTGTGTCATTAATTGTATGAAAATGTCACTACAAATAAATCGATATACAATTGATTAAATTAAAAAAGTGTCATCAAACAATTTGATTTAAAAAGTGACATCAAATAATTACATTAGAAAAATGACATCAAAACACTACTTTGAAAAAGTTGCATCACATTAAAGAAAAAAATGCAATGAAAACACCACTTTGAAAAAATATGGCATCACGGAAAAAAAAATATCATCAAAAAAATTGACATAAAAAAAGTGTCATCAGTAGTCAATAGTGAAAAAAATGGCATCAATGGTCAACGCGCGTCACGGTTGGAAAAAAATGTCATCAAGGTTTTTAAAAAGTGACATTAATAAAACCATTTCATTAAAAAGTGGCATCAAACGAAAATAAAATATAATAGAAGAGATGGCATCAAAAAAAATCCAAATGAGTTGGTCAACATTGATCGGGCAACAGTCAACGTTGACCGGTCAATGGTCAACTGTTGACCATCAGCGGTCAAACAATTGACCATTCTACTCTATTTGGATGGGGTCTACCAAAACTAATTAAATTAGTTTGGGGGCTAGAAACCTAATTAAACATTCAAAAGGGGCCAATTACCAAAATCACCCTATTTTTTTTCCGATTAGGGAAAATTTCAAGTAGACCGAACCTACCTGATAGCATCCTTTCGGATGAGGTGTTGCATACTTGGATCATTGAAAACCTCTTGCTCCTTGGCAAGTGGCTAAGGTGTGCAACCTTATCATCCACTTTATTGTCATTATGGAGCACATGAGACAAAGTAATGTTTTCAACTCCTTAAGGGAGTAGTTTAATATCTGACATAAAAAGTCCGATCCCCCACTGGCAACGAGAATTATTTCGCATGTGATTATTATTATTTGAGAGTCCCCTTCAATAGCAGAAGAGCTGTCTTGGTTTGAGATCTGAAGCTTCTTGGCTTTCTGCACCCCTAGCAATAGCACAAGAGCTTCTGCCTTGATAGGATTCTATATTCCCACATTCCGGCAACCCATAACTATTGGGTGCCCATCCCAATATGTAATGATGTAGCCATAGGAACTGTCTTGGTTTGATATCGTGTACCCATCGAAGTTTAATTTGATGGTTCCAACAAGTGGTTTATTCCATTTTATTATCATTTTGTTATTTTGTTTTCTATTTAGTGCTCTTGTCGAGCATTAGTTTTGGAAGCTGGAATCCAATTGTCGACAGATGATTGAACCATCTTATTGAAATCCGAATTGGTTGGGATTGTTGTGTTTAAGAAGGTGATCTTGTTTCTAATAAACTAGGTAGTCCACCATCTTGTCACCAAGAGGCTTTTATTTTCATTAATTAATTTGTTGCCAATAAACTTAATTATTGGCCTGATATCTCTAGATTGGTGGATTAGGGCTTGGACGTCAAGTTGATCATTCTGTGTGAGTATCCCTTGAAGGGTATGCTTGAGATTCTAAGAACAGACGAGTTTCATCTTCGGTTGCATCATTAAACACATGTATTTGGAATCGACACTCTTCGAAGCGCCAATCTGGCCTTTGTAGGAAGGCCAAGTTTACAAAGTTTCCACATGAAATTTTTAACCTTCAATTGAGTATCTAATTTCCCGATCCAATTAGTTACTTCTTCTCCAACCATATTGAGAAATTAAATTATAGGCATTTGACGTGGTGAATTAACCATTCTTGTCTGACCACCAGTAAAGTCTATCCTCGAAATAATTGGTTGGAAGTGAAATTGAGATAATATCATCAACCATAGATTTTGGAAGAATAAACTCTAGTTTCTCAACCCAGTGAACCCACCATTTTCCTCCTATTATGTATTCACTAACTTTTTCACCCCGATTAACAATGTGAGGCTAGTCGCTATGAGGCGATAGTGGAACCGTATCCGCCCAATTGTCATCCCAAAAGTTGATTCTCTTACCATATAAAATGTAATACAATATGAGGAATAAAAATATTACAATAATATCCACTCATAACTTTCAACAATATGCTCTAACTCAATAACATTTCCCTTTTCTACTCAATTTGATCAAACCATTGACCAACTCTAATCCTAATTCCCGGATGAGTAAGGATTATCATCGGCTAAGAATATATTTATTTTGTAGAGCTTAAAAGAAAAGTCTAAAGGCTAAAAAATGGCTACAAGCTACGGATATTGCATAGGGTAGATATAGATAAAATGTGGCTAAGAAAATCATTGTCTCTATCGCTGAAACTGATAACAAATGAATATGTATATAATCCGCCTCAAAATAGATAAACATGTCAATATTCATAGGTAAATGCATAAGGAGAGTAAAATCACACAAGAAAAGCAAAAGGGTATATAAGAATATCCCTATAAGGCCGAAAATTCTCACTATGACAATATTTTGTCGGATTTCAATCATGCCTAGGAATATTAATCATACATGCTCAATTATATTCACCTAATCATGCTTCACATAAAAACCAAAGTATACTACAAGGGTAAACAATCCAAATATGCCATGAAACTTATATGATTATGCTTAAAAAGAATAGAATTGAGAACTAACTAGGCAAGATGGTTGTTTAGACAATAACATAAGTATGCAATGAATAATATTTTTGGATTTTTGACATTTTTTTAAAATTTTCTTTGATTTTCTTATATTGATGAATTCTAATAAACATAAGTACAATAAAAATTTAAACATGCTCTAACTAAAGTAAATAAAACTAGAAATTAAAATGAAACTAAAAATGATACTACTCAACCCCTCCCCCACACTTAAAAGTTTAATTGTCCTCAATGAAAATTCAATGGAAGACAACAAAATAAAAATAAAAATAATAATAATAATAATAATAAATAAATAAATAAAAATAAACAAGGGGGAAGAGGGTAACTGACCACGTCATCATTGTGAATGAAAGTATTGATGTGGATACGACCTTTGCTGATGAAGGAACATTTGAATAAGCCACTAAACCTTTTGATTTGTTGTTGTTAGGAGTCTAGTCTAGTCATGCAGTGTGCGATGGCTCTCTTCTTGAAACTCTTTGAGTTCCAAGAATATCTTATGGTTGAGCTCTTCCAAAGCTTGCAATCTCTTCCTTTCTCAGTCTCCTTATCAATGCTGGCATACTCCTTCTCCCCGTTTGGTGCCGACCGCTCTTCTATTGGCGGTATATAGAAATTAGTGATCTTGTGGCCCATCGGTATGCGCATAGGCAGGTGTAGGCGATGTCATGCCCTTTCCTTCTAGATAAATGGTGCTCTTGGGCCTTCCAAACGGACGTTTCTCGTGAATGATAGATGCATTTGGAAACCTTCGTCTAGAGGGACGAGGTTGCCACAATCTACATGCAATTGACTGACCAACAGGGTGACCAGGCCTCCAAACCCTAAAGTTTGATCGTCAATTTCGAACATCACCTCCCCGCAAGTTTCAAATAACATTTATAACTAGTTTGGGACCATAGTGGCCTCTGGAGTTAAGCAGTATAACCGACTCCAATCTGTCATGGAGACTCTGTTGGTGTCTGCAACAAGCTCGAAGAAAGTGTTATTCAACACCCTGAGCCAAAGCCTCAGCAGCGGGTGAGTCATGCTGTAATTATAGTTCCTTATTCCAATTCTCGCTTCCTTCCTTATTGCTAACTTCCAAGTTTCTTTTGGATCTTGACTCCTCATTGCCCTTCGCTAGTTGGTGAAAGGGGAAAATGTGATGCCAAACACCTTACATATGTCTTCTTTTGTGACTTGAAAGCACTCTTCATGAGGAGGTCAGAATCTCCATGGACCTCCAATGTGGCTAAGAATTCCCGAGTGAGATCGAGATATGGGGGAGTTTCCTTGTGTATTAATAAGCCGAGTCCTCCTTTCTTTAATAGACCCTGCACACTTGCATATAACCCTAAAAGAGCATAATGCAAAAGTATCAAAAAATTGAGTTGCGTAATGCATGTACAACCCCAATCCTCTTGCTATTGCCTCCTCTTGACCAGTCAAACTAGGTAGCATAGCCAAATTATAGAATTTAGACATGATCTTTGTAAAAGAGGAACATGCTCACAAATTTCAGTGCGAAAAATCACCAGAACCACTCTTTACAGGGTCGTCGGCGGGCATCGATAGGGTGTGGTAGGTGCGGATCCTCTGTTCTTCGTTGTTGGTTTCACCTTCGTCCAATCTTGACGTTGATGATGAATCTCCTTGAATGCAATCTCAAATGGAGAAAAATTGGGCAAAGAAGTATAGTGATTTGTTGTAGAAGTATTTATAATGGATTGATGATAAAATTAAGATAGAGTTAGAGGATAAAAGATAGAGATTTTAGATGGAAAGATGTGATGCAAGCTAGGAAGATATTAACCAAAGATAAAATATGCTCAATCTGAATTACCAAGCTCGAAATCTATCCAAATTTGGATTTACGGTATGGGCCCAATTGGATCCATCGTTTCCAAATCCGATTTTTAGCAAACTTGGGGTAGTGGCAGGCGCCGAGGTACTATCGGCAAGCGTCGCTGATGAATTTGTTCTTTTGGGCTTTAGCAGCGGGCACCAGTCCTCCGACGACGGGTACAACTTCTTCTGACATTGTCTTCCTTCTTCTTTTTCCTCCAACTCCGTAGCCTTTTTGCTTGAAAATGATTTGCACAAACACAAAACCCACAATTTCTTAGAAAGTGAATATTATTCATGATGAATCTAACCCAAATGCAAAGCTAAAAAGCAAAATGTCTTTAAATCTTAAGCAAATCAAATGAACTTGAAAAGAAACTTCAGGTTGCTTCTGGAGTAGCGCCTTTGATTAAACGTCGTTGGGTCAACGTAATGACCCCTCAGTGGGCCTCCTTTGCATCTTTCTCTCTAGTGTTCACCACCACCTGAGATGGTAGCTTCCCTGCAGTACATGCCTTGACCTCGCCTATCTCTTGAGCCATTTGCCCGACCATCTTCTCTATGGTTGCGAACTTGCCTAGAATGAGGTGAAGAACCTCATCTAATTGTGGCTGACTGGCCTGACCGCCCATCTCTTGGATCACTTCTTCCTTGTTATTTCCTTCTTGACTCATCTCTTGCCTTCTGTGTCTCGTCTTCCACCATGTCGGATTTATGAATCTGTATAAAACACCGAAATAGTGTAGTTTCCGACTCTTTCCAAGATTAAGCACAGACTATATAATTAGCTAGTATCAGGGCTATAATGCCATGCAAATGAGCATAAAACCAGCTTATTATATATGTCAAACTATGCACCATCGGTTCTATCAAAAGTATTGGCCTCGGTAAGACCTTCATTTATTAAACCAATCAAAAGGTTTTTCACATCTGGAAGAATTCTTAAATAGATTAACCTTACCTTTATCACACTCCTCCCAAAAAATGATAACTGATCATATATTAATAACAACAGACCCATCATCTATTATACTATTTACAAGTTTATATCTAAAATCATTATAATTGGATTAACTATCGTTATTGAAAAGTTAATCCATCCTTTGCAAGGGGCATTTGCCAAAGGTAGGTCGACACATGATAATATACTAATTGTACATGAGACCTTCAATACATTCAAAGCAAAAAAAAGAAGGAAAAATGGGTATGGTGGCACTTAAACTTAATTGATATGGAAAATGTGTATAATCGCATTGAGTGGTCATACCTACAAACAATACTTATAGAAAGTTTGGTTTCCACGACACGTTCGTGGATTAGGTCACTGAACGTATTTCGACTATTTCATATTCCATTCTCATTAGTGAAGGGCCGACACAACAATTTTTCCCTATGCGGGAACTAAGACAAGGGGACACATTGTCTCATCTACTATTTATTTTATCAGTAGAAGTGATGGCTCGATCGCTTCAAGTAGGGGCTAATTCTAATAAGGAATTTGGAATTGGGTTTAGCACTAAAGGAAATAAGATTTTGCTCCTTGCTTTTGGGGATGATACTATGACTTTTCAAAGGCAACTCCTCCAGCCTCTCAAAGGATCACATATATTATAAATAGTTATTGTAAGGTGTCCCGGCAGAAAGTGAACCTGCATAAGTCATGTTTTCAGGTGTCACCTAATACGACATGATCACCTATCTAGTCTCTTACTCCTACCGTGGGTATAACTCAATCTACCATGATAGAAAAAACGGAATTTTCGCGTGGTGCCCCTGTAGTAACACTTAATTCGCGAGGTATACAAAACTTTGGGATATTTCGCCAAATACCCCTGAGGTTTTGTAAATTTTCGCCATATACCCCTCCGTTAAGTTGGTTGAAAAAAAGGGTTGTAACGTCGTTAATTTGTTAAAGGGGAAATAGGAAAGAAAGACGCTTACCCCGTTGGTACGAAGGCAAGAGCTTCATCAATCCTGGGAGAGAGAGGACTCATGGAGCTTGGAGCCAAAGAAATTGCCTGAGATTGTCAGACGCTTGTATAGAGGAGGCGGTCGACACCAACAGTTGCTCTTGAGGTAAGTGTCTTCTCTCAATTTCAACTTTACGATATACAATTTGAGGATTTAGGTTTTTTATTTGGAATATTTGGGGGATTATCATGTAAGAATCTTCGAAATAGGGTTTGGTTGTTGGTTTTATGGATGAAAAGGTATCTAATTTTGTGATATATATTTGATTTCGACTCCCTTTTTAGTTATGAGATTTAGGGTTTGGGGATTTAAGGTTCTATCAGTTTTGGGGATTTATATGAGTTAAATGTTATTTTTATGAGATTTATATGAATATATGAGGTAGATTTTTCTGATATTTATACGAGTTTTGGGGATTTAAGGCCCTCTTCAGTTTTGTGGTATTGTTCAGACTTAATCTCATAATTTGAAGCATGTATTACTGTCTGCCTTTTTTGAAAATATATGTGGTAGATTTAGAGGTTGTTTAGCAGCTGTTGGATTGGATGTAAATAATGAGATTTTCCCCCTAGCGTATGGTGTGTACGAGAATGAAAGTAAGAAGACGTAGTCTTCTTTCTTGTTTCACTTGAGGGAACTTTTGAGCAACTCTGAGCGGGATACTTGGTGTATTGTGTAGGATAGACAGAAGGTTTGTATTTCTAGTTCTAAAATTTCACATTTTGTAAAATTCAGCATTTGTAATTCAGGTTCTACAATGCTGTTTTCAAAATTTTGTTTGAGAATTCATATTCTAAATTTCTGTTTTGAGTCATTTAGGTTCTGTAATTCTAAAATTTCACACTCTCAGTTTCTAAAATTCTGTTTTCAGATTCTAAAATTCTGTTTTGAGTCATTCAGGTTATGCAATTCTAAAAATTCATACTTAGATTCTAAAATTCTGTTTTCAGAATTCATGTTCTGCAATTCAGATTTGTAATTTTGTTTCTACATGTCAGGGTATCGAGCCGGCTCTTGGAAAAGTGTGGCCCACTGTATCAAGGCGTTATTGTGATACATACCTTTGTGCCAGCGACAAGAGAGCTCAGGGAGCAAGAAATTCAAGTAGAGCGTCGAAAAAAGGGGAGGAAAACCAACTCAACAATTGCTCACGACGCGTATGTTATGTGCTCATCCCCATGCTTGCCTGAAATTCAGTAGCTTACGCTTGTACTAGTGGTGGAGACAACTTTAGCTTTAAAGAGGTTGTACTCGGATGATTTGTAATCAGATGTGTTTTGTACTTGAATGTGTTTTGTACTCGGATGTTAGGTACAGGACATTGATGTTACGCAGATGAACCATGAACAATTGGTTGTGTTTGTACTCGGATGGTATTTATTCGGATATTTAGTATGTTTGGATGTTACATGATTGTCTTTAGAAGCTGTCTAAATTTCAGCCCAAAGTTTATTGTCAGATGTTGATGTTAGTAGTCATTTATAATGACAGTAAATTATCAAAATACATTTAACACCATTTTATAATGACAATAAAATGAGCTTCATAACCAAAACTTAACCATGACAACAAAATGAGCTTTAAAATGTTTTTATCGCCTTGTTGTTACTGCTGTTTCATGAGTATGACAGCAAAAAAATCAGATTTTATAACCATGACAGTAAAATGAGCTTCAGAATTTAATGAACATGACATCAAAAAATTAGAATTTCATGAGCTTAATAATCAGATTCCATGACCATGACAGCAAATAAATCAGCAATTTCACCTTGTTGTTATTGCTGTTTTTATGAGCTTGATGGCCAAAATAAGTTGTAAAAACACACCTTAAGGCAATAGCAAAAGTTCAGAACATCATATCAACACATGACAGCAAAAATTCTGCATTTTTGCCTTGTTGTTATTGCTGTTTTTATGAGTTTGATAATCACAATAAGTTGTAAAACACACCCTAAGGCAATAGCAAAAGTTCAAAACTTCATATCAACCCATGACAGCAAAAAAATAGAATTTTCACCTTGTTGTTGTTGTTGTTGTTGTTGCTGTTTTTATGAGCATGACAGCAAAAAAATCATAACACTTTATAAAGACAGCAAAACCAAACAACAAAAAACAAGAGCATTCTCGAATGACAACTTTCATTTATTTCAATCTACACATGATGCTTACAACCGAAAGCAATATCGTAAACGATAATTTACACATTACAACTTACTCTAAATCAGTCTCAACTAAAAAAAAATAGAAATTTCAATACAAATGCAAATACCACAACACCAAAGATAATATTCTATATGTGACTACCATCGCTCAATCCACTCTTTTTCTCATCTTGAAGCCTTCAGATCTCACTCTTATACGCTCGGATGGCATCCTCTTTCACATCTAATGCAGTCTTCAATTAAATTATCTCATCTCTTAACATCGAGATTAATTGCCTTGCCGGAGGACGTAACGAAGGGTTGAACCATTCCCACCATCTGTCATAGTAGCAAAGGTGAGATTCAATGAGCAAAAATTCAAGTGAAATTTTGTCACCCAACACCATCTGTCATAGTAGCAAAAAATTCAAGAATGAAACATTACAAAGATCGAAACCCTAATTTCTACGAAACAAAAAATTGAAGTGAAAAAATTCAAGTGAAATTCAAGAATGAAACCCTAATTTCTACCAAACATACCATTGGAATTGAATTACCACTGCTAGATCCTTGTGAATCGGCATAGATGAACAACCATCGCTCATATATGCTTTTCTAATATTGCGGGCTCATCGATTTCGTCGAACACCCTAAGCTTCGTACATAGATCGAGCCTGGAAGATGGTATAGCCAGGGAGGTGGTGCACTGGCTTCCTCGCCACTCTTCTTGCTCTCTCTGTCGAGTCTCGATTTCTCGATCTCTCGCTCCTTTCTCCAGTTTTCTCTCTTCGCTCTTCGCATATCTTTTGGTAAGTATTTTTCTCTCTTTTTATTTTCTTTTATTTTTTTTACTGAAATTGTTAACCAACTTAACGGAGGGGCATATGGCGAAAATTTATGAAACCTCAGGGATATTTGGCGAAATATCCCAAAGTTTCGTATACCTCGCGAATTAAGCGTTACCACAGGGGCGCCACGCGAAAATTTCGTAGAAAAAAATAGAAATAATTTGGTGAAATATCCATTTTGATGTAAGTTTTTGTTAAATGTCCATCCTAATCTCCTTTTTGCTTAATGTCCAAAATTTTTCTGTAATACCCAAAGTACCCCCATTTTAATGTAATCCCTACCCATTGACCTGATTTGGGAAAAATAGATCTCAGTTCCTCCATGGACTTCCGCCTTCCGTCACCGTCCTTGTTCTCCTCCATCCCAGATCTGAAGTAGCCAGAATCACACCGCCTCCGTCTCTCGCTTTGCCGCCCCTTCCGGTGTCGTCGGCGACGATGCCGCTAAGAACCAGAGCAATACCGGCGATGATGACGGTGAACCGATCCATAAGCTTTTGGAGCCGTTTACCAAGGAGAAGCTTATCTCCATGATCTGCGAGGCCACTGAGAAGCATCCGCAGGTGGCGGCGCGTGTCAGGAAGATCGCTGACGAGGACGCCGGACATAAGGCGTCAGCGATCGGTCCTTGCTCCGGATCTGTGATGGTTCTGGGTCGCCGAACGAGCTTATGCCCTTCTCCTCTGACTTCCATGTCTCCTCCTCCGATCCGGTTGTTGTCATCGTTGTCATCTGGCTGCTATTCTCCGATCCCGAGTTGAAATTCGAGCCCGGAATTGTCGAATTATTCGACTGGTGTTGCTGTTGGTGGTGGTAGAAAGGGACACCGTAGCGGGCGGAGGATGAAGAGCAGCGACAATGATGAGTGCGGTCGATCCATGGCGGATGTTGCTCAGATCCATGGTGTCTGTTGCTTAGATCCATGGCAGATGTTCAGATCCATGGCGGATGTTCAGATCCATGGCGGATGTTGCCCAGATCTGACATCAATGGAGACTCAAAATGGAGCTGTTGCTCAGATCCATGGCGGATGTTGAGTGCGGCGGATTCCATGGCGAATGGAGATGTTGAAGAGAGGTTTCGACCTTCGAGTCATCAGGTTATAGAACTAATAGAAGTGCTTCTCTGTTGTCTTCTCGCCATTCTTTCTGCGTTTCTTCTCTCCATTCCGAGCCTGTTGCGGTGGACGACGTGGAGGATAGGAAATTGGACGCCATTGACGGTCCAGTTGCATCCAAGGACGCTGAATCTATCGACAAAGATGATAATTGGGGTATCCAAGTCACTTACTGCTCTTTTTATGGGAAATGGATATGAAGCCACGAAGGTCTAAACCTGAAGGTTTAATAAATTGTCACATTTGATATTTTTGTATCAAGTTCTTCGATTGAATGCTTGATTACACTATTTTTCGTAGAGATTGTGTTTGATTACACTATATTTTTCATTAAATTATATGTTTTTTTTTATATATTTTGGTCATATTATATTTGATTACACTATAATTTTTTTTTAATTTTTCATGACATTACATGTGTCACCAAGAGTGTCGCCTCTAATAAGGGTGGTGACATCAATGGTGACAGTGATAATGGTGGTGACAGTGATAGGGGTAGTGGTGACAGTGATAAGAGTGTTGAAAGCGATAGAGCGGTGACAACGATAGAGGTGGTGACAGCGACATGGGTGGTGGTGACAGTGATAGGGGTTGTGACAACGATATGGGCGGTGGTGACAGTGATAGGGGTGCTGGTGACAGTGATAGGGGTGGTGACAACGATAGGGCGGTGTCATCGATAGGGGTGGTGACAACAATAAGGGTAGTGACAACAATATGAGTGGTGGTGACAATGATAGGGGTGGTGGTGACATCGATAGGAGTGGTGACAACGATAGGGCGATGACATCGATAGAGGTGGTGACAGCAATAAGGGTGGTGATAGCGATAGGAGTGGTGACAGCGATAGGAGTGATGGTGACATCGATAGGAGTGGTGGTGACAGCGATAGGAGTGCTGACAGCGATAGGGCGGTGACAACGATATAGGTGGTGACAGCAATAAGGGTGGTGACAGCAATATGGGTGTTGGTGACAGTGATATGGGTGGTGGTGACATCGATAGGGGGTGGTGACGGCGATATGAGTGGTGGTGACAGCGATAGGAGTGGTGGTGACAGCGATATGAGTGGTGACAGCGATAGGGCGGTGACAACGATAGAGATGGTGACAGTAATAAGGGTGGTGAGAGCGATGGGAGTGGTGGTGACAGCGATACGAGTGGTGACAGCGATAGGGTGGTGACAGCGATAGAGGTGGTGACAACAATAAGGGTGGTGGTGACAGTGATAGAGGTGGTGGTGACAGCGATAGTAGTGGTGGTGACAACGATACGAGTGGTGACAGCGATGGGGCGGTGACATCGATAGAGGTGGTGACAACAATAAGGGTGGTGACAACAATATGGGTGGTGGTGACAGTGATAGAGGTGGTGGTGACAGTGATAGAGGTGGTGGTGACAGCGATAGGAGTGGTGGTGACAGCGATAAGAGTGGTGACAGCGATATGGAGGTGACAACGATAGAGGTGGTGACAACGATATGGGCGGTGTTGACAGCGATATGGGTTGTGGTGACAGCGATAGGGCAGTGACACTAATCTCGTAAAAAAAAAAAAAAAAATTGTCACCCAAAAATTTGTTTATCATCATACAATTGTCACCAAAGTCATTGACCGGTGTCACCACTTATAAAGGTGGTGACACTAATTTCGTAAAAAAAAAAAAAAATCGAAAAAAAAAACGTGTCACTAAATTTTTTTTTTTGTGTCACCAAAGTTGTGTCATCAATTCATTGACTTTGACCGGTCAATGGTCAAAATAAAAATGGGAAGGAAGGAAGGAATGGGAAGGAGGGGTAAATATGTAATATTAGGACATTTTGCAAAAGGGGAAATAAAAGTGGACATTTTACAAAAGGCCTTATAGAAAATGGACACTTACCAAAAAAATCCAAAAAAATATGGGCTGTCCTATTATTATTATTATTATTATAGGAATGACTTACATAAAGTTAGATGGGAGCCTCGTAACAAATTGAACTCCAACACCTTTTTGAATAGTAAAGACAACTCTTTGAAATATGAAATCGCCATTAACGGACGACGACCCGTGGCTTTTCTTCGTAACCAACTGAACCTGTTTCAAAAAACCAATAGCATCGTCTCCCAATTCACCAAATGTGGAGAACGCAAACGCCATGAAGCCATACCCTTTAACAACACAAACATCAACGCACTTCTTATTCTTTCTTTCAGTGACTTGAGAGACCGTCTCGCCAAGTACAAATGAGTCATTGTCTCTAGTCGTGAACGTCAAAGCCCCGACCACATCGATACAAGTGTCTATCGCCTTGTACCACCCATAAACAAGCAGATCACCCGGCCTCAGCTCAACACAATCGCCATTGCTCATACATGTATGCGCTTTCTTCTGAACTACAATGCCCGCTTTATAACAAATATCTACCAAAACATCTCGTACCATGTTATGTCGGTGCTTAGACCCAATGCCTCGACTGCAATGTAAAGCATGATCTCCAAATGGGTCCATCCTGTCAAGCTCACAACTGGGACAAGTCGGATAGCCACTAAACATAGGGATCGAAAGATGGTATTGGAGAAAAGAACGAAACTGTCGAGATGGCATGGTCTGAGCAAGGCCCTCAATAGGAATAGTCAACAAAAAATCTTACGCTATTTCCCCTCTCACAGCTTGCAGAATGTGTAGCTGCCTTAGCGTCGGATTGAGCATAGTCACTAAGTTTTCGTCAATGAACTTGAAGTATCGATCCACCAATACTGAAATGAATATTTTGGGAGCGGGGGATACAACCAAGTCATCAATATTCGAACCAACACACGTGACATACCTCGAGATGGATTGGGTGAGGACATTGTCAGAACCAATGTCAGGACATCTAGACGGTGATGGCGTTAAACTACTCAAAATAGATGACTGAAGCTTAGCTATTTGGAGACGAGATGCGATGAAAGCAAAATGACTAAAATCGTGCGTAGTGAGCACACCAAACCCACCTATCTTTAATGGAAGAGTGGCCTTATGCCACTGCTGATGCAGTACAAATGTCGATGACTCCTGGTGACATTGAGGACAATATGAAGGTGCCATTTGACGGTCATATCACTTGTGCAAGGACCAAGAAGATTCAAGATGCAACTAGAGCACTTCTTGTCCGTTACCAAGTAACGATGGAGCAAGGGTTCAGGCCACCCTAGATCACCCCATGTCGAGTGGACCTACAGCCCATGTCGAGTACTCCTTGTGGTGGGCCGATTTACCTATGTTATTTATGTTAGATATATTTTATGCAATTTAGGAAATAATGTGGAAATAATTATATCTCTTCTTGATATAATTCTTGTCCACCAAGTTGTTATTTCTCTATCCTTAGTTAGTTTTATTTATCTTAGGAAAGAATTACTTATCTTTAGATATATTTTTATCTATCTTTTAGTTAACCAAAGCTCTATCTTTGCAAGGTAGAATTGGTTCAAGCTTTTTTATTTAACCTATTGTATTTCCTTCAATTTGAATTAAATTGGAATTATAATTGTGGAACCTTTATAGGATTAAAGGTTTCTACAATTCCCCTATCCAAAGGCTTTCATACTCTCATGCTTTGGTTACATTCGGCAATCACAAGTTCCACACCCCTTTCATTCGACAATCACCCAAAACCAAACAAACACAACCCTTCACTCCAGAACCGTCGCCAGAAGAAAGGAGGAGAAGCCCTTGGCACCGCTCGCACCCAGGCTCGCCAGCAGCGAGCGCGGCCCACGCAGCTCCTGCCCCCCGGCGCTTGCGCGCTTCTGCACACCCGGATCTCTCTCGCTACTCACTCGCTGATCCTCTCGGACATCTGCGAGCACCCGGCTCTGCAGTCCCCGCACACCCTCGGCCTCCCCTCGCTTCCCTTGCTTGTTTTCGTCGCTATTTATTGTTTGTCAATTGCTGGAAATTTATCTAAGTATAATCTGTCGCAATTTCATATTTCACTCACTAGTTTAATTTGTTACAAAATCAGGAGATATCAAAGAGCATTGCAAGATCGGGAAAATATACGGCGTGGTTCTTGATTTTGAGCCCACAGGCGAAGGATCGGGTATTCCAAACGTATCAAGTGGTATCGGATTCTCAGGTTTATGCAAGTTCTTTACTCTCTTAATTCATTATGTTGAGTGATTATTTTCGTGCCTTATTTTTCACCATGACCGCTGCATCAAGTTTTTATTTTTATTATTCAACCCTTAAAATTTGGTACTTTATTTGAGTTCTTTTCTTGTTTTGATCAATAATTTGGAAGATATTGAGTTTTTTGTTGCAAGTTTTGACGTTTTATTCCTTTTTGCTACATATCATGCTTATGAATGTGATTCTTGGATTAAAGTATTGTCATGAACTTGCACCACTAAAGAACCCTAATTTTCCAGATTTAATGCATATTTCCCTTATTTTCTTTATTTTCGCTTACTTTTAGATCATCGTAGCTTGTTTTATTTTATTTCTTTTTATTTTCTGTCGCATTACAACACTCCTATAGCTGCAACAGTAGCCTAGTAAAAAAAAAAATAGCATAGCTTTACTTGTTGAGTTAGTAACTCTTGCATCTTGTTCTTTCTTTTTATTAGCTACTTCAATTGATGATCTATTTGGTTTCAAGCATCTCAAAGAACCCCCTTTGTGTGATTTTTAGCTTTGCTGACACAGGAGCCTTGTTCACACCCCTCTTTCTTTGAATCGTGTAGCAACCGTCAGATAATAGTTGACAGAGTGTGTGCAGTTGATTGCCCTTGTGATTGCATCATTTATTCTACACTCTTGCTGAATTTTATTGCATCACATTGTACTCTTATTCCTTTCATATTAGCCGCTTGTTCTTACTTCATATCCTTGATATCCGAGTTGTGGTTGGTTTTATTTCCAATTTGATCTTTACTTGTGTTGTTGCAGGAGGGTGGTCAAGTATGAAATATAAATAAAATATAAAGCAAACTGACTCTATGTCTCAGCAAATAAATACAAGACTTCCTCCCGTTGTAGTAGAAGGCAAACAGGATCGTATCCACGAGGAAGCGTGTCAGCGCCCGCCTTTTCAGTTCCAAACTCAGCAGATTTCGACTAGACACAATCTGCCCAATCACCCATATCGACCTTACCACTCGATATCGACCACTACGTCGACAAACTGTAAAACAGACAAAAACAGAAACGAAAATGAAAACTACAAACTGGTCGATATCGACCTATGTACTCGATATTGACCTAAAATATCGACCAGTTGCATTAAGATCACTAACCCTTTTTCACATAATTAATCCAAGTTGCATTAAGATCACTTTTGCTTTAATAACACAAACAAGGATCACCTTCAACTTTCGCAAAAGAATCATGCTCATAGGGATAGAAGACGAATTCGCATCAAAAGATTGTACCTTTACCGCATTACCTTACATGGCTACCGTCAGGCTCACCCCGACCCTAGAAGTTGGGTGACTACTCGCTCTTCATCATTAAGAAAGACATCAATAATCAAAGGGAACTAAATTGCATTAAATAAAATAAAAGAAAGCTTACAACCAATCGAAGCCAAATCGTCTCTCAACTCTCTTGCTCTTCCTCGCCACAAGCTCTCTCTCTACTCTCTCTTTGTAACTAATTGTAACTAGAATTGAATTGGAATTGAATGAATAAAACTCAGCCCCTATGGCTTTATTTATAGGCTTCATTCCCTAGCTAATCTAGGAAAGAATATCTATCTATATCTAAATTTATCTATCTAATAACATAAAGATAAAATTTAAAAATAAAACAAATATATCTAAAAGGAAACTAGGACTATTGTGATAGATCCTTCTTCTCTTGATAGAACTTGATAAATCTCCTATTGAGTTGATAGAATATCCCTTGCTTAATGTGGAAGAAATCCAGCTCAGCACTCGGACCCGAAACAGCAAGAAATCGGCCTCTGCGTACTGGTCGATATTGACCTATCTTCTCGGATTCGGCTTCAGACACTCGATCTCGGCTGCCAGGAGGATTTTCGTTCGGCTTTTTGGTCAATATCGACCACATAGGTCGAAATCGACCTCTTCTGTGTTTCTTCACTCGATCTTGGGCTTTTGGTGGAAAATCGACCAAGTTCCTCGATTTCGACCAAAGTTGGTCGATATCGACCAGATCGTGGTCGAGTCGATTTTTCTCGTTCTTTGCTCGATTTTTCCTGGTTCCGCTAATTCTTGACCTTGGACTTTCTGTAGTTGGCTTTGAGCTTTTCCTCCTTCCTCTGAGTTGCTGTAAAATGCCTCGATTTCTACGAAATTAAACAGAAACTAGTGTAGACTCCATAATTTGGCAAATAAGCATAAACTACATAGATTTTGTGCTATTCTAACCCAAATGCGTGAAATGTTTGCAGAAATCGATATAAAGGTTAATGTAAAACATTGCAATTTAGGCTCACATCAAACACCCCATACTTAAGCTTGTTTGTCCTCAAGCAATACTTTTAATTGTCATTTAGGGGAAGAAAACAAACTCTCAACATCTTAGATTCATTGTCATATGTCCCTGCAATCAATTACCATCCTCGAAAAGGTACTTCTGTCACAAATCCGTGCATGTGCAAACAAAAGCAACATCTACTCACAAAATGAGGGTTATGCAAAACATTCATAAGTGACAAAGCATTGATAATCAAATGGACTTTAATTTAAGCTCAATAAGGAATAGATTGGTAAAAGGCTAAAGGTGGGCAATTTTTGGCCATGTGGTGCTAATGATCCGGGGAAATGGAGTACTTTCCAAACCTCCATACCACATTCCTTCTTCCTTTGGTTTCTCACCTTTCACTCATTCGCTCAATGCTTTTTTTCAATAATATGTTTTTACCTCTCAAACCTCAGCACTGCCTTCTCGCGAGTCGCAAACATGGGTGTCATGAATGGCCCCGGATACTTAGTGGTTCGGAGTCCTCACATGTGTGTCCCATCTCGCAGAACTATTATCTCAGCGAGCAGGGTCGATCTACCTTTATCTCCTGAGGTGGCCAGATTTTCTTTCACTCATTAAATTTTCCATAATATTTGAAACATTCCTGCCAAACTCCAAATATGATATATAACAACAAATTCCATATAATAATCTCCATAATGTACTTTCATTCTCAACATAATCCCCGGATAGGAAATAAGGTAAAGAAGGGGCAATATTTAGATCATGTGAAGTAATAATTGAAATAAGGCTCAATATGGCTTTTGTGATGCATAAGCATAGGTAAAGGCTAGGATATAACAATATGGGCATTATATGGAAAATATAAAGTCCTCCATCCTCTTATCATGCAACATGTCAAAAGCAACATCAAATTTTACCTCATTTCATGGTTTTCAAGAAAATATGCACTTCATTCTGACTTCCCTTTACTAGGCAATTTCATGTTATATCTCTAATGAATCCAATCTTGCATCGTCGAGTTCAATTCAAGCTTCCATGACACTTATAAAAAAATTCAATGGGGGTGATTTTAATAAACTTTGGAAAACATGCATATAAGCACATAAATCAAATATGAAATCCAAAGTAGCCATGTATAAGCAATTCAAGAAAAATACTTAATATGCACACATGGTGTCAACTAAAATCAAATATGCACAAAATAAGTCCTTCCCCCACCCTATACTTAAACATTACAATGTCCTCACTTTATAAAAAATAAGGGTAAAGAAAGAAACTTACTAGACAGGCGTGCCAATTACCAGAATCGAGTGCAAATGATGTTGTAGGCCTTGGTCGATTTCGAGTAGCCTGGTCGATATCGACCTAGCTGTACTCGATTTCAACTGAATTTGCTGCTTCCTTCTATTTTTCTGCAAAAAATGTTAGAAGAGAAATACCCACAGTAGAAAAACTTAAAAATAAAGTCCAAAAACAAAAACAACAATGTCCAAAAATCCCAAAAGCTAATTGTCTATTTACAAGCTCTAGACTTTATAGTCGCTAGGCCGACTTTTCCATTGGGCTCAAGGTGGCATTTGCAGGGCCCATGTAGCTTTGGCTTCAAATAGGACTCCATTCTTGTCCATCAGCTGCAGTCCTCCGGAATGGATCTTGTTCACAGTGAAAGGTCCCATCTTCTTCTTTTTGAACTTGTTAGGAAACCAATGATCATTTGATTTGGAGACATAGACTTTGTCTCCTACTTCGTACTCCTTAGGATCATAATTGGAAACCCTGCATAAGCGGACATACCAAGGCACACCTCTCCCATGTATAGATAGATCTTTAATGGAAATAGGAGAAGAAAGATCCATACCTTGGCTTACCTTTGCAGAATCGGACTCGGGGGCCTTCTGAGGATATGGTCCATTTTGACCTATGTTAGTCGATATCGAGCTCTGCTGTTCTGGTGGAGACGCAGTCGATTAAGAGAAAGAGTGCTCGATTTGGACCGGTCGATATCGAGTGGTAGTGGTCGATATCGACTGCTGCTCGATATTTCCTGACTCGATTTCTGGTGGAGTTGACTCAATATGGGGGGGGGGGGTCGATTTTGACCTGGAGTGGTCGATATCGACCGGTTCTGTGGCTCAGTCGATTTTTCCTGGTCGATTTCGACCCCATACTTAAGACCTGGCAAAGCATTCAAAAAATAGTTAGTCCATATCGACTTACCTTGGTCCATGTCGAGTGGATTTTCTGCTTCTTTACATAGGATGGTCATGATCTCCTCCACCTGAGCTTCTATATCCCTCTTTTCCAGCTCCTCGGGGGTCATATTTCTTACCTTAGGCTCCCCGCAAGTAATGTACCCGGATGATATAGATTTGACCTCTTCCATGGGACCTGTATGCCTTTCAGTTTTATTAAAGGAATACTCAATTACCTCATCACTGATGTTGAAAGTGAGCACTCCCTTCCGTATGCTTATGTTGGCATCCACTGTCGCCAAGAAGGGCCTTCATAGAATAATTGGACATGCAGGGTCTTCTACCATATCAATAACTAAGAAATCAGTAGGGACGAAGAACTTACCTACTTGCACTGGTACATAGTCCACCATGCCTGTTGGGATGACCACCGTTTTGTTCGCCATATAAAGTTTTGCATCCACAGGCTCTAAGGCACCTATCTTAATCTTGGACCAGATTGATAAAAGCATTATACTCACACTGGCTCCCAAGTCACACAAAGCATTAAATTTGTATTGACCAAATCCAATGGTTATAGCAAACTTAACTGGATCTGGCCTTTTCTCAAGAACGTCCATTTGGCTGCACTCCTCTGCAATCTCATCCATTGACCACTTTTTGCTCAGAATCTCCTTTAGCAATTTGACATAGGATGGCATCTCATTAAGATTTCTGTGAAGGGTATTGTGACATTGAGCCTTTGAAGCATCTTAATGAAACGCTGGAACGTTTTTTTTTTCCGCTCCTTTGGAGATTTCATCGGGAAAGACAACTTTTTCTTTGGTGGAGGTGCTGATGTCGAATGAAGGGGGTCGAAATCGACTGGTGCCTGGTCGATATCGACCTGTCTCTGGTCGATATCGAGTTGATTTACTGGCCTCGAGCTTTGCTGAGGAGTTGGGTCGATTTTGACCAGTGGGGGCCGATTTTGACCAGTGGGGGTCGATATTGACTGGGACTGGTCGATATCGACTGGGTTGGTCGATATCGACTGGTCTCCAGTGCCCTTCTCCTCCGTCGTTTGCTCATGCGTTTGCATCTGTCGCCCACTCCTTAGGTTCATAGCAGCTACCTGTCCAGTAGATTTACCCTTAGGGTTAGGTTCAGAGGTTCCAAGGAGCGTACCTGATTGTTTGGGGATGGATGTTGCCAGCTGGCCAATCTGTGTGTCAATTGATTTCCTCCAAATATCGATTTCCCCAAGCCTAGAGTTGACACCATGTAGCTGAGTGTGGATGGAATTGATAGATTGTTTGGTGTCTGAATGATTCCTCTACATCTCCTCAAGAATGGTCTGCATGTTATCTTTCTTTCCTTCTCTGTTAGGGTGACCAGGGGCTCTGTAGGGAGGGGGATTATGATGCTGGGGCTGGCGATAGTAGCTCCAGTTCTGGTTCTGATATGGCCCTGATTAGTGTCCCTCGGCATACCTTACCTCCTCGTGGGTCTCTGCTTGATGTACTTGATCGAGGTGTGGGCACGCAATAGTGTTGTGCCTCACAGACCCACATTCCAAGCAAGACTTATCCTTAGATAGAAACTTAACCTGCTTGGTGAGACGACGTGCCTGATCGTTGTGAAACTGGTCCTTGACGTCTGGATCAACCTCATTTGGTGGCACATACAATGGCATAGATGGGGCATGCCTTTCATACCTTTCATCAGAAGAGGCCGCAAAAGTCCCATTTGTATTGTCGTAGTTGGCCAGCATCTCAAACACCTCCCAAGCACGGCGTGAAGTGTACTCGAGATACCCATAAGCGGTGTAGTTGTTGATCCTATCCTTAGTAGGCGCATCTAGGCAGTTGAAGATAATCTCATGGATGACGTAGGGTGGTTGTCCATGCGTAGGACAGGATTTCAGAAGCTTCTTGTAGCGCTCCTAGACCTGTGCTAGTGTCTCCCTTGGCTTTTGTCTGAAAGCCGTGATCTGTTGTCTGAGAGAAGTTGTCTTTGCAGGAGGAAAGAACTTGTTGAGGAACAGGTCTTGTAGTTCATTCCAAGTGCGAATTGTCTGAGAGAAGTGGTCTTGTAGTCCATGAGGAAGCGTGTCAGCGCCCGCCTTTTCAGTTCCAAACTCAACATATTTCGACCAGACCCAATCTGCTGAATCACCCATATTGACCTTACCACTCGATATCGACCACTACGTTAACAAACTATAAAACAGAAGAAAACATAAACAAAAACGAAAACTGCAAATTGGTCGATATCGACCTATGTACTCGATATTGACCTAACATATCGACCAGTGGCGGCCGCATGATCCTCCGAAAGGTGGGGCGAAATTTTCTAGTGTGTACTAAGATATTGACCTTAAATAAACTTCTTTACCTAAGCTATGATTTCCAACTTAGCATTGGATTATAGAAAAGTAGGCTTACATTTGCTTTCTTGCTATGATAGTTGTTTCTCGTCATTCATTGAAAATTCAGGCATTTGTCATATTTCGGAGTGTAAACTTATCGAAATTCAATCATGTTAAATTGAAAGCTTTTGCATATTAGCTAGGATTGTAAACTCACCAACTTTATAATATCTTTTGGTTCCCAAAGACATGATAGAAAATGTGATTTGAATATGTAGGTTACGAAAATACAAATATTGCATAAAGCTTCACAAATTCAATTCATAAATTTCATTCTCAAAATCACATACACAATAATGAAAACACAAAATTTATTCTCAAAATCAAAACTCTAATGAAAATTTCCCAAAATTTATTTTCATAATCAAATCATAATTTCACCAATTTTATGGGGTTTAATTAGTTTATAGCTAGATAATTTGTATATAGTAGGGAGCTCGAGAAGTGGGAACATAATTAAATAAGGGGGTAGAAACATAGAGAGTAGGTGCAAGTTGAACAAAGAATTAAAAAAACTTTTTTGAGGGAGGCGAATTTTTTTTTTTAAAAAAGAGGCTAATTTCACCAATTTTATGGGGTTTAATTAGTTATAGCTAGATAATTTGTATATAATAGGAAAGTCGGGAAGTGGGAATATAATTAAATAAGGGGTAGAAACAACGAAAGTGGGATGTAAGTTGAACAAATAATAAAAAAGTTATTTTTAGGGAGGTGAAATTTGTTTTAAAAAATGAGGCTATTGGGACTTGAACCCCCAACCTTTGGTTTAATGTTAGTTTCCTTCCTTTCCACCAACCAACTAAGCTAAGTAGATTAATTGATTCTATATTCATTCTAATTTTACTTATTACAACACTTCTATATATATAAAAAAAAATTTTATTTTTCAAACCCCGGGACACGTGGGTCGAAAGGTGGGGCGGCCGCGTACGCCCGCCCCACCCTGTGGCCGCCCCTGATATCGACTAACAGTAACTCAAAATCGACCAAAAACAGAAACCAAAGATCGCAACATTTCGCAAGACAGAACTCAAAACATATGAAATAAATCAAATAAACTAAAGACTTCCAAGATCAGGGTTTCAACACCACAACAATAACCATGCAAAATGACACATAAAGGTATAAAAGATCATGCTTTTCATCAAATAAGTTTCGTTATTAACAAATAAGAATATAGAGGCTTTCGCACAAACCCTAATTGTTACTAACCCTTTTTCACATCATTAATCCAAGTTGCATTAAGATCACTTTCGCTTCAATAACATAAACAAGGATTACCTTCAACTTTCACAAACGAATCATGCTCATAGGGATAGAAGACGAATTCGCATCAAAAGATTGTACCTTTACCGCATTACCTTACATGGCTACCGTCGGGCTCACCCCGACCCTAGAAGTTGGGTGACTACTCGCTCTTCATCATTAAGGAAGACATCAATAATAAAAGGGTACTAAATTGCATTAAATAAAATAAAAGAAAGCTTACAACCAATCGAAGCCAAATCGTCTCTCAACTCTCTTGCTCCTCCTCACCACAAGCTCTCTCTCTACTCTCTCTATGTAACTAATTGTAACTAGAATTGAATTGGAATTGAATGAATAAAACTCAGCCCCTAGGGCTTTATTTATAGGCTTCATCCCTAGCTAATCTAGGAAAGAGCATCTATCTATATCTATATTTATCTATCTAATAACATAAAGATAAAATTTAGAAATAAAACAAATATATCTAAAAGAAAACTAGGACTATTGTGGATAGATCCTTCTTCTCTTGATACAACTTGATAATTCTCAGCACGCGGACTCGAAACAGATCAAAATCGGCCTCTGCGTACTGGTCGATATCGACCCAATATGGTCGATATTGACCTATCTTCTCGGATTCGGCTTCAGACACTCGATCTCGGCTGCCATGAGGATTTTCGACCGGGTTTTTGGTCGATATCGACCACATAGGTCGAAATCGACCTCTTTTGTGTTTCTTCACTCGAGCTTGGGCTTCTGGTGGAAAATCGACCAGGTTCCTCGATTTCGACCAAGGTTGGTTGATATCGACCAGATCGTGTCGAGTCGATTGTTCTCGTTCTTTGCTCGATTTGTCCTGGTTCCACTACTCCTTGACCTTGGACTTTATGTAGTTGGCTTCGAGCTTTTCCTCCTTCCTCTAAGCTACTGTAAAATGCCTCGATTTCTGCGAAATTAAACAGAAACTAGTGTAGACTCCATAATTTGGCAAATAAGCATAACCTACATAGATTTTGTGCTATTCTAACCCAAATGCATGAAATGTTTGCAGAAATCGATATAAATGTTAAGGTAAAACATGGCAATTTAGGCTCACATCAACTTGCTATCTTCATTATTGCGTAATTCTGTGTCCAAGGGAAATTGCTTGAATTTAGTGCCTTGTTTTCTCGCCTAATTGATTTCTAAAACTTAATCATTCTTAGGATCAAAAGGGCTTGCATTACTTGGTTTTTGGTCTTTGCTCCGTTTACTTGTTGCTCTTCTGATATTGTAGGAACATGACTAACGACAAAGACGAAAACAGCTCTTCCCCTCCCCCTTCTAGTACCCTTTGGGATGCTACTACGAAGTTCATCATTGACACCGCCACAAACGCCGCTACACAAGCTGCATTGGCGCAGATGGAGGCATCCAACAAAGCACGCGACAATCGTTTTGTCATCGAGTAGGCTCAAGAATGTGCTCAGTTCACTGTGCAGATCAACCAAGCGTTGGATAGAAAATTCGAGGAGTACAAGTGAAATGAAGCTTCTAGCTCTACTCCTCCTAGCGGTAAAACACCCTCTTCTAGTCAAATACACTTTAAGCTTAAATCTGCTACGCCTAACCCTTTTGCAGGAGAAAATGATAATGATCCGTTATCTTGCTTTAACAGACACGATCACCGTATAGAGCAAACCCCTCCTCCAAATCAGCGGCAGGGTCGGCCCCAGCAGCATCAGCAGACTCATGCGAACCCTTTGTGCATCAAATCTAATTGGGATGACAGTCGTAGCAACGTCGATTTGAACGACATGCCCCATCTTGAGGACGCTTACTAAGAGGTAGATGCTAATCTTGATGATTTACATAACCTCAATTTTGGTCGTCTTAGATTTGATACTGCACAACACAGGCTATCCAACAGCGAGATGTCAAGATCAAGTTAGATACTTTTGATGGTGTTAATGATGAAGGTGCCATTTAATGGTCCTATCACCCGTGCAAGGGCCAAGAAGATTCAAGATGCAACTAGAGCACTTCTTGTCCGTTACCAAAGAACAATGGAGAAAGGGTTCAGGCCACCCTGGATCACTTTGCTCAATACTAGACCACCAGCACAGGAGTTGAGCTTGCGTCTACAAATGGAGCTCATTAACTCGTCAACACCCTCCATGACAAGACATTCACTCGGCACTACATGGGCACTTGACACCCACATGTGTCACTCGGCCCAAGCCCATGTCGAGTGAACCTACAGCCCATGTCGAGTACTCCTTGTGGTAGGCCGGTTTACCTATGTTATTTATGTTAGATATATTTTATGCAATTTAGGAAATAATGTGGAAATAATTATATCTCTTCTAGATATAGTTCTTGTCCACCAATTTGTTATTTCTCTATCCTTAGTTAGTTTGATTTATCTTAGGAAAGAATTACCTATCTTTAGTTATTTTTATCTATCAGTTAACCAAATCTCTATCTTTGTAAGGTAGAATTGATTCAAGCTTTTTTACTTAAACTCTTGTATTTCCTTCAATTTGAATTAGATTGGAATTATAATTGTGGAACCTTTATAGGATTAAAGGTTTCTACAATTCCCCAATCCAAAGGCTTTCATACTCTCGTGCTTTGGTTACATTCGACAATCACAAGTCCCACACCCCTTTCATCTGGCAATCACCCAAAACCAAATAAACACAACCCTTCACTCCAGAACTGTCGCAAGAAGAAAGGAGGAGAAGCCCTTGGCGTCACTCGCACCAAGGCTCGCCAGCAACGAGCACGACCCACGCAACTCCAGCGCCCAGGAGCCCGCACGCTTCTGCCCACCGGGATCTCTCTCGCTACTCACTCACTGATCCTCTCGAACATCTGTGAGCACCCGGCTCCGCAGTCCCCGCTCACCATCGGCTTCCCCTCGCTTCCCTTGCTTGTTTTCGTCGCTATTTATTGTTTATCAATTGCTGGAAATTTATTTAAGTATAATCTGTCGCAATTTCATATTTCACTCACTAGTTTAATTTGTTCCAAAATCAGGAGATATCAAAGAGCGTTGCAAGATCGGGCAAATATACGGTGCGGTTCTTGATTCTGAGCCCACATGCAAAGGATCGGGTATCTTGAACGTATCAACTGTCATGGACCAAACTCCAGACCCCCTGCAGTAATAGCATGTTCAAGGGAGACCCGAAGCTTATCGTCAAAACAACTAATGGCATCAAGGAGGGCATGAGGGGGGAACGTTCAGAGGGCAAACAAAAATCTTGAGACACCAATACAATTCCTTAGAAGGAGCATTTCGCATTGGGGATCTTTTAGCCTCCTCATAGCCTTTAGAACCTCTAACGATTTGTTAACTCTATTCATGACAAAGTTATTACAAAATGTACCACTAGTGTTGGCCTGTCCTTCTAACAATTTCACTCCCAATTCGGGTCTAGAAATGTCAGACGGGAACAAACCAACTTCGAGGCTCCTTGGGTCTATAGTTGGCCAGAATAGTTTAGTTTTCTGAATGTTAATGAATAACCCCAACATCAGACCCTGCCTAACCACAATATCAATAGCTTTAGCAACCTCACCGGTGTCCCCTACTAGAGTACTGTCATCTATGTACCAAGCATTGATATCAAGAGCACAAGATGTTGACGCTGGGGCTTGATCCGCGTCAGACATCTGGTGGACGCATTGGGCTCCCAGATTAACACTTAGTCCTATGACGCTGGAGCTTGCTCCGCGTCGGACATCTGGAGGACGCATTGGGCTCCCAGATTAATACTTAGTCATATGACGCTGGAGCTTGCTCCGCGTCGGACTTCTGGTGGACGCATTGGGCTCCCAGATTAACACTTAGTCCTATGACGCTAGAGCTTGCTCCACATCGGACATCTGGTGGACGCATTGGGCTCCTAGATTGATACTCAGTCCTATGACGCTCGAGCTTGCTCTGCGTCAGACATCTGGTGGACGCATTGGGCTCCCAGATTAACACTTAGTCCTATGACGCTGGAGCTCGCTCCACGTCGGACATCTGGTGGGCGCATTGGACTCCCAGATTAATAATTAATCCCATAACGCTGGAACTTGATCCGCGTCGGGTATCTGATGGACGCATTGGGTCCAGGGACCCCAACTTTGTACCCGACCAAACCTCAAAACCTCGCCAAAAAGTGGAATTATTGAAATTCAAAAGGGGTAACCCCGAGATGCTGAAAAAACACAGAAGGTCCAGAAATGCTAAACCAAGCAAGACAGGCAAGATAGTTCTAAGAAACACAAGATCAACCCTCAGAAGGAGGGAGGAAACCAGATTAACTCAAGGAGTGTCCCGGGGTCGATCGGAAACCAAACGAGTCCGGTCAGCACATAGACGAGTTCCATTAGGTGGAGGACCCTCAGGATGAGGTTCTCGCCACTCAGCATCAACCTCGTTACCATCCGCGGGCAAAATGTGAACCTCGAACCGTGCGTTCCCCTTGTGTAGAAAGGTGATGGTGGATCCTATATCGACGACATGCGTACAAGCAAAGTGATTCCACCCCTGGCCCAAGAAAGGCACCCGGTAATCACCACGGTACACCGTCACGGGGAAGTCCCGGATGATCCTCGACGATAGCAGAACGTGCCCGGGGAGATCCGGGCCGTATTCAATTTCAAAACGGGTAGGCAACCGCTTTTCAGATACATCAACTAAACAAATAAAGATAAGTTCACTCGAGAAATATCAACAAAAACATTAAAATCACGATTACGACGTACCAAACGGTACATCTGCTTCGGGAAATCCAGGGAACGGAAAAAGGCCCAGGTCGTTTGGTTTTAGGACGACATTTTGGATAGATCCTCTTTGCGAAAATAAAAGGTTCGGGGAACCCCAATTTTTAAAGGAGATCCACAGGGGTCACGGGCCGCACAGGCGCCACCTCGATAACCTGAAACACTGAAAAGGGACCCGGGCGAAACCCGAAAACGGTCAGGATACCACTGCCCCAGGCTAGGCATGAAGAACAAATGTACATCAGAAGGGACGCCTCGTGCAGACCAAAGCCTGCCACCGTGAAAAGAAGTGACAAAAGAGAGGAGAGAAAAAGCCCGTGATCCTCCTTTAAACCATCGAAGTTCAAAGAGAGGTGGAAAAAAGAAAGGGAAAAATCTAACTTTTCTCTCAGAGGGCGGTTAGATCGAGGGCAAGGCTCTACTCCTTCTCAAGTATAAAATAAGCCTCGACGACCCAGGGAATAAAACATCCCTTATCGGCGAGATGAATCCAGGGGCACCACCAAGGACGTTCTATCCAGTCATAATGAGGGAGGAACAGCTTCAAACGCTCCGACTCCCGCTTGTGTATGTCCTGATAGACGAGGACACGCAATCCCAAGCCAGGCTTTGGTCCTGCTCCAATCGAGAACATGAGGTGAAAGTGGAAAAGGATAACGATGGCCTTTTCTGGTTAACCCGGGGGTGGCACCATTTCGTTCAGGCAAACCGAGTCACTGTAGGGTCGACCCTGATTTCCGCCTACATGGGGGACTCCATATTCGAAGTCGACGTGATCAATCCCGATAGCGGGGGAAATGTAGAAATGAGAGATTTCTAAATTAGTTTCCCATGTAACATGTACCCTCTCTAAGTTTAAATATTCCGGGCTCAAAGGGATCGAATCTTTGAAAAATCGTTGTTCCTGTTACCTCTGATGAATAATAAAAGATCCCCGTTTCTTGGTGTGGACGGAACTCACGAAAACATGATCGCATACCCAAAGACAGCCGTGAACACCTGCGGCCCATAACTATTGAAATAACCGCAGGCGACCCAAGGCCACCCTCTGAACCACTAAAGTAAAATGAACAGTTCTATACGAGGTTTCCGTGGTCGATCAAGGCCCAAGCTACGAAGATCACTCTTCGCTTACCTTCAACAGTTTGAGAAAGGATCCTTCCTTGTCTGTTCTAAGAGAAGCACTCATCCTTCATTACCGCTCCTAATCACATCAAAAATCATTCCTAGCCACGAGCAGAGGCAACATTTTCTTTTTTTGCGCCCCACATGTAACGATCTCTTCTCTTTCAGAAACACGGGAAGTATGTTCTAAATCCCTCCTGAACACGTGGATCCCATTCTACTAAAAGAAAAGAACGTGGGATGCTAGGAACCTCCACGTATGATAAGGGCCATTAACCCCAAAAGCCACTTGGCCGCAGACAGTCCTAATGAATGAAGCACCATAAAAAGAGAGAAAGAAAGTGGCGATACCCAAACTCTTAAAGATTAAAAATACTCCCCTCGGAGGGACTCCAACATGAGCTCCGAAAACACTCGTTCTTTCTACCGGTTCATCACCAAGGAGGAACACTTGCAGACGTTATAGCTGCCCCAAATATATGAGCAGCTCGGAGATGAAACACACCAGCTCGTCTACCTTTGGTGAACCACTTGTCAGGATTTCGACGTCGATGTTAAGAAGGACGCGAACGGGGCTTACTGGTTTACCGAAGGATGGTCGGACTTCGTTTTCTCTAATCGAGTAGTCCTGGGATGCTCGCTCCTCTTTGTCTATGAAGGGGAGTCCCACTTTGAGGTACATGTGTCCTACCCAGATCCGACCCCTGATCGCCAAAAGAAGTTCGGCCCAACAAGCACGGGCTCGCCCAAATCCAAGGCCAACCAGAAGCCCCCGAGAGTCCCTAAGAGCGTTAAGGCACCAAAGTGTAAAAAGTAAACCCACGAGTCCCGATGTACTTGAGAATGAATAAAAGTTTTTCCTTTTCTTTTTTCTCTCGGTTAAAGAAGTAAGAGATCGATAAAGTTGTTTTTCCTTTACTGACCAATTTTTCTTCCCTAGAGACCTGGGGAAAGGAAGATTCTGAAAGATACTCGAACAGTGCGAATATTAAATGAAAGAATCGGACAAGTAAGGGAACAATGGCCAACGGCTTCTCTATAAAAGCCAAAGACTAGAGAGTCCTCGTGAAACACTTTCTATCAGATAAATATAAACCAAAAAAACTCCAGAGATAACATGGCAGCAGGTGGAGGCAGCTCAAGAGATTTTCTCCGATGGATCCAGAATGCTTCTCTCTTGCAAAGAACGGTAATATCCCTCTAAACCTCTCCGGTTAACTCTTAGTTTCCTACTCACAATTAATCTTTCCCTCCAAACCGTCGTAGCCTCTACTGGAGTTCTTCGAAGAGGAGTATGAGTTACCCGGTGTTGAAAGAATAATCCTAACCAATGGGCCTGGAAGAAGAGGCATACGCGTCCTAATAGAGAGAGACAAAGCAGGGGTGCTCTGGCTCACCCAGGGATGGAGTGCTTTCACCAGATCAAGGAATGTCCACGTTGGAGGGGCCGTCATATTCAAGTATCTGGGCGACTCACGTTTCAAAGCCAGCTATGTGCCTTCGGGAGAAAACACCTCTGAAGGTGAAGGTAATGATGACACTTCCTAAGGAAAAATTGCTATTTGCTAAACGCTTAGGTTGTCAAAAAAAAAAGGAAGCCTGTATAAATAAAAATATTGAATGAAAAACGTAAGACGCCCGGGTGCCGAGGTTTCCAAATCTTTTGTCGCCTAAAAAGATACCGAAAGAAATACTATTAATAAGCATCGCAAACTGAGCTCCCTGGCACAAACCATCCGCGAAACAGGGGGCAAACCCAATCCAAGAAACCGCGAACTAAGTTTTCTAGCGCGAACCTTCCGCAAAAAACAAAACCAAACATAATCCGAAATCAGACACCTAACAGAGTATCAAGTGTTGTTTGAAACACAAGGACCACCTAAGGTGGTGGGAACAAAAGTTTACAATCCATCGCTAGTAAAATCCATGTTGTCGTCATCCACCAGGCCCCAATCTTCCCGATCTTCACTGGGGGAGAATGGCTGAAGAGGAACACCCGGGGCCTCCGCGGATTTCTTCGCGCTCTGATGTATCCCGGCTTTCATCCCTATGTAGAAGCAATCCCTGTAACGGTCTTGGATGAACTCTTGCCCAGCCTCTTCGTTCAGCCACTCAGGAACCGCGTTTTTCATAAATTCCAAACCATTCGGAGTCTTCAACCAATCGTCCACTAACTTGGTACGATTGTGCGGAACTTCCAACCAAGACAGGACGATATCACCGTCCGTGCGGGACTGATATCGTTCCAACTCAATTGTACAACGGTTGGCCTCCACGACTGCCTTACTCCTCGCCTCGTTAGCCGTCAGCATAAAGCTTCACAAATTCAATTCATAAATTTCATTCTCAAAATCACATACACAATAATGAAAACACAAAATTTATTCTCAAAATCAAAACTCTAATGAAAATTTCCCAAAATTTATTTTCATAATCAAATCATAATTTCACCAATTTTATGGGGTTTAATTAGTTTATAGCTAGATAATTTGTATATAGTAGGGAGCTCGAGAAGTGGGAACATAATTAAATAAGGGGGTAGAAACATAGAGAGTAGGTGCAAGTTGAACAAAGAATTAAAAAAACTTTTTTGAGGGAGGCGAATTTTTTTTTTTAAAAAAGAGGCTAATTTCACCAATTTTATGGGGTTTAATTAGTTATAGCTAGATAATTTGTATATAATAGGAAAGTCGGGAAGTGGGAATATAATTAAATAAGGGGTAGAAACAACGAAAGTGGGATGTAAGTTGAACAAATAATAAAAAAGTTATTTTTAGGGAGGTGAAATTTGTTTTAAAAAATGAGGCTATTGGGACTTGAACCCCCAACCTTTGGTTTAATGTTAGTTTCCTTCCTTTCCACCAACCAACTAAGCTAAGTAGATTAATTGATTCTATATTCATTCTAATTTTACTTATTACAACACTTCTATATATATAAAAAAAAAATTTTATTTTTCAAACCCCGGGACACGTGGGTCGAAAGGTGGGGCGGCCGCGTACGCCCGCCCCACCCTGTGGCCGCCCCTGATATCGACTAACAGTAACTCAAAATCGACCAAAAACAGAAACCAAAGATCGCAACATTTCGCAAGACAGAACTCAAAACATATGAAATAAATCAAATAAACTAAAGACTTCCAAGATCAGGGTTTCAACACCACAACAATAACCATGCAAAATGACACATAAAGGTATAAAAGATCATGCTTTTCATCAAATAAGTTTCGTTATTAACAAATAAGAATATAGAGGCTTTCGCACAAACCCTAATTGTTACTAACCCTTTTTCACATCATTAATCCAAGTTGCATTAAGATCACTTTCGCTTCAATAACATAAACAAGGATTACCTTCAACTTTCACAAACGAATCATGCTCATAGGGATAGAAGACGAATTCGCATCAAAAGATTGTACCTTTACCGCATTACCTTACATGGCTACCGTCGGGCTCACCCCGACCCTAGAAGTTGGGTGACTACTCGCTCTTCATCATTAAGGAAGACATCAATAATAAAAGGGTACTAAATTGCATTAAATAAAATAAAAGAAAGCTTACAACCAATCGAAGCCAAATCGTCTCTCAACTCTCTTGCTCCTCCTCACCACAAGCTCTCTCTCTACTCTCTCTATGTAACTAATTGTAACTAGAATTGAATTGGAATTGAATGAATAAAACTCAGCCCCTAGGGCTTTATTTATAGGCTTCATCCCTAGCTAATCTAGGAAAGAGCATCTATCTATATCTATATTTATCTATCTAATAACATAAAGATAAAATTTAGAAATAAAACAAATATATCTAAAAGAAAACTAGGACTATTGTGGATAGATCCTTCTTCTCTTGATACAACTTGATAATTCTCAGCACGCGGACTCGAAACAGATCAAAATCGGCCTCTGCGTACTGGTCGATATCGACCCAATATGGTCGATATTGACCTATCTTCTCGGATTCGGCTTCAGACACTCGATCTCGGCTGCCATGAGGATTTTCGACCGGGTTTTTGGTCGATATCGACCACATAGGTCGAAATCGACCTCTTTTGTGTTTCTTCACTCGAGCTTGGGCTTCTGGTGGAAAATCGACCAGGTTCCTCGATTTCGACCAAGGTTGGTTGATATCGACCAGATCGTGTCGAGTCGATTGTTCTCGTTCTTTGCTCGATTTGTCCTGGTTCCACTACTCCTTGACCTTGGACTTTATGTAGTTGGCTTCGAGCTTTTCCTCCTTCCTCTAAGCTACTGTAAAATGCCTCGATTTCTGCGAAATTAAACAGAAACTAGTGTAGACTCCATAATTTGGCAAATAAGCATAACCTACATAGATTTTGTGCTATTCTAACCCAAATGCATGAAATGTTTGCAGAAATCGATATAAATGTTAAGGTAAAACATGGCAATTTAGGCTCACATCAACTTGCTATCTTCATTATTGCGTAATTCTGTGTCCAAGGGAAATTGCTTGAATTTAGTGCCTTGTTTTCTCGCCTAATTGATTTCTAAAACTTAATCATTCTTAGGATCAAAAGGGCTTGCATTACTTGGTTTTTGGTCTTTGCTCCGTTTACTTGTTGCTCTTCTGATATTGTAGGAACATGACTAACGACAAAGACGAAAACAGCTCTTCCCCTCCCCCTTCTAGTACCCTTTGGGATGCTACTACGAAGTTCATCATTGACACCGCCACAAACGCCGCTACACAAGCTGCATTGGCGCAGATGGAGGCATCCAACAAAGCACGCGACAATCGTTTTGTCATCGAGTAGGCTCAAGAATGTGCTCAGTTCACTGTGCAGATCAACCAAGCGTTGGATAGAAAATTCGAGGAGTACAAGTGAAATGAAGCTTCTAGCTCTACTCCTCCTAGCGGTAAAACACCCTCTTCTAGTCAAATACACTTTAAGCTTAAATCTGCTACGCCTAACCCTTTTGCAGGAGAAAATGATAATGATCCGTTATCTTGCTTTAACAGACACGATCACCGTATAGAGCAAACCCCTCCTCCAAATCAGCGGCAGGGTCGGCCCCAGCAGCATCAGCAGACTCATGCGAACCCTTTGTGCATCAAATCTAATTGGGATGACAGTCGTAGCAACGTCGATTTGAACGACATGCCCCATCTTGAGGACGCTTACTAAGAGGTAGATGCTAATCTTGATGATTTACATAACCTCAATTTTGGTCGTCTTAGATTTGATACTGCACAACACAGGCTATCCAACAGCGAGATGTCAAGATCAAGTTAGATACTTTTGATGGTGTTAATGATGAAGGTGCCATTTAATGGTCCTATCACCCGTGCAAGGGCCAAGAAGATTCAAGATGCAACTAGAGCACTTCTTGTCCGTTACCAAAGAACAATGGAGAAAGGGTTCAGGCCACCCTGGATCACTTTGCTCAATACTAGACCACCAGCACAGGAGTTGAGCTTGCGTCTACAAATGGAGCTCATTAACTCGTCAACACCCTCCATGACAAGACATTCACTCGGCACTACATGGGCACTTGACACCCACATGTGTCACTCGGCCCAAGCCCATGTCGAGTGAACCTACAGCCCATGTCGAGTACTCCTTGTGGTAGGCCGGTTTACCTATGTTATTTATGTTAGATATATTTTATGCAATTTAGGAAATAATGTGGAAATAATTATATCTCTTCTAGATATAGTTCTTGTCCACCAATTTGTTATTTCTCTATCCTTAGTTAGTTTGATTTATCTTAGGAAAGAATTACCTATCTTTAGTTATTTTTATCTATCAGTTAACCAAATCTCTATCTTTGTAAGGTAGAATTGATTCAAGCTTTTTTACTTAAACTCTTGTATTTCCTTCAATTTGAATTAGATTGGAATTATAATTGTGGAACCTTTATAGGATTAAAGGTTTCTACAATTCCCCAATCCAAAGGCTTTCATACTCTCGTGCTTTGGTTACATTCGACAATCACAAGTCCCACACCCCTTTCATCTGGCAATCACCCAAAACCAAATAAACACAACCCTTCACTCCAGAACTGTCGCAAGAAGAAAGGAGGAGAAGCCCTTGGCGTCACTCGCACCAAGGCTCGCCAGCAACGAGCACGACCCACGCAACTCCAGCGCCCAGGAGCCCGCACGCTTCTGCCCACCGGGATCTCTCTCGCTACTCACTCACTGATCCTCTCGAACATCTGTGAGCACCCGGCTCCGCAGTCCCCGCTCACCATCGGCTTCCCCTCGCTTCCCTTGCTTGTTTTCGTCGCTATTTATTGTTTATCAATTGCTGGAAATTTATTTAAGTATAATCTGTCGCAATTTCATATTTCACTCACTAGTTTAATTTGTTCCAAAATCAGGAGATATCAAAGAGCGTTGCAAGATCGGGCAAATATACGGTGCGGTTCTTGATTCTGAGCCCACATGCAAAGGATCGGGTATCTTGAACGTATCAACTGTCATGGACCAAACTCCAGACCCCCTGCAGTAATAGCATGTTCAAGGGAGACCCGAAGCTTATCGTCAAAACAACTAATGGCATCAAGGAGGGCATGAGGGGGGAACGTTCAGAGGGCAAACAAAAATCTTGAGACACCAATACAATTCCTTAGAAGGAGCATTTCGCATTGGGGATCTTTTAGCCTCCTCATAGCCTTTAGAACCTCTAACGATTTGTTAACTCTATTCATGACAAAGTTATTACAAAATGTACCACTAGTGTTGGCCTGTCCTTCTAACAATTTCACTCCCAATTCGGGTCTAGAAATGTCAGACGGGAACAAACCAACTTCGAGGCTCCTTGGGTCTATAGTTGGCCAGAATAGTTTAGTTTTCTGAATGTTAATGAATAACCCCAACATCAGACCCTGCCTAACCACAATATCAATAGCTTTAGCAACCTCACCGGTGTCCCCTACTAGAGTACTGTCATCTATGTACCAAGCATTGATATCAAGAGCACAAGATGTTGACGCTGGGGCTTGATCCGCGTCAGACATCTGGTGGACGCATTGGGCTCCCAGATTAACACTTAGTCCTATGACGCTGGAGCTTGCTCCGCGTCGGACATCTGGAGGACGCATTGGGCTCCCAGATTAATACTTAGTCATATGACGCTGGAGCTTGCTCCGCGTCGGACTTCTGGTGGACGCATTGGGCTCCCAGATTAACACTTAGTCCTATGACGCTAGAGCTTGCTCCACATCGGACATCTGGTGGACGCATTGGGCTCCTAGATTGATACTCAGTCCTATGACGCTCGAGCTTGCTCTGCGTCAGACATCTGGTGGACGCATTGGGCTCCCAGATTAACACTTAGTCCTATGACGCTGGAGCTCGCTCCACGTCGGACATCTGGTGGGCGCATTGGACTCCCAGATTAATAATTAATCCCATAACGCTGGAACTTGATCCGCGTCGGGTATCTGATGGACGCATTGGGTCCAGGGACCCCAACTTTGTACCCGACCAAACCTCAAAACCTCGCCAAAAAGTGGAATTATTGAAATTCAAAAGGGGTAACCCCGAGATGCTGAAAAAACACAGAAGGTCCAGAAATGCTAAACCAAGCAAGACAGGCAAGATAGTTCTAAGAAACACAAGATCAACCCTCAGAAGGAGGGAGGAAACCAGATTAACTCAAGGAGTGTCCCGGGGTCGATCGGAAACCAAACGAGTCCGGTCAGCACATAGACGAGTTCCATTAGGTGGAGGACCCTCAGGATGAGGTTCTCGCCACTCAGCATCAACCTCGTTACCATCCGCGGGCAAAATGTGAACCTCGAACCGTGCGTTCCCCTTGTGTAGAAAGGTGATGGTGGATCCTATATCGACGACATGCGTACAAGCAAAGTGATTCCACCCCTGGCCCAAGAAAGGCACCCGGTAATCACCACGGTACACCGTCACGGGGAAGTCCCGGATGATCCTCGACGATAGCAGAACGTGCCCGGGGAGATCCGGGCCGTATTCAATTTCAAAACGGGTAGGCAACCGCTTTTCAGATACATCAACTAAACAAATAAAGATAAGTTCACTCGAGAAATATCAACAAAAACATTAAAATCACGATTACGACGTACCAAACGGTACATCTGCTTCGGGAAATCCAGGGAACGGAAAAAGGCCCAGGTCGTTTGGTTTTAGGACGACATTTTGGATAGATCCTCTTTGCGAAAATAAAAGGTTCGGGGAACCCCAATTTTTAAAGGAGATCCACAGGGGTCACGGGCCGCACAGGCGCCACCTCGATAACCTGAAACACTGAAAAGGGACCCGGGCGAAACCCGAAAACGGTCAGGATACCACTGCCCCAGGCTAGGCATGAAGAACAAATGTACATCAGAAGGGACGCCTCGTGCAGACCAAAGCCTGCCACCGTGAAAAGAAGTGACAAAAGAGAGGAGAGAAAAAGCCCGTGATCCTCCTTTAAACCATCGAAGTTCAAAGAGAGGTGGAAAAAAGAAAGGGAAAAATCTAACTTTTCTCTCAGAGGGCGGTTAGATCGAGGGCAAGGCTCTACTCCTTCTCAAGTATAAAATAAGCCTCGACGACCCAGGGAATAAAACATCCCTTATCGGCGAGATGAATCCAGGGGCACCACCAAGGACGTTCTATCCAGTCATAATGAGGGAGGAACAGCTTCAAACGCTCCGACTCCCGCTTGTGTATGTCCTGATAGACGAGGACACGCAATCCCAAGCCAGGCTTTGGTCCTGCTCCAATCGAGAACATGAGGTGAAAGTGGAAAAGGATAACGATGGCCTTTTCTGGTTAACCCGGGGGTGGCACCATTTCGTTCAGGCAAACCGAGTCACTGTAGGGTCGACCCTGATTTCCGCCTACATGGGGGACTCCATATTCGAAGTCGACGTGATCAATCCCGATAGCGGGGGAAATGTAGAAATGAGAGATTTCTAAATTAGTTTCCCATGTAACATGTACCCTCTCTAAGTTTAAATATTCCGGGCTCAAAGGGATCGAATCTTTGAAAAATCGTTGTTCCTGTTACCTCTGATGAATAATAAAAGATCCCCGTTTCTTGGTGTGGACGGAACTCACGAAAACATGATCGCATACCCAAAGACAGCCGTGAACACCTGCGGCCCATAACTATTGAAATAACCGCAGGCGACCCAAGGCCACCCTCTGAACCACTAAAGTAAAATGAACAGTTCTATACGAGGTTTCCGTGGTCGATCAAGGCCCAAGCTACGAAGATCACTCTTCGCTTACCTTCAACAGTTTGAGAAAGGATCCTTCCTTGTCTGTTCTAAGAGAAGCACTCATCCTTCATTACCGCTCCTAATCACATCAAAAATCATTCCTAGCCACGAGCAGAGGCAACATTTTCTTTTTTTGCGCCCCACATGTAACGATCTCTTCTCTTTCAGAAACACGGGAAGTATGTTCTAAATCCCTCCTGAACACGTGGATCCCATTCTACTAAAAGAAAAGAACGTGGGATGCTAGGAACCTCCACGTATGATAAGGGCCATTAACCCCAAAAGCCACTTGGCCGCAGACAGTCCTAATGAATGAAGCACCATAAAAAGAGAGAAAGAAAGTGGCGATACCCAAACTCTTAAAGATTAAAAATACTCCCCTCGGAGGGACTCCAACATGAGCTCCGAAAACACTCGTTCTTTCTACCGGTTCATCACCAAGGAGGAACACTTGCAGACGTTATAGCTGCCCCAAATATATGAGCAGCTCGGAGATGAAACACACCAGCTCGTCTACCTTTGGTGAACCACTTGTCAGGATTTCGACGTCGATGTTAAGAAGGACGCGAACGGGGCTTACTGGTTTACCGAAGGATGGTCGGACTTCGTTTTCTCTAATCGAGTAGTCCTGGGATGCTCGCTCCTCTTTGTCTATGAAGGGGAGTCCCACTTTGAGGTACATGTGTCCTACCCAGATCCGACCCCTGATCGCCAAAAGAAGTTCGGCCCAACAAGCACGGGCTCGCCCAAATCCAAGGCCAACCAGAAGCCCCCGAGAGTCCCTAAGAGCGTTAAGGCACCAAAGTGTAAAAAGTAAACCCACGAGTCCCGATGTACTTGAGAATGAATAAAAGTTTTTCCTTTTCTTTTTTCTCTCGGTTAAAGAAGTAAGAGATCGATAAAGTTGTTTTTCCTTTACTGACCAATTTTTCTTCCCTAGAGACCTGGGGAAAGGAAGATTCTGAAAGATACTCGAACAGTGCGAATATTAAATGAAAGAATCGGACAAGTAAGGGAACAATGGCCAACGGCTTCTCTATAAAAGCCAAAGACTAGAGAGTCCTCGTGAAACACTTTCTATCAGATAAATATAAACCAAAAAAACTCCAGAGATAACATGGCAGCAGGTGGAGGCAGCTCAAGAGATTTTCTCCGATGGATCCAGAATGCTTCTCTCTTGCAAAGAACGGTAATATCCCTCTAAACCTCTCCGGTTAACTCTTAGTTTCCTACTCACAATTAATCTTTCCCTCCAAACCGTCGTAGCCTCTACTGGAGTTCTTCGAAGAGGAGTATGAGTTACCCGGTGTTGAAAGAATAATCCTAACCAATGGGCCTGGAAGAAGAGGCATACGCGTCCTAATAGAGAGAGACAAAGCAGGGGTGCTCTGGCTCACCCAGGGATGGAGTGCTTTCACCAGATCAAGGAATGTCCACGTTGGAGGGGCCGTCATATTCAAGTATCTGGGCGACTCACGTTTCAAAGCCAGCTATGTGCCTTCGGGAGAAAACACCTCTGAAGGTGAAGGTAATGATGACACTTCCTAAGGAAAAATTGCTATTTGCTAAACGCTTAGGTTGTCAAAAAAAAAAGGAAGCCTGTATAAATAAAAATATTGAATGAAAAACGTAAGACGCCCGGGTGCCGAGGTTTCCAAATCTTTTGTCGCCTAAAAAGATACCGAAAGAAATACTATTAATAAGCATCGCAAACTGAGCTCCCTGGCACAAACCATCCGCGAAACAGGGGGCAAACCCAATCCAAGAAACCGCGAACTAAGTTTTCTAGCGCGAACCTTCCGCAAAAAACAAAACCAAACATAATCCGAAATCAGACACCTAACAGAGTATCAAGTGTTGTTTGAAACACAAGGACCACCTAAGGTGGTGGGAACAAAAGTTTACAATCCATCGCTAGTAAAATCCATGTTGTCGTCATCCACCAGGCCCCAATCTTCCCGATCTTCACTGGGGGAGAATGGCTGAAGAGGAACACCCGGGGCCTCCGCGGATTTCTTCGCGCTCTGATGTATCCCGGCTTTCATCCCTATGTAGAAGCAATCCCTGTAACGGTCTTGGATGAACTCTTGCCCAGCCTCTTCGTTCAGCCACTCAGGAACCGCGTTTTTCATAAATTCCAAACCATTCGGAGTCTTCAACCAATCGTCCACTAACTTGGTACGATTGTGCGGAACTTCCAACCAAGACAGGACGATATCACCGTCCGTGCGGGACTGATATCGTTCCAACTCAATTGTACAACGGTTGGCCTCCACGACTGCCTTACTCCTCGCCTCGTTAGCCGTCAGCAGCTGTTCTTCGAACTACTTTTTCTGAGCCTCAAACTTCTTCTTCCGGGCTTCAGAATCAGTTTGCAGGGTGACCATTTCCTGTTGGGATGACTCAAGTTGAGCGCACAGCGTCTCCACATCCTCCGTTAGCTTGCTACTTTTCGCCTTCTCAGCGGATATGATCTCATCTTTTTCCTTCACCCGCGAACGAAGAGACTCAACTTCCTTCCTCGGTGTCTCGGCCTCCGAGAGCTTCCCTTCCAACTGCTCCAATTTCCCTTCTAGTTCATGAGCATGTTGGTCCAAGCAAAGATATCGACCCCAGCCGCGGTGAGTGAAAACATGACCCTAGCAACAAAAGCATTGTGAGGATTGAAAACACATCAAAGAATCAAGTGGGTAGGAGATATAATACACGATTCACTTACCCAGTTGCACCAACGCTCTTGTTCTAATGTAAATTGCTCATTAGTAAGATGGTCCAAGTACCGTAACTCCGCTTTCCCAAGTTATGGGGGAAAGGCCAACTATTCAAGAGTATCGGAGTCACACCTTCCCATGCTGGGTATGAACGCAGTTTCCTTTTCTTTGGTTGCGGTTTGGAAGTTCCTGCCTCACCGGGGGAGATGACTTGACGCTCTGTCGGGGCGACGAGAGGTAGGGACTTGGGCTCCGCGACCGGAGAAGAGTCAATTAGGATAATAGAAGGCTCAGGCTCCACCGGAGCGACCAGGGAAGAGGAAGTCACAGCAACAACTTTTTCTTTCACCACCGCCTTTCCTTTGGATTTTGGGGCTGAAGTCTTGGGGCGTTTCAAGGCTCTCGTCACGTCAGTTGCAATTTTCCTCTTAGTAGAAGAAGGGGGGGCCGAAGACATCTTAACTGCATCAACCATGGCTTTCAGCTCCGCAGCGCCTAGAAAAAACCACAAAGAAATCAAAGACGATTAAAATCTGAATCGAGAAAATACTATGGATAAGACAAAAGAAAGGGCACCCCCCCCCCCCCCCAAATGGGCTACAACCTATGCGCGGATGAGGAAGACTCAAGCCATCCATCTCCAGCCGCTAGGGGGAAACCATATCTTTCCATGAAGGTTTTGTCTCAACAGCAAACTTCTGCTCGATCTCCTTAAGGTCAGAAACAACTTTCCTTTTCATCCGCGTATACAAACGCGGCTCTGTATGAAAATTTAAAATCTTACGCAAGGGATCGCAGACCAAAAACCACTTATGTCGCCATTCCGGCTTGCTGGTGTTTCGGTCCACAATAGGGACGCTGAGTTTAGCCTGGTAAAGACTTTTGTGGATACCCCCATGACCCAAGGTAAGCATATTTCTCAAGAGTCCCAGAGAAGGCTGGACCCCGATCTCCAGACAACGCATCACAAAAGAAGTCAAGAAAAGCTAGCTATTCGGGACCAGTTGAGCGGGGCTCAAGCCACAGGCTTTCAGATAACGTTTAAACAGATTAGGCAAAGGGAGCCGAAACCCTTGGACCAAACTCTCAATATACACCACTAGACAATCGGGGTAGGCATCCAGGCTTCCTCCCCCCTCGGCCGGTAGACACAGCACAACTCCCTCTAGCCAAGGAAAGACACGGGTGATTACGTTCAGATCCTCCAAAGTCGTGAATGTTCCCCCACCGCGGCTCTGGGCGTTCGGCGGAGCTATGGGAATCATCCGCTGAGGTAAAACCATAGGTGTCGGGCCCGCGGAAGAAGGCTAAAAATCTCCCCTGAAAGGACAAGTTACTAATACTTTCTCGTTATACAGAACCGGACAAAAGTCCCCCAACACAGACGATGAGCGACGTTCTTTTGGCATGAACACAGGGCCAGAGGGCAAGTCAGTATGAGAATCTCACTCTTTGTAAGAGTGCTGAGACTCAGGCGACTCCAGTATTGAGTCAGACCCCGATGATGAAGCCCCGTCACCCGACCGCGAGATCTTTGGGTTGCCGAAAAGTGACGTTTTCGGGAACCTCTATCTCACCCATCAAGAGTTTACCCCCAGGACGTCGAGAAGACTGAGGCCTGATCAAAGCTTGCACACTACCTGAACTACTTGGGGAGGTCGACATGATGAAGATAGCCGAGCCGGGTAAGAGAGAAGTAGCAAGGAAGAAATAGGCCTAAGGACCAGCGGTAGCCAATGTAAGCCCAGACGATTGCCCGCGCACTAACTTCGGCCCGAGAGAAGAAAGGGGGGGGGGGGGGGGAAGAAGACTAAAATCAAAAGAAAAACTAAGACGCGCAAAGAAAAGAAAATAAAGTTAAGATTTACCTCGAAGATGTCCGAATTGAAGGGCTGTAAAAACGAAGAACGGTAAAAAATAAATGAGGAATCAGAACCCCCATTTATAGGCACCATGATCCAGGGCGTTTCACCTCCTATCTGAGGCCACGTGTCAAAAGCACGGCCCCCATCAATCAAACGAATGGGCCAAAAATTACCGGCCCATAAAAGCCCATTTGGGCCCAGGGAAGCCCAACGTTCCTCTCTTCCTTACCTCTTCGCCCTAAAAGAACTACAAATTATGGAGGAGGTTTTCGAACCGCGGAAAAACCTATACGGTTCCCCCACGACTCGAGGAGCTGTGATGACGCCCAAAAGATAACGAAATTAAATAAACAATTAAAGAGGGCTCAAAAGGTTAACGGAAATAAACTCCAAAGAACAAGCATAACAGCCTATGATCCGCGGACGAGGAAGGCATGCACAAATGGGACAGGTGGAGCACAAAGGGACAGGTGGCGCTCATGCCCCCCATCCAAGTGCATCTCCTCCCCTAGACACGTGGCGATGCAACATCAACAAATGGCCGAAAGAGGGGAACTTCTCCCCTATTTGATAGACGAAGAGATGTACTATAAAAGGCAGAAAGGGAGCTAAAGAAATGGACTTTTTGGAAAACAACAGAGGAGACGCTAACTCCAGAAGGGATTAAGAGGGAAATAGCCACACCAAGGCTCTCATTCTGACTTATTCTCCGATCACCCGTTCGCGAACGCCTTAAGAGATATGAACGACAACTAAGTCGGGACAGGTAGTCGGACATCAGTCCAAGGAGCAAGGGAGCGCATGGATTTATTCCACCCTCAATTTCTACTGCATTAGACGAGCGTATCTCCTTTACCATTGGGTCATTTGATGAACCCGGATAAGTAAAGATGCGATTCTCTTCGAAAGACTCGGCGGCTCCGGTCGTGGGATCCCCATGAATTGTGAGGATCTCAGGTAGCGGGTAAGACCGTCATTATTTCCTCTATGGTAATGCGACTCAGGTAAAGGTCTTTTCCCTTTCTCTATCACTCTGATCAGGTGATAGATTGAGGGGGAAGATGGCTTCAGGTAAGTCCGTGTTACCCACTTTCCATAGGAGAAAATCCAGAGCATTCCCCCCATGGGGACGTGGGGGGCGATATACTTTTTCTTTTTCGGTTTCGTCAGATTTGAAGTGTGATAATTGGTGATTTTGATTATTATAATTTATTTATTTCATTGCTTATGAATTATGATTAGGAGTTTGTGTAACGGCCCAGAATTATAATTTCTGGGTTACGTTTCAAGGGATAAAACCCCTTGTTCGGATCTTGCAATCCAGGTACGGGTCGAGGTTTCAAACTCATTTTAAGATTTGTAGAAAGAGGGATTTCAAACCCTGAAACCTCGAAGGGCCGTTGGGTACCCTTAACCTGTCCTAAGACTATGTCGCGGAAACCATTTCAAACGGAAGTAAAGCGGAAGTAAAGTACAGATACAAGTGCCGCGGCGGAGCCGGGTCAAAACGGAGTCAAAAGTATAAATCCAAAACAACATAATCAGAGTCTGGTGAAGTCTATAACTCCAGCGCTCACTCTCCGCCGACAAAATGACCCGCGCAATAAGCAAACAGCACCGATAGGATGAACATAAATAATTCCTAAAAAAATTGATTTGGGGCGGGATAAGATCGATGCCCACTTAACTCTGCATCCCAACCATAAGCACACATATACGCTATACCTAATAAAGATGCTCTAATGCAGTACGAAATTCAAACACACTAGCATGCTCCTAGTTCATAATATTGTGCAGAAATACTGTAAAGGGCCCAAGACAATGCCAAGTGGCATATCCCTCTCCTACCTCCACCCCTTCCGACAGGCGGAGACTGGCCAGCTCGTGAATGCATTCATTCATAATCGGGGGGCACGCATGCCTAACCCGCTCCACAATAAAGCCCGCAGGCATATCATAATATAAGGAAGTACTCGATTGACTCAGGGTACCCGATGAGGCTGGGCTACCCTATGACCCTAGCAAAGACTTCTAGGACTATCACAGATAACGGCCATTCTGTTTACATACGCACAAAGAAATAGAATGCTCAACGATCGATGCAACCTAGCATGGTACTACATGGCATGCTGATCATGAATGCAAGCACCTAGTATATCATGCACCTAAAGCAGGGAATAGCTCTATTCAATCTGAGTAAGCTCCGAAGAGACTTACCTGAAGATGCAGAACAGCAATATAACACAAGCAAGGGCCCAATTGCAAGTCCAAAGCAATACACACCTATCATCAAGCCATTTCCATAAGCTACCAGACCGATATTCATACATATGAAACCCAAGTTCCCAACATACTCAAAACCAACTGATAGTGAAACTGTTTTCCAAAACCTTTCCGATATAATCATCATCAACCAAAATCATTTCATTTCCAATCAAAACCCATCGATAAAATCGTACCAACCATATTTTCCAAACTCTTAAATCCCAAATTAAGTCAACTCATATTCAAAACAATTCTCAAATCATGTCTGGCCAAAATCCCTTTATAAACATTAAGTCTTTAATCAACTTACAATTTCATACCATTAAAATAATTCCGGCATTTTTATTTTTAAAATCATTATATAAATAAACTCCGACATTAAATCACCCAAACGATTCTATTTTCACAAATCATATTTGTATATTAAAACTCATAATTCATTTCAAATTCCTAAAATCATAATTTAAAACATCACTAAATACATATTCCAATTAATTTATCTTTTAAACCATTTTATAATATATAATAATAATAATACTTTCAGAAATATATTTCCTCCAAAACAGAATATTATAAGTAATAATAATACTAACTATAACAAGAAATACAATCATATAATATAACCATAATGTATAAAATAACATAAAGCCAATAACATAAATTAACCCTTGTTCACAAAAGCCTAACTCACAACCCAAAGAAACAGCCCACAACAAGGAAGAGAAGGCCCAGAAATGAGGATTAGGCCCAAATCCGGATCCAACACTCCCCATACAATTAAAATGACATAACTCGGAACACTGGATTCGGGTTAGGCCCACGACCCGGAAATTAGGCCCAACTCCACACTAGGAACCCCAATCTGATTTGAAGACCCAACCCGAACCGGTTTCCTTTTATTAAAATATTGAACCGGGCCCAACAAAATAGAAGGAGTTGCTGGAGACCGCTTGTTCCGACCACTTCTCCGACACCAAAGGACACGGAAACAGGAAAGAAAGGGGAGAGAGAGAGGTTCTCACCGGGGGTTATCGAACTTGTCGGGGAGCGCTCGTCGGAAGCCAGTTTGGGCTCGTCGGAAGTGGATCGATCACCGGGGTGGCCTAGGACGAAGGAGGGAGTTATAAAAGAGGACCTTTACGATGTTTGAGGACGAAAGAGAGGGGAATCGAGCTTACCTTGCTTGGATCGGAAACTGGGACGAGGAGGAGGAATGGCTCGGCTGGGCGCGGGAGGCGGCGCTGGGCTCAGTGGCGCCCGACGGGGATCAGCCAGCGCTCAGTGGTGCTCGAGGGCTTCCAAAACAGAGGACAAGGTGCGTGCTTGGGGTGTTGGTGTGGCTCGGGAGCTGCGCTCGGCCGAAATGGAAGAGGGAGAGATGGCGGTGCCTCGGACCAACAGAAGGGGAAAAGAGAGGAGAGGGGTGTGGGGGAAAGGTGAAAATCAGAGAGATGGGGGTGCTAGGATTCAACCCCGATTCAATTAAAAAGGGGGTAAGACTGATTTCTGAAATCAACAGAGGGGGGGAAGAGATGCTGCTTGGCGTGGCAGGTCTGCAAGGTTGGACTTCGACTCTTTGCCAAAAATAGGAGAGCAGGTAGGTGATGAGGGTGAACGAGAGGGCTGATGCTGAGCTCAAAATGGGCAGTGAACGGGAGGGAGTGCAGAGGAAACGCCAAGGAGGGAGGAGCAGTTGTTGACCCCTTTTCACAGAATTTCGAAAGTATAAGGGAAGGAGAAAACTATTCTAGTGGTCTCCCAAGTATCAAAATTGAATGACCCGGAGTTAAATCCCGAAATCCACTCGCTCGACCTTATTCTGACTCGTTCGACTTTGATTTGTAAATCATTATCGGAATTAAATTAATCTATCCAGACTCGCAACTCGAAAGTGGAACACAATTTCATATGAAAGTCTGTTTTAGAATAATGCCGGAATTGTTTCGAAAGATTTTAATTTCGTTTTAGTAATTTAAAGACGAGTTTTCCTTAAAATATCCGAATTTATATCATATATATTTTTATTATTATTATTATTATTATTTGTTGAAATTTATTATTTAAAAATCCGGGCCTTTACAGTTTGGATAATTGAAATTTTTCTACTTATTAGGTTTTAGAATTTAAGATTTGAAGGGTGAAAATTGGGGTTTTTTTTTTCATTTTCATTGCTTATGAAATATGATTAGGAATTTGGAAAATTGAAAATTTGTTACTTGTTAGGTTTTAAGGTTTGAGATTTGATGTGTGAAAATTAGGGATTTTGTTCATTTGTTTGTTCATAATTGGAAATTGGGTGCTCTGGAACAAAGTTTGTACATCTGTTAAAACAGAAACATTGTTAAGGAGGTAATATTGAGGTTGCAAATAAAATATAAATAAAACAAAGCAAATCGATTCCATTCCGTGCAAATAATGTTCAAGACTCCCTCCCGCTGTAGTAGAAGAAAGTCAGGTTCGATCCACGAGGAAGCGTGTTAACGGAATCCCAAAGGTGCACGAATCTCACGTTCTGTATCGACTCAGAAGCACTCGACCTCGACTGGATTGTAGCCGATCTTGATCAGCAACAAGTTATAGGCTTAGTCGACGCCGATCAGAATACCTCGATGTCGAGTGGAAAAGTTGTCTCGAGTACCTGCAAAACAAAAAACGACAGTCGGTATCGAGTGGACCAATCGATCTCGAGTTGTTAGTAGCCGAAGGCGACTGGCTCATAAAACTGCCAGTCGATCCAATGTACTCGATGTCAACAGAACTAGTCGATTGACCTGCAGAAACGTAAATAAAGTCGGCAAAGATGGTCGAAGAGCGTAAGGATGGTGAAGAAAGATGATCAGAAATAAACCAAGTGTTAAGTTTTTCGAGGACTCAACGAATGATAATATTTCAAATGTAAACAAATTAAACAAAGAATTCCAAGACTGGGGCTTACAACGGCGACAACCATGCAAGTAGAATCATAAATCACAAAGATGAAAACTTTATCGTTAAAGGATAAGACTTTCACCAAAATCCATCAAATAGGCATATAAATCTTCCAATTAATAAACCTAATTGCGTCTATCTTCTTCATAAAAAGAGTTTATAAACTTCCGAAACCCTAAAACCTTTGAAAACTTAAAACTGTAATGAGAAGTGTGTTGGTAGGAGGAAATCGAGTTCAAAAGATAAATAAATAAATAAAACCTGATTATGCCCACGCAAATGATTACAAGACCTCCTCCTGATGTAGCAGTGGTAAGTCAGGATCGATCCACGAGGAAGCGTGTCAGCGGATCTCAGGCAGGGGAGGAATCTCACGGGCAGAAATCGACTTCAAGGTGCTCGACCTCGAGTAAGGGTTAGTCGACAGGGGCCAAGCAGTCGAATCCGAGCAAGCAGCAGTCACTGGAATTTGGTCGATCTCGAGAAGGTTTCTCGATGTCGAGCAAATTGGTCGTAGTCGAGTAAGTATGGTCGAGATCGAGTTTCTGCAGAGACACAAGCGACGGCGATCTTTGCTTGATCGAGAATCAGTAGTCGATGTCGACCAAGGGGTGGTCGAAATCGAGCAGTAACAATAAAATAAAATAAAGAACAAAGCTTTGCGGACTTCTGAATAAAATATGTAAAAGAAAACTTCCAAGATCGGGGTTTGCGACAACGATAACCAAACATGCATAAGGCAAGATAAATAACGATAATCATGCAAATTGCATCAAAGGATCAAGCTTTCGCCTTTTCCAACAATTAAGAACCTCTTTCAAGAAACCCTAATTGTACCTACCGACTTTATGTTTACAATCCAAGTTGTTAGCCTGGATCTCCATTGAATGGGTAATAAACACATAAAAGGTAGTAGATGCTCAAAACATGATAAAGGTCGGATCTTTACCTCAAACACGCATGGCTATCGTCGGGCTCGCCCCAACCCTAGAAGTGGGTGGACTACTCGCTCTTCATCGCAATTGCAGACATTGTTGATTGAAAAGAAACTACTTGCATTAAACCAAACTGAAGAAAGTACAAACCGAACAAAGCCAGATCACTTTCGCTCCCCTTGCTCCACTCGGCTTCTCTCTCTTTCTCTACTCTCTACTTACTTCTCTCCTTCTGAAATTGAATGATTAAAAACTAGCCCCATGGGCTTATTTATAGGCTTCCAATCCTTGCTAATCAAGGAAGGAAATTCTATCTATATCTATATCTATTTATCTAATAACATAAGATAAAAACTTGGAAATAAAGGAAATAAATCAACTAGGACTATATCTAATGTAGGTAAATATCTTCTCTTGACTTGATAGATCTTGATAGAATTTGCTCTTGTGGATATCACCATTGGATTCGAGATAGAAACTTAACAAGATCCGGACTAGCTCGATTTCGGACACTGGTGATCAACTCGATATCGAGTAGACTTACTCGATATCGACCAACATTTTCCCGTCTTCAGCTCAGCAGATCGATCTCGGCTCCAGGAAGACATATCGACTTGCTTTTACTCGATATCGACCAAGACAGGTCGATATCGACTTGCATCTTCTTTGTCCAGCTTCTCAGGTCGACTTTTGGCATCTTGCTCGATTTTCGGTTTGGTCGACGTCGAGCAAATGTGACAGCTCTCAGCTTTCTGCTCTGTTCTCGAAACGCACTTTTCCGAGTCCTCGCTCGTCGGATTGACGCATATGAGCATGTGTTGGAAAGCTATTTTCGAGGGCTACAACTCTCATGAAGACATCAGAACTTGATTCAGAATGATGAATGGCAAACAGTGGGATTTCCTTCAGCTGCACCATCCTTAGCTTCCTCATGAGTTTCCTTTAAGCTCCAAAGTGCGTCCGATTTCTGCGAAATTAAACAGAAACTAGTGTAGACTCCATAATTTGGCAAATAATCATAAACTACATAGATTCTGCACTAATCTAACCCAAATGCATGAAATGTATACAGAAATCGATATAAAAGTGAATATAAAACATGGCACAAAACATGGACATCAAATTGAATCACTAATTACTAGCCCCCAAGGCTTTATTTATAGGCCTTCATCCTTGCTAATCAAGGAGAGGAAATTCTATCTAAGACTAAAGATATAATCTAGATAAATAAAAGTTAAATCTAACAAGGTAAATAACAAATTTCCCTAAGGTAAATAAGTTTTCTCCTACTAAGTATATAGATGATAGAATGTCCTTTCTTCGTGCCTAAGTCTCCTTCTCTCGTCATTTGATCAGCCTAACTCGTTCTCGGTCTAACGGAAGTTTCAGTCGACGTCGAGTAGATTGTACTCAATCTCGGGCCATCCTTTGGATCTCGAGTGCTCCTTCTAGTCAGCCTCGAGTGTGGCTTTCATATTCAGTCAACGTCGAGTAGGGTACCCGACGTCGAGTAGCTCAGTCAATTTCGAGTCTTCTCGGCTGGCTTTACAGTAGCTTGTATCTCCGTCCTTAGCCAAATTTGCTCTTGTCTTCAGTCGACGTCGAGTAAGTTCACTCGACGTCGAGTCAATTCCTGCAGTCGTCTCCTCCTTTTTATTTCGTCCTGAAATGGTTCCAAATCCTGCAAAATTAAACCAAAACTTATGTAGACCTCTATTTCTTACAAATAAGTTTATACTACACAAATTCAATATATTCCCAAACCAAAATATGAAAAATACTTAGAATAAGGAGCGAAAATATGCACAAAAACATGATTACATTAGTGGACATCAAATACCAATAACCTTCAACTGTTAATTTTTTTAAATGGATGACCGTAAGATGATGTACATTAACAGAAAGGGTAAACTACATAAAACCACCAATTAAATATGCGACATTGCTCATAACCACCCCTTAAATGCGAAATTTCAGAAAACCACCCTTTCTAAAGTTTCCCTTAGTGAACGACCACACCTTGTAGGAGTCCGTTAGTAGCTGAGTTAATTATCTGAAATTATGAAATTGCCCTTTCCTCTTCAATTTCGTGAATAGGGTCGGCCGAGCTTGAGCAATTTGTGTTTGAATTCGAACCTGCTGAGGTTCGATCTTACTTTCTTTTGATGTGTTTGTGATCGTTGGATCTTTGATTGTTTCTCTAAGTGATCGGTTTTTATGAATAAGGCCGAAATTCCGCTTTTGAAATTTTTATAGAGCTCCAATTTGATTATGAAATTTAGGATGCGGTGTTTGCCACCATGCTCTTCGTCGGGGAAGTGGAAGGTGGCAGTTATACCCAAGGTTGTCACGGAGAGGCGCAAGGAGAAGTCAGAAGTGAAAGGCGGTGGTGATACCCATGGTTGTAGGCGACGTTTGCTGGATCTCTTTTTTCTCCGGCATCAAGCGCAAGCGGCGGAGGAGCTCCCGCCTATGGGCGTTGCCGGAGAGGACCATTTGTGCAGTGACTTTGTCGGAGGGGACTACCATGGGAGGTTGTGGGAGGTTATGACATTTGAAGAAAATTTGATCAACTGGTTAGGGCATTTTTGTCATTGAATTATGTTTTTAACAAAAAACATCACGGAAAAAGGTAAAGGGTGACATTTTGTTAAATGGTAGGTTATAAGGGGTGGTTTACTGGAATTTTACATTTAAGGGGTGGTTATGAGAAATATATTTTAAGGGTTGTTTTCTTCAGTTTACCCTAACAGAATTACCAATAACTTTCAGTAGTTAAAATTTTTGAAATGGATGTTTGTAAGATCATGTACATTAAAACACATGAAGATGACAAGGATCACCTTTAAGCTTGCCACAAAAAGCTTTACTTAGCCATCCTAGAGACTAACATGATGATTTCCCTGCCTAATTTTAGCTTCATCACAAGATATAACAAAGCTATATCATATATGCACTCATTTGGAAAATCAAAGTTCCACCTTTCCATTTAAATCAAGGTACTTTAAGTCAGTGGCGATTGGGGAATGGGGAAAGTATCCGGTTTTGGGAGGACACCTGGGTGGAAGAAATCCCGCTTTGTACATTGGTAGTGGAGGATGTTAGTCCCTCTCCGACTCATGTTTGGGTGGCGGATTTCTAGGAGGAAGGAAGAGGTTGGGCGTGGAATCAGTTCGCCAATGTTTTGCATGCGCAAACACCCCTTAAGCTTGTCGCCATGCCGATTTTTGAAGACGAAGACAGGGTGTGCTGGACCAAGAGCATCAATGTAATGGAAAGGGTCCGTACCTTTGTTTGATTGGCAAGCAAAGGGGGACTCCTTTCAATAAGGAGAGAGTCCAAATACACATAGGTAACTCTGATAGCTGCCCGACCTGCAGTATCTCTTGTGAGTCCTTTATTCATATTTTTATGGATTGTGGTACTGTGAAAGGTTTTTGGCTGCAGGTTGAAGGCGCCGAGCGAGTGGAGGATTTCTTCTCCCTCTCGTTCCTTGCGTGGGTTCGAAGAAATATCAAGGAGACGAAGGAGGGACCGAAAGGGGTGCACTGGAATGACTTCTTTGCGATGGTGCTTTGGAAGATCTGAACGAGAAGGAACGAGCTGGTCTTTAGAGGAGGCAGCGTAGCCATGGTCACACCTGACTTTTGCTGCAGCATCACCACTAGCTACAATACAGCTAAAAAGAACTTGATGGGAATCAACAAGGAGAAGGTGAAAGCCATGATTGTTGTGTGCTGGAGCCCGTCGGATCTAAATTGGGTCAAATTGAATACCGATAGGGCGGTGAAGAACTCGGGAATGGCAGCTGCGGGTGGTGCCATTCGGGGCGAGAAGGGAGAATGGATTGTGGGCTTCACCCAGAATATAGGAAGCTCCTTGGTGGTAGAGGCGCAGCTCTGGGGAATCACCAAGGGGCTCGAACTAGTGTGGGAGCATGGCTTCTGAGGTTGACTCGAAAGTGGCTCTTGAGCTTGTGTTGAAGGGGGTCAAACCGACTCATTCGTGTGCTAGTCTGGTATCCGTATGCCATGACTTCCGACGTAGGGACTGGGACATCCAGTTCCGTCTTATTTTCCGAGAGGCAAATCGTCTCGCGGATGGGCTTGCTAGCTTTGCCGTTTCTTTTCCTCTTGGCTACTGAGTTTTTGATAATTTGCCTGCGGACAGACTTGCTAGCTTTGCCTTTTCGTCTCGCGGATGGGCTTGCTAGCTTTGCCGTTTCTTTTCCTCTTGGCTACTGTGTTTTGGATAATTTCCCTGCGGACGGACTTGCTAGCTTTGCCTTTTCCTTTCCTCTTGGCTACTGTGTTTTGGATAATTTGGCCTGTAAACCTTGAATGTTTTGTGAGGGAGGACGCCGTTGGGTTGGTGACACCACGTTGGTGTAACACCTGATGGCCCTCGCTCTTTTGTTTCTTTATTGAAGGCTCCCTTTGTGGAGCTCGGGCCTCTGCCCCGTTTTTCCGACCCCAAAAAAAAAAAAACTCAGTGCTTCATGGAAAACCCACTTTCCCTCACACATTTGGATTCATAATGCAAATACACAACTTCAAATCTCTATACATATACTGTAATCAATTCTAATTCCCACAGGAACCAAACAAATCTGTCAATATGATCAACAATAGAAGCTAAAGAGCTTAATTTGAGTTTCTCTTTTTACACATCAGGAAATTGGTTTCCTCGTCTTAATTATCTGTCATCCAAACACCACAAAAGCAGGAATTGAATTAACTAAAACGGTAAGCACTGCACTCTCACCCCACCTTTTAGAGACTACTGCAGCCGCCCCTGACCACAGAGAACATCGATCTGCTGTAGGCCACTGACATTTTGATGTCTGACCCATACAAAATATATTTGCAACAAAAGACGAGATAAAGAACAGCAAAGATTACAGTTACATTCGACAAATAGACCAGCCCCTCTTAGAATTTAGACATGCTTGGGCAAGGAAAGAGATGCTCTCATCTAAAAGAAGCCGTGTAGCAATATTAACCTTGTGCAACTAAAAGTACAACTCTGGGTAAATATTATATATCTGGCAATTGCCCCATTTAGATAACTTGAGAACAAGTTCACCCCCATGAGATTAAAAAAAAATCCACAAAAAGAAAACAAGGAAATGGGGGGAATCAAGCAGGTCATTAAAGTAGAGACTGGAACTGAAACTCGAAAGATTAGTGCTAGGTATCAGCCTCGGAAAACTTAGATATGATATACTAGGATCCTAATTGCAGTATGTATTTAAAAGGATCTCTGTAACTTTATTGCGGGGGCTAATTCTGAAAGTCAACTGGCACGGCATAGTATTATCAGCAGATTCTGGGCATGCAAGTGTCTCGGGGATGTTCTTTTGACAGTTTACACGGTCTGAAACGAGCTTAGCATCACTGACAATCTCTTCAAATCAAGCGACTCCAAGTTTGGGGACATCGCAGCAGCACCAACAGCCAGCATGATAGCAATGACAAAAGTGGCTTTCAAGCAGCCATGCCCAGCTGATAGTCTCCCCACCAGTAGTTTACAGTACTTGTCAGCATCCTTGAAGGGTGCTTGATGAGATGCGTCTTCCCCAGCTAATGCCTCTTCATTCTATAGGAAAAGAGAATGTAAGAATATTGAGTCATATGTTCCAAAATTTAGCACCCAGATGCTTGATGATGACTCAACCACAAATAACATACTTCACTAGTGGACTGGATGCTAGCAAACCATATTTTATGAATAAATTGCTGGGAAAATACCATTCATTTCACATGCTTTCCAACTAGAAACCCATCTGGCCAGCTCCATATCAAGGAATTGAAAGAAAAAGGAGCCCTACCTTTTGCTGGAAACTTTTGAGAGTTTCCTTGAAGGCCTCCCGAGATGGATGACTAAGATTTAGTTCCTTCCACTGCTCAGACAGCTTCCTCAAAACAGCAACACTTGCTTCTAGATTATCCAGGTAAAGTTTGTCCTGGTAAAATGAAACCCCAGTTTTAACAAGAAATAATACAGAAAAGTAAACAGAAAGCCATAACAAAAGCTATGTATAAATACCAACTAGCAAAAGATTATTATATGCCACATATAGCTTCATACCCACTGCTTGTAGCAATCACTGTTTTGGGCCAAACACCAAATGAAAATCTCCGTTCCTTCCTTTGACAGCTCAGGGATGCCTGTAAAACAAACAGCTAATAAAAATCTGAACATTCAATCTTAATATGCCCCCACCTTCCTGAAGAACAAATTTAGATATGTGAGATGAAGACTAGGATCAGTATAAGAGTACTTTCTCCCGCTGCTTTGATAGCTATGCTGAATATCTGTTGGGAGTGTTGTTTCATCGCTTTACTTCCAAGGACACCGGCAAGTGCAATCTCTTTGAGGGTTGGATAGACAGCCACAAATCTTTCAGTTGCCTAAACAATACAAAAAAAAAAAAATGTGATAAATATGTTCATCAACATAGCATATCTCTTATTAAAAAAAAATGATTAGTCACAGATTACAAACCTTTATTCTAGCAGAAGATGCGGGACAGGTTACTCTTGTTAAAATCTCAAAAGAGTAAGGTGGGATCAATCGTTCACCTCTCCGAACAGCATTACTCATCAAAATGCTGCGTGCTTTTGGGCCAGATAATATTCTGCCACCACAACATCATTTTCAATACCATGTAACAAATAGAGTACATGCAATGGTAGTAGATGTTATAGTGATTTCAAACCTCTCAACCAACTGCAAGATCAAATCCCTTGATTGAGGATTGTTGCCAGATTTGCTGTTCAGGATTGGCAAAAGGTTGTGAGCCCATGCATATAAACCAACGGGTAAATCTCCTTGGGAGGCCTTCGAGGAAAAAGGAAGAAATTAGAGAACAGAATGTTTAGATTTCAATACTGAAACGATAAGCATATTTATGGTTCTACCTAAATCTTAATAATAGTCCTAATGTAATATTGCCAAGCACCAACCTGAGCTATCATCCACACGATCAGTGGAAGCTTATCTTGTCCTTGATATTTTATATTTTCCCTCAACGTGGGTAACACACTAATAAGTGCTTCGGGTTTTCGTCGTAAAACCATTGCCAGAACAACAAATACTGCAACCTGCAAGAATAGAGAATCAGCATGTGAAGAATAAAATAAAAAGAGAAAAGAACAATGTTCTAACAAACTCTAGGCGGATTAGAACTTTTTGGGCTATTTTCTTGTATTATAGGTTCCAACACTTGCTTAATCTATAGTATAGTCTAATAATAAATCACAATTTCATGCATAAAGTGAAAAATCATGGCCCTCGTACCATTCAAGAGCAAGTAAACTCAAAGTCATCTGTACGATTCAAAACTGTGATAAGAGCCCATAGGCAAAAATAAAAATTAAGACCTGGAACTTGAAATTGAAACATGATCCACACAATCAACTCAATCTTATAATCTATATCTATACAAACTCTTAAAACAGAAGAGTTTTCGCCTATATGTCCCATCCAACTTAATCATCTCCTTTTCAATTCAACCAATCGCTTTTTATTTCCTTTTTGCAAATAATTTTCATCTTTGAAATAGCCAATGAGTTTAATTCAAAATATTAAATTAATATATAAATTAATATATGACCTCTATCTATTTGTAAACCTTCATATACTATCACAATATAGTCCATCTTTAATGAGCCTATTATACCCTCCCTTTATGAGGTTGTTCTTATAATGGTATAATATTAATATTATTTTATTTTATTTTTTAAAAATCGAGTCATTGGGTGGGTACTATACTACTCCCTCTATTAATTAAAACTTGTCGTTTACTATTCATGCACGCATTTTTAGAATGATAAAAACTATATAAAATATTAACATTTTTTACATTTGTTTTTATAAATTTATACTTAGTTGTAATAAGTATGAAATTATTTAAAAAAAATGATTAAAAAAGTTAATATTTTCTATAGTTTTGAACACCTAAAAAAGTGTGCGTGAATAGTAAACGTCAAGTTTTAATTAACGGAGGGAGTATTTACTTATAAAGTTGAGAAGAAATGGAAAAGAGCCCCCCACCCCCCTCCCCCCAAACAACAACAACAAACACCAAAATCTAGGTAGCCATCTTTCTAACGGCCTATTTGGAAAGGTCCAATATCTATACCCGTTTGGTATATTAGTATATAGATATCAATTTGATATCCCCGTATATTAATTGTAGGGTTTTGTAATTGTTTAGGTTTGGATATCTCTTTACATTGGGGTATATTGGAGACATTCTTCTTCAATGCCTCTTCTCCCCTTCTTCAACCTATCACCTTTTCTTCTTCTCTTTGCCTCTGACTTGTTCTTCTTCAATGCCTCTTCTCCCCTTCTTCAACCTATCACCTTTTCTTCTTCTCTTTGCCTCTGACTTGCGACCTAGACCTGGGGTGCCATGTGTAGGTCTGACAGGGGTGATTGGCACTCCTAACAGGGGTGTCTCTTCCGGTGGTGGCTGCTTAGGTAGAAAAGGGTCCCATTTTCCATCAAATAATCCAAATCTCCAACCAAAGACAGGAGTTTATGTGAATCACGAAGAGAAGCATGTGACTATGGTTGCTAGAAATCAGAATGAAACAAACAATGCACTTGAAAAAGGGCCTTCAAAGGTTGCAGCTGAGATAGAAGAAGCATTGACTGAAGGTTGCAATGAAGAGCTTCGATTAAGATAACGTTGGAATTTAACCAATGGAAAAGGGAGATCAAAAAGGAAGATAGAGAAATTAGAGTTGATGAATCAGTGCTGGATAAAACAGGACGGAGCAACGAGATTGCTTATGGGTTGAACAAGGAGGAATTTCCATTTCTGCAAGAAATTAAGCGAAGGATGATTTATTTTTTAATATATCATATTAAACTAATACTTAGCATCATACACCCTTCCAGACAAGGGATATATGACATCATAAATGAATCTCATATCCATATCCAAAACCCATATCTTATATCCATATCTCATATCTAAAAGCAATATATCCTTTCTAAAGGGGCCCTAAAGGTTGTTCAAATGCATACTACAAAGTACAACTACTATAGAATGAGAGAAGATATTGGCATCCCGGAAATATTCCATGTAATCGTGATCTATGACTACCCAATCTCATGACAGGAGTAGTAAGCAAAAAATGAAAAAGTATGACGTCTCTGGAACAATAAGTATAAATAGCCTAATGGTAAAGAAAAAACAAGAGCAATACCACACATGTTCAAAGCATGGAAAAAAACAGACAGTATAAGTACAAATTTCACAGTGAAATAGACATACAATAACCTTCCTACATTTTTGCTGAACAACATCAAGTGTTAATGAGTAATACCCACATTAGCAAGATAGAGTTCTGATACATTAAAGAGTTGTCTAATACAACTTGCACTGCAAAGCAAGCCTAATAACTTCTAAAATGGTAGCCCACGTAGGTCCACAGATAAAAAAAAAATTAACTAGTTGTATGAACATGGTCCTCTCCTCGCTACCCCGGAAGAACAAGGCACCTTCTTTTATATCAATTACACGTGAATCAAACTGAACATAGGTAAAGAAAGTGCAATACAACCTTGCAACTCCTTCCCAACTAGCCACACTAATGTTGTGAGCACTTAAGTCTACCCAATAATTTTTTACTATGTACAAGTTACACCAAAGAGACGTTACGCCTTAAAATGAAAAAAGGACTAAATTAATGAAAAGGGGAGAAAGGATAGAATAAAGCACAATTAGCTTCAAATTACCTGAGATCTTGATGATGGTTGTTGAGCTCCCTTTTTAGAGCCCTTAACATTGGGGAGTTGACTTGCCAAATCAGCAAGGATACTGTCTAGCAACCCCAAAACAAAGGAGCTTAGGGCCTCAAGCGAGCGCTGGTTGATCCAATCTGCTGATGTTTTATAAACAGCATCCGCGACATTGGAAAGAGGGATCTATATCAAGGTTGAATAATAAATCACTAATGTTACCATCACAATAAGTAGCATCTTGCACATGGCTAGCAATTCCAAGAATGCCAAACTCAAATAAGCTCATAAATTCAATTCTTTTGTACAACTGTAAATCAAATGGATTGGAATACTTTCCAGGATTAAAAAAAAAAAAAGATGATACGACATCTAGACATAGGATTGTTTTGCTTCACTGATTCAAGCAGTTTAAATAGAAAAACTTTCACCAGATTTGCACCTGTACAGTGTCACTTTAGACGTCAACAAGTTTAGGAGACTGTAGTTGACAGCATTGGACACAAGTCATAGAGTGGGATACAGGGGATTGGCTGAGAAGGAAATCACCAGCAGACTGGCCTTTAATAGACACCACTATTGATGATCGAAGTGTGGCAAGTTAGGACTAAGAAGACACTGTACAATTGAATGAGGATATGGAGTGGGATTCGGGAGGGGGTAACGATTACATGGTGGCATGAAACGCATAGAACTGCAAAAAGTGGGCTTATGAAACCAATTTGATTCTGCCAACTAACATTGTAAAAAACACAACCAAAAAACATGCAGCAATGCCAGCAAACCCTCATCCCAAAAAAATTCATATCTGTCTGCAAAGTCACTTTTTCATTTGCCACACTCTGCAGAGATTCATGCACGGATCCAGTGACATTGAAGCCAGCATCGGATAGATTGACGTAGCAAAAGACTACAACTTTTGGGAAGAAAGGTTAATAGTGTGGATGAATGAATGTTTAAAGCAGCGACAGAAGTTAACGACACGACAGCACAGACCATTAAACTTTTGGAACAAATATCCTGATCGAAAAAAGCAAAAGATCCCCATAAAAAACATGTTATCCTGATCAATAATACTGCTGCATGCAACAATCAAACTCAATTTCAAAGCAAAAAATCACCTCGGTGAGCTTTGCGAGAGTAGATTCCCTGAAGATCTTCACCCAAGGGAACTGAGCGGCGCCAACACCAGAAAATGCCCGACCAAAAAAATCCGCAAATCGCATCAATTGAATGTTCTCCTGAGATCCGTAGGAGGCCTAGAAAACACAAAGATCCAAAATGCCGATACAAGTCAGAAACCTAAAACAAAATTCCAAACTATAACCAGCAAAATCAAACAGAAATTTTCAAAATTGAACTGAAAATCAGGCCTCTCACCGTCACATCGGCGATGAAAGCGTCAAGATCAGCAGGAACGATCTTAGCAGCGGCCTCAGCAACAGTCACCTTAGGCTTCTTCTCCTTCTTCTTCTTCTCTTTCTTCTTGTTCTCCTCAACAACACCGTTCTCCTTCCCCACCTCCGCCTCACTGTCGTCATCGTCATCAGAATAATAGCCGCGCCGATCCTTCGATCTGGCCTTCGGAGCAGTTAGATCCGCCGACTCGACGGCCCTCTGAGCTTCAACGACGCGGCGGCGGCGATCAGTCGCATGCTCCTCGATCGCGCGGAAGACGTTAGCATCGCCAGCGGGGGCGTTGGCCCCGGGGAGGGATCCATTCTGATGGGGCTTGTTGCTGTTCTGCTGGGGCTGGTTCTTGCGGCGCTTGGCGTAGGTGACCTTTTGCCAGCCATGCGAGGAGTCGCTGTTGGCGGAGGCCTCGACGATGTGATCGTAGTGGTCTTCCATTGTTGGTTGATGGCTTGGTTGAAAGAGATGTGCAGAGTTGGAGGAGGAGAGAGAGAGAGAGAGATGGGGATGGGAAATGGAAATTGGGGAGCAGTGCAGAATTTGTAGGGGTGTTGACCAGAGGCGAGGCGATAGAGTTTGACCACTAAAATGGTTCGTGGTGACTTCGTGCACGCAAATAAGGTCCGGGCTGGCTTACGGGGAGGATGCGGAAGCGGTGTGGTGTTCTACTACCTCCCATCATTTTGTTTTGAGCGGAGTCTATTTATCAAAATGTCTATTAATATAATTTCTGACTAAATTCAACCTCGGGAAAATTTTTACGAAATAGGGATCTATTTTATTATTATTATTATTATTACAAGACATACCATCCCCGGACGAGAGCTTGAAACTCTAAATCGGAACTCCATGTAGAAAATTCAGAACGCAAACGTGTCACGTGATATGTTGCCTCGTTGGATTCCCTGAAAATGTGGGAGACACAAGCTACCTCAAAAGACCGAAGATGTATGAGAGAATTTATTATTAGCATTTCGATCTCCCATGGGCTTTTCCAAATGCCTTTGATAGCGTTGATAACCATTAGACAATCGCCTTCCACTTCAATTCTTCTTATTCCCCTCTTACGGACTTCCACCAAGCCAAGTTGTTCTAACTACCTCGACTTGTAATGATTATACCTTCCCACATCTTTTGGCATCACAAGCAATAATCTCGAATCACAAAACATGCAGACGCAAAACCGGAAGAGGTCTTAGTTCTCCATCAAAATTGAGTTTCAAAAACTCATTATTGGGTTTCCTCCGCTGTATAATGTTTCTTTGGCGTGGGTTATTAGTGGATTTGCTTGGTCTGATTATTATATCCTCGTCGTCTAAGTCATCCTGGTGGGCCTTTTTCAAGTTTTCCATGTGTTGTTTGATCATTACTATCAACTCATCTATTCTTCTTATACTTTGGTTTTCAAATAGAATCTTGTTTCTCTTTGTCCAGATGCTTCACAAAGTGAAAGTCAGGGTGGCAATCTTTTCGGGTTTTAGTTGTTGGAATAGTTATGTAGTAACGGTCTTTATACTTTTTATTTTATTTTATTTTATTTTACGTGTAAATATATTAAAACAAAAATTGAGTAAAAAGATCCAGAAGGGGGGAGGAGAGGGTCACCCCTAATTAAATCTAAAAGGAACTTAACTAGGGGATCACCATGCAATAGGTCCTATTCAAAGGATGTCACCCCCAAGTACAGACAAAGTCTAGAGGTCGATGCACAAACGCACCCGACGAAAGTCCATAAACATCCACCCTAAAGATATGCATACAAGCACTCGTGGAGACTAACCAAAAGCAAAGTCCAAACGTGGCTACATCAAAAGCTAATGCCTATAGCCCTAGATAAAAATCAGTTACGGCCATACAAACCAATAGGCCGCGAGTGCTACAAGGGCCACCTAGGACCAAGCCGCGATGAGGAGTGAGTGACCCAACCTAGGACCATGTAGCAACTTCAAGCGGAGACCGTCGTTGTGGTGAGCACTGGATGCTGCATTAGCGAGCTTCAAGTCGTGGTGGGCAGCAACACAACAAGGGGGCGTGTAGTTGATCTGGGCTTGAAAACATAGGGAGACTCTTGGGCAATTAAGGAGCTTAAAGAAGAGAGGAACTGATGAGACCCTCGGACCGGATCGACCAAGGCTCGAGCTTTCGAACACTCTTTTTTGTAGGGCTAAATTTTGTGATTTTTGAGAACTGAAAAAAAGGGATATGTGAAGCAAGATTCGCAGGCCTCTCACCCTTGAATCCCCTACACTCGATCTCAATCCTCTCGGAATCGCACTACGAGGATCTCGACCCTTTGACACCTTCGCCTATCACTAGGGTGTCACCCTTGGCCTCTCACCAAAGGGTTCGCTCTTAGCCTCTCACCAAGAACTCGATCCTTAACCCGGAATCATATGAAGCTATTTAGTGGCTTAACATTTAACTCAATTAAACTTGACTTGATTTAAAAGGAAAGTTTTACAAGCAATATATAGGATGAAAATATAGCCCCCCCAAGCATCTATAATCGATGTGGGATTTATTTGATAGAAATAAAAGTAAAGAAAAGACGTCTATATTGGAGTTGCTGGAAAGAACATCCAATTCTAGCATCTTCAAGACTGATTTAGGAGAAGTTTCCTTCATGCGAGTTGTAGGATCGAGTGCTCATTGGCTTCAATCAGAATTTTATGCAGCCCGAAAGAGCCAAAATACGACGGTGTTCCCATGCTGTTTTTTCAAACGAGGGTTGTTATTCGGCCCCGGAAACATAGTTTTGTAAGATAAAGGATTCGAGCTCATTGACGACTAGGATCACATCAGGAACCAATAGTCTTAGCAAGGAAATGCATCCACAAACAAGCCCCGACAGGGAGCCCCGATGGAGCCAAGTTGAAGTCAAGTACACACCTCCCCCCCCCCCCCCCCCGGTCATGAGCGAGAGCCATGAAGCTGACCAGAAGGAGAGACAATAGTCATTCCCAGAGGCGAGCCTCTAGTGTATGCCACTCGACTCACAACCCAGGGAATTGATGTTATGTGGGCTCGAGCCCGGAACCCTTAGAGCTTACACCCAAACCAAGAGTGGGTGCTAAGTGTGGGGAAGAGCCTGAATTAGGGGAACCGACGAGCAAAAGAAAGTTCTTTGACTCTCAAAACAACTCTAGGAGCAAAGAGAAGTGAGCTGGGGGTGGGGATCTAAGGATTGAACCACGTCGACTCCCAAAACCGCTCGAGAGGGAGGAATGTGAGGAGGCGGCGGGGCTAGAAAAGTCCAAAGAGGTTGAGGTGGCAATGTGAGTCAACACACAAGAAGGAAGAGGTTGGCCGAATATGGAAGCCTAAAGGAGAGATGAAGCATGTGAGCTTTGGTGGGGACCCGGGCAGTCTTTAAGATGTGGACATAAAGGAGACTGACACAGGAACCCCTTGACCAGAGAATGGCGTGGAAAGGAGGAGAAGTGGGGTTGCAGGAGGAGCTTGGAAAGACACCAGAGCTAGGTGGCGGAGGGAACCACCACCGATTCCCGAACCAAAGAACTCTCAAAACCACAGATCAGACCACAGATCAAGGCCCAACCAAGGAGAACCGGCAAGAAGGATGGAGACTTGAATGAACTAAAACTCACAAACACCAAACACGATATGTGGATTTAATAAGAGAAAAAGGTGGGGGCAGGAGTAGGAGGGGAGAACGACGGGGACAGGGAGTCGACTCTCAAACTGGGTAGGTGTCTGAAGAGAACCATAAAGATCTTAGCACATAAGGGAGATCAGAAGCAGACCACAAAGGTGGGCAAAGAGAGTGGAGAAAACGCAGATTAAAGATGAAGAGGGGAGGGAGAGAAGCAAGAGGGGAGAACGACTGAGACAAGGGAGTCGACTCTCGAATTGGGTAGTAGCCCAGAGAAAACGAAGAAGAACTTAGAACCTTAAGGAGATTAGAGGAAGACCAGAAAGGGAGCAAAGAAAGAGAAGATAATACAAGAAGGATCCATACCGAAAAGCCTTACACGAGATGACGAGAGCGAGCACTTTTTTAGAAATTGCATATTTGGCTCGAACGGGTGCATATCGGAGATATGGAGGGGTGGGGTTCGCTCACACAAACCGAGAGGTGCTCGAAAAGGTGCTCACGAACCTCCTTGAGCGCTGGACCTAACTTGGCATCAACAACTCGGGCGACAATACTTCCAGATTTGGATCAAGGAGGTCAGATCTTAAGGGAGATGTCGAGGTCACAGTTGGAAATATCCAAACACTTTGAAAGGAGGAAGAAACGAGGAGGGAGAGTTAAGGAAACTCCATAGAAATCAGTCTTTATGCTTTTATCGCACTTGTCAATGTTTCTAATTAGTTTCTCTATGTTTTTATCCATTATTCCTATGATTCTAAATGTTATTGGGCATTCTATCATTAGTTGCATTACGTCTTCCTCTATGATGTTACATAGTGTACATTCCATAGGTGTGTGTATTCCTTTATTCTGAGTATGGTTTTTGTCAGTAATTCGTCCAGAACGAATTTCCATAAGAAATTTTTCAGCTTGGGTAGACATTCGATTTTCCATATCCAGTTGAGCAGATCTATTTCATTTCCATTAGTGTTTGTGATATACTCCATCGCGCTTGATGTTGTAAACTACCCATTTAAGTTTGGTTTCCAATATAGTCTATCATCAATTTCTAGTGTAAGAAGGGGCACTCTTTATTTTCTCTACAATACATGTAGGTGGTATTTCTTGTAGCCTTTCCACATTCCATATCTTGTTTGGTTGTATGTAGTTCTCTACTTTTTCTTTTTCATTAATTTGGCTCAATAGCCCGTGATCCATAATGTTTCTATCATCATTCAACCATTTGTCCTTCCAAAACCTTATTGTTTTTCCGTTTTCTATTTGCTAGAAAAAGTCTTTAACAGAATTCTTCATTGCCACGATGTCTTTTTCTTGTAATCCCATATTTCGTCACCTTTCATGTACTTTTCTCTAAATATCATGGACCATTGGTTGTGAGGTTCTGCTAAAAAATTTCATAAGAGCTTTATTTGGAGTACTTTGTTCATATCATTTGTCTTGTGAAGTCCCAACCCCCCTACCTTTTTTGGTTTGAATATTCTGTCCCATCCTATCAACGGTTTATATTTATGATCCTTATTCCAGATGAAGCATCTGTCTAGTTTGTCTAGTTCATTGTGTACATTTGCCGGGAGCATAAATTTTTGCATGACATGGTTTGGTTTGACATTAGATTTGCTTTTATAATTATAGTTCTTCCATGATGGGATAGTGTGTTCGCTTTCCATTTTGTTAGTTGCGCTTTTGTTTTTCCTATTACATCTTCAAATGTATCTTTGTTAACTCTTCCATTTATAATAGGGCATCCAAGGTCTTTTTCCAAAGCCACATGGTTCATGATGTGTAAGGTACATTGAATCTTTTGGTTTTGGTTATTTGTCCTGAGATTTGACAATATTCGTCGATTTTTTTTTCACTTTTGCGCATGACTCATGTGATGCTTTTGCAAAAATCATAATATCATCTATGAAAGAGAGGAAAGGGATTCATGTTCCATTTGGGGTCATTTTAAAGTTGATTGGGTTTGTTGTTTCATTACATGGGTTCATCATTGACTAGTACGAGAAAGAGACTATTTGAATGCACTCATTGATCCATCCCATGAATTTTTGAAAAAAAATATTCCATGATCGCAAATAGAAAGCTTCAATCACAAATTGGGATAGAAGATGAAATCGTATATGAAAATCATACCTTTGATGCATATCCCTACATGGCCACCGTCGGGCTCACCCCGACCCCAGAAGTAGGGCGACTACTCGCTTCTCATCATAACAAACATTAATATAAAGGAAATAACTAATTGCATTAAATCAAACGAAAGCTTACAACCTATCGAAGCAAAATTGCTCTCGCTCCTATAACTCCAATCTGCCTCAAGCTCTCTCTCCTACTCTCTATATTGTTTGTGTGTTGTGAAATTGATGAAAATCGGCCCCCTAGGGCTTTATTTATAGGCTTCAATCCTTGTTATCCAAGGAAAGAACAATTCTATCTTTATCTATATCTATCTATCTATTTCCTAAGATAACACATTGATAAATAAATAAATGGAAATAATTAGAATTCCCCCTAGGTAAATTAGGGAATTACTAAAGATGATAAACTATATTCCAAGTGGATAGAATATCCTTCCTTCCCATGCAAGTAATCCAACTCGGATTTCGGACTCGGACGGGCTCAAAATCGGCTTCTGGGGTATACTCGATATCGACCAAGTTAGGTCGATATCGACCTATCTTCTTAGCTTCAATCGATCTCGGCCTCTGGAATGGATTTCGACCTGTGCTTGACTCGATATCGACCAATGGTGGTCGATATCAACCTTTGCAGTGTTGGTCCTAGTGTTCTAGTCGATTTCCGGTATTTCTACTCAACGTGCTCCACACGATATCGACCAAGTTAGGTCGATATCGACCTCTTTGATAGTTCTTTGCATTCTGCATCCGTCTTGGAATGCACTTTCCCGAGTCCTTGTTCGTCTGATTGACGCATATGAATATGCGTTGGAAAGGTCTTTTCGAGGGATACAATTCTTATGAAGACATCAGAACTTGATTCAGAATTATGAATGGTGAAAAGTGGTGTTTTCTCTAGCTGCATCATCCTGTGCTCTTCCTTACACTACTAGAATTCTGTTCATAGACATCGGGTATAAACCGATGTTAATAAAAAAAATCCGACGTTTTAGTGGGAGGCGTTAAAAATCCAAACTTTACCACATCAGTTTATAAACGATGTCTATAATGATTTATAACATCGTTTCTCTTTGTAATATCGACTTAAATGTATGTATATAAATACATTTTCATTGATTTACCTAATGTTAACACATTATTATTTTGCATTTCTAGCTATCTAAAGATATGTAGAGCAATAAAAAGACTCACATTAACATCGATATTTTTTTCCAAAAACAATGTTGTAATATTTTATTTACATCAGTTATAGATGATTCATTTCATGTTTATTAACTTTCCCTTTGTATTTTGCCTTGTTATTTCGTTTAAAAAATAGTATTCGACATTCAATATTTATAAAGACAATGTTATATGTATATATTTAAATCATTATATTTGAAAGAAATGATGTCTAAAAAGATTATAACATCATTTTCTTTATGAATAACAATGTATAATTTCGTAAAAGACTTCAATGTTATTAGTCGTTTTGTTGTGTTTCAATACATTTTAAAATCGCTTTTTATTCTATTAAATGATGTCTCATTTCGTGTTTGTATCCATTAATAGGCTACTTCTCAAATAATCAAAATCGGATCAAATACCTGATGAAATACCAAAAATAGATTCAAATCCAATTCTTATTACATCAATGTCATCCCTAAAAATATTGTATCCCAACAACACACTCAAACAAAATCAATTTCTCAATTGATCATACATTATTTCATCAAGTTTCCTCATGTACGTATCTCTCACTATTAACCACCTCAAACAAAATCAGCTAGTGAGAACAATAAGAACATTGCATGGTAGTCCCACTCAGCAGCAATGGGACCCATGAACTCAGCAGCAAGCAACTCAGCAGATGTCATTTCATGACCAATCACCCTGTGAAGCTAATTACACTACTAGAAATTTGTTATTTAACATCGGTTAATAGCCGATGTCTTTAAAAAAAAATCGATGTCTATGTGGGGGATGTAAAAAGTCAAAAGTTTTTCACATCGGCCAGAACCCGATGTCTTTGTATGTTGTAACATCGTTTATATTTTTAAATCCGATGTCTTTGTTATCCTATAACATCGATTATAAAATATAACCGATGTTATAATGTACAAAGACATCGGCTATTACCCGATGTTAAACAGTTTTGACTTTTTACATCCCCCACATAGACATCGATTTTTTTTTTGAAAGACATCGGCTATTACCCGATGTGAAATGACATATTTGCGTTTTTTTTAATTATTATCGTAGCCCATGCGGGATTTGAACCCGCATCTTTGCGTTTGAATGCAATGCTCTACCATTTGAGCTAATAGGCTTTAAATTAGATAGAAAGTTCTTACATAATATAGCAAAAAGAGCATGTAAAACCAAGTTCCAAATACATGATCATATATGAACCTATATATAACTATAAACCTGTAGAGGATGCAATGGAGCATGCCCAACACCATTAGGCAAAGTGAATCAACAAAATAAAAACATCTCGAATAAACAAAACCGGCATACCTCCGGCCTTGATCATTGAAGTCTCTCTCCTTGGCAATTAGAGCATTAATGAGGTTAATTGCTTCTTCTTCCTTTGATCCAGCACTTGTTACCTGATACAAAATTATAAACTCCAAAGTAGTGAAAAAACTAATTCTAGAATACGATAAGGCCAGCCGATGCTTCAAGTTCATGTTAAAATAGTTCACACAAATGGCAGATAAGCTTGTCATATATTCTGTTTTTTCCTGAAGTGATGCTTTATTGCAGACTTTACCTCACTTTTCCTCCTCTCAGTAATATGAACAAGACTGAAGAGCATGACAGGAAAAAAAACTCACTAGTGGAATCAGAAGTGTTCTGAAAAGGGATGCCAAGATCTAATTCAATATTCAATCTCCCTGAGGAAGTACATCAATTTTGTCCAATAACACAAATGTGGAGAATAAACTAACTAGATGCAGGGAGAAATGCTTAACATGGCAATCTAGTGAGATCAACAATATTGAACGTTGAAAAAGGATAACATCTTAGAATGTGATAAATTACTCAAATGAATCCACTAATATTTTAAATTCAGTCACAACTTTAACCACATTTCACCCATGATCATAGAACAGAATAGCTGAAGTCAGTAACTTAGCATTGTCCAAACGACAATCCATTAACCATTGCATAAACTCAGTTTCAAAGAATGTGCAAGAAAATGCAGTTTTTTTTCTCATATAATCATATGATCAACTAAAAAAGAGAACACTGACAGGAATGCATCAGGCATGAAACTTACCACACAAGGGATCTAGGCATTGTCATTTTAATCCGCTATGGCATCAGAAAGGTCAAGCGCATCACCTGCACATGGTTTGATGCTCATGCTAAGATGAAACTGGGCACCAAAAATCCTATGAAAATCATTTAGGGAATTTAGTTTAGGGTTTCAACAAGTAAACATACACATAACAAAAAAAAATGATGGAAGAGGAAAAGCATAAACCTTGTAATTAATATCTGCTTGCAAATTAATCCCAAAATAGATCAGGTGATCTGTTATGCTGCACCCCATAACCGACTTGCAAATGACACCATTGGAAATATGAATCCCACATCTAGCGGGTGCTGAAAAATTAGGCCTGAAAGTTGTGCTTTTTCCAATAAACGTCCAAGACATGAGCATTAATGGAAACTAAGTCAAAAAAACTCTAGATGAATCCTTCACCTGCTGCATGATGAATCTTCACCAGACCCATCACAAACCTCCTCAACAACGTAAATCAAACTTCCAAAGTCAATATCATACAGCCACACCTAAGATTTTGAAAACAAAGCACGAGTGACTGAGAGTAATAAATAAATAAATTATTGCTAGAGCAATATGAATGCCAAACAGGAGGATCAGACCCAAAACTTGGCATGGACTCAAAATTTGAAACCGAAAGCAGTTCATCTGTTTAACAAAGGAATAAAGCAGCCAAACTAACAGCAAAGTGAAGGCATTGATTGGCAGAAAAGCATGATATAAAAATTTGCTCAACGGATGAACATCTTCATTAAAAATTTGCTCAGCAGTTCATCTGTCTACTTTCCTAGTTCTGCAGCGTAGAGAGAGGGAAAAAAGGATGAACATCTTCATTCAAAATCTGCTCAACGAAGTCTTTATTTAACAACTACCATTTGCTTAGGAGAAATAGTGAGCCAACTCATGAGATAAAAATTAGTAATGTGGAAGAAAACAGATGGTATCATCAACAAACATTAACAAGGATGAAGGATGTATGTGCATAAACGAGAGGTAATGAATATCTCTCATCAACAATCATAAAATAACCAATGATATCATCAACAAAAATAAACAAGGCTTAGGAGAACAGCGAACTGACTCCTGGTATAAAAATCAGTACTCACACTTTATTGCAAACTATATGAACTTTGAGGTACTCATGTTCATGTAATCCTAAAAAAGTCAGCAGTAATAGTTACAAACAACCATTCATTACACACGAGTCAACCCATCAAACACCAAAACTTCAACATGGTGGCGAATTCAGAGCAAGGTAAACAATTAAATATTGTAAGCTACTGTGATTAATAAAGTAAGGTAAAGGGACAGTACCTGGAAAGGGAGTCCTGAAGAAACTGACCATCCAAGCTCACACGATCTATGAGCTCACTGAACAAAGGGGCTAATCCACACGCTCCTGACTGAAGTATCAGTTGAACTTAAATCTCGTTCCAAACGTCCTGCAATGAGCTACATAGTTGCAGAGAGTTTCAACTTATATGAGATCGCAAACTAATTAAGAAAGGAAGAAGAAAGAACACATAACTAATTAAATTAAGCACTCTTTTACATTTTCTTTTTGATGGGTACAGGACATGACAATTCAAATGACTGAAATTTCTGGATGTTTGAGGAACCCTAAAGGACAAAATGCTCATAATTTACTATCTCAGATGAGAAAAGGTTCTCCCTGTTTTATCTACAACATCCTTTGTTTGCCTTTGCATGTAAAAAGATTAAAACCAACAACAAAAGGCTCAGGTGCAAATGAGTATAGTGGATGTCAAAGTAACACCTATGCAAGTGTTTTAACATGAAGCATACAGAAAGTGATGCACAAGCTCCACCCTCGAGAAGCTGCTCAACACGACGCAGGACAATACTCAATGCTTCAGGTGTCGGCAGTCCAGCTGCATTAGATGGCAACTCTATGGGTGACCGATCGGGCATGTTATGTGATGATTGATCTTGTGGATCGCCTGACAGATTGAAAAATATTATCAGGCAACAGATCTCAATTAACAGCTAGAGAGCAGTTTTTGAGATTACCAATTTGTGATAACACTGCCTCCATTCTTGTTTCCACCTATGGATCCAATGTCTCCACTTTCTGACTTGTTTTTTTAGTGGTTTTAACTTTTAAGATATCTCCTGAACAAATCATGGAAAACAAGTGTAAAATTGAGGGAAAATATTACAAAGGCAGCAGAGTTTTTCATTCAGAACGGAGGTTATTCGGGGTAAGAAACCTACCAAGTTTCTTAAACTGATTAGCATAATGGACTGTACATATTTTCTCAAATATTAATATAAGAAAAATCAATTTAAAGCATAGGAGACCTACAAAATTTCATGCCTATAACAGGAATTAAGATACAATCTCTATTATTTCAACTATTTAATAGTTATATAATGAACTGGAGTACCCAAAAACAGATTATGTTATGTGACCAGAAACAACAAATCAAGCGGAAAAAGGAAACGGATTACAGATAGAAACTAGACACCCTTAATAGGCTCGCATTGCTTCGTCAATTCTCCCTAAAAATACAAGTGAAATAGGTACGAAATCAGACATTCGCCAATCAATAAAAACAATCAGTCAACAATGAAACGGAACAGATACAAAGCCACAAATTCCGATTGCATCAGCAGGGGAAAAAAGATAAAGCAGAATAGAAAAACTACAAACTAAATTGAACAACCGAAGAATGATTCAATACCTCAAGTCGGGTCGGACTTCAGGATTTTTAGAGCGCATATTTGGAATCGAAATCATAGGGTGATAAAGGAAGAAGTCGGAATGGTGCTTTGAATTTCACGGCGAAGGGAGGCAAGCCAGAAGAGGAGGACGGCGACGAGTGAATGTGACAGAGCGAAGAGTAGCAGCGAAGAGCTAAAAAGAAAGGTAAACCCTAAATCTGGTGTGTATGGGTTTAGATCTGAGAAGGAAGAACGGATCTAGGCGGATTTGCGAAGAGAGGTGGTGGGAGGAGGAGGTGGAGGGTGCCGCCGGCGAGAAGAAGTCGATTTGCGAAGAGAGGTGGTGGGAGGAGGAGGTGGAGCAAGGGGTCGACTTTGGAGCTGAATGAAAGTCTGAAATGAAGAATGAAGAAAGAAGAAACCTTCTAAAAAGGTACAAAGATTTGTTTGAGCAGGTGTTAAAATGAATTCAAGTTTACTTCGGCGCCTTCTAAATTTTTTTTAAAATACATTTTTAACATCAGTCAAATAAATAGGATGATATCTATGTTTTTATTTACATCGCAAATTTTAAAACTGATGTTAAAAAATTATTTAATATGGCAGGTTTTTCTGACTGATGTTAATGAGCCGATGTTAAATAGCAGAATTCTAGTAGTGTTAGCTTCTCCATATCTTCATGACTTTCCTTTAAGCTCCAAAGTGCGTTCAATTTTTGCGAAATTAAACAGAAACTTGTATAAATCAAACCCAAAAATATGAAATACATGCAGAAATCGATATAAAAGTAAATGTAAAACATGAAAAGTTCAGTGCACATCAATTATATGTCCTCAGCGCTGTATTTAGAGCCCGCGAGCGAACTCTTGGCCTTCTTTGTGGTATAGTTTCAAGTACCCGATCCACTGCTTGATTTTGTGTTGTTATGACGGGGTCCATTCATATGGCGGAGAGTGAGTGTTTGAACCTTGACTTCACCAGATTCATACTTTTGGGATTTCTTCCTACTTATACTCTGTTTTGACCCGGCTCTGCCGACCACTCTGGTTTTATCATTTTCAGAACTTAGGTCCTTTGCATGATAAAAGGTTTTCCGCGGTGTAGATTTAGGACATGTACATCGGTTTACCCCGGGGTCTCCAACAGACCTTCCAGATTTGGGTGGGAAATCCCACTTTAAACTATGCATCTTTGGTTTCAAACCTTCAACATGTACTCAGGGCGCAAGATCCCAACGAGGGGTTTTATCCCTCAAAACGTAACTCAGGAATCATAATCCCGGGCCATTACAATGGTTTTGCAATCCGAGTACAATAGGTCGGAGTGATTTTAAAAATCGCCCAATGATTTCAAATGGTTTTGGAAAATGTTTTAAAAAGGGCAAAATGAATTTAATTGGACTTAATACCTAAATGAATAAAGGGGAAACAATCTCGTGGGTAGAGACCAAAGCGATAGACCTCCCTTATGGATGTAGAACTCGGGGAACGGTAGGCAAAATACTAGCTTTTATTTACAGATGGGCGTAGAAGACTCTAAGGAACACCACGAAGGTTGGAGTGTCAAGTTAGGAGGTCGTGAGGCTCTTGCCCCTCCGGTCAGCCGTCCCTCGAAGGACGGGATAGATCGTCTCTATGCTTACTTTATATATATATATATATATATATATATATATATATATATGCAATTTGGCCCAAGGACGATCCTCCTCGAAGAGGATCATATTAATCGTTGAGTGCTTTTGTGCTGAGAGTTTAAATTAACCGTTCATGTAGCCATCATGGTCGATACTAGACGCGGTTCAGTTGGGTGTGGGGGTAGGGCACGTCGTGGCCGGGGACGCCCCTGCCGGATTGCTGTTGAGAGCGTCGAGAAGCGCGTCGCTAACGATCACGTTGAAGAGCGAGCTTCGCCTCTGCTGGCCGACGACCAGATTCTGATTTTCACAGAGAGACAATACTTCACGACATTCTGAGTGAGTTACGAGGAGGAGCCCGATCTACAACGACAACAACCGAGGTTCCTGTTAAGCCAGCTGAGCCCGTAGCCGATGCGCGGCCTGAAAAGCGCATCACCTGGGTCAAGACGCTAGCTCTGTGCGGTCCTCCGATTTTTACTAGAGAGGTTGGAGAGGATATTGAGAGATGGTTTTGTGAGATAGATGGGTTGTTCGACCACATTGCTATACCCGCTTCAGAAAGACAGAGACTTGTCCCTAGCCTTCTGCAGATAGATGCTTTTGACTGCTGGTCTGTATATAACATAGGCCAGGCTGAGTGAACCTACGAGGATTTTAGGTGCCTGATGCTGAGAGAGTACTACCCTCCTGAGATTCAGACAGCCCGAGAGGTATCATTTCTGAGAGGCTACTACGACTGATCAACTACTGTCTATGCTATAATCTGCTAGTTCAAGAAGGAGCTGGTCTACTGTGCTCACTTGTGCCCTTCTGATTAGAGTCGGATCTGCATCTTATCGATGAGACTGCCACCTTCCGTACTTCTGCATGCCTCCAGCTTGGGAGTTGTCAGCTTTGATCGATTCCTGGAGGTCATCCTTTTGTACGACCATCATCGGATCTTGTCCGAGACTGCATACACCACTTCTCGCCCTGAGGCGAAGAGAGCGAGACCAGTGAATGTTCATGGAGATGACAGATTCAGGAGAGAAGGCTATGGAGGAGGATTTAGAGGAGGATATCACGGAGTTGTACCGAGGGCACCCCAACCATCCACTCCAGCTGTTTATGGAGGAGATGCATGAGTGAGGAGTGTCACTTGCCATGGATGTATTGAGAGAGGTCATTACATCGCTTCCTGCCCAGATCGTTCGATTGTCTGCTTCACTTGCGGCACCATGGGACACAGAGTTGCCCGTTATCCCCAGGACGGTAGAGCCCCGCCGACTGCATAGGCACCGAGACTTCCTACGGCTCCTCAGCCGCCACTTCTGATTTATCCCTAGGGTCAGGGGCGAGGAGATGCTTCTGGTAGAGGTCGAGGTGGAGGTAAATGAGGTAGAGGTTATGGTCGTGGAGGCATAGGGTCGTCAGGGCCAGATCAGGGTAGAGGTTCATCATCTGCAGGACCATATGGGTTCGGGTATGATCGTGGACAGAGTTCCGGAGGCCAAGGACCAGCATTATCACCACCGCCCCGCGTATTCCAAATGAGAGCTGTTGACCGTACTGCCCCTACTTCCGCAGGTACTATGCACTGAGTACTTTTCTATATTATTTGACATTGGTGCTACTCACTGCTTCATAGTAGAGGCGTGCATTGCTAGGCTGAGCCTGAGTTGCACAAGTGGTTCACCCCTTATTATTTGTCTAGCGGACGGGGCAAAGGTTAGGATTAGTTGAGAGATTTTAGGGTGCCCTATCTGTATAGGTGAGCGTGAGTGGCCAACCGACCTTATTGTCAGGCCGTTGAGGTTGGATGATCTCATTCTGGGTATGGATTTCATGGACCACTATGAAGCGATTATCAACCTGAGGACGAGGACGGTGTCTATCTTGGCAGATGACGGGATTGAGCACCATGGGGGAGCGACCCCAAGGGGAGCGGGGCACTCATTAGCGCAGTAAGAGCCGCCAGACTTCTAGATCAGGGATGTGTCAGATATTGATGTTACGCTTTAGAGGTGGATCGCATACACCCCAGCTTGTCAGATGTTCCTGTTTTCAGATACTTCACAGATGTGTTTCCAGAGGAGCTACCGGGACTTCCCCCGCCGAGAGAGGTCGACTTTGCGATCAAGCTAGAGCCAGACACTAGGCCCATTTCACGTGTCCCTTACCGCATGACACCGACGGAGATGGCAGAGCTGAAGGCTTAGTTGGAGAAGCTAGCCAAGAAGGGATACATCAGGCCCAATGCATCACCTTGGGGAGCACCAGTGCTGTTCGTCAAGAAGAAGGACGGGTCATTGAGGCTATGCATCGATTATAGGGAGTTGAATCGTGCAACAATGAAGAACCGTTATCCCCTTCCCAGGATTGATGACTTGTTGGATCAGCTGCAGGGCGTTGTTGTCTTCTCGAAGATTGATTTGAGGTCGGGTTATCACTAGCTGTGAGTGAATCCAAAGGATGTCCAGAAGACCACTTTCAGGACCCTCTATGGCCACTACGAGTTCGTGGTCATGTTGTTTGGGTTGACCAATGCACCAGCTGCTGTCATGGAACTCATGAACCGCGTGTTCATCTACTACCTGGACAGATTCATCGTCGTCTTTACAGATGACATTTTAGTCTACTCGAGGAGTAGGGAGGAGCACGAGGAGCATTTAAGGATTGTGTTCCAGACGCCGAGGAAGCATCAGTTGTATAGGAAATACACCAAGTGTGAGTTCTGGCTCACAGAGGTGGCTTTCTTAGGCCATGTGATTTCAGCTGAAGGAGTCGTCGTGGATACGGCGAAGATTGATGCCATCGTTGCTTGGAAGGAACCCAAGAACGCCAGGGACATCCACTCGTTTCTTGGATTGGCCAGTTACTACAGGAGATTCGTCTAGGGTTTCTCGAGCATTGCGAGGCCGATGACGTAGCTGCTGAAGAAGGATGTTCTGTTTGAGTGGAGTGTAGAGTGTCAAGCTAGCTTTGAGCTTCTAAAGAAGAAGTTGACGCCGCTTCAGTTCTAGCTTTGCTAGATGGGACCGAGGACTTCGTCATCTATACAGACGCTTCCCGTTCCGAATTAGGATGCTTTCTGCATCAGAGAGATCGGGTCATCGCTTATGCTTCTATCCAGTTGAAGCCTGCAGAGGTGTTCTATCCCGTTCATGACTTGGAGTTGGCAGCTTTAGTTCATACTCTGAAGATTTGGAGGCATTATCTGTACTATACTTCATGCAAAGTGATGACAGATCACAAGAGCTTGAAGTATATCTTCACTCAGAAGGATCTCAACATGCGATAGAGCCGGTGGCTAGAGCTTCTGAAGGACTATGACTTGGACATAGTTTATCACCCACGGAAGGCCAATGTGGTGGCAGATGCGCTCAATAGGAAGACTCACCAGGAGGCATATGTTGCAAGGCTTACAACTCAGAAGGATTTACAGAAATATTTGATGAGGTGTTGCTTCGAGGTGTGGGTTCAGTGAGAGAGTGGACATTTGTCATTCTTGAATGTTTAGGCTGAGTTGACTGAGGAGATTCGTCGAGGTCAGACAGACTGTCCAGAGATTGTAGTTCTGAGGGATCGGAAGGCCCAAGTTCAATTCAGAGAGCTTGCAAAGAGAGAAACTGGGATGCTTACCTTTCAGGACAGAGCTGTAGCTCCGTCGACGTCAGATCTGAGGTAGAGAATCATGAAGGAGGCTTACTCCACTCCTTATTCTATCCCTCCAGGGACGAATAAGATGTATCAGGATTTGATGATGTATTATTGGTGGCAGAGGATGTGAGCGGACATCACAGATTTTGTAGCTAGATGTCAGGTCTGCCAGCAGGTTTGCATTGAGCATCAGAGGACGGGAGGACTTGTCAGGTTACTTTCAGTTTCCGCGTGGAAGTGGATAGATATCTTGATGAACTTCGTTGCTGGTCTGAGGCGAGACGTCAAAGGATTCGTCACCATTTGTGTTGTGGTTGATAGGTTGACCAAGTCAGCTCACTTCATTCCGATTCAGGACACACGGCTAGCATCGCGGCTAGCTGAGGAGTTCATTTGTCTGATCGTGAGACTTCATGGAGTACCTGAGAGGATCGTATCTGACAGAGATGGAGGTTTTACCTCGAGGTTTTGCCATCAGGTTCAGGAGAGCATAGGTACCAAACTACATTTCAATACAACTTTTCATCCTCAGACAGATGTCCCAGAGTGAGAGAACGATTCAGACCTTGGAGGATATGTTGCGATAATCTATTTTGGAGTGGGGAGACCGTTGGGTCAAACACCTACCGTTGGTGGAATTTTCATACAACAACAGCTACCAGGCGTTGATCAAGATGGCTTCATATGAGGCTTTGTATGGGAGGCGATGTAAATCGCTAGATTGCTAGGATGAGCCTGCTGACACGGTTTCATCTTTACCGGACCTAGTTAGAGAGACTATTAATAAGATGGGACGCATCCGTGAGCACATGAGAGTCGCCCAGGATCACCAGAAGAAGTATATAGACAAGCGAAAGACAGAGATTGAGTTCGAGGTGGGTTCACATGTGTGGCTTCGAGTTTCACCTACCAGAGGGGTCCGACGGTTTGGCATCAAAGGAAAGTTGAGTCCGAGATATATTGGCCCATTTGAGATTCTGGATAGAGTTGGCGAGGTGGCCTATCGCTTAGCCTTGCCCCCATCCTTGGCTGGTGTGCATGATGTCTTTCACATCTCCTAGCTTCGCAGTATAACCCTTACCTTAGCCACATCCTTGACTATTCGGACCTCCAAATTGAGCCCGACCATACCTTTGTAGAGCGTTCTGTGAGGGTTCTTGACCGTCGTGTCAAGAGGCTTAGGAACAGGGAGGTTCCTTTGCTTCTAGTTTAGTGGTCTAGGAGGATTCCTGAGGAGGCCACGTGAGAGACTGAGGAGAGTATTCGGGCTAGCTATGGGGATGTCCTAGACGAGTTGCTTGCGTCCTATGTCGAGCTGAGCGTAGATATTTCCTTGACCTCGCGAGTGCAGTGAGTTTGTCTAGTTGGATTGGGGATGGCTTAGTGATATCTCCTTGATTTCGTGCTTATGCTAGGTAGTTATGTGCAGATCCTTGGTGATATGATGTGATGCGCCTTGATGATGTTATGGTGTGCTAGATATATTATGGTATGTGGTTATCCTTGACGTGTTTATGTCATGCTATGAAATATGTGATGTATATATGTGTGTATATATATATAGAGGATGGCTCCTATGTGAGCATGTCTTATTATGTAAAATGTGAGCAATTTTTAACCATTAGATATTTCTCAATAGATGGTTGAGATTGATCAACAATTTAATTAGCATGTATTAAAAGGATATGGGGTCCACCGTCAATTAGCACTTACCGTACTCTGCTAATGGTGGTGATCCACACTCGCTTAATTAGCTTGAATGCCATCGTCAGTTAATGATATTTAAAAATAATTACTCAACGTAAAAAAGGAAAGATGTATATACACACTAAATATTTTTTAGATTGAAAAATTAGGTTGTCAAAACAATCTATATAAACTCTTAATTTAGAAGAGTTTATGATGAGGTGTCAACATTAGAGAGATTTTAGGGGTTTTGACCAATTATAGGTTTTCTTTTTTCTCTTTAATCCCTTTTTTTATTTCTTCTTTTTTCTTCTATTTTCTTTTAATTTTTTTTCTTTAATCTTACTAACTATCTATATCTATATAAACTCTTAATTTAGAAGAGTTTAGGATGATGTGTCAAGCTTAGAGGAATTTTAGGAGTTTTGACCTTTTTTTTTTGCCATTTTTCTTTGATTTTCTTTAATTCTAATTTTTTTCTTCTTTTTCCTTTAATTCTCTTTTTTCTTTAATTTTACTAACTATTGGGCTTAATTCAAAACATTGATCCTAGCCTAAATTATAATTTGAGTAGTTTTTTTTCTCTAAAAAAACAATCTATATAAACTCTTAATTTAGAAGAGTTTATGATGAGGTGTCAACATTAGAGAGATTTTAGGGGTTTTGACCAATTATAGGTTTTCTTTTTTCTCTTTAATCCCTTTTTTTATTTCTTCTTTTTTCTTCTTTTTTCTTTTAATTTTTTTTCTTTAATCTTACTAACTATCTATATCTATATAAACTCTTAATTTAGAAGAGTTTAGGATGATGTGTGAAGCTTAGAGGAATTTTAGGAGTTTTGACCTTTTTTTTTCCCCATTTTTCTTTGATTTTCTTTAATTCTAATTTTTTTCTTCTTTTTCCTTTAATTCTCTTTTTTCTTTAATTTTACTAACTATTGGGCTTTTTTTTACTATTTTTTTTTATTTTTTATTTTTTTTTTATTACGTGGGGGTTCCGAGGTTGTCGACTAATCCCCCACGGGTCCGAGCCCTAGCCTGCAAAGGACCCGAACCGGGCAAGCCAGGCGGCAAGCCACCAGGCAGGCTCACCCAAGCCAATGAAGGCTTGAGCACCCACTTAATTACACAAAGTGTAAGTAATGGGATTTGAACCCTTGACCTCTTGCAAGGGTTACCTCTCCCTTACCACTATGGCAAGAGGTCATTGGTTTACTAACTATTGGGCTTAATTCAAAACATTGATCCTAGCCTAAATTATAATTTGAGTAGTTTTTTTTCTCTAAAAAAACAATCTATATAAACTCTTAATTTAGAAGAGTTTAGGATGATTTGTCAAGCTTAGAGGAATTTTAGGAGTTTTGACCTTTTTTTTTTGCCATTTTTCTTTGATTTTCTTTAATTCTAATTTTTTTCTTCTTTTTCCTTTAATTCTCTTTTTTCTTTAATTTTACTAACTATTGGGCTTTTTTTTTTTTTTTTTTTTTTATTACGTGGGGGTTCCGAGGTTGTCGACTAATCCCCCACGGGTCCGAGCCCTAGCTTGCAAAGGACCCGAACCGGGCAAGCCAGGCGGCAAGCCACCAGGCAGGCTCACCCAAGCCAATGAAGGCTTGAGCACCCACTTAATTACACAAAGTGTAAGTAATGGGATTTGAACCCTTGACCTCTTGCAAGGGTTACCTCTCCCTTACCACTAGGGCAAGAGGTCATTGGTTTACTAACTATTGGGCTTAATTCAAAACATTGATCCTAGCCTAAATTATAATTTGAGTAGTTTTTTTTCTCTAAAAAAAAAATGGGATTAATTCAAAACATAAAATTAATAATAAGAAAATATAAAATTAATATTAGTATTCTACATCTATATCTATATATATCTCTATATACTACTTTAATTGTTTTCTCAACCCATGAGTTTAATTCAAAATATTTAATTTTCTGAACTTTTACAATTATATTATAATATTAACTTAATATATTAGTAAGATTTTATTTATGAAAAATCGCGCCATGGCGCGGGGATCATACTAGTTTGTATTATTTCTATATTCAATGTAATTAGTTTTTGTTTATTCGTATGCATATGGATCAATATTCACTTGTACGTAAATTATTATTCGTACGTATGTGTATGCATACTATATGTATAAATATTTTTATTTGGGTTTTTAGTTTGGTGTATTGGATAAATTGGATAATATTCATATTTAAATAATTAATTATTCATATGCATATGCGTTGCTTCTTTTATATGCATGGAAACCTCATATTTAATGTTGACATTATTCAAATGCACCTTGATAATATTAAAAAAAATTGAAACAATTTATGTGATAAATATTTGTACATAACTTGACGTTATTCGTATGTATCTTGACATTATGCGTATGTAACTAAAACAGTATTCGTATATAAGTTGAACGAAAATTCATACATTTTGAAGAAAAAAAAACCCCAAAAGATTTGGTTTTGCTTTACATCTTAAATATTTTATTAAAATTATTGGAATGTACATTGGTAATATATTAAAACAAAACATAGATGCAATTGACCAAGAGTGTTTTTGATTTGGGAAAACGCTCTCAAATAACCCAACCCCAAAAAACCCTAGCCCCAAACTCCGCCGCCTCTCCAGCGCCGCCCTCTGCTTCTTCCCGGCGTTGCGCAGGCGGAACCTCCCTCCCTCAGGTCACCCTCCCGCTGTCCATGTCGGTTATTCCCGGTGCTTGTTAGATAAGCTCGCTTTTCCTCCCTTCTCTTTTCTTTCCTTTTGTTTCCGTCTTCTGTTTTTCGTTCTGTTGGTTGTGGCCTTGACTGTTTACTGGTTTTCCTCTTCGGAGGAAATCAGTTTCTGGTGGTGGACTTGTAAATGTAATTGCTTCAGTTTTCAAATTGGGCTTAACAGCCATGACAACAATATTTCGATTCGGTTGCATACAAAGCTTAACAGCTATCCTTCTTGTGATCTGATGGGGATGTATCCTTCTCAATTTCTGCCAGCTTCTGTTGATTCTACTGATGATTTCATTTCCTCGTTGTTTTCTTGTTTCAATTTTGTCAACAATTTTAATAAAGTGTGTTTGTTGTTGATCTGCTCTCTCTTTCCTTCTCCTCTTCCTTTCTCTTTGTCTTGCCTGTTTCTTCTTCTGCTTCCTGTTCTGCTGCATGTTGGGTTGTGGGGCTACTGGCTTTCCTCTTCGGAGGAAGATGGTATCTTGTATTCGGCTTTTAAGTGTATTTGTTTCAGATTTCAGTCGAGGCTTAACAGCCAGGGTACTAACGTTATGATATGGTTGAACTTCAAGCTTAACAGCTATCCTCCGTCTGATCAATTGTGGTTGTATCTATCTCACAGATTAAGAGCTGATCTTTATGCAAATGTTGATTTGGATTTTGTATCTTTATATCGAATTGTATCCTTGCTACTTTCTCGTTTCAGTTTTGGGTTCTCTGACACAATTCTTTTTGTTTCTTGTATGAGGCCCCTTGTTCTGAATTGTCTCTTTCTGGAGCTCTATCTTCATTTTCTTGGCGTTTTGATTGTTTTCTATAATAATTGTGACAAATTAAGGATTCTCATCAATTGGAATGATATTAATATCATCAATTGTAGTTTTCCTGGGTATCTGTTGGATTTTGCTGAAATTTCCCTCAAGTGGCTTAAGCCTTTCGTTTTTCTACATATTCTGTTTCACCTATTAAATAAATATTCCATCTCTTTTGATCTGCAGGGTCTTTCTCTCATAAGTATCCCATCCATGGTTAGGATTTTGTCCGGGGTTCTTATTACTTCTCCAAATCGAGCTTATATGATGGCAGTGGGCGAAACAAGAGCAAGGAGAAAGTCGAGGATTATGAAGTGGATTCTAGTGACCATGTTAACAAGAAGCAGAAGCAGCCTTTTTAGATTTTCTATGACAGTTGCAACGATTAAGAGGGTGGTGTTTGTTTCTTCGGTTTGTTACCGAATTCCCCTCGAATTTTGGCTCTGTAATAGGTATGATTTTTGGTTGTTCTATGCCTCGGTTTGCCTTAGGACTGCTAGGTTGGTTTGTTTAGTTTCTATGACTTCTGGTGGCCCTCAGAACACCCAGGTTTTGGCTGTTCATATGGGTGTTGCTTGGTCGGTGATGTTTCAGTTTCTAGTTAGGGGCTTTGTGGGGCTTGGGTGTGGTTTCCCAACGTCCGGTCTCTGTGTTCTGTGTTGCTGTGTGTATAGTTGTGGTCTGTATACTGATGTTTCTAGTACCTATGATTCCAAAAAATGCTGGATTATATGTGATAATAAGTGGCCTAACAGCCAGTTTGTTGGGTTAACACCCCGGTTGATTTGCTTCACATATTTGGAGGTGCAAAATTGGATTCAGATTTGGAGAGATGTGCAAGATCCCAACAACTATGATATTCATGTTTCTAAATGGCTTAATAGCCTGATCTGTGGGTTAGGTCCCCTAGAAATAGATTTTGGTACCTTCATACATAATGTTCAGCATCTATCAATTCAGATATGGAGATATGTTAAATACCCTCACATCGAAATGCTCACAAAGCAGGTATGTATAAAACATTTGATTAAATGACAAACATCGCATATTGGAATATTAGGGGTGTCAGAAAATCTAATTTGGGGCAAGACTTAGCTTATATTCAAAAAAGAAATAAATTGGATATATTAGTCCTTGCAGAAACCAAATCTACTGAGCCTCCGACTCAATCCTTTTATATTCAAGCAGGTTTTAACAATGCTCATCACATTGCCTCAATTGGAACAAAAGGGGGTTTCTGGATTTTATTCAAGACTTCGAAATTTACACAATCTGTTCAACAAATCTCAGCATCAGATAAGTATATTATTTACCGGGTTAACATTGATAACTTCAGTTTTATTATTACTTTCATTTATGCTCCTTCGAATCAAGTAGATAAAAATAGGTTCTGGAATGAGTTATTCATTGTTATTCATAACCAATCTCTCCCATGTTTGATTATGGGAGATTTCAATGAAATTGAATCAGTTTTTGACAAAATTGGAGGGCTAATTCCGCAGCCTAATAGATTTATGCGAATCCAACAGATTGTGGAAGAATTAGATGTGCATACGATCCCTTGTACATGTAGTCCAATAACGTGGAGGAAGAGTCAAAATCCTATTGATAATATCTATGAACGATTAGATAGAGTAATGGTTCATACAGATATCTTAACCCAGTTCCCTAATTTAACAGTACACAATCATCCTTTTACGACTTCTGATCATTCTTTAATGTCTATGTCAATAGGAAGTACGAAAATTAGGGCTGGTTCACCGTTTAAATTTGAAATGTCATGGACTGGTAATGATAATTATAATAGGTTAGTTAAATCAACTTGGCAGAATAAGCTTCATGGGTCGTTTATGTTTACACTTTTACAAAAACAGAAACTGATTAAAAAAAAATACAAAGATCTGGTGTAAGTCTCACCCAAATAATAATTTCCGACAGATAACAGATATTGAAGATCAACTTCTATTACTTCAAACTCAAAAAATTAGTGGGAATTCAAATGATACCATAAATATCAGGCGTAATAGATTATTAAATAAACGTGAAGCTCTTATGGACTTTAATAATACCTTTTGGAAACAACGAGCTAAATCAAATTTCTTAAGGTTTGGAGATAGAAATACTAAATATTACCAATCAATATCTAAAATAAGAAATTCTAAAAATATCACTCGTAATTTTACAAATAAACATGGTTTATTGATTGAGGATGAGGATCAAATTAGAGATGAAATCACGAATGAATTGGCTGAAAGATTTATTTCAAATAACGCACCGATTAGTAGTAATCCATATTTCCTAAATTTAATTGATCAAACCATTACTGAATCTGAAAACAGAATTTTAACACAACTTGTTTCAGATGAAGAAATTAAGGATACCCTATTTTCAATGACAGATGACAAATCTCCAGGTCCTGATGGTTTCCCACCAGAGTTCTATAAAAAATACTGGGATATTGTCGGTAAATTAGTTTGCAAAGCTGTTAAATCTTTTTTTCATTCTGGTGTGCTATTCAATGAAGTAAATTCAACTTTCATTGCACTTATTCCTAAAATTGATACGCCTAGTAATATTAACCATTACCGTCCGATTAGCCTGTGCAATACTATTTATAAGGTTATTTCAAAACTTTTGGCTAACCGTTTGAAGCCTATATTACCACGTATTATTAATCCTTTTCAAGGAGCTTTTGTACAAGGTAGAAATATTCAAGATAACATATTAATAGCTCATGAGGTGTTCCACTCTTTTCATAACAAAAAAGGTAAAGCTGGGTGGATGGCGTTAAAACTTGATATGGAGAAAGCCTATGACAAAATAAGCTGGAGTTTTATTCGCATTATTCTAGATAAATTTGGTTTTGATTCTAGATGGATTGATTGGGTTATGACCTGCCTAACTAAAACTAGCTTTTCAGTTTTAGTTAATAATTTGCCGGGCCGTACATTTCATACTTATAGGGGAATTCGATAAGGAGATCCTCTTGCACCATATATTTTTGTATTGGTTATGGAACTATTAGGGAGAATGTTGCAACATGAATCATTGGAATGTGACCCTTTGGTTGGAATCAAACTTACAAATAATAGTGATCCTATTCCTTTCCTTTCCTTTGCAGATGACACTTTAATTTTTGGACGAGCTGATGACTTAAGTCTTCATACGATTAGAAATCTTCTTAATACTTTCTCCAATATGTCTGGATTAACTATAAATTATAACAAAAGTTCTTTACAAGTTTCTAAAAATATTTCTGTCAGTAAAGCTCAGTCCCTTGCTCAACAGCTAAATATTCCAGTTACAAAGTCAATGGAAAAATACCTAGGTATTCCACTTATTAGTGGTAGGGTTTGTAATGTCTTGTTTGATGAGGCAATTAATAGCCTTAAAAAGCAGTTGTCCAAGTGGAAATCTAATGCTCTCTCTCAAGCTGGTAGATCGGTACTAATTCAGGCAAATTTAAATTCTAAAACAAATTATTTAATGCAATCTTTTCTTCTTCCAAAAGGAGTCCTAGAAAAAATTGATCAGATAAACAAAAATTTCTTTTGGAATAAAATTCAATCTGATAACTATCATCCTTTAATTAGCTGGGAACATCTGTGCACTCCTAAAAAAGATGGTGGGTTAGGTTTTAAATCTGCTGAGCAAATTAATATTGGCATGCAAATGAAACTTCTGTGGAGAATCATGGCTGATCCTGATAATATTTGGTCAAAGGTAATCACTGATAAATATCTTTCGAGAGAATCTCTTATGGAAAGAGGTAGATTCAAAACTTCTTGGCAGTTTGGGAGGCTTCTTAATATTAGGGATCTTTTCTCTAAAGGATTGCTCTCGTTAGTCGGTAATGGGAAAACCATAAATATATGGTCTGACATTTGGGTAGATGCGCAATATCTACATAGGTTTCAGAATGATCGTGATCCTAATTTAAAAGTTTGCGACTTATTTACAAATACCAAATCTTGGGATACTGATAAGTTAAATTCTATCTTTCCTTCTCATATTGTTCAAGCAATTACTAATATCCAAATTCATGTAACTGATATCCCAGACAAGTTAATTTGGATTTACAGTAATAATGGAAAATTTTCTGTTAAATCCACATCCTCGCTTTATAAAACTAGGAATATGAAGAAAATTCCAGCAAATTGGATTTGGAAACTTAATATCCCTCCAACTATTAAAAATTTTATTTGGAAATTTTTTTTGGATATCTTGCCCACAACTGTCCGGTTAAATAGATATATAAATAGGGTTCCTAGTACGTGTTCTCTTTGTAATTCTGATATAGAAGATACAAATCATTTATTGTTTAATTGTCAAATTACGAAATCCCTTATTCAAAATCTGGGTGTTAAGTTGAAAAAATGTTTCATTATACCAAATTTAACAAGTGATGTTCAAGAGAATATTGTAAATACTAGGGCTCTTAATCTAGATTTTACAGATTTATGTCATTTATGGCATTCAATTTGGGAGCTCAGAAATAGAATTATTTTTCGCAATACTTCTGATACAGGTACGATCTCTGTGTTAATTCGAGCTATTGATAATATCTCTTGTTGGAATAAAGGTCAGGTTAAATCAAAATTACCTAAACGCGTTAGGCCTCCTGATAAAATGATGTGGAAATGTCCTCCAATAGATGTTGTTAAGATCAATGTAGATGCTTCGGTAAAAAGTGATACTCAACCACAGGTTGGTTGTGTTGTGAGGAATAATGACGGTCAAGTTATTCAGATACATAAATGTAACGTTAGGATGGGTTCTGTCATTTTGGCAGAAACTTTTGCTGTATATACAGGTATAAGACTAGCAGCAGAGATGGGGATCCGAAGATTAATAGTTGAGAGTGATTGTGCTATTATCATTGACGCCATCAATCATGCAAAAAATATACCATGGGAGGTCATTCAAATAGTCCAAGAGATCCATTCATTAAGAAGAGATTTTGAGAGCATCACTTTTCAGCATTGCTATAGAGAGGCCAATGGAGCAGCTGATTTTATTGCTAAATCTCAGTTCAATTGTAATTTTATTTTGAGTGCTTGTTGTTGTGAGTTGCAGAACATCATCTTGCGAGATGATCATGGATGTCGGTAGTACATCCAATCTTTTGCCTACTGTAAAAAAAAAAAAAAAAAAAAAAAAAAAAAACATAGATGCAATTAACATTCTCAATGCAATACGGTTAAATAAATGATTGGTACATGTGAATAATCCTCCAAGTATGTACGAATAATGTCTTCCCGTAGTCATTAACTAACTAAGAGCATTATAAAAAAAAAAATCTTCCCAGACCAAACGGCAAAAACATGCGAATAAAAAAAGGAAGATTACAATATGAGTTGAAACGATGATTTTTTTTATTAAAAAAAATGAATCCTCTGCATTACAAATCCTTACCGAATTTAAACCCAGCAGTGTAACTCACGCCCTTTATCAGTGTGTGTGATAATTAATGGTGGGCCCAACCGATTTTCCTTTTTAAAAAACCAATCAAATTAAGGTTTAATCTCATCCATTAATTAAGAAACATCTAATGGCTAGATATTGCTCACATTTTACATAATAAGGCATGCTCACATAAGATCTCTCTCTCTCTCTCTCTGTATATATATATATATATATATATATATATATATATATATATATATATATATATATATATATATATATATATATATATATATATATATATATATACGGATTGACTCCGGTGAAAACCAATTTTTATGGTGAAAACCGTGAGGAGTAATCTGATTGGTCGAAATATTAATAAATAAGGGGGAAGGAGACGCGTGTACAGATTGAAATTTTAGGGGTAAATATGTCTTTTTCCCTGTCAATCCATCCCCTACCTCCCGCCTATCTGTTAAGGAAACAGAGTCGAACCTCTTCAACGGCGATTGCGACCTTTCCGATGGCGGCGTAGCAGGAGGCGGCGGATACGACTTCAAGAAGGTCCGGTGAGTCCGATAGTGGTTACAGGCGGTGGCAGAGATGGCGGAAAGGGGATGGTCGACGGAGAGCAAAATCCCTTAAATCGATCGGAGTTAATACCCCCATTACACCCCATACCGGAGCTTCAAACCTACCCCAGCACTTTCTAAAGACATCTAGGAACAAATGCTATTAAAAAATTTCTCACAAAACATCATAAATTAAAAAGCCCCAATTTTCGATTAGCTTTATCAGTGCCACCGTCGACCACCGCTTTCCTCCATTGGCGCCATTGCTCGAAGCCACCAACGGAATCTTCTCCATCTCCTGGACGTGTATCCACCCTTATCTTCCATTGCCGTGCTGCCTTCGGTGCTCAATAATTCGCCGGAGTTTGTCGGAGCTCACGAACGGAGGGTTTGACTATGGAGCTGACGGATTAAAGGAGAAGAAGAAGAAATTATGTTTCTCTTCCCATATTTTTCAGTTTGTTGAAATTATGCCCTTCTTTTAGTTTTGAAATTTATGAAAAGGATCCCAAAATTTTTTTCAGCCATGTTTCAACTTTCAAGAATTCATAGGAGGTTCTTCAATATTTAATCTTTCCTCAAAAAAATAATAATTTAAACTTATAGTTATAAAAATCTTGAATCTTGAACTATCACTATTAAAAAAAAAAACTTGAACCTATGTAATAAAAAATTGAACATATTATTTTATAATTTTGGGTTAAAATTTTAAAAATTTTGAACCTACTTATAATCAATATCAAAATATTTCAAAAATGTTTATTGTAATAGTGGGTTCAAGATTTTTTTTAATAACTATGGCTCATTATTTTTTATATTTTCTTGCCTATCAAATTGTTAGTTGGTAAATATGTCAATATAAGTTTATTATAATATCAAAATATTTACAAATTTTTTATTATAATATCAACATATTTATTATAACGATAGGTTCAACATTCTATAACTATAAGCTTAAGATTTTTTAACACTAGGTTTAGGATTTTTGTATTGGTAAGTCTTATTTTATAACAATGTGTTTAATATTTTATAATTATGAGTTCAATATTTAAAAATCATGAACCTACTTTGAATTAAAGCAATACATCATAATAACAACTTGAACCTACTTAATAAATCGACATGAAACGTAAGAGCGCAAGATGTCACTTTAGGGCTATACATAACTATAGGTTTAAGATTTAAAAATCTTGAACCTACATTAAATGGAGGTAATACATCGTAATAAAAACTTGAATCTACTTAATAATCCGAGATGAAACGTAAGATACCAAGATGTCACTTTAGGTTATACTCCCTCCGTCCAACAATACATTGCCTTTTAGCATTTTGCACAAGTTTTAATAAAAACACCTTACTTTTAAAAAAACATCATCATTGCACTAACTTTTTCATAAATTTTATTATTTTTTAACACCCACTACACATTTTAACCAATCAAATTATTTTAAAAAATCAATAACACACAAACCAATACAAATCATTACAGTACAACTTTTTACCTAGAAAACCTAAAAGACCATCTATTGTTGGACAAAAATTTACATCTAAAAGTCCATGTATTGTTGGACGGAGGGAGTATATAACTATGAGTTCAAAAATTTTAAAATCCTGAACCTATATACTTTAATGGAGGCAATACATAATAATAAAAATTTGAACCTACTTAATAAACCAATATGAAATGTAAGACAACAAGATGTCACTTTAGAGCTATATATAACTATGAGTTCAAGATTTTAAAATCTTGAACCTACTTTAAATGAAGGCAATACACCTTAAAAAAAAAAGGGTTATTTGCACAAATACCACTTTTTTGGTGTGGGTTTGCAAAAATACCATTTTTTTGGAAAATTTGCACAACTACCATTGGTGGTATTTTTGCAAATAAAACTGGGAAGGGTTAAGCCGGTTGCAGGTTCCCACAAGGGGGAGAGAGAGAGGGAGGGAGAGAGAGAGAACCACCACCAGATTGTCGGCGGCACTGTCGACTGACTTGGACGATGGAGCCCCAGCGGGAGACTCCTCCGGCGCAACGATCATTGGAGCGGGAGGTGAAACCGCCGGCGTTGGAGAATCGGAGGCCGGAGCATCTGCTGGAGACGGAGAGAGAGATTCCGGCGCTGGAGCAGGTGCCGATGTGGGAGACTTGCCGAAGAGCTCCTCGAGGAGCACGCTGTCGACGGTGAAGATGACGACGGGAGGAGCGGAGACGTTGTCGCCGGCGGTCTTCACTTTGAGACCGTATTTCCCGGCGCCGTTGGTGGCGAGCGTTGTGAGGACGTCCTTGTTGGTCTTCAAAGAGCCCTTAGGGTTGTAGGTGTTGAGCGCGTGGTACTCGAGCATGGAGACGATCTCGGCGTTGCTGAGCTTCGACAGATGGCCGGCCTTCTACCGTCGCCAACCAGATCTGAGGAGAAAGAAGAACAGATCCACGTTAAGCCCGGGAACAACCAGATCTGACGGCGAGCAGCGACCACGCACAAGATCCGACCCGACGGCGACCAGATCTGACAACGAGGCACCAGATCCGGCCAGAATAAGAGCTAGACGGACAAGATTCGAGCCAATCGCCCCCGAAACCACTCAAAAACTCCCAATCTCACACCGGATTTGAACCCGTTGACAGCCCGAACCCAAACCTGCATAATGGAAACTCGTGTCACCCAATCTCAAACCCCGTGTCACCCCATTTCGGAACCCTTCTCTACAAAATGGAAACCCGTGTCACCCAATGTCAAACCCCGTGTCACCCCATTTCGGAACCCTTCTCTACAAAATGGAAACCCGTGTCACCCAATGCCAAACCCCGTGTCACCCCATTTCGGAACCCTTCTCTACAAAATGGAAACCCGTGTCACCCAATGTCAAACCCCGTGTCACCCCATTTCGGAACCCTTCTCTACAAAATGGAAACCCGTGTCACCCAATGTCAAACCCCGTGTCACCCCATTTCGGAACCCTTCTCTACAAAATGGAAACCCGTGTCACCCAATGTCGAACCCCGTGTCACCCCATTTCGGAACCCTTCTCTACAAAATGGAAACCAGGGACGAAGAAGACGAACAGGAACGAAGAAAGATTTAGAGAGAGAGCAAGCGGCAGGTGAGAGAGAACAGGGACGAAGAAGACGAAGTAGAGAGCGAGAGAGCAAGCGGCGCCCATGCCTTCCACCGCCGTCGGCCTCACCCTGGGGCCGACCTTCCACCCACCACACCACCGCTGAGGAATAGCCATCTCGCTGCAGCGATCCGTCGAACCAGGAAGGCCGACATTACTAGCCCCATCTAGGCTTGGCTCACACCCAAGACCACCCCCTATCAGCCTGACAACCAACCTTGGACAAGCGGCGGCGGAGAAACCCTTACCAACGCCCAGATCTGAGAAAAAGGCAAGAGCGAGGGAGAGGAGAGAGAACAGCAACAACCCAGAGCGCCAGAGCCCACCTCTTCCACCGTCGGGCCGCTGCCGCCGGCCTCGCCCTGGGGCCGGGCCGGACAGCCCCGGCGACGCCCACGAACCACCACTACGAACCAAGGCACCCAAACGAGGGTTGACAATGCCTGTAATTTAATTTTTTTTGGGGGGCATAATAACCTAGAATAGCAGGTTTGGGGGGAGGGTTTACCTTGGCATTTTTGCAAATTTTTGGAAAAAATGGTATTCTTGCAAATTTTTCCAAAATGGTGGTATTTTTGCAAAGATTTTTGAAAAAGTGGTATTTAGTGCTATTCCCTGAAAAAAAAACTTAAACCTACTTAATAAATCAATATGAAATGTAAGGTAGCAAGATGTCACTTTAGAGTTAGATATAACTATGAGTTCAAGATTTAAAAATCCCGAACCTACTTTAAATAGAGGCAATACATCATAATAAAAACTTGAACATACTTAATAAACCAACGTGAATGTAAAGCATCAAGATATCACTTTAGAGCAATATATAACTATGGGTTCAAGATTTAAAAATCTTGAACCTATTTTAAATAAAGGCAATACACCATCATAAAAACTTGAACCTACTTATAAACCAACATGAAATGTAAGAGCGCAAGATGTCACTTTAGGGCTATACATAACTATAGGTTCAAGATTTAAAAATCTTGAACCTACATTAAATGGAGGTAATATATCGTAATAAAAACTTGAATCTACTTAATAATCCAAGATGAAACGTATGACACCAAGATGTCACTTTAGGTTATATATAACGATGAGTTCAAAAATTTAAAAATCCTGAACCTATATATTTTAAATGGAGGCAATACATAATAATAAAAATTTGAACCTACTTAATAAACCGATATGGAATGTAAGACAACAAGATGTCACTTTAGAGCTATATATAATTATGAGTTCAATATTTTAAAATCTTGAACCTACTTTAAATGAAGGCAATACACCTTAAAAAAAACTTAAACATACTTAATAAACCAATATGAAATATAAGGTAGCAAGATGTCACTTTAGGGTTAGATATAACTATGAGTTCAAGATTTAAAAATCTCGAACCTACTTTAAATAGAGGCAATACATCATAATAAAAACTTGAACATACTTAATAAACCAACGTGAATGTAAAGCATCAAGATATCACTTTATAGCAATACATAACTATGGGTTCAAGATTTAAAAATCTTGAACCTATTTTAAATAAAGGCAATACACCATCATAAAAACTTGAACCTACTTAATAAACCAACATGAAATGTAATGCATCAAGTTGTCACTTTAGGGCTATACATAACTATGGGTTCAAGATTTAAAAATCTTGAACCTACTTTAAATGGAGGTAATACATCATAATAAAAACTTGAATCTACTTAATAAACCAACATGAAATGTAAGGCAGTAAGATGTCACATTAAAAACTTAAACCTATTTAATAAACCAACATGAAATGTATGGCAACAAAATCTCACTTTGGGGCTAGATATAATTGTTGGTTCACCAACATAATCCACAATTATAAAAAATCTTGAACCCATAGTTATAAAAGAAAATCTTAAACCCACAATTATACAAAAATAAAAATCTCTGCTATAACAAATAAACTACATTAGATTCAAAATTTTACTAGGTAGGTTCAAGATATTAAAATCTTGAACCCTCAATTATAAAACAATATGTCCAAAATTTTATTAAGAAGGATCAATATTTTAAAATATAACCGGTAATTATAAAAAAAGATTAGGTTCTAAATTTTATTAAGTAGGTTCAAGATTTTAAAATGTTGAACTAATATTTATAAAATTTTGAACTCATGGTTATTTAATCTCGACTAACAATTTGATGGGTAAAATAATATATAAAAAAATCTCGAACCAAGTTATAAGAAAACATTTTGAACCCATAATTATAATAAATATTTTGTAAATATTCTGATATTATAAGTAGGTTCAAGATTTTAAAGTTTGAACTCAAAATTATAAAATAGAAAGTTCAAAATTATACTAAGTAGGTTTAAAATTTTAAAATAAAACATTATGTTTAAAACAAAATTTGAATTTGAATTGTACGTATATGCCACTGTACGTACGTATCTCATTTAAGTACTCCGTAAATTTCATACTCCGTACTCCGTAGTACATGATTGTAAATAAATTTCGGTGATAATTACAGTAAAACTAATCATTGAATTTGAATCGAGATAAATTTAACAAAATTAAAGAAATATCGAAAGTGTTTGATAGCTGAGTTGGTTGGACCGTGCTTTTTTCCGGGCGCGCTTTGTGTGCAATACATCCCGGTTCGAATTTCCAGCGTGCACTGTTTTTACTAATTTAATTACTCTTAGGCTTACAACGCGTGCACTGTTTTTTTTTAACGGCAGACGCGCTTTTAAATTAGGGAAGGAGCGCGTGTTTGACACGGTCCAATCAAAAATGTCCTCACAGTTTCTACCCTAAGATTGGTTTTCACCGGAGCGCGACCCTATATATATATATATGTGTGTGTGTGTATATATATATGTATGTATGTATGTATATATGTATGTATGTATGTATGTATGTACATATATGTATATATGTATATATATGTATACATACATATATATGTACGTACATATACATATGTATACATACATATATATGTACATACAGTGGCGGACCCAGAAACTTTTGAGGGGTGGGGGGGGGGGGGGGTCACCGTGCCAGGGTTGGTGCGGCGGCGGGTTGAGGGTTCGACTCGGGCTTTGCTCTCTCTCACAGTCGGCGGCTACTGTAAATGTACATGGCGGAAGGGGCGGCTACTGTAAAGGTAAATGGGGGCTTTTAAAAAAAAAAATAGAGGTAAAAAATTAAAATTTGGTGACTCGAACCCACATCTCTTGACTCCGAAAGAGCTTACCCACGTCCTGTGCCATTTGAGCCAACGCTTTTTAATGATTTCTTACTCTCTTTACTTAATTATATCCAAAATAAGTTTTTTTTTTTTACATATTTCTCGGGCCGAGGGGGGGGGGGGTCACGTGACCCCCCAGGACCCCCCTTGGGTCCGCCACTGTGTACATATATATGTAAAGGTTCAAATGAAAATAGGGCTTAAGATGAAAATCCTTCTTAAAATGAAAATAGTCCAATTTGAAGATAAATGGACCTAATTTAAAGGTAAATGAGCCTAATTAAATGAAAAATAGATAAATGGACTTATTTAATGTGTAAATGGGCCTAATTTTATGGGGAAAATGGATAAATGGGTAAATGACCCTAAATATGAGATAAATGTCACCATCTCTCCCATACTTTCTATTTCTACCAATATTGCCCTTATTTCAATTATAAAAATTACATATTTTAGCCCGTAATTTTTATTTGAAATAATATTATAAGGTGCATCTACAAGATTACAAAATGCAACAAAATATGCTACATCACATTTCTTGTCTTTATTTTAAAAAGTGAAAAATATGAGATTACAAAATATAAAGTGAACAAATAATACAATAAAGATTATTATTAATAAATGTGCATTTTCCTAATGTAAAGTAAGTTTCCTACCAAATATTTTCTTTATGGGTTGCTATTTTTATGGCGGTTTTGTACTTTAATGCGACATGTGTCGTTAAAAACCTATTAGCTCAAAATGGTATAACGATGTGCCCATGCACATATAATATTATGTTGTGCGAATATAACATTATATTGTGCAAATATAACTTTAAGTTGTGCAAATATAATATTATGTTATGCAAATAAAATGACAAAGTGCAAGAATAAAATGATAGTGTATTAATAATAATATGAAGTGTATGAATAAGGATATGAAGTACATAATTAAGATTATAAAATGGATAAATAAAATGATAAAGTCTATTAATAATAATATAAAGTGCATGAATAAGATTATGAAGTGCACACTTAAGATTATAATGTGCAAGAATAAAATGATAAAGTGTATGAATAATAATATGAAATGCATGAATAAGATTATAGAAATCAAATTAATTAGAAAGTCGAAAATAAAAATCGAATTGACTCATTTCGTAAACGGAATTGACTTATTTAATTCAATTAAAAATCGAATTAATTAGAAAGTCGAAAATAATATCATTACGATCTTCTTTGGTATCTACACTCATTATGGATGGGTAAAGATTTGATGATAACGATGCGGATTAAGGAGATTATGCGAGTTAGAACAACATCTAAAACTGCGGGATAATTTCTATAATTTTAGAAACTAAAACAGGGGCATATTTTACAAAAATGAGTATATGGGGAGGTTTCGTGTAAATACCCACAAATATAACTCAGCCCGACAGAAGCTTTTCGCAGCTTCGACAGTGATTTGCAGAGATCTTCCGGCCACTCGTTCTCTTTGCACAAAGCTCCTTTTGATGCGTACGACCTATCAAAATGACGAGTGCAATCTCTACTTTAGTGTTGTTGTGCTGGATTTGTCAAAGGGTGAACGATGACGCCGATATAGGTGTCTAAAAAGGGGCTGCGACCCAGCTCCCCATGAAGGTCCAAGGTCCCCAACAATGGTGGTTTGCGTTTTTTACATATTTGATAGGGGGTTTTGCACGAAAACGATCCCTGAGAGGTAGGGAACGTGATTGAATGGGAAATCGATGTCGGAAACAACCCATCATTGAGTTTATCGACATCCCCGGCGGCGTCGATTCTTGTGGCAACTACAACGTCGATCCCTGAGAGGAGGAAGATGATGAGAGGTGTTTATTGACGGAGATGGAGAGTCGATTCTTGTGGCGCGACCAGTCAACGACTACAACACCTTGATCAATGCGGGGACGATTGGCGATATGCACATCGAATCATCGATGGCGGTTGGTGGCTTGGAAGAAGGGAGCTCCCACGCGCGCTGTTTGACCCGGGTTAATTAAGAGGTTAATTGGGCCTGATTTTAATTTTTCTAAAATTAGGCCCATTTTCACTTTAAGCAAATTTTTCATCTTAAGCCCCGTTTTCACTTTAACCTCACTATATATATATATATATATATATATATATATATATGTACATGTGTACATATATGTACGAGCTAATTACGAAATAAAATCGGCTGTTTTTAGCCTAGGTAAGAAAAAATCTCCTGGTCCTGATGGATTTACCTCTGAATTCTATAAGAAATATTGGGATATCGTTGGTGTGTCCATCATTAAAGCTGTCAAGGGTTTCTTCCATTCCGGGAAGATGCTAAAAAAAATTAACCACACGTTTATATCACTTCTGCCAAAGAGAGACAACCCCACCACTACTAACCACTACCGTCCAATCAGTTTATGCTCAAATTTATATAAAATCATATCTAAAATTTTGACAGAAAGAATAAAAAAAATTATCGGAAAACTAATTCATCCTTTACAGGGGGATTTTGTGTCTGATAGAGCCATTCAAGATAATGTGCTTATTGCACACGAAATCTTCCACTCCTTCCGGTCACGCTTGGGGCGTGAAGGTTGGCTGGCAATAAAGTTAGATATGGAGAAAGCATATGACAGGGTGGACTAGAACTTCACGTGAAAGATCCTAGAAAAATTTGGTTTCCACCATACGTTCATCTCTTGGGTCATGGAGTGTGTTACAACCGTCTCGTTCTCAGTCCTAGTTAATAATGGACCTACAGATATGTTCCTCCCCACTCGTGGTCTTCGTCAGGGGGATCCCCTATCTCCTTTTCTATTCATCTTGAGAGCAGAAATATTAGCCCGGACACTATCAGCAGAAACAAATCTGGATCATAGTCCTATTGGATTTACATTTGGACGAAACGGCCCTAGGGTTCCTTTCCTGACCTTTGCTGATGACATTATCATTTTTACTAAAGGCAATGTTGATGCAGGACTAAAAGTCAAATCCATAATTGACAATTACTGTAAAGTTTCGGGACAAAAAGTTAATTACCATAAATCAAGCTTCCAAGCCACTAAAGGTATTCCTAACTCGAGGATTTCAGAGCTTAGAAATTGTTTGGAAATAACAAGTGAAAATTCTTTGGAGAATTACCTTGGCTGTCCAATTATTAATGGAAGCGTTAACAAACACACATTTGAGGACATTACCTGTAAGACCAAAGAACAACTAAGCAAATGGCGTGCTAATGCGCTATCACAACAGGGCCGAGCAGTCCTAATCAACACCAACCTCTCTGCTAAACCTCTGTACACAATGCAGAACTTTATGCTACCCACCTCAATTCACAGGGAACTTGATCAGATCAATAGGCAATTCTTCTGGAATAAAGATCTCCAACACCGGCCTTTTATCAGTTGGGATAGGATCTGTAGACCAAAAAAATGTGGAGGTTTAGGGATCAGGAAATCTAAAGAGACGAATGAAGCTCTCCCAATGAAACTAATATGGAAAATTTTGGCTGAACCAGATAATGTTTGGGTCAGATTAATTAAGTATAAGTACTTACGCTCTGCTAACATCCTGGAATACAAGAAAACTGGGAACTCCTCCTGGCAATGGGCCAAGCTCTCTATCCTTATTGATAAGTTCAAAACGGGTCTTATTTGGTCCGTAGGAAATGGGAAGACAATCAAATTTTGGACGGATAACTGGATATCTACGTCCTCCCTACGGTCTAGAGATGATTGCCCACAAATTGGCAATTTAGAGGAAACCGTCAGTGAGTACATCATGGGAGGTAGATGGTGGAAGGAAAAACTACTCAATGTACTACCGGCTACCATAGTACAAGAAATCTTGGACATCCCCCTTCCTGTGTCTCCTTTTGAGGATCGCCTTTACTGGTGGCCGGATAGGGAGGGTTGGTTCACCACTTCAAGTGCATACAAATTGATTACAACCCAATCATCGCTACACTTAGACGACAATGTCTGGATATGGAAATTGGATGTCCCGTCGAAGATCAAAAACTTTCTTTGGAAACTTTGCCAGAATGGTCTCCCAACTGCTTCCAGGTTAGCCCAACGGGGGACTTCTGTGCCTCCCACATGCAGTGTGTGCAACTGTGTGGCCGAGGATGAGGTTCACTTGCTGTTTGAATGTGGGTATATGCGTTCCCTTCTAAATTTCCCTCCTCTCACAAAATCAACAATATCCAATATGATTAATCTCTCGCGAGACATACGACCTATCTTTTCGGTCATTGGGAACAACCTCACCCCCGCTGCCAAGGCGGAGCTTGCTTTTGTTTGGTGGTCTGTGTGGTACTCTCGGAACCAACTTGTTTTTCAACAAGTTCCCTTCCCGCCTAAAGACACTCTAGTTCACATTGTTCGAACTCATATGTACAATTAGAGTAAAACATCTCAGATTGATGAGTGTCTAGATGAGGTCTCCCCCTCACATACACAAAAAACAAACCCCCCAAAGGACAAAAATAAGGTCGTAAAGACTAAATGGCGTAAACCACCAATGGGCACTTTCAAACTAAATTTCGATGGCTCCACGCTTACAAACTCTGTAAGCTCGGCGGGTGCCGTTATCAGGGACTGGGACGGCAGGCCAATTAGCATATGCTACAGTAAACTGGGGAAACAAAGCCCCTTAAAAGCGGAAGCCCTCGCCCTAAAACTGGGAATCCAAAATGCCATCCAATTCAATATCGACAAAATCCACATCGAAGGAGATTCTAGTATAATTATTAATCACTTACTTAAAACATCAAAATGTCCTTGGGAGATCGAACTGATAATGTCAGATGTTAAAAGCCTTTTATCAACTTTGGAAGATGTGTCTTTCTTTCATATTCCCCGTTTGGGCAATAGAGTGGCGGATAAGGTTGCACACCTTTGCCACTCTGCCCGGGGAGTTGATATTCACAACAATCTTGGTCTTTTAGACCTCATCCATAAGGATGTTGTCGGGTAGAGCTCGCTCTCCCGAATTCTTTCCTAATAAAAAAAAAAATATATGTACGTATACATATATGTACATATATGTATATGTACATATATACAAGTACATATACATATATGTATATATATATATAAGTACATATATATATATATATATATATATATATATATATATATATATATATATATATATATATATATATATATATAAAAGTGTACACACACACATATAGGGTGAGGTTAAAGTGAAAAAGGGGCTTAAGATGAAAAAACCCTTAAAGTGAAAATGAACAGAGCGGCCTTTCTTCCCGTCCCTTCTTCCACTCTTTCATCTTTCTGAACAGGGCGGCCTCGTAGAGCTCCCATGGCTCTCGTCCTCTTCTCTCCCGTCCTCTCAATCTAGCTTCCTTTTTTCCCGAGCTCTCTCCCGACATTGCTTCCTCTCGAGCCCGGGCGCCTCTCCCAATGGCGCATCCCTCCTCGACACCGACGCCAACCATGAAGCTTTGCCGCCTACAATCGGGCGCCTCGAGGCTGAATCTAGGCGAATCCAACCAGACCTCCGAATTCGATGCCAATCAGACCTCTGACGCCGACTAATTTGTTTGATTCCTCGATTGAATTCGACCAATCCGACCTTGGAGATTTGACCAATCAGAAGCCCTCGCCGCCGAGAAGCGTCACCGGGAAGACCTCGGAGATTAGACCAATGAGTAAGCCCTCGAAGATTCAACCAATCAGGAAGCCCTCGGCGCCTCGAGGTTATATCCAAGAAGCCCTCGCCGTCGGGAAGCGACATCGTTGTGCTATGCCGCCGCCGGATCCACCACCAACTGAAGCGCCGCCGTTGTGTTGTGCCCTCGTTTCCGGATCCACCACCCACTGAAGCGGCGCCGTTGTGCAATCGCCGGGAATCGGAGTTGTGATGTGCTGTCAACGAAAAACCAGTCTGTACTGGTAGTCTAGTACTGTAGCAACCCACGGGAGAGGAAGGAGATGCAAAAATTACAAAAAACCTCCCCATACTTTCTATTTGTATAAATATTGCCCTATTTCAATAGTAAAAATTGCATATTTTAACCCGTAATTTTTAATTGGGCACTTCGTAATTTTATTCTTGGATTTTATCAATTTACTTATACACTTTATAATTATTTAGATTGTTTGAATGATTTAGGTTGAGATTGAAAATCTAGGGTTTGATTTAGGAGCGGAATTTGGGGCTTTTTGCCAAAAGCCAAATTGATTAAAATTGATGATATGGTTGTATTGTTGGGTTGATTTGAGCTAATTTCATGCTCATATCATTGTCAAATTGTTTATGGATCATGAGCTAATTGAATTTTAGAATTTTATATTGCGATATGTTTTAGAATTTGGGGCTTTTTGCCAAAAGCAAAATTGACTGAAATTGATGATATGGTTGTGTTGTTGGGTTGATTTGGAGCTAATTTCATGTTCATAACATTGTCAAATTGTTTATGGATCATGATCTAATTGGATTTTAGAATCGGAAATTTCGCGAGGTACCCTTGTGGTATTGCAATTTTCGCGGGATATACAACTCTTTTACATATTTCGTGTGGTACCCCTAAGATTTTATTATATTTCGCCTCGCACCCTCGGTAGGTTAAAACTAACAGCGGCCTTCATCTCCGTTACTTGTGAAATTAAAAAACAAAAAAAAGGACGAAAGAAAGGCAAATCGAAGGCAGGCCCCGAGAGAGAAGAACGAAGTGCGAAGGCAGGCAAGTAGCGAGAGAGAAGACGAATGTTCAAGAAAGAAGGGCGAGGGAGAGAAGACAAGATATAAGAACGAACGCCAACCAGATTGTCTCTGGTGGAGCTCAGTTTTTGCCGAAGGTCGAGGTGAGTATCTCTCAGTTTAATTTAGGGATTGGGGGTTTAGGGGTTAGGGGCGATGATTCGAATTGCTGAAATTCAATGGGTGATTCGAATGCTTGAGCATCTCTCAGTTTAATCTCTAGGGTTTGGGGATTTAGGGGTTAGTTGGTGCCAAATCGTCCACAAATCATCACTGAAAAAATTTGCAGGAAGCCGTGATTGTGTTTACAATGCCTTTACTTTCTCTTGCAGGAGGACATTTTGTTCAATATAATGAGGTTTCATGCTTGATTATGCCAAAAGGTGTCAAGAGTCTTTTGTGTGATTAAGAATACCAAAACCCAAGTCTTTAGACATATCTTTATTCTACTAAATGAAATTATTCAAAAGTTCCACCTAATTTCTATGTTGCATCATTCTTTGCCTTTGATTGAATTTGGGGTTTTGAGTTTGAGTTTGTGAATTTGAGTTTGAGAGTTTTGTCTTCATGAGTTTGAGTCTGCGTGAATTTGCAAGACTTGAGTAAAGTCCACCAAGGTGCGTTATGAACACCCATTAGGCTCTGTGTGAGTTTGAGTCTGCGTGAATTTGCAAGACTGGTCTTACTAAAAAGGAACCAAATACGTAATGGTTAAGCAAATCAAGTAATTCAGCTATCCCTGTCTCATCAAACTGTGATAGGAACTAAAAATAATAATCACAAACTTATAGATTGACACTTCAATCTCTCATTGGAAGATCGGTCTTCCTTTAACACATTGTCATGAGTCGTTTCAGTTTTGTGTTCATTTTATTTGAAATTTTGGCCTATTAGCTCAACTGGTAGAGCAATGTGCTTAGGCACAAGTACGTGGGTTCGAATCCTACATAGGCTATCTAGATTTTGAGTTGCCATCTTGCTTGAAAAATCTTAATCATGTATAATAATACTTCAAAGATGTTAAATGGCACTTAGCAAATTTCCGATCAAAATTTTCATCCATATATAATATCCTCCTGTTTTTTTTGGGTCAAATATCCTCCTGTTTTTCTTCTTTGGGATTCTTGTCACTTTAACATGTTATCTATTGTCTGGTTTGTGAATTACTGTAGGCATATAGATCACCAAGATTAGTAGGTAACTATTTAATAGCCATCTTGATCGTGATGTGGGATTTTGACCATTAGTTATCTAGGCTTTCATTAAGTCATGTGTTATGATTTTAAATCGCATAGTTATATATATTCCTACTGTGTATTGAATTTATGTAATATATTTACCTAGAACAACTTGGGAATACTTTTATAGCAGCCATTAGATGTTGATGAATTCACCATCATGAAATGCATCACCTTGAACACAGTTAGCATATAAATGATAATAATTCTTCAGATATATCAAATGAACGATTTGTAGCCTGTGTGGGATTCGAACCCACATCCATGTGCATGACACATTGCTCTACCATTTGAGCTAAGAGGCTAATTAATACTCCATATCTAATCTTCAATCACAGCAATAGATCTTCAACCACATCATGCATATAGAACACAGTAGTATAATACCCCTATTCACTGGCAATAACCAAGGCCATAACAGGTTCTCATGTATTTCACAAAAGAACACCTAATTACAATCACTTAGATAATAGTGATGACAACAGGAAAAAAAAAAAAGATACTAGTGATGATAAGTAATGAAAATGATGTCAAAAGAAGACCTAATTACAATCACTTACCGGAGCTGGCTTTTCATGATGCTGAATTGCTTATTGTTGAGGATGCTCAAAACAAGTTGGTTACCTAGGTAGTTAGGTTTAGAAATCCCCAAATTCTATAATTCCAGAAAACCTAAATTCAGGCACTAAAGAAATAATGGTAATTGTATATGCAAGAGCTATGACAACATGGATTCAACAAGTTTTAAATCCAACATGTTTTATAATCAGTTTTACATTCATGCTAAATTGAACATGGATTCTATATTCAGTTTTAAATTCAACAAGATTTAATTCAGTCCAATAAAATTTTCGTTTGTAACATCCAACTCCCTCCCAACTCGCAAAATGTTTGCATTAACATCCTCCATTTCAATTCAACCTAAGGGCAATCCCAAAAGGATTTCATTTTTACAATTCAATTGTATATTTAGCAAGTTTGAGGAGATTACATAATTCAGCTCAACTTGCAAGGATCACAACGTCTGAAATTTCTGGATAATAAAACTCTAGGCTCCAACAAATTTTAAGGCCAAACTTGGAGGGAGTTGGGAAAAAAACTCAACCAGGTGTACACACACAAGCATACATACCAAGACACGAACATGATATAGCAATGAAAATTGTATGATCAGAAACCATCGGGCAGATTAATAAGCAGGAAACAGAACTTGCCTAGTGCCTACGTTCGAAAGGAGTAAAATAAAAAATGCTACTGTCAATAAAAAGAATAAATCGTTCAACAAATAACATTGCTCCATGACATGAATCAGCAGATTTGAATACACTTCCAAAATTAGAACCCTAGATTAGTGGAAAACGAAATCAACCATTCACAATTCGAATCATCCTATCAACCACATTGAAAACGAAATCAGCATATTTTTGCTGGAATCAAATTCAAACCCTAGAGTAGGCAAACATTCACAATTCGAATCATCATCCCTAACCCCTAAATTTCCAAACCCTTGATTAAATTGAGAGATACTCTCTCTCTCCCTTCGATCTTCGACCTTCGACCTTCGTTCTCTCTTTCTCTCTCGCGACTTGCCTGCTTCGTCCTCTCTCTCTCTCTCGCTGCCTTTCGTTCTTTCGCTCGAGCTTTCTTTCTTTCGTTTTTTTTTATTTCAAAAGTAACGGAGCTTCCTTCATCTGTTAATTTTAACCTACCGAGGGTGCGAAGCGAAATATAATAAAATCTGAGGGGTACCACACGAAATATGTAAAAGAGTTGTATACCCCGCGAAAATTGCAATACCTTAAGGGCACCTCGCGAAATTTCCGTTTTAGAATTTTATTGCGATATATTTTAGAATTTTGGGTTTTTTGCCAACATCCAAATTGATTGAAATTGATGATATGGTTGTGATGTTGGGTTGATTTGGAGCTAATTTCATGTTCATAGCATTGTCAAATTGGTTGTGAATCATGAGCTAATTGGATTTTAGAATTTTGTTGCGATATGCTTTAGGTCGATTAGGTTCTTCTATTTTAGCATGAAATTGATAATTTAGCCTATTAGCTCAATTAGTAGAGCAATGTGCGTTTGCACAAAGATATGGGTTCAAATCCCACATAGGTTACATAATAGACAAGAGCGCAACAATCGCAAATTGTTAATCATGCACATTATAATCTTAGTTATGCACAATTGTATCCTACTTTTGCACAATCCTATCTTACTTTTGCACAATTGTATTATTAGATATGCACAACATAATGTTACATTTGCAAAACATAGTGTTATATTTGCACAACTTAAAGTTATATTTTGCGCAATATAATGTTATATTTGCACAGCATAATATTATATGTGCACAACGTAACATTATATTATTAGATATGCACAACATAATGTTACATTTGCAAAACATAGTGTTATATTTGCACAACTTAAAGTTATATTTGCACAATATAATGTTATATTCGCACAAGATAATATTATATGTGCACAACGTAACATTATATTATTAGATATGCACAATATAATGTTACATTTGCAAAACATAATGTTATATTTGCACAACTTAAAGTTATATTTGCACAATATAATGTTATATATGCATTATATCATCTTATTTGTGCACATTATCATTTTATTATTGCACTTTATAATCTTATTCATGAACGGGAACACAAAAAAAGCAACCATAAATAGCTTATGCGGGATTTTGAACTCGAACCTTTGTGCATGGGCACATCACTATACCATTTTTTGAGCTAATAGGCTTTTAATGACACATGTTGCATTAAAGTACAAAACTGTCATAAAATAGCGCTCCATAAAGAAAGTTTTTGGTAGGACACATTATGAAAATGCACATTTATTAATAATAACATTTATTGTATTATTTGTTCATTTTATATTTTGTAATCTCATCTTTTTCCATTTTTAAAATAAAGACAAAAATTGTGATGTAACATTCTTGTTGTATTTTTTTAATATTATAGTTGCACCTAACAATATTATTTCAAATAAAAATTACGGGTTAAAATCTGTAGTTTTCATAATTGAAATAAGGGCAATATTCGTATGAATGGAAAGTTTGGGGCATGCGTGTGAAATTTACCCCATAATTAGGGTCATTTAACCATTTTCCCATTTACTCATAAAATTAGGCCCATTTACACCAAATTTAGGCCCATTTATTCCTTACTCATTTAATTAGGCCCATTTACCTTTAAATTAGGCCCATTTACATCCAAATTAGACTATTTTCACTTTAAGAGGGATTTTCATCTTAAGCCCCATTTTCATTTGAACCTTTACCTATATATATATATATATATATATATATATATATATATATATATATATATATATATATATATATATATATATATATATATATAGACAATAGATCATTCGTGAGCATAAGAACATCAATGACTGAGATTTAAAGAGCAAAATTATTTTTCTTAAACGACATAATTATTCGTACATAACTCATACGAATAATCATATTGCAACCGATGAATAATTTTTATATGAAATAACTGCTAGAACATACGAATAATTACATTATATTGTTACGTACGAATAATAAATTTGTTCACAGTATCACCGAATTTGACCCTTATTTAATATGGTCAAAAGCATCAACTATTGATCGATCGAGGCATGAACTTGGGTTGGTTCGGTTACCATTTTATTCATCCCATCATTTTGAGCCGGCTCCCCAGATAATGAAAATTGAGGAAAGGAAGAAGCCTTATTCATGAAGGACCATTGCGCTTCTGGAAAGTCATAACCAAGACAAGGAGATTAATAGAGCCATATAAACCGGTGTATCCCTCCTGCTCAAAATCAGTACACATCCAGCAACTGATTAATGTAACCCTAGATTTAAAAAAGGGACAGTTTGTTAAATATCCAAAAAAATTGCCTTAAATAGAGAAGTGTCCATAAATTTGAAAAAATTGCCAAACTATCCATCCCTTCTAACGGAACTTATTGCGCTGACATCTTTACCCCCCTCTTCTTTCTCCTTCCTTCAAATCCCTAATTCTACAAAACTCATCTTCAATCGATCTACCTGACGAACTTGAGGATGATGAGGAGTGATAGAGAGAGAGATCTCGAGGAAGATGACGCGAGTCAGAGCGAATGGGGTGGCGCCGACGCTTCCGTTCGACCAGGCTCTTCGACCGCCGCCGCCAACAGGCTCTCCGACTACCGCCGAACGAAGGTGTCTTACTCCCTTTCTCTTCCCATCTCACTTACTTCTCCCCTTCTACAATGTGAGCAGTTAGTTGTTCTCCCGTTGTGAAGATTCTTCGTTAGGTTCTAGGTCTTATCTGTTTGAGAACGTCTATTTTAGGTCTAGGCATATTCAGGCTAGCAACATCTGTTGTTTGGTGAGCTAGTGCTTTCACATCAAACACTGGCACTTGGTATTGCAAGCATTATGCCGTGATCCTGTTTATACTTGAATTGTGTAGTTCTTTAGTAGTTAACTGTTAAGTCTTCTACACTCTCATGACTGGTCTGTGGAATTATGTTTGTAGTTGAAGTTTCTTAAACCAACAATTCCTCAGTGGGTTGCTTTCTGTTTCGTTATTGTGCATATAATTTCCGCCTCTTGTGATTAGTGTCTTCTTTTACTCTCGCAGTTCAATTGCCCCTACTTTGAATCAGTCACTACCTTGATCGATAATCATGAATTGAATTGGAAGCATATCACTTGTTATATTCGTAGTTGATGCTTAATCGATAATCATGAATTCAATTGAGTAATTGTCCTTTTTGTTGTGGCATTCCTTTAGTTTGCACTCTTCATTTTAGGAAGAAACTTTCACAAATGCAAGAAAAAGCAGCACCAAGTAACACACAAAACTCATGGATCTCTATTACGGCTCATATGACTAGCCCTCTCCTCTGTCAGACATTTTGTTGGCCTGCATTCGCCCTTTGTCAAATGCAAGAAAAACCAACTGTCTTCTGTGCAACTCTTTGTTGATTGTGATGTTGGGCTGCATTCGACATCAGACAAGACATTATGTTGCTCTGCATTCGCCCTCTCCTTTGTCAATCTCGATTTATTCTTCATTTTGATTTGTATTTATGCAGGTCTTTGAAGAGCTTATTTTTATTTTTATTTTGATTTTAGAACACAGGTATGTATGTCAGCCTTCAATTTATTCTAATTATTTAGTTTGCTTAAGTGGTTAATTAGGTCTACAATCTACTGTTTGTTATGTTAATAGGAAAATTATATAGTTTGATTAAGTGGTTTATGGGTATTCTTGGGGTTCTTCTCTTTGCTTGGATTTTTCCTTGAAAATCTTTTTGAAATTGATCTTCCATTTGGTTGGATTTTTCCTTGTAAATGGTATGGCTATAGGTGGTGTAAGTACCCATCCATAGCTACAAGCCAAAAGCAAAATCAAAGAGAGTATAGCAGTGCCTTCGGTTGAGTTATTTTTTTCTTGCCAAAACAGAAGCTGCCTTAAACATGTGTATATTGCTTTGGATGCTGCTGCTTTGGTGCTCTGAATGTGTGAATTTAAGCCATGTTTTACCACTGAAGTTGAACCAACAACCGAACACTAATCATCAAGGACTTGTCTAGAGTATGTTGCTGCTTTGGTGCTCTAAATGCTTTGCATGTTGCTGCTTTGTCTAGAGTATTTTGCTGCTTTGGTGCTCTGAATGCTTTGTATGCTGCTGTTTTGTCTAGAGTATGTTGCTTTGTCTAGAACCATATTCATTGATCTTCACAGCTCCACCTTCAGAACTAGAGCCATCATTTTGCATATCTTCCATTCCCTTCAAAATCAAGTAAATGAGAAGTGGCATGCCTCAAGAAATCATATCAAATGTTCTTTCCTTCAAAAATATAATTCATTGAAAAGAAAAAAGATCGGTCCTAAACCAACCTAGATATGAGTTTGACACTGAAACAGGTGAATCCATGTCAACACTGACTGAATAACGGATTGATCTTTAACTGTCATAATTAAAGTTATTAAAGTTTTATTTTTTGTGCATACTCAGGCTTAAAATCAACCTAGATATGAGTTTGACACTAACTGAATAACGGATTGATCTTTAACTGTCATAATTAAAAATGCATTTTCTTTATATAAAAGTCAGTTTAAGGATTTGCAAGTGCTGGAAACTAAAATGCACACAAGTTCTCCATTTGCCTAAAAACAACTACCCTCCCTTCTCTATATGACATTGACAGCAGCCTAACATATAGATCCAAGGTAATAGGTCCACTGCTAGCTAGTCCGAACTCCTCTTCTACCATCCTTAGGAGCTCCCCGAAAATCTCAGACCCAAGAAAGGCTAAAGGGAGTTGAAACCGTTTCTCATCAGTTGTGCAGATGACAAAGTGGCCCTTCTCGGCTACTGGTGCTTTTTTGGAGCTGCTGCTTCTGTGCAAGGCAAGCCTTTTCCTGCTTGTTGTTGCCAACCTTTACCACTTTCTCGCTATCTTGATTAGCTTCCTGGTGCTGATCATCTTATTTTTTTGGATAAATCTTGACAATATGAGGGTGTTTCGGATAATAGAAATGGGAGAGGTGAATGTGTTGATTTTGAGAGAATAGAACGAGTTCTAGTGCTCTTATATAACTGAATGCAGCTATGATTGCTTAGCATATTTCACACCATGTCCACCAGAGTTGGTTGTAGGCCTTAACTCGGATACAAATTGTATTTCATACATCACAAGATATTAGTTCCAGAATTGTCTATATATGCTGGGTTTGGGGAGAATCGAGTAGTAAACTTGATCTAGGCCTTTCTTGATTTGTTCCTCGGCATGCTAACATTTTATTTTATGCTTAAAAAACAGTAATCAATCACGACTGCATTTAAATTGATAAGCCTTTGATGGGTCATTGTACTTTGTTCAGTTAGAAAGTGTTCCCTAATATGGTTATTTTGATTCGAACTGAAGGCGGTGATGAAGTCCACACGCCGGCAGCTTGAAAGAGAGCTTCTGCTTGAAGACATAACACGGGTTGAGGACTTGCCATCCTACATCCTTCTTACTCAATAGTTTGCTAGCAAACTCCATCAGGGAAGGATGGGCATGACTTGCGAATGCAGGAGGTTGTTTGCAGACTGCCATACATAAGAGGCTTAGGTAAGTTTCTATCGTCTAGTGATTCGGGGCAGTGCTTGCTAACGAGAGGGTTTCTCGACCAAATAAATTTGTAGTCAAGACCCCCGCTATAGTATAGGGGAGTCGGGTTCGTCCTCAGGAGAGAAGTCAGCGGTTCTAGGTTTAGTGTGTTTTGGGGTTCAGGGTTAGCGGGAAAAGGCGGCGAGGTTGCTGTCGACGTCGGCTAAGAGTTGGTCGATGTCGAGAGATGGTGAGAGAATGGTGGTTTGATATTGAGTAGAATATGTGCCAAAGAAAAATAATAAAATAAAACAAATAAAGATGCAAACTTCCAAGGTCAGGGATCACCACAACAATAAACATATGTGTAGATTATAAATCACATAAAGATGCATGCTTTATATCAAAGAATCGACTTTCGCAAATTCCAACAATTTAGGTGATAGAGGCTCTCGCATAAAAACCTAATTTGTTTCTACCTTTTCTTAATTAGGATTAACCAACTCTCGCAAATAAACCCTAATTACTATCCAAATTCATAATAAGATCACCTTCGCTTCAATATCATGAATAAGGAATTTCCTCAACTTTCGCAAAGGATTAAGCATATAGGTAGATGATGATAAAGACATATAAATTCATGGATTTATAAACCAAACACACATATCTATGTTGGGATCACCCGAGCCCTAGAAGAAGGAAAATTAGAAAGCAAACATGATGAAAGAAATTAACTTTAACATAAAATAAACTAAAACTTACAAAACCTTCCAAACGTTCCTCCTCTCTCTCTCCTCCTCTCTCTTTGCGTCCTAAGACGACTTGACTTGAATGAATCAAAATCAGCCCCCTAGGGCTTTATTTATAGGCTTCCTTCCCTAGCTAATTAGGAAAGAAAATTATATCTATATCTAAATCTATTTATCTACTTACTTAAGATAAAACATGGAATTAAAATAATTATATCTAAAAGGAAATAATTATATCTAATGTAGGTAAATATCTTCTCCTCTTTATAGCACTTGATAGATCTTGATGGAATTTCATCTCGAAAATATCTTCATTGGACTCGGGATAGAAACTTAACAAGACTCAGACTACCCGATTTCGGCTTCTAGGGATTTCCTCGATATCGAGTAGTTTTCTCGACATCGACTAACTTTCCTTCGTCTTCAGTTTCTTCGTCTATCTCGGCTCCAGGAAGTGAAAATCGACTTAAGTTTTTCTCAATATCGAGTTAACTTCCTCGATATCGACCAACTTTTCCTCGGTTCCAGATCAGCTCCTCGATGTTAGCTTCCAGGATGCACGTCGACTTGGATTTTACTCGATATCGAGTAAGGTTCTTCGATATCGACTTGCATGTCTCAGCTCCAGCTTCCTTGTCGATTTCTAGGACTCCAACTCGATTTGGGCTTGGTCGATTTCGACCAATTTGGTCGATGTCGAGCAAATGTGACAGCTCTCAGTTTTGTGCTCTGTTCTTGAAACGCACTTTCCTGAGTCCTCGTTCATCAGATTGACGCATATGACCATGCGTTGGAAAGCTCTTTTCGAGGGCTACAACTTTCATGAAGACATCAAAGCTTGATTATGAATGATGAATGCCGAAAAATGGCCTTTTCTCCAGCTGCACCATCCTTAACTTCTTTATGACTTTCCTTTTAGCTCCAAAGTGCGTCCGATTTCTGCGAAATTAAACAGAAACTAGTGTAGACCTCCATATATTGCTAATAAACATAAACTACACAAATTATGTATTATTCTAACCCAAATGTATGAAATGCATGCGGAAAACGATATAAAAGTAATTATAAAACATGGCAAAATAGGCTCACATCAAACACCCCATACTTAAGCTTGCTTGGCCTCAAGCAATACTTTTAATTGTCATTCAGGGGAAGAAATCAAAACTCTCAACATCATAGATTTATTGCCATATGTCCCTACAATAAATTACCATCCTTGCAAAGGTACTAATGTCACAAATCCATAAATGTGCAAATAAAAGCAACATCTACTCACAAAAGGAGGGTTATGCAAAAATACTCATTCCTGACAAGGCTCGGATTTTCAAATCCTAATTTTCGAAAAAAGAGAACTAAAAATGAAATTTAATCGGTTTAAAAACTTGTTTAGCGGATTCTGACCAAAATATAAATTTTGACGAATAATTTTCGTCCTTTAACATCGAAATTTCAAAATAATTATCGGATGACGATATCCTTGTCGATTTTAAAAATCTAATTGATCGAGGAAGCGAGAGACAGGAAAACTAACATTCGAAAACTAATTTCGGGATTCAGAATTCACATATTTGGGATTTAACTCTAGGTATTTGTTAATCTACTCAACACTCGTCCTCACCCACTTCCATCACCTCACCATACCTTCAAATGAGCCCATCACTTTCACCCACTCCCCATCACCATCGGCATTCCCCACTCCTCTGCATCTTCACCATCGTTCACCATCACCATCACTTCGCTCTCTCTTCTCTTCCCGTCTTCATCACACCTCATCACCATCACTATTTCAGCACCACAATTATCATAACCAGCAGTGTCTCCCCCATACTCATCACCACCATTGGCGTCACCCTCTTCAAGAACCATCCACATCGCCACCATCTCCTTGTGCCTTTGTCCCTCCTTTTCCTTGAAGAGCAGCAGCCACAACACCACAAGGCACCTCCTTGAGAGCACAGCAGCAACCCGATGCCGCCCAGGAACCCCAACGTCGCCGACGAAGCTCCTCCTTCCCCTGTTTCGCGATTCCGAGGTCGGTAAGTCGATCTCTCGTTCGATTCAAAATTCCATGGAATCGCACCCCTTTAACCATCCTTTATTCTTCCTAGGCTGACTCCGAGGTTCCTCCCCCTCCGACGCAGAGAATCGAGCCCCCGATAAGCTCCGACGAAGCTCCGAAGTTGCGAACTCCCTCGGCGAGTTTCCACCTTTCCTCCTTTTGTTTCCATTCGATTTCTCTCTTGGGTCGGGCTGTGGACGAGTGTAAGTGTGTGTGAGATGAGTGTGGGTAGTCGGGAGAGCTCGAGAGCTCCGGCGAGCTCGAAGTCTGGCGAGGAGAGTGGCGTGAGTGCGAGGAGATCGTGAGCGAGGGAGCAGTGCGGGCGAGCGAGCTAGGCAGAATGAGAGCGTGAGCAAGAGAGACTGAGGCGGGGCTGGACGAGCCAAGGCTGAGGCAGGGCTGGGCAAGGCGGAGCCAAGGCGCCGGCGGGGTCAAGGTCTTGAACAGGGGAATGGCGGGAGCTCATTTGAACAGGTGGAAGAAGACCTTGTGGGCCCCCCTGTTTAGTTATATATACTTGGTTTAATATTAAACCGGGTTGAGAGTTTTATTATGGGTTCGGTTCGGTTCAGATTTATCCATGTATTATTTAACTAATTAGCGGTATTTAAATTATTATATAATATTGAGGATTTAAAAGATAAAATATTATTTCGGGAGATTTATAAGGGGTTTGTTTTATCGAATACAAACGGGTTGGAATTATTTCATAAAGGATTTAGAAATACCTTATAAGGGTGTTTTATTAAATGGTGTTTTAAAATATAACATAAAATCATTTGGGATTTAGAAATAAATTATTAAGACTCGTCGATTTAAAAAGAGAATATGGAAAAGAATTTCAAGGTCGGAAAATAATTTAATAAATAATAGAAAAAAGGAGTTTTGCTAAACACTTTCAAGGGTCGGGATTCTAATGCGGATTTGAAACAGATTTGAATCTAAACTTTGGAATAATACTTATTCGATGATTAACTAGCATGATAATATGAGTGTTTGGCTAACGACATGATATGTGTGACTAATAACATGACTTGCGGTGATTTACTATATGAGATTAGATGTTAGATATTATGATGTTGATGATATATATCTGCATGCCAAGTGTGAGTATGAAACGGTAATATGTGAAATTGGCTAAGTGTGATATGGAGGTTGTCATGAGCTGATGAGGATGATGTTATGATCGAATTGAGAAAGATGTTAATTTATGAGATATGATGAGATAATATGAGAATTGATGAGATGATAATGTTAATAATGACAAGATGGTTTAGTTATCATATGTGTGTGTGTATCTTACATGTTTCATATGTGACTTGTGTGCTTTGTGTAAATTAGACTTAGACTTATTATGTTATTTATGGGATTACTAGGCGATCTCTGATATGTTGGATTGCTTGCCATTGCTCATCATTGTTTGGATTCTGCGCTTCTCCAGGTAAGTTCTTTGAACTTACTCATGATGGGCGCTCTATGCACTGGGTGTTATATAGTAGGCTAGTGTCCATGCACCTTACGACCTAGAATCACGCTTAGGAGCTAAAATAAAAAATCATATGATTGCTATATGTCCTTGCAAGAGAACGGCCGTTATCTGTGACGTAACTAGAGTCTTTGCTAGGGTCATAGGACAACCCAGTCCCATCGGGTCCCGTCCTGAGTGAATCAAGTCATGGAAGTTCCTTTACTTATATTATGAGCATGATTGCGAAAGCTGCCCGTGGGCTTTATTATTTCTTATGGGGCGGGTTGGGCATGCGTGCCGCCCGATTATTATGGAATGCATTCACGAGCTGGTCAGTTTCCGCCCTATCGGAAGGGGGTGGAGGTAGGAGAGGGACATGCCACTTGGCTTTCGGTGTGGATCCATTTATCGCTTCTTGCATTATATTTAACTGTCAGTATATATATATATGTATATATGTGATCTAATTTCCGCACTGCATTACATATTTCATCTTAGGGATAGGATGCTTATAATATGCCTCTTAGAGTGTGGTTACACACGCGCATGAGTGACCTGATGATTGACCCAGATCCCCCTCTTTTTTTTTTTAGATTCAGGTACCCGTTTCACTCCTTGATTTCGTACTGTTATGACGGGGTCCATTCATATGGCGGAGAGTGAGTGTTTAACTATGACTTCACCAGATTCACATTTTTTGGGAATTCTTCCTACTTATACTCTGTTTGACCCGGCCTTGCCGCGGAACTGGTTGTATCGTTTTCAGCACTTATGTCCTTTGCATGATAAAATGTTTTCCGCGTTGTAGACTTAGGACAGGTACATGGGTTTTGATGCGGATCAAGATGACCTTCTGTGGGTCCAACAATGATCTTGATCCAGGCGAGCTCTCAAGACCGATTCGAGGGCCACTGATGGCAAAGAGTCTTGTCCTCGAGAGGAAGAAGAAGGTGCCACCATGGAAGAAGATTCAAGATGTATATCGAGTGGGCCTTGGCCCATGTCGAGTGCTCTTGAGGCCCATGTCGAGTAGCTTGAATGTGTGGGCCGGTTCTAGTCTTCAAATTAGTTTATTATTTTATTAATTATTATTTTATGCAATTAGATTAATAATGTACAAGATTATAACTCCTCTAGATATATCTTGTTCCCTAAGTATTTAAATTCTATATTCGTTAGGTTTATTTATCTTTAAGTTATTTTTATCTATCTTTATCAACCTAAATTCTATCTTGCACGATTAGAATTGGTTGTTAGTCTTCTATTTAAACATTGTAGTTCTCTTTGATTAAATCAGATTGAATTAGAATTGAGAACCCCTTTATGGATTAAAGGGTTCTTGGTTATCAATCCCAAAGGCTATCCGGTTCTTATGTTCTACGGTATTCATCCAAACACAACCATCACCATCTTGTTTACTGTCGGCAACAAAAAATCCAACATCACCTTCAACCTTGGACGCCGTCGCAAGAAGGAAGGAACCCCATTGGAGGCCCCTCGCAGACTCGCGCCCAGGAGCGCGGCGCTGGCCCTCACGAGCGCTCGGCCCAATCGCCTTCGCTCCTGCATCCGGCGTCTCGACGATCTCACGTCTTCGCTCTCCCGCTGTCGCGACATCGCGCTGTCTCGCTCTCGCTCTCGCCTCGATCGATCTCGCGTGCTCGCCTTCGCTCTCGATTCCAGCAGGCACTTCCGCACCCGGCTCCTCGACGTCGTCGCGTCTTCGATTACTCCCGCACACCCTGAGGCCAACGCTTGTGTGCCCGAGCATCCTCCGCGCGCGCCAGACTTCGCTTCCTTCGCTCTCTCTTGTTGATCTTTACTGTTACTTTTTTTAATTGAATTAGTTAGTTAATTTCCATCGTGTTAGTTGTTTAGTTTTCTTAAGTTATAAAATCTGTTACTTCTTTTGTTAGCTTAGATCTAATTAAGTTATTCTATAGCTTTTAGTTTCTTGAATTTCTTTAAGTTAACAACGTTGTTTTAGTTAGTTATTACGGAGTACTTAGTTTAGTTTAATTTTTGTCTAAGTTAAAGTTTAATTAGTTTAATTCAATTGTTAATCAGGAGATATGGGAAGAGCATTGCAAGATCGGGCAAATATACGGCGTGGTTCTTGATCTTGAGCCCACAGGAGAAGGATCGGGTATCCCAAACGTATCAAGTGGTATCGGATTTCAGGTTAATGCAAGTTCTTTACTCTCTTGATTTCTTATTTGAGTGATTTATTTTTCGTGCCTATTTTTCACCCTAGCCGCCGCATAAAAGTTAAATCTTTATTGTTCACCCATCAAAATTGGCACTTTATTTTTGTTATTCTTTGTTTGGATCTTTAATTTCGAAGATATTGAGTTCTTGACTGCAAGTTGTGATCTTTTATTCCTAGTTGCTACATATCATGCATATGACTGTTATTCTTGGATTAAAAGCATTATATGAACTTGCACCACTAAAGAACCCTAATTTCTCCAGTTTCTAGCCTATTTTCATTATTTTCTTTATTTTTGCTTACTTTTAGATCATCGTAGCTTCTTATTTTTATTTTTATTATTTTTTTTCGGTTACTGCATATTTACAGCAGCCTTTTATTAGTTAAAAAAAAAAAGCCGAGAGCTAATTCAAAAAAAAAAAAGAGAAAGAAAGAAAAGTTTAGCATACATTACATTGTTGAGTTAGTAACTCTTCCTTTGTTCATTCTTTTCTTGCTACTTGTTAGATGTTCTAATCGGTTTTAAGCATTACAAAGCACCCTACTTGTGTGATTTTGTGCTGTGCCGACACTGGAGCCTTGGTCACACCCCTCTTTCTCTGAACCGTGTTGCAACCGTCAGATAATAGTTGACGGAGTGTGTGCACTTGATTGCCCTTGTGATTGCTATTGTCGATTATTACACATTCATATTATTCAAGCATCACATTGTAGATCTTATTTTTCCACATTAAGCCGCTTGTTTATACTTGTTATCCTTGATATCCGACTTGTGGCTGATTTCATTTGCAATTTGATTTTGACTTGCTGTCTTCAATATTGCAAAATTCTGTGTCCAGGGGAATTGCTTGAATATTGTGCCTTGTTTTCTCGCTCTTTGATTTCTAAAAACTTGAATCACTCTTAGGAATCAATAGGGCTTGCATTACTTGGTTTCTGATCTTTGCTCCGTGTACTTGTTTCTCTTCTGATATTGTAGGAACATGTCGAGCGACAATAACCCCAACCCTTCCCCTTCCCCGCCTACTATCGCCGACATTCGTTCCCTCTTTCAAGAGGAAATGGCCCAATGGACCAATCGCTTAGCCATTGAAAGGGCGCAAGAACGTGCTGATTTCTTTGCCCTGTTCAACAAAACCAAACGACGTGTACTTCCATTTCAGGAAGCGCTGACGGCTGATCAAATGGAGCACACCTTTCACACCATGTGTGTGGTTCAGACATCCACACTTTCGATCATCGTCGAGGAACAGAGCTCTTGTAACTTGATCAACGAAAAGGTGGTCGAGTACCTCCATCTAGCAACTGCACCTCCACTGCAACACAATAGTTATAACGGTATCACGAACGGTAACTCTGACCCTCTTGTTACTAAACAATGCTTGGTTTCGTTTCAAATGGGTAATTATTGTGATCAAGTGTTGTGTGATGTCGTTAAAATGGATTGTTGTCATATTCTTTTAGGCCAACCTTGGGTAAATGATCGGCAAGTTATTTATAATGGTCGCTTAAATACCTTTGCTTTTAAGTTTGTTGGGAGGAGATTCACTCTCCTACCCTTATCTCCTCAAGCTGTTTTGAAGGACCAGGTACGACAACGCCAATACAAAGCCCAGAAGGAGGCTGCTGCAAGACGGGAAGCGCACTGCGGCCCAAACACCAATGAGGCTGCACCGACGGTCATCCCATCTGCCCCCCCCTAATTCAGTCGCGCCCTCATCCCATGATGAGATCAAAATCATGGGCCTAGATTCAGCACAACGCGCCGATTTTGTTTCGCCGATTCCCGTTGACTCCGACCTCAGTATTGAGTCAACTCAGTCTTGTTGCGAAGCTGACTCAACGAGCTTTCCAACGGTGTGTCACACGCTCAAGGACTCCTCAGTTAAGGCACCTGAAACTGCTCTGCAAGTGGACTGCAGTGCTGCGCATGATGTGTTGGGTGCTTCTGATGACAACGATGAGGACATTGGGGACACTTCTCTTGAGTTAGCTATTGTACCTCTTGAGAATGTAACTAATGTTGAGAATTATGGAATTCATAGGGTTATTGAGCCTTTTGATTTTGTTCCTTTTGACTGCTCGATGATCCCTATGACAAGTGTTGTTTTTGAGGTTCCTGTCCCTCAAATTCTGCTGGCACCATCTCAAATTGATTTTCAAAGAAGTTACTTTTTGGTGGTTGCTCCTTCCCCACTGCTCTTCAATGACTCGATTCTAGGACGAATCGAAGATAAGAAGGGGAGAATGATGCGGATCAAGATGACCTTCTGTGGGTCCAACAATGATCTTGATCCAGGCGAGCTCTCAAGACCGATTCGAGGGCCACTGATGGCCAAGAGTCTCGCCCTCAAGAGGAAGAAGAAGGCGCCACCATGGAAGAAGATTCAAGATGTATATCGAGTGGGCCTTGGCCCATGTCGAGTGCTCTTGAGGCCCATGTCGAGTAGCTTGAATGTGTGGGCCGGTTCTAGTCTTCAAATTAGTTTATTATTTTATTAATTATTATTTTATGCAATTAGATTAATAATGTACAAGATTATATCTCCTCTAGATATATCTTGTTCCCTAAGTATTTAAATTCTATATTCGTTAGGTTTCTTTATCTTTAGGTTATTTTTATCTATCTTTATCAACCTAAATTCTATCTTGCATGATTAGAATTGGTTGTTAGTCTTCTATTTAAACATTGTAGTTCTCTTTGATTAAATCAGATTGAATTAGAATTGAGAACCCCTTTATGGATTAAAGGGTTCTTGGTTATCAATCCCAAAGGCTATCCGGTTCTTATGTTCTACGGTATTCATCCAAACACAACCATCACCATCTTGTTTACTGTCGGCAACAAAAAATCCAACATCACCTTCAACCTTGGACGCCGTCGCAAGAAGGAAGGAACCCCATTGGAGGCCCCTCGCAGACTCGCGCCCAGGAGCGCGGCGCTGGCCCTCGCGAGCGCTCGACCCCATCGCCTTCGCTCCTGCATCCGGCGTCTCGGCGATCTCACGTCTTCGCTCTCCCGCTGTCGCGACATCGCGCTGTCTCGCTCTCACCTCAATCGATCTCGCGCGCTCGCCTTCGCTCTCGATTCCAGCAGGCACTTCCGCACCCGGCTCCTCGATGTCGTCGCGTATTCGATTACTGTTGTTGCAGGAGGATGGTCAAGTATGAAATAAATATAAAGTATAGATCAGACTGACTTCCCTGTCTCAGCAAATAAATACAAGACTTGCTCCCGTTGTAGTAGAAGGTTGTCAGGATCGAATCCACGAGGAAGCACGTCAGCAGTTCTTAGGTAGATCTAAATTCTCACAGAAAAGCAGAAAAGACAGAAACAAAAGAACAAAGGAAGAAAGACAAAGCAAAGCAGAAACAAAAGCAAAGACAGAAAATAGCGAAAGAAAGTAAAGAACAAAGCAAGGACAGAAGCTACTCGATCTCGACAAGAGGGCACTCGAGATCAACAAAGCACGGTAGAAACAGAAACTCAGAAATCGACAACAGAAGCGCAATAGTAACTCGACCTAGACTAAGACATACTCGATCTCGACAAGGTCCTACTCGAGATCGACGAGAACTACTCTATGTCGACTGGAAAACTCAGAAAACTGTAAATCGCAGATTTCGACAGAACTCAGAAATTTGACAGAAATAAACTCAATATGCTAAAAGACTTCCAAGACCAGGGTATCAACGCCACAACAATAACAATGCAAAGTAACACATAAAGGCATAAAAGATCATGCTTTCCATCAAATAACTTTCGTTATTAACAAATAGGCATATAGAGGCTTTCGCATAAACCCTAATTGTTACTAACCCTTTTCACATAATTAACCCAAGTTGTATTAAGATCACTTTCGCTTCAATAACACAAACAAGGATCACCTTCAACTCTCGCAAAAGAATCATGCTCATAGGGATAGAAGACGAATTGCATAACAAAATCTGACCTTTATTGCATCACCTCATATGGCCACCGTCGGGCTCACCCCAGCCCCAGAAGTGGGTGGACTACTCACGCCTCATCGCACTAGCAGACATTGATTGATGAAAAGAAACTTGCATTAAACTAAATTCAAAGCCTTTACAATCCCGGCAATCAACTTTCGCAGAAAGCCAAAACCTTAAAACCTTCGAACTCCTAAAACTTCTCTTTGGAACTACTTGTTTCTGACTGAAATTGAATTGGAATATGATGCCTAATGCTCAGCTCCTAGGGCTTTATTTATAGTCTTCTATTCCTTGCTAATCAAGGATAGAATCTTCTATCTATATCTAAAATTATATCTAAAATGCTTAATGATAAATAAAATGCTTAAGGGAAATAAATCTTTAAAGGAAAAGATAAATCTAATCTAGGTAATATGCCTTCATGTTGATAGATCTCCCTTCCATGGATAGATGATGATAGATCTCGGCCAAACTGTCTTCCTTCGTGCCCAAGGAATCCCAACTCTACTCGGACTGGTCACGTCGACGCGTTTCTGGAATCTAGTCTACTCGATCTCGACAAGGGCTTGTCGATCTCGACTAGGATTCATCGTCGACTGGACTTCTCGGGTGACTCTGCTCGACATGGCTCGGATCTGGGCTCCTGGGCGTCGTCGATCTCGACTAGGGCTCCTCGAGATCGACTAGGGTGGTGGTCGAGGATGGCTCTCTAGTGATGTCGAAGACTCCTCCTCGGCCTGGACTCGGACTGGCGCAGGGTGGCTCGTCGATCTCGACAAGGTCTCATCGAGATCGAGTAGGGTTAATCAGCGTCTTCGTCCTCAGCTTCTCGATCAGCTCCTCTTCTCGACTCCGGGTGTGGCGTCTAGGCTTCGTCGATCTCGACTAGGTCTTGTCGAGATCGAGTTGACTTCCGGAGCTGGGTTGGTCTGGCTCTCGACACTGCTCCTAGTCGACAAGGCCTGTGCTCGGACATGTTCGTCGAGATCGAGTAAGGTCCACTCGAGATCGAGTAACCTTGGTTCTCGACTTGATTCGACTGGTTCCGCTGCTTCTTTGACCTTGGACTTTTGTAGTGGTTTTCTGAGCTTTTCCGACCTTCCTTAGAATTGCTGTAAAATGCCTTGAATTCTACAAATTTAAACAGAAACTGGTGTAGATTCCATAATTTGGCAAATAAACATAAGCTACATGGATTCTGTACTATCTTAGCCCAAATGCATGAAATGTATGCAGAAATTGATATAAATGTTACTGTAAAACATGGCAGATTCAGCTCACAACAAACACCCCATACTTAAACTTGCTTGTCCTCAAGCAATACTTTTATTTGTCATTCAGGGGAAGAATTCAAACTCTCAACATCTTAGATTCATTCTCATATAACCCTGCAATCAGTTACCATCCTCGAAAAGGTATCAGTGTCACAGATCCATGCATGTGAAAATATACAAAAGCAACATCTACTCACAAAAGGAGGGTTATGCAAAACATTCGTTCGTGACAAAGCATTAATAATCAAGAGGACTTTAATTTAAGCTCAAATAAGGAGTAGAATTGGTAAAAGGCTAAAGGTGGGCAATTTTTGGCAATGTGGTGCTTTAATGATCCGGGGAAATGGAGTATTTCTAAACTGAATTTCCACATTCCTTCTCCATAAGATTCATCACCTTTCATATTGCTTTTATTCATAATAATGCTTTTACCTCTCTAATCTTAGCACTGCCTTCTCGCGAGTCGCAAACATGGGTGTCATGAATGGCCCCGGATACTTAGTGCTTTGGACTCCTCACAATGTGTCCCATCTCTCCAAACTATTATCTCAGAGAGCAGGGTCAATCTACCTTTATCTCCTGAGGTGATTGGATTTTCTTTCACTCATTAAATTTTCCATATATTTCAAATAATTTCCTTCCAAACTCCAAATATGATAACAACACAACAACCATATGATAATCTCCATAATGTAACATCATTCTCAACATAATCCCCGGATAAGGTAAAGAATGGCAATATTTTAGAACATGTGGAGCAATATATGAAATAAGGCATAATATGGCTTTTGTGATGCATAAGCATGGGTAAGGCTAGGAGTATAACAATATGAGCATTATATGGAAATGTACTGTCCTCCATCCTCTTATCATGCAACATGTCAAAAGCAATATCAAATTTACCTCCTTTCAGGGTTTTCAAGAAAATATGCACTTCATTGTGACTTCCCTTTACTAGGCAATTTCATGCTATATCTCTAATGAATATAATTTTGCATCGTCGAGTTCAATATAAGCTTCCATGACATTAATCAAAATTTTCAATGGGGGTCATTTTTCTAAATTTTGGAAATCATGCATGTAAGCACATAAATCAATAATGAATTCCAAAATAGCCATGTATAAGAAATAAACTTTAAATATGCACACATAATGTCAAATATGGAAAATATGCATAAAGTAAGCCCTTCCCCCACCTCATACTTAAACATTACAGTGTCCTCACTGTATAAAAACAAGGGTAAAGAAAGAAACTCACTAGACAGATGTGCTGGGCTTCATAATATCGAATGAAAGAATCGCCTGGGCCGAGTATGAATATTGCTTGCTTCTATCTATGGACCTGAAAAGTATGGAAGACATATACCCAAAATAGCAAAACTAAAAGTGTTCAAAACAAAAAACAAACAAAACAATGTCCAAAAATTAAAAGTCTATGTACACGCTCTAGATTTTATAGTCGCTAGGCCGACTTTCCATTTATGCTCAAGGTGGCATCTGCAGGGCCCATGTAGCCTGGGCCTCAAATAAGACTCCATTCTTGTCCATCAGCTGTAATCCTCCAGAATGGATCTTATTCACCACGAATGGTCCCATCCGCTTCTTGTTGAATTTGTTAGGGAACCAATGATTCTTTGATTTAGAGACATAGAGCTTGTCTCCAACTTCATACTCCTTGGGCTCATCATTGGATATCCTACATAAGCGCACATACCAAGGCAAACCTCTCCCATGTATAGATAGATCTTTAATGGAAATAGGAGAAGAAAGATCCATACCTTGGCTTACCTTCGCAGAGACGGAATCAGGGACCACTGTGTTTGGTCGATCTCGACTAGGGCTAGTCGATCTCGGCAAGGCTGCAGGTCCAGGTGGTGGTCTGCTCGAGGATGCAGGAGTCGACGAAGGGCAAGGCTTGTCGATCTCGACAAGGCTACTCGATCTCGAGTAGGCTTCTTCTCCTGGTGGCTGCAGCGTCGAGGAAACAGGATCTGGTGGAGCCGGGTGGTGGTCGATCTCGACAAGCATAGTCGAGATCGAGGAGCCTGGTTCGTCTGGTGGAGTCAGCGTCGAGGAAGACGAAGTCGAGCTAGCCGATTGGTTGTCGATCTCGACTAGGGTACTCGAGATCGACTAGGGCTCTGCTTCCGTCTGGTCGCTCGACGAGGCTGGTGCTGGTGGAGGCTTCTTGGTTTGGTCGAGATCGACTAGGGTCCTCGATGTCGAGGAGACTTGGTCGATCTTGACCCCATACTTGGTTCCTGTCAAGGCATCCGAAAAATAATTAATCCATAACGACGTACCTTGGTTTGTGTCGATTGGATTTTCTGTGTCCTCCTTTAGGATTGCCATGATCTCCTCCACCTGGGCCTCCATGTCCCTCTTTTCTAGCTCCTCAGGAGTCATATTTCTGACCTTGGGTTCCCCGCAAGTGATGTAGCCAGCTGAGATAGACCTGACCTCTTCCATTGGACCTGCATGCCTTTCAGTTTTATTAAAGGAATACTCAATTACCTCATCGCTGATGTTGAATGTGAGCACTCCTTTCCTTACGCTTATGTTGGCATCCACCATCGCCAAGAAGGGTCTCCCTAGAATAATTGGACAAGCAGGATCTTCTTGCATATCAACAACTAGGAAATCAGCAGGGACAAAGAATTTACCTACTTGTACTGGCACATTGTCCACCATGCCTGTTGGGATGACCACAGTGTTGTTGGCCATGTAAAGTCTAGCATCCACAGGCTCTAGGGCACCTATCTTAATCTTGGACCAAATTGTTAAAGGCATTATACTCACACTAGCTCCAAGATCACATAAGGCATTAATTTTGTATGGACCAAATCCAATAGTTATAGCAAACTTACCTGGATCTGGCCTCTTTTCCAATATGTCTAGATGGCTGCATTCCTCTGTAATTTCAGCCATTGATCGTTTTTTGCTCAGAATCTCCTTCAGGAATTTGATATAAGATGGCATTTCATTGAGAGCTTCTGTGAAGGGGATGGTTACGTTGAGTTTCTGAAGCATCTTGATGAAGCGCTGAAATTTCTTTTCTGCTGGGTCCTTTGGAGATTTTGTGGGGAAAGGCAGCTTCTTGTTTGGAGCCAGAGCAGACGTCGTAGGTGCTGCATCTTTGTCGACTTCGGCTAGGGGCTCCTCGATATCGACTACACCCTTGTCGATCTCGACTAGGTTGGGCGATGTCGAGTTGTTGTGTGGTGCGGACGAGGGTTTCTGAAGTTTCTCATCGAGATCGAGTAGGCCCTCCTCAAGATCGACTAGGCCCTGGTTGATGTCGAGTTGCTGGTCATCGTTGTTCTGCTGCTTTCCGACCTCTGGCTCTTGCAGTTGATGGCCGCTTTTGAGTTTTACGGCAGCGATGTGTCCAGTTTTTCCCTTGGGATTTGGTTCTGAAGATCCAGGGAGCACACCTGACTGTCTGGGGATTCCCGCTGCTAGCTGACCAATCTGTGTATCAACTGATTTTCTCCATATATCAATTTCCCCAAGCCTAGAGTTGACACCTTGCATCTGAGTATAGACGGAGTTGAAGGATTGCTTAGTTTCTGAGTGGTTCCTCCGTATTTCCTCCAGGACTGTCTGTATATCATCCTTTTTCTGGTCCATTTCTAGATGTCCTGGAGCTCTGTAGGGCGGGGGATTCCTAGGGACACCTTGGTTCCATTGTGGTTGCTGAAACCTTTGGTCCCCCATGTAGCGATTGGGACCCCCTGCGTAAGCTAACTCCTCATGATGCTCTGCCATTCTGACTTGCTCTGCGTGTGGGCACTCAGGAGTGGTGTGCCTTTGCGATCCGCATTCAATACAAGGCTGGTTGACAGAGAGATACTTTACTTGCTTAAGGAGCTTCTTATTCTGGTCTCTGTAGTACTGCTCCCTCACATCAGGATCGATCTCTTTAGGAGGCTCATATAGGGGCATGGATGGTGTTGGCCTGGCGTAAGGGTTCTCTTCATAAGTTACAGTAGACCCATACTTGTTGTTGTAGTTGGTGACCTTCTCTAGCACACCCCATGCGTCACTTGGCGGCATTGTCAGATACTCATAACGAGTATAATGGTTGATTTTGTCCTTAGTGACTTGATCAAGAGAGTTGAAGAAGATCTCCTGAATGACGTAGGGTGGATGTCCATGAGTAGGGCAAGATCGCAGAAGTTCCTTGTAGCGCTCACATGCCTTTTCCAGCGGTTCCCCTTGCTTCTGTTTGAAGGCGGTGATTTTCTGGCGGAGATGTACTGTTTTGGCGGGTGGGAAGAATTTGTTCAGAAACTCTTGCTCTACTTGGGCCCAGGTTGTGAGTGCTCTTGCTTTCAGCCCTTCAAGCCATTTCAGTGCAGGCCCAACGAGAGACCAGCGAAAAGATTTCATCTTGACATATTCCAGGGTTGTACCTTCAGCAAGAGTACGGCACATGTCAGAAAAGTTTGTAATATGTTCAAGAGGACACTCATTAAATCTACCATAAAAGGCATTATTTTTAAGCTCTATAAGAAATTGAGTGCGAATTTCAAAAGAGTTATCAGGGATTAGAATCGCCGATTCAGGCACGACGAGAGTTGGGTGCATGTAGTCCTCCGCCGTGGTTGGGTATTGGGCAAGCTCAGCCTGTGCTTGTTCCCTTGCTGCTTTCTCAGCGGCGATAGCAGCATCTTTAGAGGCCAATTCCCTTGTAAGCCTAGCGATCAGCTGTTCCTGTGTCTCCGCAACTGCCATGGCTCTTTACAGTTTAGTTCTGATGTGTAGAAGGCTCTCTGGTTCGTCTAAGCCGTCAAACTCAGGTGGTTGACCAGAACGGCGCATACACTTGTAAATTAACTCAAAGAAAAAGTGAGAACTGACAACCTAAGGCGCGATTGATAGCTTCCCCGGCAACGGCGCCAATTTGTTGTTGCAGGAGGATGGTCAAGTATGTAATAAATATAAAGTATAGATCAGACTGACTTCCCTGTCTCAACAAATAAATACAAGACTTCCTCCCGTTGTAGTAGAAGGTTGTCAGGATCGAATCCACGAGGAAGCACGTCAGCAGTTCTTAGGTAGCTGTAAATTCTCACAGAAAAGCAGAAAAGACAGAAACAAAAGAACAAAGGAAGAAAGACAAAGCAAAGCAGAAACAAAAGCAAAGACAGAAAATAGCGAAAGAAAGTAAAGAAGAAAGCAAGGACAAAAGCTACTCGATCTCGACAAGAGGGCACTCGAGATCGACAAAGCACAGTAGAAACAGAAACTCAGAAATCGACAACAGAAGCGCAACAGTAACTCGACCTAGACTAAGACCTACTCGATCTCGACAAGGTCCTACTCGAGATCGACGAGAACTACTCTATGTCAACTTGAAAACTCATAAAACTGTAAATCGCAGATTTCGACAGAACTCAGAAATTTGACAGAAATAAACTCAATATGCTAAAAGACTTCCAAGACCAGGGTATCAACGCCACAACAATAACAATGCAAAGTAACACATAAAGGCATAAAAGATCATGCTTTCCATCAAATAACTTTCGTTATTAACAAATAGGCATATAGAGGCTTTCGCATAAACCCTAATTGTTACTAACCCTTTTCACATAATTAACCCAAGTTGTATTAAGATCACTTTCGCTTCAATAACACAAACAAGGATCACCTTCAACTCTCGCAAAAGAATCATGCTCATAGGGATAGAAGACGAATTGCATAACAAAATCTGACCTTTATTGCATCACCTCATATGGCCACCGTCGGGCTCACCCCAGCCCCAGAAGTGGGTGGACTACTCACGCCTCATCGCAATAGCAGACATTGATTGATGAAAAGAAACTTGCATTAAACTAAATTCAAAGCCTTTACAATCCCGGCAATCAACTTTCGCAGAAAGCCAAAACCTTAAAACCTTCGAACTCCTAAAACTTCTCTTTGGAACTACTTGTTTCTGACTAAAATTGAATTGGAATATGATGCCAAATGCTCAGCTCCTAGGGCTTTATTTATAGTCTTCTATTCCTTGCAAATCAAGGATAGAATCTTCTATCTATATCTAAAATTATATCTAAAATGCTTAATGATAAATAAAATGCTTAAGGGAAATAAATCTTTAAAGGAAAAGATAAATCTAATCTAGGTAATATGCCTTCATGTTGATAGATCTCCCTTCCATGGATAGATGATGATAGATCTCGGCCAAACTGTCTTCCTTCGTGCCCAAGGAATCCCAACTCTACTCGGACTGCTCACGTCGACGCGTTTCTGGAATCTGGTCTACTCGATCTCGACAAGGGCTTGTCGATCTCGACTAGGATTCATCGTCGACGGGACTTCTCGGGTGACTCTGCTCGACATGGCTCGGATCTGGGCTCCTGGGCGTCGTCGATCTCGACTAGGGCTCCTCGAGATCGACTAGGGTGGTGGTCGAGGATGGCTCTCTGGTGATGTCGAGGACTCCTCCTCATCCTGGACTCGGATTGGCGCAGGGTGGCTCGTCGATCTCGACAAGGTCTCATCGAGATCGAGTAGGTTTGCTCAGCGTCTTCGTCCTCGGCTTCTCGATCAGCTCCTCTTCTCGACTCCGGGTGTGGCGTCTAGGCTTCGTCGATCTCGACTAGGTCTTGTCGAGATCGAGTTGACTTCCGGAGCTGGGTTGGTCTGGCTCTCGACACTGCTCCTAGTCGACAAGGCCTGTGCTCGGACATGTTCGTCGAGATCGAGTAAGGTCCACTCGAGATCGAGTAACCTTGGTTCTCGGCTTGATTCGACTGGTTCCGCTGCTTCTTTGACCTTGGACTTCTGTAGTGGTTTTCCGAGCTTTTCCGACCTTCCTTAGAATTGCTGTAAAATGCCTCGAATTCTGCAAATTTAAATAGAAACTGGTGTAGATTCCATAATTTGGCAAATAAACATAAGCTACATAGATTCTGTACTATCTTAGCCTAAATGCATGAAATGTATGCAGAAATTGATATAAATGTTACTGTAAAACATGGCAGATTCAGCTCACAACAATTACTCCCGCACACCCTGAGGCCAACGCCTGTGTGCCCGAGCTTCCTCCGCGCGCGCCAGACTTCGCTTCCTTCGCTCTCTCTTGTTGATCTTTACTGTTACTTTTTTTAATTGAATTAGTTAGTTAATTTCCATCGTGTTAGTTGTTTAGTTTTCTTAAGTTATAAAATCTGTTACTTCTTTTGTTAGCTTAGATCTAATTAAGTTATTCTGTAGCTTTTAGTTTCTTGAATTTCTTTAAGTTAACAACGTTGTTTTAGTTAGTTATTACGGAGTACTTAGTTTAGTTTAATTTTTGTTTAAGTTAAAGTTTAATTAGTTTAATTCAATTGTTAATCAGGAGATATGGGAAGAGCATTGCAAGATCGGGCAAATATACGGCGTGGTTCTTGATCTTGAGCCCACAGGCGAAGGATCGGGTATCCCAAACGTATCAGGTTTACCCCGGGGTCTCCAACAGACTTTCAGGATTTGGGTGCGAAATCCCGCTTTAAACTACAAATCTTCGGTTTCAAACCTTCAACCCATCCTCGGAGCGCAAGATCCTAACGAGGGGTTTTATCCCTCGAAACGTAACTCGGGAATCATAATCCCGGGCCGTTACACAAAGCATTAATAATCAAGAGGGCTTTTGTTTAGCTCAATAAGGAGTAGATTGGTAAAAGGCTAAAGGTGGACAATTTTTGGCCATGTGGTGCCAATGATCCGGGGAAATGGAGTACTTTCAACTTGAATTTCCACATTTCTTCTCCATAAGATTCATCACCTTCCATAATGCTTTTATCAATAATTATGCTTTTACCTCTCTAACCTCAGCACTGCCTTCTCGCGAGTTGCAAACATGGGTGTCATGAATGGCTCCGGATACTTAGTGCTTTGGACTCCTCACATGTGTGTCCCATCTCACTGAACTATTATCTCAGCAAGCATGGTCGATCTACCTTTATCTCCTAAGGTGATCGGATTTTCTTTCACTCGTTAAATTTTCCATAAATTTCAAACTATTTCCCACCATACTCCAATAATGATAATAACAACACAACACCATATAGCATCTCCATAATGTAACATCATTCTCAACATAATCCCCGGATAAGGTAAAGAATGGCAATATTTAGATCATGTGGAGCATAATATGAAATAAGGTATAATATGGCTTTTGTTTTGGATAAGCATAGGTAAGGCTAGGAATATAACAATATGAGCATTATATGGAAATATAAAGTCCTCTATCCTCTTATCATGCAACATGTCAAAAGCAACATCAAATTTTACCTCCTTTCATGGTTTTCAAGAAAAGATATGCATTTCATTGTGACTTCCCTTTAGTAGGCAATTTCCTGCTATATCTCTAATGAATCCAATTTTGCATCGTCGATTTCAATATAAGCTTCCATGACATTATTAAAAAATTTCAATGGGGGTCATTTTTTTCAAACTTTGGAAAACATGCATGTAAGCACATAAATAAATAATGGATTCCAAAATAGCCATGTATAAGCAATTCAAGAAATAAACTTTAAAATATGCACATATATGTCAAATAGATCAAATATGCATGAAGTAAGCCCTTCCCCCACCCCATACTTAAACATTACAGTGTCCTCACTGTATAAAAAGTAAGGGTAAAGGAAGAAACTCACTAGACAGATGTGCAGGGCCTCAAAATATCGAGTGAAAATGCTGCTGGCCCCAGGTTGATTTCGGCTGCTTCTATCCTCCATGGACCTGAAAAATTTAGAAGAGAAATACCCACAATAGAAAATAATGTCCAAAACCTCAAAGCAACAATGTTCAAAAATCCCAAAACATAAATGTCTATTTACAAGCTCCAGACTTTATAGTCGCTAGGCCGACTTCTCCATTAAGCATTAGCCTGGCTCATCTTTGTCCGGAGGTATAGGTGGATCTGGTGGTTCCTCTGGTGGTGGGAAGCGTGGAATGTCATCCGGGGGCATCATGTGAAGAAGCTTAAACGTCCCCGAGTAAACGCTCCATGGCTTCACTCATTCATCTTCCTGGTCTCCAACTGACATGCATAAAGAAGATATAAAGAAAATATACATACCTCATCATCATACCTCTTCCGCTTCTTATGTTGGTTTGTTTGCGCGTCTCCACCACAACAAAACGGTGGAGTGGGAAGAGATATTTCCACCTCATCATGCAGAGCTTCATGCCAGTTTGCTAGGACCCCATACTTGAATATGAACATCGGTTGCTCAAAATCATCGGGGATAGCCTTCACCTTGTAAGGTAAAAGCGATCTTGGAATGTCCTGGTCAACAATGTCCAACTTCTTTTCTTCTAGTGCTATTTCGTCTTGGGATCCTTCATATGATTCATCAACAATAGGTAGAAAAGTAGAAATGAAATTCGAGGAAGGACATACCTGGTTGTCGACATCGAGTTGGTCAATTGGCTCGTCGGGAAGAGGGCATGGTCCTTTAGACTGAATGGAAGCCTCAAGCCTTCGGATTTCGTCTTTCAGCCGAGCTATTTCCCTTAATCGTGACTCCTCCACTGCGATCATATTTCTCCGTCTCAAATCTTGAGACCATTCTTCCCATGCAGGATTCCCTTCGACAAAGTCTTCCATCTTTGTACCTAAGCTTTGAAATCACAATCAAGAACACAAATTAGTGGCAAAAGCTTGGCACCCAGTTGGTACCGGTGAGGTAGGTGGTGGTAGGGTATGTGATAGGGTAAGAAAAAGGGATGGGCTTTTCTGAACCGTAAACATAATTAAACTAGGCGCGATTGATATCTCCCAGGCAACGACGCCAATTTGACGAGAGGGTTTCTCAACCAAATAAATTTGTAGTCAAGACCCCCGCTATAGTATAGGGGAGTCAGGTTCGTCCTCAGGAGAGAAGTCAGTGGTTCTAGGTTTAGTGTGTTTTGGGGTTCAGGGTTAGCGGGAAAAGGTGGCGAGGTTACTGTCGACGTCGGCTAAGAGTTGGTCGATGTCGAGGGATGGTGAGAGAATGATGGTTTGATATCGAGTAGAATATGTGCCAAAAAAATTAATAAAATAAAACAAATAAAGATGCAAACTTCCAAGGTTAGGGATCACCACAACAATAAACATATGTGTAAATTATAAATCACATAAAGATGCATGCTTTATATCAAAGAATCGACTTTCGCAAATTCCAAAAATTTAGGTGATAGAGGCTCTCGCATAAAATCCTAATTTGTTTCTACCTTTTCTTAATTAGGATTAGCCAACTCTCGCAAATAAACCCTAATTACTATCCAAATTCATAATAAGATCACTTTCGCTTCAATATCATGAGTAAAGAATTTCCTCAACTTTCGCAAAGGATTAAGCACATAGGTGTGATGATAAAGACATATAAATTCATGGATTTATAAATCAAACACACATATCTATGTTGGGATCACCCCAACCCTAGAAGAAGGAAAATTAGAAAGCAAACATGATGAAAGAAATTAACTTTAACATAAAATAAACTAAAACTTACAAAACCTTCCAAACGTTCCTCCTCTCTCTCCCCTCTCTCGCCTCCTCTCTCTTTGTGTCCTAAGACGACTTGACTTGAATGAATCATAATCAGCCCCATAGGGCTTTATTTATAGGCTTACTTCCCTAGCTAATTAGGAAAAAAAAAAATATCTATATCTAAATCTATTTATCTACTTACTTAAGATAAAACATGGAATTAAAATAATTATATCTAAAAGGAAATAACTATATCTAATGTAGGTAAATATCTTCTCCTCTTGATATCACTTGATAGATCTTGATGGAATTTCATCTCGAAAATATCTTTATTGGACTCGGGATAGAAACTTAACAAGACTCGGACTACTCGATTTCGGCTTCTGGGGATTTCCTCAATATCGAGTAGTTTCCTCGATATCGACTAACTTTCCTTCGTCTTCAGTTTCTTCGTCTATCTCGGCTCCAGGAAGTGAAAATCGACTTAAGTTTTTCTTGATATCGTGTTAACTTCCTCGATATCGACCAGCTTTTCCTCGGTTCCAGATCAACTCCTCGATGTTGGCTTCCAGGATGCACGTCGACTTGGATTTTACTCGATATCGAGTAAGGTTCTTCGATATTGACTTGCATGTCTCAGCTCCAACTTCCTTGTCGATTTCTGGGACTCTAGCTTGATTTGGGCTTGGTCGACTTCGACCAATTTGGTCGATGTCGAGCAAATGTGACAGCTCTCAACTTTCTGCTTTGTTCTTGAAACGCACTTTCCCGAGTTCTCGTTCGTCGGATTGACGCAAATGACCATGCGTTGGAAAGATCTTTTCGAGGGCTACAGCGTTTATGAAGATAACAAAGCTTGATTCAGAATGATGAATGTCGAAAAATGGCCTTTTCTCCAGCTGCACCATCCTTAGCTTCTTCATGACTTTCCTTTAAGCTCCAAAGTGCGTCCGATTTCTGCGAAATTAAACAGAAACTAGTGTAGACCTCCATATATTGCAAATAAACATAAACTACACAAATTATGTATTATTCTAAACCAAATGTATGAAATGCATGCGGAAAACGATATAAAAGTAATTATAAAACATGGTAAAATAGGCTCACATCACTTGCCCCTGCAAGGTTTGAGCATATAAAGTGTTTTACAACAGTTCTGGTGAGCTTGGGTGTCTTGCCACATTTGAATTGATACAAAGCGAGTTTGGGTTTCTTCCTCCAGTTCTTTCAAGGTCAACCGAGATTTCATTGTTTGCTGTGGATTGGCTTTGTAGACTAATAGTTTGTAGCTCTCTGGTGAATTCCATTTCCACTACATTTACTTGCTACTTGCTAGCTTACCTGCTGCTGCTACGAAGTTACTGCACATCTGCCAAATTGTTCAAGCATTGCAAAAATTGCTCATAAAATTGCCTAATACATGCCACCAAATTGTGCAAAAACTGATTATCTTTGCCCAAAATCCCTTTGCTTAACACAGGAAATTAAGATGAAAGCGATCATTGAGGATATTTGATTAAGCAGAGCAATTTAAACTCATTTCTAAAGATATGAAAAAACCCACTTGACACTTGACAGTACCAAAACAAGGGCATTAATATTCGAGCTCAAGCTCGAGCTTGTCTAATTACTCGCAAGCCGAATATGATCACAAAACCAAACTTGATAAAAAAATATCACACCTATTGACAATGTTTGATTTTGGCTTTATAGTCCGGGCTTGTTGCTAGGCTATAAAGTCATATACTTTTTCTCTTTTATAAAGGAACTTTATAGCCTGGATCAAATATGACCGGAGTCTAAAGTCATGCATCAAATAAAATAGATCCATTTTGGTAATTTAACAATTTAATCTCCAAAAAGCTTGGATAATTAAAGTCATGCCAAACAAGATGTTCAATTTTAAGCTAGATTAAAATTTTCATTTAGATTATAATCTTAAGCTAGATTAAAAAATGTGCATGCCAAAAATGCCCTAAATCATCTTCACGTGATGTGAGAACCTGAGATTGGCCCGGCTGAGTGAGCAGGTGATGGATGAGAGGTCCTTTAATATGCAGAAAAGTGTTTTTAGGGGGGAATAGGTTATGCATAGTTGATATGAAAATGTTTTCATCTTTTTAGATCATAAAATGAACTCTTAATTTGAGTAATTACCATGAAATGCTGAATGGCAAAACTTTGCAAACAAAATGAACATGACTCTGATATTCGGCTATAGTTGGGCGACTACCCCTTCTGAACAGCATGCCTGCAGTTCAGAAGTGCTCTTAGATGTGCCGGAAGCCCGGAATGCAATATTTGCTTATCATCAGTCCTGGCTGACAAGAGGAAAACCTGTCGTTGTTCTTTGCAAAGAATACTCAAACTCACAACTAGTATAGTGTGTAAGAAAGAGATCGATCCACAGGGAAATCTATTCAATTCGAGTGTCAATTCTAATCGCTAATAAGAATATGGGGGGGGGGGGGGGGGGTTGGTGTGAAAAGATCCGCCTTTTATCAAAGCGGAAGCAAGCAAACAAAGTGAATTGGTTTAAGAATGCAATGGAGAGAAATAGGTTCACCTACAATTTATCACTTTGATTGATGAATTCGATCCTTGTTTCAGCCTCTAGTCCTTTTATTTTCCTATCAATGTCCTTGTCCAGATCTTAGGTAAATTACTAGTCCTACGAGTCCTAGCAACCCTTATCTCTAAATAACCCTAACACGGTTAAGATTTAACCTAGAGATAGCATTAAGAATATGAATTAACCAAGGTACAAGCAATATCAAGCTACGAGTCGATATTTAACATATATTCAACTTCCTACACATCCAATTAGTCCTACGAGTCCTAAAGGGATATGATTGCCACTTGGGTTAAGGTTCGCTACGAGGAATCTACAAAACCGTAGCAATTGAATGAATCTACTCTAACTAGTCGGCCAGGCTAGAGAGAATAAAACACATTTAAGCAATTAAGCACAAAGAAGTCAAAACATTGCAATAGGAATAAGAACTAGATTAAGAAACTCACAATTCAACAATCAAAGATCCAAACTATAGGCGAAACCTCGAGAGTTTAGTTGCTCATGCTCAACGACACTCTAAAAAATGGAATAAAGTGCATAAGGTTAATGAAAGAATAAACTAGAAAAGTCTTATAAAGCCTCTAACAAGTCGGCCAAAGAATAAAACAAAAACCCTAATTAAAGTCCAATTCTGAACGGCGTGTTTCTGCAAGGGCCGCGGGGCAGCCAACCTAGGCCGCGGGGCGGCCGGCGATCAGCGAAATCGGTCGTCAGAGGTTCGGGCCGCGGGGCGGCCTTTACTGTTCACAGTGATTTTTCGGTTTGAAATTTGGTCTCGATGTCAACACGAAAGTTGTAGATCTTGAAGAGATCTTTCCAACGCATGATTATAATAGTCAATTGGACCACCGAGGCCTCCAGAAAGTGCGAAACAAGTCCAGCATGTTTGACGATAACTTTTGATGACTTGTTATTCACTTAGGCTCTCGAAATTCGACTCCGCTCCCCTGCTCTTCACTTTTCTTCCTCAACTTGAATCTTCCTTCATCCAAGAGTCTCCTAATTCCTCGTCGGATCCACATTTACCTGAAATTAACCATAAAATTGCATAGATTCCGACTCTTCCAACACCACCGGTAAACATGTAATTATAACTAAAATATGCACTATTCACAACTAAACTATGCTAAATGTAATCTATTATGCAATACTAAACATGCTCTGTCAATGACCCTCATGGGGAATCTAACATTGATCAATAATACTGACCTGAATTAAGGATAATGCAGGAACAAATATCTGAAATGTATGGTGTTATGTTTTATTTCATGCCATGCTCACATGGGTTATTTGCTAGAACTAGAAGTCTAGAATACCTAACAAGACAAAACAAAGAAACCATCCCTTTCCAAATGTGTTCGGCTTATATGCCATTTGTAGGCCTCACTTTGCAAATGCATGAGAAGCATAAATAGCACAATTAACCCTTCATAGGCCATACAAAAGAAACCATCCCTTTCCAAATGTCCAATTTCATTGCAGAAGCCAAAAGACATGAAAGGAAAAGGAGAGGGAAAGCACAAGAAACATAAAAAAAAAGGAAAGTGAAAACAAAAGGATAAAGAACAACTTATGGAAAAAACACACTGAATATATTTAGATTTTAAAAGTATGATATGCAATTATAAATTGATGATATGCAAATATAAGATCAAAATATGCATAAATTAATTCGCATTGTACATATATAAGATTATTGATATCTAATACTTAGATTTTAATTTTTAGTAAATAAAAATAAGATGGGGAAATACAAATTCCTGTTGTATTGATGTTGTGCAAATGTAAAAGTATAATATGCAATTATAAATTGATGATATGCAAATATAAGATTAAAATATGCATAAATTAATTCACGTTGGACAAATATAAGATTATTGATATCTAATACTTAGATTTTAATTTTTAGTAAATAAATATAAGTTGTGAAAATACATATTGATGTTGGGCAAATATATGATTATATTATGCAAATATAAAAATGTAAAAATATGAAATGCAATTATAAATTGATGATATGCAAATATATAAAAATGTAAAGAAGTCAAGGTTTAACTGAGCAATTAAGTACAACAGAAAACAATTCAAGTTGATCAACAACTCAAGAAAATTCTAATATCCGATATGGCCGCGATCAATTCTTGGCTGCAGGCAACTCATAGCGGCAAAGCGGGAAAACGTGATTGTGAAAAAAATAAGAAAAGTTGATATTTTATATAATTTTTCATTCCTCATAATGTGTGTGGAAAAGTAAAACCAAAAATATGTAAAATGTCCAAAAAAATTGCTCAAATTAGAGGAGTGTCCAAAAATTTATAAAAATTGGTGGAGTGTTCACCCCCCCACCCCAGGCCCCCCATCCTCAGTGCCCCCAGGCCCCCCTCGCGTGTCAGGTTTTTTTTTTTTGTTTAAAAAAAATTTACATGTCAACACTTTCTGTTATGCAAATATAACCCGATGTTATGCAGATATAATATTATGTTATGCAAATATAATATTATGTTATGCAATCTTAACGAACCTTATGAAAAGAATATGCACATGCATTTGTATTTTAAAATTGCATTAATATATATTATTTGCACATAAGCACATCACTCTACCATTGATAGACATAAGAGGCTTTTAAAACTGCATTAATGTCAACGTCGATATTGCTGACACCTTTGACACTGACATTGTTGACATTGCTGACATTGTCACCATTAACATTGCGAACACCACTAACATTTTTCGTGTCAGTGCTGACGGCGACACCGGAGATGCTGACTCTCATGTTGGCTGACGCTAATGTCGGCTGACGCCGACATCGAAGATGCTTTTTTTCCATGTCAAAAGCACTGATGTTGACATTGCTGAGACCGACATCGGAGATGCTGACACTTACGTTGCCGACGTCAACATCGGAGATGTTGACGCTGACATCAGAGATGTCGGCTAGCGCCGACATCGATGTTGCAGACGTTATTGACGCCGACGTTAGGGATGCTTTTTTTCGTGTCAACGCTTCTTTTTTTCGTGTTAGAACTGACGCTGACATTTCTGACGCCTACATCCGAGATACTGATGCTGCTGACGCTGATACGGAGATGTCGGCTGACGCCGACATCGGAGATGTTGTTGACACCGATATTCCTGCCACCATTGACCCTGACATCGGAAATGCTGACGCCGACATCGGAGATGCTGACGCTGATAGGCTCATACTTCTACAATCCTCTAATAAAAGAAATGGTAAAAGATAAAACTTTTGCACATCAACGGCTAAATGTCAACATTTAAGCTAAATGTCAACATTTAAGCTAAATGTAAACATGTAATAAAAGATAAAGTTTACAAATAAGATCATTCTCAAAATTGATATTATATTACACGAGATGAGAAGCTCAAACTTCTACAATCCTCTAATAAAAGAAATGGGAAAAGATAAAGTTTTTGCACATCAACGGCTAAATGTCAACATTTAAGCTAAATGTCAACATTTAATAAAAGATAAAGTTTACAAATAAAATTATTCTCAAAATTGATATCATATTACATGAGATGATAATGTCAAACTTCTACAATCCTCTAATAAAAGAAATGGTAAAAGATAAAACTCTTGCACATCAACGGCTAAATGTCAACATTTAAGCTAAATTTCAACATTTAATAAAAGATAAAGTTTACAAATAAGATAATTCCCAAAATTGATATCATATTACATGAGATCAGAATATCAAACTTATATAATCATCTAATAAAAGAAATGGTAAAATATAAAGCTTTTGCACATCAACGGCTAAATATCAATATTTAAGCTAAATGTCAACATTTAATAAAAGATAAAGTTTACAAATAAGTTCATTCCCAAAATTGATAACATATTACATGAGATGAGAATATCAAACTTATATAATCATCTAATAAAAGAAATGATAAAAGATAAAACTTTTGCATGTCAACGGCTAAATGTCAACATTTAATAAAAGATAAAGTTTATAAATAAGATCATTTCCAAAATTGATATAATATTACATAAGATAAGAATATCAAACTTCTATAATCATCTAATAAAAGAATTAGTAAAAGATAAAGCTTTTGCATATCAACGGCTAAATGTCAACATTTAAGCTAAATGTCAATATTTAATAAAAGATAAAGTTTACAAATAAGATCATTCTCAAAATTGATATCATATTTCATGAGATGGGAAGCTTAAACTTCTACAATCCTCTAATAAAAAAAATGGTAAAAGATAAAGCTTTTGCACATCAACGGCTGAATGTCAACATTTAAGCTAAATGTCAACATTTAATAAAAGATAAAGTTTACAAATAAGATCATTCCCAAAATTGATATCATATTACATGAGAAGAGAATATCAAACTTCTATAACATCTAATAAAAGAAATGGTAAAATATAAAACTTTTGCATATCAACGGCTAAATGTCAACATTTAATAAAAGATAAAGTTTACAAATAAGATAATTCCCAAAATTGATATCATATTACATGAGATGAGAATATCAAACTTCTATAATCATCTAATAAAAGAAATGGTAAAAGATAAAGATTTTGCACATCAACGGCTAAATGTCAACATATACGCTAAATGTCAAGATTTAATAAAAGATAAAGTTTACAAATAAGATCATTCCCAAAATTGATATAATATTACATGAGATGAGAATATCAAACTTCTATAATCGGCTAATAAAAGAATTGGTAAAAGATAAAGCTTTTGCACATAAACGGCTAAATGTCAACATTTAAGCTAAATGTCAACATTTAAATAAAGATAAAGTTTACAAATAATATAATTCCCAAAATTGATATCTGTTGTAAGAGGAAATCGAGAATGCAAAACAGTAAGTAGACAAAGTAAAGCAAACCGATCGAATCCCAGCAAATAATGTTCAAGACTCCCTCCAATGTAGTAAGAGAAAGTCAGGTTCGAATCCTCGAGGAAGCTGGTCAGCGGATCCTAGGCAGCGGTGGAATCTCTCGGACAGAAGTCAACAACACTGGTACTCGACCTCGACTAAGGGGTAGTCGACAGGGGTCAGGCACAGTCGAACACAGCAGCAACTTAGCACAGGCTACTCGATCTCGACAAGGCTTACTCGATATCGAGTAGGGCCTTTGTCGACTTCGGCTCGTCTTGTCGAGTTCCTGCACAATTGAGCTGCGACGATATGGGATCGGAGATTAGTAGTCGAGATCGACCAGAGGCTGGTCGAGATCGACGAGGGCAGGAAAAGTAAAAAACAAAGCAGTTTCGGTTTCTGTAACTTTATGAATTTGGAGAACTTCCAAGATTAGGGTTTGCGACAACGATTACCATGCAAGCGGAATATTAATCACAAAAGGCGGTAACTTTATCGATAAAGGAAAAGGCTTTCACCTAATCCGACAAGTAGGAATATAAATCTCGCGACAAATAATCCTAATTGCATCTATTCCTTTTCATAATTAGCATTTATAATCTTTCGAATAGAAATCCTAATTACTACCCAAGTTTCACAACATGAGTTCTTCAATTTCTCAATCAAAGATGAAGCACATAGGGAATAGATTAAGATAACGACAAAATACCTCCTTTTGCAATCGCCTAATCCACCGACATGGCTCTCGTTGGGCTCACCCTAACCCCAGAAGTAGGTGGACTACTCGCGCCTCATCGCAATCGCAGACATCATTGATTTAAAAGAAATAACTTGCATTAACTAAATTCAAAGCCTTTACAATCCCGACAATCAACTTTCGTAAACTGCCAAAACCTTAAAACCTTTAAACTCCTAAATCTCTATGTGGAACTACTTGTCTTTGACTGAAATTGAATGAATAAAACTGAGCCCCTTGGGCTTTATTTATAGCCTTCTATTCCTTGCTAATCAAGGATAGAATATCTATATCTAAATCTAAAACTATATATAAGACTTTAAAGATAAATAAAAGCTATAATGGAATTAAATCTAAAAATAGGGAAATATATCTAAATTGTCTCAAGTCGATAAAACTCTCTTCTTCATGATAGATGTTGATAAATTAGATAGACTTTGCTTCTCCTCGGCTCAAAGGACTCTACTCCGAGTAGAACTGCAATCAACGCGTCACGCGGCTTCGGGAAATCTTCGTCGATCTCGAGTACGGCGTACTCGATCTCGACTAGGAAAGTCATCGACTGGGCTTGGACATGACTCCTGGCGCTAGTCGATCTCGACAAGGGGCTTGTCGATCTCGACGAGTGGTGTGTTCTCGACTTGGTCTTCCGAGGTTGTCGAGTCGGATGTGGGCTCTCAGCCTTGTCGACCTCGAAGACACTCCTCGATCTCGACGACAATGGATCATCGACTTGGCCAGCTTGGTGTGTCGGGTAGCCCTTGTCGACATGCTCGGACACTGGCTCCTGGGGCTTAGTCGATCTCGACAAGAGGCTTGTCGATCTCGAGTAGATTTTGGCCTGGTGTTGTCGAGCAGTATCTCCTCGACATGGCTTATGGAATGCCGTTTGGCCCTTGTCGATCTCGATGAGACCTTAGTCGAGATCGAGTAGACTTGCTCTGCTCCGCGTTGTCTGGTCAGGTTTCTACTCGACTCCAGTGTATCCGGACTTGTCTTGTCGACATAGACGAGAACTTAGTCGAGATAGAGTAAGGCTTGCTGCTTCCGTCTTTGTTTCTTGGTTTTCTCCCAAAATGTTTCCATATTCTGCAATATTAAACAGAAACTTATGTAGATCTCCATTTCTAACAAATACGCATATACTACATAAATTCGACATATTCCCAATCCGAAATATGCAAAATGTAAAGAATATGGAACTAAAATATGCATAAAAACATGGCTACTTTGGAGACATCAAATCACCCCATACTTAGACTTGCTTGTCCTCAAGCAATAACCAAACAATAACCAAGACCTACAACACATCCTTCAAGTCTTCGCCTTTGTCAAAAGCAACATCTTAAATAGTAGCAATGTAAGACAAGTGACTTTAACGTCCTCACACATATATGAGCGATCCATAGGCATAGGCAATATAAATCCAACCTCACAGGAATAATGTGTTTGCACTCAGCTCTCAATGTGTTTAGGCTATGTATATCAACTCTCAACTCAATTCCATATACAGTCTCATAAACATTGCAATTTAAATATGAATCCACTTCGCAACCAATTATGAAAATGCAACAAGAATTATCAGGAGGACTTCGCTCAATAGAAGTTTTCAAAGAAGATTCCATTCGGCGAGGTTGTAATGGGGCTTGGTAAGAAATAATAAGGTATGGAATTATTTGGCCATGTGGTGCTAAATAAAATTCGGGAATCAAGACTCCTAAATCTTCCAACACAACCAAACCATAACTCCTCAATCATATGTATAAACCAAACTCTCCAATTTGTCTCATGGAGTATATAACCTTTCAAACTTTCTAAATCTCTCCAAAATATGTAACTTGTAAAATAATGAAAGAAATAAGGTAAATTTGGCACATGCACTTTATTCATAAATATATATACTTCTTTTTTTAATTCTTTTTTTCAGATTTTGTTTTGTTTTTTTTTAAACGAAAATATAAAATAATACTAGAGGTGCATTTATAATGTGAGCCAAAAATCCTTTTACATAATATGCCTAGCAAGATAAAAATGTACAACCAACCCATATCTCAATAATTTCCACGATCCTTCTTGAAATGCAACTTAAGCTTATTCTTTCCACGAATCATCATTCCAACCAACTCTAAGTCTTAATTCCCAAATGGGGGTCAGGCTCAATTTGGTTAAGGATAATTTTGTGGAGTTTACAAATAAAGTCTCAGGCTAATGTTCTGGCTTCAAGCAGGGATAATGCAGGGTAGGTAAGGAGAGGATAAAAGTGGCTTGAAAGGTGCCTCCATCACTTAATACTCATCAACATAAACATATAAATGCATTGGTTTTGAATAACTATCACAACATTTAGAGATGCATAGGAAGAGTAAATACACTCAAGAAAGCAAAGGGATTTTTAATGTTCTCCCTATAAGGCCAAAATTCTCACTGGGACAATTTTTGTTGGATTTTAACATTTAGCTTAGGATCATATGTGCTCAATTTCATCACAAGTTCACAATCCACATAAAAACCATTTTGAGGACTTAGGCTAAACCTTCCAAACACGCCATAGGATTTATATGATCAAGTTAGTCATTATGTATCATCATAGGACATCTAAGTTAGGGTATAAAACAAAAATAAACCAGGGATAATGCAGGGTAGGTAAAGAGAGGATAAAAGTGGCTTGAAAGGTGCCTCCATCACTTAATACTCATCAACATAAACATATAAATGCATTGGTTTTGAATAACTATCACAACATTTAGAGATGCATAGGAAGAGTAAATACACTCAAGAAAGCAGAGGGATTTTTAATGTTCTCCCTATAAGGCCAAAATTCTCACTGGGACAATTTTTGTTGGATTTTAACCTTTAGCTTAGGATCATATGTGCTCAATTTCATCACAAGTTCACAATCCACATAAAAACCATTTTAAGGACTTAGGCTAAACCTTCCAAACACGCCATAGGATTTATATGATCAAGTTAGTCATTATGTATCATCATAGGACATCTAAGTTAGGGTATAAAACAAAAATAGTGCAAAAATTTAAACAAGCATTTCTTTTTCTTTCTTTCTTTCTTTTTTTTTTTTTAAGACTAAAAGGAACAAATAAAGTGCAACTATTAACTTAAATACCAAAGTTGTGCCATGTCTTAGAAATCTATTACAGACCATGAAACAAGACTTTCAAAGGGTACACATAAAGTTCTAGCAGCATATAACCACATAATAGTCCTCTGTACAATCCTTTCTCCCACCCCATACTTAAAATATACAGTGTCCTCACTGCTGAATAAAGAAAATCAAAGGGAGAGAAAAGGAAACTCACAGAGGTGTCACTGGTGGGGATCTGGTGGTGGGCCATAGTGTGGAAACTAAGGGTCAGCCTGATAGTCAGAAGCTCCTCCGTGGGAAGAGCTACCAGGCTGCTGCTGGAAAAACTGATGTGGGTGTGGCCAGGCCCGTTGTTCCAGTCTGTGAAAATGTTCCCTCATTTCTGTCCTTGTTGCGTCGTGGCTCTCTCTCATCTCCGTCCTCATTGCGTCATGGCTTAGTTGTAGGTTGGCCATCTGGTCTCGGAGGAATGCCAACTCTGCGAGCACTGTAGTAGATGATCCGCCGGAATGATGCTGCTGCTGGGAGTGATAGGAGTGCTGGGAATGGAGTTGCTGTGGGGACTGGGAAGGATGATGGGAATGCTGAGAGTGGTGGGAGGCATGGACACTGTCCGCCTCGTCGTCGTCATCATCCTCCTCCATATCTGCGGTGTAAAGTGGCTCATCCCTCAGCGTCGGGTCGGCAACTGGGTTAATAGTGGGGTGATATTCCACCCCTGTCCAGGTGGTGTACCAGTTGCGGACTCTGTAAGGGTTCATCAGCTCCCGCTGAATAGCAGTGTTGTGGGTGTAGTGGACCCATGTGTTGTTGCAGCGAGCTATGATATGGCCCCTTTGTAGGGACCCAATGTCGATCCTCATGACTGGCCATGAAGAGTATGCCGCGACTGGGACACCTAGGTGGCGAGCCAGAATAGCCACCATACACCCATCATATATTGCTCCTGCGAGGTCTCTCTGGCGGGACAGGCAGTGACGGAGCCAAGCGTGGGTGAGTGGTAATGGGTCAGACATGAATAGCATCCTTCGGAGGCATTCGAGCTCTGGCTGGACAGGTTGGCTTAACTCTGGCCGGGCCCATATAGTGCTACCCAGAATCCTAAGGATGGTAGCGAAGAGGGGGTTGGCGATGGAGGAGGTGCGAATGGTCGTCCTAGACGGATGTAGGATACCTGTCAAATATCGCCACATCTCCGTTGTGTCGCGGATGTTAAATGGCTCGGTGGTGTGGTCAAAGTTGAATGCCCCGCCGATCTGTTGTAAAGTCAATGTGCGGGGGATGTTGCCCAGCTGAAAGTGGACTCTCTGCTCTGAGGCCGGCGAGTCAGGTACTCGGCGGAGAGTAGCCAAGAACTCCCCACTCAGGACTGGGTAATGAAAATCTAGCGGCTGTAATAATCGCTCTGCATCGAGCAACCCAAAAGCCTGCTCCAGCCAGTAATGCATACCCAGCTGGTCCAAGGTAGGCTGGTCATACCAACGGGCATTTTCAGCCCGTCCTGCAATATGCCAGGCGAAAGCTAACTTGTCTGCGTCCGGAATCTGTAAGTTGTCCATTCCTGCCATAAAAATTAGTCTTTATAAGATAACCACTTCAAATAAAATAACCCCATACTTAGTTCATGAACTATCCTAAAAATGCACCAAATAGTGTATGGAAGCTTATATTATCAAAGCATGAAATAATTCATATAAGGAATCAATAATATGACTTATATATGAATAAAAAACACAAAATCCATGAAATTTCCACATATGGCATAATATTGGTCAATAAATTTCATAAATTCCCTTTGATAATATAAATGAACTAAGTATGGAATCATATATAAAATCAGCCCACCAAAAATAAATATTACCAAAAATAGCAACCCTATTCATAAATAACAATTTTCCACACAAATTTCAACATTCAACACATAACTCAAGATCCAATCTCTACCTAGGTTCTCAAAAATATATGAATCTGAAATTTAGAGAACAAAGAGGGAGAAATAATACCTTGAATTAAAATAGAGGAGAGAAACTGTAAATAGAGTAAAATTTAGGGGTTGTTCTCGGAATTTCAAAAAGGGAGCTTTGGTGGGTGCCGGTGGTTTTCAAATCCGGCCTAGTGGTGTACTGGGTGGTGGATCCCGGTCAAATCTGGGAAGGGGAGGCCGGAATTGGCTCAGGCGATGGTGAATCTGGGTTGGGTGAGGGCGGATCCGTGTGTGGCGGTGGAGATCTGGCTCGGCATGGGTGGATCCGGGTTCGGCGAGGGCAGATCTGGGCAGCAATAGGGAGTGAGGTGAGGCGAAAGGTGCTGCTTGGTGGTCGGAGAGGGGGGGTCCGGCTCGGCGGTGGTCTCAGTGGGCCGGAAAGGGAGGGAGGTGGCCGAATATGGGTTTGGGTGAGGGTTGGCGAGGGAGATCCGTGAAGGAGCGGAGGTCAAGGAGCTGCTGGGTACTCGGGCTCGGCTTGGTGGGCATGGATCTGGGCTTGGGGACCGGTACAGGGCAGCGAGAGCTCGAGGAGGAGGGAAGCGAGAGGAGGGAGTTGAAGATGGCGGCAGAAGGTCGGCTAGGTCTTCTTGTCGAGGTCGGGTGAGCGGAAGTAAGGGGGAGGCTCCACAAAGGTAAGGTATTTTATATATATATAAAAATATTTTGAAAAAAATTAAAGTAAAATTAAATAGGATTCCCTAAAATTAAAACAAAAATCTAGAAAATCTAAATTACCTAATTATTTTAGTTTTTTATATTTTTATATTTTTATTTTTTTATTTTTTTTAGAAAGAAAGAAAACTTACCTGAAACCTCCTACTTACCTGCGTAGCTTACTTGATTCCTCTTGAATGCCTGAATGGAACCATGAGAAGAGATTATGCACGAGTTCTAAGAGAATGAAAAATAGGAAAAGAAAATAAAGAAAAATAGGAAAAAGTAAGAAAAGCGGGTTGCCTCCCGGAAGCGCTAAGGTTTAAGTCGTTAGCTCGACCTACTTCCCTGTTTTAGGCTTTGACTAACGCCAGAGTGGCGCAAATCTCTTCTTCCGGGTCTTCTTTTTCATAATATTTCTTGACCCTATGCCCATTTACTTTAAAGGTGGTGCCGTCAGTGCCAATTAACTCTACTGCTCCATGAGGGTATATGTGGTGAACCAAGAAAGGTCCACTCCATCTTGTCCTTAGCTTTCCTAGAAATAGACGGAGTCTAGAATTATATAAAAGCACTTTATCACCTACCTCATATGTTTTTGGCACCAGTTTCTTATCGTGCCATCTCTTGGTGCGCTCCTTGTAGATCTCAGCATTCTCATAGGCGTTCAATCTCAATTCCTCCAACTCCTGTAAATCAATAAAGCGTTTCTTACCTGCCTCATCGAGATCCATGTTGAGCTCCTTGAGAGCCCATATTGCCTTATGCTCCAGCTCGACAGGTAAATGGCAAGACTTGCTATAAACCAAGTTGTAAGGAGTTGTTCTCAGCGGTGTCTTGTAAGCCGTCCTATAAGCCCATAGCGCATCATCAAGCTTAGATGACCAATCCTTCCTAGAACGAGAGACTGTTTTCTCCAAGATGGTCTTTATTTGACGATTAGAGACTTCTACTTGACCAATAGTTTGAGGATGATAAGGTGTTGCTACCCTGTGTGTCACCCCATACTTAGCCAAAAGAGCTTCAAATCCTCTCTCGATGAAATGTGAGCCACCATCTGAAATAAGAACTCTAGGAACACCAAAGCGATCGAGGAAATATGTTAGTTTTAACAAACTTTGAAACTACCTTCGCGTCGTTGGTCCTAGTTGCAACAGCCTCCACCCATTTAGAGACATAGTCAACCGCCACAAGGATGTATTTGTAAGGTCCTGAAGCAGGGAATGGTCCCATGAAGTCAATTCCCCAGACATCAAATAGCTCGACCTCCAAAATTCCTGTGAGTGGTGTCTCATTCCTCCAAGTAATGTTGCCTGATCTTTGGCACTCGTCGCAAGAAGTGACATAAGCCTGCACATCCCTGAAAAGATTAGGCCAGTAAAAACCACATTGAAGTACCTTAGATGCAGTTTTGAAGCCTTTTGCATGTCCGCTAGTAGGGAGAGTATGGCAATGGCGAATGACACTTTCCACCTCCTCCTCCGGAATACAACGTCTGAAGATATGGTCCTTCCCTTGTTTGAATAGGTAAGGATCATCCCAATAGTATTGTTTGATGTCGTGGAGGAATTTCTTCTTTCCCTGTGAAGACAGTCCTGACGGAATCTCATTTCCTACAAGGTACTCCCTCCGTTCCAAAATAGATGGGCGTTTGTTTTTTGACACGCTTTTTAAGGAGCGAAAAAACCTATAAAATATTATTTTTTTAATTAAAATTTTTATACTATTTGATACTTATTACTAATAAGTATCTAATTATATAAAAAAAATTAATTAAAAAATATTATTTTATAGAGTTTTTCGCTCCTTAAAAAACGTGCCGAAAAGTAAAAGACCATGTATTTTGGAACGGAGGGAGTAGTTAGCAAAATCCGCATACCAGGGTACCTTTTGTCCTTTTATAGCATATATATCATGAATAGGACTAGTAGGAGGTGTAAAGGAGAAATCATCACTGGAATCTAATCGAAGAACCTCACCTGAAATCTCACCTAGAGCTTGTCGATATCGAGAAGAGTTACTCGATATAGAGGAGGCTGCAGTGACGACTGGTGATGGGCAAGGCTTCTGGTCATCGTCCGTACTCGATCACGACGAGGGTTCGTCGATCTCGAGTACAGCTGTGGTGTCTGCCTGCGCTGTGCTCGATTCTTGGTGCTCCTCGACAGTGTTCCTTGTTGATCTCGACGAAGGGTCCTCGAAATCGAGTACGGTTGTGCTGCCTGTCTGTGCTGTGATCGGCTCCTGGTGATCTTCGTTGTTGGCCCTTGTCGATCTCGATGAAGGTGTACTCGAGATCGAGTAGCCCTGCAGCTCCAAACCATGTAAAGAAGGATGATCACCGGAGGACTCACCTGTTTTAGTCGAGATCGAGGAGGCTTCGTCTATGTCGAGGAAGACAGTGTCGGTCTGCATTAGGTGCTCGTCTGGGCGAGAGTCGTCGATTGGTATGGCGTCCTGGGCCTCCTCTAACATGTCTTTGGGAAGCCTGGATAGGTGATCGGCGACTGAATTCTCTATTCCCTTCTTGTCCCTTAGCTCAACGTCAAATTCTTGAAGTAAGAGCACCCATCGTAGCAATCGTGGTTTTGCATCCTTCTTTGTCATTAAATAACGAAGAGCAGCATGGTCAGTATGGACAATGACTTTAGAACCAACAAGATAGGAACGAAATTTTTCAAAAGCAAAAACCACAGCCAAAAATTCCTTCTCTGTTGTGGTGTACTTAGCCTGAACCACATCCAGAGTCTTGCTTGCATAGTAGATGGCATGTAGTTTCTTGTCTTTCCGTTGTCCTAGAAATGCTCCCACAGCATAATCGATGGCATCACACATGATCTCAAATGGTAGTGACCAATCCGACGATTGAATGATCGGAGCTGAGATGAGAGCTTCTTTTAACCTGTTGAAGGCTTCAAGACATTCGCTAGAAAATACAAACTTAACATCCTTCATAAGCAGGTTAGTCAATGGTTTGGAAATTTTAGAAAAATCTTGAATGAATCTTCTATAAAAACCAGCATGACCAAGAAAACTCCTTATCTCTTTAATGGAAGAAGGTGGGGGCAATTTCTCCACTAGCTCTATTTTTGCTCTGTCCACCTCAATTCCTTTGTTGGACACCTTGTGGCCTAGCACGATCCCCTCTTTTACCATAAAGTGGCATTTTTCCCAGTTAAGAACCAAATTTGTCTCTTCACAGCGCTTGAGTACCCTGCGTAGGTTAAAGAGACAAATATCGAAAGTAGTGCCATAAACTGAGAAATCATCCATGAATACCTCCACTATGTCCTCAATCATGTCGGAGAAGATGGCCATCATGCACCTCTGAAAAGTAGCAGGGGCATTGCAAAGGCCAAAGGGTATCCTCCTATATGCGAAAGTTCCATAGGGGCAAGTGAAGGTGGTCTTTTCCTGATCATCAGGATGAATGGGAACCTGCCAAAAGCCAGAATATCCATCCAGGTAACAAAAGTAGTCATGTTCAGCTAACCTTTCGAGTACCTGGTCAATGAAGGGGAGTGGAAAATGATTCTTCCTGGTGGCGGTGTTGAGTTTTCTGTAGTCTATGCACATCCGCCAGCTGGTAGTGATCCTTTTAGGAACAAGCTCTCCCTTCTCATTCTCCTCGACGGTCATTCCACCCTTCTTAGGAACAACATGAACAGGGCTAACCCACTTGCTGTCGGAGATTGGATAAATGATTCCTGCACCCAGCATGCGATGGATCTCCTTCTTAACAACCTCCTTCATGTTGGGGTTAAGCTTCCTTTGATGCTCGATTGTTGCCCTGTGATCATCTTCCAACAGAGTTCTATACATACAAGTAATGGGTGAAATACCTTTTATGTCCTCTAGGGAATAGCCTATGGCCTTCCTATGAGTGCGGAGGACATCTACGAGCCTGTCTACTTCCTGTGGGTTCAATGAAGCATTTATAATTACAGGAAAAGTAGAGTTAGGACCAAGAAATTCATACCTAAGGGTGTCAGGTAAGGGTTTCAGCACCGGAGAAGGGCCCTGTGGAATCAAGATAGGCTCAACTTCCTCCATCTTCATGATCTCCCCTAGGTAATCCGTCTCAATCCTCATAGAGGAAGCATCCAAATCAACCACAGGAGTTGGCGTCGACCAGGCATACATCGACTATAACGCTGAATTGGACATATGACTGTACTACAAGAAGCTACTCGACAATGGGTTAGAAAGATCAAAATCGACCAAAAAATCAGAACTTACCTTGAATACAGGGCTGGTCGATCTCGAGTTGGGCTCCTCGATCTCGAGGAGGATCGTCGAGTCAGCTTCGTCGATTTCTGGTGCGCCTGCAGGGAACAAGGTTGTCGACATCGACTGTGACTGGTCGAGATCGAGTAGGTTCAGAAGACTTACAGTTTCTGGAGGGCTGGTGCTTGTCGATCTCGAGGAAGGTTTGTCGAGATCGAGGAGGTCTATAGAGGTCGACTGGACCTGCTCGGCTTCTGGTGAGTCGTTTAGCTCCGCCGATAATGCGTCGTCGAAGATCTCCTCCTCGCTTAATTCTGCTACAGCCAGCTCCTTCTCTGCTAGTACAGATTCTATCTTTCCTTCTTCTTGGATCAAGAGTTGTTCTACAGGTTCATCACAGGAGATAAAATTAAATTTTGAATATATAGCTTTAATTTCCATTACCTCTTCTGTATCTGGGTTGAAGAAGTATTCAATAATCTCATCTCCGATGGTGAATGTAAGGATTCCTCTTTTCACTCCAATGTTAGCATCAACAGTTGCCAGGAAAGGTCGTCCTAGGATGATGGGACAAGCGGGATCCTCTACCATTTCTACTACAAGAAAATCTGTAGAGACAAAGAATCTACCAACTTTAACAGGAACATTATCAACAATACTTGTAGGGATTACCACAGTGTTGTTGGCCATGTAGAGTTTGGCATCAATTGGTTCCAGGGCACCTATTTTTACCTTCGACTAGATGGATAGGGGCATGATGCTAACACTTGCTCCTAGGTCACACAGTGCTTTAAATCTATGACGACCAAGTCCAACAGTGATAGCAAACTTACCTGGGTCAGGTCGCTTCTCAGGGAAATCCATCTTTTTGCACTCCTTAGCAATCTCAGTCATCGATCGCTTGTTGCTGAGAATCTCCTTGAGGAACTTGACGTAGGCATGCATCTCGTGTAGTGCTTCTGTAAAAGGAATAGTAACATTCAGACTCTGAAGCAATTTCACAAAACGCTGAAACTTACCGTCTGTTGGATCTCTTTGGTTTTTGGAAGGGAATGAGAGCGTCTTTTTAGTTTTCTGAGTCAGAACAGCTTCCGGAGGTGGTGAGGGCTCATCGATCTTGGCTTGCTCCTTCTCGATCTCGACAACAGGCTCGTCGATCTCGACAAGAGCCTCGTCGATCTCGAGTTGGGTAGTCGACTTCGGCTGGTCTGGCTGTGCAGCTGCGTCAGAGCTCTTTTTCTCCTCTGTGTCGACTAGGCCTTTGTCGATGTCGACGACAGCTTCACCCTTCCTTTCTCCGTTTTCTGGCTCGTGCAGTTTGTGACCGCACCGCAACTTTATAGCAGCTACATGTTCGTGCTCCCCCTTGGGATTTGGTTCTGTATGGCCTGGGAGTTGCCCGGATGGTTGTGGAATCTGCGCCGTGAACTGACCCATCTGAGTCTCGATGTTCCTTTTCCAGATGTCTAGCTCCCCAAATTTTGCACTGATATTCTGGAACTGATTGTTGATGGTGCCTTGATAGCGCATCTCTTCAAGGATGAGCTGTAAATCCTCCTTCTTTTGATCCCTTTCTGGATGCCCAGGAGCTCTGTATGGCGGGGGGTTCCTAGGAGGACCTTGGTTCCGTTGAGGTTGATAGAACCTTTGGTCTCCCATATAGCGATTTGGACCCCCTGCGTAAGCTACCTCTTCATGAATCTCTGCCATCCTGACTTGTTCCGTATGCGGTCACTCAGTAGTAGTATGCCGTTGTGAACCACATTCGATGCAGGGTTGGTTGACAGAGAGATATTTGACTTGTTTGAGGAGCTTGCGATTCTGATCTCTGTAGTACTGCTCCTTGACATCAGGGTCTATCTCCTTAGATGGCTCATAGAGAGGCATAGATGGGGCTGGTCTGGCATAGGTGTTCTCATCATAGTTTGTAGGAGCCCCATACTTGTTGTCATAATTTGTTAGCTTGTCTAGTACACCCCATGCGTCGATTGGTGGAATCGTCAGGTACTCATAACGAGTGTACTGATTGATCCTGTCTTTAGTGATCTGGTCAAGAGAGTTGAAGAAGATCTCGACAGCAGGAAATCGAGAATGCAAAACAGTAAGTAAACAAAGTAAAGCAAACCGATCGAATCCTAGCAAATAATGTTCAAGACTCCCTCCAATGTAGTAAGAGAAAGTCAGGTTCGAATCCTCGAGGAAGCTGGTCAGCGGATCCTAGGCAGCGGTGGAATCTCTCGGACAGAAGTCGACAACAATGGTACTCGACCTCGACTAAGGGGTAGTCGACAGGGGTCAGACACAATCGAACACAGCAGCAACTTAGCACAGGCTACTCGATCTCGACAAGGCTTACTCGATATCGAGTAGGGCCTTTGTCGACTTCGGCTCGTCTTGTCGAGTTCTTGCACAATTGAGCTACGACGATCTAGGATCGGAGATTAGTAGTCGAGATCGACCAGAGGCTGGTCGAGATCGACGAGGGCAGGAAAAGTAAAAAACAAAGCAGTTTCGGTTTCTGTAACTTTATGAATTTGGAGAACTTCCAAGATTAGGGTTTGCGACAACGATTACCATGCAAGCGGAATATGAATCACAAAAGGCGGTAACTTTATCGATAAAGGAAAAGGCTTTCACCTAATCTGGCAAGTAGGAATATAAATCTCGCGACAAATAATCCTAATTGCATCTATTCCTTTTCATAATTAGCATTTATAATCTTTCGAATAGAAATCCTAATTACTACCCAAGTTTCACAACATGAGTTCTTCAATTTCTCAATCAAAGAAAGATGAAGCACATAGGGAATAGATTAAGATAACGACAAAATACCTCCTTTTGCAATCGCCTAATCCACCGACATGGCTCTCGTTGGGCTCACCCTAACCCCAGAAGTAGGTGGACTACTCGCGCCTCATCGCAATCGCAGACATCATTGATTTAAAAGAAATAACTTGCATTAACTAAATTCAAAGCCTTTACAATCCCGACAATCAACTTTCGTAAACTGCCAAAACCTTAAAACCTTTAAACTCCTAAATCTCTATGTGGAACTACTTGTCTCTGACTGAAATTGAATGAATAAAACTGAGCCCCTTGGGCTTTATTTATAGCCTTCTATTCCTTGCTAATCAAGGATAGAATATCTATATCTAAATCTAAAACTATATATAAGACTTTAAAGATAAATAAAAGCTATAATGGAATTAAATCTAAAAATAGGGAAATATATCTAAATTGTCTCAAGTGGATAAAACTCTCTTCTTCATGATAGATGTTGATAAATTGGATAGACTTTGCTTCTCCTCGGCTCAAAAGACTCTACTCCGAGTAGAACTGCAATCAACGCGTCACGGGGCTTCGGGAAATCTTCGTCGATCTCGAGTATGGCGTATTCGATCTCGACTAGGAAAGTCATCGACTGGGCCGACTTCGTCATCTCGGCTATCTGGTGCTCGACAAGCTTGGACATGACTCCTGGCGCTAGTCGATCTCGACAAGGGGCTTGTCGATCTCGACGAGTGGTGTGTTCTCGACTTGGTCTTCCGAGGTTATCGAGTCGGATGTGGGCTCTCAGCCTTGTCGACCTCGAAGACGCTCCTCGATCTCGACGACAATGGATCGTCGACTTGGCCAGCTTGGTGTGTCGGGTAGCCCTTGTCGACATTCTCGGACACTGGCTCCTGGGGCTTAGTCGATCTCGACAAGGGGCTTGTCGATCTCGAGTAAATTTTGGCCTGGTGTTGTCGAGCAGTATCTCCTCGACATGGCTTATGGAATGTCGTTTGGCCCTTGTCGATCTCGATGAGACCTTAGTCGAGATCGAGTAGACTTGCTCTGCTCCGCGTTGTCTGGTCAGGTTTCTACTCGACTCCAGTGTATCCGGACTTGTCTTGTCGACATAGACGAGAACTTAGTCGAGATAGAGTAAGGCTTGCTGCTTCCGTCTTTGTTTCTTGGTTTTCTCCCAAAATGTTTCCATATTCTGCAATATTAAACAGAAACTTATGTAGATCTCCATTTCTAACAAATACGCATATACTACATAAATTCGACATATTCCCAATCCGAAATATGCAAAATGTAAAGAATACGGAACTAAAATATGCATAAAAACATGGCTACTTTGGAGACATCAATATCATATTTCATGAGATGAGAAGCTCAAACTTCTACAATCCTCTAATAAAAAAAAATGGTAAAAGATAAAGCTTTTGCACATCAACGGCTGAATGTCAACATTTAAGCTAAATGTCAACATTTAATAAAAGATAAAGTTTACAAATAAGATAAATCCCAAAATTGATATCATATTACATGAGATGAGAATATCAAACTTATATAATAATCTAATAAAAGAAATGGTAAAAGATAAAACTTTTTCACATCAACAGCTAAATGTCAACATTTAATAAAAGATAAAGTTTACAAATAAGATCATTCCCAAAATTGATATAATGTTACATGAGATGAGAATATCAAACTTCTATAATCATCTAAGAAAATAAATGGTAAAAGATAAAGCTTTTGCACATCAACGATTAAATGTCAACATTTAAGCTAAATGTCAATATTTAATAAAAGATAAAGTTTACAAATAAGATTATTGTAAAAATTGATATTATATTACATGAGATGAGAAGCTCAAACTTCTACAATCCTCTAATAAAAAAAATGGTAAAAGATAAAGCTTTTCCACATCAACGGCTAAATTTCAACATTTAAGCTAAATGTCAACAATTAATAAAAGATAAAGTTTACAAGTAAGATCATTCCCAAAATTGATATCATATTACATTAGATGAGAATATCAAACTTCTATAATGATCTAATAAAAGAAATGGTAAAAGATAAAGTTTTTGCCCAGAGACGACTAAATGTCAACATTTAAGCTAAAATGTCAACATTTAAGCTAAATGTCAACATTTAATAAAAGATAAAGTTTACAAAACGATTATTCTCAAAATTGATATCATATTACATGAGATGATATGCTTAAACTTTTACAATCCTCTAATAAAAGAAATGGTAAAAGATAAAGCTTTTGCACATCAACGGCTAAATGTCAACATTTAATAAAAGATAAAGTTTACAAATAAGATCATTCCCAAAATTGATATAATGTTACATGAGATGAGAATATCAAACTTCTATAATCATCTAAGAAAATAAATGGTAAAAGATAAAGCTTTTGCACATCAACGATTAAATGTCAACATTTAAGCTAAATGTCAATATTTAATAAAAGATAAAGTTTACAAATAAGATTATTGTAAAAATTGATATTATATTACATGAGATGAGAAGCTCAAACTTCTACAATCCTCTAATAAAAAAAATGGTAAAAGATAAAGCTTTTCCACATCAACGGCTAAATTTCAACATTTAAGCTAAATGTCAACAATTAATAAAAGATAAAGTTTACAAGTAAGATCATTCCCAAAATTGATATCATATTACATTAGATGAGAATATCAAACTTCTATAATGATCTAATAAAAGAAATGGTAAAAGATAAAGTTTTTGCCCAGAGACGACTAAATGTCAACATTTAAGCTAAAATGTCAACATTTAAGCTAAATGTCAACATTTAATAAAAGATAAAGTTTACAAAACGATTATTCTCAAAATTGATATCATATTACATGAGATGAGAAGCTCAAACTTCTACGTTCCTCTAATAAAAGAAATGGTAAAAGACAAAGCTTTTGCACATCAACGGCTAAATATCAACATTTAAGCCAAATGACAACATTTAATAAAAATTAAAGTTTACAAATAAGATCATTCTCAAAACTGATATCATATTACATGAGATGATAAGCTCAAACTTTTACAATCCTCTAATAAAAGAAATGGTAAAAGATAAAACTTTTGCACATCAATGGCTAATTGTCAACATTTAATCTAAATGTGAACATTTAAGCTAAATGTCAACATTTGTAAGAAATTTTTGTAAATTACTAGAATTGTTATAAACTTTAGCCTATGCGGGATTCGAACCCACGTATTTGCGCATAAGCACATCGCTCTACCATTGAGCTAATGGACTTTTAATTATATTATAACATAACATTCAGATAAACAATATAACCCTATGAGAAGACTTTTATATTTAAATTTGAACAATTTTTATATTTTGTTGTCTCATTAGTATTTTCTTTCATCTCACATCAGTATTTCTTGCATCTTATACATTAATGTTGTGCAAATTGTAAAAGTATGATATGCAAATAGAAATTGATGATATGCAAATATAAGATTAAAATATGCATAAATTAATTCACGTTGTGCAAATATAAGATTATTGATATCAAATACATAGATTTTATTTTTTAATAAATAAAAATAAGTTGGTAAAATACAAATTGATGTTGTGCAAATGTTTGATTATAATATGCAAATATAAATTGATGTTGTGCAAATGTAAAAGTATGATATGCAATTATAAATTGACGATATGCAAATATAAGATTAAAATATGCATAAATTACTTCACATTGTACATATATAAGATTATTGATATCTAATACTTAGATTTTAATTTTTAGTAAATAAAAATAAGTTGGGGAAATACAAATTGATGTTGTGCAAATGTATGATTATAATATGCAAATATAAATTGATGTTGTGCAAAGTTAAAAGTATGATATGCAATTATAAATTCATGATATGTAAATATAAGATTAAAATATGCATACATTAATTCACGTTGTACATATATAAGATTATTGATATCTAATACTTAGATTTTAGTTTTTAGTAAATAAAAATAAGTTGGCCCGTGAAACTGTAATATGTAATTATAAATTGATGATATGCATATATAAGTTTAAAATATGCATAAATTAATTTTTCTAATCATAGAACAATGCCAAATCAACTTGGCCCGTGAAAGACAAGGAACAACATCGAGATCCTCAATGGAAAGTCTATAGGATATAGATGCAATGAATATTCTGTAGGTTGAAAGACTAGTATAAGTTAAATATTCAAACATAACGGATTAAGAATCTAATTCAGAAGTGAAACATGTTCAAACTAAAGCACTATTTCCATCCGACCAAGTACCAATCTAAACTCATTTTCCAACCTTCTCACACTGCCCTTTCCACCAGTGCGCACAACACCAGCCATCTTCATGATCTTCTCCCTATTCATCTGCAGTGAACAAAAAGATAATTTGAATATCAAGCATCAAACCAAAGCTATCAAAGGAAGACACCTCCCATTAGCAACAGAGAACGAGAAGTATCAAGATACAATAACAACAACAAAACCATCCCATTATATCCCGCAATGATTTCCTTCTGATTCAAGATAATAGAAAATAATACTAGTAACAAACATTAACATAACAAGAAGTTGAGAAATTTTGTAAGAGATTAGTACCTGAATCTATTTATCTGCTTAACGTAAGGAAAATGGCAGTGGTTTTAGAAAAGAAAAAAAGAAGCATGAATCACACACTTGATGAGTTCTGATGGTATCGAACGAACTTGTTAAGTGCTAAAAGGTTTCTAAACTCGTCCAAGAGCCTGGAGAAGGCCCCAGAAAGCAAGTTGTTAGCACTGGTAAGTGCATCATTCCCAGTCTTGAAATGTTTGGGGTTGCTGAAGAACTGAACATTGCTCTTTAACTGATCAATTGCTTGGAAATAACTCTCCAAATCCTCGTGTGGCCCTCTCAGTATCCTAGCCTCTGCCTGCATTTTCGCGCAAATTCCTAATTCATTAATCAAATCCCTATCACTAGCATCAATTTGTGCACACTAACTATCTGCCACTGAATTAGTTAATGAATGTTGTATCAATCAGGAGATCGATCACGCATTGAACACCGTGAATGGAAGTTAATTACAGACAAAAATTGAAAGCGAGAACAAATGCATGACACCTGGAGAGAGAGATCGAATTGTTGGAGATTAACTTGGGAGTGCTTTAGAGTCCTATCGATGTTCTCGTGCGCCCTACGAACCGAATGAGTCTGTATCGGTTGAATCAAGACAAAGAAAAACAAAAACGGAGGAATCAGAAATCATAAACAGAAAAGGGAAGAAAGGTAGAGAGAAGGCCGGAGTAGGTGCCTAAATGGGACGCATGGCGGATTCAAGGGTTCCCTGCAGTTCCAGCAAAGTGAGTTTGTCGTGCACTCAACTACAATGTACCTATCAACCAAAATTCATCACACGTTACAACTAACAAGACAAGAGGATGATAAATGATAATAAGAAATCTGCACATAAAGATGGAGAAAAGGAAAAAGAACAGTACCATCAGTAATAGCAGCATAAGACACGAAGTGAACAACACTCGCAGCCAAGGGTGGAGGTCAACGAAAGTCAACACCTACAGTCACAGTAGCATAAACAACACTAAAAAGTTGAAAAGCGCTAGGCAGATTATGAGCAAATTCAGATGAAATTCAGCAATACTTGAGCAAAATTTCAAAATCTAAGCACTAACCAACACAGTCCCCTTGCTAGGCTGAAGAAGGGGCTGATTCCATTCGGAAACAGGCTCATACCTGCCTCAGAAACTGGATCTGGATGGGGCTGAAATAGTAGATTTTCAGTAGGGTAGATGAATCCAACACATAAGACATGAGTAGCTAAAGGTTGAGAACCTAATTTGCGCACAAAGTCAGCACCTCACCAGATCTCCCCGTCAGCACCTCGCCAAGATCATCAACGAACCAATAACTTTCAAGTCCATCTCCAAAAATGGACTCTTACATATTCTGTGTCAGTGAACCCATAGCCTGCAAGTCTATGGTGCTCTTATTGACGATAATTGACATAAAATAATCATGAAAAATAACTCAAATCGAAAAAGAGAAATTTATAGTTGTTTAGCTATGACCTATTCACAATTAATTTATCTCAGGCATCTATAATGCACCATGAGCAGGTCGAAAATCAGGATATCCTTATTATGCAAAGCAATTGCATAAAAGACTCAAATCAGTAAAAAGAAGAAAAACTCAAATCTAAAAAGACCATGTCAACATATATTAGGCTAGAATCACACAGGCACGAGAACAAATGTAATTATTGATCGCCACTTCTCTAATTCAACACACAAGAAGAAGAAGCAAACTAAAGAACACTTTCTTATTCCAGATGACAATCAATGTAGTGCTCTATTCTCATTATCTTGAAACTGAAATAAAATATTAGTAGTCATAAAATTGCAGGCAAACACCCACAAAGAAAAAGCAGCTCTCAGCACAAGATTACAAATTTATATGATTAAATAAATATCCATTTACGAAAAATGCAGAAGCTGGACAATTGCTCAGAAATGCATGATCATCATTGAAAAAGAACACAAATCCACCCTATTTTAGCATAGAAAAACACAAATCTTAGAAGCTAGACAATTGCTAAGAAGCTCGACATTGAAAAAGAAGCTGGATAATTGCTCAGAAGGTGGACAATTGCAGTTTTGCTACCTCTAACAAGCTTGAATGCTTGTGATATATACCCTAAAAAGCATATAAAACCATCAAATCCCTCCCTTAAAGGGAAAGGAATTTGTGTAGGCAATAGTGCTCAACACAAACTTTTTTATTTTTATTTTGCAAGTTAGGTAACTAATTTCAATGACCAAAGATGCCCATCTTCCTTATTTGCTAGAACTAGAAGTCTAGAATACCTAACAAGACAAAACAAAGAAACCATCCCTTTCCAAATGTGTTCAGCTTATATGCCATTTGTAGGCCTCACTTTGCAAATGCATGAGAAGCATAAATAGCACAATTAACCCTTCATAGGCCCTACAAAAGAAAGAAACCATCCCTTTCCAAATGTCCAATTTCATTGCAGAAGCCAAAAGACATGAAAGGAAAAGGAGAGGGAAAGCACAAGAAACATAAAAAAAATGGAAAGTGAAAACAAAAGGATAAAGAACAGCTTATGGAAAAACACACTGAATATATTTAAGATTTAGCATACTTAACTCTACTGCAGCATGGCCTACGCCAAGTACCTATTTATACAGACAAATTAACACACGAAAATTCATATGAAAAAGGTATATTTTCTATATATTCAAAAGCAATAGAATGGAAGCATAACAACTATTAAAATTATTAGATGTCAGCATAGCAACCAACCCCGTCTTTGCTCTGGTTGTACCTTAAGTTTTAGTGAGCTCATCTAAATTCAGCATCTTTTAACCCACCCCTAATCCCAACAACAACACAAAAATCACTCCCGAGTCCCAATAAAGCTCCAAAACAGCCCCTAATCCACCCCCTAAAAACTATGAGCGCCAGAAAGAGAGCTAAGTCACATTGTCACAAACGTTTTGCATCAAAAAGTGACAGATCATGTGACAAAAGGCAGCTAAAAAGTCATAATTCACAATTTAAAGAGAGAGAAAATGAATACCTATGATGATCATATACAAAATTCCAAGCTACAAAAGAGCCCTCTCAGATTCACTCACAATCAATGGTTTCACATCCCAATTTCATGCAAAAATCAGTCACATGTATGCTCAATTTAATTCACACAGAAAAACAACCAATCTGAAACAAAAAGAACTCGAATACCAGTTCAAAAATTAGCCAAAACAAGACTTGTTCAGAAATAAAGCAAGCGCAATGATAATCTGAGTGATACAAACCCTAATTGAACATAAGATCCATCCAAACCACTTCGAATTTCACAAGAATTAAAAGATCGGAATAAGATTTCACCTGATCAATAAAAGTTACCTATTTATGTATCAGACTGGACAAACCTAAGGCAAATCTAATCGAACAAATCTGATGAACACATTCTACTTCACACAACATTTGTATAATAGACATTACTTACTTCACAAAAAGAGAGAAAGATTCGGAATTAGGTGCGAATTGTCTTCCTCTGAACATCGTTTCGTCATTACAATGTCCGAACAGCAACACACAACCTCTAAACAACCTCACCCTAGTCGATTCTCTTCTCGTAGCAGTGCCAAGGGGCATGTGTAAGATGTATACAACCTTATTCCATTACAAAGACAAACAAACCGATACTCAAAACAGTTAGATTGAAGGCATTCACATTTCACATCCACAAAGCTGCCTAATTTGAAAGCTCATAAATTCTGTTCAAAAACTTAACAAACAACTACAGAGAGGAGTTTTTTTTACCTGGTTGTGCCGTCAAAGATAGAGGGAGGCGGAGAGGAGGCTTCCAGAGTAGCCGCAAGGTTGCAGAGAAGCTCCGATTCGCTCGCTCGGCGGAGGCGGAGAGCGAATCGAAGGGATGCGCCGCCACCGCCACCGTTTTCACCTTCCATGGAAAGATGACAGGGGAGCGGGAGTGCTGACATCCTATTGGTTACCTAGATTGCAGTAAGGGTAAAAAAAATCCGAAATTAAAAAGACGGACATTCCACCAATTATTTCAAATACTAGGACACTCCACCAATTACAACGAAAATTTTTGCCTTCGGCACAAATTTTCTCTTTAAAAAATTGATTTTCCACCAACAATAAAAACGAAAGATCAATGACTGCAGTTTAATTGAACAATTTGAGACGATACTTTGTCAGCTTAAACAAAGGGTGCTAAATTTGGTCATCATTCCTAATTGGACAGCAAAATCAGGCCACCAAATTCACAAAACAAATGTTGAAATTTAAAATAAACTAGTACGATCCCCGCGCCATGGCGCGAATTTTTTATAAATAATATTTAGATATATATAAATCATAGACATTAGATTTAATTCAATATTTTTAATTGAACCCATTGATTAGTAAATGTGTTAAAAAAAAATAGAAAAAAATACACTTGGGTTAAAGAGATAAAGAGAAAAATAAATAATAAATAGTGAAAGATAAAAGTTTTGAATTAATCCCCTTGGTTAAAAAATGTAACATATTAGAATATTTAAAAAAAAAATAGAAAATATAGTTACCATAATAAAATGATATTATGTAAATAATATTTTCACAAATAACTTTGAACATGGAGAGGAGATGTGACATAAATTAATATAGTACATATCTATATACATATACTAAAACCGATGCGTTGGTGCCTACGTGGCGGCGCGTGAGTGCATCTGCATACGTGGCGGCCCGTAGGTGAGTCTCGCAAAGTATTCTCCCGTCAAAAAGGAAATCTAATAAAAATAATTATTTTATTTCACCATTAACACATATAATTGGATAGATGGAATATCTTATAAAAGATTAAATATTATGTAAGGAAAAAACAATATCAATATAATTAAACATAGTAGTAGTAATAATAAAACTAATTTTCGTAGTCATACTTACCAAAAATATTAATAAATAAATATGTAATACTTTTTTATAGATGCTATTTTATTTATACTTAGATTATTTTTTAGTGGAAAGAATTATTGATATCAAAATCAGTCATTTAATAATTGTTATTTTATATCTATCTATATTATTTTTTGAGGTAAAAAATAAATAATTAAAATATTATATAGCCATATATGTAGACACAATTCATCCGTACATAGATATTTTAGTAAACTAATGTAATAAATATATACTACATATTTAATAAAAAAGAATATTAAAATATTTTTAAAAATCAACTATCTAATTAAATTACTTGAGATTTAATTAACCATAGATTAGAAAAAAAACATTTTACGTAGTACGTTATAAATGTGAATTTTATTTATATTTTGAGAGAATCTAATTAAAAGATATATAGATTATATATAACCTGTCGAACTAATTTTATTTATATTATTTTTTAAATGAAAAAATAATTTAGATTTAGATTAACGTATTCTCCGTATACGGGACGGGGTCTACGCTAGTTTATAGATAGTTAGCAAATGAATTTGAGTTAAGCCCAATAGTTATATTAGATTGAATTCAATGTTTTGAATTAAGCCCAATAGTTAGTAAGATTAAAGAAAAAAAAGAATTAAAAGAAAAGGAAGAAAAAGGAGAATTAAAAAAAAAAGGATTAAAGGGAAAAAAGAAAATTATAATTGGTCAAAACCCCTAAAATCTCGCTAATGTTGACACCTCATCATAAACTCTTCTAAATTAAGAGTTTATATAGATAAAAAAATGTTCATCAAGGATTAAGAAATTGCTGATATGAACCAAAAACGGCAAAAGTGAAGAATTAACACACCCCAAGCAGGGAAATCGGGATCATAGGTACGCCCCCAAATCACAATCCAGTTAATAAGTAAAAAAAGAAGAAGAAGTAAAAGCAACGAAATTAAGTGAAGGTTCGAACGAAACCAGTATCTGAAATCTCGCGTTTGACAGCAGCCAAAGGCTCCTTTGAATTCAAACCTAAAAAATCTCTCTCCATATCACATCACAGATGAAGAGCCTTATCAACAACAACAACAACATAACCACCGCCGTCCGCCACCACCACTCCTAAATTAACAAGCTAACAACTTGGACTCCAATCGCAGGATAAAAAAGACTTGAGACAACAGGAACATATACAATGAGACGAAAGCAAATTGAAACCAAAATATTTATATACACAGCGGGAGGCTGCGCAAAAAAAAGGGGAAAAGGAAAAAAGGAAAAAAGAAAAAGAAAAAGGACCATATATGTACATCGGTTTATTGTTCCAAAAAAAAAAATCTACCCCTCTCTCTAGAATCCACAAACTTTCAAGAGAACCCTAGGTTCCAGCCTTCCAAATCTTCCTTCTGATCCCCGTTAGGTACAAAATTTGTAGAAATTGATTTGGGGGTTCTTCATTGAGCTCCATCCTTGGTCGGATTCTCCATTGAATTGGGGGGGTTTGGTGATCCGTCGTATTCACTCTACCACCCACATCATCCACGTTCGCATCTCCGGCGCCTCTCTCTCCCTAGTGCCGCTCACAACCTCCTCCGGCGCCCTGACCGGTTTTTGGGTTCGCCTCTCTCTCCTGGAGCCCCTCCCTTTTGGGTTCGCCTGCCCTGGCCGGCGTCGTCATCCTCGCTCCGGCGACCTGGTTCAGTTCGCTTCTATTTGGTCCCGTGGTTTCCTCTTGGCTACGTCATTCCTCTCCTCCGGCGATTTGTCGCTCATCCCAGTCCACTGGTGCCCTTCCTCTTGTCTCCGACTTCGTCCGGCGTCCCCTGTACTTGGCCTTGTGGTTCACCGGTGCCGTGGGTGGGCTGCTTGTGTCGGTGCACCAGGGAACCTCTTCGTTCCTGCTTCTTCGGTTTCCCTTGGGCTCGGGGCGACCCGAAGTTGTTAGCCTTTGACCCGAAAATCTTGCTTCGGGCCCCACACAAATTCTTGGGCCCAAAGTAGCCCAAATTTTTTTTTAAAAAACAAACGCTTTATATTTATATAATTTCTGTCTATATTTTTTGCAGAATTTTATATAAATATAATCCCTCAAAAGGTTTGATAAAATTCCCAAAAGGGTTGGACTAAAATTCCGAAAGGGTTTGTTTAAATCACGAAAGGGTTTTCAAGTGCGTTGTTCTTGGGTGGTTCTCGGTTGCTCTTTTGGTTGGTCTCGGCAGTCCTTTTCTTAGTTGGGGCTCTGGCGTCTCGGAGTCGGGTCTGGTTGGGGTCGAGGCGGTGTGTATCGAGGAGTCTTCGTGATTCGGAAATTTCCTTGGAGGTTCGTCTTCACTGCCCGCAGGGACTCCTGATGTATCGATGACCAGCGGTGTCACTGTTAGGTGGCGTTTGTCTTCGATTTGTAGTCTATGTTGTCCCCAACAGGTTAGGATTAGGTTTGCTAGGTCACCCGAAATTGATTTGCTTATTACTGCCTGGTTTGTACCTTTTGTTTTTTCAATGTATGTTTTTAGTCTTTTGACAGTTCGCCGTCTGCCGACCTTGTCGGCCTCTCCAGGTGTCAGGTCTGTCTGACCATCGAATTCTTACCTTATCAAAAAAAATATATATTGTTCCAAAAAAAAATGGCAATGGACTCCGCCTAGACCCTTGAAGGTCCTCCACATTTGAGTTTAGCCGCCTAGATCATTGAAGGTCACCCACAATGTCTTTGCGGCCTTTGTAGATTTGGCGAGTTAGTGAAAAAAACGATTTTGAGATTTTAACTCCTAAAATCCCCACATGTCGATATCTCTCAATTCTCAACCTCTATACTCTCTCTTACTCTTATCCCCTCTCAATTCTCAACCTCTATACTCTCTTTTACTCTTATCCCCTCTCAATTCTCAACCTCTATACTCTCTCTTACTCTTATTCCCTCACTCCTATAGTACTCTAACTTGCGACCTAACTCCCGTTGTTAACGCTTAGAATATTAATAAAAGTTTATTTATTTATATATGTTATAAATTAAACTTTATTATTTTATATACATATTGAATATGGCCTAGGATTAAAAATACATCTCAAAATAGTAAAACCGCCTAGACCCCGCACAATCCGCCTAGACCCTTGACCCTATCTAGCACCCGAGCATCCGCCAAGCGTTTTTTGGAACATTGCTTCTGTAGAATGTGGGAATTTGCCCCATTTTCACCAGCAATTTAATCAACACTATTGACTTTGCTATTTTTTTTATTTAAGATTAATATTGTATTATATCCACCGCAATCAGGTGCTAAATGTACTCCTTCATGTGAATCTTTGATTCATTTTATCTTTAACAGTTAACCTTTATACTCTCTCTTACTCGCATCGCTCAATTTTGGGGCAAATCTCCCCTTAAAATCTCTAATTAATTTGGGGCTTTTTGCCCTGGTGGAATTCCGCCTGAGGTGGTTCGTCTCAATCGGCCTTCTCGGTAGGCTCTGTCTCTCCGGTGGTGGCTGGTGGGGTGCCTTGCCGTTTCGCCGATGCATCTTTGCCGGTCGTGGTCTTCTCCACCGGTTGGGTTCTTCACCGCCGGTCGCCGTTGGTTATCCTCCTTCGCTTCTTGGTGCCTCGGGTTACCTCGGTCCCGCCCGACCTTTGTTTGCAGCCGCCGCCGGTAGTCTAGTCCTGGCTGGGCTTTATTGCCACCCCCGCTCGCTCTTCTCTCCCCCTTTTCTGTGGTTGGTCGGCGGCAACCTTTGCCTGAAACCCTTGTGTTCTGACGCTGCGTCAATTGCAACATCTCCATGCTGGACATGTAGGCCGGTTTTTGGGCCTGGGCTGGGTGCTTTGGGCCCAAGGCTTTTCATTGGGCCCTATGTTGGCCCAAATTCATATTTTATAACTAATAAATAATTAAATAAAATATATAAAATTTATACTTGTATTAAAATCCCGCTTAGGTTTCCCAGTGGGGTTAGTCTAAATCTCGCTTGGGTTCTGGTGCTTTTGGCTCAGGCGTTGTTTGATTCTACGCTTGGCATGACTGGGTTTCTTCTATGTTTGATGGGGTTCTAGCAATCAGAGTCGGGATAGGTTGGGGCCGTGGCAGTGTGTATCGAAGTGTCTTCTTTCTCCGGAAGAATGTTTCTTTGGAGGTTCGTCTTCACTGTCCACAAGTGACTCCTGATGTGCCGCTGGGCTATGGTGCTGCTTCAGGGTAGTGCTTGGCTTCGTCCTTCTTCTACGTCCTCATCTTGTTCGGTTTAGTTATTTGTAGTTTCGCCTTTGTAGAGTGCTTGCCTGTACTTTGCACCATCCTTGTATTTTCATGTTTACTTTGATGGTTATCCGTCTGCCGACTTGTCAGCCATGATGGTTCAGGTATATCTGACATCGAATTATTTCCTAATAAAAAAACACTTGTCGTGGGTGCATATAGCCTTTCCATTTTTTACTCGAAAAAAATTCGACTACAATTGACTTAGTTAATAAAAAAAAGGGTAATTTAATATCCATATCATTATGATCAATGGTCAATATCAATCAATCAATATACCTATATATAATATACTAAAATAGAGATCTAAGGTCTTTTCTATGATTCGCCTATGTGTCATGTTCTGGTGGATTTTACCTGATATTTTAATACGCTAAATAATGTTGATCCAATAATTTAAGCCACGATGACAACACCTATTATATCCACATATCATCCTATTTGTCCAATTCAAATCTTAAGTGGTTACTAAATCTATCATTTTACCATGAGTTATTTTATAAATATTGTACCTTGAATTATTTTATCTTTAATCATTAAGATTGATTATTTTAGTTCATAATATCTAATAATAAGATTTTATTATTAATTATTTATTTATTGAATAATAAAATCTTATCATCAAAATATTTATATTAATTCTCAACCACATATCTTAAATTGTTATAAAACCTATTATTTTGATGATTGCTTGAAATTTCAAGCAATCATCAAAATAATAGGTTTGATAAATTATCTTGATAATTTTGTTAATAAATTTCAACCTATTATTTTTATTATTTTGTTAATAAATTATTTTGTTAATAAATTATCATCAAAATAATAAATTATTTTGTTAATAATTTATACAGAGTATTTCATTAAAGAATTTTAAAAAATAATTTAATCTTCATATAAATTTTTAAAAAATAATTTTAATATAATAAAATACTCTGTATAATTTATTAACAAAGCGCGCAACAGTGGGGGTAACAAATACTAGTTTGTAAATTATATTACGTGAATATAACATCTCATTTCAAAGCTCTCGAGATAAATTATAATATGTGAATGTCAATCTGAATAAAATATAAAAGCATTGTAGGTTATTCAAATAATATTAAAGTGATTAATATACCTTCAATTTTAAAACATTCATAATTTTTTTACTCAGATATCAAATTAAAGCATACTATATATCAAAACGAAGTTATCGGCGAGGAGAACATATATAGGGTGGAGGCACGTGCCCCCACATGGCCACCCTTGGATCTGCCTCTACTTGTAGGTAACTTTATTGTATAACACAATATTTTTGAGCTGATCAAAATCGATAACAAGAATTGATCACAATCGATAGCGAGTTGATAAATCAAAAACCTAGCGTTTTGCCGAATTTCTACAAATTGACAACAAGTATGTGCCCGTAGATTTCTCCAAACCGCAAAGCAAGAAATTCTCCAAACCCAATAAAAGATACAAATCGAAAATGACAGCATATTAAAGTTGTCAAAAAACCTAATGGTTATGAGAACTTACAAATCTTAATAGAACATTGGTAGAGGTCAGTGTCGTGGTTCACCTCTCCAAAAGTAAATCTCAAACCTACTAACTTAGTATAGTGCATGAATAAGTACGGGTCGATCCCACAGAGAGACAAATACTTCTGGATTATGCAGTTATTGATTAGGAAATAGAAAGATGGGAGTTAAGCAGATAAAAGTACATAAATGCAAAAGGGAATAATATGTATAGAAACACTTTAAAGATAGAAGAGTGGTTCACCCTCAAGTTCGCAACAATGGTAGGTCTCCTCGCTCATCGAATCTACTTCTAATTACTTTGTTTCTACTTAGTTATTCTAGGGTTTGATTTATATATAGACTTTAGTAGGTCGTCTATTCAATCAACACTTAAGTCCCTTACTCTAGCATGGGGGCGAGTAGCAATAAGTCCTAAACTCCTAGCATCTAGGCATTATATCTCCCGTCTCGTCGATCTTCTCACCTAGTCGTCATCCAAACCATCGGTTCCACTAAAAGAGATAATTCCTAGTTGTCAATCTTCCCACACCATCAAGATTCCCAAACCATTCCTACAAGACGTACTGGCTACTTATGGATTAAAGCCCTAAAAAGGATGAACATATAACGTCCCTAGTGTGATGTGACTCTATCGAGGTAACTAACCAAGATATCATCAACAACATTAGCAATGCAACACAAGGAATATTCAAATAAACATAGAAAGAACTATAAGTCTAAACTCCCGACTCAACCAATCATCTCTTGAATCGAGGATGAAACCAAAGAGAATTACCAATTCATGAACTTACCAACCTCAATCTTCCGATCTTCAAATGCTTCATAAAACTAAAGAGAACTTGTATCAAGAAGAATGAATGTCGATTGGAATTGTGTTGTGATTCCTGGAACGATATTCAACCAGAACTAAGGCTTTATATAGCCTTTAATTTCAAAACCTTAGTTGGTTTATAAAGGATGAGTTGGAATCCTAAAAGATAGAATTATTTTCTAAATAGATAAGGTAATAAACCTATTATAATCCTAATGGATAAACTCGAACTAAGTAGATAGGATTTATACATCACGAGATGGAAATCAACCTTGGAATGGATAAACACCAACCTTGAAAGATAGGATTTTGTGACTTAGCTCCCAAGTAAAATGGTGCAAAGATTTGGCGCTGGAAACCCTAGGTGGCGAGGGAGGTGATAGGCGTCGCGGGAGCAGTAACATGGTCTGTCCGAGCATGCGTGCCCTGCTGGCATCAACTCTGGGCATGGTTCCGTGATAGCTCATTGTCCTTGGCTTGACTTGTCTTCATCCTAGCTTTGTCCTCACCTTGTTTCGCCTTGGTTCCGACACTCTTTACCCGCGTCCTAACTTTCCTTAGCTCCTATCACGCCATGCTTTTTCCGCCTTCCGAGCTTGGATCCATAATCTGCAAATTAACACTAAAATATGTAGATTTCGAACTCGACCACCAAAATGAAAAAATAAAGAATTAACACTAAAACATATGATATTTACCTATAACCCCACCAAAAAAAATACTAAAACATACTCCGTGTGATATTTACATCTAAACTAAGCCAAGACTACCGTAGAATGCTTATATAAAATATGCGTTATCAAATATTCCGATCAGTCTTACCTGCGTGCATACAAAAGGGAGTGGAGTTGCCTATCAGCCGGTTAAAGAGATCAAATTCTTATTAATTAGAATTCTCCCCGAAGGAAGATGCATGTAAAGGCTTTCACTCTGATAGGTTCCAACCCATCACGATGCTCGTTTTGACCATGAAAGAAAAGAAGCAGGATCCAGCACTGTTAAACGATTATAGCTGTTTTCTACTCGTTAACGATTAGATAGCAGCCTAATAGAGTGAGTGAGAGATCCCTATCTGACCTTCGCAAATGCTAACCAAATAAGAAATTGATCTTGAGAATGCCTTTTTTGAATACTGAAATATGTAGTATTAGGTCGCCATTGCCTTATGCCTTAATTTCAGGAAAGAAAATGGAGTCAGGCTAAGTCTAGCTAATGAGGTTATCAGCCTTCCCGAAGAGGAGGGACTGGTTCCACTGTAGCTGGATCCTCCGGAACCACATGAATCCTTAGTTCGAATTGGATTCCAGCTCAGCACCTTTTGAGATTTTAAGAGTTGCTCTTTAGAGAGCACAGTACGATGAAAGTTGTAAGTTGTTCACACTTAACATTTTGCTTGATCTCAAACAAATCAAGCCAAACATTAAACAATTACCCCACAAACATACTCTTCAAGTTTTTGACTCATGAAAAGTGACATTATAAGGGCAAGTAGGAGAAGTGATAATGTAGGCAATCCATAATCTAAGTAATTTCCATCCAACATCACTAGAATAAATGTGTTTCACTCAACTTTCATGTGTTTAGTTTTATCAACTAACGCTCAACTCAAGCCAATATGCAACTAAACTCATAGAAATCGAAAACCATATCACCAAGTCTCTACCATGGATCTCATCACTTGCAGGCTACATAATGAGGTCTTTTATAAAAGTTGTAATGTCATGGGGCAATGTTAGGAACAAAAGATATGAGAAATATTTAAGCCATGTGGTGCTAAAAATCCGAAAAAAAAAGATATATGCAATCAGACAATACCCACACTGAACACTTCGCAAACCATTCCAATAACATAACCTTCATTACATAACAATATGCTCTTTATATTCAAATAGTCATACATCTCATTTATTTTTTCTATTGATGATGACTTTTTTTCTTTTTTTCTTTTTATTGGCTTGACTTTTGCCACTAAGTGAATTTATCCTCCTTTGGTCCCAAGCTACCAGACTTTTACCCCTAAGTGAATTTTATCCTCCTTAGGTCACATGTTACTAGACTTTTACTCCTAATTGAATTTTATCCTCCTTAGTTCCCTAGTACTTAATCATGTCTATGAAGTACAAATGATTCACCCCATATACAATCTTTACTCAAAGTAACTCCAACATCTCAAGATTTTCACCAATTCTTCTCCTAGTTCCCGAATGGGTCGGGCTAATCATTGGCTAGGAAGATTTCTGTGGAGCTATAAAAAAAAATAGGCTTTTAAGACTCAGATTTGCTTCAAACAAAGGTTAGATAAAATTATAATTAAGTGGCTACCCTAGAATGCCAATATAAAATACACATGTTATCAAACATACAATAAGACTTCCATGTAACCATAGATTTACTAAAAAAGATCAAGTAGGACATAAGAGAAGAATAAACCGCAATAAAACATACAACAACAATTACTTTTAACCATAGAGAAATCACGAGATGGATGAACTAAAAAATTCGATGGATGAAGCGAAAGGTAACCGTATATGTAAATCGGTAAATACCTAGTAAAAATAATTTTCATTTTCAACATGTAAACAAAACAAATCTTCAAAAAATCCTATCTATTTAATTTTTTTAATTTTGAAATGGATGAAAAATCTACTTCAATTATATATAGGTAAAATCCATACTAAAAAGTACAATTACTAAAAAAAAAAACGAAAGAGTATAGTTACCAAAAAAAATTGAAAAAGGCAGGTACATTCCCTCAAATTTTCACTTTTTTTTTTTAAAGTAACAATAATTAAAATTTGTAACTGATATAGGAGGTTTCTATACTTAAATTAGGGATTTTCTATCCTTCAGGTTTTTTGGCGATTTATGACTTTTTATCTTTTTATTCTTTATATCTTTTATCTTAGGTTTTAGCTTCTAAGATAGTTTTTTTCCCTTTATAAATACACATGTACGCGTAAAAACTTTATAATCTTATTATCAGTCTTATTGTTGAATACAATTTAGAGATTTTTTTCTTTTTTTCTGGTAGATACAAGTATTTTTTTTGGTAGATTCTAGGCTTATGGTTCTAGGATTTCCTTGCAAACCCTTCATTATTAAAAGTTTGTACTTGTCTTCCAACCTTCTTACTGTGTCAATAACATGATATAACAACTTGTGACCCTCCTTCAATTTTCAACTTGTAGTTAAATTAATTGAGCACATTATTTTAACTATGTTGATCGTTTAGTTTTGTCAAGAGAAGTAATGCAACTCAGGTAACTGGGCCATGCGCACGTTTACGTTTCTCTTAACTCAGAAATTCACGCTTCTCACCGATAGATCGTGTAATCGAAAGGGGTCTGTTATCCAGACGGCCAATATATCGTCATCGGTACAGTGTCGATGCCGATTGTCAGAGACAGTAAGACTTTTACCTATGTCGACTTCCGAGACCAGCAAACCCGGGCTGAGCTCTGCAGACCTTGATCGACACCGATTAGTGGGTCTGTTGGTCAACCTGACACACGTCTCATTGCTTGAGCCGCTGCCGGTCTCCCAAGTCGGCATGCAGAAATCTGAAGGATTCCTGGCTACGACGTCACATCGACTGAGCGCTGCAGGCCTACGGCGTCACATTGACTGAGCCGATGCCGGTTCCCCAAGTCGACACGTCCAATCCCGGTTCAGACGAGGAATCTTGCAGGCAGTGGCGGATCCAGGATTTTTGTCAAAGATGGGCTGAAAACTACAAAGAACGATAGGATCGATGCTTCTCATTTAATAGGATCGATGCCTCTCATCAAACTTAGCGTCAAAACTTTTCAAAGCTATGTTCAAGGCTAAATAGGGTCGATGTTTTAGCTACCTATTAATCTTATGGGCAATAACGAGGGGAATGCCTTTAAAATTTAGATATGAGGTAAATTTGATGCTAATTTTTATATCAAATTTACCCGAATTTTTTGGTCACTCAAATTCATTGAAATTGAATAATGAATTTTATTGGGATAAAACATTGACTCCTAATATTGAATGTAATATTTACACAAATATGATAGCAGAACACCCACATTGCAACACAATATATGTTTGCATCTTAATCAGTCAACAACTTCACCAAAAAGGCAAAAAGAGTCCATATGAGCCAAATAAGTCATTATAACTAATGTTATTTCCCAAATCCAACAAATCATTCAAACCAAACTCTAGCAATATATAAAATTCAACATAAACTACCTACTTTCAATCCACAAATTAATTCTTAAATCAACAAATTATACCCCGAATTGATTCTTAAATCCACAAATTTATTAGCAAAATCACAAACTCTAATCGAAATTTACCCAAATTGATTCTCAAATCCACAAATACTAATCTAAATTGATTCTCCCTCAATCATTTCAACTTAAAAACCATCAAATTAAAAGGAAGGGTAAGAAAACTAACTATTGTAGATCGAAGGAATGAAGAAGGCTGAAGGAGAGAAATGGAGATTGGAGAGGTGGCTACCGTTGTGCGCTGTGAGCGAGTGCACCGGTGAGGGAAAGGAGAGGGGCTGCCCACTGGGTTACGATGGTCATCGACCGGAGGTGCTGCTTGCAGGCGGCAGCGGCGACCGGCTGGGGCTAAACAACTCGGGGACTCGAGTTTTGCTCATTGTGTGATTATGTGAAAGTGTTCGTCTGTTCGACTGTTAGGGTCTGTAGAAAAAATAAAGAGGGTTTGGATGTTTAAAAAAATGCAAAAAAGGGAGGAATGAGAATCGAACCTGAATCGACAGCCTTCCGGATTATATCCTTCCTGTGTCTTAACCGCTGAGCCAACATGTTTTTGTGTACTTATTTTACTTTACTTAATATATATTACGAAATACCAGATATATAAAAATACATATACAACATTTTTAGGATGGGGGGGGGGGGGGCTTCAGCCACCCCGAGCCCCCCCGTAGATCTGCCCCTGCTTGCAGGGAATCTGGCAGGAAATCTGACAACTTTATGTGACGTCTCTGAGCCGATGCTGGTCCCCCAAGTCGGCAGTGCTATGTGCCGATCCACTATAAATACCCACACCAACCCTTGCATTACACACACAACATAGAAACCATACCTTTCATAACTGCCTCGGGAGAGCGTTGTCGGGAGCCCGGAGTTCGTTGTTGTCAAGAGAGCATCGTCTTAGACATGGTGAAATGGCGACTACCTCGTGCATTCTAATTGCCAGGTGGATCGAGGGACCATGAAGAGCGGCACGAGCCTCGTGTAAGTGACCATCGAGCTCAAGTCGTGCCAAACAATCCTCAACCTCAAGCCGCGACAAACGAACCTCGAGCTCAAGCTGAAGCGGCGGTATGTCGAATTTCCTTTTTGTCGTCGCTTTATTGTAATGGTTAATTATATGTTATTATAGATTTAGAAATTTCATACTTTATGATAATAGGTGTAGAGAAGAATGTGATGAAATTTAGGCTATTTAATAGTATTATTTAAGAAAAAATTTAATTATTTGTTGAAAACATAGATTAAGTTGGGTTAAAATGAAGTACGAAAGTTTATGGAATTTTGAAAAAATGTGATTATGTTATGTGAAAAATCTAAATTTCAATGCCATTTGACGGCTAGTTTTATGATAATGTAGGTATAGATAACAATGTGAGTGAAATGAAGGTTATGTAGTATTATTTAAGGAAAAAGTTAATTATTTTATGTTAAAACATAGATTTAGTTGGGATAAAATGAAGTATGAAAGTTTATGGAATTTAGATAAAATGTGGTTATGTTATGTGAAAAACCTAAATCTAAATCATGTTTCATTTGACGGCTACTTTTATGATAATATAGGTGTAGAGAACAATGTGATGAAATTAAGGTTATGTAATATTAGTTGAGGAAAAAGTTAATTATTTTATGTTAAAACATAGATTTAGTTGGGATAAAATGAAGTATGAAAGTTTATGGAATTTAGATAAAATATGGTTATGTTATGTGAAAAATCTAAATAATGTTGCATTTGACGGCTAATTTTATGATAATATAGGTGTAGAGAACAATGCGATGAAATTAAGGTTATGTAATATTAGTTAAGGAAAAAGTTAATTATTTTATGTCAAAATTATAGATTATGTTCAATTTAAAGGTTAAGTATTTCATATTAATTTAAAAGACGATTTCAAGAAGAAGTTAAGTATTTCATATTAATGTGGAGATTTCTATTACAAGCAATGAGGTGTGTCTTTTCGCAGCGCGAACGGGTAAGGCCAACTGCGTCGCTCAAGAGAGGTGATAGGCCTTTAGAGCCTGCGACGACGAGCAAGTTAGCAATCAGACAGCCGGAGTATGAACCAAGTTTGTCGGAACCCTCACGAGCTAGCACATCTATGCTAGGCCGCGACGATAAGGATTTCCTCGCCGATTACGATGTCGGGGAAGTCGATACCTCACCTTTGGAGGTGCCCGAGACCCAGCATATCCCCGACGTTAGGATCCTCGACATCAGCAATCAGACGACCTCGTGGGGAGACCCATGGCAGCAGACCCCCATGTATACTCCCATGTTTGGCCCTAGAGATTGGTCGTTGTGGCAGGGAATGGAGACCCAGCCTATCCCCGACATTAGGATTTGATGTGGATCAAGATGACCTTATGTGGGTCAAACAATGATCTTGATCCAGGGAAGCTTTCAAGAATGATTCGAGTGCCATTGATGGACAAGAATGTCGTCCTCAAGAGAAGGAAAAAGGCACAACCATGGTTAAAGATAAGAAAGATATTTTAATTATTATTAGTGGTAGTTTTTAGGTTCTTTCCATATTTAGTAACTCCTATGTTACTTGGAGATATTTATGGAATGTCTTATTTTTAGTAATACTTAGAAGATATTAGTTTTGGGACCATCGATCACAGTCCGATTCAAGCCTTCTTGTATCGATGACAGCCGGCGATCAGCAGCTTCCATCTCCCCTGGGAGAGATGTGTTGTGAGCTTAATTCGCCATGTTTCACGCTTACTTTTATATCGATTTCATCATACATTTCATGCATTTGGGTTAGAATAGTACATAATCTATGTAGTTTACACTTATTTGCCAAATTATGGAGTCTACACTAATTTACAGCAATTCGGAGAAAGGATGAAAAGCTCAAAGTCAACTACAGAAAGTCCGAGGTCAAGGAGCAGCAAAACCAGGGCAAATCGAGCAGAAAACGAGAAAGAGCCCTCGACACACTTCTAGTCGACGTCGACTGAATCTAGTCGATGTCGAGTACATCAGCCAAGTCGAGCACAAGACTAGCAGAGCATCACTCGAGAAGCCCAGAGCTACTCGACGTCGAGTAACCCTACTCGATGTCGAGTACACACGTCGAGTCCACCAAGTGCCCGAGCTCGAGTACAATCCAGGAGAAGCAAGTGCTAGTTGACGTCGACTACATCTAGTCGAAGTCGAGTACCCCAGTGACGAATCCGAGTCCGAGATCGAGTGGAGTACGAGAAGATAGACTACTTGCAAGTGAAGATATGTGGAATTCTATTCATCCACATGAAGATCTATCAAGTCTAAGAGGGATTTATCCACATTAGTATAATTTCCTTAGAGATTTTATTTCCTTTATTTATCAAGTTTTATCTTATGGCTTTAGATAGATAGGAATAGATATAGATAGAGTATTCTTTCCTTGGATAGCGGGGATTGAATACTATAAATAAGGCCCTAGGGGCTGGTTTTCATTCATTCCAATTTACACACACAATTTACATTCGAAGGTAGGAGAGAGGGCTTAGGCCGGGTAAGGCGGAGATTGTTGAGAGACGTTTTGGCGTTATTCGGTTGTAAGTTTTTATTTGATTTAATACAATTAGTTATTTCCTTTATGATATTGATGTTTGTTATGATGAGAAGCGAGTAGTCACCCAACTTCTAGGGTCGGGGTGAGCCCGACGGTAGCCATTGTAAGGTAATGCGATAAAGGTACAATCTTTTGATGCGATTTCGTCTTCTATCCCTATGAGCATAATTCTTTTGCGAAAGTTGAAGGAGATCCTTGTTTGTGTTATTGAAGCGAAAGTGATCTTAATGCAACTTGGGTTAATTATGTGAAAAGGGTTAGTAACAATTAGGGTTTATGCGAAAACCTCTATCGTCCTATTTGTTAATAACGAAAGTTATTTGATGAAAATGCATGATCTTTTATACCTTATGCATTATTTTATGTGGTTATCGTTGTGGCATTTAAACTCCGATCTTGGAAGTTTTTTAGTTTATTGATTTTATTCCCACCGAATTCGTTTTACTTTCGTTTTACTTCGATTTAAAGTTTACGTTTTTACATTGCTGTTCTACTCGATTTCGCCGACACTGGCCGACGTCGAGTGCTACAGTAGTCGACGTCGAGTACACCTACTCGAGATCGACTTCTCTTTCTTAGTTCTTTGCGTTCTTTGTTCTCTATTTTGCAGTTTTTACCCGACTAAGTGGTCGACGTCGAGGACACCTAGTCGACATCGAGTACTTCCTAAGTCGAATTCGATAGTTTTCTAAACTGAAAAGGCGGGCGCTGACACGCTTCATTGTGGATCGATCCTGACTGCCTTCTACTACAACAGGAGGAAGTCTTGTATTTATTTGCTGAGACAGGGAGTCAGTTTGATTTTATATTTCGATTTATTTTCATACTTGATAATCCTCCTGCAATGACAAGATGACAATTACCTTGTACGATGTGCAAAAGTTGCTAGGTTTGCCAATCGACGGTGCCGCACTAAAGCCTACCAGCTCAAACACTTTACGATAGCAGTGGATAACGACCAACTTCAACTTCTCCCTTGCTGACATAACCCCTAGTGGGAATGCATTTTTCCACAACAACCTGGATATGCGCCTTGAGGACCTGTTGCTCAAGCCCGACACACCCCATCGGGTACTCGCAACAGGTTATCTGCAGGAGGTTCTAGGCAGCGTACTACTCAACAACAGAACCACAAGCGTCATATCCATAGTTGTGTTGGACTTCGTCACCGATCATGCCCGAACCGCAAAGTAGGTTTGGGGAGCGGGCGTCCTTGCATATCTATATCGGCATCTAGGGATCTCGTCTAAAACCGGGATGAATGCCATTGGTGGGTGTACTGCTCTGTTGCAGGCACTGAAAGCCAGAAATCCCCCAACTATGATGTGTTTTATTATTGAATATTATTCAATGTCTGACGTTTTTTTACGGTATTTCAATATTGGATATTTGCTCACTACCCAATGTTCTTACCCGACGTTTCTGAGGACCCGGCGGAACATGGAGACCCTCGATGGGCAAAGCGGTACACATCCCAACCCACACCAAGGATGACCACGGAGAGGACCCTTCAGTTCATAAAACAGTTGGAAACAAAGTGTGCGGAGGATGTCAAGTTCATGCCCTACGGTCAGTTGGGTTTCAATGGGTTTTACCGAGTCTCTCGATATAGAGGAATCATCCAATTTTCCATGAACAAGGAACCCTACATGCGAGACCGAGTTCTGCGACAGTTTGGCTATGTACAGATCGTTCCGATGGAGAGAATCCTCCCACTTAGAGAAGAAACACCACAACATGTTAAGGGCCTCAAGATGATCTGGCACCCCGTGGACGAACTTTGGGATGACCACTTAATTATCTCAGATGTGTACATATCATTCAACGGCCATTCACATGCGCTTGAGTCTCACGCCGTTTCCGTAGACTACATGCAGTGGTTCGCTGAGCATGACCAACCATTTATTTTCAAAGGCTCACAACAACAACTACCGGAAACATATGCTCCTCCTGTTGCCGTATACGATCAGCGGGTACATATCCAGATTACCATTTACTTTTCATTTTAGTTGCTTTGTTTCATACCTTTTTTTTCATCGCCATCATATTGTGTTCATTGTAGCATTTTGGTGTGTTGTTGGCTCGTCTGGAATCTATAGTGAATCGGGGTGATGAGGTGTTTTATGCCTCTGAGATTCGGGAATACATCCGGGAAGCTCGTGGATCAAAGTTGCCTGTAGCGCCTACACAGGTTCATGCATCGCAGTTATACTAATGGCAACCAAACACTTGAGTAGAATGGAACTGGACACGCGGACTTGTAAGTCGACCCTCCCAGTTCTGGTTTATCTATTTTCACAGTACCTGTTGTATTTCTGTTAGCAGTAGTTGTTTGTATGGTGGACTTGTACTTGGACCCTCCCATATGTTTTTGTTTGGGATTGCAGTTTTCAATTGGGTCTTGTATTAGGTGTTTCCTAAGTAAGTTTTCAATTGAAGTCATATTCTGAAAATGCGAACGATTGGTGCGGATTGCTAACACTTCGTTGAACAAATATCTTATTTTGCATAATAGTAGAGTACATAGCTGCATCAGTTCAAATTCATTTCTTACGATATGCGAACAGAAAATCATGACTACACGGGGCCCACTCTCTTCACTTGTCGGTAGTTGATGTATTGCTGAATGCGCTCGTTGTATGAGGAATCCCATTTGTTTACACTAGGGTGGTGGAAATGAGGCCATTCTGATACTGCAGGAGGAAGTGGTGACCATTCTAATAGCCAAACAAGGCTCCAATGGACTCTTTCAATCCATTCTAATGTAATAACCATAGTAGGTGGAGTTTGGTTCCCCCCATTTGCGACAATAGGAAAGCAGGTGTGAGGATCGTCATTACTTAGGACCACTACAAACTTGTGGTAGAAGGTTGCTACAACGAGTGAGATCATTGGTGCCTCCATCCAATTTTCATGTCGATGTAAACGAGGAGTTGGGCCTTACACATCAACATTCTCGATTATATCGTCAATCGAGTGTAATAGTGATGCGGGTTGGTACAACCACTTATTTGCTCGAAGCTCGGGAGCGACCTCTCTTCGGACTTGCATGTATTGGTGTTCACCATAACCAAGAACCAACACTAGGGCACAATAACCGCAATAACCATCACCAACAACATCTATAAACAAAAATGAAGCAAGAACTTATTGATGTCTTAGTCAACATCCCCGAAGGGTCAACCTGTCACGTCGAACCCTCATTGCTTGTCACCCACGACCTCTCCCTCCTGATTGTCCTCTACCTTGCACCCTCGCGGCACCATCCCGTCTCCCGTGCTCAAATCCAGAAAGGTCCCGCTGCAATAACTGTCGTCCTGTAGAACGACCCTTTCAATTGATCCCAGTTCGCTCTCTCATGGTCGACGATCCAGGGTTGTTCATGGTGAAGTATGCCTCGCCGATCATATCCTATTGATCATGTGTCAAGTTGTTTGCATTAATCTCTCTTAGAAGGGCGGTGCATTATGACTATTTGGAGTTGAGTAATCGAGTCCGCCATTGGAGCCCTCAGTAGGAATATGTAACGGCTCGGGATTATGATTCCTAGGTTACGTTTCGAGGGATGAAACCCCTCGTTAGGATCTTGCGCCCCGAGCACAGGTTGAAGGTTTAAAAGCCTAATTTAATGTTTTCAAAGTGGGATCTCATATCCAAATTCGAAGGGATCGTTGGAATCCCCGGGGAAGTCCCCTGTACCTATCGTAAGTCTAAGCATGGAAACTAGTAGTCATGTAAATAGCGAAAACAAGTGTAATACAAGAAGGTGTCACGGCAAAGCCGGGTCAAAACGAAGTCAGAAAATGTAAATCCAAAACCATAATCAGAGTCTGGTGAAGTAGATAATTCCAGCGCTCACTCTCCGCCGAACAAAATGACCCGCGCAATGCAAACAGCACCAATGGGATGAACATAAATAATACCTAAAAACATTAATGGTGAGCGGGATCAGAATGATGCCCACCTGCTGCATCCCGGCCCTAAGCACACATATACGCTATACCTAATAAAGATGCTTCTAGATGCAAGGCGGAATATTAACACACTAGCATGCTCCTACGATCAAGTGCATAATGATAATAAGGCCTTAGCACAAAATACTCCTCTCCTACCTCCACCCCCCTTTCCAATAGAGCAGAGACGGCACGCATGCCATAATAATCGGGTGGCACGCATTCCCAACCCTAAAGCCCGCAGGCAACTCATAATATAAGTAAAGGAAGTTCAATGACTCGATTGACTCGGGACGGTACCCGATGGGACTGGGTCGTTCTATAACACTATCAAAGACTCTAGTTACTTCACAAATAACGGTCGTTCTGTTTACAAAAGAATATAGTAACCGAATGCTCAAACATGAGTGCAATCCTAGCAGGATACTACATGGCATGCTTTATTATGAATGCAAGCACCTAGTATATCATGCACATAAAGTAGGGAATATCTCTCTATCAATCTGAGTAAGCTCCGAAGAGATTTACCTGGTACCGCAGAACAGCAAAAGGCAATCAACCAAGCAGTAAGAAATCCGACATGTCACAGATGGTCACCTAACAATTATAAGCACATGAATGATTCTATCTCTAAGGCACACAAAGCATAGAAATATCACACACACAACTTCACAACTTAACACAATAACCGTCACATCATAACTTGCCAACTCATCAGTTTAAAAATATACTCACTGTATATATCATACTTATACTTTCCATCTATATATATCATCATCATCATAAATATTGAACATTAGATCTCTTTTAAAAATCACCACAGTATCATGTTATTAGTCACACATATCCCGTTAATCAAACGATCATACTATCATGCTAGTTAGTCATCAAGCAAGTATAATTCCCAAGTTAGTTTCAAAACCGTTCAAATCCGAATTAACAGTTAAGGATTCTGACCCTTGAAAATACTTGCTAAATTCCTTTTTCAAATTACTCTTAAAATCTATAAGTCCAAATAATATATTTTAACCCCTAATAATATTATATTTTATTTTGAATACCATTAAATACTTAAATAAGCAAATGGTTAAATCCGAACCATACCAAACTCATTTAAACCCAACCGAACCAAACCGAACCGAACCCATAATTGGTAATCCCAAACCGGTTCAAAATTAAACAAATAAAAATGGCAAGGGAAGTGGGCCATGCTGACTGGACATGGGTCCCGCGCTGACTAGGTAGGAGGAGGGGTCCATGCCCGCTGGACATCTTCTTCTTTCTCCTCCAATTCGAAAGGAGAGCTCCCGTCAAAAGCTGTTTCGGCGCCGGCCGCCTCGGAGAGCCCCGCCTGCGCACCTTTTCGCCCAGACTCGCCCTACTCGGCCTCCTGCTCACCTAGACCACCTCACACTCATAGCTCGCACCTCTCTCGCACACTCTCGCTGCTCACCTCTCTCGGACAGGCTCACTCGTCCTCACGCTCGCCACGCCGCCCTCGAGCTCGCCGGAGCTCTCGAGCTCTCCCGACTCCCCTCACTTTAGCTCTCGCTCACTCACCACTCTCCCATAGCCCGACCCAAGGACTAAATCGAATCAAAATAGAGAAGGGAAAGGTGGAAGCTCACCGAGGGGGTTCGTGACTTCGGAGCTCTCGATCGGAGTGTTGGGCATCGTCGGAGGCTCTCGATGGCTCGTCGGACCTGCGACGGACATGGGTGAGTGTGATGGAGGAGCTCGGGGGTGATTTGGATCGGAAGCGAAGGAGAACTACTCACCGAAAGTTTAGTTCGCGACCGAATCGGGCAGCGACCTTGGAGGTTGCGTTGCTGGAGTCTAATGGTGGCGGCTGCAGCTTGTGGTTGCTCCGATAGATGCTGCTGCTGCCGTGATCTCGGAAAGGGAGGTCGGAGGAGTGAAGAAGGATTGGCGGTGGTGTGTTGAGGTGAAGAGAGGCGGGAGGTGCCAGATGGTGGTGGCTTATGTGAAGAGCAGAGAGAGGTGACGGATGATGAGGATGAAAAGAAAGGAAGAAGCTGGAGGAAGGAATGAAATGAAAGAGGGAGAGGTGAAGTGATGGAAGACATGTAAAAGAAGAGGAACCGGAGTAGGTGTGGTTCCAGAGGGTAGGGAAGGGGCGATATGATGGGTACAGACGGAGGACGTGAGTGGTAATAAATGCGGGCATCAGTCAGTTTAAATATCCGGTAACAAATTCTGAATACGCGAATTTCGAATCCCAAAATTAGTTCCCGAATATTAGTTGTCTCGACTCTTGCTTTCTTGATCAATTAGATTTTTAAAACAAGAGAGGATATCGTCATCCAATAATTATTTTGAATTTTTGAGGTAAAACGACGGAAATTATTCGTCAAATTTTATATTCCGGTCGGAATCCGCTAAACGAGTTTTAAATTCAATTTTAATTCTTTTCTTCCGGAAAATTAGGATTTTAAATTTCGAGCCTTTACACCATTCACCTCTAAAAACAAGTCTCGTCTCCGAGACTAAAATAATCTTAAAACAGGGGATGGAGTTCGAAATTGGTCAGTACAAGGATCATGCCATTGATCCCGTAAGCACCCCATAAGTGTCCCTATGAGATTCTCACAATACCGTTGTCATAATCATAATATCTCCAATAGATCATAGCAAGAATGTAATTTGGGCCCTTACCAGATCCTTACTCCGACTTCCCGGCTATATCATAACTCGAAAAGCATTACAGCATTTCCACTAGGTCTTAGCAAGCAGTCTGTAAGGGCCCCTATAAAATGTCTGTATCCACTTCATGGGGCGTCATAATGCAAGCTCGGTTAGAAAATTTCAAGAGGTTCCTTGGTTTGAAAATGTTTGGTCTCAAACTCATTGAAGTTATCAATCGCGTTCGATTTCTCTAAATCCAACTCAGTCCTTTTTAAACACCATTTAAAATTCCCTAACTCGACGTTAATCAAGCAATTTTCAAATCTCATGAGATGAAATGATCCATCTCTAAGGGCTAATCTCATATTCTCTTCCTACTTCCTAGGTTCCAAGTCATAATCAAATCTCATCAATTCGATTATATAATCCTAGCAATTCCAATTCAAGACATCATATATCATAGGAATTATTCAACATAACCATCGTATTACACAATCATAACCAAGTCATACTCATGTCACGGATAGTCACATACTATAACGTATCTAGCATTGTATCGTTCATGGTAGGATTCATCACATTATCTCACAGAAGTTACACACCATATCAATCAGATAAGCACGTCATATCAATTAGATAAGCACATCATACTCATGCTACTGCCATGCGTCATCGCATTAGAGGCAAACAAGTACTTCCGTACATTAGCATTTCATCGAGTTCAGGGATAACTATGTTAGTACTAACAGTTCCCTATTGTCAACGGCAACACATCAGAGAATCAACATCGTCTACAGCATAGGATTCGCACAACATTCGGCCCCAAGTAAAGTATACACTAGATCACTACCTCAAGAGAATTTGCCTACACTACTAATCATGATGAGACACGACCACTACTCATCATCCCTTGCACTAAGATCAACTTCACCGAGGTCTATCAACTCAATCCACTACCAGTTCTAGCCATCATTGTATCCTGCTCACATACAACCTTTATAGCCTCATAACAATCTCGCTTTCTCTTTCTAGGCTCTAAAGACTCCGCCTGAACATCATCCCCCAAAGAGAATCACCTTGCTAACCTGATCATATTCCACGCACCACTGACCACTTTCATTAACCATCCACCTCTAAGAATCCAACTCATACTAATCATCTCACACCTGTCACTCTCGACCAACTCTAATGCAGAAATCCATCTCGTGCTACTCCCAACCACGAATTACCAGGACCCTCATCAGCAACGCCTATCCTCAAGGATCAACCACTGATTTTACCTACTCATCCCATTCCAGAACTCACCAAACCTAAACCACTCATGACTCCTCAAGCTGACCTACCATAGATCCTCTTCCCAGCATACTCCACAAGACTAGTTCCCTCAACTCCGTATGTTTCCCCAAATTGCCTCGGATTATGCTTCCTTAAACTTTAAAATCTCTACCACTTAAACCCTTATGTACCGATCATCATTTTCACTGAATTCCTATGACATCCTCGTCCGAATTTCCTAAGCACCGCAACTTCACCAACCTTAAAAAATCTCTTATCCTCTAGCATCCTCAATACCTTCTGCTTTGCCTAGTTCCCAAATCCATACTGATAATCTCCCTATCTCAACCTTAAGCCCACAGTCTTACTAGGAATCTCAACTACATCCTTGCCTAGCTACGAGCCTTTCCTCGAAGATTCATCTCACATCCTCAATTACCTCAATATCCACAATGACCTCCACTCATAAATCCCGATTCATTCCCTATCCCAAAATCCTTCCAACAATGCATCTGGATATCCTTCATTCATAAATTCCCTAAGCATTACCAATAGGATTAAACAACCCCTAAATCCACATCACACAAACAACCCTGATATGAACAACCTAATATCCCCGATCGATAATTTCCCAAGCAACTTCATACTACTCTTCCTTGGCAATTCCTCAACCTCATCCCTTACTGAAATCGCTCCCACTCACAGCACACATTACCTAGTCCCAAATTCTACGATTTCTCAGATGTTCCTTAATCGATCATCCTCAACACCGCCCACGATCCGCTCGTAGACTATCTAGACACCTTCCTTAGCACACCAATTCGTCTCACAACACCTCCTCTCAAGAATCCCCCGATCAACTCCTAGCTCGACCATCCACCTCTAGAACTATGCCAACTGCCTATACTCACACCCTCTCTTAAAGTCACCCTCATGGAACTAGTCTAGACCTCAACCGCTACCCTCCTATCCTAAACGCTCACACCACGCACCCACTACCTACCGACACTTCTAGCTAGGAGATCTCCCTCAAAATCTCAACATCATAGTCCCACTCCCCACCTAATACCTATCTAGAAGCTCATCTATACTCACGGACCAATATCTTCAACACATCCTAACTCACTCGGCTCTACTCAAGCGAACGCATCATTCCTACACCACATCTCACACAACCAAAGACCCAATCCGAAGTCCTCAATCCACCTACCGTTTTTCGACCCGTATCACTGAAGAATCTCACGACTCAAGCTCAAGAAGAAAGCACTACCATATATATAGCCCATAACCTACTCACCATCAAGTCAGTATACCAAGCACCAAGGCACATTATCATAGAAACAAGTTAGTCAGGCAATCATTGCTACCAGTTCAACATATCCGTCATCACACATTTAATTATGTCAGTTCTAGGCCTATCACACAACATCAATTCCGATTAGTATAGAAGAATCCACGATTTGAATTAAGAATGCTCTTCCTCGTGTCAGCTGGGAGGAACCTGTTCACGATTGTCATCCTTGAAGCATATTCGTCCTTTTTGCCATCGATGACGTTGTTCCTGGGGCCTAGGGGTCATGGACCCATCACACTTCCGTTGCGCTGCTCCGGTGCCACTTGGTTGTCGGTCCTTTCTTGTACATCGGTGCTTATCGAAGGATCATAAGGGTTAGAAGTTATGGAGGTAGGGGAGAGACAAGGGCGGACAACACAACTTCCTTAAAAGTTCAGACATGGACCAGGACTAGGGACGACGAGACCAAGGAGAAGATCCCAACCCGAGAGTTACAACGACGCCCTTATAATTGTGGCATGCAAACACATAAAAATCAAGAGATATCATCACATTATTTCGCACTAGTATGCACCTATCTCAAGGAATATCGATTTATGCATTCATAACATGTTAATATAATCATCTATATATGTGTGTATAACAAGCTAGCAAACTATCATTTCATTCACCAATCATGCTTGACAGACTAAGAACATGTATGCACATACTGACATGGGACATATATGGTATAAGTTATGCAAGATCTAGCAAACATCACAGGATATCATATGCACGACTATCACTCATCTAGATACACAATTAACTAAGTCGTAATATTACGGAAAGCATGCTAAAATATACCCTAAAATCATGCTAAGGATATGGTCAGTTCATGCAGGGTTGGTATAGCAACTATCTCATCACATACATCCATATTCGCATAGTAAGACTAGGACGTCACACAATCATACGAGGGCCTATAACTGAGAGGTATATGTCTTACATGATACTAGCAATACTCATTAAACATGTACACAATCAAAGAGGTCCAATTAGGTTAATCTAGCATGCTAAGTCATCTGACTCACGTGTTAAACATGTAACGAGAGTTGGCCACACTATCATGGACCTAGTTCATAGGGAGACAATAATAATGGGAATTTAATACATACGACACATACATCCACTCATAAGTGCAACCATGCAAGGTACTAGGCAAGTCATGCTGAATTATACCAATATAGCATGTCATGAAATCACAAGGAGGCTATCATTATAACTTGACAAAATTCTCTAAGGACAATCACCGACTCACCACCCCGTTTCCCCGTGGGACGCTAGTATGGCTCCTTGGACACAAGGACATTCACGCCATTTCCGAAAGGTGAGGGTAGAACTCATGTTTAGACTCTTGTAGCAACAAGACGTGGTTGGTCATTATGTGGGTCGAAAGGGCTGACTCCATAAGACAACTCACTTCTATCTCGAAACAATTTAAATCCTCACCCCCACTAGCATACTCAGGTAACCCTCACATCTGACACGCTTTTCGAAGGTAATCAGTTGACCGACCCCAATTCTCCGTGGAAGACCCCAACCTCAGGTACGAGACTTGATAGAAGCATCGATGGTGGGATACGAAACAAGACTCAAAATGGGGAGATGAGATGCTTCTCGACCCTAGCTAACATGCCTATATGTTTTGGTGGGACAGATGGCGGATTCGAAATCATCAAGGGGGTGGAGTTATGAAAGGGCTATTCCGACAAGACAAGAATTCTGATTACATAAGAACAAGGCTTTCTCCCGCTATCCCGTTTGCACGGTTATTCAACACATGATTCAAGTCAATGAATATTGATTAGTTCGTTATCCTAAGCACCATAGAGCACTCATCACAGAAGCAATCAATAAGATTAATATGATCCTCTTCGAGAAGGATCACCCTTGGGCCCAATACCATATATGTATATATATAAACGTAAGCGTAGAGACGATCTATGTCGTTCTTCGAGGGACGGCTGACCGGTGGGGAAAAAACATCACGGCCTCCTAACTCAACACTCCAACCTCCGTGCTGTTCCTTGGAGTCTTTGAGGCCCATCTGTTAGGGATGTGCAGAAAAATACGACACGGTTGACACGACACGAAACCGTACCAATACGATACGAAAAAACACGAAACGATATAGATACGACACGATTATGACACGAAACGGTAAAACACGACAATAATCGTGTCATGTTCGGATCGGGATTTTACCCCTGTGAGGTATCCGACACGACACGATAATATTTTTTTATAATTTAGTGTTCTGTAATATTAGATATATATCATAAAAGTTACTGAGTATCACATAGTGCGGCTTGCGCAGTTGGTCAACTGTGCTTTTGGCGTGTGGGACAAGGGCATTTGGTCTCGAGTTCGAATACCGGAAATCTGCTCCTTTTATATTTTTTTTTCTTTTTCCAGCCTTTTGTTTTATTTTTATTTTCTATCTAGGGTTAGAGTTGGCGTCTTCTTCCTTCCTTTTCCAGACTCGCCGCCACCCATAGGTCACAGGTCACATCTCTCCTCTCCTCTCCTCTCCTCTCCTCTCCTCTCCTCTCCTCTCATCTCTCGCCCTTCTCGCAACTCGCCTCGATCTCCTCTCCTCGGTCTCGAGTCGAGACGTCCTCTCACGAGCCTCAATCTCGCTCACTCGGCCTCTCGAGCTCTCTTCTTAGTTCTCAAGCTCAATCGAATCACTTCAGATCCGGTTTCCCTTCTCGCGGCTCGCCTCTCCTCTCCTCAATCTCAGATTCAACGCTCGCCCTCAGCCTCGCTTCAAGTTTGGCGCTAGCCGTCGGCCTCGCTCGATGCTCGTCCTTGCTCAAACCTCAGATCCGGCGTGGTCGAGGTGCTTCAGATCTGGCGTGTTCAAGTGTACAGATCCGGCGTGTTCAAACTTCAGATCTGGCTCGCAATCAGTCAAATTTGCACTCTCCTCTCGCTCAATTGCTTGCTCCGGCGTGTTCTAGTCTCCAGATCTGGCGTATTCGCCGCACCTTCAGTCAACAATCCAACAGATTTCATTGAGCTCCTATGCAGTGTTGAATGTATTGAGCTCCTGTGTTCTTCAGTTGTTCGAAAAAAAAAAGCAGATTTCATTTACTCATGTATAGTACAAATCGTGTCGTGTCGTGTTATACGGGTATCCGACACGAAACCGTGTCGTGTTATCGTGACGGATACCCGGTAGTTATCGTGTCGTGTTCGGATCGACACTTTCCCCCTTATCGTGTCGTGTTTTTTGTCGTGTCGTGTCGTGTCGTGTCGGATACCCAGTTATGGACAGCCCTACCATCTGTAAATAAAAGCTAGTATTTTGCCTACCGTTCCCCGAGTAGTACATCCATAAGGGATGTCTATCGCTTTTATCTCTACCCCCGAGATTGTTTCCCTTTATTCATTTATGTTTAATTCCAATTAAATTCATTTTGCCCTTTATAAAATATTTTCCAAAACCATTTGAAAACATTGGGCGATTTTCAAAACCTCTTCAACCTATTGTACTCGGATTGCAAAACCTCAGCTCTGATACGACGACCTTTGTAATGGAACGGGATTATGATTCCCATGTTACGTTTCGAGTGATGAAACTCCTCGTTAGGATCTTGCGCCCCGAGTACAGGTTGAAGGTTTAAAAGCTTAATTTAATATTTTCAAAGTGGGATCTCATACTCAAATTCGAAGGGATCGTTGGAATCCCCGGGGAAATCCCTTGTACCTATCGTAAGTCTAAGAGTGGAAACTAGTAGTCAGGCAAATAGCGAAAACAAGTGTAATACAAGAGGGTGCCACGGCAGGGCTGGGTCAAAACGGAGTCAGAAAATGTAAATCCAAAACCATAATCAGAGTCTGGTGAAGTAGATAACTCCAGCGCTCACTCTCCGCCGAACAAAATGACTCGCGCAATAAGCAAACAACACCAATGGGATGAACATAAATAATACCTAAAAACATTAATGGTGAGCGGGATCAAAATGATGCCCACCTGCTGCATCCCGGCCCTAAGCACACATATACGCTATACCTAATAAAGATGCTTCTAGATGCAAGGCGGAATATTAACACACTAGCATGCTCCTACGATCAAGTGCATAATGATAATAAGGCCTTAGCACAAAATACTACTCTCCTACCTCCACCCCCCTTTCCAATAGGGCAGAGACGGCACGCATGCCATAATAATCAGGTGGCACGCATGCCCAACCCTAAAGCTCGCAGGCAACTCATAATATAAGTAAAGGAAGTTCAATGACTCGATTGACTCGGGACGGGACCCGATGGGACTGGGTCGTCCTATAACCCTATCAAATACTCTAGTTACCTCATAGATAACGGTCGTTATGTTTACAAAAGCATTGAGTAACCGAATGCTCAAACATGAGTGCAATCCTAGCAGGATACTACATGGCATGCTTTATTATGAATGCAAACAACTAGCATATCATGCACATAAAGCAGGGAATATCTCTCTATCAATCCGAGTAAGCTCCGAAGAGACTTACCTGGTACTGCAGAACAGCAAAAGGCCATCAACCAGGCAATAAGAAATCCGACAAGTGACAGATGGTCACCTAACAAGTATAAACACATGAATGAGTCTATCTCTAAGGCACACAAAGCATAGAATTATCACACACACAACTTCACAACTTAACACAATAACCATCACATCATAACTTGTCAACTCATCAGTTTAAAAATATACTCCCTGTATTTATCATACTTATACTTTCCATCTATATATATATATATATATATATATATATATATATCATCGTCATCATAAATATTAAACATTTAATCTCTTGTAAAAATCACCATAATATCATGTTATTAGTCACACATATCCCGTTAATCAAACGATCATACTATCATGCTAGTTAGTCATCAGGCAAGTATAATTCCCAAGTTAGTTTCAAAATCGTTCAAATCCGAATTAAACAGTTAAGGATTCCGACCCTTGAAAATACTCGCTAAATTCCTTTTTCAAATTACTCTTAAAATCTATAAGCCCAAATAATATATTTTAACCCCCAATAATATTATATTTTATTTTAAATACCATTAAATACTAAAATAAGTAAATGGTTAAATCCGAACCGAACCAAACTCATTTAAACCCAACCGATCCAAACCGAACCGAACCCATAATTGTTAATCCCAAACCGTTTCAAAATTAATCAAATAAAAATGGCAAGGGAGGTGGGCCATGCTAACTGGACATGGGTCCCGCGCTTACTAGGCAGGAGGAGGGGCCCACGCCAGCTGGACATCTTCTTCTTGCTCCTCTAATTCGAAAGGAGAGCTCCCGCTTGAAGCTGTTTCGACGCCGGTCGCCTCGGAGAGCCCCGCATGTGCACCTGTTCGCCCGGACTCGCCCTGCTCGACCTCTTGCTCACCTGGACTACCTCACGCTCACAGCTCGCTCCTCTCTCGCACACTCTCGCTGCTCACCTCTCTCGAACATGCTCACTTGTCATCACGCTCGCCATGCCGCCCTCGAGCTCGCCGGAGCTCTTGAGCTCTCCCGACTCCCCTCACTTTAGCTCTCGCTCACTCGCCACTCTCCCATAGCCCGACCCAAGGACTGAATCAAATCAAAACAGAGAAGGGAAAGGTGGAAGCTTACCGAGGGGGTTCGCGACTTTGGAGCACTCGATCGGAGTGTTGGGCATCGTCGGAGGCTCTCGATGGCTCGTCGGACCTGCGATGGACATGGGTGAGTGTGATGGAAGAGCTCGGGGGTGATTTGGATCGGAAACGAAGGAGAACTACTCATCGAAAATTTGGTTCGCGATCGAATCGGGCGGCGACCTTGGAGGTGGCGTTGCTGGAGTCTAATGGTGGCGGCTGCAACTTGTGTTGGGTCCGATGGTGGCTCCGATAGATGCTGCAGCTGCCGTGGTCTTAGAAAGGGAGGTCGGAGGAGTGAAGAAGGATTGGCGGTGGTGTTTTGAGGTGAAGAGGGGCGGGAGGTGCCGGATGGTGGTGGTTTATGTGAAGAGCAGAGGGAGGTGACGGAGGATGAAGATGAAAAGAAAGGAAGAAGCTAGAGGAAGGAATGAAATGAAAGAGGGAGAGGTGAAGTGATGGATGACGTGTAGAAAAGAGGAACCGGAGTAGTTGTGATTCCAGAGGGTAGGGAAGGGGCGATGTGATGGGTACAGACGGGGGATGTGAGTGGTAATAAATTCGGGCATTAGTCAATTTAAATATCCGGTAACAAATTCCGAATACGTGAATTTCGAATCCCAAAATTAGTTCTCGAATATTAGTTTTCCCGACTCTCGCTTTCTTAATCAATTAGATTTTTAAAACAGAAGAGGATATCGTCATCCAATAATTATTTTGAATTTTTGAGGTAAAACGACAGAAATTATTCGTCAAATTTTATATTCCGGTCGGAATCCGCTAAACGAGTTTTAAATTCAATTTAAATTCATTTTTAATTCTTTTCTTCCGGAAAATTAGGATTTTAAATTCCGAGCCTTTACAGAATAACTGGATCCCACATTAATTGTTGCCCGAATGGATGAATTTGCGAGGGGCGAATAGGTTGCCGATTGGAGATCGCGTCCAAGAATTCATTTACACAAGGAACACCGTAAGCATCCCTCCAGTAGCGATCCCTTCAAACACCATCATGGCTTGCCAGCAGAGACTTCACCTTGTTGTAGTTGTCACTCGTGACACATTGTTTGATTGTCAACCATAACTTCTCAAGAAACCCTCTGAGTTGGTCTACGTATTCATTGACCATGTTGTCAATACAGTTCATAACGTCAACAAACCCACCAACAACTGTGTTGAGCATGGACTTTAGCTTCGAATGTGCTGACTTAGCACTATAACATAAAAAAACCATGTGTGTCACATATATAGGATAATTAAATATAATACTTACGAAATTGGACAATTCAATTTAACTTACTTATTCGTAGTTCGCATTCCGAGATGTAGGAACTTATCAACCCATGTACAAACAATCGCCTCCTTGAATTATGTGAGCCAAGTGTGTTCAAGGTATTTCATAAGACCCCATCGTGCCTACCATGTCGCCTTCATCGATTGTAGTCGCACCTCATAACTTTCTTCAGTCTTCGACTAAAATAAGGCATATCAATCATTGTAAAACGCGGTTCGCTTCTTGCTAGATTGTGTAATCCTACCCTTTGATTCGATGTAAGAGCACAACATATGCTTTACCGTGGAAAAATCCTCCCGAAGAGCCTTAATAGGACCCAACTCTATGTCTGTAACAATTACATCTGGAAGTCGTTGCCCGCACAAATGACGTACTCGCCTTAGTGCCCAACTATAGTGATATGTGGTCTCCCCTGCCATAAATACGAACGCTATTGCAAATGTTTTCTTTGTGCTAGTAATCCGAACGATCTCTAGCAATGGCATTTGGTACCTACCACAATAACATTAATTAGTTAAATAGAAACACTAACACATATGACAAATATAAAATTCCTCGACAAAATGTGATACCTCTTACTCGTTCATTGTTGTGAGCTGAATCTGCCATGTTTTACAGTAACTTTTATATCGATTTCTGTATACATTGCATTCATTTGGGTTTAGATAGTACAGAATCTATGTAGTTTATGTTTATTTGCCAAATTATGGAATCTACACCAGTTTCTGTTTAATTTGCAGAAATCGAGGCATTTTACAGCAATTCTACAGAAGGTCGAAAAAGATCGGAAAACCACTACAGAAGTCCAAGGTCAAAGCAGCGGAACCAAGCTGAAGGTCAAGGCTACTCGATCTCGAGTAGGCCTACTCGGCATAGACGAGCATGTCCGAGCACAGCTTGGTCGAGCAGAGCCTGATCGAGAGCCAGACCAACCCGAGCTCCGGAAGTCTACTCGATCTTGACAAGCACTGGTCGAGATCGACGAAGCCTCAGCACCACACCCGGAGTCGACAAGGAGAGAAGCCGAGGACGAACAGGCGAGACTCGCTGCCAGCGACTCGACTCGCTGCAGCGGACCGTTCGCTGCCGCGGAAAAAAAACCGCTGCCAGCGGGAGAGGCAACTCGCGGAAGCGAAAGGGAAGAGCGCTACTCGATCTTGACGAAGCTTGGTCGAGATCGACAAGCCCCTGAGTCCGGATCCAGGCTTGTCGAGTAAAGCCATCCGAGAGCACCTAGTCGGCAAGACCAACCTTACTCGAGGTCGACGAGTGCTTGTCGAAGTCGACGAGCCCGGGAAGCCATGTCCGAGCCACATCGAGGAGATCTACCCGAGAAGACCTAGTCGGCGAAGCCAGTCTACTCGAGGTCGACGAGAACCGAGAGCCAGAGTCCGAGTTTGTCGAGCACCAGCTAGCCGAGACGATGAACCGAGCCAATCGACCAAGACTTCTACTCGAGATCGACCAAGACTTCTACTCGAGAAAATTCCAGAATCGATGGCTGAAATCACAGAGGAGTGCAGCCATCTGGGCATATTGGAGAAGAGGCCGGATCCAGGTAAGTTTGCTATAACTATTGGATTTGGTCCATACAAAATTAATGCCCTATGTGATCTTGGAGCTCGTGTGAGTATAATGCCTTTAACGATTTGGTCCAAGATTAAGATAGGTGCCTTGGAGCCTGTGGATGCTAGACTTTACATGGCCAACAACACTGTGGTCATCCCCACATGCATGGTGGAAAATGTCCCGGTACAAGTAGGTAAATTCTTCGTCCCTGCTGATTTCTTAATAGTTGATATGCAAGAAGATCCTGCTTGTCCAATTATCTTAGGAAGACCATTCTTGGCGACGGTGGATGCCAACATAAGCGTAAGGAAAGGAGTGCTCACCTTCAACATCAGCGATGAGGTAATTGAGTATTCCTTTAATAAAACTGAAAGGCATACAGGTCCAATGGAAGAGGTCAAATCTATCTCAGCTGGCTACATCACTTGCGGGGAACCTAAGGTCAGAAATATGACCCCTGAGGAGATAGAAAAGAGGGACATGGAGGCCCAGGTGGAGGAGATCATGGCAATCCTCAAGGAAAACACAGAGAATCCAATCGACACGGATCAAGGTAAGTCATTGTGGATTCATTATTTTTCGGATGCCTTGATAGGAACTAAGTATGGGGTCAAGATCGACCAGGGCTCCTCGACATCGAGTAGAACCCTAGTCGATCTCGACCAGACCAGGCGACTCCATCAGCACCGGCATCGTCGAGCAGCAAACCAGAAGAGCCACCCTACTCGACCTCGAGTAGACTTGTCGAGGTCGACCACCAGAGCCCTACGCCGACTCGGCCTTCCTCGACGCTGACGACACCAGAGCCAGGACCGTCGTCGATCTCGACCACCCTTGTCGAGATCGACCACCAGACGAGGAGCCCAGATCCACCTTCCTCGACGACGGCGACTCCAGTACCAGAACCCTACTCGACCTCGAGTAGGCTTGTCGATGTCGACCACAATCAGGCTTCCCCAGATCCTTCTTCATCGATGCTGCAGCAACTAGGAGGAGAGCCCTCGTCGATCTCGACCACCCTTGTCGAGGTCGACCACCACTCGGCTCCACCAGATCCGCCTTCGTCGACGAGCAAACCACCAGGAGCGGAACCCTTGTCGAGGTCGACCAGGCTTGTCGAGATCGACAAGACCTGTTCTTCGTCGACTTCTGAATCTTCGAGCAAATCACCACCAGAGCCTGCAGTCTTGTCGAGATCGACTAGCCCTAGTCGATATCGACCAAATACAGTAGTCCCCGATTCCGTCTCTGCGAAGGTAAGCCAAGGTATGGATCTTTCTTCTCCTATTTCCATTAAAGATTTATCTATACATGGGAGAGGTCTGCCTTGGTATGTGCGATTGTGCAGGATTTCCAATGATGAGCCTAAGGAGTATGAAGTTGGAGACAAGCTCTATGTCTCTAAATCAAAGGATCATTGATTTCCCAACAAATTCAACAAGAAGCGGATGGGACCGTTCGTGGTGAACAAGATCCATTCTGGAGGATTACAGCTGATAGACAAGAATGGAGTCTTATTTGAGGCCCAAGCTACATGGCCCCTGCAGATGCCACCTTGAGCGTTAATGGAAAGTCGGCCTAGCGACTATAAAATCTAGAGCATGTACATAGACTTTTTAGGACATTTGAGACTTTGTTTTTGTTTTTGGTTTTGAACACTTTTTATTTTGCTATTGTGGGTATATGTCTTCTACTTTTCAGGTCCATGGATGGAACCAAGCTACATTAAAACTCGGCTAGGAGGTGCTCCAATAAAAAATATGAGGCTCGGCACACATGTTTTGTGAGTTTCTTTCTTTACCCTTACCTTGTTTTTTTTATACAGTGGGGACACTGAAATGTTTAAGTATGGGGTGGGGGGAAGAGCTTACTTTATGCATTATTTTTCATATTTAACATTATGTGTGCATTATTGCTTTGAATTGCTACATGGCTATTTTGGAATGCATTATTTATTTATATGCTTATATGCATGTTTTCCAAAGTTTTGAAAAATGACCCCCATTGAAATTTTTTGAATAATGTCATGGAAGCTTATATTGAACTCGACGATGCAAAATTGGATTCATTAGAGATATAGCATGAAATTGCCTAGTAAAGAGAAGTCACAATGAAGTGCATTATTTCTTGAAAACCATGAAAGGAGGTAAAATTTGAAATTGCTTTTGACATGTTGCATGATAAGAGGATGGAGGACTTTATATTTCCATATAATGCTCACATTGTTATAATTCCTAGCCTTACCTATGCTTATGCATCACAAAAGTCATAATATGCCTTATTTCAATTATTGCTCCACATGATCTAAAAATTGCCATTCTTTACCTTATCCGGGGATTATGTTGAGAATGATGTTACATTATGGAGATGTTATATGGTGTTTGTGTTATATATCATATTTGGAGTTTGGAAGGAAATTGTTTGAAATATATGGAAAATTTAATGAGTGAAAGAAAATCCAATCACCTCAAGAGATAAAGGTAGATTGACCCTGCTCTCTAAGATAATAGTTTGGAGAGATGGGACACATTGTGAGGAGTCCAAAGCACTAAGTATCCGGGGCCATTCATGACACCCATGTTTGCGACTCGCGAGAAGGCAGTGCTGAGGTTAGAGAGGTAAAAGCATTATTATTGAGAAAAGCATTATGAAAGGTGATGAATCAAATGGAAGAATGATTGTGGAAATTCAAATTGGAAAAAACTCCATTTCCCCGGATCATTAGCACCACATTGCCAAAATTTGCCCACCTTTAGCCTTTTACCAATCTACTCCTTCATGAGCTTAAATTAAAGTCTTCTTGATTATCAATGCTTTGTCATATGAATTATGTTTTTGCATAACCCTCCTTTTATGAGTAGATGTTGCTTTTACATGTTTGCACATGCATGAATGTGTGACACTAGTACCTTTTCGAGGATGGTAATTGATTGCAGGGACATAAGAGAATGAATCTAAGATGTTGAGAGTTTGAATTCTTCCCCTGAATGACAAATAAAAGTATTGCTTGAGGACAAGCAAGCTTAAGTATGGGGTGTTTGTTGTGAGCTGAATCTGCCATGTTTTACAGTAACTTTTATATCGATTTCTGTATACATTGCATTCATTTGGGTTTAGATAGTACATAATCTATGTAGTTTATGTTTATTTGCCAAATTATGGAATCTACACCAGTTTCTGTTTAATTTGCAGAAATCGAGGCATTTTACAGCAATTCTACAGAAGGTCGGAAAAGCTCGGAAAACCACTACAGAAGTCCAAGGTCAAAGCAGCGGAACCAAGTTGAAGGTCAAGGCTACTCGATCTCGAGTAGGCCTACTCGACATAGACGAGCATGTCCGAGCACAGCTTGGTCGGGCAGAGCCTGATCGAGAGCCAGACCAACCGGAGCTCCGGATGTCTACTCGATATCGACAAGCACTGGTCGAGATCGACGAAGCCTCAGCACCACTCCCGGAGTCGACGAGGAGAGAAGCCGAGGACGAACAGGCGAGACTCGCTGCCAGCGACTCGACTCGCTGCAGCGGATCGTTCGCTGCCGCGGAAAAAAAAACCGCTGCCAGCGGGAGAGGCAACTCGCGAAAGCGGAAGGGAAGAGCGCTACTCGATCTTGACGAAGCTTGGTCGAGATCGACAAGCCCCTGAGTCCGGATCCATGCTTGTCGAGTAAAGCCACCCGAGAGCACCTAGTCGGCAAGACCAACCTTACTCGAGGTCGACGAGTGCTTGTCGAAGTCGACGAGCCCAGGAAGCCATGTCCGAGCCACATCGAGGAGATCTACCCGAGAAGACCTAGTCGGCGAAGCCAGTCTACTCGAGGTCGACGAGAACCGAGAGCCAGAGTCCGAGTTTGTCGAGCACCAGCTAGCCGAGACGATGAACCGAGCCAGTCGACCAAGACTTCTACTCGAGATCGACAAGAGCCTTGTCGAGGTCGAGGAAGCTTCCAGAAGTTGTTCGACGCGGCTTGACGAATCCTACTTGGTTTTGCATTCCTTGGGCGCGAAGGCGAAATTCTATCCGATTCCATCAAGTTCTATCATCAAGGAGACAAGATCTATCGAGACATGAAGACTTACTGACAGGCCTAAGGTCGTTATGCCAAATCAAAGTAAATTCCTAAGATGCAAACTATAACAAGTATAGTAGGTAAGTTAGGGTCGAACCCACAGGGAAACAGAATTAATTGTAAGAGCAAGTATTATTACCCAAAAGTAACCGATTCAAGGGGGAGTTTTGTGTGTAAGCAATGGTGACAGAACAAGTTACAATAAGAGGTTGCGAATATATGATGGAAATGTATCACACCAGGTAATTATCCGCACAACAATTGAGATGGTTCATCATCGCATTCTATGAATCTCAAGTTCTAATGTCCAGTAATTGTTCTCAATTCAGATCGTGTAATAGCTTTTAGTCCTACCAGTCCTAAAAGCACTTATCACCAAATTACAAGGGAAAACCTTCACCAAATAATAAAGCGATAGCATTCAAACATGAATTATAATAAGATACAAGCGATTCTAACAACCCGTTAAAATAGCATGTAATCGAATCTCCTTCACAATCTACCACAACCAACCCGCGTATGGTGATTGTGTTCGCTACAGTGAATCTACAACCCCAAACCTGGAATTGGAAACCCTAGCAATATGACTAGTATTGATAAACCTAGGTGATCAATCCAGATTAACCAATAATAAGCAATCAAGCAATAAGCTCAGGAGATCGAAACAATTAACAAAGGACGAACAAGAGTAGAATACTCACAACCAAATCAATTGAAGGCTTCAAAGAACCAAGTGTAACAAAGGAGAGTTAGTTCTCCATAGGGTTTTTGAGATGAAGAAAAGGGAAAAATACGTTTCTGGAAAATAACCTCATCTCTGCTGCGTTCTCCGCAGTAATATAAACTAATAAAATCGGGTTTAACATCCCGTAAAAATATAATATTAAAACTAATAAGATAGGGGAAACTCGGATAGGAATCCGTCTCCAGGGACTGACGCGGGCGCGTCAGTAGCAGCGCGGCCGCGCCAGACTCCGACTTGGGCGCGTCAGACTCCGACTTGGGCGCGTCAGACTCCGACTTGGGCGCGCCAGTGGATCGTCTTGCTACTTCTATCTGATGCAACGACGTAGGCACTTCCTCCTAGCAGCGCGGGCGCGCCAGTAGCAGCGTGGGCGTGCCAGTAGCAGCGCGGCCGCGCCAAGGTCACCAGCTTCGAGCTGCTTCCGAACTTCTTCACTTCAACTCTTCTGTAACTTGCATGATTTCTTCAACTTCTTCAACAGGTTCCGAATCACCAAGTTCATACAAATATTTCTCACAATGACATGTAAATGATGACAAAAACTACTAAATGCGCTATAGAATATATCGCATATCACTTACCTATTTAGTTTTATCTTTTCCTTTTAGATTTATTTCCATAAGTCAATTTATTTATCCTTTCAAGTTTTAGATATAATTTTAGATAGAGATAGATATCTTCTTTCCTAGAATAGCTAGGGAATGAAGGCTATAAATAAGGCCCTTGGGGGCTCAGTTTTAGACATTCAATCAACAATTCAATTTCAGAGACAATTAGTTAGTTACATAAAGAGAGGTTGTAAGTTGGAAGTTTATTTTATGCAATTTAGTTCTTTTCATCAATCAATGTCTGCGATTGCGATGAGGCGTGAGTAGTCCACCCACTTATGGGGCTGGGGTGAGCCCAACGGTGGCCATGTGAGGCAATGCGATAAAGGTCAGATCTTTTTGTGCAATTCATCTTCTATCCCTATGAGCATGATTCTTTTGCGAGAGTTGAAGGTGATCCTTGTTTGTGTTATTGAAGCGAAAGTGATCTTAATGCAACTTGGGTTAATTATGTGAAAAAGGTTTAGTAACAATTAGGGTTTATGTGAAAGCCTCTATTTGCCTATTTGTTAATGACGAAAGTTATTTGATGGAAAGCATGATCTTTTATGCCTTTATGTATTACTTTGCATTGTTATCGTTGTGGTGTTGAAACCCTGGCTTTGGAAGTCTTTTAATATATTGAAGTTTATTTCTGTCGAAAATCTGCGTTTGTCTTTAATTCTGCAATTTTAAGTTTTTCTGCATTCTTGTCGAGATAGACGAAAGCCCTAGTCGAGATCGAGTACCTCTTGTCGAGGTCGAGTAGCCTTTGTTCTTTGCTTTTCGTTTTTGCTTTGCTTTGCTTTATTTCTTGCTTTGTTCTTTGCTTTTTTTTTACTTGCCCTTGCCGGGTTTATTTGTTTCTTTCCTTTCTGTGTTTCTGTCCTTTCTGCTGCTTCTGTGAGAATTTACAGCTACCTAAGAACTGCTGACGTGCTTCCTCGTGGATTCGATCCTGATTTTCTCTTACTACAACGGGAGGAAGTCTTGTATTTATTTGCTAAGACATGGAAGTCAGTCTGGACTCTAGTTTATATTTATTTCAATACTCGACATACTCCTGCATCGCAACATTCATCTTGTAGGTCGAGACCATCACGATAACATATGGCAACAACATCAAAAGATGGCGCGAGTGCGGATGTGCCAACAGTATGTCAGTAACCTCGTCTACTCCGGCCTTAGAGGACTTCTTGGAGGCGATATAGTAACCTTTTTGGTGGAGTTGGTGTGGCGCTTGCGCCAGGTCCCTCCGTCCCTCTGCAGCGCTTCTCCGAAAATGTGCTCGTGCGTTGTACACTTGCTGAATGTCAGTCACGTAGTCATGATCATCATACTTTATCCCGCGCAGGACATCTCGAGGTCTTAACCCAATCAAGGTATCACGACGGACCTGCTGATGTTGCCCTGGTGTTAATCGACCAACATATGGATGTCCTAACATCTTATCCGAGAGTTTGTGGCTATGCACACCGCATATAACCTTGATGGTCCAATTGTCAACATCATTTTGACGACCCTCCAGCTCAAACTCGCAGTCGAGCTTCGTCGTTCTTCCTCACCTAGTCGATGATGGAGGAAAATCTAAGTCGACATCTCAACTATCACGAGCCCCTCCGTACTTATCACACACTAAACGAAAGGTACCCAACCCACTCATTTTGTTCTTCCATGACCGAGTTATAACAAATACCATGTTTTTTTATCTTCCCTATATATCTAGCCCACGCCTTCATGTTAACTTGATCGGCCTAAAAACCATCAAGTGTAAACATCGAACCATAATCTGTACCCGTATCAAGAGGTTGGTTTTGTTCCTGCATAATGTAACTTATGTACTAAGAACATTTTCGCGCAAAATCTCACTATATGCAATTTTACAAAATATGCTACAATAACGCTATATTATATGATGGTTTCATATTACACAACTATGCTATATTATGATTCTATTCAAACAACAAATCCATAACTATAATAACGTTCCCTCTACATAAACAACTTTGTTAGACCTGCATCTCCATTCCGCTATACATATAGTTCTACAAACTTTAACAATGTATGAACAGTTTACCTCGAGGTTCTTCACAAGCTCCTCCGGATCACTATAATTGAAAATGTCGAATGGTAGCTCGCCTCCGCCATCTCCATCCGTTCAAAAATATAAGTCCTTTTAGGCTTAGATTTTTGTTTGAAAATATAAGTCCTTTTAGATTTTCTAGGTATTGAGATATGAGAATTGTTACTTTTTGACTTTTTGTTCAAATATTATTGGTTGATGAGAGTTGTGAATAATTAATGAGGGGTATAAATGGAATAACTTTATGATTTCCTTAATTTGTGTGCAAATCTCTAAAAGGACTTATAATTTTGAACGGAGGTAGTATGATATAGAGAGAAATTGACATATAAACCCAACCTTGCTCCTATTTATAGACGTTCGTGTGGATCAGCATAGGACAACAATGCCGACTTAGGAACTCGACATAGGCAACATTTCTGCCGACTTCGGCACTCGGCTTTGGCAAAAACCATTTCGACTCCAACAATCGCCATCGGTACCGTACCGATGGCGATATTTTGTCGTGCAAATAACACATCCGAATCGAAATCACAATAATGTTAATAGCGGGTCTGTGTATAAGCATGTTCAGGTGGATCAGTCGAACAGGGCCCTTAAATTTTTAGACCCATTTTGATATTCAGACTACCTAGAAATATTATAACTTTACAAGAGAATCACAAAGTGCTCTCTGCCCAGTTGGTTCCGTGTGAATGCTCCCGATTAGACGCGGCCTTGATGTCTCGATTTCGAATCCCAAAAGAGGCGAGATCTGAGCAGAAATTCGAAGAAGAACGCCGACTTCGCTCTCTACTTCTCAAGTTTTTTTTTTGGCAATTTCCCTTTGGTTTAACTTTTTGTATAAATCGTGTCGTGATATACGGGTATCCGACACGAAACCGTGTTGTGTTTTCGTGTCGGATAACCGGTACTTATCGTGTCGTGTTCGGAAAGGCTTTTTAAGTGTTATTGGTTTCGTGTATCCGACATATTGTGTCGTGTCGTGTCGGATACCCGGTTATGCACAACCCTAATAGTAGCTTACTAAAATCGTGTATCCGACATATCGTGTATCCGACTCATTTTAACTTGGTTTTCTTTGTGTTCATCAACTTCGCAAGAAAGCCAAGAACGATTCAGGACTCAACAAAGACAGCAAGAGTTCGACCAAGAAAGTTCAAGATCGACCAAGAATGCAACAAGACTCGACAAACAGTAATAAAGACTCATTATTTATGTAAAGACTCGACCTGATATGGACTGAAACGATCTATATAGAACAAGATAGAGACCCCAGGCTTCCGTAGAAGGTAGGAACCAATACCAATGACTATATAACCCGCCTCTGCAACCCTACACAACCAAGCGGACAATTTGGAGGCACAAGGAGGGGGCTTGTGGATACTAGGATCACCAAGTCTTGCGAAGTTGATGAACACAAAGCAAACCAAGCTAAAACAAACCAATTCGATGATCAACGAGCACAACTCTAGTTGGATCAACAAGACACTCCATGTGTTTCACACAATTTGAGAGATCTAAATTCTATTCATTGAAATCCTGATGAATTCAATGGGAGATAATCGACATATATAGCCTTACAAGGGCTGCTGGGCCGATTTTAATAAAAGAAATAATAAAACTAATCAACTTAAAGGAATTAAATAAATAACCTCTAAAGTTTCCTAAAATAACTTAAGTAAAATTAATACTAAAAATTGTAACATAAGGTGCTGATTTTCGTTCCAAACAGTACAACTTGCAAAGATGGTGATTTTTGGCCAAACTCTATGTCGAATCTGGAAAAACCTTCAACATCAAAGTTGTAGATCTCTTCGTCCTCGTTCCAACAAGGTATGACACGCCTCAATCCGATAAATATTGAATCCGTACGACCCATTTTACAGAGATTTCGAAAAGCTGTCAAAAGTCTGAACGAGTGTAAAACGCCAAGCTTCCATCTTTGGACCTTCTCCCATGGTGGAGCCTTCTTCTTCCTTTTTAGAAAGACATCATCCGATGGTGTCTTGAATGGTCCCACATCACATCATTTTCCCATCAAATAGTAATCAGTTAATTAATACGGTCGCTTTTAGTTTTTGAATCGACCCTTAAAATAATTGATATGATTCTGCTAATTATTTTTAGCACATGGCCCCTGGTTAATAGAATTATTGAAAACCCACTGAAATCCGCCAAAGCATTTAAAAATAAAGTGGAACAATAATATCAATCGTTCCTCAACTCATTTCAATGAGTTTAGTGTGGATTTGAAATTGGAGGATTTCGATCACATTTGGATGAACGGGTAAAGTATTTGGACGAACTCATTTGGAGTCTTCTTTTCGATATCCATTTCATTTTTAAATATTTTGTAAAATAGAAAAGAGCTTGACTCTAATTTACCTATACATATCTTGTCAATGGACAATTTTTCATCTTGTCAAATCCCAAGTCCAAAGGTTTAGTACATCAGTCCTTACTCCTTAGGGTCAATTAATTGGAAATAAGACATTATTTTAGGCAAAACTAATTAAAATAAGATCATTCACAATGGTTGTGTGTAAATGTACAAATGCTTATTTTTAGACATTTTTTAATTCCATCGGTTGTTTTGGTTGTGTGTAAATGTACACATTTGATCATGTAATGTTCAAATTTGAGTACACCACCTCCTCTATGTGCAAAAACTCTTACAAAAAGCAAGACAATTTCATTGGTTGATTTTTTTTAATGATTTTATTTTCCTTTTTGTTTTAAATGATTTGTATTTGAATGATGTGTAAAAAAAACATATTTTACCAATGAAACAAATTGTTAAAAAGTGATGTGTATTTTAACACATCTTTTGCAAATGTGTACATTTTACCCAAAACTATTGTGGATGGTCTAACTCAACTTAAGAGTGTTAAAAAAATATTCATACCTTTCAACTGTAAAAAACAAAGATTGGGGGAAAGTGGTAATAAAGTGCCCCGACTCATTTTTCCGACTGTAAATTGGGCCTAAAATTGACATAAAATTGACCAAATCATATCATTCTCATTAAAACATGTCAATATTATCCAAAATTCACGAAAATATTAATTTTTTCAATTAGATGTCATCATTTTTGTCGGATTTATAGTAAAAAAAATGGGATAATTTGATACCATCTCCCCTAAAGATTGGGTTACTTTTCTTATGGATGAAAGGTGGAGATATTTTTTAACACCCATCTAAAGACTAAAGGTCGAATTATTTTAATTAGATTTAATTTTTTTATATATAGAAAACCATTTTTTATATAGGATTATCACTCAATATACCAAAAAAAGTGGGTGTGTGCAAAAGTAACCACCCCTCCAAATTTTGCAAAACTAACAAGTGTGTCCAAAAAATTGCACAAATACTCCGTGCACGTAATTGCCACTAGGAGGTAACTTTAATTATGGAAGGCTTTCCATGAGGAGGAAGAGAGATATCATTAAATGAAAAGATGGGAGGATGGAGAGAGGGAGAGGAAAGAGAGAGGAGGGACATTAAATACAAATGCGAGATAGAGAAGAGAGAGATAGGAGTAGATTTTCACAGAGGAGAGAGGGAAAGTGAAAGTGACGTCATTGAAGTAGGATCGAGAATAAAGACATCTCAGTGATGAGTTACATGTCAGTCAATACGGAATACGTGCCAACAAATTAATATTACGTGCATACCGAACGTTAAATCGTGTCATCATCATACAATTAATGTATAATAATGAATGTGAGTAAGTCTCCACGCGATTTTAGTTTTATGCCCATAACTACTCCTCATCCTCTTCATATCCCCAACCGAAAGTGATAAGATCATCTTCTCTTTCATTTGTAGGGGAGAGAGCTTTGGATTTCATCATGGACTTTGCTCGCTTTTGTTGTTTTTATGACTGCACTTTTTTGTTGGTTTTAGGACTTTGTAGTATAACTTTTGTTGGTAGTAGGACTCGTAGCTTTGCTTGCTTGACTTGTGGACTTTATGAATTTCTTAGCAATTCGTAGGCGTCAAAACATCTTTGGCATGAAAAATTATTTTAATGGCACGAGTTTACTTGTTGGTGGCACATAAAATATCTTATCTGACACCTAAATTTTGTCTGGCACGTATTTTTGAACTTAGGTGCATTTATGAGGAATCTCTATCAGTTATGGCACACGTTTACTCATTGATGACACGGGTTTACTCGTTGGTGGCATGAAAAACGGATTGGTTGGCATATTAACATTTGTCATATTTTGCATGTTTAATGATATTGAAAGTGTATATGTTTTATATGGTTCGGTTTTTCCCTCTCCTCTGCAAAAAGCTTACCCCTCTCTCTTTCTATTTCTCCTCTGCACATCTTTTTCTCTTTAATTTCTTTTGCTTTTTGTGAGCTTTTGCTATGCAACCTGTACAATCGGTTGAAATTTTATTATTTTTTGCAAAAATGTCATTTCTCCCCCTGGTGCAAATTTGTCTATCAATTTTTTAAAATAATTTTGTACTTATTTCTAATATGTACAAAATTATTAAAAAATTTATTTTAAAAAATATTTCATAAAATTTTTAACTTCTTAAAAAAATGCTAAAAAGTCAAACATCAACTATTTTGATAGGAAGAGCGTAGTGTTTTTTTGTTCTCTATCAACTAGGGATGGCAATGAGGCGGGGAATCCCCGTGGCGAGGATGGGGATGGAGACGGGGATGGGGTGAAAGTGATTCCTCGCGCGGGGACGGGGATGGGGACGGGGATAATAGTCCCCACCCCAATCCCCGCCCCCGTTGGGGAACCCCACCGGGATCCCCGATGGAGAGTATAAAATCCCCATTTTTATTTAGATCTTATATAAGTTTAAATAATTTTTCTCTTATTTTTAAACTTTTACCTTATCGTTTACATTTATTAGATATTATATGTAATATTTATGTCATATTTTTTACATAACTTTAATAATATCTTATGGTTTTTTTTTATGACAAGGAAGTTCCGAGGTTATTGACTAATCATTCACGGGCCAAACACTAGCCTGCAAAGCGCTCGAGCCAGGTAAGCCAAACGGCAAACCGCAAGACAAGCTCACCCATGCCAAGGTAAACCAAGACATGAGTACCCACTATAGCACAAATTGCTCATAGTTGGATTTGAACCCTTGACCTCATGGTAGTGAGGCACAAAAGGAAGCACCTCACTCTTACCACTAGGGGAAGAGGTCATTGGTATCTTATACTTTTATATTAAATGAGGGGAAATCATGAGTTTTAAATGGGGAACCCGATAGGGAAACTAGTGGGGAATGCATACGGGGGAAATTAAGCGGGGACGAGGACCCGACGGGGATGGGACGGGGGACATTTTTTATCCCCGAACGGGGATGGGGACGGAAACGGGGGGACTCTTTGAAAACAAGGACGGGGACGGAGAGGGTAGTCCACGCCCCAAACCCGCCCCATTGCCATCAGTATTAACTATGATTATTTTTAAAGGACTACTATTGATAATGTGAAAATCTCACCTAATATAGGGTGTCGATGGTATTTTTAAAGGTGTGGAACACATAGGGGGTTACGATTTAAAAAACCGCGAAAAAATCCTTTGACCACAGTTTTACAAATCGTGAAAATATTGTACCAACTAAAACTAATAAAGTGGGTTAAAAAAATCCTCACCACGATTTGGCAAACCGTGAGAGCTCAAGTTCTTCTTCTTTTTTAATCTACATTTGTCTAGTGATTGAAGGGAAAATAATCTAACACCTCTCACAGTTTCACAAACCGTGACTATTTAACCTCTCACACAGTTTATAAAACTATTTCCAACAATTTTCCCAGTCTTCAAAATCATCACTAAGTGCTCGGTTGGATAAATATAGGAATTCTACTTCCCGTTAATTACACTTTCTGAGATTTTATTAAACATATTTGGTTGAAAAATGAAATAATAGTAGATTTGATATAGTGAGATAAATAAAGAATTTTTATTAGTAATAACATTGAGAAAATTGTCTTACTATGTACCCCTTAGTAATTCCAATTCCTGTCATAGGAAGTTAAATTCATGAGAATTTCAATTCCTGAGTTTTTAGAGATGAAATTTTTTAACCAAACACATATTTTATCCAATTTTTTGGGATATTTAACTTCCTGAGTTTTTCAAACCAATCCAAATGAGCACTAAGTGCTCGTTTGGATAAAATGTAGGAAGTCTACTTCCCGGGAATTTAATTTCTGGGAAATCTACTTCTCATGAATTACACATTCTGGAATTTTATGAAACATGTTTGGTTGAAGAATGAAATAATGGTGCATTTAATATAGTGAGATAAATAAGGGATTTTTATGAATAATGGTGTATTTAATATAGTGAGATAAATAAGAGATTTTAATTCCTGGTGAAATTTTTTAACTAAATTTAGATATTCTATACAACTTTAAATCCAAACGATCACTAACACTGTATTTGGTGAAATTTCAAACGTCTGCATATCAATCCGGTTTTTTAAATCAAATGTAGTATCGTCAACACGTTTTTATCATTAATTACTTTTATAAATTGAATTTCGGTCAGTGGCAGACATAGACTGATAGACTGATAATCGGAGTCATCAAGGGTATTTTTTAAAAATAATCAATCAACTCGTACAAAAAGAAGATTATAAAACCCAATCAAATTATTTCAAACTTGTTTATCTGATCACCCATGAGGCCATGATGGGTTATGGCACTTATGGAGCTCGAAAGAGAAGTTGGGTTCGTGAGTCGTGATGAAGATTGGGCTATGTTATATGAGCCCGGACAGCCAGTGAACTTTTTTATAGTCATAAATTGAATTTTAGAACTATATAACGTACGATAGTTTAGAAATGACATATAGATATAGCATATGTCATATGTGATATGTAATATGACATACTGTATGATACTCCTTATGTAATATGAATATTGGATATTAGTATAAAATTGATATCTAATATCTTATAGACGTCAGCAAGCTCCTACTTATGGTCTTCTTCACCGAGCAACAAAGAGGGGGATGAAACCGAGAATGAATACCACCCTCCCAAAATATTGAGAATTGTTGTTATATACATCGCAAATTTGCTCCACAATTTATCGCTAATTAACGTTGAAATGCATGTTGTATAACATTGAATTGAATATTATTGAGTGTAGAAGTTGTCGACGTTACTTAGATGATAAGTCAAAAGATCGGATCGGATCGATGTACCTCTATAGTAGGGGGTTTCTAGTTTATGAAGTTCACTTGACTGTATGACTGTCATTAACCATCTTAAAATTTCACAAGACTCTAAGCCAAGAATCTGTTTGACATGTAATGTATCCTCGCTTGTAACAATATTAATAGGGACTTAGGACTTGTTTGGTACAAGTATATAGATATCAGTTATGGGTATGGGCAGGGCCGGACCTGAAATTTATAATGCACGAGGGGAATTATAAATGTAGGGCCCTCTACTATAGTTAAAAAAAATTGTTGATCGATCAAATATGTAATATAATACTAACGTACTAATGTACTATATTGTATAAGAAACTAAATTATGATAGTTTCAAAATCCAAACACACAAGTTACCCGGCACAATTCAGGATTATAATTTTAGGTTGGCTGGATTTGCATATAATTTTTATTTTTTTCCACCATAGTTCACTATATCTATTTAGTTAAAAAGGGCAAAAATTTGTTGAGAAAGCCGATGAGAGAGAAACTAGAGAGAGACTCCCAGACAGAGAAACCCTAGACACCAAACCCGCCACCGCCGCCTCAATGACCAACGTCGGAAGAGCGAAGACCATGTCGCCGACGATGCTCCGAGGCTTGTCGAGAATCAAGTTGAAGGATGCAGATCCATGGTTCTCTTCATCAAATTGAAGTAGCTGCTACTCAAAGAAATCAAGAAGCGAGAGACAAAAGCATATGAACAGTGGGTAAAGTCCAAAATCAACAATATAAGAGAAGGCCTCACGAAATCGAATCGGGAGGTCCGCTATGGCGCCTTTCCTCATGCAAGTTTGAGGATCCTGACAAGGAAAAAGAAGACAGCAAAGGAGAAAGGAGAAAGCGAGGTTAGACATAAATCCGAAATCAAAAATCTGAAAGAGTTTTATGCGAAGGCGAATCACAACGCGAACTATGGTCGACTTTTCTGGTGCCGGTGGTCAAAGGGGAAGCGGCAACGTTTACGGTGGCGGGGTTTCTCGGTTCCTTCTCTCCCGTGTGCTGTGTGGCGGGGTACCGTTGATCCGGTTGTCCCTAGTGTGGCTGTTGTGATGCCCTTGTCCAGGTTCTCATGATCTTTTGATTTCTATTTTTACAAGTGGATTATTTGCAACATTGAACTCGATATGTTAAAGATTCAATCTCTGCTTCATTATCTTGAAAGTTTTCCCATTAATCCAATCATCTGTCATAGAAGAAATGCCCCCCAGGAAGTTTGTCGTTCAGACTCTGCCTTCTGGCTAGGAAAAAACATTTTAAGACCCAAAAAAGCCTTCTGTCTTGAAGCAAATAAGAGCACCGACCCAATTTAAAATATGACATGTGGGAAGAGAATCTTGAAACCATCGCACTTTATGAAGATATTGTCTATTTGTACCCAAATAGATGACTGTCGAATTCTCCTTTCGGTGTGTCGATTCATGATCCCGGTAACTGGAGTCCTATCCTTTGATAGACTGGATTTTATTGTCAAATGCGATTTGAGGTCGATAAACCTGTAATCTGTGCACTCTGTCGTGACAACAATTGTTTCTTCTTGTTCTCCTTGCACTCTGACTTGTGCTTTATCAATCTGCATGATCTTTTTTGATCTCAATAGAACTAATTTGACTAAAGAAGTTAAGAACCAAGGCCATGTGAATTGGGAAAATGAAGCCTCTTGCACTAAATCTGAATTGTCTCTTTTCGACTCTATAACTTCATGTTCCCACAGTCTTAAGAAACACCTTTTTAGATCCCTGATTTTCATTTGTTTGACCTTCCTTTGTATTAGGGAATACAATGTTGGGATCTACGGTTTAAATGTTTATACTTTTCGAAAAGTGAAAATTCATAGCAACTTAAAATGGATCTACAACCTCTATGCCTCTCATTATGATCATAGGAACATGGTTTCTTGGATATGTAACTTAGTAGCAATTTTTTAATTCTTAGTTATCGTTGTTCTTCACTTTCTCTATTGTGAATTTGAACTTCAGGATCTAAGAAGTATGAATACCTCAGTTTGTACACTTGAATATGAATGGATACTCATGAAACTGAAACAAATTTGGACCCTTGATTTTGTGTATTGGCCCCCGGATTACAAGATCCCCGATCTCTACTTATTGAAATTTTTCCTTGACCTGTCGTGTGTTTTTTTGGTTCCATTGAGTTGATCGTGTTATTGTTTTCCTTGTGTGTGGTGTGTTTTATCTAGGTGGGCTAGCTTGAAGCTCCATGTATGTGTGTGGGGCTTTTCTGATGATGTCAGCCCTCGTCGGTCCCTTATTCAAAGACACCACCAAAGGCAATTGAACAAAATGAGCCCAAATCAAGACCCTTTGAACCCAATGGAAAGCTTAATGACCCAACTCTTGTCGGATCAATGGACTGCAATATGTTGCTTTTTAGTTCTGGTTCTTTTGAGGGCGTTTTTGTTTCTATGTATTAGAACTAATTGGAAAAATGGTGAAAATGGGAAAATGAGCAAAATGAGCAAATTCTTTATTCCGTGTGTTTTGGGTTCCCTACATAGACTTGGTGAACAAAACAAAACGAGCAGTTTTAAGACAATTACGTTGCACAGTAACTTTTGTGAAACCTTTGCAGATTTAATGTGTGTTGGCTGGTTTGGTTTTCACCTTGTTGCATGTGTTTCCTTGGTTGGTTTCTTCTTGTTCTCCCCTTATTGTAGGCACCATCGACGTTATGATAGTCGGGATGGGATGCACTTTCATACAATCAATACTGGTGAGAAACTAGAATGGACAACAAAAATTGAAAGAATAATCTATCATATGTCCAAACTACTCGCACTAACTTTGATCAAACCATATCGCCCTGCTACTAGCTCATGGTGTTTGGGTTGGTTTTGAGTGATAAACAGAATTAGATTCAATCACAGGGTTTACATACCAAATACCGATTACACTAAACGCAACCTGAAAACCTGGACAAAGCTCAAATGGGTGCCGAACAAAAAGAAAAATCCACATAAAATGGGGTACGACCAAACCAGACAAATATCCTCTCTCTATCTCTAAAATGAAAATATGTTCATGGAATTGTTGTGGAATTAGAAACAGAAAGAGATGGACAGACATTGAAACATTGTGTAAAATAGAGAACATTCAAATATTAGCCCTATTGGAAACCATAGCGGAGTCCCAACCCCCAGATGCTCTTTGGAAGGGTGCTGGGTTTGATGCTATCTGTTTCACCCCGACTTCTGGTAGGGCTGGGGGATTCTGCGTGCTCTCAAAAAATTACAGTTTGCGAGATTGTTTAGTCTCTGTTATAACTAAAGAAGAGTGTTTCATTACCTTAAAAATTGAAAACAAAGGAAAAGGAATAACATTTGCAGTTTGTTTTGTCTATGCTTCTCCCCAGGAGTCATCTAAGGCATCTTTCTGGCAGCTTTTGACGACCCATATCCAAAATCTGACAATCCCTATTATTTTGTTGGGTGACCTTAATGAGATCCAAAGTACAAGTGAAAAGAGTGGTGGTAATGACCCACACCCCTCCCGATTTGAGCGATTAATATTATTCAAAGATCAATGTAACCTACTTGACATTCCAACTTGTGGCAATGAATTTACTTGGAGGAAAAACAAATCTGATGTGAATAACATTTATGAGAAACTTGACAGAACCCTGGTCCAAGACCAAATAATCCAATGGTATCCAAACATCGCAACAAGAAACCACGCCTTCTCGACATCAGACCATTGCCCAATATCTGTACAGCTTGAAGTAGACGATAGGAGAAAGGCGCGACCTTTTAAATTTGAAAAATTGTGGCTTACAAGTAAAGATAACAAGAACTTAGTAACTCAAGCATGGAGAACACAATACCAAGGTTCTCACATGTTTAACATTATGAAAAAGACACAACTTCTAAAACGACTAACGAAAGAGTGGAATAAAAGAACCTTTGGAAATATTTTTAGGAAACTACGAGAAACAGAAGAAAAACTACTTGAACTACAACTGAATAGCAATCAAGGCCAAAAACGAGATAATACTAGACTTCAAATACAATTAATAAAGAAAAAAGACCAACTTCTGTATTATCATAAGCAATATTTGAGTCAACGAGCAAAGACAAAACACTTAAAACTTTCGGACTCAAACACCAGATACCACCAGGGAGTTGCCTCAGGCAGACGAAACAGAAAGATTATAAGGGGAATTAGAATGCAAGAGGGCACTGAAATAGTTGGGGAAGATAATATTAGAAGAGAAATTAAAGACGACTTCGAAAAAAGATTCAGGAAAGAAAGTATCAATGACAGACTACTGTAGGACTATTTAACCCTGGTAGACAGAGAGATAACTATGGAAGATAACAAAAAACTAACCAAATCGGTTTCCAATTATAAAATAAAAACTGCGTTTTTCTCCATCGGTAAAGACAAATCCCCAGGACCTGACGGGATGACAGAAGAGTTCTACAGAAAATAATGGGACATTGTTGGACCATCGATAACCAAGGCCATCAAAGGTTTCTTCTCTTCTGGGAAGATGTTGCACTAAATAAATCAGACGTTTATCACCCTAATTTCGAATTGTGAAAACCCATCCACTACTAACGATTATAGACCAATTAGCATATGCTCAACTATTTACAAAGCAATTGCCAAAATTCTTGCGGAAAGAATGAAAAAATTTCTACGAAAAATTATTCACCCACTCCAAGGAGCCTTTACGGCTGATCGAGCTATCCAGGACAATGTCCTTATAGCTCACGAAATTTTTCATTCATTCCGAAAAAGAAAAGGAAAACAAGGATGGATCGCAATAAAACTTGACATGGAAAAAGCCTACGATAGAGTCGACTGGAGTTTTCTCTTTGCGGTCTTGGAGAAATTCGGTTTCTCTCCTAAATTCGTGGGGTGGATCAGTGAATGTATTCAGACTGTGTCTTTTTCAGTATTAGTAAACGATGAACCAACCGAGACTTTTCACCATCAAATAGGGATCCGACAAGGTGACCCCATATCCCCTTACCTGTTTATCATTGGTGCAGAAATCCTTGCCAGAAAATTACAACAACAATGTCATGTTCAACATACTCCATTGGATTTAAAATGACCCCAAATGGATCACATATTCCATTCATTTCTTTTGCGGATGATATCATGATTTTTGCCAAAGCATCTCAGGAATCGTGTGCTAAAGTGAAAAAGATTATTGACGAATACTGTCAAATTTCGGGACAGAAAGTAAATTTCAACAAATCTGCATTCCAAGTAACAAAAGGTGTATCTGCAAACTAGAAAATCCAAATGCAAAACACCCTCCTTATAATGAACCAAGTAGCCTTGGACAAATATTTAGGATGCCCCATTATAAATGTTAGGGTTAACAAAGAAACCTTTGAGGATGTTGTTGGAAAATCAAAAATGCAGCTGACAAAATGGAAAGGGAACTCCCTCTCCCAGCAAGGAAGGGCAGTACTAATAAAAGCGAATCTTATGGCTAAACCCAATTATGTTATGCAAAACTTTATTCTCCCGACAAGTGTGCACAATGAATTAGATAGAATAAATAGATGTTTCTTCTAGAATAAGGACCCACAATATAAATCATTGTTAGGCTCGGACAAAATTTGCAAATAAAAAAGACAAGGAGGTCTTGGATTCAGCAAAACAAATGACATGAATAAAGCCCTACAAATGAAATTATTATGGAAAATCCTTGCGGAACCCCACAACTAATGGGTCAGAATAATTCGAGAAAAATATTTAAAAGAAGGCCAAATTTGGGATTACAAAAGAATTCTACGATGGGCCAAGTTAATTGACCTAAAGGATGAATTCTGCGATGGGCTCATTTGGCAAATTATAAATGGAAAGACGGTTAAATTCTAGACGGATAAATGGCTAAATGATGATAGAAAGCTTGAGGACCACAGACTAATCCATCAGATTGATGATCGAGAAAGAGTTAAAAACTATATTCTACCAAATAAGGCATGGAATGTACAAAAGATTCGGGAAATCTTACCTACGGACCTCGTAGAGATAATTATGAGTATCCCCCTAGCTTCACAGGAGATTGACGATAGACTCTATTGGAAACCTAGCTCTGACGGTTGGTTTTCAACTTCAAGTGCCTTAAAATTAATCACAAAATCAAATGACATTGAAATTGATTTATTCTCTAGTATATGAAAAGTTGATTGTCCACCAAAGATAAGAAATTTCTTATGGAAAGTAGGACTGGACGGATTACCTACCAAAGCTAGACTCCGAAACAAAGGGATTCATACACCCATGGATTGTATCTTCTGCAACTCTAGGGAGGAAGACGCTATCCATCTCCTCATGGAGTGTCAGACAACTTTAATAACCATTGGATCTCTGGATAGAGATATTGAACAGAAAATAACAAATGTTGACAAAAGTAACCAAAGTATAAAGACCATCACCAATGAAATATTTCGACAGTTAAACAATAAGCAAAAGGCTATTTTGGCTTTCTCCTGGTGGTGCAATTGGACGAAAAGAAACAAGATTATATTTGACATCCAAAACTTACGAACAATAGATGAACTGGTAGCCACAATCAAATACCACATGCAAAACTGGAAAAAAACTAAACGAGATAACTCAGATGAAGATGATGAAAAGACAATGAGAGTCAAGCCTAGAGATAACCCTCGGAAAAGGAATACCATTCGATGGCGTAAACATGAGCATGGCATCTTTAAACTTAATTTTGATGGCGCTAAATCTTTATTTGGGACTGCTTCTGCAGGTTTTGTTATCAGAGATGAGGATGGTAGGGTGGTTGCATGCAATGCCAGTAGATGCGGGATGGCGTCTGCGCTCCAGGATGAGGCAGTTGGTCAGCAACTTGGGTTGCTGGAAGCTCGAAGGTTGGGGATTCGAAGAGTTGCGGTGGAGGGTGACTGCCTTACGATCGTGAATGCGATTCATGGCGTGTGGTCCACACCCTGGGAGATCGAAATCCTTATGTCAGATTCTCTTCGTCTGCTTCGCTTGTTCGAGACGTCTTCTGTATCCCACATATTCAGGGAGGCGAACAGACCGACTAACCGACTCACTCATATGGCCTTGGAGTCCGGCTCTTCATCTTACAGTACTGATTTAGAGTTTCAAACTCTCGTTCGTATGGACGCTCTTGGGTGGTGTTACAACCGTGGTTGACACCCCCAAATTCTCGCCTGTATAAAAAAAAGAAGTTAAAAAACATGAATAATTTTTTTTTATCTACATTTAAATTATCAATAATAGATTTAATTACCTATGAAAGATAATAATTTTTCCTTTAAAATTTTAGGGATTAACCAATTATTTTTATTTTGTAAATAGAATAAAGATGAGGAAAGAAAAGAAACGAATCAATAAACCAAAAAAATGGCAATAAAAATAAATAAAATAAAAAATTAGGGGGAGAGTGGGAACTGAGAACCAACAGAAATTGACAATAAAAATGAATAAAATAAAAAATTGGAGTGAGAGTAGGAACGGAGAATTGAACAAACACACACGAAACACTACCCACCATAAAATACACTTTGCCAATTGAGCTAAACACACAATATGTTTGTTATTATACTTTTATTCTATATATTATATTTTAATAATGGCTTGGGCTCCCTACACATATTGGGCCTGAGGCGAGCGCCTGTTGGGCCTTGCCTCAGGTCCGGCCTTGTGTTTGGCATATTCCGGTATATTTAAGATTAGATATACCTGATAGCTTGAGGAATTGGAAAACTTCGTTAGTTAATTAGAAATTGTAGAAAACAAAAATCTCACCAATTTTTTTTTTTTGAGAAAATAGCATCCAATATACTAAATGTTTGGACTCTTTGCAAAAATGACACTCCCCTCCAAAATTTGAAAAAGTAGCAATTAACCCCAAAAATTGGCAAAAATAACCGGTTGTAATGACCCCTTTTATCAGGTCACCATTCCTGTTGAACCAAACCCTCACCGCCCCGCCTTCTCCTTTTCTCTAGCCGTTCCCCGCCCTCCACGAGCCACCTCCGACCACCCAACCACCGGCGTTCGAACTCTCTGCCTTCGGCGGACCCACCGAGCCCAGAACCCATCCTGTTCGTGCCCACCCAACCACCACCGAGAATGAAATGCCAACTCTAGACTCCCTCGAATGGAGGCTATGACGATTCCGGTGAAGAGTTTCCAGATCCGATGAAGAACTTTCAATTTTCATTCAATTAGGCCAATATCAAAGTAATTTCCTAAGGTGAAGCTTAAGCTTCAGCGAGGATGAATCCTCTCTCCCTCTCTCTTCTGCAGTAATCGAACCGCCAAATTGAGGCGGCGACAGCGACATGGATTCGACGTAGAGCGACGGAGTGACGTCGTCGGCCGCAGATGGCAACAATGGGACCATAAATCCACACGCAAACAACGAGGCAGTGTCGACGAATTCAACGCTGGTGCCGGCAACGGACGATCCGAAGCAGAACATTAAATACATAATCAACTCAACCGAGAAAAATTTGGGGCTTCTCCACCAGCTTGTCTCCACCAGCTTTACCTCACCGTTTCATCTTTCAATGTCGCGTCTCAAGACTACCATGGGTTACAATCAAAGGCAAGTTTCACTTTTGGGCGTGGCAAAGGATTTGGGTGACAGTATCGGCTTCATTGCTAGTAGCTTGTGTGAGATTTTCCCCATCTGGGTCACCTTGCTCATTGGGGTTGTCCAGAATTTTGTTGGCTATGGCTTGGTTTGGCTTGTTGTAATTGGTGTTTTGCCCTCTTTGCCTTTGTGGGTGGTGAGTGTTTTTGCTCAATTCCTTTAAGAATTGATTTTTTCTTGTTCAATTTGGATGTTGCTCTTTATCTTTCACATCTGATTTCTGATCAATTGTTGGTTCCTTGTGAATTTTGCTTGATTCCTCTCAGTTGATCACTTTGTATATGGTTCTGCAATTGAGGCATGTGAATCATTTGGGAAAGTTAATTAGGTGAAAATGAATAGCTATTTTTGTTTTATTGGTGGATTGATCATGATTGGAATGGATTTAGGGTTCGTTATGTTCATCATTAGTCATTTCCCTGAACTATGTTTTGATCATCTAGAATGATTATTAGCAAGTAGCTCATGAACTCCCTTTCTTGATAAGAGTAAGCATGAACAAGTAGCTGATTATAAATCTGTTGCCCAGATGTGCATTGCTATCTTTGTAGGAACAAATGGAGAGACCTACTTCAACACAACAGATGTAACAGTCAACGGAAAATCACCAATCCTTACTAGTACATTGTATTTTATGAGCGCTTTCCCTTTACGAAAATTCATAGCTAGCCAATTTTCTGATGTTATAACATCTGTCCATCTTGCTGAAACAGTTGAGCGCTTGATTTTATTGGTTAGGAAAAAAAAACACGTAAGGGGTTATTCTTTTATCGGCATAGAATTTGATTTTATTGGCTAGGAAAAATCATATATTGGCTAGTAAATAAAAAATCACATACATTTGCCTTTTGCATCGTTGGCAAACTAAACGGCCAATTACGTATAGTCAAAACCACCAAAACTCCAAAATGTCAGTGAGTTACAAGCAAACTAACAAAATACTACATTCGACTACACTAGCTCTTGTTTGTTTGATAAAACTATTGAGATGCTAGAATACATCGTGTTGTTTTTTTTTTAAACAAAGACACACTTGAGTAGTTCACATCCTGTGAAGGTCCTGAGGCAGACGAGATCCGGCAGGGGTTACTCCTATATTGGCTAACACATCGTTGTCACTGGCTAGATAATAGTATTTGCTGGCTAGTAAGCAAGATCGCAAATATTCGGGCTTCGCATCCGACAGGATTGTATTGGTTAAGAACTTTAGTACTTTGTAGTGTTTGGTTTATGTCTTAATTGTTTAATCGTTTCCACCTTTTAGAGGACTTGTGTTTGATTTTATCATCTTGAGAGATCCAGCAGGGGTTACTTCTACATTGGCTAAGACATCATTGTCACTGGCTAGATAATAGTATTTACTGGCTAGTAAGCATACATCGCAATGGGTTACAATTATACATCGTTGTAAATTTCTTTCTATGTGTTGAAGTATGTTGTCATTGAAACCATTAATGTTACACTGGACGATGTCATTTGAGAGTAATGTAGGTTTATTTCTAGGATCAGTTATGTACATTCAAAACCACCAAAATCCCAACGTGTCAGTGAGTTAGAAGCAAACTAAAAAAATACTACATTCGACAACGCAAAAGAAGAGTTATCCCACTAGACATTGATTTCTTCACCTTACCATCACACACTTGCTTATGTCCTCCGGCACTTCCGGCGGAGTAACTATCCTCGAGACGGGTACCTCCTTGTCTCCATTATCTTTCTCCTGATGGACTCAAACGACATGCTCTCCTCTATGAGCATTGCCCCCTCCTCCGTGTCCACGTCAGCAGCTTTACCTTTCATCTCCGGAGCAACGATTGTGGGTTCTGCCCATATTTTCTGGTTTATCTTGCGAGTTGTGTGAATTTTCGTGCCAGCTAGATTGTTATCTTTGCCATCCAAATGGTTATCCATGCCATACTCCAAATTGGGATCAAGATACGATGTACACCCAACTTTAGTTTGAAATATTTTTTTTTATGAACATATATAAAGTGAGTGTCTATAGATAGATAAAATTAAATTAAGTTCAAAAATAATTTTTTTTATTTTAACAAATAAAAATGGCTGAAAATTAGTTTAAAACAATTAAAACTTAAGTTTTGCCATTTGTCACCATCTCATTTGCCCTCTCTCCCCACAAATCTTTTTGTTTTTTTTTTTGCCAAGTGACCTGCTACCTAGTGAGAGAAATTTGCAAAACTAACATTTTGACACTCCCTTGCAATTTTTACACCCCATTGACATTTTTGCAAAGTTGGTATTTTTTTAGTATATTAGTGCAAATCATCCATTTTTTTTTTCCTAAAAAATGATCAAAAGAAAGAAGGCAATGAAAACGGATCTACAGCCTCAAGTGTTTGGGGTAACACTAAAACAAAATAGGTAGTACATGTAATTAGATGGAGGAAATTGTGTGGAGTATACCTAGACCTGGGCAAACGCGGGCGCGGGACGGGCTTGGACATGGCTTGACTCAAGATTTTGTCTCGTTGTTGCGGGCGCGGGTCGGGCTAAGCCCGCTTAACGGGTTGGAAGTCGTGTCCAAGCCCGTCCGCGAATGCGGGTATGGGTAGCTCGCGGGTACCCGCAAACCACACATTGTTTTTATTAAAATTACTTGTGTATCCCGTCCCCTGTACGTGAATATGTAAACACAATATTATAAAATTACATTTATTATCTATACTAAAAATCCTATTATAAATATGAAAATAAATAAATAAATATGAAATACATTATGATAATTAAACTAATAACTGGAAATATAAGATTAAAATTAATCTAGATCTAAATAATTCATACTACTAAAAAATAATATGAAATACATCAAGCTCACCTCGCGAACGCCCAATAATCATCATAATCTTCGAAGTTGGTGGACTTTTAGGTATAGTCATTAGGGGACTCCTCCACTTGGAGTCCCGGACTCTTACCCCTTCCTTCTGCTTTAGGATGAGAACTCACTCTCTCCGAGAGGCCTGGATGAAATCGACGCCCGACGGGTGGACCAAGCTTCAGTTAGGGCTTGGCGGCACCCGACCTTTGGTCATCTAACTGTCCGCGGATGACTAGATTGGGGTAAGACCGTCTCAGAGTGAGTGGTCATTTCGGCACAAGTAAAGGTCCTCCCCCCCTAGGATAGTAACTTTGTGAGATCGTTCTCATGGGGAGGAACTTCAAGTAAGACCGTTGATCATTAAAATCAGGACGTGTGGCGCCCCCCCCCCCCCCCCTCCATGGCTACGTGGAGTGGGGTCCACCTTTCAATCGCGGTTTTATCACTAGCGCCGTCCGTGCGAACAGTCTCACGCTAAGAGGTTTCAAGGGAGTTAGAGCTGACGAAACTAGCATAAACTCTTTTCTAATAATGAATCATAAAAACTTTTCAGGTAGCAACGGATAAAACAAGATGAGCAATCACATGGATGATGCGTCCAACATGATGAGTCACGACGCGGATGAGACCGTAGGGTCCCCCCCACCCCCCTCCAAACCCGAACATCTCTGCCAAGGTGGGGGGATGAACGGGGGCTACTATTCCCCCCCACCAAACTTTGGACATTTCTTCTTCTACGGACAGGATGTCTTCTAGGTCCCCCGACAGGAACATGTTCGTGATGACCTCTACGGGAATAACTACGGTAACACTCGGCAGGAACGTCACCAACAGGGGGGTTCGAGCACCCGGGTCGGCATTTCCATTACGGGGATCCACAGTCCAATCGGTTTTACCACGACGGACAGTCTTCGGACGTGTCCATGTCTAATAGGGTCGACCCATCCCACGATCGGATGGATACACCAAATCTCATACCTTCAGTCTTTTCAAGTGAAATCTGCAGGGCCCCAGTCCCCAAGTGGTGGAGGGACGTTAATCTCATGAAGTATGATGGCACTACCAACCCAGACGATCACATGTTCCATTTTGTGACGGCCATGGGAATAAACGAGTACAACGACGCAATGCTTTGCCGCACTTTCCCGTCGACTCTGACCAACATAGCCCTAACATGGTTCACTAATCTCCCCCAGAACTCCATCACAGGTTTCGCGCAACTTTTTCAAGTATTCAAATCACACTTTGGGAGCTCTCGTACGCGCAAGAAAACAATGATGGACTTAAATTCCATTAGGCAAGGGACGCATGAGACCTTGGGGCAATTCTTTGCACGGTTCACCAATGTAGTGGTACAGATTCCGAACTTCAACCATGAGTCAGCGGTCATTATCCTTATGGGGAACCTGGCAGAAGGCGACTTCTAGACTCGCTTGTTCAGAAAGAAACCCAAGAGCTATAACACGCTGAGGGACATGGTGTCCACCCAGATTGAGGTCGAAGAGGGTGTGGCCTCCAGTTCGAGGGCGAACGAGGGGCAACAGGGTTTCTTCAGGAGGATCGCTGGGAGGTTCCAGAAGGATAAGGGAGCTGGAAAGCAGAAGAGGCAGTACTCAGCGGATCACCGACCTGCATCTCGGCAGGGCGAAGTACACTTCAATAATGAAAGAAGGAATCCAGTTGAAGATCCAAATAATCAAGGACAAGGGGCACGGCGTGACAAGGAATCCAGTTGAAGATCCAGTTGAAGACACGAAGGACGCCGTGATTATGGGCACCCTCATCGCGGCCCCCAAGACCCAAGAGAAGAACAGTATGCAGAACGACAAAGGGGCCTTCGGCAAGCTCAGAGAGAGGAATATCCGCGACGACAGGGATATCGGAATGAGCAACCGCATTATCCCCCGTATAACCACGGTAGGGGATGGGGCAGGAGATGGCGTGGCGGCCGAAGGGGCAAGGCCCAGCCAGAACAGTGCTCAGTCAACCAAGCTCCTAGGAATGAAGCCCGCCATGAGAAAACTCGGACTAACCGGATCCCTGAACAGGAAGGTTTCATCGATACCTTGGCGGGAGGACCGTCACTTTCAGGGGCTAGCCGACAAGATAGGAAGAACTATGAGAGAGAGGCAAAGCAGCCCCTCTCTTCGTCAAGGCAAAGGATCGCCTCGCAAAGCCATACGGAGGTGATTTTCGCCGCAAGGGACGCCGAAGGTGTCCGCATGCCACACGCTGACCCGCTGGTTATCCACGCTCAAATCGCCACCAAGACAGTCAGGAGGGTCTTCATAGATACTGGCTCGTCCGTGGACATCCTGTCTTGGGAGGCTTTCTTCCATATAGGTATATCCGCTTCGGCTTTGAGGCCCTACCACGGGACCCTAGTGACATTTTCTGGGGACGAGGTGCAGGTAGCGGGTACCATAGAATTTACGGTAGTACTAGGCACAACTCCCAGTCGCTGAATGGAGAACATAGTGTTCACAGTGGTCAGGATACCGACAAATTACAATGCGCTCCTTGGTAGGGTGTCTCTATACAAGTTCCAAATGGCGGTGTCCATACATATACCATTTCAAAGGGAAGTTCCCAATACCAGGAGGAGGAATAGGAGTAGTCTGTGGCCAACAACCAGAGAGCATAAGCTGTTATATGACTTCTCTCTGAAAAAAGAAAGAAGTAATGTGTCTTTGTGAAACTGCACAGAGTGAAGTCGAAGGAATGAGTGAAGGCCTCCAAGAGGGGGATGAAAGGCCTAGAAACCGGGAATGAGGGATTCAGGAAGCTGACCTTGAGGTCAGATCAGAGGATCGAGAAGTCCCAACCGATTCCAGGCTGAAATGCAGGAAAGATCGTTTTAGTGTTATAACCTTGCGCAGGTAGTCGGGCAAAAGACATGTCTTGGCCTCATAGGTCCCTTCCACCTGGCTTGCCACCACCTCCGAGTCGGTGTAAACGGTAATTGTCCGCGCCCCTCGGGCTAGCACTATTTCCAGTCCCGCGATCAAAGCCTCATACTCTGCTTCGTTGGCCTAGGAGAACTTTGCGTTCGAAAAAATGGAGCAATGTGGATTCATCCAGGAAGTCTACGCGGTCTTCACTGAAGGACCAGGGGATTGGCGCACCCCCATAGCGGAGTATTTAGGGAAAGGAGCCATTCCCTCTAGGAGATGAGGTGCCAAGAAAATGAGCTACCAGGCCACCCGATTCACGATCCGTGAAGGCAGATTGTATAAGAAAGGCTTTAATTTCCCCGACCTGCTGTGTGTGACCACAGATGAAGGGAAGACCATTGTTGAAGAGCTACATGCAGGAGTATGTGCACACCGCCAAGGGTGGAGATCCTTGACAGCAAAGATCATGAGGTTAGGGTATTACTGGTCGACCATGAGGAAGGACGTGCAAAGTCATGCGCAGAGCTGCGACGCATGCCAGAAGCATGGGAACGTCCGCGTAGCACCCGCTGAGCCGCTCCAAATCCTTTTTGGGGAGTGCCCCTTCGCCCTATGGGGAATGGACATCTTGGGACCTTTTCCCACGACTCCTGTACAGCTGAAGTACATTCTTATTATAGTGGACTACTTCACCAGATGGGTGGAAGCGGAAGCCATGGGATTAATCACTACCGAGAAGGTCCGCCGATTCTTGTGGAAGAATTTGGTATGCAGATTCAGAGTCCCTGAGGCCATCATTACAGACCATGGAACATAGTTCGACTGCGAGGGAATTCAGGATTTCTGCGAGGGGCTGGGGATATCATTGAAGTTCTCGTCCGTCGCGCATCCACGAACCAATGGACAAGCGGAAATCACCAACCGTCGGATCTTAGAAGGGAACAAGAAGAAGCTAGGGAAGACCGCCAAAGGGCGATGGGCAGAGTTGCTCCCACTAGTACTTTGGTCATACCGTACCACGTCCAAGACCCCAACAGGGGAAACACCTTTTGCACTAGTGTTCGGATCGGACGCCGTTATACCAATCGAAAGGTTGGTCCCCTCGGCCCGTGTCCTTGCATACGAATCCAGGGCCAAAGAAGAAGGTTGGCCGCTCTGAAGGCAAGAGAGTACAAGAAAAAGGCAGAGAAATACCGCAACCAACGCATGGTCCCCCGACAGCTCGAAAAAGGAGATCTGGTCCTCCGGTTGTCCCTAACAAGTGGCAAGCTAGACGAGAAATGGGAGGGACCCTACGTGGTGTTTGACTGCATTCACACAGGAGCTTACAAGCTCCAAAAAGGGGAAGGAGTGGTCCTCAACAAAACATGGAACATCGAGCACCTGAAGAAGTATTATATGTAATCACCCCATAAGATTGGAGAATGTTTTAAGTCACCCCCGCTGAGTGTTAATAAATAAAAGCGGTTAGTGGGTGCTAAAATTCTGTACAAAACGAACAAAGCATCCCACCCTGGCAATGGGTCACAGGACGCTGGAGCTTGCTCCAGGTCGGGAATCCGGTTGGAGCTCTGGTCTCCTGGATCGACAACTTCGGTAAGTCCTAGGACGTTGGAGCTTGCCTCGCGTCGGGAATCCGGTTGGACCTCTGGTCTCCCGGATCAACAACTTCGTCAAGTTCCAGGACGGTAGAGCTTGCTCCACGCCAGGAATCCGGTTGGAGCTCTGGTCTCCCGGATCAACAACTTCGTCAAGTCGCAGGACGCTGGAGCTTGCTCCGCGTCGGGAATCTGGTTGGAGCTCTGACCTCCCAGATCAACAAACTTTGTTAAGTCCCAGGACGCGGGAGCTTGCTTCGCGTCGGGAATCCGGTTGGAGCTTTGGTCTCCCGGATCAACAACTTCGTTAAGTCTCAAGACGATGGAGCTTGCTCCGCGTCGGGAATCCGGTTGGAGCTCTGGTCTCCCGGATTGACAACTTCGGTAAGTCCCAGGACGCTAGAGCTTGCTCCGCATCGGGAATCCGGTTGGAGCTTTGGTCTCCCGGATCAACAACTTCGTTAAGTCCCAGGACGCTCGAACTTGCTCCGCGTCGGGAATCCGGTTGGAGCTCTAGTCTCCCGGATCGACAACTTCGGTAAGTCCTACGACGCTGGAGCTTGCTTCGCGTCGGGAATCCGGTTGGAGCTCTGGTCTCCCGGATCAACAACTTCGTCAAGTCCCAGGACACTGGAGCTTGCTCCGCGTCGGAAATCCGATTGGAGCTCTAGTCTTCCGAATCAACAACTTCGTCAAGTCCCAGGACGCTGGAGCTTGCTCCGCGTCGGGAACCCGGTTGGAGCTCTGACCTCCCGGATCAACAAAATTCTTTAAGTCACAGGACGCGGGAGCTTGCTCTGCGTCGGGAATTCGGTTGGAGCTCTAGCTTCCCGGATCAAAACGCCCGTCAGAAAACTCAAAGCGCCGGAGCGTGCTACGTGTCGGGTCTCTCAAATCAAAGTACTTACCAAAATTACATGGCCTGTGGGATATAAGAAGGCTAAGAACTTCAAAGATACTTGAACAAAAGTAACCACAGACAAAATGTAAACACGAGGGAGTACCGGGATCACCCTTTTACAGGGTGCCTGGCGGAATCAGCAAAGAGTTCCAAAAAACAAGAAGTACGAAAAGTTTTGAAAAGCGAGAATGCCAGCTTCGCCCAATAAACTTCACCCTGCTCTTGGGCTCCCAAGGACCAGATGGGTCCTGTCTTCGCTCAAGCGAGCTCCATTAGGGAGAGGACCCTCGGGGTGTGGCTCTTCCGACTCCCCTTCAGCCTCGTCTCCTCCAGAAGTCAGGATGCGAACAACGAATCGGGGTCCCCCTTTATGAAGGAAGGTTAAAGAGGATCCGATGTCAATGCTATGGGTGCAAACAAAGTGATTTCACCCATGACGAAGGTAGGGAACGTCGTAATCACCACGAACCACAGCCACCGAGAAATCCTTCAGAATCCTCGTTGTTAAGAGGACCCGTTCGTTAACGACCTGACCATATTCATCCTCGAAGCGAAGCGGCAACATCTTTCCGATACAAACAGCGCAGGTGCGTGAAAGTTTTGAACAAAAACGAAACAAATCAAAAGAGCATAAAGGCAAGAGATTTACCAGACGATGCAGCTGCTCCGAGAAATCGATGGTTTGGAAAAATGTCCAGTTGGTTCATCCCAAAGCAGGCATATTTGAAAAATAAAAAGTTCATATGAAAGAAAAGAAGCGAAGAAGGCTTCTCTTTAGAGGGGAGCCCCTGGGGTCACAAGCCGCACAGGAACCACCCCGGGGCAGGCCCGTCAGGACTGCAGCGAATCACCAGAATAACGTGAAAAGACGAGCGCGATCTGCATAAGATGAGGCATGAAGGACACCTGTCCAAAGGAACTCCGCCTCGATTGATGTGGTCACGGCACCCCAAGAATAAAAGGGCCAAGGACGTGGGATATACGAGGCTAAGCATGGAGGACACATGTCCAAATATATCTAGCAATGCGTTGTATGAGAGCCCTAGCTTAGAAAGACGAACAGATGCATCTTGCACCGTATACCCAACGATAGGAGAAGGAAGTAGATTCTTAGCACAAGGAGCGTCGCCCTCCCCAGGAACGGATGGAGTCAAACCCGTCTCAAACCTCGTTCTACAGGGTCATCCTCCACAGCGATCAACTTCTACAACTCCGACTACCCTTAACGTATGGACTAGCCTTGGAAGGCGCTCAGGGGAGGGTCATCCTCCGGTCCCGTTCGTTCTGAGAACACCACGTCATGGTCGGACGAGATAACAACAGGATCTACTGGCTAACCGAAGGGTGAGAAGTTTTCGTCGCCGCAAATCGCGTGCGGGTAGAGGTCGTCCTTAAGTTCACCAAAGAAGAAACAGAAGCTGGATACGAGGTTTCCGTGGTCGACCCAGATCCTCAGAACGAAGAAGCCTCTCCAGCCGCATAAGATAATTGGTCCGAATTACAAAAAACTCCTACTCTAGAACGCCCGATTCCTTCATTAAGGAGATGTAAGAGGATATTTTTCATCGCTGACTTTATTTGTTTCAAAATAAGAAAAGCTTTTACCCAACGTTCCCGACGGAGCTCCTCCAACGACAGGCCGGACCGGTAAGGTCACGGAGCCATCTAAGCTCGGACGTGGGGCCAAGGCAACATCCACGAAGAACGAAGGCACTCGATCAAAGGCCACGTGGACAAAACATCCCCGTAGCGTTAGGTATTATAATAGGGGAGAGGGGGCGAGAATTTTTTAATATCTCATACAAACACCCTCATCAAACCCGGGAAATAACCATGGGGACCGAAGGCCCCCCAAGGGCTTTTTATCGTTTGATCACCCGAAGAGAACAATTGCAGAGATTGCGGCTACCCCAATCTTATGAACGACTAGGAGAGGAAACCCACGAGCTCGTCCACCTGTGGTCAACCTCGTGCCAAGATTGCGAGGTTGGTGTCGAAAAAGACGAAGAAGGAATGCATTGGTACACAAGAGGGTGGTCGGGTTTCACCTTCACAAACCACGTGCACGTCGGATCCGCTCTCCTCTTTGTCTACAAGGACGACTCGCACTTCGAGGTATATGTGTCATATCCTAACTCTTCCTCAACCGCGGACGTCAGTCCGACTCGGTGGGGAAGGGTTCCTGGAGAAAGGGGACAACAAAGGTAATAGAACCGACTGACAAGAAGTAAAGAGACGCGGCCCGCAGCCAACCTCTCCATCAAGGTTATTAGGATCGGGATCCTAGGATCGAATCACAACAGGGTTAGTGGATCGGATCGTAAGATCCCATCGTGGGATCGTAAGATCCTTGAAATATAATTAAAAAATATAAAAATATATATATGAAAAAGATATAAAACAAAATGACTTCGTTTTAAATTCTAGAATTCATATTTGTCCAAGTATAGCGATAAAAAAATGCCTCTAAGGCAAAATTGCTGAATTTAAAGCGCCCACATACACACCACATGATTACAGTATTATAGAATGTCTCTAATGCAAGAGATAACAAAATGTCTTACATAATTCATATGATCCATAACCTTAAAACATAAATATATTGAATCATCAATTATCGTATTTATAGCGATAAACTTCAATGTTGCTTATGACCGTGCTCCCATCCCGGATCTAATTTAGAGCCAAGTGTCCTTTTTGTTGATGATGACTGAACTGAAGCACCACTAGTAGACATTACGAAGCCAAGAAATATTACCTTAATGAATAAGCTCCCAACAAGTCTGACGCCAGCCCCTCGTACTCCGCTTTGCTATGCACTCACTCAGTTCAGAACTCTACTGCACTCATCAGTCAACACGCCGATAATCACTCATTCAACACGTCGAAAGTTGAGAGATTGTGTCATGGTGAGAAAAAGGTGGAGATGCCCTACAGATTCGAATGAGCCATTTGGGCCAATTTCGACAATTTGGGCCAAAACGATCCATTTTTTGACACTTCGAATGAGCTGAAAAGGGAAATTCAAAGGATCTTATAGGATCGTTAGGATCGTAAGATCCCACCGATCCTATAAGATCCTAAAGATCCTATCACCGATTCTACACCAAAACGATTTTATGCACCGATCCGGATCAGGATCATGGATGAGATCGTAGGATCTCTAGGATCGTGAGATCCGGATCGCGATTCTAATAACATTGCTCTCCATCCTTAGTTAAAGCACTACCGATAAAAATAAAGTCTTTCAATGTAATCTCTATCATTCCCCAGAATAACTGTAAATGCCCCAGTCAAGAAAGTGACCCAACGGGCTCCCTTTTTCAGATGTCCTCCTTCCCAAGGTGCTTTATTGGAAAGGAAAAAAGGAAAAAGGCGAAAACAGCCAAATGAGGCATGGCAAATATTTGAAAAAACAGAAAGTGAATCCTCACTTAACGAAGGAGGGAACCCTTCCTATAAATATGGCTTCAAGAGAGTCTTAAACCCCACAACTCTGTCCTAAAAAGCAATGAAATTTTCTCCCTTGAAGGAAACGAAAAGGATGCCGGCAACTCGCCCGAACCCCTCTTCTCGGTCACTAGAGGAGGCCCCCGAGATTTCCTCCGCTGGGCTCAGAACGCTACGTTCATACAAAAGATGGTAAGTCCCTCGCTTTCAAAAACTCAACACTCGTCAAAATTGTCTTAAAACATGGGGGTTCTTCACAAATACAGCCATTACCGGCTTGCTTCGAGGCGGAGTTCGGGCTAGCCGATGTTGAAAGGTTCTCGCTGACCAATGGTCGGGAAAGGAGGGGAACGAACGTACGAGTAGAACGAGATAACGCCGGGGTGCTTTGGCTCAACCAGGGATGGAGTACCTTTGCAAGATCAAGGGGCCTCCAGGTAGGAGGAGCTGTGACTTTCCACTACCTCGGCAACTCACGTTTCAAAGTTCGTGTCCTGCCTCCAAAAGACGTTGGAACTTCCAAAGGCGAAGACTCCGGGACCTCTAAAAATGAAGGATAAAAGAGGTATTCGTCTGCGATTAATGTAACCTTGGTAGCGCCCATAAACTTTATGTTAAGGCTATTCCGCATAAGAAACTTGTGTTTATGAACCTTGAAAGCCTTGTCCCCAAACGGGAACGCTGTGGTCTATTGTCCTTCAAACAAAGTATTAAACATATGTGCAAAAAGACAACCACGATCAAAGTTTTCCACGCGATCGCACCGCGGACCAAAAAACTTGAACCAAAACAAGGCATAAAACGGAGTGCCAAAGTTTGTCTGCCCCATAGAAATGAGGATAAAAGTCCGACATCCCGAAGAAATGAGTTTACAAGCCATCACCACTTATGTCCACATTCTCGTCCTCCTTCAAGTCTCAATCCTCCATATCCTCGCTAGGAGGAAAGGGCTTAAGAGGGACGCCTGGGTTCTGCGTGGACTTCTACACACTTTGGTCGATTCCGGCCTTCATGCCCATGTAGAAGCAGTCCATGTACCTGTCTTGAATGAAGTCATGTCCGGCTTCTTCATTCAACCACTCCGGAACTGCGCTCCTCATAAAGTCCAGGCCATTCGGGGTCCTCAGCCAATCGTCCACAAGTTTAGTGCAGTTGTGTGGAACGTCCAACCAAGACAAGACGATATCTCCGTCCGTTCGGGACCGATACCGCTCCAGCTCGATCGCACGACGGTTGGCTTCCAAGATCGCCTTGCTCCGCTCCTCATTCGCCGTGATCAACTGGGCTTCCAACTCGGCTACTCGGGCCTCAGCACTGGATCGCAGGGAAGACAGGGACTGCTGGGAAGACTCAAGCTGAGCTCGCACCATCTCCAAGTCCTCGGCCAACTTGCTACCCCTTGCCTTCTCGGCGACCAGGACTTCTTCCCTCTCTTTCAGCCGCGAGCGAAGGGATTCAACCTTTTTCCGCGGCGTCTTTGCCTCCAAAAGCCTCTCTTTCATCTGCTCCAAGTCCTCCTCGAGGCCACGGGCGTGTTGGCCCAAGCGAAGATATCGTCCCCAACCGCTGTGAGTGAAAACGCGCCCCTGGTCACGAAAACATGGAGGGGTCAAGGAAATTCCCAAAGAGAAAAAACAAAGCAAACAAATAACGAAAGTTACAGAATGTGGCTCGCTTACCCAGTTGCACCAACGTTCTTGCTCCATCGTGAACTGTTCGTCAGTCAGTTGGTCTAGGTATCGCAACTCTGCCACCCCAAGCTCTAGGGGGAAGGCCAACTGATTGAAGACATCCGAGTCAAAGCCAGGCATCTGATATACGGGGCGGCCATTGACATCCACGTGAAAAACCGACACGCCCCTGTCGACCTCTTCCCAGGCTGCGAAGGGGCACGGCCTTTTCTTCTTTAATGGAGCTTTTGAGGTTCCCACCTCAGAATGTGAAACCGGTCGAGGCTCCACACGGCTTGCCAGAGGAAGGGGGTGAACTTGGCGGATCGGAGAAGCCTCGATCTCGATAATTGGAGGCTCGGGCTCCACCGGGACAGCGGGAGAAGAAGAAGCAACGATCGCCGTTTTTTCCTTTGCCGCCCCCTTGCTTTTCGGCTTGGGGGCCAAGGTCTTGGGGCGCTTCAAGGCTCTCAACACGTCGGTGGGTATTTTTCTCTTAGCAGAAGGAGGAGCGGAGGACATCTTCACAACATCCACCATTGTCTTCAACTCCAGGGCGTCTAAAGAGCCATGAAAAGGAAAACAGCGTCAGTAAAAGACCAATAACACAAGAAAAAACGAAAAGCAAGAATATTCCCCAAGTTAGCTACAACCTATGCGCGGATGAGAGAGACTCAAGCCAGCCATCTCCAGTCGCAAAGGAGACATCACATCCTTCCACGAAGGTTTCGTCCCAACCGCGAACCTCCGCTCGATCTCTTTCAGATCCGACACGGCCTTTTTCTTCACACGCGTGTACAGACGCGGCTCGGTGTGGAAGTTCAAGATTTGACGAGAAGGATCCCGGACTAAAAACCATTTATGCCTCCACTCGGGTTTGCTGGAATTGCGTTCCACTATCGAAACACTAAGCTTAGCTTGGTATAGATTCTTGTGGATGCCTCCTATGCTAGTTGGAGTCTAATTATAGAATTGCTTATTTTTAGTATTTCTTAGTTAGGTCAAATAAGATGGTTAGGAGAGTCTATCCTTTAGGCTTACTTAATTATCATATTTTATTATTTTCTATATTAGGATTTTAGATTAAGTTTTATCTTCTAGGTTTACTTTATCTTTAGGATTAAAATTCTATCTTTAAGAAACCAAAACTCTATCTTGCATGGTAGAATTGGTTCTTAGGTTTTCTATTTAAACGTTGTAGTTCTATTGAATTAAATCGGATTGAATATAGAATTGAAAAACCTCTTTATGGATTAAAGGGTTCTTCGATTATCAATACACCCGCTTTGAATTACATTACATTCCGTTCCTTTGCTTTTTCGTTTCATACTTCTTTCGATTAAAATTACATTCGATTGGCAATTTTGGGTCAAGCCGCAATTTTGGACTCAAATTGTTGAATTCTCAATTCATTCCTTTCGTTATTTCATTCGGCCGATCAATCCGAGCTACTTATATTTAGTCGGCCGCAATCATTGACCAAGCTTTGTTGCTGCTCATCCACGTCCATGGAGGGTAGATCGACTTGAAGATTGATTAACAAAGTTGTTAATTAATTTCCTCCAACGCCAACTTGTTACGACTCTAGTCAATCGGTTGTTAATTCATCTTCAAGGAGACGAAATATAAGAGCATCAGCAAGATCACGCTTTTAGTTTAGCAATTGGCCGGCCTAGCCAATTGTTATACATCAATTGGTATTCAGAGATAGGTTATGCTACGCTCTTTGTTTCTTTGATGTTGCTGATGTTTTGATTTGATGACTTGGGAAATCTGAGGAGGCGACTGGGATGATGATCCCGATCCATGGGCTACACAACAACGACGCCGACGAGAGTTGCAGAGACGAGCTTTGCAACAAGCTTTAGAGCGACAACAAGAGGCTCAAAGGCATCACCTTTGGCTTCAAAGGCAAGAAGAGACCCATCGACAACACACAACAACTCCTTGAGTGTCAACGTCAAGCCGCAATTGAGGAGGAGAAACGACAACAACAACGTCGCCTCCATCAGATTTGGCTTCTCCAACAACGAGAAGTTGAGGAGGAACGAAAACGAAAGTTGGAGGAAGCGGCCCAACGGCAAGCTAATTGGCTTGATGACGCTTGGAGGAAGGCTTATATTCAGAAACTTCTTAATAGTCAGCCTCACGCGCCACCTACCTCTGAGATCTTGGAGATATCCGCCCCCGATGTGGACGTGATTTTTCTTGACTATACAGCCGACGGGAAGGTAAAGGAGGTTGTTTCGGATACTTTCGTTGGCCAAGAGACTGCACTGCGCGATGATTTTGTTTCGCAGATTCCCGTTGACTCCGAACTCAGAACTGAGTCAACTCAGTCTTGTTGCGAAGCTGACTCGACGAGCTTTCCAACGGTGGGTCACGCGCTATCAGACTCCTCCGGGAAGACCTCCGAATCTGTACTTACAGTCGACTGCAGTGTTGTGCAGGAGGTGGAGCATGTTGATTCCGTTTGCGAGGATGAGGTACTTGATGACGTGTCTCAAGAGTTAGCGATTGTACCTCTTGGGCATGTTCATGAAGTTCCAGTTGCTGAGATTTGTGTGTTCCTTGATCCTGTTCTTATTGAAGATCAAGTCCGTTCAACGATCGCGCATGAAGGTGTTGTTTTTGGGGTTCCTATACCTCGAATTCTCCTGGCACCTATTCCACCCATTCCCCCATCATCTTCTTTGAAGGTTGCTGCTCCTTCCACGCTGATCATCGTCACCTTGATTCGGGGACGAATCGAAGATAAGAGGGGGAGAATGATGCGGGTCAAGATGGCCTTCTGTGGGTCAAACAACGATCTTGATCCGGGCGACGGCTCGAGGACGAGTCGATTTCAAATGGAGGAGAATGATGTCATCCTCAAGTGAAAGAAGAAGGCTCCACCTTGGGAGTCGTTGAAGAAACGGCGTTAATTATTTTATTATTTATATTTCTTATTTTTTATATATATTCTATTTTTAGTAACTCCTATGTTAGTTGGAGTCTAATTATAGAATTGCTTATTTTTAGTATTTCTTAGTTAGGTCAAATAAGATGGTTAGGAGAGTCTATCCTTTAGGCTTTCTTAATTATCATATTTTATTATTTTCTATATTAGGATTTTAGATTAAGTTTTATCTTCTAGGTTTACTTTATCTTTAGGATTAAAATTCTATCTTTAAGAAACCAAAACTCTATCTTGCATGGTAGAATTGGTTCTTAGGTTTTCTATTTAAACGCTGTAGTTCTATTGAATTAAACCAAATTGAAAATAGAATTGAGGAACCCCTTTATGGATTAAAGGGTTCTTCGATTATCAATCCAAACCCGCGTCCCTCCTTTACATCTCTCAATCAAACACGTTCCGTTTATATTTCAATTGCTAACATTTTACGTTCTTCAATTCCAATCAATTAGGTGTCGTCACTTTTACAAATTGAGATTGGATTATTTGGTGCCATAATCGAAATCGGCTCCACCATGCGCGAGTGTCCATGAATTAATTCCATCTAGGAGGTAATTAGTTAATCAATCGCGTGGTGTTGCAACGTTAATCAAGCCCCCTTTGCGTACCGAATCAACGTGGTGAGGTCCAAGCGTAATAAATCGCGTGGTGTTGCAACGTTAACCACTATCGGCTTTGCAATTGCAGGACATTCAAGCGTAATAAATTCGACATTAATTCACGGAAATCAAGGAGCATAAGCAAGATCGACGCTTTTAGTTTAGCAATTGGCCGGCCTAGCCAATTGCTATACATCAAGTTGAGCGGGTCTCAAACCGCAAGCTTTTAGATAACGCTTGAACAGATTAGGGAGAGGGAGTCGAAACCCTTGGACTAGGCTCTCTATATATCAACCAGGCACCCCGGATAAGCATCTAGGCTCCCTCCGCCCTCCGCCCTCCGCCGGAAGACACAGCACCACTCCCTCCGGCCAGGGGAAGATGCGGGCAATCACGCTCAAGTCGTCCAGGGTTGTGAAAGTCCCTCCTCCGCGGTTCTGAGCGCTAGGCGCAGCGATGGGGATCACGCTCTGCGGCAAAACGGCTGGGATCGGACCCGCGGCAGATGGTTGGAAGTCCTTCCTAAAAGGGCAGGTCGCCAACACCCCCTCATCATACAAAACCGGGCGGAAATCCCCTAGCACGGATGAAGAGTGGCACTCGGTCGGTAGAAAGATAGGGCCGGACGGCAGGTCAGTACGGGAATCCCATTCCTTATAAGAGTGCTGAGATTCGGGAGATTCCAGTATCGAGTCAGACCCCAATGACGAAGTGCCATCGCCTGACCGCGAAGACGCGGATTCTGCAGGAGAAGGGGGTTCGTCGCGTACGCGACCCGTAGAAGAGTAGAAAGAGGGATCCGCGAGGTTTTTAGGCAGTGTTCTAAATATCGGATATATCGGCCGATATATCGGCGATATATCGGGGATATCTAGAATCCGCTACGATATCGGCTTATCGTGTGAATATATCGGTCAACATGATATATCGGGTCAATATCGGCGATATATCGGGTCAACGCCGATATATCGGGTCAATATCGGTGATATATCGGGGATATTTAGAATTGCCAACTTTTATAAGGCAATTTTAGCCTTTGTGACCCGATATATCGGGTTAATATCGGTGATATATCGGGTATATTTAGAATTTCCAACTTTGATAAAGTAACTTTAGCCATTATGAATGAAGTTGTTTTTATTTTATTAAGTTTATTTGATAATTTTGTAATTTAAATACTCCCTCCGTTCCAAAATACATGGTCGTTTACTTTTCGGCACGCTTTTTAAGAAGCGAAAAACTACGTGAAATATTATTTTTTAATTAATTTTATTTATATAATTAGATACTTATTAGTAATAAGTATCAAATAGTATAAAAATTTTAATTAAAAAAATAATATTTTATAGAGTTTTTCACTCCTTAAAAAACGTGTCAAAAAACAAAAGACCATCTATTTTGGAACGGAGGGAGTATTAATTTTTCATGTGTATTTTTACATTTTGAAGTATAAATATAATATTTATAATTAAAAATTAGCGAAAACGACAAATCCGATATATCCCGATATATCTCCGATATATCCCCGATATATCATTTTTACTCCTAACCGATACGACCCCGATACGCGATATTTAGAACCTTGTTTTTAGGTTGACGAAAGGGGACTTCCTCGGGGACCTCTATACCACCCATTAGAAGTTTACCCTCTGGCCTCACTGGAGGCAGAGATCTGATCAAGGCTTGAACGCTACCAGAGTTGTTCGCTACCAGAGCTGCTCTGTGAGGTCGACATGGCGAAGATGGCTAAAAACATTGGGAGGAAGGGGCAAGTTGGAAAGAAACCTAAGAACTAGTAGGGAATAAAAACGCGCCCGGAAAAAACCCGTGCCGCCTCCGCGGCCAAGATAAAAAAAAAAGAAAGAAAGAAAATTGAGAATACAACAAGAACAAGATGCGGAAAGAAATAAAAGGAAAAGGACTTTACCTCGATTAGTCGACGACGAGAGCTGTAAACACGGAGAACGGTAAAAAAATGAGAAGGGGAAGGATCCCTATTTATAGGCCCCTACTCAACCACATTTCACCTCTCGCTCCGGCCCACGTGTCAAGATCCCAACACACATCAATCAAGCAAACGGGCCTAGAAGGGACAGGCCCATGAAAGCCCAACTCGACCCAACGGGCTTCCTTTTTTCCTTTTTTTCTGCCCTAAGAGGCGGTAAAAAACGGTGGGATTAGTACGAGGGTTTCTAACTGCCGAAAGACCTTCCCGGTCTCCCCGCGTCTCGAGGAGCTGTGTTGATGCCCAAAATTAGCGAAAAAGAGGGAGGAAAGGAAAAAAGGGCACTAAATGGTATGGGAAAGCGGGTCTGTGAGGATGCGCTGACAAACGATCCGTGGACGAAGGTTGCATGCAACTGGGCCAGATGGCACGCATGCCCACCACCCACGTGCCTTTTCTTTTAGAACACGTGGGAGCCATACTTCGACAAGTGGCCAAAACGAAGAAACAGCCCCCTCGGGGGGAAGACGTGGGAGCACACTATAAATACGAGAAGACACTCTAAGATCAAGGCTTTTTTCGGAAAAACTTAAGAGGAGTGCTGCCCTATACAAATTGAAGGGAGGAGTCTAAGCGTAACACCATCAAGCTCACCTCGCGAACGCCCAATAATCATCATAATCTTCGAAGTTGGTGGGCTTTCAGGTATAGTGTTGTCAGGAGAAAATCAAGTTCAAAATATAATAAAATAATTCAAACCAGATTCGTGCCCTAGCAAATAATTACAAGACTCCCTCCAATGTAGTAAGAGAAAGTCAGGATCGAATCCACGAGGAAGCGTGTCAGCGGATCCTAGGCAGCTGTAAATCTCACAGAAAAGCAAATAGAAGACAGAAACAAAGAAACAAAGAAAGAAAGACAAACGAAAGCAAGAAATAAAAGCAAACACATAACTACTCGATCTCGACGACAGCTACTCGAGATCAACAAAACACAGCAAAAATAGAAACTTCGGATTCGACAACACAGAAACTCGATCTAGACAACCTAACTCGATCTCGACAACAGCTTACTCGAGATCAACAAAATCCAACTCTAGATCGACATAAAAGACAGAAACTTCGAAGGCAAATTTCGAACGCAGAACTCAGATTTCGACAGAAATAGACTTAATATATAAAGAACTTCCAAAGCTAGGGTATCAACACCACTACGATAACCATGCAAAGTAACACATAAAGGCATAAAAGATCATGCTTTCCATCAAAATAACTTTCGTTATGAACAAATAGGCATATAGAGGCTTTCGCATAAACCCTAATTGTTACTAACCCTTTTCACATAATTAATCCAAGTTGCATTAAGATCACTTTCGCTTCAATAATACAAACAAGGATCACCTTCAATTCTCGTAAAAGAATCATGCTCATAGGGATAGAAGACGAATTGCATAAAAAGATTGTACCTTTACCGCATCACCTCACATGGCCACCGTCGGGCTCACCCCAGCCCCAGAAGTGGGTGGACTACTCGCTTTTCATCATCAAGAAAGACATTAAATAACAAAAGAAACTAACTTGCATTGAATTAAATAAAGAAAGCTTACAACCGAACAAGACAGATCCGCTTTCGCCTTTTCACCTTGCTTGCCACAAACTCTCTCTCTCTCTCTCTCTCTCTCTCTCTCTCTCTCTCTCTCTCTCTCTCTACTACTACTACTACTACTACTACTACTACTTGTTCTCTCTGAAATTGAATGATGAAAACCAGCCCCTAAGGCTTTATTTATAGCTTTCTATTCCTTGCTATTCAAGGATAGAATATATCTATCTTTATCTAAATCTATCTCTAAAGGCTTTAAGATAAATAAATGAAATTAAGGAATTAAATCTAAAAGGGAAATAAATCTAAAATAGGTAGATTATCTTCCATGTATTGATAGGTCTTCTCCATAGATAGAACTTGATAGTTGTTGATAGATCTCGGCCAAATTGGATAGAATCGGATCCAAGGACTCCCAAAACACGTAGGACAGCAAAACCGCGTAACGCGGCTTCGGACGCGTTTTCCTCGATCTCGACTAAGCTTCCTCGAGATCGAGTAGGGCTGACGTCGACCATGGCTTGGCTGGGCATCACGGGTAGCAGCTGCTCGACATGGCTCGGGTGTGTGGTGCTGAGTCCTCGAGATCGAGTAAAGAACTCGAGATCGAGTTGAGGTTGCGTCGAGGATGGCTAGCTCGGTGATGTCGGGAAACTTCTCCTCGACAAGCTCGGACAGGCGCTGTGGTTCTCCTCGAGATCGAAGAGATTCTTCAAGATTGAGTACGGTGGTGCTCGGCTTCTCCGTCTTCGGCTTCTCGACTTGGCACAGCTCGTCGACTCCGGACATGGCGTCAAGGTTTTGTCGATCTCGACAAAGGGTACTCGAGATCGAGTTGGCTTCCGGAGTCGGGTTGTCTCTAACTCAGTTTCTCTATCAGTGCTTAGTCGACAAGGTTTGTGCTCGGACACTTTCATCGAGATCGAGTAAAAAGTACTCTAGATCGAGTAAAACTGGGCTCCTAGCTTGATTCGACTGGTTCCGCTGCTTCTTGACCTTGGACTTCTGTCGTTGATTTCCGAGCTTTTTCGACCTTTCTCAGAACTGCTGTAATTTGCCTCGAATTCTTTGAAATTAAACAGAAACTGGTGTAGATTCCATAATTTAGCAAATAAACATAAACTACATAGATTCTGTATTATCCTAGTCCAAATGCATGAAATGTATGCAGAAAATGATATAAAAGTTATTGTAAAACATGGAAGATTCAGCTCACAACAAACACCTCATACTTAAGTTTGCTTGTCCTCAAGCAATACCTTTATTTGTCATTCAGGGGAAGAAATCAAAACTCTCAACATATTAGATTCATTCTCATATAACCCTGCAGTCAATTACCATCCTCGAAAAGGTACTAGTGTCACGAATCCATGCATGTGCAATTAAAAAGCAACATCTACTCATAAAAGGAGGGTTATGCAAAAACAATTCATATGACAAAGCATTAATAATCAAGAGGACTTTAATTTAAGCTCAATAAGGAGTAGATTGGTAAAAGGCTAAAGGTGGGCAATTTCTGGCAATGTGGTGCTAATGATCCAGGGAAATGGAATATTTTCAAACTGAATTTCATACCACATTCTTTCTCATAAGATTCATCACCTTTCATAATGCTTTTTCTCAATAATAATGCTTTTACCTCTCTAACCTCAGCACTGCCTTCTGGCGAGTCGCAAACATGGGTGTCATGAATGGCCCCAGATACTTAGTGCTTTGGACTCCTCACAATGTGTCCCATCTCGCCAAACTATTATCTCAGCGAGCAGGGTCAATCTACCTTTATCTCCTGAGATGATTGGATTTTTTCTCACTCATTAAATTTTCCATATATTTTTTTTTTCAAACTTTCCTGCCAAACTCCAATAATGATAATAACACAACAACCATATAATAATCTCCATAATATAACATAATTCTCAACATAATCCCTGGGTAAGAAAATAAGGTAAAGAATGGCAATATGAGCATTATATGAAAATATAAAGTCCTTCATCCTCTTATTACGCAACATGTCAAAAGCAACTTCAATTTTACCTCCTTCTATGGTTTTCATCTAAAATATGTACTTCATTGTCACTTCCCTTTACTAGGCAATTTCATGCTATATCTCTAATGAATCCAATTTTGCATCGTCGAGTTCAATAAAGCTTCCATGACATTAATCAAAAATTTTCAATGGGGGTCATTTTTCTTCAAATTTTGGAAAACATTCATATAAGCACATAAATCAATAATGCATTCCAAAATAGCCATGTAGCAATTCAAAGAAATAAAATCTAAATATGCACAAATAATGTCAAATATGGCAAATATGCACAAACTAAGCCCTTACCACACCCCATACTTAAACATTACAGTATCCTCACTGTATAAAAACAAGGGTAAAGAAAGAAACTCAATAGACAGGTGTGCAGGGCCTTTTAATATTGAATGAAAGAATCGCCTGGGCCGAGTCTGAATATAGCTTGCTTCTATCCATGCACCTGAAAAGTGTAGAAGACATATACCCACAATAGAAAAACTAAAAATTCAAAACCAAAAACAAACAAAACAATGTCCAAAAAGTCCCAAAAATAAATGTCTATGTACAAGCTCTAGATTTTATAGTCGCTAGGCCGACTTCTCCATTAAGCTCAAGGTGGCATTTGCAAGGCCCATGTAGCTTGGGCTTCAAATAGGACTCCATTCTTGTCCATCAGCTGCAATCCTCCAGAATGGATCTTGTTCACCACAAAAGGCCCCATCCTCTTCTTGTTGAATTTGTTAGGAAACCAATTATCCTTTGATTTAGAGACATAGAGCTTGTCTCCAACTTCATACTCCTTGGGCTGCAGCACCTGGAACCACACTGCAGCCGCTGCCCTTCGGGCAATAGGCTTTCGCAATACGCGAAGCAGCTGAGCGATAGCTCTTCGATCGCTATATTCTTGCGATAGCGAAGGCATGGTTCATCCTCTAATCTAAGAGAGAGAGAGAGTAGATACGAAGGTTCGGCCCCCGCAGCGGAGTGACTGCAGGGCAAGGCAAGGCTAGCGCTCAGCAGCCAGTTAGTTGAACCAATGCCAGTTGACCGTGTCAAAGAAATAGATCCCATCATTGGAAATCCTGCATAAGCGCACATACCAAGGCAAACCTCTCCCATGTATAGATAGATCTTTAATGTAAATAAGAGAAGAAAGATCTATACCTTGGCTTTCCTTCGCAGAGACGGAATCGGGGACCACGGTGTTTGGTCGATCTCGAGTAGGAGTACTCGACCTCGAGTAGGTTTTAGCTCCTGGTGGCGGACTGCTCGAGGATGCAGGTGCTGGGGACGGTGAGGGTTGCTCCATCTCGACTAGATTGGTCGATCTCGAGGAGATTTGCCCTTCTGGTGGAATCAGCGTCGAGGAAGGCGAAGTCGAGTCAGCGAGGTTCTGCTCGATCTCGAGTAACTTACTCGATCTCGAGGAGTTCTGATCTTCAGGTTTGTTGCTCGACGACGCTGGTGCTGGTGAAGGGTTCTGGTTTTAGTCGAGATCGACTAGAGTCCTCGATATCGAGGAATCTTGGTCGATTATGACCCCATACTTGGTTCCTGTTTAGGCATCCGAAAAATAGTTAGTCCATAATGACGTACCTTGGTCCGTGTCGAGTGGATTCTCTGTTTCTTCCTTTAGGATGGCCATGATCTCCTCCACCTGGGCCTCCATATCCCTCTTTTCCAGCTCCTCAGGGGTCAAATTTCTTACCTTGGGTTTTCCGCAAGTGATGTAGCCAGCTGAGATAGATTTGACCTCTTCCATTGGACCTATATGTCTTTCAGTTTTATTAAAGGAATACTCAATTACCTCATCGCTGATGTTGAAAGTGAGCACTCCTTTCCTCACGCTTATGTTGGCATCCACCGTCTCCAAGAAGGGCCTTCCTAGAATAATTGGACAAGCAGGGTCTTCTTGCATATCAACAACTAAGAAATCAGCAGGGACAAAGAATTTACTTACTTGTACTGGCACATTGTCCACCATGCCTGTTGGAATGACCACCGTGTTGTTGGCCATATAAAGTCTAGCATCCACAGGCTCTAGGGCACCTATCTATATCTTGGACCAAATTGTTAAAGGCATTATACTCACACTAGCTCCAAGATCACATAAAGCATTAATTTTATATGGACCAAATCCAATGGATATAGCAAACTTACCTGGATCTGGCCTCTTCTCCAGTATGTCCAAATGGCTGCATTCCTCTGTAATTTCAGCCATTGACCTCTTTTTGCTTAGAATCTCCTTCAGGAACTTGACATAGGATGGCATTTCATTAAGAGCTTCTGTGAAGTGAATGGTGACATTGAGCTTCTGAAGCATCTTGATTAAGCGCTGAAATTTCTTCTCGGCTGGGTCCTTTGGAGATTTTGTGGGGAAAGACAGCTTTTTTTCTGATTCGTAGCCAGAACAGATGTCGGAGGTGTTGTAGCTTCCTCGATCTCGGGTTGCGTTTCCTCGATATCGACCAGATTCCTTGGTGTTGAGTTGCTGTGCTATGCAGACGAAGGCTGGCCTAGCTGTTCCTCGAGATCCAGTTGCCCTTGCTCGAGATCGACTAAGTGCTTGTCGACGTCGACTTGCTGCTGGTCGATTTGCTGTTCTTCTTCTTTCTGCTGCTTTCTGACCTCTGGCTCTTGCAGTTGATGGCCGCTTCTGAGTTTTACTGCAGCGATGTGTCCAGTCTTTCCCTTGGGATTTGGCTCTGAAGATCCTGGGAGTGAACCTGACTGTCTAGGGATTCCTGCTGCTAGCTAACCAATTTGTGCATCAACTGATTTCCGCCATATATCAATTTCCCCAAGCCTAGAGTTGAAACCTTGCATCTGAGTGTAGACGGAGTTGAAGGACTGCTTAGTTTCTGAATGATTCCTCCGTATTTCCTCTAGGACTGTCTGTAGATCATCCCTTTTCTGGTCCCTTTCCGGATGTCTTGGAGCTCTGTAGGGCGGGGGGTTCCTAGGGGCACCTTGGTTCCATTGTGGTTGCTGAAACCTTTGGTCCCCCATGTAGCGATTGGGACCCCCCTGCATAAGCTGCCTCTTCGTGGTATTCTCCCAGCCTGACTTGCTCTATGTGTGGGCACTCGGTAGTGGTGTGCCTCTATGATCCACATTCAATACAAGGCTGGTTGATAGAAAGATACTTTACTTGTTTGAGGAGCTTCTTATTCTGGTCTCTGTAGTACTGCTCCCTTACATCTGGATCAGTCTCTTTAGGGGGCTCATAGAGGGGCATGGATGGTGCTGGCCTAGCGTAAGGGTTCTCCTCATAGTTGACTGGAGTCCCATACTTGTTGTCATAGTTGGTCAGCTTATGGAGAGCAGCCCATGCTTCTACAGGCGGCATTGTCAGATACTCATAGTGAGTATATGTGTTGATTCTGTCCTTTGCAGCCAAGTCCAGAGAATTAAAGAAGATCTCCTGAACTACGCAGGGTTGCTGTCCATGTGTAGGGCAAGATCGTAGTAGATCCTTATAGCGTTCCCAAGCCTTTGCTAGCGTCTCTCCAGGCTGCTTTTTAAAAGATGTGATCTTTTGGCGCAGGAGTGCTGTCTTGGCAGGAGGAAAGAATTTGTTCAGAAATTCCTGCTTCACTTGAGCCCATGTCGTGAGAGATCGTGGTTTCAGCCCTTCCAACCATTTCAATGCAGGACCAGCCAGAGACCAACGGAAAGCTTTCATCAGGATGTACTCCAAGGTGGTACCTTCAGAAAGAGTGTGACACATGTCAGTAAAGTTGGTAATATGCCTTAGAGGACATTCGTTAAATCTACCATGAAAAGCATGATTTTTAATTTCAATAAGGAATTGAGTGCGAATTTCATAGTTGTTCTCAGAGATTAGAATGGCCGATTCGGGCACGACGAGAGTCGGGTGCATATAATCCTCTGCAGTGGTTGGGTATAGGGCAAGCTCAGCTTCTGCTTGCCTCGCACGCTCATCTTCCTGTTGCCTGCCTGCTCTCTCAGTGGCAAGAGCAGCATCCCTGGCGGCTAGATCCCTCGTGAGCCTCTCGAGGTGTTGTTCCTGTGTCTCTGCAGCTGCCACGGATCTTTGTAGTTTAGCTCTGATGTGTAGAAGGCGTTCTGGTTCGTCTAAGCCGTCAAACTCAGGTGGTTGACCAGAACAGCGCATACACCTGCGAAGTAACTTAAAAGAAAAGTGAGAACTGACTACCTAAGGCGCGAATGATAGCTTCCCCGGCAACGGCGCCAATTTTTCGTAAGGGGGAAATCAAGTTCAAAATATAATAAAATAATTCAAACCAGATTCGTGCCCCAGCAAATAATTATAAGACTCCCTCCAATGTAGTAAGAGAAAGTCAGGACCGAATCCACGAGGAAGCGTGTCAGCGGATCCTAGGCAGCTGTAAATCTCAGAGAAAAGCAAACAAAAGACAGAAACAAAGAAACAAAGAAAGAAAGACAAACGAAAGCAAGAAATAAAAGCAAACACAAAACTACTCGATCTTGACGACAACTACTCGAGATCGACAAAACTCAGCAGAAACAGAAACTTTAGATTCAACAACACATAAACTCGATCTAGACAACCTAACTCGATCTCGACAACAGCTTACTCGAGATCGACAAAATCCAACTCTAGATCGACAAAAAAGACAGAAACTTCAAAGGCAAATTTCGAACGTAGAACTCAGATTTCGACAGAAATAGACTCAATATATAAAGAACTTCCAAAGCCAGGGTATCAACACCACAACGATAACCATGCAAAGTAACACATAAAGGCATAAAAGATCATGCTTTCCATCAAAATAACTTTCGTTATTAACAAATAGGCATATAGAGGCTTTCGCATAAACCCTAATTGTTACTAACCCTTTTCACATAATTAATCCAAGTTGCATTAAGATCACTTTTGCTTCAATAATACAAACAAGGATCACCTTCAATTCTCGTAAAAGAATCATGCTCATAGGGATAGAAGACGAATTGCATAAAAAGATTGTACCTTTACCGCATCACCTCATATGGCCACCGTCGGGCTCACCCCAGCCCCAGAAGTGGGTGGACTACTCGCTCTTCGTCATCAAGAAAGACATTAAATAACAAAAGAAACTAACTTGCATTGAATTAAATAAAGAAAGCTTACAACCGAACAAGACAAATCTGCTTTCGCCTTTTCACCTTGCTTGCCACAAACTCTCTCTCTCTCTACTACTACTTACTTGTTCTCTCTTAAATTGAATGATGAAAAACCAGCCCCTAAGGTTTTATTTATAGCATTCTATTCCTTGCTATTCAAGGATAGAATATATCTATCTTTATCTAAATCTATATCTAAAGGCTTTAAGATAAATAAATGAAATTAAGAAATTAAATCTAAAAGGGAAATAAATCTAAAATAGGCAGAATATCTTCTATGTATTGATAGGTCTTCTCCATAGATAGAACTTGATAGTTGTTGATAGATCTCGGCCAAATTGGATAGAATCGGATCCAAGGACTCCCAAAGGGCGTAGGACAGCAAAACCGCGTAACGCGGCTTCGGACGCGTTTTCCGGACATGGCGTCAACGTTTTGTCGATCTCGACAAAGGGTACTCGAGATCGAGTTGGCTTCCGGAGTCGGGTTGTCTCTGACTCAGTTTCTCGATCAGTGCTTAGTCGACAAGGCTTGTGCTCGGACACTTTCGTCGAGATCGAGTAAAAGTACTCTAGATCGAGTAAAACTGGGCTCCTAGCTTGATTCGACTGGTTCCGCTGCTTCTTGACCTTGGACTTCTGTAGTTGATTTCTGAGCTTTTCCGACCTTTCTCAGAACTGTTGTAATTTGCCTCGAATTCTGCGAAATTAAACAGAAACTGGTGTAGATTCCATAATTTGGCAAATAAACATAAACTACATAGATTCTGTATTATTGACGGAGGGGAAACCTGTCGTTGATTCCGCCAAAGAAACTCAAACCTATAACTAGTATAGTAATAAGCAAGAGGTCGATCCCACAGGGAAATTTATGATTCAAGTGTGACTCTAATGCCGATTAAGTAACAAGAAGGGGGGTTTTTGTGTGAAAGTTTTGAAGCAAAGTAACGAACGCAGAGAAAGTGAATTTTGGTTTAGACAATTATGAGAAGCAATTCCACCTACAATTTTCCACTTTATTGGATTGAAGCGATCATTGTAACTTCCTCTCGTCCTATTATGTTTCCTATGAATGCCCTTGTCCCGACCTAATATAGTTACTAGTCCAATCAGTCCTAGAAACCCTTATCAATCGAACAGTCCCTAAAGAAGGATTTAACCCAATTGATAGCTTTAAGTCCAGAGATTAACCAAGGTATTTGCAGTCCCTAAAAAGGGATTTAACAACACATCCAACTTCCTACTTATTCAATTAGTTCAATCAGCCCTAAAGGAACAAGTTTGCCACTTAGGTTAAGGTTCACAATCAGGAATCTACAAAACCTTAGCGATTGAATTGATCTAACGAGTTGGCCAGACAAGATAGAACAAATCAATAATCAATCAAGCACAAAGAAGTTGAAGCATTCACAAATAGGAAACTAGGAGCGAGAATTAGAAACTCACAATCAATCCGAATAAAGCTTCAAATTGCAGGCAGAATAGATGAGTTTAGTTCCTCATGGAAGACATCGCTCAAAATCTCTAAAAAGTCTAATGGTTGAATGAATAGAATGGAAGTTAATGAAAAATAACATAAAAGTGGCCTAATAAAACATCCAAGTCGGCCTAAAAATAACATAATAGAAAACTAGGGTTTTTTCCAAAACGCGCTGCGCGCTGGCGGCAGCTGCGGCGGGCGCAGCAAATTATGCGGCGGGCGCAGCATGAATACCGCCCTTGGCGGCGGGCGCAGTAAATTATGTGGCGGCCGCTGCATTGGGTTTTCCCGAAAATTCCGTCTCGAATTAGCTCTCGACGTCAACATGAAAGTTGTAGCTCTCTGAAAGAGCTTTCCAACGCATGGTCATAATAGTCAATCGGACAACCGAGGCCTCCAGAAAGTGCAAAACAAGTTCAGCATGTCTGGCGACAACTTCTGCACACTTGTTCTTCGTTTAGGTTCGCTTCTTCTTCTCAGGACCTCTTGAGATCTTCATGTAAGCTTCTTCGATCAACTAGACATTCTCATCCAATGCGTTATCAACCTATGTCTCCTCCTCGGATCCACGATTATCTGGAATAATCAATAAAAACATGTAGATTCCGACTCCAACCACACAGAGAACAAATATGCAAATTATACGTAAACCATGCATGATATGCATCATAACTAAGCTAAATGCAACCTATTATAACTCTCTAAATGCATGCTATCAAACTCCCCCACACTTAAGCTTTTGCTTGTCCTCAAGCAATCAAAAACAAATATAGAATTGATCATCCCACAAATAAGATCTTCATGCTATAGTTTTAGAAAAGCAACATCAAGCAATAGGAGCCATGAATAAGAGAACAAATATCCTAGCAAATATATCAGCGATCCAATAGTAAAAGCAAATTTAGTCCAACCTCACCGGGATGATGTGTTTCACTCAAGCTCTCATGTGTTTAGGCTTTAAAGTTCAACTCTCAACTCAATCCAAAATGCTCTATACACCGTGAAAGTTATCACTTGCAAACAACATCATGAGGACTTTTATAGGGTTGTAATGGGGCTTTGGTAGGAACATAAGGCATGAGAAATATTTAGGCTCGTGGTGCTAAAAATCTGGGAAAAAGGAAAAACAACCAACTAGAACAACACCAAAACTTCCATACTTCACAAACCATTCCAATAACATAAACTCCAATACACATCAATAAGCACTCTTCGATTTCAATAGCCATACAACTTATGCAATTTTTCCATTTGAATGATGACTTTCTTTTCTTTTCTTTTATGCTTACTTTTGCCCCTAGGTGAATTTTATCCTCCCTAGATCCAAGCTTACTAGACTTTTACTCCTAAGTGAATTTTATCCTCCTTAGGCCCCTAGTAATAAGTCATCTCTATTATGCAAGAAGGGTTACCTTATTTTGGCTATGCCTCTCGCAATGCACAACCATACATACATCATCTCCACTCAAAGCAACTCCAACATAAAGATTTTTCACCAATTCTCCTCCTAATTCCCGGATAGGGTTAGGCTAATCATTGGCTATGATATATTTTTGTGGAGCTATCAAAAAAAGAATAGGCTTTAAGGCTCAGATGGGCTTCAAGCAGAGGATAATATGTAAGGTAGATAAGATATAATATGGCTAAAGAAAACATGCCTCAATCATTTGAAATTCACAAGCAACAAACATGTGCAATACGATATTGAAATAAGAAGCATATGGAGAGTATAATCACACAATAAAAGCAAAAGGGAATAAGATATAAAGTCCCTATAAGGCCAAAACAAACTCACAAGGGTTATGTTTTTTTAGATTTCAATTAAACCTCAACTATGAATCATACTTGCTCAATTATATTCTCAAATCATGCTCCAAAAATCATTTTCAAGCAATTCAATCAAATCATGGGATTTATGCAATTAAGATCATAAAAATAAATTAGAGGACAAACTAAACCAAGATGGGTATCGTTAATAACACTTAAATGCAATGCATGATATTTTTGTGATTTTTTTTCAAATGTGATATATGAATAAAAATAAATATGACAACATAAATAAACATGATATGCAAACTCTATCTATATGCAATGCAATCCCTCCCCCACACTTAAACCTTTCATTGTCCTCAATGAAACATAAAAGACAACAAAAAATAAAAACATAGAGAAAGAGATGAATGAAATACTCACAATGTGGTGGATGGGTCTCTATAGGTCGGATCTGAGGATTGCGGCGGGTTAAAGAAAACTATCTAACTAGGAATTGAAATAACTAAAACTTACCTCGGGTTGCCTCCCGAGAAGCGCCTTTCTTTAATGTCATTGGCTTGACTTATTCTCAATCTCAAGACCTTATCTCTCAGACATCGTCAAGGCCCTCAGTAACCTATCATATTCCTGTGCACACATCTTGCAAAGCACATCATAGCATAATAAATTGAAAGCATAAAATGTGGAACTCAAAAACCCTTTCAATCTATCAAATAGTCTAGTATGACTCTCTGCAAAAGGAATATGATACCACCAACACAGTTCCGCTGGTGGCTTCTCAAAATAGCAATCAAAAGGATCAACATAATCACCATTACCTTCAAGATTGCAAAAGTTTACCTTTATTATCTCTTGAGCCTCAGTTGATGGCTCTAGACTTGGTTCATCAATGGGCGAGCTCAGAATGGATGGTGCAGATGGAGTAGGAGACACATCACATGTAACCTCATGCGTCGACTCATGAGATTCCAAGTCACGAAGCACTAGACCCTCTCCTCCATTGTCGAAGACACTATCGTTGTCTGCAACCAATTCCTCATCTTCTTCTTCGAAGCTCCTTTCTTTCTCACCTTTTGCACTTAGAATTTGAATGAGTTGGCTCATCTGATTCTCCAATTTTTTACAGCGGCTCATTTGTTCTTCTTCCAACTGCTGCAACACTTGTGTGCGAGTTTGGATTGATACTTCCCGTTCAACCTGTCGACTCATGTTGCCGAAAAAATCCCAAATCTCAAAGAGTCCCATATCCAATAGGCCTCCATTACTCATGGACTCAGCAAGATTTCATGTTTCAGCATTCATCCCATCAAATATGCAAACACACATCTCCCGCACACCATATTGATAACCCCATGAACCAAGGTCATTAACATACTCATGCAATCTAGTGAAATATTGGTGAAAGTTCTCACCTTCAAACTGCAACAATCTCAACATCTTGAAAAAGTTAGTAGCAAGGGTGTTGTGAACCGTAAGATAGGTTCACAACAAAGTTAGATATATGCACAAAAATCAATAAATACACAAAACAAAGAAATAAACTTGATTCCCTGGCAACGGCGCCAATTTGATGAGCGGTTTTTAGTCGCATAAACCGTATCAAAATAAAACTCAAACCTACAAACTAGTATAGCAAGCAAGTAAGAGGTCGATCCCACAAAGAATCAAGTATTTCTCAGCAATGTGTATTTACCAATTAGTAGAAGGGGGGTTTTGATTGATTGAAATAGAAAGAAAGCAAAATAAACTATAAACAGATTGATGCAAAACAATTTAGAGAAGATCGCTCTACCTACAACTATCCACTTTATTTGGTTGAATTGATATTGTAACTTCCTCTTGTCCTTTAGTTTTCCTATGAATTCCCTTGTCCCGACCTAATATAGTTACTAGTCCAATCAGTCCTAGAAACCCTTATCAATCGAACAGTCCCTAAAGAAGGATTTAACCCAATTGATAGCTTTAAGTCCAGAGATTAGCCAAGGTATTTGCAGTCCCTAAAGAGGGATTTAACAACACATCCAACTTCCTACCCATCCAATTAGTTCAATCAGCCCTAAAGGGATAAGTTTGACACTTGGGTTAAGGTTCACAATCAGGAATCTACAAAACCCTAGCAATTGAATTGATCTAACAAGTTGGCCAGACAAGATAGAACAAAACAATAAACAATCAAGCACAAAGAAGTTGAAGCATTCAATATAGGAAATGAGGAACAAGAATTAGAAACTCACAATCAATCCAAACAAAGCTTCAAATTGCAAGTAGAACGAAGAGAGTTTAGCCGCTCATGGCGAACATCGCTCTCCCTCTAATTGTCTGATGGTTGAATGAATAGAATGGAAGTTAATGAAAAATAACATAAAAGTGGCCTAATAAAACATCCAAGTTGGCCTAAAAACAACATAATAGAAAACTAGGGTTTTTTCCAAAACGCGCTGCGCGCTGGCGGCAGCTGCGGCGGGCGCAGCATGAATACCGCCCCTGGCGGCGGGCGCAGCAAATTATGCGGCGGCCGCTGCATTGGGTTTTCCCGAAAATTCCGTCTCGAATTAGCTCTCGACGTCAACATGAAAATTGTAGCTCTCTGAAAGAGCTTTCCAACGCATGGTCATAATAGTCGATCGGACAACCGAGGCCTCCAGAAAGTGCAAAACAAGTTCAGCATGTCTGGCGACAACTTCTGCAGACTTGTTCTTCGTTTAGGTTCGCTTCTTCTTCTCAGGACCTCTTGAGATCTTCATGTAAGCTTCTTTGATCAACTAGACATTCTCATCCAATGCGTTATCAACCTATGTCTCCTCCTCGGATCCACGATTATCTGGAATAATCAATAAAAACATGTAGATTCCGACTCCAACCACACAGAGAACAAATATGCAAATTATACTTAAACCATGCATGATATGCATCATAACTAAGCTAAATGCAACCTATTATAACTCTCTAAATGCATGCTATCAATTATCCTAGCCCAAATGGATGAAATGTATGCAGAAAACAATATAAAAGTTATTGTAAAACATGGCAGATTCAGCTCACAACATATAGTCATTAGAGGACTCCTCGACTTGGAGTCCCTGACTTAAGCCCCTTCCCTCTACTTTAGGATGAGAACTCACTCTCTCCGAGAAGCCTGGATGAAATCGACGCCCGAACGGTGGAACAAGCTTCGGTTAGGGCTCGGTGGCACCCGACCTTTGGTCATCTAATCGTCCGCGGATGACTAGATTGGGGTAAGACCGACTCAGAGTGAGTGGTCATTTCGTCACAGGTAAAGGTCCTCCCCCCTAGGATAGTAGCTTTGTGAGATCGTTCTCATGGGGTGGAACTTCATGTAAGACCATTGATCACTAAAATCAGGACGCGTGGTGCCCCCCCCCCCCCCCCCCCCTCTATGGCTACGTGGAGTGGGGTCCACCTTTCAATTGCAGTTTTATCAATTACATATATAGCTACTGTTTTCAAAATGAATAATTAATATTATAGTATATATTAAAATGAATACATACATATATGTATATATTACATATATAGTTATTGTTTTTTTAAATGAATAATTGTTATTATTTATTACATATACACATATATATTAATTTTAATAAAAAAATACGGGTACCCATAACGGGTTGATTGATATGTCCAATCCCGCACCCGCTGCGGGCACGGGCCGGGCCTAGCAGCCCGCATGGGCTTTTCCCCATGTCCAAACCCGTCCCCATGTTCAACTTTTTTTAAGTAATTGTACTCCTTGAATTTTGTTTTAAGTAATTGTATCTTTTAAAGATGGATATTACATATTTACCCTTAAAATCACTTTTTATCCTTTTTTAAAATGATTGACGGTGAAGATATTTTAACAAATCAAATTTTATCCTAATTTTTTTTATCCTTTTTTAAAAGGATGGATCAAGATATTTTAACAAACTTTATCCTTTTAAAAATTACTCAGTTAGATTACTGCAGACGGATTAGATTACTGCAGACGGATTGGTGGATGGAGGTATTATTATCAACGGAGAATTTTTTAGGTTATCACTTCAAGAATTTTCTAGGTTGCAAGTAACGTACGTGACTCTTCAAATTATTTAATTAGAATAATTTATCGATCAATTCTAATGTACCTGACTCTTTCGACAATTATTCGAACTAGATCTTCCTAACTTGTATCCAACTTTAAAATAATTGCTTTAGATTCATGTAGTCCATTGAATTTCCAAGCATCATATTCCAACTCCCAATGTCCATTGTAGTATACCGTAAGAACAATTACATTCATCCTTTCCAATATATAAAAAAGCCAATTACGTTCCACATACAGTCCAACAATATATTACAATAAAAGTATACATTACATTAATCATTCATGTAATACGATAATATTCATCTAATACAATGTCATTCGTTACTTACACGAAATCATATTCCTGTAATACAATAATATTCATGTAATCAATTCATGTAATGAATGAAATCTTCTACTCATTACTATACCCACATTTGTCTTGTAGAGTTGAATTACAAGAAATCACTATAACCAACTATCGTAGCATACAATTCTTGTAATGAATGATTTACTGTAATGAACGAATTATTGTACCCATTACTATAACCAATTACAGTAGCATACAATTATTGTAATGAATGATTTACTGTAATGATTGAATTCCTGTAACGAAAGGTATCAATTAAAGTAGCATGCAATTATTGTAAAAATAGATAACAATTATTGTAACCTAAATTATTGCCCCTAACTAACAAGAAGCGAATACAATAGGTAGCGATCGATTACTCAAATTGTTCCTGTCACTGACATACCTAATTTTAATTTGTAGCCTGTAGGTAAGATATTGATTCCCTGAAGCTTTCATCTACCCTACATCGTCGTTCTTTTTTGGAAATTACAAATGATGATGATGAGTTTTTGTTTCTGTATCGGGCCGCCTGATTCCCATGGTTGAATTAGGGTTCTCAAATTAGAGTTTACTACATCATGGAAGTTACAGTAACAATCACATAAACAAATAATTTTTTTTACCAACTTTCAATGTTTTTGACTCTTCGCAATCACCGTACTTGAAGGAAAATGCAATGGGATGAGTTTCACTTAATTGAAGAGAGGAATGGAAAAGAACGAGCGTTGATGGAATGAGATGAGCGATAATGAAATTAGAATTAATTAGGGATTTTACTATTAGTTGTTACAATCAAATCAAGGGCAAATATGTCATAATAAAAACAAAATCTTTAATAGTACATTTACCAAAAAAAAAACTTGAAAAGGGTATAACTACTCAATTTGGCCAATTAGATACATGTAAAACATACAAGTCCAACATAAGATTCTGATTCTATGGCTCCGTTTGGCAAGTAGTATTATATAGTTGTAAATGAAATAATTATAAGATTTTAGTTTAATTAACTTTTGGAATGAGAGTATTTCAATAGCTACTCACTGAAACTTTTCATAGCTTATGATTTTCTATTCATAAGTTTCCATCAGCTATTCCAACCGTTAGGTTTACCAAAAATATACTAGCATATTAACATATATTTAACACAAATAATCCATCAGCTTCAGTTACCCCGTCAGTTAGTATTTTGTCAAACGTAGCCATGTATGTTTTATTTCAAAATCAGTTGATAATAAAGAGAGTAAGTATCAATCTTACATATTGATTGTTCAACTTGTTTATAAACTTGTGAGATTACCCAAATTCTCAACACAAGAGTGTGACATGATGTATTTAGGGAGATGACTACATGTTAAACAGTGTTGTCGTTGGAATAACTTTCGCTACAAACCTCGCATACAAATCCCGGGGGATTCAGAGGAGGATTTCGTTGCGAATACTCATCAGCATGTCGCCTACAATACATCCTGTTACAGAAGCTACACTTTGGAAGGTGGAGCCAGCAGTTAAGGCACGGGTATTCTGCACAAAGAGTCTCCCCTCCCTCTTCTTCGTCGTCGTTGTCAATGCAAACTCCGCACTCTTCACACCTTGGAATACAATGGCAGCATCCCCTGCACCCCCCTTTTACCCTGCACACCTCCCTGGGACACTCGAAAACCATACTCACCTGCAACTCAAAATTAAGGAGACATAACTGTCACTCCCTAACATATAAAAATACATGAATGTAGGCTTTATGCATCATATATGGATCGAGCAGATGGTTTATGGATTATGACCTCATGGCATCTTGGGCAGATTTCGATATCTACTGGTTGCTGGTGGTCATCGTCAAGTCGGCCACTGCTTTGGGAGGTCTTTTTTTAGTTATGATAGTAATGGAGTGGCTGATTGGGTGGCTCTAGCTCTCGCATCTTGGTTGCTACTGCGAGGCAAGATTTGAGTATCGCGATATGGTCCTCGTTGAGGTGGTAAATCCCACTGACCTTCAGGATTTTCAAGTGGTTTCTTCTTTCAGTTAGAGACTTGACTGATCTTATAATGCCTTCTGGTGTTAGTCCAGTATAGACTGGGAGATATAGCTGCCAGATTGAACCTCATTCATCAAATATTTATCTAGCATGGTGTTTTTTGGGTTTTTTGTTTGCATCTTTGAGGCCTTGTCTGGTTCATGGGTCAACTACAAATCTACTTTGTATTTTTTTTAATGCCTGGATTTAATTGTCACTTTTAAATATCAATCGCGCATTTCAGCCTACTCTTTGTTATTTTGAATTTGATTGGTTAAATATCAATCGCGCATTTCAGCCTACTCTTTATTATTTTGAATTTGATAATATAGATGGGTCAATCAAGCGGAATGGAACAAATAATAAAATATTTACTCCAAACATATATGTACATTGCTATTTTAGATCATAGATATTAACCCGTACAACCAAACAAGGCCTAAGGAAAAGAACAAGTGCAACACGTAAATAGAAGAAAGAACCAACCATATATATCCTATCCACTAAAAGTCTAAAACACAAACAAGTTTGATGGATGATATTGGCAAACCTTTTGGAGGAGAGGATTAGTCTCCACAAGCCTGTGGAGTTCATCAACAGTGAGCTTGTTGCAATTGATCAAGGCCAATCTCCTGAGCCTGCCCTGGGCCCTGGAAACCAAATGCACAAGGGTGTTGTCTGTAAGGCGCCGGTCTAGTGGCTTATCAACGATCATGTCAAGCCATAGCAACGTGTCGTGGTTCACCACATCTCTCAGGGATTGACACACTTGGTTCGCTACAAGGAGCTCGTACAAGGGAAGGTAGTTGAGGACAAAGTAAAGCGCGGAGGGGACTGCCCCATATTCAGACTCCATTTCACTCCTTAAATCTTATCATATACGGACTATATATTGTAGCTGAAATAGAATGGTTACAACTTACAAGGGAAAGGGCTTTTCTCTCTATCACGTTGATGTTCAAATCACAACTTAATTGTGAAGCTGATAAGAAGACTAATGAAAGGCCATCAATTTGTGATATCTTTGCCTCCATTATTTTTCTTGGATTTTAAGTACTTGGATGCCCCTTTCCGTTTTCAACAATTCTGCCCCACCAATCCCAACTGCAATTTTTAGGCAGTGTGAAATGAATCATTAGAGGGAGGGTTAGGCATAAGGGAACTTCTTTCTTAGAATAAAAGTATTAAAACCAAGCTGATTGGGGACCTTATTCTGAACAGGCCATGCATCTGGACTAGTTGGTGTATTCATAACAACCCGAGAGGGAATGCAATCTGGGATGTGCAGAAAAGGGTTAATGATTGTTGGCTCTGGAAAAGCTTGTTGGAAACAAGGGATACAATGAAGGATGTGCTGCAATCTGAAATTCAGTCGACACCTTCTCTTGAATCGATACTGGGCACGAATGGTGGGGTCTCCAGCGCCAAGGTGTACCATCTTATTAGAGACAAAGATGAGGAGATCAGCTGGGGGGAATGATATGAGGAAGGCTCCAATGCCGCAAATGGGCCTTCATTGTTTGGCTCGAATCACACAAGAGACTCAACACTGGATGGAAGGTGTTGTGAGCTGAATCTGCCACGTTTTATAGTTACTTTTATATCGTTTTCTGCATACATTTCATACATTTGGGCTAGAATAGTACATAATCTATGTAGTTTATGTTTATTTGCCAAATTATGGAATCTACATCAGTTTCTGTTTAAATTTGCAGAATTCGAGGCAATTTACAGCAGTTCTGAGAAAGGACGAAAAGCTCAGAAGTCAACTACAGAAGTCCAAAGTCAAAGAGCGACGGAACCAGGACAAAGCGGTCAGAAGACAAGTGTTACTCGATATCGAGTACTTTTACTCGATATCGACCAAAGATGTCCGAGCAGTGCCTGGTCGAGTAGGAGTTGAAGACGGAGGCAACCCGACTCCAGAGCCCTACTCGATATCGAGTACATTTACTCGATATCGACAAAACTTGAAAGTCATGCCCTGAGTCGAGGAAGGATGCTAAGTCGAGAAGGCGGAGACTGGACATGCCGAGCAGCCTTTACTTGATATCGAGTACTTTGCTCGACATCGACAAGCCCAGCACCACATATCCAAGCCAGTGTCGGGGAGCAGTTACTCGACCAAGATCAGAAGCCGAAGTCGAGGACGACGTTACTCAATATCGAGTAGTTTACTCGATATCGAAGAGAGCTCTCCTGGGCCGCGTTACGCAGTGAGCTGTTCAAGTCGAGTTGGGCTTGCTTGGATCCAAGGTTGTCCAATTCTATCCACATCTATCAAGTTTTATCAAGATCCATCAACTCCATGGAAGATTTACCTACTTTAGATATATTTCCTTTTTGGATTTAATTCTTTTATTCCTTTATTTAATCTTTAAGTAAGTAGATAGATAGATATAGATATAGATAGACTTTCTTTCGTAATTAGAGAGGGAATGAAGCCTATAAATAAAGCCCTAGGGGCTGGATTTTAGTCATTCAATTTCAGAGACAATTAGTTACAGAGAGAGAGAGGGGAGGAGAGAGCTGGTGGCGAGAGAAGTTGGAAAGGCGAAAGCGGATTTGGCTTTGATTGGTTGTAAGCTTTCTTTAGTTTATTTAATGCAAGTTATTTCCTTTTGTTTATTAATGAGTTTCTTAATGATGAAGAGCGAATAGTCCACCCACTTCTAGGGTCGGGGTGAGCCCGACGGTGGCCATGAAAGATATGCGGTAAAGGTTTGAGCTTTTTATGCAATTCGTCTTCTATCCCTATGAGCATGATTCTTTTGCGAGAGTTGAAGGTGATCCTTGTTTGTGTTATTGAAGCGAAAGTGATCTTAATACAACTTGGGTTAATTATGTGAAAAGGGTTAGTAACAATTAGAGTTTATGCGAAAGCCTCTATATTCGTATTTGTTAATAACGAAAGTTATTTGATGGAAAGCATGATCTTTTATCCCTTTATGTGTTATTTTGCATGGTTATCGTTGTGGTGTTGATACCCTGACTTTGGAAGTTCTTAGTTTATTGATTTAATTCATCAAAATATGCGTTCTATGTTCGAAAGGTTGCACTTTAAGTTTCTGTCTTTTGTCGACTTCGAGCAAATTCTTGTCGATATCGAGTTGGTTTACTCGATATCGAGGAGGGTTTTAGTCGACATTGGTCTTTTCTGAGTTTTGGTTTCTGTTTGTCGATTCTGAGTTTCTATTGTCGACAACTGTAGTCGATATCGAGTAGGTTTTGTGCTTTGCTTTTTTTTTCTGCTTTTATTTATTATTTCTGTCTTTCTATCTGTGAGATTTACAACTACCTGAGATCCGCTGACACGCTTCCTCGAGGATCGATCCTGACTTCCCGCTGCTACATCAGGAGAAGGTCTTGTAATTATTTGCATGGGCACAAATCTGGTTTGATTTATATTTTATATTTTGAACTTGATTTCCTCCTACAACAGAAGGTAAAGTATTGGAAGGGAATAGAGGCGGCTGAATGCGTAATCTGTAAAGCCGCGGAAGAAGAGGAAGACCACCTATGGTTTCGATGTCCAGGAATTCAAGAAGTGCATAACTTGGTCCTCGGATGGATTGGAATATCAAGACGGCATGGGAATATAGATGAATGGCTCTCGTGGTTCGCTAATGAGCCACGGACAATTCAAAAAAAGCCCCTGTTTCAAGCTAAACTTCTAGTGTTTGAGGCTATTATTTACTTCACATGGTTGTATAGGAACAAAGTAGTGCTTAATGGGGAGTTATTCAACCCCAAAGTTTGTGCAATACATATTCTCAATAGTTGTCGATCTCGCTTTTTAGCAAAGTGGAAGTGCCAATCACTTTTTAGCAAAGTTGGATCTTAAGCTTGATTGAGAGACTTAGCAGGGATAATTTGAACTTCTTTTTGGTGGTTAGTGGATGTTAGTAGCGAGTGGTAAGAGTGGTATAGGGGCTGATCTTAGAAGGGTTGGAGGGTATAGAGGAATCCTTCGGTTGTTTGATTCCTTTATCTTAAATGAGACCCTTAGTATGGTCTTATCCTTTTGTAATTTGGTAACTCACCACATCTATATATTTACCTATTCAAGAAATGAGTCATTAAAATCCACCTTTCATTCTGGTTTGTTTAATGTCAAAACTTCATTAAATGTAACAACCAAAAAAGACACTAAATGTAAGAACCAAAAAAGACTCGTTGTTGAGCTATTAGGGTTTTTCTTTTTCTAAGTCCGAATTTATAGTTGAGCTAATCTCCACATGATCACAATTTTTGTATTGAGTTCAATTTGGGTAAATACAAAATGATAGGAATGGAATTTCGTCATTAATTTATCGATTTGATTTGATTTTTCCTTGCTGATAACAAATTTACACAATTATATTTATACACAAAGTTTCTTGGTATATTTGGTATTGTTGGATTGGACTCAGTTCAATGTCATATTGGGCTTCTGGTCTAGCTTCTAATCCAATTATTGTAATGCAGAGATTTGGGCAATTTATTTGAAAGAAAAAATGACCAAATATAATATGAACTAACAGACATGAACTAATACTGATACAGATTGAGAAACGACGTTGTTGTGTTCGATTAGTTTTGTTAATTTAGAAGTGTTGATATTGGGTTGAGTGTAATTCCTTCTAACTAGGCCAGTTTGTTGTAGCCCAACTATAAATACAGATTGTAAGCATAATCAGAACATAATATACACAATTTCAGTTTTTCCCTCCATCATCTTCTACACTCTTCTTCGAGCTTCCATGGCTCACTGATCTAGATCTCGTTTTTCTGTCATGGTATCAGAGCCGTAGTAGTTCTTGCTCTTTGGTTTTTCCCTTTGGTCACAAAAAATTTATTACTCGCTCTCCGTTCTCTCGTTGAAATCACATCATCGTTTGAAACTCCATGGCAGAAGACATTGGGAGTAAGCTCATGACCGAGAACATAGATCTGTTATTTCTTCACTCGAGTGATCATCCTAGACTCGTAATCGTTGTTGGGATGTTCGATGGCAAGAATTTCGCGAAATAGAAGAGATCGTGCTAAGCACGAAGAATAAGTTTTGGTTCGTTGATAGCAGGTTCTAGCGACCCAACGAAGATGATCCGTGAGTTGAAGTTTAGGATAGATGCAACGATATGGTGATTTCGTGGCTCCTGAACAGTCTGGATCCAGAAATCCGCAATAGTGTGATATATGCGAACACTGCGAAGGAGATTTTGGATGAACTAGAGTCTCAATTTGGCCAGATTAATGGAGCTTAGATGTTTTCCTTGCAGAGGGAACATAGTTCATTTACTCATGGTACTTCCACAACCTCTGCTTATTTTAAAAATTGAAGTCTCTTTGGGAAGAATTTGATAATTTGAGGAAAGTTCAACCATGTACTTGTGGATCTGTACAAGATAATATGAAATTTAAAGAGGAACAGAAATTGATGCAATTCCTGTTAGGCTTGAATGAAAACTACACTACTTCTAGGGGTTCTGTTCTAATGATGCAACCTTCACCGAGTGTAAGTGTAGTGTTTCGAGGTGAATGTTGAAAAAAAATAATCCAAATGCATTTCAAAAGCAAATACACCAAAAGGTGATGAACACATTATACCGTAAAAATAATTGTCAATTAATATAAACTTTGCGAGCCATAAGTCTCGGATGTTACAAAAGTCGACTTTTGAGTACATGTGGTCGATTATTGAGTACATGTGGTCGATACATAAAAAAAAAATCAAGACTCGTCGATGGCCTCTCACCGGTTCAGCGATAAATGATGACGGACCCATCCTCGGAAGCTAGTGTTTGACTGAGATTATTCAGCTGTAAAAGAATAAAACGACGTTAACTGGATAGCTTCACAAAAATAACACATAGAAAAAAATCCAGCCCATGACATTGCTGAGAAATCCAGCCCATGACATTGCTGAGAAATCCAGCCCATGACATTAATTGGGCATTAACTGGATAGCTTCACAAAAACGACGTTAATTGGGCTTTTTAAAGTCAAGGCCCGATGCATATGTCCAAGCAAAGAAATCCAGCCCATGACATTGTTGAGAATAAATAAAATAACAAAGATCAGCAATTTAAAAATAAAGACGGCTGGAAATTCAGGCGTGCAACTGGCTGTGAAATCAACCCTGATAGGATATTACATTATCAAAAAAAAAAGAGGGAAGAAGATCATTCTAAAGGGAATCCATCAGTTGTACGTGTGTATTGGGAATGGCAAGAGTATCCTCAAGAGTACATATAACAATAATAAAAGGGGAAGGAAAGTAGGTATGAGCTGTATATGATTTTCCCCTATAAAAAGGGGTCTGATTCGCCACTGCAAGGAGGCTGCACACGGTTGCAAAAAAAAAAAAGGGGGCACACAAAGAAAGAAAAAAGCTGTTGTAGAGACAAAAAAAAGCCATCACCACAAAGAAAAGCAACAAAGTAGTTCTCTCAGCATTGGTTCCTATCGACTCTCGAAACCCCGTCCTTGCAAAGTCACTGGCTTTCACTTGTGGCCTGGGTTTCGGAGTCATCAAACCATCCTCAAATCAATCGGAGCACCGGCGAAATCGATTCATGAAACCCAGCCCTTGCAAAGTCACTGGCTTTCGCTTGTGGCCTGGGTTTCGGAGTCGACAAATACCTTCAAAGGAAGATGAAGTTCTGTCGAAATCGACCCTCGAAACCCCGCCCTTGCAAAGTCACTGGCTTTCGCTTGTGGCACAGGTTTCGGATTCAACAAATTCCTCCAAAGGAAAACGAAACTCTGTCAAAATGGACTCTCGAAACCCCGCCCTTGCAAAGTCACTGGCTTTTGCTCGCGGCCTGGGTTTTGGAGTCAGCAAATTTCCCTAAACAACGTCGAAGTGCTGTCGAAATCAATTCACGAAACCCCGGCCTTGCAAAGTCACTGGCTTTCGCTTGTGGCCTGGGTTTCGGAATTAGCAAATCGCCCTAAAAGAGGGCGAAATGTTGTTGGATTTCGCCTAGCCAATTCAACTAATTCACACACAAATTGCAAGCAATTTCATACAAGGCAAAAGAGAAAGAAAGAAAAAGCTAATTGTAGCCATAATGAAATTGGAAAAAAAAAAGAACAAATTTGATGGATAGATTCACTTCGTTTCAAGAAAAAAAAAATCAAGCACATGTTCTGCACATTCACCAATTACAAGAAAATCAGGCCCTTGTGACAAGTCAACACTTAAAACCTAACGGAGTCTGAACTTAAATTGGAATGAAAACAAGCTTCGAAGCCAAAGCAATCTCATCAAATTGGAATCAATTTCCATTCCAAATAAATCAAATAAATTAGTGAAACATCTATCAAATTGAGTACTGTCAGAAGCTTACACACACAAAGAAGGCTGTGACAAACGTGGGTGCTCATACAAAATGGAAGATAATGAAAACCTAGGGATCTAGGTATCAAATTGGAGACCACAAATTATGCGTTCAAACATAAAAAAAGCCCTAAATTAGCCTATGCCGAGCACAAATAAACAAGGAAGAAATTAACTTACTGGGGAGACTGTCGCACCTAAATTGTCACACGTCTGCCAAACGCCCAAGCACAAACGTCCTGTGGCCGTAGGGACGACCCTGGGCATGGGCAAGTGGGGCGATCGCCCAGGGCCTTCGATTTTTCGGGGCATCATTTACTTAATTTTAATACGGTATATATAAAAAAAGTGGGTGCTAAGGAGCACTTGCAACAAACGGTGTGTTGGCTCATGGAATAGATCTGCCTCTTTTTAGGAATTGTCCGTCCGGTGTTCGAAACTCAACAAAGCCTCATTTCCCCTTCTTTTCATCGTTTTTCATTTCACAAATGCATTAATCGCAAAACATTATAGAGTGAGAGAGATTAGGGCGATTTTGGGGCGATAACTCCGGGATCAGGGTTTTCTCCTTGTTTGGGCGGCGACGCCGCTGCTGGCGCTCTTGGGCATGGCTAAACGGAAGGGTAATCGATATGGAACCCCTAAAGGTGTGAATCTGGAGAGAAAGGCGACTATGGAGAGGGAGATCGCGGAATCGCTTTTCTCTGCGGGAGAGCGAGATAGGGTTTCTCCGGAACAGATCTCGGAGATCTCAGATGCGGAGGTTGGGGAAGGTGGTGGTTCTGGCATGGGTGCTCCCTCAGGCCCTCCTCCTCCCTCGACGCCTCCAAGTCCTGGATCTGGGAATTCTGGAGGTTCGGATATGAAGCAGATGGGGGTGGAAGCACCGTTGGGTACTTCCCCTAATTCCTCGAGGCCGGTCTTCGTGGCGGCTCCTGGTGGAGAACCTAGCTTATCCTGGAAGGAAGGCGGGGTGGGGCGACCTTTGTCCGCCTCTCATCACGGTAAGCCCCTAACTTTCACCCAAGTGGCCCGTGGATCTCGCAGGGCTGCTGTGGCGGAGCAGATGCACTTCGTCCCCCACATCAATGGCGACTGCATCCGATACTCTAAGGATGACATTGCGGAAACGGGCTCCTCCGGGGATGCGACGCTCATGGGGGCAGTTATGGGTCCTCCTATTCCTACTAGAGCCATTGTGGAGTTCATGAAGAGTTCATGGCAGGCCAGACTTCCTAAACTTATTATTAAACCATCGGGTATCCTGCTGTTTCAATTTGAGAAGGTGGATGATGTGAATTGGATTCTCGAGCACGGTCCATGGTCATTGGGGACTGCCTCTTTACTGCTGAAACATTGGACGCCCGGGGCTCCATTGGATTGGAGCTTTTTCAAGACAGTGCCAATCTGGGTGCGCATCCCTGATCTTCCACCAATATTTGTTTCAAACTCCATGTTGAGTACCATTGGAAGTGGGATTGGTACCCCTCTTTGTGTTGACGAATTCACTGCAAATCAGGAAGTGCTCTCCTTTGCTCGGATGTTAATCGAAGTAGATGTTGATCAATCAAGAAGAAAACATGTTAGCTTAGTAAATGAACATGGGCTCAAGTGTGAGCTGAGGGTGATATTTGAGTGGTTGCCTTGGAGCTGTAAGAAATGCAAGTGCTTTGGGCATGTTGAGCACCGTTGCTCTGTTGTGTCTCATGAGGGTCAGGATTCTGCCTGTCATACCTCTAATTCTCAAGTAGGTGAGCTTACTGTCAAGCAGCAGCATCCTAACTCTCCTCGTGAGACTAACACAAGGGGGTGCAATGTGATGTGGGGGTCTCGACGGATGCTGGTGAGACCGTCCAGCGATCGTCTGCTGTCAACACTTGCTCTATTGGGGTGCAAGCTGATATTGTATGCTATTCGGAGTCGGCGGGGGCTGTTAAAACTTGCTCTCTTGGGGTGCAAACAGATATGGTATGCTTTTCTGAGTCGGAGGGGGGAATTGGAAAGAATTGCGCTGCTACCCAGACCGTTAGTACTCATGAGGATGGAAAGGAGGAGAATAAGATACACACGTCTTCCTCCTCCCCGAGTGCGCCGAACTGTCCGAAGAATGACACAGGTAAGGACGAGCTCAACGCAGACCCAGTTTCATCCAAGGTTTGCGCCGCTCTGGTTGCAACAGCCTGGGCTGAGGACTCGGGCATCTCCACTTTGAAGAATGGACGTATAAGGATCAGTGGGTACAATACACCTCGCCCGAAACGCTGGCAAGATGTGGGAGGTGTTAAAAAGGAGAGCTATTTGCTTAGAGGCACATCGAATCGCATCCCGGGTGATATTCGTGTCACCTTGACCATGGACGAGCTCTATAATGCTATATCCGCCATTAAAGATCTTGATTCGGGGGACAAAGTTACAAAGTATTTCGCTCAACTCTCGGAGAGCGTAGAGGATGAGGAAGGGTCAACGGAAGACGAATCGTATCACCCGGGCTGACCATGTGGATTGCTGCACAGATGAGTGCCGTGGGGAATGTTGGGCGAGTTGATTTGGTGTTTAGTTGTCATACTTTTGGGTGAAATTACATTGAGCTGATGTTGTTACCTGATGGTCTTGTAATTTTGTGGTCTTGTAATTTTTATATCTTGTGGGCTGGATTCCCCCTCTTTGATTTAATTATCACCGAACAAGCTTAGGGCCTTTCTTTTCCAACATATGTTCACAAGTAATTCCTTTTGGGCATTTGTTTGGTTGATTAGGCCCGTTACTTGCTTGTTTGGTGCTACTTAGTCTAAGGGGGTGTGGGGGGTAGAAGTAGTTGATTGAATTTTTTGTGGTGGGTAGCTTCACATATTTTATGTAATACCCTTGGTTTGGTCTTATTTCTTTCGTTACTCTTTGGCTTTTGCCAACAGCTATATATTTACCGGTTCATAATGCATTAATTGCATTTCCCTTTCTTTTCCTCCTTTTTCATTTTACAATGGAGGGATTAATTGCATTTCCCACTTCTCTCTCTCCTTTTTCATTTTACAATGGGGTATTAATTCCATTTCCCGCTCCTCAGTTCGATGTTTGTATTTTCATTTACATTGTTTTTAAATTTTACTAAAATGATTAAGTATGAAAAAAAATCTAAATTTTTTAATATAAAAGATGATTAACTTTAAAAAATGTACATACGACATTTTACTTTAGGATACATTTTTATGAGCTAAAAATTGTATAAAATATCAATATTTTTCAAAAGTTTTAAAACAATTTCAAAATTATTAGTAACAAGTAGGATCTCATTCCAAATTATTAGTAACAAGTAGGATCTCATTTAAAATTTATTAGTAACAATTTCAAAAATATATTTCGAGGGAGGGAGTATTTTATTTATCATTGATTAATAAAATATACTAAAATAATTAAATGTTAACAAAAATAATCTAACACCTTTAATATAAGAGATAAAAAAATTAAGCTAAAATTTTAAATAAAAAAGATGATTAAATTAACAAATATATATATATATATATATATATATATATATATATATTATTTATTATGAAAAGAGAATAAAACTTCATATAGAATTAAAATCTCTAAAAAAAGTATAGAATTAGGAAATTCTACATTAATTACCTAGACAACAAAGTCGAATTTCATAATTGAGCCACTACTTCAGAATTTCATAATTCAATCTAAAAGTCATATGTCCAAGATGATAAATAATTATAATGGATCATTGCATAGCGCGTAAACATAAAATGTCGATAAATATTTTGGGCAATTAAAATAGTTCTGAAACTTAAATTATCCTGCATAAAACAATTAAAATGGATCAATTGTATAGCGCAAAATTTATTACTCCCTCCGTTTCCTTTTAAATGACTTTTTCAAGTCATGCACGTAGTTTTATAACGATAAAAACTATATTAAATATTAATATTTTAAAAATATTTTTTTAATAATATTATACTTATCATCAATAAGTATGAGATTGTCGAAAAAAATATTTAAAAAAATTATTATTTCATATAGTTTTTCACACCTTAAAAAACGTGCATGAATAGTAAAAAGTCAATTAAAAGGAAACGGAGGGAGTATTAATGAATTTTTGCATCGGGTCTCCGAAAATGTGGCCGTATTAGGCTCCACCAGCCCGGAATCCGGATTTCGCAAACCGAAAAGCCCTAAGTCGTCCCAAATCGCAGCCCTAAAACGAGTGCAAGCAAAAAGTTATCGAATCGAATGTTTAAGGGTTGGAATTCACAGATTGGAGACAAGGTAAGCAAAAAAAAAAAAAAAAAACCTAAAACGCACCTAGTTGGGGAAATTTGGGGTCGGAAAGGCTTTGTTCACGCCCCGTTGTCAAGCCGCATGTGCTCCACCTTCCTCCGAGCAGCGGTCGGAGATCGAAGAGCGCTATCGTTGAGAGCACAAGAAGCGAATAAAAGAGATGATGAACAGAAAAAGAAAGAGGGCATGTTGATGAAATTGTGCTTTTAGGAAGAAAGATAAAAAAAAAATGAAGATTAAAAAAAAAAAGAGGAAATCACGTCCGATTCAAAAATAAAAATAAAACAGAGATAGAATTGGGAGGGTGATACGCATACACTAGGTGTATGTTTTAAAGTATACACTACAAATTAGAGGGTGACGTGTGTACAATTGTTTTTTAAAAAATAACCACCCAGTTTTATTTAAATTGGAAAAAATCAATCTTAAAATTAAATAACTTCCAATAAAAAATAATTTTGAATAACTACCCACTACTTTCTAAATAACAAAAATTAAATCCTATTGAGTATAAAATAAATATTTTTAGCATGCATTCATAATCCACTACTTTTTCAAATGTTAAAACGTATAAATTTCATAGTTTATATACTGTATTATATATTTGAAAATAATTTGATGATTTTTTTGAAACAATATAGTCAAATAATTTTTCGTAAGAAATAATATATTAACTCCTACATACATACAGTAAAAATCAAAACTTTCTAACATTCGGCTCATATTATAGTTTAAACTTAGCCAATTCATACTATTGTCTTAGTTAATTAAGTTGATTTCTACATATAATTTATAATCGTTTAGTTTGAAAACACTACAACCTAAAATAATTCATTTATATTTTACTCGATCTAAAATTGATGCATTTATTTATTCATAAAATACATCAGGTATTATTTATATTAAAAATTGCCTTAATTATAAAATATTGATAAATTTACTAATGTAAATAATAATGATTTAAAATGTTAAATAAAAACAACTAATCTTATTTCTAAAATTTATAATATAGAAAGACAAGAAAAATATTTTAGTAATGGAATGGTTTGCAGCCAAAAATCAAAATCATAATCTGCAAATTTACTTGCAACAGTTACAAATTCAAAATTTGGAAGTTTTTTACTCCGTAATTGAGTTTACATTTTCTAGGCAGAAAATTTGGTTTACATTTTTTTTTTAATTATTAATTAATTTCTTTTTTTCTTTAAAAGGACAAGTGGCAATAATCTATTGGTGGTGTAGAATTTTAATCCCACACTTGGTGTATGTGTAGAGTTGTCCATAGAATTGGGCTCAATTTGGGTTCGGAAAGATGCAATTTGAAATGGAGCTCGGACCCATTAAATCAAGCCCTTAAATTGGGCTCAAAATTGGCTTTACATACATAGAGCTCATCTTTGTGGAAAGCCAAGGAAAAAATGATAAAATGAATATACATGTGTGCGGCATAGTGGAAAAAAATAGGGTTACTTGCAAAAATACCGCACTAAAATTTTGAATTATAATTGGCACAAATTAGAGATTGGGTTTAACCAAATTCATAAATTTAAACTCATAAAATTTCATCGTCAGTTTATTATAGTGGGTCGGTCTCAAGGTTGACTTCCAAGCAAAACGAAGTCAAGACCTTAAATCAAATTTCCCGAAATTCAAATCGTTCTAAAAAAGAACTGCGTAAAGACTTGATACTCTTTTATGAGTTACGTAGGAAGTCCGATATTAAAATTCAATATATATTGGATTCAGTCGACCATCTCAAATCTAATTAAATTTGTCCTTAAAAGAACTACGGGTGATTTGATCCTGTTCCAAACGGGTACGTCGGACATCTGATATAAAGCTCAAGCTCGTGGCTCAATCACCAACACCCAAAAATCAAATCAAATTAAATACTCTGAACTATGTAAGGCTTGGTTCTCTTCCAAGATTTACGTAGGCAACCCCTTAAAATTAGGGTGTAGCCCAAATCACCAAAACCACTCAAGTCTTGGTGTGAATACAACTTCGAATCAAGAGGATAACCAAAAGGGGTCGAACTCAAATACTAAAAAATTAAATAAAATACGTTTTATAATTATTCGCGCATTTTTGTTCAACGTGTAGCTTATTCGATGATTTCGCAAGAAGAAACGCAGCAGGATTATAAGAATCTGACTCGTATGAATACGGAGATGACTTCAACCTTGAATTTTGAGGTTATGAAAGGGGACAATCAATCTTAGAACAAGAAATCGAAGATGTTTTGTACTCATTATAAGAAGACTAATCATGAGATTAATAGGAGTTACTTCCTTCATGGTTTCTCGAAGAAAAACAATCAACGCAAGAAAGTTGTAGCTCAAGTCACTGATGAAGCAAGCATTGGAAGAGTTTCAGAGCTCACACTAGCTCAATATGCTCAGCTTCTTGACATGTTGAATATTAGAGATCAGAACAGCAGGGACATGATGATTGGAAATGGAAAGGAGTTTGCCGGTTTTGCAAGTATAATCTATACTAGTTGTCGTGATAATATGTGGATATTGGACACAGGAGCCAATAGCCATATGTGCACTAACTTGTCTGTGTTCATTGATCAAGCTCCCATTCGTGCACCGTTCTCGGTGACACTGCCCACTGGTTCTTCATTAACTGTGGTCCGTGGATACCATGGGGAGTGTCAGGTTGACAAATGGGTTGGTTTTGAAAGAGGTTCTCTATGTTCCTTATTTCACATGTAACCTACTGTCAATTGGGAAGTTGGTGTGAGACACTGGACAATCTGTTCTCTTTATAGGGGTTTCAGTTTTCCATGTATCATCTTCTCCACTCTTCTTCGAGCTTCCATGGCTCAATGATCTAGATCTCGTTTTTCTGTCAATACAAACTTTATAAACTTCCAAAAATAGTATGAACTATTTCACATTGAATCAATCTTGATACGAAAAAATTTCCGATCAATTTTTCGGCCAAACTTTTGTTGTGGTAATCGAACGTTCCAAAATTTATTGACGGTGCATCACATCGTTAGGCGTTCAATGTATTTTTTTTTTGTAAAAAAACAGCTAATTTTAGTGTAAATTAGATGAATAAATTAACCTTATAATCCAGTTTGTATTGATAATTAGTTTTATTTTCAAACATTATACTTAGAGGGAATATCACAAAATAACCCAAAAATCCGGTTTTATTGCGGGGTTAACCCAACCCGGTTTTAAATTGGGTGAAACCGGATATTGGGGGAACTCTTGCAATCGGTAGCAGGTAAGGGAGGGGGTGCAACCTTCTACTATGTGACACGTGGCAGAATCAGAGATAGAGAGATAGAGAGATAGAGAGAGAGAGATAGAGAGAGAGAGAGGGGAAAAAGCAAGTCCCATCAGCAGAGAGGAGAGAGAGAGAGAGAGAGAGAGAGAGAGAGAGAGAGAGAGAGAGAGAGAGAGAGAGAGAGAGAGAGAGAGAGGACAGGGGGGAGAGAGAGAGCAGTGAAAAAAGAAAAGTAAAGTTGCAGAGGAGAGAGAGAGAGATCAGTGAGGATAGGAAAGAGAGAGATGGAAGAGTCTTCTCTCCTTTGCGACTTTACTATTTCTTTTTCACTTCGAAGAAGCAATTGGACGGGGGTTTATTTGCAGGTTGACGTGTAAGCAGATAGTTTTAATTGGACACCCAAAGCAAAATGATATGACATATATTGGAATCGACTGGACAAGAGTTGTCGGAGAAACAGATTCACCATCGACTTCGGATATATAGAAAATGGGCAAACTTGTATTTGATAAAGGTTATGCGAGATGTGTCTCCCTCAAATCTGAAGCAAATTTACCCATTTTCTATCTGAAGTCGATGGTGAATCCGTTTCTCCGATAACTCTTGTCCAGTCGATTCCAATATGTGTCATGTCGTTTTGCTTTGGGTGTCCAGTTAAAGCTAATTTCTTACATGTCAACATGCAAATAAACCCCCACCCAATTGCTTTTTCTTCGATGGTTTTTATCTGAAACTTAAGATTTAATTCAAATTATATTAATACCCCCTCACTGTCACTCTTCCATCTCTCTCTGCCCTATTCTTACTAATCTCTCTCCCTCTCTCTTCTCTGCAACGTTACTTTTTTTTCACTCCTCTCTGTCTCCCTCTCTCTCCTCTGCAGACTTTCTCTTGCTTTCCTTTATTTCTATCTCTCTCTGATTTTTTTATCGAAAGCAAACTTACCTATTTCCTATCCAAAGTCGATGGTGAATCTGTTTCTCCGATAACTCTTGTCCAGTCGGTTCCAATAGGTGGCACGTCATTTTGCTTTTGGTGTCAAGTTAAAACTAACTGCTCACACGTTAAACTTCAAATAAACCCCAACCCACTTACTTCTTCTTCGATGGTTTTTCTCTGAAACATAAAATTTCATTCAAATTATATTAATACCCCCTTACCGTCACTCTTCCCCCCTCTATCTTTGTCTCTATCTTATCCCTTCTGTCCTCTCTCTTTTTACCGCCAGGGCTTAGGGGAGGGGTTGTTATATTGCTCATTCATTAATTAAAAAAAAAACAAAGCTGTTTGGGAGTAAAAAAAAGAAAAAGAATTCGTGTTTAATTAAAAAATATTGTATAAGCTCATAAAGTAACTTTCGTAAAGGCTCTCATGTGATGCTTTATATATCAAACACGAATACAAATTGGCTAGCGATAATTACAAGTAAATGAGTGCGCAAAATGTGTTATGTATCAAATACATTATTTTAGCGTACTATAAGCTCGTAAACTAAAGTATGTAAATACAATAGTCGAGCATACAATTAAAAAAATAAAATGCCGTCGAGAACATAAGTTCCTTCACTTGGGTAACTAGCCTCTCGAAATCCAATGTTGGCTCAAGTTGCTTGTTCAATCTGCAAAAAAAAAATAAGACATGGTTGAATTAGTGGGTTTTGTGTTTAAAAGGTGGCCCAAAATAAGCTACAAAAGCTGGCCCAACACAATTTACAAAATGGAATGTGGCTTGCCAGATTCATCCAAGAAGAAAGGAGATCACAAAAGAACTTGTACATAAAGTCTGAATCTTCTAATAAAATAATATCATATTGGAATGGGGTAAATAAAAGATTTGTCCCTATCTAAAACAAATCAGCAGTTAAAATAAATACTCTGTAAAAGGCAGAAAATCACCCAAAAAAGAAAAGGTGAAGGTCAACAGGAAAGTAGCTGTATATATGAATATATGCTTTCCAAATTAAAAGGGAAAAAAGAAGATATTGATTACGTATGAGAAAGGAAGTTCACTTTCTTTCTTCTCCCTATAAAAGGTGAGCTAGGGCTTCTGAAAAAAGAGGCCAGAGGCTGCAAACACACGGCGACTTAATGACCGCTAGCTCCTCTTTGGGAAATACCGCTAGCTGAGCCGGCCGTGAACTGCCACCGGTTCTCCCTCACGGAGGCCGCCCGGCGGTGCGCCCTGTATGGCTAAGAAAGGGTCTTCTTCGTCCTCGTCTTCTGGGTCCAGAAATCGCAAAGGGAAATCAGCAGGATCGTTTCGGGATAGCTCCTCTTTGGGAAATACCGCTAAGATAGATTTGGAAGAGGATTCGAGTGCAGATCTGGTCAAGAATACTTCGCAGAGCAGTGCTATGTCTGAAGGGCCCGGGGGTGTTAATGCGGCGTCAGATCTGGCAGATAAGGTAGGGGGAGATGCTTTGAATGAGGCTGGGAAGGTAGGTGGAGCTTTTAATGACCGCGCTGAGAAACCCGAGCATACTGACTCCTTCGTTCAAGCCCTAAAAAGGAGCTTCGCTCCCAAGCGGGTTGTGGTTATCAGTAAGGACAGCTCTCCGTTGAATGCCAATCGCGACATTGATAGAGCAGAGAAACTTACCTTTTTCCCTGATGTGGAGAAAGGAAAATTGAAAATCAGGGAAGAAGATGTTGTGGAATCTAGAAAAATCTGGTCGTCTACGTTGATTGGGGTTATTGCTGGTTTCCAGATCCCGTTTATGCAGGTTAAGGATTTTGTTTACTCTCATTGGTCGATTGAAAGCCCTGAGATTTTCCAGAAAACCAATGGCGTTTACATTTTCAAATTTCGATCTGAAAGTGACTTGAGTTGGGTTCTCAGTAATGGTCCGTGGAACTTACAGGGTTCAAAGCCTCTTATCCTTAAACGCTGGTCTGCGGGAATGCCAATCTCCTGGGCATCCTTTGACCGTATTCCTTGTTGGGTGAGTATTCCGGATCTCGACCCCACTCTGTTCACCAATACCAACCTTAGCAGACTTGGATGCTCTATTGGAACCCCTATTTGCGTTGATGAACGTACGGCTAAAGGGGAAAGACTATCTTTTGCCCGACTTTTGGTTGAGGTTTCAGTACAGGAGGCTAAGTTGAGAGCAGTAGAGATTGAGAATACAGATGGATCGTCGTATCAGCAACCTATTGTGTTTGAGTGGCTTCCTCTGATGTGTTCTTCGTGCAACATGTTTGGCCATTCTGATGAGAAATGTGTTCACAGGGATAGAAAACATGTGCAGTTGACTACCAAATGGGTTCCGATTGGGGTTTCAGATTATACTGCTCAGATTCTGAAAGATATGAAAGGGTCGACAGTGGAGGAAGTGTTAACAGGTGACAGGGGTGTACTAGGGACTGGTTTGTTGGCAACTGAGATTGGTAGCAGTGCTGGGTATAATGGCGTGGTAGCAAATGCTGGCATTTGTAACAGGTTGGATAAGGGTGCAGATATGCAGCAGCTTAATGGCATACAGATTGAGCAAACGGAGGAGAAACTCACCTGGAGCACTGTGGTTAGTAGACAGGCGGGTAAATCTCCTCGATCAGACAGATTGAAAGGGAAACAGATCTTGGAGGACAGACCTCTCTATACAACATCTCATTTTGCTGTGTTAGACTTGGATGCTCAGGAGAATATGTTAAATCTGCAGCAGGCTGATCTGAGATATTCTTGCTCAAATGGTGGGAGTAGCACCCACGAGGGTCTGATGAATGGATAAAATCCGATTTGCTGCCTGGAATACGGTGGGCTTAAAGGATCCCATCAAAACTAATTTTATTACTAATTACTGTTTTGAGAATGAAATAAGCCTCATAGGGCTGCTTGAAACTAAGCTTTTGAAAAAGAATTTTGCGGAGGTGCGTAGATGTTTGATGAATGGATGGGAAGTTTGTGTCAATGGAAATGAAAACACCAAGGGAAGGATTTGGCTAACATGGAACCCGGATGTTTTTGCTGTCCAGGTTTTGAGAATTGATGATCAGTTTATTCACTGTATTGTGGAAACAGTGGACAAAAAATTCAGATTTGCTGCCACATTTATTTATGCTCATAATTCAAAATCTGAAAGAGCTCCGCTCTGGGAAAGCCTTCACAATATGGCCAGCCAAATGGATATTCCGTGGGTTGTTCTTGGTGATCTGAATTGCCTGCTAACTATGGAGGACAAATGGCCACAAACCAAAGCTAAGCGAGATGAGTTTGCTGAACTGGAAGAGGTTCTGGAGCAGTGCCGAATTGCTGATCTCCCGTATACTGGGGCTCAACTCACATGGAGCAACGAGCGGATTGGGTCTGACAGATTAGCAAGAAAATTGGACAGAGTGCTCGTGAATGATGTTTGGATGGAATCATTTGAAAACACGAAAGCTTTCTTTGACACGCCTGGTATTTCAGACCACTCACCTGCTGTTGTGTATCTAAGAAATGAAGTGAGCAGGAAAAAATACCCTTTTAAATACAAAAATTTCTGGGGTAAAGAGAGTGAGTTTGAGAGCATTGTTAGAGCTGCTTGGACTGCTGATGTTATTGGTTCTAAACAGTACAAGCTGGTCATGAAGCTAAAGAATGTAAAGGATGCTCTCAAACCTTGGGACAAGGCTCGGTTCCCTGAACTTCAGACTCAAATAAAACTTGATAAGGGCACACTTCATGAGCTGCAGCTTAGTCTCCAGTCAGATAGAGATAATATCCTCCTGCAGAAGCAAATTGTCGATGCTGAAGCCATCCTGAGGCAGAATATTGCAAGGCTAATAAGTCTTACAACTCAAAAAGCCAAGTTGCATTGGCTTACCATGGGAGAGGAGACATCCTCCATGTTTTATCGTAGCGTCAAGGAGCGACAATCCAGAAACGCCATCCTCATGATGAAGTACGATGAGGACACTGAGATTGATGGTGAAGAGGCTATACGGAAACATATCTTGCAGTTTTTTGAAGACTTACTATCCAACAGATCCAGCAGCGTCGCAGGCATTAGCTTACCTTGTGAGAATGGGTTTAGACAGGAGTCTGCAGATGATGTTTTGAATCTCCCTTCATATGATGAAATCCGGATGGCGATTTGGTCCATAGGATCGAATAAATCTCCGGGACCGGATGGATTTGGGAGTGCATTCTTCAAGGATGCGTGGAAGATTGTTGGGGTTGATACATGTGAGGCTATCCGGGAAATCTTTCGTAATGGAAAAATTCTTAAGCAATTGAATGCAACCTTCATCTCACTTATCCCAAAGGTTCCTAATCCCACCTTTGTGAAGGACCTGAGGCCTATTTCTTGTTGCAACACAGTCATGAAAGCGGTCACGAAGATTATTGTTATGAGAATTAAAGATCAGTTGGGTGATATTGTCTCGGATTGCCAAGGTGCATTTGTCCCAGGTCGCTCAATTGCTCATAATAGCGCTGTTGCTACAGAAATTGTCAGTGGCTATGGTACTGCAAGGGGGTCCCCGAGATGCACAATCAAGGTTGACCTACAAAAGGCCTACGACTACCTTAGCTGGGATTTTATCAGAAAAATGCTAACGTACTTCAAATTCCCGTGCAAACTTATCGAGCTGATCATGGAGTGTGTTAGCACTTCCGCTTTTTCTGTCCTGATCAATGGTGCGCCAGAGGGTTTCTTCCCAGGGAAGAGGGGATTACGACAAGGCGATCCGCTCTCTCCCTACCTCTTTGTTATGAGCATGGAAATCCTTAGTAGAATGCTTGTAAAAGCAACTGAAAATCCAGCGTTCAGGTACCACCCGAAATGTAAGAAACTGAAGCTTGTGCACCTGACTTTCGCTGATGATCTTTTATTATTTTGTCGTGGAGATTTGCAATCAGTCCGCATCTTAAAGGATTGCCTGGATGAATTTCTTGCTTTGTCGGGTCTAAGAGTAAATATCGACAAGAGCACAGTTTTTATAGCCGGCTGCTCGGATGAAATTTCTGATAGTATTGTGCATCAGCTGGGCTACATCCGTGGTGATCTCCCTGTCAGATATTTAGGGACTCCACTGAGCTCTAGGCGTACAAAGATTCATGAATACGGAGCCTTACTTGACAAGATAAGTAAGCTGATGCAAACATGGGCTGCAAGGAGCCTCTCCTATGCGGGACGCTTACAGCTTATCAAATCAGTGTGTGTTGGTATTCAAACTTTCTGGGCTCAGTCTGTACTCCTTCCTAAAGGGGTGATAGACAAGATAGAGAGCATGATGAAACGTTTTTTGTGGAATGGAAATCTTGAAGGGAGAAAGCACTTGGTAGCTTGGGAGGATGTCACAAAACCTCATAAGGAAGGTGGGCTGAACATAAGGGAGTTGCTATCGTGGAATAAATGTGTGTTTGCCAGACTTTGGGGTGATATTGTATTGCAAAAGCCAAATATATGGAAGAGATGGTGCATTGAGAACCATTTTAAGGGCGACCTGCGAACAGATTTAAGGCAGAAAAAGGACGACTCTTGGCTATGGAGGTCTGTCCTAAGCGTCAGAAATGAGCTGAGAGGAGCTCTCGAAGCTGCTGGCCCCTTTGAAGATGAACTGCAGGATCTGTTGGACAGCAAAGGTAAATTATCTTGTGCTGAACTGTACAGGTTACTTAGAAAGCGTGGCCAGGAAGTTGATTGGGGTGGAGTCCTCTGGGGAGGTTTACAGAACCGGAAATGGACCTTTATTTCCTGGCTAGCTGCACGAAAACGCCTTCGGACAGGCAATGTCATCCGTTATTGGCTAGGAGATAGCGCTGCGGAGTGTGTGTTATGTCATGATGCTGAAGAGTGTGAGGATCACTTGTGGTTCGCTTGCCCAAAGGTGGAAGCTGTCCGGCGCATCGTTTTTAGTTGGGTTGGTGTTACATGCCGGTTTACCAACATTGGGGAGTGGCTTCAATGGTTTGCTCGAGAGCCAATGAAGGTCAAAAAAACCATTATATTTCAGGCTAAACTTCTTGTTTTTCAAGCTACCATCTACTACACTTGGGATGCTCGAAATAAGAGCATATTTTGTAATGAACCGTTTGAGATAGATGCTTGTGCTGCCCGTATTATCTCGTGTTGTCGATCTAGGCTGTCCATAAAGTGCAAAGGCAAAGCACTTGTGGATAGGTTGGATCGAGGGCGTAGATAGATATTGGTTTGATATTGGTTAGATTGGATTGGGAGACACGTAGCGTACAGTAGTAGTGGTGGGTACATGAGTAGGGTTGAACTTTTGTAGGGTCTCGTTGTTTTTTGGTGGGCATAGGGGGCTATGATGGTATAGCTTACTCTTTTTTTACACAAGACCCGTTTGTATGGTCTTGGCCTTTTGTACTTGGTGGTTTTCACCACTTCATCTATATATTTACCTCTTCAGACACGGCTGTAACAGACGACAGAAAAAAAAGAAAACAAACACACATAAAACACACAAACAAATCAGCAAGAAGAAGAAAAAGAGGCAAACAAGGTAGCCTTCTCTTTCCCCGTGGGGTTCCTATGGACTCCGAAGCCCCGCCCTTGCAAAGCACTCTTGTTTTCGCTTGTGGCCTGGGTTTCGGAGTCGCCAAATCGCCCTAAATACAGCCGAAACGCCGCTGAAATTCACTCTCGAGACCCCGCCCTTGCAAAGCACCCTTGTTTTCGCTTGTGGCCTAGGTCCCGGAGTCGTCAAACTGCCATAAAAGGAGTCGGAATGCTGTCAAAATTCACTCTCAAAACCCCGCCCTTGCAAAGCACTCTTGTTTTCTCTTGCGGCCTGGGTTTCGGAGTCGTTAAAATACCCTAAAATGGGTCGAAGTGCTGCTGAAATGGATTCCCGAAACCCCGCCCTTGCAAAGCACTCTTGTTTTCGCTGAATCAGTTAAACGCCCTAAAAGAGGGCGAAGCTCTGCCTAAATTCACTCAGTAACTTTGCTAATCAAACCATGGCAACGCAAGAGAATGAAAGGCACAAACTTCTGCCTAAAGCCTATTCCAAACGCTGCTAAATTTTACTAAACAGTCAATCTAGAGTTTCAAACAATGCAAAAGAAAGCAAACAAATTCATAGCAGCCAGACAGGAAGAGTAAATTTTCTGGAAAAATAAATCAGTTCAGAAAAATCTAAGTTCTATTGATAAAAAAAAAGAATCTCAGCTCCTGTAAAAAGAAAAGCAAACAAATCCTCAAGTCATTCTGCCTAGATTCACTCATAAAACAAGCAAAAGCAAACAACTTTATTGCAGCTAGACAGTGAAATAATGAAATCAAAGGCAGAGAATGAAACCAAAGGCAGAGAAAGAGAAAAGGTGGTCTGGACTGGGCAAATCCTCAGTTCAGAGAAATTAAGTTCCTAAAACAAATCATGCAGAACACTCTCTCTTGGTTTCCCAAACAGAGCAAAGCAAAGCAAGCATGATCCAAATCAAACAAATCCTAAACCCTCACCAGTTACAGTGAAAAAGAAACAGGGAAGTTATGGTAACATACCCAAGCCGTGGAGCCCAGGAAGTGACTGCCCTCGACGCAACCCTTGAGCCCTAAATTTGATTCTTCTTTCGCCTATCCTAAATCCACAGGCCTTCAAACAAAGAGAATCTCAAGTTACAAATCGAGAAACTCAACCTAAACCGGGTTAAATAAAAGGGTGAATCGCAAAGGGGAGAAACAAAACAAAACCTGTGCTTGCAAAAGCTCATTCGCCTTCAACTGCTGGACGCTTTGTACTATTCCTATTCTCTTTCAAATGTTCGAGCTGAAAGGCCCCAAAATTGGCGAAATCGCAGCCCTAGAACCTGCATTAAAATCGGTCAAACCCGAAGATTGCTCATACGATCAAAAGGAAGGGCAAAAGAAGTTCCTAATCCGAGCTTTAACAATTCGAATCGAAGATTCAAGGGCTGAAATTCGGATTTGGAAAAAGCCCTAAATTCACAAATTCTAAAAAAAAAAACAATCGAACCAAGAAATTGACCATCCACTTGCAGTGGATATGGCTAGGAGTTCGAGATTTGGGGTGCAAATCGCCTAAATATTAAACTAAATCTCCGGATTTGAGGTTGGAGAATTTTAGGGCAAAAGCTAAGCGTACCTGATTGGCGTCGCAGGCTCGCACCGCCCTCGCATGGCCCTTGAGTCGCCCTCGCTCCGACCGCACTCCGCCTTTGCCTTGCCAGTGTGTCGTCTGCGCTCCACCCTCTTCGGTGCGTTCATCTGAGAACTGAGATCGAAGACCACCTTGTCGTCGAAAGAGCAAAGGGTGAAAGGAAGGGGATGGAGTTCAGTAAAAAAAATAAAACGAGTTGGTTTCTGTCATAAAAAAAAAAAGGCCAAATTGCAGAAAACCACCCTTTAAATAGGCTGTTTTGCGTGAAACCACCCCTTAAAACGAAAATTGCAGAAAACCACCCTTTAAAACCCTTTTCCTTGCAAAGTCACACCCATCACCCAATTTTTGTTAATTAAATGTTAAAGTGCATGAAAATCAATTATATTCCTTCTTTTTATTATTATTTTACTTTACCCAATCGGTATTATTTAATTTTTTTACCTTTTAACATGTTTTTCAAAAGTAATTTTTTTAATAAAATATCATTTTTTAAATATAATTTCACACATATTAGTAAAAACACTCTATAAAAAAATAGATATGATTAATGTTTTATATATTTTAAAAAGTGCATATTACTAAAGGGTTACTCAAAGAAAATACATTTTTAAAAAATGATATGTTATATAGTTTTTATTATTCTAAAAATATGTTCACTATTCCACATACATTTTTAGAATAATAAAAACTAAATGAAATATATATATTTTTTTAAACATTTTATTCAAGTAGCCCTAGTATTGCACATTTTTTTTATATGTATAAAACATAAATTACATATCAATTTTTTATAGAGTTTTTTTGTAAGTATGAAATTATTTTTTAAAAAAAACATTTTTTTTATATTTATAGTGTTTTTTGCTTTTGAAAAATATGTCAAAAAATTAAATATCAACTAATATCAATTGAAATGAGTAAAATAATAATAATAATAAGGGGTATAATTAAATTTCCACACACTTTAACATTTAATTAACCAAAATTGGGTGATGGGTGTGACTTTGCAAGGAAAAGGGTTTTAAAGGGTGGTTTTCTGCAATTTTCGTTTTAAGGGGTGGTTTCCCGCAAAACAGCCTATTTAAAGGGTGGTTTTCTGCAATTTGGCCAAAAAAAAAATTTGAAGCAAGTCTTACCTACACATAAATTTGATGTGGGCTGGGCCGGTGTGTAGACTCCATTAAAATTAAATGGACTCGGTTGATCAAGTGAGATTGGGCTCACGTTCAGCTCTCTCGACAAAGCAAAAAAAAGAAAGAACATCAAAGAAGCCTTTGATTTTGCCAAACACGTACATATACATATGCCTGGCACATTTGCAAAGGAAGTTTATTTAATTACAAGACTAACCCGTTAAAAAATCATGATTATAATTGGTATAAATTAGAAATTGGGTTTAACAAAATCGTAAAGTTAAACTCGTAAAAATTTCATCACCAATTTATTTCAACGGGTTGATATTAAGTTGACTTCTAAATAAAAAACGGAGTCAAAAATCTTAAATCAAACTTCCCTAAATTCAAACGGTTCCTAAAAGAACTACGTAAAGACTTGACGCCTCATATCGGCTACGTAGGTAACCCGATATTAAAGCCTAAAAATATATCGGGTACAGTCGTCAACCTCTAAATTCACTTTTAAATGAATACGAGGTCAAAGTCTAACCAAATTAAATCGTTGGTTCTCAAAAGAACTACGAGTGATTTGATCCCGTTCCAAACGGGTACGTAGGACACCCGACATAAAACTCAAGCTTGTCGGGCTCAATCACCAAAACCCAAATATCAAATCAATATAAACACTCTGAACTACGTAAGGCTTGATTCTCTTTCAAGAGATACGTAGGCAACACGTTAAAATTCGGGTGCAGCCCAAATCACCAAAACCACTCAAGTCTTGGTGTCAGTACAACTTCGAATCAAGAGGATAACCAAAAGGGGTCGAACTCAAATTCTAAAAAATTAAATAAAATGTGTTGTACGATTTTTCGCGCATTTTTGTTCAACATATTTTTGGCACGCCCAGTGGGACCCTTTTTGCCTTTTCATCTCTTAGTTGTGTTGAAACTAATATTTGCCTATTTCTTATTTGTAGGAGAAAATGGCACCAAGAGCTATTGTCAACTTCAACGAACTACCTGCTACCTTTCTCGTGGAGGGTGGCCGCTGGTTGAAGAAGAGGTCGTTTAAGGTCCAGTTCGACGCGACTAGGGAGTCGATCATCGTTGTGATCCCAACCAACAACAGCTTCGAGGCTAACATGGAGGATGTAATCGGCGGAGAAGAGCTCACTCCTAGGCCTGCTCGTGGGCCAATCATTCGAGTTATCAAGAGAAACGATAACTCGGTCAGGGTCTCAAAGCCAACCAACAACAGCTTCGAGGCTATCATGGAGGATGTAATCGGCGGAGAAGAGCTCACTCCTAGGCCTGCTCGTGGGCCAATCATTCGAGTTATCAAGAGAAACGATAACTCGGTCAGGGTCTCAAAGCCAGCTGTGAATGAGGCGAAGAAGGAAAACAAGCCTCGCAGGAAGAGGGGGCGTAAGTGTGGCTCCCAACGCGAAAAAACTGGAGCTCTTCGCAAATTGGCTCGTTCCCCTGCTTTGGAACTAGCCAACGCAACTTTGTGGAGTGCTGATAAGGATCTGCTTGCCAGCTCGAGACAAGTCTTGGTTGGGTCAATTCCTGTGGACTTGGACAATGTAGCTCAAGTTCTGGTCACCTCTTATTCCGATGGGGAGTCAGAAGGGATGTCCTCAAATGTGAAGGCTAAAAAAGGCAAGGTTCTAGAGGTTGAGGTATCAAAGCCTACTAACCCTCAAAAGGAGGCGTCGAAGGTTCCTCAAGCCCCGGGGAAAGGAAAGGGCCTGAAATCAACGTCACTTCCGAACCAAAAATGTGAACGAATGGTGACAAGGTCTATGTCTAAGGCCGAGTCATATGCTGAAGTGACCACCCAATCTTCGAATCCAGAAACGGTTGAAGAAGAAAAGCAAAATTCCCCATTATATGGGGACTCTACTTCTCTATTTCAAGAGGAGGATTTTCCGCTTGTTGTAAGCGAGGGTGGGTCATCCAATGACTCTGAAGAAGAAGTTGAAAGCATGCCAGTTCTAGTGACTGGGGCAACAAGCACTGAAGAGCAGCTCCAGGAATTACAAAAGAAGCTAGAGGAGAGGGATGCTCAAATTAAATTGCTCATGGACCAGCTCCAACAGAAAAATTCGGAGAGCAGGCAAGAGCAAACTTTTGGGAACAGGCAAGAGACTCCCAACATGGGAGAAAGCAGTGCTTATATCTCTCCTCAGGAAATAAAGGAATGGATCGCACAGGGGATCCGAGAGCTCAAGATTTCTCAGAGTCCGCCGGTGATCGGTTACAGAAAACCCTATCCTGCGGAGTTCGACGCGATCCCATTCCCTCCAAACTACCAAAGGCCGAATTTTGATAAATTTGACGGCCTCAATGGGTCCCCACGTGAACATTTAGCTCACTTTTACTCAGCATGTGAAGAAACTGCCTTGAGTGATCAACTATTGATAAGACAATTTGTCCAATCATTACGGGGATCCGCGTTCACTTGGTATACTCAGCTTCAGCCTGAGTCTATCCATACATGGGACGAGCTGCAAAGGGAGTTCCTAGCTAAGTTCGTGAGCTCGAAAGCCAAGGTGTCCATCATGGATCTGGCCAATACACAGCAAAGACCTAATGAGTCCGCAAACGACTTTATCGCAAGGTGGAGAAGTTTGAGACTTCAATGTTCAGAAAAATTGAGCGAAGAGGCATGCGTGCAGATGTGTGTCAACAACCTACTCCCAGAGCTTGCTATACATGTCGGTAGTGCAGAACCCCGTGCTTTTGATACCTTGGTTTCAAAGGCTTGCAATGTTGAACGTCAGCTGGCTCGACGCAAACCCGTAGCAAGCCGACCTCAGATCAATGAGACGAGGAAGGATGACAACAAAAAGTCACCAAAAGGAGGAGAATCCATGGCTACGTTCATCAAGCCTCATGGAAAATCTGCTGGAAATAATCCTAAAGCACAGGAAAAGGGGCAAGCTAAAGAGCCCGTTAAAAGTCTGTCTCTTGAGGAGAGAAAGCAGAAGAAATATCCCTTTGACGATGAAGATGTGAGAGGGATATTCAATGAGCTGATGACGGAGAATATGTTGTCACTCCCCGAGTCAAAGAGGCCAAATGAGGCTAACAAAACGGGTGATCCAAAGTATTGCCCTTATCATCGAATTGTTAGTCATCCTCTCGAAGACTGTTACGTGTTCAAGGACATCGTGGAAAGGATGATCAACAAGGGAGAAATTGAAATTGATGGTGCAAGCTCCTCAAAAGGCCAAGCAGCCTCATCAAACCCCATCTCTATAGTAGAAGATGTTGAGGTTGTTCCTTCACCAGATGACATCCCTACAGTGTCGTTACCCCCAAAGGCACTCCCCGTGCAATTTCAAGTGCGTGACAAAGTGCGCACTGTATGGGCATATCCTGACATGCCAAGGGAGGAACCAAGTTGTCCGACCTTATACGAGGTCTTAATGCAATCAAACATTGAAGAATCATTTTCGCACGATGAAGATGGTGGAGATGGTTCTAAGTGGCAGGTCTGTCTAAGCCGAAAGAAGTCTCATCCAAAGAGTACCCGGCATACCAGACCTACGGGCTTCAGAATGATCGGTAGAAAGCCCGAGAAGAAAAATAAGAAAAAGAAAAACAAGAACAAGAACAAGAAAGACAAGAAATCAGAAGATGATTCTGATGAAGAGTATATCCAGCCTATACGCCAGATCTTTACTCTGAAGGATTTTATTCCGAAAGAGCTCCTAGAAAATCATCCTTCCGAGGAGGAGTTATTTTGGGAAGAAGAAATTGTCCAATGTTGCATGGCCACATGGGCCGAAAAAGTTGAGGAAGAAGAGTTAGAGGCTGATGAAGTTACTCTTCGTTCGGGAAAGAATTTGTCACCTCCTAAGCCGAAGGAAAAAGGGAAAGGGAGGGGGCCACTTGTCAATGAGACTCCAAATGCTACAAACTTTGAGGAGGCGGTTGAAAAGGAGACTCCTACATTGGGTCAGAAAGACCAGGAAGCTGGGGCATCCACCCAAAAAGATGTCATGCCATGGAGGCCTGTGTTGCTTCGTAAAGCTTCTTTTAAGGAGCAAGTGAAGTACGACGTGATCGGACATTTGAAGCGCATTCCTGCACGCTTAAGTGTATATGACGCATTACAAATGTCGACCGATTTAAGGAAGGCCTTAATTCAAGCTCTCATGGATCCGGAAGACTATAAAGATCAAGTGGATCAAGCGGAGGTTGATGAGGTGACTTTACCCACTCCATCTCAATGTGCTTCATGCATGGCATCCATAACGTTCTCCGACGGAGACCTCCAATTAGGAAGCATCGATCATAATAGACCCGTATATGTCACGGGTACGATTGGAGATGCAAAGATCAACATAATCCTGCTAGATTGTGGGTCTGCGGTGAATCTATTACCTTTACGAGTCTTGGAAGCAATGGGATTAACCGTCGATCATCTGTCGCCCACATTGGTCACCATTCAAGGTTTCAACCAAGTGGGACAAAAAGCTTTGGGTGCCATTGCCTTGAAAGTTGTTCTAGACGATCTCTACAAGGATGCTCTTTTCCATGTCATCGACGCTGGAACCTCCTATAACGCTTTTCTAGGGAGGCCATGGCTTCATGCCAGCAAATCGATTGCTTCTACACTTCATCAGTGCTTGAAGTACACCGATGAAAATGGAAATGAAAGGACTATCCGTGGCGATAGCGATCCTTTTCAAGGTGAAAGCGTTAATTACGCGGACGCCAAATTCTACAAGACTGTTCACTCTAACTCCAATCCACGTGTTGAAGCGAAAGAGGAGGGTAGAGGTGTCAGTCCTCAAAAGGGAACAATGACCCAAGAAGAGTCCCCGTCACCCAAGGTCTCTCTTGTCCGAAGAAGAGAAGAGCCAAAGACACGTCCAAAGGTGCTATTCAAGTACACACCTAAGGATAAAAGACAACCTGACCAGAAGCCATTGAGTGCAGCAGAGAAGGCTATGCACTCTCTAATGACAAGCTACACTTGTCCCCTCCGTAAAATCAACCAATCTATTCCAAAGAAGAAGTTGGTCATTCAAAGACATTTCAGAGATAAAAGAAACGAAAACATAAGGGTGGTGTTCAAGTGTGAGTCTTCTAAGGCACCAGTCGAGCAAGCCTTTTCAAAGCATCACAAGGCCATCAAAGTTAAGGCGACAAAACCTCTATTGAAAAGCAAAGCTTCGCGGAAATCCCTCAATGAGATCTCGATGGATGATCTACAAATCTCTCAAGAGGGGGAGTTATTGTTTGCTAAAGTCTTGGAGCCTATGACTCTAACAAGCCAAGAGCAAAACATGTTCTCTCAAGACGCAATAAATGCACCTCGAGTCACGGTTTTCAAAAGACTTGGGACAGGTCCTCCAAAAGTTTTTGTGTTCAAGAGGCTTGGAAGAGTTAACGTGCCTAAAAATAAGAGGGCTAACACCAAGAAAACCAGAAAGTGGAAGTTGAAGAATAGGAAGCCAGAAACCTCCACTTACGAAGGTGAGGATCCCATGGATGCTCAAATAGAAGAAGTAAATATGGTGTTGACCTATACAAGGAGTGAACCAAGTGAAGATCCTCTGGATTTTCTTAATGTGGTCCAACCTGCTCCGCCATAAATGGAGGATGCAGGTCAAGCTACGGTTGATAAACTACAAGAGATCAACTTGGGGACTACAGAATACCCTAAGCCCGTATTCGTTAGTGCTTTGCTAACGGAAGAAGAAAGAGGATCATACGAGCATCTTCTCAACGAATATAGAGATGTATTTGCTTGGGGATATCAAGACATGCCTGGTTTGGATCCTAAGGTGGCTATGCACAAGCTATCGGTCTCTGAAGAGGAAAAGCCAGTAAAGCAAGATCAACGTCGTTTTCGGCCCGAGCTGACAGTGCAGATTAAAGCTGAAGTCAACAAGCTCATTGAGGCTGGATTCATTCATGAGGTCTAATACTCGATCTGGTTGGCAAACATTGTTCCCGTCAAGAAGAAGAACGGCCAGCTACGTATTTGTGTGGATTTTCGGGATCTAAATGAAGCATGTCCCAAGGATGAATTTCCTCTTCCAATAACCGAGTTATTGGTTGATTCCACCACGGGTTTTCAAGCCTTATCCTTCATGGATGGATTCTCAGGGTATAATCAGATTAAAATGCATCCCGAAGACAAAGAGTTAACCGCCTTCCGAACACCTCTAGGCACGTATTGCTATACAGTAATGCCTTTTGGTGTGAAAAATGCAGAAGCGACCTATCAAAGAGCCATAACGGTGATCTTTCATGATCTGCTTCACAACACCATTGAGTGCTATGTGGACGACCTTGTGGTGAAAACAAAGAAAAGAGAGGATCATTTGGATGATCTCAAGAGAATCTTTGAAAGGTTGCGAAAACACCAATTGAAGATGAATCCCCTTAAGTGTGCCTTTGGCGTAACTTCAGGCAAGTTTCTTGGCTTCATTGTTCGAGGACGGGGCATAGAAATCGACCCCGATAAAATGAAGGCAATCGTGCAAATGCCAGCCCCGAGGAATCTTCGTGAGTTGCGAGGTCTACAGGGCAAACTTGCCTACATCCAGCGTTTCATTTCAAATTTGACGGGGAGGTGTCAGCCCTTTCTGAGGTTGATGAAGAAAGATGTTCCATTCATATAGGAACAAGCCTGTCAAAATGCTCTCGACAGTATTAAGAAATACTTGACTGACCCGCCAGTCCTCATGGAACCAGTTCACGGAAAACCCTTAGTCTTGTACACCGCAAGTCTTGAGCGGTCGTTAGGGGCAATGTTAGCCCAAAATAATGATGAAGGAAAGGAAAATTCCTTGTACTACATAAGCCGAACGATGGTCGGGGCAGAATTAAATTATCCTGCTATGGAGAAGATATGTCTGGCTTTGATCTTTGCTATCCAAAAGCTACGACATTATCTCTTGTCTCATCAAATCACATTAATCTCCAGAGTTGATCCTTTGCGATACATTTTGTCCAAGACGGTGTTGTCAGGAAGACTAGCTAAATGGGCTATACTTCTGGCTCCCTTTGACATCAAGTTTGTGCCTCAAAAGGCGGTCAAGGGGCAAGTCATAGCTGATTTCTTAGCCGCCCATCCTACTCCCGATAACGAGGAGTTAGTGGATGATTTGCCAGATGAAGAAGTCTTCATGACGGAAGAAAAATCTTGGCAGTTATACTTCGATGGCACTGCAAAGGGAAGAGGGGCCGGAGTAGGCATAGTATTCATCACCCCAACCGAGGGAATAGTGCCTTATTCATTTTCTCTTTTAGAAAATTGCACAAATAACGTGGCAGAATATGAGGCACTCATCATTGGCCTAGAGATAGCTCTTGAGATGAATGCTGATCCAATAAAGGTGTTTGGTGACTCTCAGTTAGTAATCAGGCAGCTGAATGGCCAGTATGAAGTCAAACACACAAATCTGCTTCTTTTGCATCATCTCATGCACCAGTTCCGTCAGATAGAAGTCGTGCATATATCAAGGTCTGAAAATGACCAAGCAGATGCATTGGCTAAATTGGCCGCGTCACTGACATTGCCAAGTGAAAGAGAAATCGAAATCACAATCGGGGAGCGACATTTGCTTATGTCAGCTTTGGAGCGAGCCGAGCCCAACGAAGAGGTGGATGTCGTTTCCGTATATGAAGTTGAGGAAGAAACAGATTGGCGACAACCGCTCATTGAGTATCTTCGTCATGGAGTCCTTCCCGATGATGCTAAAAAGAGAGTGGATGTTAAAAGGCGAGTATCAAGGTTCCTACTTAAGAATGACACTTTGTATCGAAGGACATTCGATGGAATGTTATTAAGGTGCTTGTCAAATGAAGAAGCCAAATATATCCTCGCAGAAACCCACGTTGGGGTATGCGGGGCGCATCAAGATGGTCCTAAATTAGCTAATCAAATCAAGCGATTAGGCTATTACTGGACGACAATGGTGAAAGATGCTATGGATTTTTCTAAAGCTTGCCACGCTTGTCAAATTCACAGCGACTTCATACACCAACCTCCTCAATTGTTGCACCCGACTACTTTGTCATGGTCATTTAATGCATGGGGTCTCGACGTTGTAGGGTGTATAAATCCATCGTCCTCTCGAGGACACCAGTATATTCTGGCTGCTACAGATTACTTCTCAAAATGGGCAGAAGCCATACCACTGAAGGAAGTGGGGGCTAAAGAAGTCGTGATGCGGGACCATCCAAGACACCTCCGGACACACCTATGATTCGAGCTCGTGAGAAGGAAGTCATCCTCAAGAGGAAGAAGAAGGCTCCACCATGGGAGATGCTCCAAAGGTGCAAGCTTGGATTAATCACGTTTTAGACTCTCGTTCAGAAGTTTGACAGCTTTTCGACGTCTCTGTAAAATGGGTCGTACGGATTCAATATTTATCGGATTGAGGCGTGCCATATCTTGTTGGAACGAGGACGAATCCTTTTCAAGAAAGGGAGATTGATGCGGGACCATCCAAGACACCTCCGGACACACCTATGATTCGAGCTCGTGAGAAGGAAGTCATCCTCAAGAGGAAGAAGAAGGCTCCACCATGGGAGATGCTCCAAAGGTGCAAGCTTGGATTAATCACGTTTTAGACTCTCGTTCAGAAGTTTGACAGCTTTTCGACGTCTCTGTAAAATGGGTCGTACGGATTCAATATTTATCGGATTGAGGCGTGCCATATCTTGTTGGAACGAGGACGAAGAGATCTACAACTTTTCTGTTGAAGGTTTTTCCAGATTCGACATCGAAATTGGCCGAAAATGCACATTTTTTCCAGATTCGACATCGAAATTGGCCGAAAATGCACATCTTTGCAAGCTGTCACTGTTTTGACGGGATTTTAATTAAGTCTTGAACATTATGTTTATTTCCTATTTTTAGTATTTCTTTTACTTAAGTTATTTTAGGAAACTTTAAGGTTATTATTATTATTTCCATTAGATGTTAGTTTTATCTTATTCTATCATCTAACTCGGCCCAACAACCCTGCGTGGCCTATATATTCCGAGTTCTCCTATTGTAATTCAATTAGAACATTATGAATAGAATTTAGATCTCTCAAATTGTGTGAAACACATGGAGTGTCTTGTTGATCCAACTAGAGCTGTGCTCGTTGATCATCGAATTGGTTTGATCTAGCTTGGTTTGCTTTGCCGTTCATCAACTTCGCAAGACTTGGTGAATCTAGTATCCATAAGCCCCCTTCTGGTGCTTCAAGTTGTCCGCTTGATTGTGTCGGATTGTAGAGGCGGGTTGTATAGGCATTGGTATTGGTTCCTACCCTCTGAGGAGGCTTGGGGTCTTTATCTTGTGCTACATAGATCGACTCAGTCCATATCAGGTCGTGTCTTTCAATTCTTGCATTCAATTTCGAGTCTTTATCTATCTTTATCGTCCTCATTCCAACAAGATATGGCACGCCTCAATCCGATAAATATTGAATCCGTACGACCCATTTTACAGAGACGTCGAAAAGCTGTCAAACTTCTGAACGAGAGTCTAAAACGTGATTAATCCAAGCTTGCACCTTTGGAGCATCTCCCATGGTGGAGCCTTCTTCTTCCTCTTGAGGATGACTTCCTTCTCACGAGCTCGAATCATAGGTGTGTCCGGAGGTGTCTTGGATGGTCCCGCATCAAGTCGCTAACTTCATAAGGACTCACTTGATCTATCGATATGGAGTTCCTTCAAAAATCATCTCAGACAACGCTCTCTACTTCAAAAATTAGATGCTGGTGAAGTTGAGCGAGAAGTTTGGGTTTAAGCATAGCTTTTCATCGAGCTACAACCCGTCATCAAATGGTCAAGCTGAGGCATTTAATAAACTGCTATGCAAGATCCTAAAGAAGATGGTGGCAAAATCCAAAAGAGATTGGCATGAATGGCTACCGGAGGCACTATGGGCTTATCGGACAACAACACGCAAATCGACTGGTTGTACGCCTTACAATCTGGTCTTTGGGTCTGAAGCTGTTTTACCCTTAGAAATTCAGTTGCCATCTCTCAGAGTTGCAGTTCAGCTCACCGACCCGGAAGAGAATGTCAAGATTCGTTTGGCCGAACTCGAAGCATTGGATGAGCATCGGCTAGCAACACAACAAAAACTGGAAATCTACCAAGCCCAAGTGGCTGGGGCATTCAATAAGCGGGTCAAATTTCGCTCATTTATTGTTGGTGACCTGGTCCTTACCATTAGGCGACCAATTGTGATCAGCCGAAAATCCCAAGGAAAATTTGAAGCAAAATGGGAAGGCCCTTATGTGGTGACCAAAGTTTTCCCTAAAGGGGCATATGAACTCTCAAATGCCGAAGGTGAAGTGGTATGCTCTTGTGTGAATGGAAAATTCGTGAAGAAATATTTCACGTAAAGCCTCTAGAGTGAAAATGCCCAGAACTACGTCATGACTTGATCTCCAACAAGGAGTACGTAGGACGTTTGACAACCAAAATGTGTCAAATTCAGTCGCAAAAAAAAAAAGGTTCGCATATGATAGTCAAAGCATTTGGGAAACCCTTCCTAGAAGATGGGCCCAGATGATTTGAGTGATGCGGTAAAAAAAAAAAGATCCCAGTTAAATAAAAAGAGAGAATGATGGACTTGAAGTTAGTCCGAAACCGAAGCACCCTGTCGAATATGTGAAGAAAAGGGTGCACAAGTGAACTACGAACGACTTGATCCCTCATAAAGAGGGTACGTAGGCAATCTAGCTAGTCAGGAATGTTGGATGCAGCCCCAAAAACAAAAACAACACCAGTCTCCCCCTTTCAATGGGGATACATGTTTGTTTCTCAAGGTTGGCCAATGATAATCAAAGTTGTGTTGGTCATCGTGTGAAGATTGCACCTATTCAGGATAAAATGCCCCATATGCGAGCTCCATATTCTTCCGTCTCAAAGGCAAAGCAAATGAGGTCAAAAGGATCAAGGCGAACTTTGAATGTGTTCGACAAGTTTCTCACAAATTCAAAGTTCAGGGGCATCTGTTTGGGAGTAAAAAAAAAAAAAATTTCGTGTTTAATTAAAAAATATTGTATAAGCTCATAAAGTTACTTTCGTAAAGGCTCTCATGTGATGCTTTATATATCAAACACGAATACAAATTGGCTAGCGATAATTACAAGTAAATGAGTGCGCAAAATGTGTTATGTATCAAATACATTATTTTAGCGTACTATAAGCTCGTAAACTAAAGTATGTAAATACAATAGTCGAGCATACAATTAAAAAAATAAAATGGCTAAGTCGTCGAGAACATAAGTTCCTTCACTTGGGTAACTAGCCTCTCGAAATCCAATGTTGGCTCAAGTTGCTTGTTCAATCTACAAAAAAAAATAAGACATGGTTGAATTAGTGGGTTTTGTGTTTAAAAGGTGGCCCAAAATAAGCTACAAAAGCTGGCCCAACACAATTTACAAAATGGAACGTGGCTTGCCAGATTCATCCAAGAAGAAAGGAGATCACAAAAGAACTTGTACATAAAGTCTGAATCTTCTAATAAAATAATATCATATGGGTGCCACTATATACACCGCAAATCCGGATTAAGGATTTGCACGTCCTTAAGGACGTGCATGCACGTTCTTAAGGACGTGCAAGTCTGGAACTGTGCACGTCCACTATTTCAATCTTGCACGTCCTTAACAACGTGCAAGCACGTCCTTAAGGGCGTGCAATACTTGCACGTTGTTAAGGACGTGCAACCCCTAGTTAGGGTTTTGCGTTTAGGGTTTAGGGTTTAGGGTTAGGGTTAGGGTTTAGGTTTTCCGACGTAATAATAAAATTGAAGTGTTTAGCTAGTGGATTTGAAGTATATGTCAAAAAAATGTCTTGCAGTATGTTCCACAAAGTATGGCAAGAAGCCACTTCTTGGAAAGGAAAACATTGGGATTCACCTTAATCTTGGCGAAGATGGAAGATCTTTGCGTTTTCGTGGAAAGTGAAAGACAATCTAGGAATACAATCTAGGAAAATCTAGGAAAATATTTTAGGGTTGCACTTGCATATTAGTTTGCATTAATAATTTTAATAAAGTTGTGCAATACAATCTAGGAAAATAGTAAAGGACGGCCGGCATCGGCACACAAAGCTCTAAATCTCTCAATCTGAGCTTGAAACGGAGCATCCCATCCTTCGACGCTCGGATGATGATGTTCGACCCATTCTAGTGGAGGCGGCGGAAGAGGAGCGTTAGGACGCAACCAGATCAAGGAGAACAAAAATTTAGAGTTAGAGTATTGACATATGTATGAAAATCATGAATAGGTAATAAAAAAGACGTTTGAAGTCGTACCGCGGCAAAATGGTCTTGGTTTCCGATGCAGGCTACACCAAGAGTTGCTGAATGGGGAGGGTTGTTAGCAGATGCCGGCGAGATCATGGGGAGACATGTGAACGGATGATGCCAAGCTAGGACGACGAGAGGAACCTGATATACCGTCGCAAATACTAAACCCATGATGGGAAGCTCTATCCACCGTCTCCTATCACCATGTGTGGCTCCGGCACATCTCTGGTAGTCGACGAACTGCTGGAATGGGTACTCTCCCGTATAACAACCGGCGTACAGATCGGCGTGATCCTCCAAGTGATTGCATAGTAACGTCTTGAGTTCCGGGAAAGCAGTCTCGTCGATCGGTGATGTCAAAGTCGCCAAAGCACGGTAGCCACAATGACCATCTCCAACAGTGTTCCTCACCATCTCAATATGACCTAACATGAAGGGATCAACGTTGTTTCGACCCCAGTTGAACCCTCCGAACACATCATCACGTCCAGGTCGAGCTGAGGTCGCTTGTGGACGAGGCCGAGCAGCATTTCGAGCAGCACGCGCTTCTTCTCTCGCAAACATTTCCCTTACCTCCTCGTATGGCAACGGGTTGGTTCTGCAGGCATTCCTCGACCCTCGAGGCCTCCCCTTCCTTCGGACGCTTGCTGATGAGGGTGGGTGCAGCTCATCCTCGCATACATCGTTGGAAGCCGTGTATGAAGATGACAGCTCATACGGCAGTGGGGTGTCGTCGAGGTCAGTCCATGTCAAATCCATCCAGAACGGGTGGATGTCCTCGGCCGGTATCGGAGTGCCGGAGTTGACGTATGCCTGAATCTCATGGACACAAGGGATCCCGTAACAAACCCTCCAATGTCGGTCCGTGCATACCGGAGGAACCTTTTGGTTCACGACGTCCTGCCACATCTTGTACAGATAATCGAAGCACTTTTTGGAGATTAAAGTCTTTACCTCATCGAAAAGGTTGACTTGATACGCCGCTGTTGGCCATTTGAATCGGTCGATCTCCAAAGCAGTTTCCAGCTCATGCAGTTGACAATCATTGACTCTATGGATTGCATCGATCACGATGCGGAAGTCACCAGTCGATAAGTGAATTGCCTCCTTCAGAACCTTGTGTTGACCCTCAACTCTGTACACATTGAAGTGCATACCACTAAATATTCGGTATTATATCACATTGTAATGGGAGATATGAAGTAAGGTTGTACCTGTTTGTCGTACGGGTGCCGAGATGGAAGACATTATCTACGTAGCACCGAACTATGCTCCTGCTGTATGGAAGCCAAACCGACTCCAAATACGCCACCACACCTGGGAATGGGTGCCACCAAGCTCGTAGCGCCCGACGACGTCGGTTGAATGATTCCTCCGACCTCGATTCGAACAGCCCCCAACAGTTGCCCTTAAAGATGCCAGCGTGGTGTAAATTCTTCGTGATCTTCAGAGCAGCTTCCTCGCATCTTCTCGTCACGTGTAACCAACAAAGGAGACGCTGGACGTCGGGGAAGACAACATTCAGCGCCGCCAAGAGACCCAGCTCTCGATCAGTCATGATAGCTTGAGGCTGAACGCTCCCAAGCAAGATCTGAAGCTGTCGCAACACCCAGGCGTATGTGTCTTCGTTCTCTTGCGACATGAAGGCATAGGCGATGCAGTAAGTATTGCCTGAGGGTGTGAGCCCGACCACCTCGCACAAAGGAATCCCATATCTGAAGGTGTAAATATGTTACACATAAAATACGTTATAATTGGCTATATGTGGAATAAGGTAATCGTAAATAAGTGACTTACGCATTTGTTTTGTATGTGCTGTCCATTATGAACCGGTGTGATGACGGCCTGCGGGATCCCCTGGACCCGTCCGAACTGCCGGAGGCACCTATCGGGCATATACGACTCCTCCTCACCGCAGAAGGTGATGGTGCCCCGATAGGTGGACTGACGGTACTGGCCGTCGAAGTCCAAACCACGCCCAAAGGGCATCCACTCGACCTATAATTTAAAAAATCAGATTTAATTCACAGCTAAAAATTATAAAATATATATAGAGTCTCGAAGGGGTGAGCTCATAGTACTCCGCGATGGCCGGGACCAGAGCTGCCGCGGGCAGATGTGACGTGCAGGGCTCGCCATCAATCCGAAGTCCCATCAGACAAGCAACATCATGCATCGTGATGGTCATCTCGCCCCATGAAAAGTGGAAGGAGCTGGTCTCCGGATGCCAATGCTCCAAGAAGGCCGTGCAGGTGAACTCGTCTACGCACTGCCAATGAAGGGACCTGAGCTGGGGGACGCCGGATGGGAGCAGATCCTGGACCCAGGTCCCCGGTCCCTCAAATATGTAGGGATCGAAAGGCACCAAGTGAGTCGCCCGGTGGTGGAACTTCAGCAGCGGCAGCTCCACCGTAGGATCTCTCCACACCTCGTATGCCCGGTGATGCCGGTAAGACAGCAGCAGATCTCCCGGCGGCAACAAAGGGTCGACCTGCGCAGCCGGTGCGGCAGCCTGCGCAGGGATGGGCTGGGGCTCTACCTGTGGGTCCCCCTGGCCCTGAGCCTGCCCCTCCTGACCGTCGTGATCTTCCTCAACGACGTCAGGGATCACATCATCTGCAGACCCCAATGAGACAGCCGCTGGTGTGGCGGAGGTCGAAGGCTCAGGCTCCTGTGTGCCGGATGTAGAAGCCTCCGGGACGGTCGGTGGAACCTGAATAGGCTGTCTACGCATGTCGGCCCGTCGCCCACCGACTACCTCTGTGATGCAGCTACTCAAAACCCCGGGGGGCTCTAAGGAAGACTGCAACCCCATCGTCGCATCGCCGGACGACTCCCAAGGTGGCATACCCGTCCAGAAGGTGTCGGTCTCGTCGGCCGGTGGCGTCCCCATCGACGGCTGTAACCGCTCCCCTCCACCGGCGCCACCGCCTCCACCTCCATCACCGTCGCCTCCACCACCGTCTCCACCTCCATCACCGTCGCCACCACCGGCGCCACAGCCTCGGCCTCCCTCGCCGTCGCCTCCGCCTCCAAGGCCGCCACCGCCGCCTCGAGGTCTACCTCTCTTTCAGGCTCCATCTCTCCGGTCTCTCTCTCTCCGGTCTCTCGGTCTCGGTGGCTCTCTCTCTCCGGCGCTCTCGGTTTCTCTCTCTCCGTCTTCTCTCTGCTCTCTCTCTATCGCTGTGACTGAAAGTGGGAGACGAAGAGGCACGTCCTCTTCGTCCATAAGTGACGGGTCCAGGTTTGGAAAAAAAAAAAAAGTGCACCCAACTTGCACGTCCTTAAGGAATGGGGTAAATAAAAGATTTGTCCCTATCTAAAAACAAATCAGCAGTTAAAATAAATACTCTGTAAAAGGCAGAAAATCACCCAAAAAAGAAAAGGTGAAGGTCAACAGGAAAGTAGCTGTATATATGAATATATGCTTTCCAAATTATAAGGGAAAAAAGAAGATATTGATTACGTATGAGAAAGGAAGTTCACTTTCTTTCTTCTCCCTATAAAAGGTGAGCTAGGGCTTCTGAAAAAAGAGGCAAGAGGCTGCAAACACACGGCTGTAACAGACGACAGAAAAAAAAGAAAACAAACACACAGAAAAAACACACAAACAAATAGCAAGAAGAAGAAAAAGAGGCAAACAAGGTAGCCTTCTCTTTCCACGTGGGGTTCCTATGGACTCCGAAGCCCTGCCCTTGCAAAGCACTCTTGTTTTCGCTTGTGGCCTGGGTTTCGGAGTCGCCAAATCGCCCTAAATACAGCCGAAACACCGCTGAAATTCACTCTCGAGACCCCGCCCTTGCAAAGCACTCCGCCTTTGCCTTGCCAGTGTGTCGTCTGCGCTCCACCCTCTTCGGTGCGTTCATCTGAGAACTGAGATCGAAGACCACCTTGTCGTCGAAAGAGCAAAGGGTGAAAGGAAGGGGATGGAGTTCAGTAAAAAAAATAAAACGAGTTGGTTTCTGTCATAAAAAAAAAAAAAATTGAAGCAAGTCTTACCTACACATAAATTTGATGTGGGTTGGGCCGGTGTGTAGACTCCATTAAAATTAAATGGACTCGGTTGATCAAGTGAGATTGGGCTCACGTTCAGCTCTCTCGACAAAGCAAAAAAAAAAAAAAGAACATCAAAAAAGCCTTTGATTTTGCCAAATACGTACATATACATATGCTTGGCACATTTGCAAAGGAAGTTTATTTAATTACAAGACTAACCCGTTAAAAAATCATGATTATAATTGGTATAAATTAGAAATTGGGTTTAACAAAATCGTAAAGTTAAACTCGTAAGAATTTCATCACCAATTTATTTCAACGGGTTGACATTAAGTTGACTTCTAAATCAAAAACGGAGTCAAAAATCTTAAATCAAACTTCCCTAAATTCAAACGGTTCCTAAAAGAACTACGTAAAGACTTGACACCTTGTATCGGCTACATAGGTAACCCGATATCAAAGCCTAAAAATATATCGGGTACAGTCGTCAACCTCTAAATTCACTTTTAAATGAATACGAGGTCAAAGTCCAACCAAATTAAATCGTTGGTTCTCAAAAGAACTACGAGTGATTTGATCCCGTTCCAAACGGGTACGTAGGACACCCGACATAAAGCTCAAGCTCGTCGGGCTCAATCACCAAAACCCAAATATCAAATCAATATAAACACTCTGAACTACGTAAGGCTTGATTCTCTTCCAAGAGATACGTAGGCAACCCGTTAAAATTCGGGTGCAGCCCAAATCACCAAAACCACTCAAGTCTTGGTGTCAGTACAACTTCGAATTAAGAGGATAACCAAAAGGGGTCGAACTCAAATTCTAAAAAATTAAATAAAATGTGTTGTACGATTATTCGCGCATTTTTGTTCAACAAAAGCGTTTCACCAAGCCTCTGCGAGGGCTCCTCCATTTCGATTCCACCTTCTCTACTCCAAATTCGGTCACCACTCGCCTCGAATTGACCTGGAAAAGCCATCAGAACGAAGGTGAAGGACGAAGGCATCCAAGCGGATGATTGCTTCATGTGGACCCGATTGCTTGTAATTGAAAGTCCAATCGTCCATTATGGTTATAAGAATTCGTTCGTTACAATAATTTAGGTATAAGTAATTTGTTACAAGAATCAAATATATTACCTACAACAAATTAGTAACAATAATGAGATTGTGTTGATTACAATTATAAATACAATAATTAAGAATGATTACAAGAAATTAACTACAATACAAATTATTAAGGTTGTTGACTCCACCTTGATGATAATATATGATATATTTTTGTATGAATGATGGAAGACAAATAAGGTAGTATTTTATGCAAATATCAATTATATTATATGGTTCATTTATTTCATTTATTATTCTCGAAATATATTTATTTGGCTCACAAAATTAGATATGATATATATTTTAATTGGGAGGATGTTCTAGAAGATTTGTTTAAAATAGTTTTCATATTTGTTTTAAATTTGATTTATTTAAATCAATTATTTGAATCATTTTTAGATGTGGTTTAGATTTTGGTGGATATATTTAGTTATGTATATATTTATTTGAGTTATTTCTTAAGTGTGTAACAAGGATTGGGTAGTTACCTTTATGCCGATTGAGATTTACACATTCAGGAGCCAAATAAGATCTTATGCTATCTTAATGGAAGAATTTAAAAGATCTATTTTAAATTCAAAATCACCTATTTTCTTGGAAGTAGTTTAACGGGAGAAGAAATTCAAATTGGCTTCCAATTTGAATTCAAAGAAGTTGGTGGATAAGAAGTTGGTGGATAAACATGACATCTGACTACTACAAACATGACAGAAATCAAATTGCCGACAAATCCATTAATTGTTCAATGGTATCTCAAGATTAAACATATCCAAGTCATCCTACTCCTGGTATTTCGTATTCCACATAGTCGTTCCCTAATTTCCTCAATTCCCCCAAAAATCCCCAATTCCTCCAATTTCGCCAATTCCACCCTTTCCCCCACTTTCCCCATCTAACTACAACCAATATATCCATTTTCCTCCATTTCACCCCATCCCTCCCCAATTTTACCCAATGTTCAAGACTAACTGTTCATTTCCCCCAATTTCCCTTCTACCCCCCTCGTCAAAGCTCATGTTCCGAAACTTTCTATCCCTCGATTTTTACATGCCGACGGTTACTTCTTACATGACAGAGGGAACCTGGAATAGAAATTTTGTTCTTCATCCCATTTCAAACAATGGCAAACACATTGGGTTCTTCCACTCAATTCGTCTCCCTATCAATTTGTGCAATCGGTAAATAATCGGTGGCGTTAGGGTTTACTTACTTGATAACCAAAGATCCGTCACTTGTATTCGGGGTGTGTGGCCTGTTTGATGTCCGCTTTTTCTTCTCCTCTGCACACTTTCTCTTGTTCTTCTTCGAACTCCTTCCTCTTCTTCCATCCATTTTCGATTTTCTGAGATAGAGAGAGAGAGATATAGCAACTCTCGGCCTCCTCCTTCCCCTTTATAAACCCTCTCTTTAATCGATAGTTGAGTTGACAGGTTTTCTAAAAACCTGTCAATTCTCCCCCCCCCCGTCCCCACCCACACGTCTCACCTACTCTCCTCCATAACTGCAGCCGATCTCTCCCTATATTGTAACCGGTTGGGATGCAATTTTTTAAGGGGTTAGGGTTAAGTTTTTGCAATTAATATGGATAGGGGATAGGCGGTGCAAACACAACTGGGTTTTTGGGTTATTTTTGAAAATATCCCTTATACTTATGCATTTAATAATATGATGTCATGTCATTAAATACTTATGCATTTATTAATACTCCCTCCGTGCTAAAGTATAAGTCGTTTGACTTTGTGCCACGTTTTTTAAGGAGCTAAAAACTATATAAAATATTAATTTTTTAAAATAATATTATACTCCCTCCGTTCAACAAAACTTGACGTTTACTATTCATGCACGCTTTTTTAGGAGCTAAAAACTATATAAAATATCGACTTTTTAAATAATTTTTTTTTAACAATTTCGTAGTTATTATTAATAAGTACAAACTTGTTAAAAAAGATTTTTTAAAAAATGAATATTTTATATAGTTTTTATCGTTCTAAAAAAGCGTGTGTGAATAGTAAACGACAAGTTTTGTTGAACGGAGGGAGTACTAAATATTAATAAGTATAATATTATTTTAAAATTTTAATTATTAAAATAATATTGACTGTTATCAATTATTTTATGTAATTAATAGGGTTTTCACTCAACTTTATATACGGAGTACATAGATAGATTGAATTCTCAGTTGCAAAAAAAGTCACATTGGAGAGCTTGGAGAAAACCCCTCCGGGGCTTGGAAACCACATCATCGGAGCTTGGGCCTTGGGGTCCGTTCCCTAGACCACCCATCATCGGTAAATCTCCTTGATTGGGGTCCCAAATCCCGCTGAGCGGGTTCTAACCACCACCACTACCACCCGGTTCCAGGAACAATAATAACAAAACTACCCCTCTTTCTAGAAAATCCTTAACCAGGAATCCTTGCTCGATCGAGTTGGTCGATGCTCCTAATCAATCCTCGGTTCATAGTTCTTGGTTAAGAAGTTCTAGACGTTGGTTTGCCCGGATTGAGTATCCATGGCCCGATCTGGTTGAGTATTTCGATCGAGCCCCTAACCTCCCCTATACTCTGATCTGTCGATCCTATTTTATGGAGTCTCGGCTTTGGGTTGGCTGTAGTGTACTTCCTTAGCCTCCTTCCGTTTTGCTGCTCGTACTTCCATGTTGTTGAAATAGGGTGAGATGATTCCATTATTTTGATTTCTATCTTCAGTTGTCGAACTAGTTTGAAATCAATTTGGGGCTTTTAGCGTTTTTTCTTCTTGTCCCTGATTTCAGCCTATCCATGCCCAATTTGTAGACCAAACCTTCGTCATCACCATCGGCAATGGTGCCCTGTTGCCGGTCTCCTCCGTCACAGAAAACCGAGGTGGGGCTCCGCCGCCTCCCTCCGTTCATCTTTCCATCCAGACCTACGGCTCGGTGGCGCTTGTTTCGCCGGTGGTTATTGTCCTCGAATCCCCGATATGGGGCGATGCCGCCGTCGTTAGTTGTCGTCGCCGCCTTTCGACCGTCATTGCCTTTGTCTCCGTTTCGGATCTCCATCACTCTTCCGTCTAGCCTTCTTTCCCTATCCCCTGATGATGGTCGGCGGTGGTTTGTGGTGTTGTTTCCTCTACTGTGTGTTGTGAGGAGGAAATCGAGTATGAAATATAACAAAATAGATCAAACCAGATTTAGGCCCATGCAAATAATTACAAGACTCCTCCAATGCAGTAAGAGAAAGTCAGGATCGAATCCACGAGGAAGCGTGTCAGCGGATCTTAGGTAGTTGTAAGTCTCACAGAAAAAAAGCAAACGGAAGACAGAAACAAATAAACAAAGAAGGAAATAAAAGAAATAACAACGAAGACAAGGAATAAAAGCAAGACAGCAACTTTACTCGATCTCGACGAGCAGTAACTCGAGATCGACAAGGGACAGTAAAGACAGAAACTGAAAAACGACGACAGAAACTCGACTCAGACAACACAGTACTCGATCTCGACAAGAGGCTACTCGAGATCAACAAGAAATAGTAAAAACAGAAATTGCAGAATCGAAAACAGAAACAGAAACTCAACTCGACGTAGACAAGAGCCAACTCGAGATCGACTAAGGTCCTACTCGATCTCGACAAGCCCCTTATCTGTATCGACTAAACTCTACTCTGTATCGACTAAACTCTACTCTGTATCGACTAAAACACAGAAAGTTGTAAATTTGCAGATTCGAACACAGAACTCAGAAATTCGACAGAAATAAACTCGATTAATAAAAGAACTTCAAAAGCCAAGGTATCAACACCACAACGATAACCATGCAAAGTAATACATAAAGGCATAAAAGATCATGCTTTCCATCAAAATAACTTTCGTTACTAACAAAGAGGCATATAGAGGCTTTCGCATAAACCCTAATTGTTACTAACCCTTTTTCACATAATTAATCCAAGTTGCATTAAGATCACTTTCGCTTCAATAATACAAACAAAGATCACCTTCAACTCTCGCAAAAGAATCATGCTCATAGGGATAGAAGACGAATCGCATAAAAAGATCTGACCTTTACCGCATCACCTTACATGGCCACCGTCGGGCTCACCCCAGCCCCAGAAGTGGGTGGACTACTCACGCCTCATCGCAATTGCAGACATTGATTGATGAAAAGAAACTTGCATTAAACTATATTCAAAGTCTTTACAATCCCGACAATCAACTTTCGCAGAATGCCAAAACCTTAGAACCTCTGAACTCCTAAATTGTCTATGTGGAACTACTTGTCTCTGACTGAAATTGAATGAATTAGAATTCAGCCCCTAGGGCTTTATTTATAGCCTTCTATTCCTTGCTATTCAAGGATAGAATATATCTATCTATATCTAAAATTATATCTAAAACTTTAAAAGATAAATAAAAGCAATTTAGGATTTAAATCTAAAACGGAAAAAATAAATCTAAATAGGTAAGTCTTCTTCATGTTGATAGATCTTGTCTTCCATAGATAGAACTTGATGGAATCGGATAGACTTGGCTTCCTTCGGCCCCAGGGATTCCCAAACCGAGTAGGATTCGTCAAACCGCGTAACGCGCTCCCGGACACGGCTCGTCAATCTCGACCAAGGCTCGTCGATCTCGAGTAGACATGGTCATCGACTGGGCTGGCTGGCTTGGTCGGGTAGCTCTGCTCGACAAGGCTCGGACTTGGCTCCTCGGTCTCGACAAGGTTAACTCGAGATCGATTTGGGTGTGGTCGAGGATGGCTCGGACTGATGTTGTCGAGGACTCCTCCTCGGCATGGACTCGGACAGACGCGGTGCTGGCCCTCGATATCGACAAGGCCTCCTCGAGATCGAGTAGGGTTCGCTCGGCGTCTCCGTCTTCGGCTTCTCGACTTGTCACAACATCGACTCCGGACATGGCCTCTCAGTGTCGTCGATCTCGACTAGGTGGTACTCCAGATCGAGTAGGGTTCTGGGAGTCGGGTTGTCTCTGACTCAGTGTCCTCGATCAGCTCTGCTCGACCAGGTGTGCTCGGACAGCCCTCGTCGAGATCGAGTAGATGTACTCGAGATCGAGTAGAGTTCTCTCAGCTTTCTGCTCTGTTCTTGAAACGCATTTTCCCGAGTCCTCGTTTGTCGGATTAACGCATATGACCATGCGTTGGAAAGCTCTTTTCGAGGGCTACGACTTTCATGAAGACATCAAAGCTTGATTCCGAATGATGAATACAGAAAAATGGCTTTTTCTTCAGCTGCACCATTCTTAGCTTCTCCATGAGTTTCCTTTAAGCTCCAAAGTGCGTCCGATTTCTGCGAAATATAACCAAAACTTGTGTAGACCTCCATATATTGCGAATAAGTGTAAACTACACAGATTCTGTATTATTCTAACCCTAATGAATGCAATGTATGCAGAAAACGATATAAAAGTTATTGTAAAACATGGCAGATTCAGCTCACAACACTGTGCTGCAAAGCCGATACCCCTTTCCTCTCCTTGGGCCTATTGTGGTGCTTTGGGCCCATATTTTAAGCAGCTCGAAACAAAATAAAATAGCCGAAATATAAAATTAATACGGTTATATATAGAGACATCTGCACTCAATATACCAAAAAAGTTAGCCCTTTTCAAAAACGTCTCTCGACATTTGTACTCAATATACCAAAAAAGTTAGCCCTTTGCAAAAATGTCTCTCCCCCATAAAAAATTAGTTAAATGTCAAAAAGCAACATTTATTTGCAAAAATAACAAGTCACCCTTACCAAGGTGAAGCGGATGGTTGAACAGTGGAGGGTTGAATAGGGATTAGTCTTATATTGGCTAAGAGATCATAGTTAGTGGCTAGGCAAAAGTAGTTACTGGCTAGTAAGGGTAAATCGTAACTTTTTTTTTTTTTTTTTTGGCGGGAGTTTGAAATTTTGGAGGTGTGTTTGGGCGGGATTTAAGGCAAAGCAAATGAGGGAGAGAGAGATAGAGAGAGTTCACAACAGCCGAACAGGAGAAGAAAGAAGGGGAAGTGGAGGCTTGAGGCTAACGACGGCGGGGTGGAGGGCGGCGGTCGTGGTGGCTCTTCCTCTTCTCTTTTTTTTTTTTGGGTTTTTGTGATAGGGGAAATGGAAATGTATAGAGGTCGGTCGGATTTGTGGAGATGGAGAGAGATTTGTGAAGGAAGAGCGGTAGAGATGGATGGAGGGGGTTCACTCCGGCTTTTTGCCTCGCCGGACACCAAGGTGAAGCGGAGGGTTGAACAGTGGAGGGTTGAACAGGGGTTAATCTTATACTCTCTCCGTTTACATTTTAATGACTTTTTGAGGTTTTTAGGGCTTTGGCTAATTAAATATCGCTGGAGCAAATTGGTTGAATGGAGTACTTTGCTTTGACATGCCATTAATTGAAACTCAATTATTACATAGTACGGATTGTATTGAAACTTGTGTTACAAACAAATTTGATTTCTTTTAGATTAAAAAAAGTGAAAGCATGGGATTAACATTATTTTGAAAGGAGTTGCAGAGTCAGGTAAGTACTTTGCTTTGGCCGGCTATTAATTGGAAGTCCATTAGTTTGCATTTTCTTAAATTATGTGCTTTATCTCAAAACGTCAATAAAAAGTAAACGAAGGGAGTATTGGCTAAGAGATCGTAATCAGTGGCTATGCAACAGTAGTTACTGGCTAGTAAGCGTAAATCGTAACTTTTTCTTTTTTTAGGCCAAGTATTACTTCGAATTTTTTTTTCCATAAACATATATAAATTGGGTGTCTATAGATAGATAAAATTAAATTAAGGTCAAAAATAAATTTTTTTTTATTTTAACAAATAAAAATGGCTGAAAATTAGTTTAAAACAATTTAAACTTAAGTTTAGCCACACTTGTTACTAGGGGTGGGCGCGGGACGGGACGGGACGGGACGGGGGTCGTCCCGCGTCCCGTCCCGCGTTATTTTTGCGGGACGGGCCCGGGACGGGATTCACATATTTTTTTTAATCCCGCGCAGGCCTTGTCCCTCAAATAAAATATATTATTAAAAGTTGAATAAAATCAACCTTTAACCACCTTCTGTAAAATTCATTTACACAAAACTAAAGTTTCATACTTAAAATTCATACTAAATAGTTTCTAAAATCCAAAGATATACGTTACAAAAAAAAACAGTACCTTGCTGAAAGCTCATATTCATTCATAGTTTCATACAAGACCCAAGTTTCATAATTAATTAAAGTTCATACTAAATAGTTAAATGCATACATGTCAAAAAAAAAAAAACAGTAGGTCGACATACTTCATAGTTTTTTTTATTATTTTGATGATGGGCGATGGCAATATGGCACGAGGGTTGGGCAAAAGTAACAACATCAGCAAGTTATTTCCTATATATGAGATAAGTGATACTGATAAGTGAAATAATAGTAATAGAAATAAATATAAATATAAGTATTAATAGTTGTTATTAATAATATAAGTATTAATAGTTGTTATTAATATTATCAATGATAAATTTCTGACCGTATATATATTAAAAATAATATATATGCGGGACGGGACGGGATTTGCGGGATTTGAAAACCTCGTCCCGCGAATTTTTTGCGGGACGGGACCGGGACGGGATTCACATTTTTTTTTCCAAATCTCACCGGGATCGGGACGGGACCGGGACGGGCCCGGGACGGGACCGGGATTTGCGGGATTTGTGCCCACCCCTACTTGTTACCATCCCATTTGCCCTCTCTCCCCACAAATCTTTTTGTTTTTTTTGGCCAAGTGACTTGCAACCGGGTGAGGGGAATTTGCAAATATAACATTTTGACACCCCCTTGCAAATTATACCTCCCCATTGAAATTTTTGCAAAGTTAATTTTTTTTTTTTGGTATATCTATGCAAATCGGCCTTATATATATCTATTTATTTTATATATATAATTATAAAATCTCGTGTGAGCTCCAAACCCCGCTGGAAAGGGCATATTCTAAATCCCGTTCAGGAATGGAAAATATTTTAGTTTTATAAAATAATTTTGCTTCCCGAATTGTCCTGTTTGGTTTGGGGAGTTCCGTTCGCATTTCTGATGGTGGATCGATCTTCCCTTTTTAGCTCGTATTTGCTCCGTTTGCTGGCGAATGGTCGATGCTTTGGTGTGGCTGCGTCTACTTTGTGTTGGGTTGCAGTATCAGGCATTCTGTTTGATCGACAATGGATCGTGATGGTGTTCGTGGTCTTCGAAGATCCTTCATTTAAGTGGAGATAACGTCGGTAATCCACACTTCCTCAGGAGTTGCCCTTTCCGACTGGAGTACTGCCGTGAGTCTTTGCACTCTCCCACGCTCTTGGCACTCGTGGTGCGTCTTGGTTCGCATTCGACTTCTTTGCTGGTTGGCGTCTCATATGGGTTGTTTGGGTTTTTTTCGTTCCTCTATGATGTTTTGTGTTATTATGTTCTGATTGTATTGACGGGTCTGCCTGAACTAGAATTTTTACCTAATAAAAAAGGCCAAAATGCATAAAACCACCCTTGTTTTCAATTAACCACCCCTTATTCAAAAAATTTCACTTAACCACCCCCTTATAACAAACTGTTTGCAAGTAACCACCCATCCTCCCATTTTTCTTTAAATTAAACTTCTTTTAAATTCAACTTGAAAGTAAAAGACGAAAATGCCCCCAAATTTGGTTAATTGAAAACATGGTTGGATAAGGGTGGTTAATTGAAAACATGGTTGGATAAGGGGTGGTTAAGTCCGACCCTAATGTGTCCGATAGGGGTGGGCATAATTACTTGGTATTGAAAAACTGTTTTGAAAAATTGAAAAATTGCTAAATTTTACGATTAATTGTTTTGAAATAACGGGATCTTTCAATACAGTTAATTTACTTGCTGTTTTCCACCAATTCAAAACAATTTCAATTAATTGATGGTAATTAATTGATTAATTGAAGCAAATAAGAGATCGGTTTTTTAGATCTCTCCATATCTTTCTCTCTCTCATCCTCCTCTCTCTCTCCATCGCAGATCTCTCCATCACCAAATCTCTCTCCATTGCCTTTTCTCCCAGATCTCTCCGTCGCCGGATCCGTCGATCTCTATCACCGAATCTGTCAATCTCCATCACCGGATCTCTCTCTCATATTATACCTAGGGCTAGACATGTCAAAACATGACCTGACCCGAAAACCCGACCCGACCGCCCGAAATTTTTTGGGTCAAGACCCGAAAATTTTAACCCAGAAAATTTTTCCGACCCGAACCCGAAAACCCGGAAATTTTTCAGGTAATCTGGGTTTCGACCCGGTGACCTGATTGACCCGGTAATTTTGACCCGGTTGACCCGATTGATTTATAATTAAATTTTTTTATATATAATTAAAATTTATCACAAAATTATCAAATCATGCTTTTTTTAATTTAAAAAGGAAAAATTAGACAAACCCGAAATCGACCCGAAATGACCCGAAACCTGGTCAAACCCGTGTTCTGGTCAACCCGAAATACCCGGAACTTGTTTTACCCGGAACCCGTTTTACCCGAGACCCGAAGTGACCCGACCCGAACCCGACCCGAGTGACCCGTTTGACAGGTCTACCTAGGGTTGTAGAAGTACCTCTGAGTCTGGATCTGGCGGCAGATGAGAGTCCAAGTGTACCAGACGCCCTCATAACAATCAGAGATCGGCTCGTCGATGGCTGGATCGGCTTCCGGCCGGCTGATTTTCTGGCGGCACGCGGAGGAGGAGTGGTGGTTGCGCACTGCCTGGACATCCCTCCATCATGAAAACGTTGTAAACGACCTCATTGTCGTTTTTGAACTCGTAAGGGCTTCCGGTCAAGTCAATGCCTTGTGCATCTGCTGCGCAGGAGCTTCTCGGAGGTATCATGTCTTTCAAACTCTGTGAATAAAAGGAGGTGATGGAGAAATCCTCGGCGATCTGTATGAGCTCAGGGTTGAAAGAGGATAAGAAGGGTGTGGGAAGGGAGGAATTAGAGCCTCTAATTCGTTGATGGTTGGCTGATTTTCGGGCGGCACGCGGAGGAGGAGTGGTGGCTGCGGAGCTTTGTGCGACTTTGGAACTCAGAGGTTCTGTTAGAATGGAAACATATAAATAAAACTCACCAATTGAGCATTATAAATTTACAGTTATCAATTAATTGGATAACTGAATTGAAATTAACAATTAATTGGCACTAATTAATTGATCTTTTCAATATATGGTATTGAAAGTTTCTTAATTGAAAGGGTGCCACTATATACACCGCAAATCCGGATTAAGGATTTGCACGTTCTTAAGGACGTGCAAGTCTGGGACTGTGCACGTCCACTATTTCAGTCTTGCACGTCCTTAACAACGTGCAAGCCCGTCCGTAAGGACGTGCAATACTTGCACGTTGTTAAGGACGTGCAAACCCTAGGTTTTGCGTTTAGGGTTTAGGGTTTAGGGTTAGGGTTTAGGTTTTCCGACGGTTTTGTAATGCTAGTGGATTTGAAGTATATGTCAAAAAAATGTCTTGCAGTATGTTCCACAAAGTATGGCAAGAAGCCACTTCCTTGGAAAGGAAAGCATTTCGATTCACCTTAATCTTGGCGAAGATGGAAGATCTTGGTTCGTAAATTACAGCATTGAAGCCCCTCCAAAGAATCGAGTACATTTTCTTAAATACGGGTGGACAAAATTTGTGAAAGAGAATCATCTGCAAGTCGGAGATGTTTGCGTTTTCGTGGAAAGTGAAACACTTACACAATGATAACATTTATTTCAGTAATATTTTAGGGTTCCACTTGCATATTAGTTTACATTCATAATTTTAATAAAGTTGTGGAATACAATCTAGGAAAATAGTAAAGGACGGCCGCACTCGGCACGCAAGGCTCTAAATCTCTCAATCTGATCTTGAAACGGAGCATCCCATCCTTCGACGCTCGGATGATGATGTTCGACCCATTCTAGTGGAGGCGGTGGAAGAGGAGCGTTAGGACGCAACCAGATCTATTAGAACAAAAATTTAGAGTTAGAGTATTGACATATGTATGAAAAGCATGAATAGGTAATAAAAAAGACGTTTGAAGTCGTACCGCGGCAAAATGGTCTTGGTTTCCGATGCAGGCTACACCAAGAGTTGCTGATTGGGGAGGGTTGTTAGCAGATGTCGGCGAGATCATGGGGAGGCACCAAGTGAGTCGCCCGGTGGTGGAACTTCAGAAGCGGCAGATCCACCGTAGGATCTCTCCACACCTCGTATGCCCGGTGATGCCGGTAAGACAGTAGCAGATCTCCCGGCGGCAACAAAGGGTCGACCTGCGCAGCCGGTGCGGCAGCCTGCGCAGGGATGGGCTGGGGCTCTACCTGTGGGCCCCCTGGCTCTGAGCCTGCCCCTCCTGACCGTCGTGATCCTCCTCAACGACGTCAGGGATCACATCATCTGCAGACCCCAATGAGACAGCCGCTGGTGTGGCGGAGGTCGAAGGCTCGGGCTCCTGTGTGCCGGATGTATAAGCCTCTGGGACGGTCGATGGAACCCGAATAGGCGGTCTACCCATGTCGGCCCGTCGCCCACCAACTACGTCTGTGATGCAGCTACTCAAAACCTCAGGTGGCTCTAAGAAAGGCTGCAACCCCATCGTCGCATCCCCGGAAGGATCCCAAGGTGGCATACCCGTCCAGAAGGTGTCGTTCTCGTCGACGGGGGGGCGTCCCCATCGACGGCTGTAAGCGCTCTGCAGACGCGAGCAGATCGTCGACTGTCTGCTCGGGGGGGTGCGGTAGACTCATGTACCTGGCTGACCGATGCCCGGTCGCCGAACCTAATAGGCCGAAGGGTACCATCATCCCTCATGAGCCTTCCTGCCTGTTATTATGATCCAGTTGAATATTAATGTCTTTTCAGTATATTTTAATATAATGTAATGTATTTTGATGTATTTTAATATATTTAAATATATTTAAATATATTCAAATGTTAATTAAATAATTTTTAAGTATTTTAATATTTTTTTAATGTTTTTTATTATCTTTCAATATATTTTTATATTTGAATATATTTTAATATATTCAAATATATTATATTTGAAGTATTTTAATATATTTAAATATATTTAAATATATTCAAATGTTAATTAAATAATTTTTAAGTATTTTAATATTTTTTAATGTTTTTTATTATCTTTCAATATATTTTTATATTTGAATATATTTGAATATATTCAAATATATTATATTTGAAGTATTTAAATATATTTAAATATATTCAAATGTTAATTAAATAATTTTTAAGTATTTTAATATTTTTTTAATGTTTTTTATTATCTTTCAATATATTTTTATATTTGAATATATTCAAATATATTATATTTTAATATATTGAAGTATATATTTTAATGTTAATTAAATTTATTTATATTTATTTGAATCTATTTTAATATATTCAAGTATTTATTTCTATGTATTATATTCTATCAAATTACAATTATATTCTCTTCTATCAAACTATATACTATAAAAAAACATTTTAATATATAAATACATCAAAAAATCTATTTTCAATTATATTCTATTAAACAATATATATTATCTATCAAACTATATTTTATCAAACTATATTCTATCAAACTATATTCTATTAAACAATATATATTATCTATAAAACTATATTTTCAAAAAATCTATTTTCAATTATATTCTATCAAATTATATTCTATTAAACATTTTAATATATATACTATAAAAAAACTATCAAACTCTAAAAATAAATCAAAAAAAAAATAATTCAAATAACATACCGGTGGAGTCGGAACCGGGGACACCTCAATGGTCCGACGCTTCCGCGGCGGCAATAGACCGGCGTCCGCCTCACCACCACCAACATCACCGCCAATCGCCGCCCCACCACCACCACTCTCCTCCACCGCCAAATTCGCCAGCACCACCAGCCCGGGAGCCACCGGAGCCACCAGCGCCACCGCCTCCACCTCCATCGTCGTCGCCTCAGCCTCCGCCTCCAAGGCCGCCACCGGTGCCACCGCCTCCACCTCCATCGCTGTCGCCTCCGCCGCCGCCTCCGCCTCCGCCTCCGCCTCCAAGGCCGCCACCGCCGCCTCCGCCTCCAAGGCCGCCACCGCCGCCTCCAGGTCTCCCTCTCTTTCTCGGTCTCTCTCTCTCTCGGATGGTCTCTCTTTCTCTCTCTCTGGGTCGCTCTCTCTCTTTGGGTCGCTCTCTCTCGCAAGCTCCGTCTCCCTCTCTGTTGCTCTGACGATGAAGAAAGACGAAGAGGCACGTCCTCTTCGTCTTTAAAGGACGGGCTTGCACGTCCTAAGGACGTGGGGATTTGCGGTGTATATAGCCGAAACGAATTGAAATGACCAATTAATTACTTTGCAATTAATTGAATTAACAATTAATTGAAAATGCTCACCCCTACGAGTGTCCGATGCCTTCCCTCTTTCGTTGGTCTAAGTTTAGAGTCATTCTTTGCAATATTTTAGGATTTAAAAGGGCTAACAGAACATGATTTATCACAGCAAAGAAAACATTAATAGAGTTAGCAACATAAGAATGCACCAGTTCAATTACAACGGTACAAGAAATAAACAGAACCCAATATTTGGTCCAGTCAACATGATTATCTGTTCCTTTTGCAGGGTGGCAATTTGCTCACCACTTAAATTGTTCAATTGATTAATGGCTAGGCTCAACTCCGTCTCCACCCATATTTTTCAAAGCAACAAAATCAACCATGGGTAGTGAAATAGGCGAGCAGCCCCACAAGTGGCGCGTTGATGTATGTGGTGGGCTCGGACTCTTGAAAGTATGGCCTCGAATCAGGGAAGGCATCGGACACATTAGGGCCGCCGACCACAGCGCCTACGAGCAGATTTGGGTTTGGGTTTGGGCTCAGGAAATAGCGAGATCCCGCCTTGCAGCCTATGTGAGCCGGATGGGACCTAACCGATGGTAAGGAGCTGCCCCTATGGTGTATCCTCTGCGGGTACCGCAGCCCATATCCAACCATGTACGACATTCGCAGCGGATTGTCTCCTAGTATATAATCCACCTGTCATCATCAATAAACAAAAATCCAACTTCCAATTATATTAATTATTATGTGATTAAGCGACAAGAATCCCTATCCAATAGTTTAACTAGTCTCGTGATATAAAGAGTAGTGTAGTAGGGAATGGGTTGATAACAAAAAGGGGGAAACCCACCCCCATTGTGATTTGTGAAGGAGGGAATGGAGATCATGTGAAATTAAAAGGGGAGGTGCTGCGGTCGGATAGTAGATGACAAAAGGAATGAACCTCCCCCGCCTTCAAATCCTCTATTTTTAAATTTATCCTCCCGGCCTCTTATATCACTTCCTTACAAATCTCAAATTAAAAATAGAGTTATTGCATGTTTTGACTTCCTCCGCTCAATTTTATTTTTTCTAAAGTTAGATATGATATTAATGATTATTGTATGTTAATTTTGATTCACAAGCAATCGGTGACACTCACATTCCAGCTTCTACACACAGGGAAAAGAATCCGTGACATGATTAGAATCAAAGGTAGAATGGGTAGGAATAGGAATGGGAACTCAACTTAGGAATTAGGATCCGTTTAGTTTAGTTTGCGTTTGAGATGGTCCCAGCTGAGCTGGCCAATTCATATAAAAAGGAGGAGTGAGTGCGTACCTGGCGCCTAGCCAAGTGCTTGAGGAGTGCTGGCGTGGCAGAGACTTGCCCACATGGCACCATGTGATTGGAGTGGCTTAGATAGTTGGAGTACGCCAACAGTAGAAAAGATAGAGATGTTACATGCTGCATGTTACTCCCTCCTGCCTTGAAGATGAGCCCACCTTTTTCATTTCCACACACCAATTTCAATTTCAATTTCAATTTTATTCACAGATCAGTCATCAGAAAAAAATACATTAGCTACTACTGCTTTAAATAATACTCATGGTATAAATATCGCTTATCGGGGTCGTATCGGTTAAGGGTAAAAAAGATATATCGGAGATATATCGGGGATATATCGAAATATATCGGATTTACTAATTTTAAACATAAATATTATATTTATACTTCAAATTTTAAAAATACACATAAAAATTTAATATTTAAATTGTAAAATTATGAAATAGAAAATATAAAACAACTTGATTATATGTTCCAGAGGTCGGAAACTCTAATCTTGTAGACTCACAAATCACATAATGTATTTGTGCGGTTCCTATTCAAGTTCAATTAACATCAAATGAGGAATCTTGAATCAAATTAGGTCGTTTACTGTACAAGTGCGGAGGGAGAGATGGCTGGAGAAGAAACGGCGGCCGGAGAAGAAATGGAGGCAGCCGAAGAAGATGTTGAGTCGGCTGGAGAAGGAGGAGATAGAGGTGGCCGGAACTTCTTTGCTTACTCTGAACGGTTAAGGCGGTCGGAGATGAACCGACGAGGCCGCTGAAACAGTGAAGGGTTGAGAAGAGCCGACGGCCAAAGCAGAGGCTGAATTGAACAGCGGCGGAAGGGGCAAGCCCTAACGGCGGCCGGCCGGACTGTCTTAGTAGAAGCAATAGCAATTCCAAGCCCTAGACTGTAGAATCGGGCATGAACAATCCGCTCCTATTGCTTTTTTTTTTTCCAAAAAAAACAAAACGACCCCGTTTAAAGTGAACGATATATCGGTCAAGCCGATATTGACCCGATATATCGTCGTTGACCCGATATTTAGCGTTGATCGATATATTTGATCCGATATGCCGATATCGTAACGGATTCTAAATATCCCCGATATATCGACCGATATATCCGATATTTAGAACACTGATAAAATCAACCTAGCTAGCTAGCTTGAATTGAATTCAATAATGTGAAATAAATATATCCTATGTATGGGTACGTTACTAATCATTAAGTTAGGTTAGGAAGGAGTAGATATGTATATATGGTCACATAAATGATTAATGGATGTGCGTGGTTGGTGCCGTTCATATATGTATCCGTGATTCCGTATATTACAATCATTCATGAAATGCAATCTAGGTATGCAACCAAGCTGTTGCTTGGGGTTCATTAAATAAACAAATAAATGCATGGTTTTTAATACCGGAGTATGTTGTTGTTCTTCCCTTTTGGGTTTTAAATTTTAATTAAATAATGGTCTGGGTACTCTACTCTGTCTAGGTAGTATAATTAACTAATTAATTTAACAAATAAATAAATATACCTGGTGAATATTGAACTTGGGGGTTTGCAATTCCAGGCAGCAGAGAGCATATGAAGCCGTCCGCATTCAGCTTGAAGGCTCTCAGATCATTTTCCTTCCCCATCAACACTTCCTGTACGCCCACAATTTTTATTTTAGAGCTTTTAAATTAAGTTGAACCAACAAATTAAGTGTATCTAATATACTGTATATGATATGATCAAGTTAGTTAGTATGGAGTTTTTTTTTTTTTTTTTTACCGTGAGCAAACAGTCGGAGCTATTACAAAGAATGTAAACGCGCTCCGAATGTAAACGCGCTCCGGGATCTAGTTAGTATGGAGTTAATTTGGAAGTTGGAAGGGTATATGAAAAGAAAAAGTATGAAAGGGCAGGTGCATTAAAACCCGTCACATGCAATGTAGCAGAGCATAAATTAGAGGGGGCTGAATTTGGGACAGAAGTGATGGAAGAGCGAGAGAGCACAAAATTGAAGAATGAAAGATGGGTGCTATCGTTTGGGGTTTGCCTAGTAGGGGGGCTAGGTGCAGTGCAAGTGCAATTTTGCCCTATTGCCCACAATCACAAATTCACAAATCACATGGAGGGTACATGGGCAACCCAACTTTTTCTTCCCCTCATCCTTACATCTTACATTACATGTAATGCCTGTGTTGTTCCCATCAAAGTGATCAAACTAGTAAGTATATATGTGCTGTACACTCCCCAAGTTTATGCAAAAGCATAAAATATACAAGGCATATCACTGGTTATATATCATGCCTTATTTTCGGAACATAATCAATATGAATGTTTCAAAAGATTCAAGTTCTAATGATCTAAAACACTCATGAATATTGAATAGGAATATTGGTTGTGTTGTGCTCAATTTCTCAAAAATATGGGGCTGGGGATATCTTTGACTAATTATAAAATCTGCAAAGGTGTGGTATTGTGATGAGACCACCATCACTTTAGCAGGTGGCAGGGGAGGGGGACTCTTATTTCAAAGCCTAAGGACCCACAACCTCCAAAGTGAAATTGAAAGCGCAAAGAGAGCGAGGTATGGTATTGGACTATTGGTGGGTGGGTGCTATTCTCGTCACGTGATTGGCATAAAAAGGGTCCCACATACTCCCAAATGCTAAAAAAACACCACCCACAACCCCAACAACACACTCATCAAGATTTGATTATAGCCCGTTACTATCACTACTAATCACTAGCTTGTTCGACGAACTAATACTATTAGGAGAAACGTAACGGAAATCATTTTGTGCTAAATGATGGATCTTAATATTATTAGAGTTACCGCCTAGTTTGCGAGTAGAAAACAATGTCAAACTACATTACATTACATTTCCCTTGTGGATGATTCAGGTTAATGGAATGGAGGAGCACAGTGAGTGTATTGGTTAGAAACGAGACGAGACCAGACATTCATTAAATTAGAAAAATACTACTCCCTGTCCAAAAATACATGGACTTTTATTATTCAGTCACGTTTTTTTAAGAGGTAAAAACTATATAAAATATTACCCTTTTTATTAATTTTTTTTAATAATTACAAAATTATTATAAGTTTGTAATTATTAAAAAAAATTAATAAAAAGGTTAATATGTTATATAGTTTTCCCTTCTTAAAAAAACATACGTGAATAGGTATATGTATTTTTGGACGAAGTCAGTAGTATATATGGGATTTTACGGTACCTTGGAAATGAGAACATTAATGCCAGCGTGTTTATTATCCCATCCAAACTCATTAATGGAGTCACTTGCTCTCAGTATCACTTCGTTCTTCACTATGTACTCTCTGTATTCCCGCCTCCTCGTCGCCTTGTGCAGCCAAGCAGCCCCCCACAGCAACTCATCCTTCATTCACATTACAAAACAAAACCCATACATATGCAGCTAGTAAAATTACAATTACGATTTACGAGCTCCAGTAAATCCAAAATCCAACGGTCACCCAAGTGTGGGCCCTCCCAAGTCCCACCCCTCTAACTCTAATTGACTCACCTGATACCCGTTCACGTCACAGTAGAAAGGGCACACTGCACTCCGAAGGCTCGTGCTGTACGCCCCCCGGAACTTGTCTGCAAACTCGAACACCTAAAAAGCATCACCACAACCCCCAACAACATCAACATTTTTGCTCTGTTATTCGCGACCTCACATTAACTGACCGTTAATTCCGCGCCAAAAAAATACTAAAGGCTCCATTAACGAGATAAAGAAACGGAGGGTGATACACATACACCCAGTGTATCCCTTCTTTTATACACCACCAATCACAAATTTACACGTATATACACAATGTTTGTAAAAATTAATTAAAAGAGTGGGCTATTTAGTGGGAGAAGAACTGTTCCCGCCCCATCTAATTCACCACTTCTAGCATTTACTTAAATACGGAGTAATTTGGAGAGACCGAGGATAAAAGGTACAGTAAAAACAAAACATAAAGTATTACAGTACTCAGTACTGTAGTATATACTCCTAGGTATTACTCCAGATTTACATTGGTTGCGATTAGCGAGACATGGCCAAAAAGAAAAAAAATAAAATAAAATCAATTCAAAACATAATGTTGACTTATTTGAGTAAATGATTTTATAATACTTTGATTTATTTTAGATTTTAGAATTTTATAATTAGTAATACAAATTAAGCATATAAATGTTAATATAGAATTTATTTAAATTAAAAAAATTCAAATATTATATATATTTTTTGTCATTTCAAATTAATAAAATAATTAGTAACAATTATTGAAAAAATTATTAAGTTGAACGGGTTTAATACAAAATTCAATTCTATATTTTTACAAAATTTTAACCAAGTTTGTTCAATATCTATGCTAAAGATATAATTTTACCAAATTTTTATCCAACGAGTTTTAATAACAAATTTACTTAAATTAAAAAAAAAAGAATACATATAAATTAATTTTTTCTCATTTAATTGTTATTTTTAAGTTGATATAACAATAAAAAAATATTAAAAGAAGTTAATAAGTTGAATGGAGGTTAATAAATTGTTTTATCTAAATTCATAAAAAATGAAAGAACATTAGGATTTAAGGGTTAATTATAATTTTTTTATGCATTTTTTTAAATATCAAACACATTAATATTTATATTAAAAAACCCCGCAAAAGGTACTGGTACTGAACTAATTTTCTAATATATGCCTATAGAAACATATTAGGAAAAAAAAATTAACGCGTGCCAGTATTTTATAAACTCATAAAATAAAATAAATTAAAGTGCAATGCATTGATCGAACACATACACATACGGAGTATTAGGAAAGTTAAGAAACTAGGTGAATATTTTCGGTTTTTCGTACGATCTGCCCTCGATCGAACATCAGTTCTCCATGGTTCGGTGCACACAATTCGGTACAAATCCCGCTTCGAGAAATACCAAAAAACTAACCGGAAGGGTCAAAGCCCAATCCGATTAGCTTTATATAAAGATATATTTATAAGATTAAATAATATGAAAGTCTTTTATGAATATTGATCTCATAATCTTTCACTTTTTATCATTGTTTTAGTTTGAGGTTTCATTTATATAATTCAATCTTAATGCTAAATATTATATACAGATAAATGAAATTACATTACTAGTAAAAATATCATTTAAATTGGAATGAAATAATCCATTTTAACACTCATTTTATTTTTATTCCATATATTATACTCCATTTTAATTAAAATTTAATGATTTGACAACTCATTTTAATATTGAATAATTTATCCCATTTTAACACTTATTTTTAACATGGATCCATAACTATAATTATAAAATATTTACAACTCATTTATATTTTAAAATTTAATGATTTGAAATGTTAAATAAAAATAACTAAATCTAAATATTGGATACTATACTAAAATGAATGAATTCGTTTCATTAATATACTCCGTATAAGTTACCTAAAATAATAATTTAATATTTTCCAAATGAAATTGAAAAGGTTGAAAATCAAATACAGTTTCAAAATTTGTTTAGTCTAACCACGGTTTCAATTTTGAAAATTATTAACTGTCCCAATAAAAAATTTAACTAAATGACTTTTCAACCTTTTTGAAAATTTTAACTTTGTTTTTAGAGACACATGGCAAATTTCTATTCGTGGTGTATAATTTTATCCATACACTCAGTGTATACGTACATTTGTCCTAAAGAAACCCCCCGACCCGACACCAACAGCTGAATTTTGCTTTCTCCCTCAAACCTACCTACAGCTACCATTTTTTTGATTCCTAACAGAAAAAGTTAACCGCACAGTAACAGTCCCTGACTTTTCTGCTTTCTAGTTTGGGGGTAAATTAAATTTACTTTTTACCCTGTATATATTTATATTTATATTTACCCCGTATATATAACCACACAGTACGAGTTGAAGAGTGACGGACCTTAACGGCGCGACCGAGGAGGCGGCGGGAGTAAGCGGGGTTGCGTGAACGGAAGACGATGGAGGCAGATGCAAGGGCGGCTGCCGTTTCCCCAGCCACGTCAGAACCGGGGTGGGCTCGGTCGATCTTGTACGCCGTTCGGAGAGTATCCATGTCCTCGGGCCTCTCCCAGCAGTTATGGTCAGAGTAGGGGTCCCCAACCTGAACATACATGGCATTAGGCATGGCCGCAGTTGCCTTGAGCAAGTAGTCAGTCCCCCACTTTACGGCCTTCACCGCATTTCCGAGCTCCGGCCCCATGCTTTTCCCGAAGTCGATTACGCTCCACGAGAGGAGAGTAACCGTGAACGCCATCGGGAAACCGAATTTTATGTTGTCCCCCGCGTCGTAGTATCCTCCCGTCAAGTCCATCTGCTCCAATCAATCAATCAGTGATTAAATGCAAATTCGGCTTCAGATTGGAGAAATAAACCCAAATGTCTTACTTACCCCGGAGGAAGAGCCGTCGTGGAGACCGGAGTCGCCGCGCCAACGAAGGCGCTGATCGGAAGGGAGGCGGCCGGAGCGCTGGCCTTCGAAAAAAAGGATGCTCTTGCGGAGGGCGTCGGAGTAGTCGTGGCCGCAGCAGAGGGAGGCCGAAGAGAGGAGGAGGAAGAGGAGGAGTACGGGAGCCTGGAAAGACGGGAACGCCGGCGTAGGAAAATGGGGGGAATGTCGCGCCATTTCAGTTATGAGCCACACTCCAAAGGGGTGGGGGACGAACGAGAATCGAGATGGTAGCGAGCGAGGGAGTACTGCCGTACTGGGGTTGTTGTGCTTGTGTGGTGGGATGAAGTGATGCTTGAAGCGGTGTCGTTTTTATGGCAACAAAAATGGATTGGGAGGGGGCATTGGATTCCCATCTTCCTCTACTGTCTTGTTGGGCTTCGTTATGGGCCTTTTGGCCCGATTCCATTCAACACGTGGTGGAGTCTGAATGGATGAATTTTGTGGAGCTCGATGACCGCATGTTTGACCACATGTTTGACTATTGGGGTTTGTCGTTGGTTTGTGTTGGTGGGGAGCCGGAAATTTTTAAGAAAGAGACGATTATATGTATGCGGTGTCATTTTTTATTAAATAAATCGATAAAATATGAAATAAATGATGTTAATTTTGAACAAAACATCGTCAATTTATGATAAAATGTTGTTATTTTTCCCATTAAAAATATACATAAGCAAATTAATAAAATAGCCGAAAGAAAAAAATAATAAAATAAGGATAGAAAATGCAATATAATAAACCTTGAGTCAAGTCATTTGTTGTACTCTCTTAAATTTCTCTATTATACAAATTTCTACATTTAGTATACACTATAATCAATGCATAAATTCATAATTTAATAAATAAAATTATAATAACTTAATTAAATCAATAGGCAACAACCAATGAACAAATAGGTAGACATTGGATTGAGTAAATACATTTAATTTTACATATTCTAACCCTTCCTCTAAATTTAGAGATTTTTTTTCCTCTCTCATCCCATTTCTCTATTTTACAGATTGTTTTACAAGCGCTGTTGGGGTGGAAAAACTCATATTTCCTCTGAAATTGTCCATTTTCTCTATTTTACAAGAGTTGTTGCGGATGCTCTTATGGATTTTATTGGATTGACTCTAATTATCGCTCATTCTTCTTCCTCGTATCTTTTCTGGTTTAGATTTGGTTTCAATTTTGAATTTAATGTTTTAATTTCAGGTTTGTCTTCGCTATCTGATTTTAATTTGTTGAATGATATCATTCGGCTTCGTTGTGGCCTAATCATGTTTTTCTCTCATCAATTCAATTCAATTCAATTTGGCACTATTAAGCACAATACTAGTAGAACCTTACGATTGAAATGGTGTGAAATTAGATCTAAGAATCTGTTTTGCACAAATGAAAGGGTTGTTCTTTATTGTTTTTTTTTTTTTTTTTGCACCATTAAGATACTAAGAATGAATTTTGGGCAGCAAACTCTCCTTTCTCCTAGTTGGTAGGGCTGTACAGAAAAATATGACACGTTTGACACGACACGAAATCGAATCAGTACGATACGAAAAAACATGAAACAATATAGATACGACACGATTTTGACACAAAACGGTAAAACACGACAATAATCGCGTTGTGTTCAGATCAGGATTTTTCCCTTGTTGGGTATCCGACACGACACGATAATTTTTTTTATTTCTTTTTAATATTAACCTGTTGCAATAATACAAATACAAAAACTATCGTAGATGAACATAAAATGTGGGTTATCCAGTTGGTGATGGCTGCTTTTGTTTTGCCCTGACTGTGAGGTCTCGAGTTCGAATCCTGATTACCAATGTCTTTTTTATTTTTGCCTTTCGTTTTTTTTCCTGTCTAACCTTTCTAAACTAAAGAGTGCTAGGCTAGGATTACGAATCTTCCGGTTGTTCTTCATTCTTCATTTCACTCGCCCTTTATTCATTCTCGTCATCGTCGTTCCAGACCGACCCAGTCTTCTTCCTCCTCCTTCATTCTCGCCTTCTCGACGGACGACTCTTCCTTCATTCTCGACAGTCGGCAACTGTCCGCTCTTCACTCGCCAGTCTCGTCGTCGCCGTTCTTCGGTCTTCCTCCTCCTTCTTCATTCTAGGCAGCGGTGGCCGGACTCCTCTCAGCCTCTAGACTAGACACGCTTCAGATCCGACGCTTCAAGTCATCGTTGACCTCGCTCTACGCTCACTTCAGATTCGGTAAGTTGTTCCTTTTTGTTTTTTGTTTGAATTAGAGATTGTGGGTGTCGAAAATTGATGTTGTTTGCCTTGTGTAATTGATGTTGTTTGAGTGTATGATTGTTTGTTTGAATTGTTCAAATTTTCAGCTTATGTAATTGGAGCATATGCAATTTTTTCAACTATATTATTTTTATGCATTGCAATAGTGTAATTGGAGAGCATGGTTGAATTGCATTTTTCAGGGAAAAAAAACAAAGGGTTTTACAATTTAGAGTAGGTACAACATCCATCAGGAGGAAAAAAAGGTTTTTTTTACAATTGTCGTGTTGTGTCGTGTTACATGGGTATCCGACATAAAATCGTGTCATATTTTCGTGTCGGATACCCGATAATTATAGTTTTTTGTTCAGATCGGCTATTTTCGTGTTATCGGTTTCGCGTATCCGACATGTCGTGTCGTGTCATGTCGGATACACGGCTATGCATAACCCTATTGGTTGGTTGAGTTCAATTTAATTTAAACGTCATATGACACTACTACTTACAGTTCAAGTGGGGGGGAAGAAAGAAGAAAAAACTTTGTTTGAGAAAAACAGATGTTGGACATCTCAGGGCATATCCCATGGTAAGCCAAAAAATGGGTTTTGGCCAAATTTCGCTCACACCTTGGGCCACAACCCATTTTAACCTTGTTTGTATTTGGCCTAATTTCAAAACAAATGCCAAATTTGGCTTCTACTTTTGGAAATGCCAAATCCTATTTATTTATTTATATATTTATTTTTAAGTGTTTAATATTTATGTAAATTTATAAAAATACAATTATAAATCTATATATTATATAGTTATGATTTTCAATTAAAAATAAAATTTGTATTATAGTTAAGATATTCAAGAGTTCTTCGATATGACTATAATTTGTATTATCGGGGGGCCTCCGCAAAATAATCATTTAATATATTATTTGCAACACCTTCTCGATCACGATAAATTGTAATGTGACCAGGAACTCCACCTCTTCGTCTTGATTGAACATCATCTTCTTTATTGTTGATATGTTCCGCGATGAGTAGATTGTTATTAGCATACATACGACATAACACATTTTGATCCCGTTCAAATGAATCAAAGATTGAATTAGAATTCTCAATAGTTTCATTTGAAGAGTGAGATGGTGATGATATTTGAGAAGAATTCATTATTAATTCAAATCGAAATGATAACGATAAAATCGAGTGACGAAAATGAGATGTGAAAGTTCTAAATTGTAGGAGTATTTATAGAAAATTGGCCTACAGTGGGAACAACCAAACCGCACAATAGGCCAAAAGAGAATAGTTCATAGAATATTCTCTTTTGGTAGGCTATTTTCCCTAGCCATTATGGCCTACGGGGGAAGATGCTCTCATTGGAGTAGAAAAAACACTAGCAGTTTAACTTGTCTTTCTTCACATAAGTTTTGCATAATATTTGTACAAAATTTATTCTCTTCATTTATGAAAAACAGATTAATACATATTCATTTCTGGATAGATGACTACATAATCCCGGATCTATGAATTCTTATCTTCCAATTCATTTTTTTTTGTTGGTCCTTTTGCTAAATTGGATACTTAGCTCAAGTCTTTATCTATGTTCTTATTTTTATTCTCATTAAAAAAAGTCTAGTTATTGTTGTAAGTATACTTAGGTTTATGCCTCATTTATGGCAACAAATACATACTTGGGTCTTAATGGCCTACCTTATCCACTCGTTTTTACTCTATTAATTAAATTTCATATACATCGAAATGTATTTTGCCTTGCCTTTTTCGTACATTATATATTTCTTTTGAGTTTTGAGTAAAATCTTCTGATGTCATATTGTTTTGAGCTCTTGCTTATTTAGCTTTCGAAGAAAGTTGAGTGTTATTTTAGCAAGATATTAAGGCTTCCCAATTTTGCCTCGCCTTTGGGTTTTGTTTGCACTACTTATGTATGAGTCCGCAAGATATTAAGGCTTCCCAATTTTGATGACTCCCTTGTACGAGTCCGCAAGATATTAAGGACAAAATGAAGGTGTCAGGCATTCGATGGTTCTATTACTCGTACAAGGGCCAAAATGATCACTACTACATATCAAGCCCTAATGTATCACACAATATTATGACATTACACCTTAAAAATGTTACATTAGGGGAAAAGGTAACACTTTTTATGAATTACATTTGCGGCCGTTGCATTTGATCTAATGTAACATTTTCTATTTGCTAATGTAACGCTGGTTCATTAAAAACTATAAGTGTTACATTTGAATTAAATGTTACATTTCTAAATAAATGTTGTCTTATTAGTGTTTTGTTACCTTTTACCAAATATGTTACATCTAAATAACAATGTTACATTTGAAGAACAATGTTACTTTTAATTTCAAGCATTACAATTAATTTTGTTACAATAGATATTTATCCATCTATGATATGAAACTTTTATAATCTATAATATATATCACATATTCTATATCGTATATTATATATAAGAATAATCTAAAATAGTTAAAAGTAATAACAAAACTAACATACATTATCCAAAATCAATTTTTCATTCAAAAAACTGAAAAAGAGTTCATTGAGCAGTGGAATATATTAGCACGCGCGCACGCGCGCGCACACACACAGGAAATTGAGGTGCTAAATAATTCAGATGACATTGCTAAAATAATTCAGATGTTTAAAATAAAAAACAGGAAAGTTTGGTGCTAAATAATTCAGATGACATTGCTAAAATAAAAAACAGATTCTAGTGTTAAGACAATCATGTTATAGTGCTAAAATTGAGGTGTTTAAAATTCAAATTAGATTGCTCATAAAAATTAGAGTATAATGCTAAAATAATATAATTATAATGATGAAACTTATGTGAAAAAAACTCAAATAAAAGTCATAAAAATTAAATTTCAGTGCTGAAAATATTCAGAATACTGACACTCTTTTTTAGGTTCTCTTCACTACTTATCTTATAGAAAATCATGTTTTAATTGGAAAATTATATAACATTAATGAAAATTAGGTCTATGACAGGCATAACAAATGAAGAAATCAGAATATAGTACTAAAACAATCAGATTACAGTGATGAAGCTGACGAGTTGGGTCTATAAAGCTTATTCCTATCATCTGCGTAATGATGAGAGACTAGAAACATGCATGTTTTGTGTAAGTGTATCTATACATAGAACTAAGGATTCCCACATGCACTGGCCAACGCATAGAGTAGGAGCATTAGGCAAATTGTAACACCCCCTTTTAAATCCCCATGGAACATTACAACGCCAGTGAATCCGTAGACTTTAATGTCTTTGAATTCATCTGAGGCTTATAGGGACATGCAACCATGCTACCATAAACAAGACGGTACTTAAGCAGTTGAATAAACTAATGCGAAAGTAATTTAAATCTCAAAGTATAAAATATCAAATCATAACAATAAAGCTAAAGTGTCAAAATCATGAAGAAGTAATAAGCTCCAAAAATAGCTAACACCAAAGTTGTATTGCGGAAACTTTAAAGGTTCAAAAACTTGTAGTGTAAAGGTTCATAAATGATAGCCCGCTCTTCAACTCTCTCCTGCTCTGCTGCTTGCACTAGACCTGTGGAATATGGTCTGGTATTTCGTGAGTATGAAGAACACCAGCCATCCTTAGTACAATTAAGACTAGCAAATGATAGGGAAAATGTTCAGACTTTAACCATACAGTGACCATAAACGGTATGTCATAGGTTAAGGAAAAGACACGAATATTTAAAGTGGAAACTGAATAAAAAGATAAATATTCACACATGACTCGGATGATCGTAATGATCGATTATAAGATAAGAAAATGAATTATACCCGAGACAGATGAGTATAATAATTGAAGTGATCACCTATTTAACAGTCGATAATAATCATAATCGCACTAATCACAATGATAATAACAATAATAATATTACTACGTGGTACCGGTCGGGCCTTTAAGAATGACCACGACATACATCAGATCGTTGTTGTACCATCCCGCAGAGAATGCATTCCGGGATGGTGTTTCATGAAACCTTGTAAGGCGGTGGCTTAACGAACCACAACCTGCAGGTCAGTCTACTGCATAACTTGCCAAAGGCATATAGCCACTCGCATCACGTGGTGCGCATTTTCACATATCATACCTAAGCATCACATAGTGCCTAGCTATCTTAACTTATCATACGTGACCAGTTTATACTAGGTGATCATAATAATGACATTAAACCAACAAGGACGTACAAGCACGGATATTTCAAGGATCTTAATACCGCATGCTATTAATTTGCATGAAAGAAACAAGCAGGGTATCATGCAACAATTTAGGAAGAAGAAAATGAGCAATTTTCACATATCTCAAGTTATAATAAACAAACAACGTATTTAATTCACATATCACTATAATTAATTTAATCAATTGCCCATCATTTATACTCATGCCAGTTTATGAATAAGAAGATAAATTACATCAAGCAGACGAATATGCAATTTATCGAAACTGGCAAGGAAATTGGCCACATGGCCGCATTCGACACGGAAGAATTTAAAAGGCACGTCAAAATAATCACGAAACACGCAAAGGGTGTTGAAAGAAATCACTTGCCTTGACTTTCGATGATCAGCTGAGGACAACCAGACGAGATTTTAGCACCTATTGAATCCAACGAAAAAAGGAATATTAATATTGATATTTTATAAAATTAACTTTACTTAACTCAATTTGAAATTGAATTAATTCTATAAAGTTAAAAATCTATACCAATATGAATTCCTCTGGAAGCGGTATCCGGCGTGGATGCTTTGAGATTTCTTGGTGTCGCTGAACCGGGCAAGAATTGAATAGTTTAGAAACATTGGCCGCATAACTTAATAAATAATTAACTTAGGGCCAAAAACGGAAATAGTATAAAGATAAGGGGCGTTTCTGTAATTTTGATAATAGATATTAAAAACCTCCGCTTTGCTTTCAATGGAGTATTCGCATAGAGAGGAAGCTCTTCCTCGGCAGCGATGGCTAGCGGCAATGCAGCGTTGGAGGCGACGACCGGCGCGATGGTCGGCAGCGGCGGCTCGAGTGGTGGTGAGCGGCGGCACAGCAGCGGCAATTGAAGGCGGCTCGGCACGGGCTCGACCTTTTGTTCTCCGGCCAAGAGCGGCTGCAGTGGGCGGATCGCGGTTCAGGGCGATGCGAGAGGGGAGGACGGTGAGGCTGGGCAGCGGCTGCGGTTCCTGGGGCTCAGGTCGCCGGCGGCCTCGGTTAGATGGATAACAGGTGCGGTGATGGTGGTCAGCGATTGGAGGCGTCCCGGCTCGGGAGGAATGGGAGAGAAGATGGGGAACGTTTTGGTTGGAAAAACCCTAAACATTGGACGTTTATCTATCTGTTAGCTCTAAATAAATAAATAAAATAGATTTTCGATTCTTTCGGATTAAGAATCAATCAAAAATAGAGATTAAGCGTAAATAATCGATTTTAAGGAAAAGAAATAAATAAAAGAAGCGGATAAAGACGGAGATAGATGATATATTTCTCCACCTTAACGGGATGAATATATTTAATTTAATTTCATAAATTAAATAATAAGGGTAGGTATAGGATTTATGTAATTAAATCCATCATATATTATTTCTCTTTAGAATAATTTAATTATTCTAATGCATACCATATATCTTATGTGAATTTATTAAATGGCAAAATTCAAAAGATATATAATATAGTTTGAATATAATATAGATTTATTTAATTAAATAAAAATAAGAAATAGCTCAAAATTAATTTTGGGTATTTCATACCTCCACACTAAAAATAAGTTTTGTCCCGAAAGATAGTAACCTCGAAATAAATGAGAGAATATAGATTAATCAAAGCAGAGCTAGGTGTAACTAACAATGGTCCCCGAATAGGTAAAATGTAAGCATGCTTCGGTTAATGAACTTATCGAATACGTGAGCGACGAGAATTACGTCTAATGTAACTCATTGCTTTCGAAACTCCTCAATGGCAAAGCTTGAAATTTTTAATCCTATGAAAATTAAATAGCGTATCTCTATAGTTGTAAGCATCTAAAATACGGATAATAAAATTTGAGAGACATCTTTTATGGGATAAGTGAACTCGCACCCCATAAGAAACACGGTTAACTAGTTTGTCATTGGCTTTCATCTCAGCCCCATATGGCTTCCTTTTCCAGGTTGCCAAATGGCCCGGGTGGCTTTGAAGGCAACCATTGTGACAAAACTAGCCAGCCTTATTCATATGAGATGAGTTGTGAGTCTTTGTCTTCTGTTTTATCGACACGAACGTTGTCCGATTCCTTAGCACATGCGTCCTTGCGTCCTTGTCTTCTTCATAAACATAAATCGTGTATATCTATATACTATTTTCAAGCTCTTTACCAATGAGAGTTCGGTTGCTCGATCATGGAAAGGAGGATGAAATATGTAACCCATGATCGTTTAATACTATCAAGTAGACCTGTCAAACAGGTCGGGCGGGTCGGGTTTGGGTCGGGTTGTCTCGGGTTCGGGTCCATTCCGGGTCGGGTCATTTCGGGTTACGGGTCGTGAAATGCTCAACCCAGACCCATATTTAACGGGTTCGGGTCGACCCAACGGGTCAAGAGCGCCACTCATCCATGATTTTTTAAATGTCATTTACTATTTATACACGTTGTTTTAAAATGATAAAATTATGTAAAGTATCAATAAAATTTTATTACTTGTTATAATTTCATTCTTTTTAGTTTTTGAAGTATGAAATTATATATAATATAAAAATGGATATTTTATATAATTATTATCATCCTTAAAACCATACATGAATAGTAAACAACATTTAAAAGTAAACAGATGGAGTATTATTAATGAATATTTACATAGTTCCTAAATCTAAAATTGTTATATTATCCTAATAATAGTTATATTATTGAAAAAAAATAATTAATGTCGCTACAATAGTAATATGTAATTTTATATACATAACAAATTGTAATGTTAAATTATAAAGTAAAGTTGATGATGCAAAATATAATATTCAATCCTAATTATTATTAGTAATAAATTTCAATATTAGGTTAAATTGTAATTTATTTATATTTTTATTATCTTAAAGCTTGACCCAACGGGTGACCCACGGGTCGACCCAACCCGACCCAGAAATTTGCGGGTTGAACGGGTTCGGGTTGCTTCGGGTTTCGGGTTGAAATATTTGCGCCAAAACCCACGTTTTACGGGTCGGGTCGGGTCCTCGGGTCGGGTCACGTTTTGACAGGTCTACTATCAAGATTTAGGAAAATGAACATACCTACATAAAAAGTTACTAATCAATATTATAATACTAAAGGAGAAGTCGCATACGACATGTGGCGGCTTCTCCTCTAATGTAGCTTTTTTTATTTAGGATATTAATTGATTTATGTTAATTAATTATTAAAATCTAAACAAACTTATTTTTCGGATAATAAAATCTAAATATATTTTATTTTCCGAATAATAAAAAATTTGTTTTAATTGATTTATTTGGATTCTTTCTTATCTAATTTAGAGAATATAATCAAATCTTAACTAATTAGAAAATATTTTAATATTTTAAATATGTTTTTTTTAATAAAAGATTTAAACGGATAATGAGATCTCATATTTCCCCCCAAAAATCTCATGTATATCTATATTTTTTTTTGTAAATAAATAGTTTAAAAATCGTGTCTATTTAAGGGTTTGTTGAAAGAAATGAGGCTTTGTTAGTTTTTTCACTTATTCTAAATTCTAACGTACCTTTCTTGATTTTACAGGTGGTATAATGGGTGTCTCACTTGGTTTTCTGCAACCACGGTTCGTGAGCTATTCATCTCGACGTCCAGTGATACCTTTCATTTTAAGTTAGTTTTCTCCTATAGACCGAAGCCTCTTTTTTTTGGCTTTTAATCTCAATTGTGATTTTTTGTTTGTGTAATTTCATGAATGCTTTCAGCTAATAATCATCTTCTCTATATATTAGTTAGTAATCCATAGTATGTTGTATGAAAAGTTTTTTTCAATAGAACTAGATTAGATTGCACACAATGACAAATAATAAAGACAAATAATAAAGGTAAGACACTCATAGAGAAGAATAATAGGAAGCTTTGAAAAAAGGGTACTTTAAATATTATTTATTTATGTGTTTGTGTGATTCATTTCGGTTTGATTTAGTTCAATCAATTGATGATGAAGTTCATTGATCACGTTTGTGCGGATTAGTTTAATTTTGATCGTTTTAATCGAGTTCAATCAACTAAGTTTTCTTTTTTTTAATCAATAATAATTACAATAATAATCTAAATAAGCATGATAATGGCACCCACATATACTGTTACATACACTGATACACATATAACCATTTTAAACTAAAAAATATGCCCGCACAAGGTGCGGGTACTAAACTAGTTATCCTCCTGAAGAACCTTACGTATGACATATCGATCATTAATCACTGATTTCACATGCATGTATTATATATTCCTGCTTATACAGAAGTGAAACAGAGGAGCTCATCTAGAGTCTATAGGGAGCACTTCCCGACTCTTTTTCGATATCTATAAAAACACGGGTTGGCCAGCTTGATATGGAATCAGAAACATCAACATACTGGAGCTGACTATGTAACATGAAAGGAATACGAGTAGGAAAGTGTGCAAAGCTTATATTTTATTCAACGTTAGAATATTGTCAATTCGCACACCAATTCCCCACTTTGACTCGAACCTACAAGGTTCTGAAGATGAATCCATCACATTAACCAAAGGAACTATGACAAAAGGTATCTGATAAGCTTCCTTATTTATTAATATTCGAATAAATGAGGTAATGGAATCAATATGCGACTCGCGCTAAGTAGAAAACAACTTAGGAAAGCGTTTCCTCATTTCATCTTCCGTGTCCCAACTCATCTCCTTAGTCCCGTGCTTTGACCAAAGCACTTTGACAAGTGGAACTATCTTGGTGCGAATTAAGTTTCTTCTCTCGTCGCTCTAGAATTTGCACTAGTTCTTTCTCATAGGTTCTAATGGGGAGGACCTCAATGTCATAATAGCTCAAAATATGGGCCGGGTTAGGCACATACTTCCGTAGAAATGATACATGGAAGATGTCATGTATTGGATGAGCTAACGGAGGCAGAGCAAGACGGTAGGCCACATTGCCTACACACTGCAGAATCTCAAATGGCCCGACATATCAAGGGTTCAGCTTCCTTCGCTTTCCGAACCGGAAGAATTCCTTCGTGGGTGACACTTTCACGAACACCTTGTCGCCCACCTCAAAGTTGACCTCTTTACGCATAGGATCAGCATAAGACTTTTGGCGACTTTGAGCGGTTAACATTCGTTGCTTGATCATCGCAACTTCTTCAGTTGTCTTCTCTAACAACTTCGGACCTATATGGATAGCATCTATCGCATCATCCCAACACACTGGAGATCGACACTTCCATCCATAAAGGGCTTCAAAAGAAGCCATTTTTATGGATGTATGCCAGTTGTTGTTGTAGGTGAACTCAATCAGGCTCAAACTGTTTTCCCAATCCGTCGGTCTATCCGGGACACATGCTCTTAGCATATCCTCAAGTGTTTGGATGGTCCTCTCTGACCGACCATCTGTCTGAGGGTGAAAAGCGGTACTGAACTTCAGTTGAGTACCAAGTCCCTCATGCAGCTTCCTCCAAAACTCTGAGATGAATTGTCCATCTCCATCAGAGACAATGGACGAAGGAACACCGTGAATGCGAACTACGTGCTGAAGGTATAATTCAGCTACCTTTGTCCGCTTCCAATTAGATCGAATGACAATGAAGTGCGCACATTTAGTGAGTCAATCAACAATCACCCAAATGACATCCTTCTGCCCCTGACCCTTAGGGAGCCCCATAACGAAATCCATCGAGATTTGTTCCCACTTCTATGTGGGGGACTGGAAGAGGTTGGAGCTTCCCACCAGGTCTCTGATGCTTAATCTTGACCTGCTGGCATACCAAGCATCTGGCCACGTGCTCGGTCACTTCATTCTTCATACCAGAGCACCAGTAGTTCTGTCTCAGATCCTTATACATCTTACTAGCTCCAAGATGCACCGAATATCCAGATGTATAAGCTTCCTCAAGGATGGTCCGTCGGATCTCAGGGACATTGGGAACGCAGATGCGATTCCCAAACCATAAGGATCCATCATCCCTTAGGATAAAGTCTGGGGCTTTACCATCGAAGAAGTCAACGGTGGTCTGCAATAACACAACATTCTCTGTCTGCTTCGCGTTTATCTCTCCTAACATATCTTATTAAACTCTCATCTTACACAACTGTCCTTAGTTCCTTTCAAACCAAACTTCAACCTCTAACTTGAGCAGATCCCTCTGCAGAACAGGACTTGCTGTCAAACAACTAATCATAGCCTCGTGTTGAGATTTGCGGCTTAAAGCATCAACTACGACATTAGCCTTCCTAAGATGATAGAGAAGCTCAATGTCATAGTCCTTGATCAGCTCTAACAAGCGTCTCTGTCTCATGTTGAACTCCTTATGGGTGAACACATACTTGAGGCTTTTGTGGTCGGTGTATATCTGGCAACGAATTCCATACAGATAATGACGCCAGATTTTTAGAGAAAATACCACAATAGCTAGTTTCAGATCATGCACTGGGTAGTTCTCCTCATACGGCTTCAACTGTCGTGATGCATAGGCTATCACCTTCCCATCCTGCATCTATACACGACCCACCTTGCTTGGAAGCATCACTGTAAATCACATAGTCCTCTGACTCCTTAGAGAGTGCCAGAATAAGTGTTGTGATCAACCACTTCTTGAGCTGTTAGAAGCTCGCTTCGCACTTGTCATCCCATACGAATTTATGAGATTTGCGCAGAAGTAAGGTCAGTGGTTGGGCCAATTTGGAAACCCTTCCATGAACCTCCTACAGTAACCTGTTAGTCCCAGAAAACTCCAGACCTCCTTAACGTCCTTTGGAGGATTCCACTTCTCTACAAATGCTATCTTCTGGGGGTCGGCCATTACCCCTTTCTCTAAGATGATGTGGCCTAGAAATGCCACCTGATTCATCCAAAAGTCACACTTAGACAACTTTGCATACAACTGATGCTCTCGCAGTGTTATCAAATAGTTCTCAAATGTTCGGAGTGAGCCTCCTCACTCGGTGAGTAAATCAAAATGTCGTCGATGAAGACTACAACGAACTTGTCCAAATACTGGTGGAAACAGTTGTTCATCAGATCCATGAAGACCGTTAGGGCATTTGTTAAGCCAAAGGGCATCAGCACGAACTCATAGTGCCCATAACGTGTCTTGAAAGCAGTCTTTGGAATATCCTCGTCACTAACTCGGAGTTGATGGTAACCAGATCAAAGGTCAATCTTGGAGAATATCTTTGCTCCCAGAAGCTGATCCAATAAATCATCGATGCGTGGCAGTGGATACTTGTTCTTGATCGTCACCTTATTCAGCTCCCGGTAATCAATACACAGACGGAAAGAGCCGTCTTTCTTCTTCACAAACAGCACGGGAGCACCCCAAGGTGAAGCATGGGGTCGAATATAACCCTTTTATAACAACTCTTCAAGCTGACTCTTCAATTTTTACATCTCCACGGGAACCATGCGAGATATGGGGCTTTGGAAATGAGAGCGGTTCCTGGCTCTAAATCAATAGTGAACTCAATGAACCGCTTCGGAGGTAAACCAGGGATCTCGTCGAGGAAAACATTAGGGAATTCCTGAACTACAGAAATATTGGACATAGAGACCGGTTCGGATGGCTGATCCTGCAGATAGCATTAGAATCCGGCACAACCTTGACGTAACAATTTGGCTGCATGCATTACACTAATAACACGACCATCCTCCTCGGGGATGCACCCGAAATCTGCACACAACCCTACCGTCCGATAAAATGGTCACGATTCTCCGTCCACAATCAATGATTGCAACATGGCGAGTAAGCCAATCCATATCGAGAATGACGTCCTAAGAAAGGATTGGAAGTAGAACAAGATCGGCAAGGTACTCATCGCCACTTATCGCGATGGGGAAGCAGAATAGCATTTTCCTACCTCGAATTCTATCCCCCATAAAGGAATTTCACAAATAAATGAGTCATCTAGTGTCCCAAATTTTAATCCGACTCTTTCGACAGTTTGCTCGGCTATCTAATAAATTTGAAAATCTCTTAATTGTGGATGCTGATGAGATCTTAATCCTCGTCGTCTTCTGAAAAGCCATACCTCTCTTCGAGTTTGTCCAATTTAGAGCTATGCTTCCGTGATGCTGCATCTCTATCTGGCTCAGCATGCTCACACTTCTCTGTCAGCTCATCCACAATCCACTCCTTATTCTTGTATGTTTCCTCGACCTTTCTTATGCGAAGCCTCTGCTTCGCTCTTCTTGCTTGCAAAGCCTGGAATGCTTTCTCAACTACTAGGGTTTCCAAAAAGGATCTTTTTTTTTTGACTCCTCCTCACTGGGATTTTGAGATGGTTCCATGTCGTACACTTGGACGAGGTCTTGGAGGTACTTTCTCCTATTGTCTTTCAGAGGAGTTAGGATGGCTCTCTTTTCCCTTGTGTCATTTTTCTCGCTGTAGAATCGAGAAGTTCCCAAATTATGTTCCTTGTACCAGTCACAGACGAGCTTCTTGCCATATTGATACGGGGTTAGCCGTAGGTTGGTCCGATCTTCGACAACAAGCAAGAAACTCAAAGAAATACTCAAGAACTGAACAAGACTCAAACGATGCAGCAAGAACGCTTCAAGAATCGATCAAGAAATCTGCAAGATCAATCAAGAAGTTAAAGAACGCAACAAAGACTCTAAAGAAAGATGCAAGACTCGAAATTCAAGAACAAGAATTGAAAGACACGACCTGATATGGACTGAGTCGATCTATGTAGAACAAGATAAAGACCACATGCCTCCTCAGAGGGTAGGAACCAATACCAATGACTACACAACCCGCCTCTACAACCCTACACAATCAAGCGGACAACTTGAAGGCACAAGGAGGGGGCTTGTGGATACTAGATTCACCAAGTCTTGCGAAGTTGATGAACGTCAAAGCAAACCAAGCTGAGATAGATACCAATTCGTGAATGATGAGCACAACTCTAATCATCCAACAATCACTCAATGTGTTTCACACAATTTGAGAAGGCTAATTCTATTCATTATGTTCCTCCTGAATACAAAGGTAGGTGTCCGGCTTATATAGCCATAACATAGGCCTGATGGGCCAATTTAACTAAATAAAAGAAATAAAAGAATTATTAAACTTAACCTCTAAAGTGTCCTAAAATAACTTAAGTAAAATTCATACTAAAAATAGATACATAAGGAGCTGATTTTCGTTCTAAACAGTACAGCTTGCAAAGATGTTGAGTTTCGGCCAAAGTCTTGGATGAATCTGGAAAAACCTTCAACATCAAAGTTGTAGATCTCTTCGTCCTTGTTCCAAAAAGGTATGGCACGCCTCAATCCGATAAATATTAAATCCATACGACCCGTTTTACAGAGACGTCGAAAAGTTGTCAAACTGTTGAACGAATGTAAAACGTCATTTGCACTTTGGATCCTCTCCCAAGGTGGAGCATTCTTCTTCCTCTTGAGAATGACATCGTCCTCCCTTCCTTGACTCATAGGTCCATCCTCATGTAAGATATGTGCGTCCGCAGGTGGTGTCTTGGATGGTCCCGCATCACATATTCTGTGACTGCAGCTCCTTTAGGAGGGTTGACAAGGACATTCTTCCCCTTGGATAGCTCCACTGTAGTTTTTTCCACAACCTCCACTTCTGTGCTTGAGTAGAACCCAGTGTCAGAGTAGTTGGTGAGGTCAATGCATTGGGGGTAACCTGTGGCGTGCAGTCCTCAGGTCTTGCGAACATTAGACATATATCGAGGAGGGCGATGATTCATCATTACTCAAGCGAGATAATCCAGAAAGAGGGACTTAGAGGAAACAAGAATTAAGAATCTAAGATTAATCTATGGCAGGTGCAGGAGCTTGAGCAGGACTATCAGACAAATGCTTTGAAATCAGTTCCAAAACTGCTTATTTTTGTAAGTAGAAACTTAGTTTTACTAAAAAGTCTTTTTAAAATTCACTTTAGAAATCATTTAAAAATCCGAATGAAAACGTTTTAAAACCTACAACTCTGATACTACCTTCTGTAACACCCCCTTTTAAATCCCCAGGGAACATTACAGCGCCAGTGAATCCGTAGACTTTAATGTCTTTGAATTCACCTAAGGCTTATAGGGACATGCAACCATGCTCCCATAAACATGACGGTACTTAAGCAGTTGAATAAACTAATGCGGAAGTAATTTAAATCTCAAAGTATAAAATATCAAATCATAACAATAAAGATAAAGTGTCAAAATCATGAAGAAGTAATAAGCTCCAAAAATAGCTAACACCAAAGTTGTATTGCGGCAACTTTAAAGGTTAAAAAACTTGTAGTGTAAAGGTTCATAAATGATGACCCGCTCTTCAACTCTCTTCTGCTCTGTTCCTTGCACTAGAGCTGTGGAATATGGTTTGGTGTTTTATGAGTACGAAGGACACCAGCCATCCAATAAATAGGATGGTTAGTACAATTAAGACTAGCAAATGACATGGAAAATGTTCAGACTTTAACCTTTTAGTGACCATAAACGGTATGTCGTAGGTTAAGGGAAAGACACGAATATTTAAAGTGGAAACTGAATAAAAAAGATAAATATTCACACATGACTCGGATGATCGTAATGATCGATTATAAGATAAGAAAATGAATTATACCCGAGATAGATGAGTATAATAACTGAAGTGATCACCTATTTAACAGTCGATAATAACCATAATCGCACTAATCACAATGATAATAACAATAATAATATTACTACGTGGTACCGGTCGGGCCTTTAAGAAGGACCACGACAGACATCAGATCGTTGTTTTACCATCCCGCAGAGAATGCATTCTGGGATGGTGTTTCATGAAACCTTGTAAGGCGGTGGCTTAATGAACCACAACCTGCAAGTCAGTCTACTACATAACTTGCCAAAGGCATATAGCCACTCGCTTCACGCGGTGCACATTTTCACATATCATACCTAAGCATCACATAGTGCCTAGCTATCTTAACTTATCACACATGACCAATTTATACTAGGTGATCATAATAATGACATTAAACCAACATGGATGTACAAGCACGAATATTTCAAGGATCTTAATACCGCATGCTATTAATTTGCATGAAAGAAACAAGCGAGGTATCATCCAACAATTTAGGAAGAAGAAAATGAGCAATTTTCACTTATCTCAAGTTATAAACAAACAACGTATTTAATTCACATATCACTATAATTAATTTAATCAATTGCCCATCATTTATACTCATGTCAGTTTATGAATAAGAAGATAAATTACATCAAGCAGACGAATATGCAATTTATCGAAACTGGCAAGGAAATTGGCCACATGGCCGAATTCGACACGGAAGAATTTAAAAGGTACGTCAAAATAATCACGAAACACGCAAAGGGCGTTGAACGAAATCACTTGCCTTGACTTTCGATGATCAGCTGAGGACAACCAGGCGAGATTTTAGTACCTATTGAATCCAACGGAAAAGGGAATATTAATATTGATATTTTATAAAATTAACTTTACTTAACTCAATTTGAAATTGAATTAATTCTATAAAGTTAAAAATCTATACCAATATGAATTCCTCTGGAAGCAGGATCCGGCGTGGATGCTTTGGGATTTCTTGGTGTCGCTGAACCGGGCAAGAATTGAATAGTTTAGAAACATTGGCGGCATAACTTAATAAATAACTAACTTAGGCCATTGTATAAGTACCAACAGTACCTCTCTGCGTCTCAGCTTCTTGACCCGGTGGTCAAGAACAACAATCGGATGCTCCGCGAAGGTATGTTCAGGTGCTATCTCTAATCCGGAGTAGTCCAATCGGTGACTCGGATTTGGCTCGTACTTCCTCAGTTGTGACACGTGGAAGACATCGTGTATACCAGACAAACGGGGCGATAAAGCAACTCTGCAAGCAATCTCTCCTACTAGATAAAGCAACTCTGTAAGCAACATCTCCTACTCGCTGGAGGATCTCAAAGGGGACCACATATCTAGGTCTCAGTTTGCCCTTCATCCGGAATCTTCGGATCCCTCTCGTCGGTGACACTCGCAACCAGACATGATTTCCAACCTCAAAGGCCAACTCAGTCCTGCGTCTATCAGCATACTTCTTCTGTCGGTCGTGCGCAACCCTCAGATGCTCTCGGATCCGTCTGACCTAATCTGTCGCCTCTTGCACGTACTGTGGCAGTGTCCCCACTCGGTCTGCATGCTCATCCCAGCAGATAGGCGACTTGCATCGCCTCCCGTACAACGCCTCAAAAGGAGCCATCCTGATCGATGAATGATAGTTGTTGTTGTACAAGAACTCTACTAGGGGAAGATGCCGAACCCAAAGGTTCCCCCACTCCAAAACACAAGCCCTCAGCATATCCTCCAGCGCCTTAATCGTCCTCTCGCTCTGCCCGTCTGTCTGCGGGTGATAGGTCGTGCTAAAATGCAACTTGCTCCCTAAAGCCTCGTGCACCTGCCTCGAGAATCTCGAAGTAAAGCGGCCATCTCTATCAGATACTATCCTCTTGGGAACCCCATGAAACCTCACTATATGTTTTATAAAAGCTCGGACTAAATCAGACACAGGCCATGTCTCTTGAATCGAAATGAAATGGACGGTCTTGGTCAACCTGTCGACCACCACCCAAATCGCATCAAGGCCTCGTACATCTCGCCTCAATCCTGTCATGAAATCCATCGTGATATCCGTCCACTTCCACACAGGGTCGGGAAGTGATCGTGTTATCCCTCCGGGCTTCTGTTGCTCTATCCACACCTGCTGGCAGACCTGACATCGCGCTACAAACAAAGCGACATCAGTCTTCATCCTGCGCACCAGAACGTCCTCCTCAAGTCCTGGTACATCTTATTCGATCCCGGATGGACCGAATAAGGAGTGGAATGTGCCTCTATCATGTTCTTCTGCTTCAGGTTGTGCACATTAGGGACAACAACTCGTCCCTGCAACATCAGCATCCCATCATCTCGGACGGTAAAAGACCTACAGTGGCCCTAGGCCATGCGCTATCGGATATCGGCAATCCGCGAACACTCTGCCTCAGCTCGTAGGATCTCATCCATCAACTCTGACTGAACCTCCAGGAAGCTCAGTTGTCCACTCTCTCATTGTGACCAGACCTCTATCCCACAACTGATCAGATCCCGCTGCAACTCGGGTTGAACCGTCAATCTGGATAAAACAATCTCCTGACGAGTCTTCTGACTCAAGGCGTCGGCCACCACATTGGCCTTCCCCGGGTGATACTCAATCTCCAACTCGTAGTCCTTGATCAACTCCAGCCACCTCATCTAACGCATATTAAGCTCCTTCTACGTGAAAATGTACTTCAGATTTTTGTGATCGATCATGATCCTCACTGACGTGCCATACAGATAGTGCCTCCAGATCTTGAGTGCATGTACCACTGCGGCTAGCTCATGATCGTGCGTGGGGTATGACTCCTCCCCTGGCTTCAGCTGGCATGAAGCATAAGTGATGACCCGATCCCTCTGCTATAGCACACAACCTAAACCTGAGCTCGAAGCATCCGTGTAGACCACGAAGTCCTCCGTCCCCTTTGGTAGTGCTAACAATGGCACGGATGTCAACTTCTCCTTCAGCAGATGAAAACTGGTTTGGCACGCTGGGCTCCACTTAAAGGGTACTCCCTTCTTCGTCAGATGCGTCATCGGCCTAGCTATGGTGGAGAAGCCCTCGACGAACCGTCGGTAATAGCTAGCCAAACCTAGAAAAGACCTGATGTCTCTGACGTTCTTGGGGACCTCCCAAGCAACGATAGCATCAACCTTCGATGCGTCTACTGATATCCCTGCTGTGGATATAATATAACCAAGAAACATCACCTCGGAGAGCCAGAACTCACACTTGCTAAACTTCCCGAACAGTTTATGCTTCTGCATAATCCTCAGCACGATCCTTAGGTGCTCAGCATGCTCCTCTTTGCTCCTCGAGTAGATCAAGATATCGTCGATAAATACCACCACGAATCTGTCAAGAAAATCGATGAACACCCTGTTCATCAACTCCATGAAGACGGTTGGCACGTTGGTTAGCCCGAACGACATAACCACAAACTCGTAGTGTCCGTATCTAGTCATGAAGGCCATCTTCGGGATGTCCTCTGCCTTCACCATCAGCTGGTGATAACCCGAACACAAATCTATCTTCGAGAAGATGACAGCTCCCTGTAGCTGATCCATCAAGTCGTCTATTCTCGGCAACGGGTAACGGTTCTTCACCGTAGCCCAGTTCAACTCTCTGTAAGCTATGCATAACCTCAATGACCCATCCTTCTTCTTCACAAACAACACTGGTGCTCCCCACGGTGAAGCACTCGGCCTGATGTAGCCCTTCCCGGCTAGCTCCTCCAACTGTGCCTTCAGCTCGGCCATCTCTGTCGGCGCCATCCTCTACGGGACCCTCGAAATCGGCCTGGTGCCCGACTCTAACTGTATAGCAAAATCAACATATCGCTGTGGCGGAAGTCCTAGTAGCTCGTCTGGGAAAACGTCAGCAAACTCACTAACAACGGGGACATCTGTCAGGCCGGGTCGCTCGCGATCCACCTCTAAAGCGTAACACCAGTAGCTCGTGCATCCCTGGTCTAGAAGTCTCGCCGCTCGAACGTCCCTGATCTGGGCTCCGCGGGTCGTGGCCTCTTTCTGCCAGATGGAGTGCGGAAAGCTGAAGACGTGGCAGCTGGTCATAGCGGAGGATCATCTCTAGAAATATGTCATATGTCATTCCCTCCATGCCGGTAGAGATCAAATGAACATCTGGCGAAAGCCTGATAGAAAGCATGCGGATGCGCATCTCGTCGGTGTTACATACCCTTCCACAATAGACGAGCTCCTTCTTGAACTGGCAGACGATCTCGGAGATAGATAGTCGTGGGTCATAGCGGGTGCTGAAGAACGCAACCTCTCGTGATGCTTGTGTCTCAGATGGACAATACTCTCTCAGCATCAACTTCCTAAACTCCTCATAGGTCCATGCAGTATGATCATCACAATAGACCAGCCATCTGTCAAAAGCATCTCCTCGAAGCTGCCCAGCCGCAAGCCTCTGTCTCTTCGCATCTGGTACTCCAATCAAGCTGAAAACTTCCTCGAGTCCTCTGAAGAACTGCTCGATATCCTCTCCGGGTCCGACCTCGAAGATAGGCGGGCTACTCTGTGATAGTCTCTTCACCCAGTCGGTGACGCCAGTCGATCTATCTCGCTCTAGCAACACGAGTAATGGCCTCTCTATCGCTGATCACTGTTGCTACCTATCGGCCTCTCCCTCGTGCTGTCCAGGGATCTCGACCTCAGCATCAGTCTCAGTCTCCATCTCGGGAATGCGGCCACGAGCTCGGCCACGTGGTCTCCCGCGTCCTCTACTAATATGGGTGTCGACCATGCTGACAACTGGACATTTAAGTGTACTCAATATACAACTAAATAAAACGTCTTCTTCAAGGAAGACGGCCCTTAGGCACATTCATTTCACATAATTACATCCCTTCAAGGAGACGGCCCGCATGCACAAGTTTATATCGCATGGAAGCTAACTAGTTAGCTATCCTTCGAGGGATAGCTTGGCGAGCCCGCCTCTAAATCCTATCCTGCTCCAACCACCATGGTTACTCCCTTGGAGTCTTCCAGGCCTGTTTGTAAGGAAAAACTAGGCAGTCTACCCGAACCCTTCTACATCTCTAAGGATGCCTATCGCCTTGTCTTTACCCGTCGATCCTATCTCTCGTCTATAAGATCCTAACCATTTTCATTTTCCAAAGGGTTTTCATCTTTGCCCTTTAAACACTTCGAAATCCTTGAAAATTTCCAAAACGGTGGTCGGGTTTTGAAAATTAATTTTTCACTCGTGCGTGCTCAGGTCGAACAACCTTGGCTCTGATACCAACTTTGTAACGACCCGAAATTTCATTACCCGAATTAATCTCCATAAACCTACTTATAAGGTAAATAAGGTTCGGAATACTAGGTTATCAGGGAACGTTATAGGAGAAGTTTGATCTTCTCCCGTGAGCTTTGGATCTTACGACCGAGTACGAGTTATTATTAGGTTCATTTAAGCGGAAGATTTAGTTGTCAAAAGATGGGGATTGCGAACCCCGAAAAGATCGTAAGCCCGTTGGAGGGTTTACCTGTCCTAGACTATCGCGAAAACGTTTCGAACAGAAATAAAAGCGGAAATCGTAAATACAACAAAACGCCACGGCCGCGCCGGGTCAAAACGATAAAACGTATGAAAAAAGAGTACGAATGTCAAGCGCATCCCTCACTCTAATCGTCCAAAAGGTCTGTCCCAACAATCGGGGTCAATCATTGGAAATATGCACACTCAATGCCATATAAAGAGGCATACTGAAACTACATGAATGTTAAAATGTAACACATAAGCAAGTGTATATATATATATAAATGCGAAATAAACACACAAGGGCCCGTATCATCATCATAATCATCATCATCATCATCATCACCATCATATCATAATATCTTCTCAAACGTACTCATCCTTCTCAAACATACTCATTCTTTCTCATCATAAGTCTTTCATCATTTCATTCGTGATCCATCGAGTATAAGTCATTTATTCAGATTTTAACGGCCGTCCTACCATAGACATATAGCATACATATGAATTGTTGAATTTACTAAGTTCATCCTACGTCATATTACCGGTTTATATTCCTAAACTTGTTACTAGGTCGCGTGATTCATGAAGACTCTCGATAAGACAAAGAGTATCACATAAATCCATCATGAGTAAGTCCAGTGGACTTACTTGGAGTCCGGAGAATAAGCAAGCAATAAAGTGCACAACCAAGAATCCAATCAACAAGACCCTATTAATTTCATTAAGCTTTCATTAGGTGGTATTCTAAGGCATGGTACCCAACCTAATAATCAACATACATCCACATGAGGTTCACGATTCTATAGATTACGCACTTTGGTTAAGTGATCCGGACTTAACCAGTTATAATCTATATCGTATCATCACATAATCGATTTTCTTCTTATCGGATCATAAGCCAAGTTAAAGCAATCGGGATTGCTCAGGAATGAAACAATGTACTCAGCTCTTTACTTTTTCTCTTTGATTATTTGTGAAATACCCAAAATTAATTTTGAGCTATTTCTTATTTTTTTTTAATTAAATAAATCTATATTATATTCAAACTATAGTATATATCTTTTGAATTTGGTCATTTAATAAATTCACATAAGATATATGGTAGAAATTAGAATAATTAAATTATTCTAAAGAGAAATAATATATGATGGATTTAATTACATAAATCCTCTACCTACCCATATTATTTAATTTATGAAATTAAATTAAATATATTCATCCCGCTAAGGTGGAGAAATATATCATCTATCTCCGTCTTTATCCGCTTCTTTTATTTATTTCTTTTCGTTAAAATCGATTATTTACTCTTAATCTCCATTTTTTGATTGATTCTTAATCCAAAAGAATCGAAAATATATTTTATTTATTTATTTAAACCTAACAGGATAGATACACGTCCAATGTTTAGGGTTTTTCCAACCAAAACCAATTCAACGTCACCCAACAGACGCCGTTCCCCATCTTCTCTCCCATTCCTCCCGAGCCGGGACGCCTCCAATCGCTGACCACCATCACCGCACCTCTTAATCCATCTAACCGAGGCCACCGGCGACCTGAGCCCCCGGAACCGCAGCCACTGCCCAGCCTCACCGTCCTCCCCTCTCGCATCGCCCTGAACCGCGATCCGACCACTGCAGTCGCCCTTGGCCGGAGAACAGAAGGTCGAGCCCGTGCCGAGCCGCCTTCGATTGCCGCTGCTGTGCCGCCGCTCACCATCACTCGAGCCGCCGCCGCCGACCATCGTGCCGGTCGTCGCCTCCAACGCTGCCTTGCCGCCAGCCATCGCTGCCGAGGAAGAGCTTCCACTCTGTGCGAATACTCCATTGAAAGCAAAGCGAAGGTTTTTTATATCTTTTATCAAATTATAGAAACGTCTCTTATATTTATACTATTTCCGTTATTGGCGGCTAGGAGGAGCCCCGAGGAGGCTACTTGGGAGACAGAGGAGAGTATACGGGTGAGCTATGGAGATGTATTAGATGAATTGCTAGCGTCGTATGTACAACCACGGGTGATACGTTTGGGATACCCGATCCTTCGCCTGTGGGCTTCAGATCAAGAACCACGCCGTATATTTGCTCCGATCTTGCAATGCTCTTTGATATCTCCTGATTTGGAACAATTAAAACAACTAATTAAAATTCTGGAATAGCGACAGAATTTATACTTGGAATATTCAGCAAAAGGACAACAGAATATAGCGACAGAAATAAGGCAGCGAGAGAGAAGGGAGTGGGGTTGCGCGGATCACTGGGCACACAGGCCTTCGGCCTCAGGGTGTGCGGGCAAGGCGCGGGAGACGTCTCCCTGGCAGCAGAGAAATCCGCGGGTGAAGTCGCTGGAGCGAACGGATCAGCGATGGCACTGACGCGGCCGCGCTGGGAGCGACGCGGGCGCGCCGGGGACTGCGAGAGCGGGGACGCGGAAGCAGTTCCGCGCTCGCTGGGAGCGAAACTCCTTGCGGTGTCGCCAAGGTCCGGGCTTCTCGGGAAGGCGCTGGAATCGACTGGGCTTGTGGGTTTGGTTGCTCGATGTCGACAAGCAAAGTGAGGGAGGTGTTTGTGGTGTGATTGCGAGAGTGACTAAGAACAAGAGCAAGATAGCTTTTGGATTGACCTAATCGAAGAACCCTAATTCCGTTAAGGGTTTCTTCAATTCTAATTTTCAATCTGATTAATTCAAAGTGCGGAAACATGAATTTATAGTAAACTATGATCTATCTAACCAATCCTTCCTTGCAAAGGAAAGGGGTTTGGATAGATTAATTCTATCTAATGATAAGTGAAAGAACTTAAAGATAAATAAATCCTAAGAGATAGAAATATAATAACTTGGTGGGGAAGTAATATATCTAGAAGAGATATAATTAATTTCCACCTTATTTATCTAATTGCATAAAATAATAAACTACTTAAGTAACTTTAATTTGGCCCATGCACAAGACAAACTCGGCCCATGCATTAAAGCCCACTCGGCCATGCCTTGATCAAGGCGGATGTCGTCGAGTCTTCATGAGCTCCGAGTGTGGACGCAAACTCATTTCTTGTGCTGGCGATGTAACCTTGAGCCAAGTGATCCAGGGTGGCCTGAACCCTTGCTCTAATGTTCCATGGTGACGAACAAGAAAGGCTTTAGTTGCATTCTGAATCTTCTTGGCCCTAGAGCGAGTGACAGGGCCATCAAATGGAACCTTCATGTTGTCCTCAATGTCACCAGGAGTCATCGATAATTGAGCGGCATCAACGGGCAAATATAGTTTTGACTCCGTGAGTAGCCGGTGAGTACCTGGGAGGGGGAACCTTAGCCGTACTATGTGTGATTTGGGTGTTTACCTCTGTGATTGAGTGCGTATTTTCTGTGATTGATGTGTGATACTTTATGATATATGACCTATATGATATCGTTATGATTATGTGATTGTTGTGAGTATGGTTGATAAATGTCGGGAATCGGGTTTGAACTTTAGAGGTGGATGACCACCTCCCGAGAGAGAAAGTCGAGCGGAGTCTAGAGGAGTCTAGGCCAAGTCGTGTCGGGACGCCAACGCCTTTAAATTGAAATTGATTGAGGAATGATTGAGTTTACGCTTCCATTATCCGGGTAAGCTCATTGTGCTTCGCGAAGTGGATACGGACTTTTTGCGACGGCCATCGTGGAATTTTCGCTAAGACCTAGTGGTAGTGTGATGATTCTCTCGAGTTGTGATACTTTCGGGGTTAAGGCGAGATATGACGGGGGCGCTCGTTCACATGCTCGGCGACGCCGTTCGAGATTATTTCGATCGTGACAAAAACATCATGAGATTCTTGGATGACGCATCCGAGATGATCGCGTGCCTTTTGTTCTGATCCAAGGACTCAAAGTTTAACACCTTCTCCACCGGTTTAAATATTTTGGTCTCGGGGACGAGATTTGTTTTTAGAGGTGGATGATTGTAAAGACCGAAAAAATTAATTATTATTTAATTAATTTCCGAGGGATAATCCTAGCAATTATCCTCCTTTTACGATTTTGAAAACCCGGGAAAATTTAAAATTTTTGGATGGCATATTTTATATGGAAAGAGGATTACAATTCCGATCTAATGGAATTCGTATGATAATTTTCCGAGAAATATTGTTGAGGAAAAGGCCTTGTCATCCATTTATTTCGGTAACTTTCATCACTTGTCGCGACTTTTCGAGACGTCTTTTAACCTCAAAATGCCGCCTCCCCTATGACCCATTTCAGCCTCATTTTGATGATCTTCATGAGCCATCATTTTGTCGATTAAAGAATAAACCCCCCCATGGATTGACACCTTTGAATGACCAAGTCCTATTCCATTCACTATGCTACCTAATACACACCAACTCCTTGACCACCCTTGCCCACCCTTTTGGCTCCATAAAGAACCCCAATTGACTACCATTCTCAGCCATGTACACCACCAAAATCGGAGAGAGAAGAGAGAAAGAAAGAAAAAGAAGGGTCACCCTATATACACCGCAAATCCACGATTAGCGCTGTTAATGAAACGTCGAATGTGACGTTGTAAAAACGTTGGATTTCTCGTTGCAGCAACGTTGGTTACGACGTTGTTATTTGTCCTACACAACGTTGTGATTTGAAGGAAGGTGGGCGGGTCGGACACTTTAACAACGTCTAATCCGACGTTGCTGAAGTGGGCCTCGTCGGGCCAGATAGCAACGTTCAATATAACGTTGCAATATGAAGACAACGTTAAGTCTGACGTTTGTACCAGCAGCACTTGGATCAACTTTGAAGTTCTATTATCTTTGTTTTTGTTGGGTAGGATGTTGGCAAAAACTTAGTGCGTTTTTCCCCTCGCGGAGGGTTTTCAAATATGATTTGTGGTTATTTAAGGGAAAAACACGTTACATGAAAACATTTAGACTGCCTCATTTTTCATATTAATGATAGAAGATTACAACAAACATAACTTAGTTAAGATGTTTTTCCGGGTCGCTGTCATGTCACACCTCAGAGGAAATCATTGTTGTTCTCTTCCCCTGATGGTGAAACATTCTCCGACGGCACTACGACGACCCGGAAGCGAGCGTTGCCTAAGTAGCTAAACATTAAACCCGTGTCTACCCGCACGCAACGCGATCTCGCAAACGTATTCCATCCTTATGCGAGCCAGAGTGCCCCGGAGCTGTTGCGCTCTACCCGGATGCTGGTGCCTCTCCTCCCTTGCCCATTAGTCAGCGTTATTCTTTCGACGCCCCCCAGCTCGTATTCTTCCTCGAAGTTGGAAGGCAGAGGCTGCAGATGTCAAGATCTACTTAATGAGTTGGGTCCGTTGTAAATCGGATGTGAGATCGAAGGGGGCTTACCAGTATTTCTGTGAGCGAGACGTCTTCTACCCACCAGAAAAAATCCCTAGGGCCACTCCCTATGACTGAGAAGAAAGGTCTTGGTGTGTTACCGGCCGCCATCTCTTCTTCTGTCAAACGAGATGTTGTAATTTCGACCCTAGCATGGCGTAATTTATAGTGAGAAATCCTTTCTCGTTTTTTGTGAGGCCTCCTTTATACAACGCCAAATATGACGTTGCTAAAAAATGTTACATTTAACGTTGCAACAACGTTTAATTGGACGTTGTTACAACGTCATATTAAACGTTGTGTTTTGTGAACTCCCATGACAACGTTTAATTGGACGTTGCTAATTACGCCATCTATAAATACACCAACATTTTGCGTTATTGGCATACACGAAACACACGTAATGGCATCAAGCCCAAATTCCTTTGTCAAATATGCCAAGTTCAATGATGGAACCCGTTTCGTTGTTGAAGTGGGGAGACACCCTCGTCCGCCTAAGGAGGATGCTTGCAAGTTGCAACTGCAAGCATATGAACTATACAGATTATTTTTGATGCAATCTACTTTCTGTGCAGGTTTACCGTATCCTGGAGATGTCAACACAGTTGCAGTTCGGGTGTCAGGAGTGTGACGACGACCCTGCATCGTACTATACACGGATGATTGAGCAGATAACGGATATCCTGGTCGTTTTGTACGACGACATCTCTCCGCCGCACTGTCGCAGAGTAGCAGAGTATGTAGTTGATACAGTAGTGCCTTCTGCTCAAGATCTGATGACGACATATGCGTTCCAGCAGATGCAGATTAGTATATACCCAAACATTCCTGAAGAGTCGGTCGGTAGTTGTTCCGTTTAATACAACAACCCTTGTTGAAATGTAACAGTAAAACCCGTTTGTAATTTTAGATATGAGGCCAACTGATGTTTGTTTTGGTCGAACGATTGCTTTTTTATATTGTTTCTACGTCTTTATAACAACACACATTCAACTTTCAACTCTGAACTTCATAGAAAAGAAAACAAACAAATACGACACAGATAATTCCAACTTTCATGACTCCTAAACATGGTGTAGAGGGCGACCTTCCTGAATCCGCAATGCTCTAAATCTATCAAATTGGTCTTGGAAGGGAGTATCCCATCCGTTGACGCTCGAGTGATGGTTGTTGTTGCAAGAGGATGGTCAAGTACGCAATAAATATAAAATAAAGATCAGACTGACTTCCCTGTCTCAGCAAATAAATACAAGACTTCCTCCCGTTGTAGTAAGAGAAAGTTAGGATCGAATCCACGAGGAAGCAGGTCAGCAGTTCTCAGGTAGCTATAAATTCTCACAGAAGCAACAGAAAAGACAGAAACAGAAAGACAGAAATAAAAGCAAAACAGAAACAAAAGCAAAGACAGAAAATAACCAACGAAAGTAAAGAACAAAGGAAAGCAGAAGCTTACTCGATCTCGACAAGTGGGCACTCGAGATCGACAACAGTAAGTCGACAACAGAAAACAGAAAATCGACAAAAGTAAGCAAGAGCTCAACTCGACCTAGACAAACCGTACTCGAGATCGACTACAGTCCTACTCGATCTCGACAAGCTCTACTCTATGTCGACTGGAAGACAGAAACTTTAAATTGCAAATTTTCGAACACAAACTTAGATTTTCGACGAAATAAATCAATATAATAAAAGACTTCCAAAGCCAGGGTATCAATACCACAACGATAACCATGCAAAGTAACACATAAAGGCATAAAAGATCATGCTTTCCATCAAACAACTTTCGTTGTTAACAAATAGGCATATAGAGGCTTTCGCATAAACCCTAATTGTTACTAAACCTTTTCACATAATTAATCCAAGTTGCATTAAGATCACTTTCGCTTCAATAACACAAACAAGGATCACCTTCAACTCTCGCAAAAGAATCATGCTCATAGGGATAGAAGACGAATCGCATAAAAAGATCTGACTTTTACCGCATCATCTCACATGGCCACCGTCGGGCTCACCCCAGCCCCAGAAGTGGGTGGACTACTCGCTCTTCATTATCAAGAAAGGCATTAAATAACAAAAGAAACTAACTTGCATTGAATTAAATAAAGAAAGCTTACAACCCACAAGACAAATCCGCTTTCGCCTTTCCACCCTGCTTGCTACAAACTTTCTCTCTCTACTCTACTTAAATGGAATTGATTGTGTTTCTGAATGAATGAAAAACCAGCCCCTAGGGCTTTATTTATAGCCTTCTATTCCTTGCTAATCAAGGATAGAATCTCCTAGCTATATCTAAAATTATATCTAAAAGCTTAAATGATAAATAAAATGCTAAAGGGAAATAAATCTTTAAAGAAAAGATAAATCTAAACTAGGTAATATGTCTTCATGTTGATAGATCTCCCTTCCATAGATAGATGATGATAGATCTCGATAGAATCTCGGCCTTCTCGGCTTTCTTTGTGTCCAAGGATTCCCAGCTCGACTCGGACTGCTCACGTCGACGTGTTTCTGGAATCTGGTCTACTCGATCTCGACAAGGGCTTTGTCGATCTCGACTAGGATTCATCGTCGAATGGACTTCTCGGGTGACTCTGCTCGACAGGCTCGGATCTGGGCTCCTGGGCGTCGTCGATCTCGACTAGCTGGTCCTCAAGATCGACTAAGGTGGTGGTCGAAGATGGCTTGCTGGTGATGTCGAGTAGAACTCCTCGGCATGGACTCGGACTGGCGCTAGGTGGCTCCTCGATCTCGACAAGGTCTCATCGAGATCGAGTAGAGATGTGCTCGGCGTCTTCGTCCTCGGCTTCTCGATCAGCTTTTTTTCTCGACTCCGGGTGTGGTGTTTAGGCTTCGTCGATCTCGAGTAGGTGGTACTCGAGATCGAGTTGGCTTCCGGAGCTGGGTTGGTCTAGCTCTCGACACTGCTCCTAGTCGACAAGGCCTGTGCTCGGACATGTTCGTCGAGATAGAGTAAGGTCCACTTGAGATCGAGTAACCTTGGCTCTTAGCTTGATTCGACCGGTTCCGCTGCTTCTTTGACCTTGGACTTCTGTAGTGGATTTCCGAGCTCTTCTCACCTTTCTTAGAATTGCTGTAAAATGCCTTGAATTATGCGAATTTAAACAGAAACTGGTGTAGATTCCATAATTTGGCAAATAAACATAAACTACATAGATTCTGTACTATCTTAGCCCAAATGAATGAAATGTATGCAGAAATCAATATAAATGTAAGTGTAAAACATGGCAGATTCAGCTCACAACAAACACCCCATACTTAAGCTTGCTTGTCCTCATGCAATACTTTTAATTGTCATTCAGGGGAAGAATTCAAACTCTCAACATCTTAGATTCATTCTCATATAACCCAGCAGTCAATTACCATCCTCGAAAAGGTACTTATGTCACAGATCCATGCATGTTCAATTATACAAAAGCAACATCTACTCACAAAAGGAGGGTTATGCAAAAACAATTCATGTGACAAAGCATTAATAATCAAGAGAACTTTAATTTAAGCACAATAAGGAGTAGATTGGTAAAAGGCTAAAGGTGGGCAATTTTTTTTTTTGGCAATGTGGTGCTTAATGATCTGGGGAAATGGAGTATTTCCAAACTTTAATAACACATTCCTTCTTCATAAGATTCATCACCTTTCATATTGCTTTTCTCAATAATAATGCTTTTACCTCTCTAACCTCAGCACTGCATTCTCGCGAGTCGCAAACATGGGTGTCATGAATGGCCCCGGATACTTAGTGCTTTGGACTCCTCACGGTGTGTCCCATCTCTCCAAACTATTATCTCAGAGAGCAGGGTCAATCTACCTTTATCTCCTGAGGTGATTGGATTTTCTTTCACTCATTAAATTTTCCATATATTTCAAACAATTTCCTTCCAAACTTCAATAATGATAATAATCACAACACAAACACCATATAATAATCTCCATAATGTAACATCATTCTCAACATAATCCCCGGATAAGGTAAAGAATGGCAAATATTTAGATCATGTGGAGCAATATTTGAAATAAGGCATATTATGGCTTTTGTGATGCATAAGCATGGGTAAGGCTAGGATTATACACAATGAGCATGTATGGAAATATAAAGTCCTCCATCATCTTATCATGCAACATGTCAAAAAGCAACTTCAAATTTTACCTCCTTTCATGGTTTTCATCTAAAATATGTACATCATTGTGACTTCCCTTTACTAGGCAATTTCATGCTATATCTCTAATGAATCCAATTTTGCATCGTCGAGTTCAATAAAGCTTCCATGACATTTATCAAAAATTTCAAATGGGGGCCATTTTTCAAACTTTGGAAAACATGCATATAAGCACATAAATCAATAATGCATTCCAAAATAGCCATGTAGCAATTCAAAGAAATAAATTCGAAATATGCACAAATAATGTCAAATGTGGAAAATAATGCATAAAGTAAGCCCTTCCCCCACCCCATACTTAAACATTACAGTGTCCTCACTGTATAAAAACAAGGGTAAAGAAAGAAACTCACTAGACAGGTGTGCAGGGCCTTTAAATTTCGAATGGAAGCACCTCTTGGGCCGAGTATGAATATTGCTTGGTTCTATCCATGAACCTGAAAAGTATGGCAGACATATACCCACAAAAGAAAAAAACAAAAACCAAAAATGTTCAAAACCAAAAACAAGCAAAAAACAATGTCCCAAAAAATGTCCTAAAAAAGTCTATGTACAAGCTCTAGATTTTATAGTCGCTAGGCCGACTTTCCATGTATGCTCAAGGTGGCATCTGCAGTGCCCATGTAGCCTGGGCTTCAAATAGGACTCCATTCTTGTCCATCAGCTGTAATCCCCCAGAATGGATCTTGTTCGCCACGAAAGGTCCCATCCGCTTCTTGGTGAATTTGTTGGGAAACCAATGATCCTTTGATTTAGAGACATAGAGCTTGTCTCCAACTTCATATTCCTTGGGCTCATCATTGGATATCCTACATAAGCGCACATACCAAGGCAAACCTCTCCCATGTATAGATAGATTTTTAATGGAAATAGGAGAAGAAAGATCCATACCTTGGCTTACCTTCGCAGAGGCGGAATCGGGGACCACGGTGTTTGGTCGATCTCGACTAGGGCTAGTCGATCTCGACAAGGCTGCAGGTCCTGGTGGTGTCCTACTCGAGGATGCAGAAGTCGATGAAGGTGAGGGCTTGTCGACCTCGAGTGGGCTACTCGATCTCGAGTAGCCTTCTGCTCCTGGTGGCTCTAGTGTCGAGGAAGAAGGATCTGGTGGAGCCGGGTGGTGGTCGATCTCGACAAGCCTAGTCGAGATCGAAGAGCTTGGTTCGTCGGGTGGAGTCAGCGTCGAAGAAGGCGAAGTCGAGGTAGGGAAGGGCTTGTCGACCTCGAGTAGCCTACTCAATATCGAGTAGCCTGGTTCTTCAGTGTTCCTGCTCGACGATGCTGGTGTTGGTGGAGATTTCTGTTTTTGGTAGAGGTCGACTAGGGTCCTCGATGTCGAGGAGCCTTGGTCGATCTTGACCCCATACTTGGTTCTTATCAAGGCATCCGAAAAATAATTAATCCATAACGAGTACCTTGGTTTGTGTCGATTGGATTTTCTGCATCTTCCTTTAGGATTGCCAGGATCTCCTCCACCTGGGCCTCCATGTCCCTCTTTTCTAGCTCATCAGGGGTCATATTTCTGACCTTGGGTTCCCCGCAGGTGATGTAGCCAGCTGAGATAGATTTGACCTCTTCCATTGGACCTGTATGCCTTTCAGTTTTATTAAAGGAATACTCAATTACCTCATCGCTGATGTTGAAGGTGAGCACTCCTTTCCTTACGCTTATGTTGGCATCCACCGTCGCCAAGAAGGGTCTCCCTAGAATAATTGGACAAGCAAGATCTTCTTGCATATCAACAACTAGAAAATCAGCAGGGACAAAGAATTTACCTACTTTTACTGGCATATTGTCCACCATGCCTGTTGGAATGACCACTGTGTTGTTGGCCATGTAAAGTCTAGCATCCACAGGCTCTAAGGCACCTATCTTAATCTTGGACCAAATTGTTAAAGGCATTATACTTACACTAGCTCCAAGATCAGATAAGGCATTAATTTTGTATGGACCAAATCCAATAGTTATAGCAAACTTACCTAGATCTGGCCTCTTCTCCAGTATGTCCAGATGACTGCATTCCTCTGTAATTTCAGCCATTGATCGCTTTTTGCTCAGAATCTCCTTCAGAAACTTGACATAGGATGGCATTTCATTGAGAGCTTCTGTGAAGGGGATGGTGACGTTGAGTTTCTAAAGCATCTTGATGAAGCGCTGAAATTTCTTTTCTGCCGGGTCCTTTGGAGATTTTGTGGGGAAAGGCAGCTTCTTTTTCGGAGCCAGAACAGATGTCGGTGATGATGCAGCTTTGTCGACTTCGACTAGGGGCTCCTCGACATCGACTAGGTCCTTGTCGATCTCGACTAGATTGGGCGTTGTCGAGTTGCTGTTCAGTGCAAACGAAAGTTTCTGAAGTTTCTCCTCGAGATCGACGAGGCCCTCCTCGAGATCGACTACAGTGTTGTCGATGTCGACTTGTTGTTCTTCGTTGTTCTGCTGCTTCCCGACCTCTGGCTCTTGCAGTTGATGGCCACTTCTGAGTTTTATAGCAGCGATGTGTCCAGTCTTTCCCTTAGGATTTGGTTCTGAAGATCCAGGGAGCGCACCTGACTGTCTGGGGATTCCTGCTGCTAGCTGACCAATCTGTGTATCAACTGATTTTCTCCATATATCAATTTCCCCAAGCCTAGAGTTGACACCTTGCATCTGAGTATAGACGGAGTTGAAGGATTGCCTAGTTTCTGAGTGGTTCCTCCGTATTTCCTCCAGGACTGTCTGTATATCATCCTTTTTCTTGTCCCTTTCCGGATGTCCTGGAGCTCTGCAGGGCGAGGGGTTCCTAGGGACACCTTGGTTCCATTGTGGTTGTTGAAACCTTTGGTCCCCCATGTAGCGATTGGGACCCCCTGCGTAAGCTATCTCCTCGTGGTGCTCTGCCATCCTGACTTGCTCTGTGTTTGGGCACTCAGGAGTGGTGTGCCGTTGCGATCCACATTCAATGCAAGGCTGGTTAACAGAGAGATACTTTACTTGCTTAAGGAGCTTCTTATTCTGGTCTCTGTAGTACTGCTCCCTTACATAAGGATCGATCTCCTTGGGAGGCTTATAGAGGGGCATGGATGGTGCTGGCCTGGCGTAGGGGTTCTCTTCATAAGTTGCAGTAGACCCATACTTATTGTCGTAGTTGGTGAGCTTCTCCAGCACACCCCATGCGTCACTTGGCGTCATCGTCAGATACTCAAAGCGAGTATAATGGTTGATTCTGTCCTTAGTGACTTGATCAAGAGAATTGAAGAAGATCTCCTGAATGACGTAGGGTGGCTGTCCATGAGTAGGGCAAGATTTCAGAAGTTCCTTGTAGCGCTCCCATGCCTTTGCCAGCGGTTCCCCTTGCTTCTATTTGAAGGCAGTGATTTTTTGGCAGATATGTGCTGTTTTGGCGGGTGAGAAGAATTTGTTCAGAAACTCTTGCTCTACTTGGGCCCAGGTTGTGAGTGATCTTGCTTTCAGCCCTTCAAGCCATTTCAGCGCAGGCCCAGCGAGAGACCAGCGAAAAGATTTCATCTTGACATATTCCAAAGTTGTACCTTCAGCAAGAGTACGACACATGTCAGAAAAGTTTGTAATATGTTCAAGAGGACACCCATTAAATCTACCATAAAAGACATTATTTTTAAGCTCTATAAGAAATTGAGTGCGAATTTCAAAAGAGTTGTCAGGGATTAGAATCGCCGATTCAGGCACGACGAGAGTGGGATCATATAATCCTCTGCAGTGGTTGGGAACTGGGCAAGCTCAGCTTCTGCTTGCTCCCTCGCTGCCCTTTCATTGGCGATAGTGGTATCCTTTGCGGCTAGCTCCCTTGTAAGCCTTGCGATCAGCTGTTCCTGTGTCTCCGCAGCTGCCATGGCTCTTTGTTGTTTAGTTCTGATGTGTAGAAGGCGCTCTGGTTCGTCTAAGCCGTCAAACTCAGGTGGTTGACCAAAACGGCGCATACACCTGTAAATTAACTCAAAGAAAAAGTGAGAACTGACTACCTAAGGCGCGATTGATAGCTGCCCCGACAACGACGCCAATTTGTTGTTGCAGGAGGATGGTCAAGTATGAAATAAATATAAAATAAAGATCAGACTGATTTCCCTGTCTCAGCAAATAAATACAAGACTTCATCCCGTTGTAGTAAGAGAAAGTCAGGATCGAATCCACGAGGAAGCACGTCAGCAGTTCTCAGGTATCTATAAATTCTCACAGAAGCAACAGAAAAGACAGAAACAAAAAGACAGAAATAAAAGCAAAACAGAAACACAAGCAAAGACAGAAAATAGCCAACGAAAGTAAAGAACAAAGCAAAGCAGAAGCTTACTCGATCTCGACAAGTGGGCACTCGAGATCGACAACAGTAAGTCGACAACAGAAAATAGAAAATCGACAATAGTAAGCAAGAGCTCAACTCGACCTAGATAAACCGTACTCGAGATCGACTACAGTCCTGCTCGATCTCGACAAGCTCTACTCTATGTCGACTGGAAGACAGAAACTTTAAATTGCAAATTTTCGAACACAAACTCAGATTTTCGACGAAATAAATCAATATAATAAAAGACTTCCAAAGCCAGGGTATCAACACCACAACGATAACCATGCAAAGTAACACATAAAGGCATAAAAGATCATGCTTTCCATCAAATAACTTTCGTTGTTAACAAATAGGCATATAGAGGCTTTCACATAAACCCTAATTGTTACTAACCCTTTTCACATAATTAATCCAAGTTGCATTAAGATTACTTTCACTTCAATAACACAAACAAGGATCACCTTCAACTCTCGCAAAAGAATCATGCTCATAGGGATAGAAGACGAATCGCATAAAAAGATCTGACCTTTACCGCATCATCTCACATGGCCACCGTCGGGCTCACCCTAGTCCCAGAAGTGGGTGGACTACTCGCTCTTCATTATCAAGAAAGGCATTAAATAACAAAAGAAACTAACTTGCATTGAATTAAATAAAGAAAGCTTACAACCCACAAGACAAATCCGCTTTCGCCTTTCCACCCTGCTTGCTACAAACTTTCTCTCTCTACTCTACTTAAATGGAATTGATTGTGTTTCGGAATGAATGAAAAACCAGCGCCTAGGGCTTTATTTATAGCCTTCTATTCTTTGCTAATCAAGGATAGAATCTTCTATCTATATCTAAAATTATATCTAAAAGCTTAAATGATAAATAAAATGCTAAAGGGAAATAAATCTTTAAAGAAAAGATAAATCTAAACTAGGTAATATATCTTCATGTTGATAGATCTCCCTTCCATAGATAGATGATGATAGATCTCGATAGAATCTCGGCCTTCTCGACTTTCTTTGTGTCCAAGGATTCCCTGCTCGACTCGGACTGCTCACGTCGACGTGTTTCTGGAATCTGGTCTACTCGATCTCGACAAGGGCTTTGTTGATCTCGACTAGGATTCATCGTCGACTGGACTTCTCGGGTGACTCTGCTCGACAGTCTCGGATCTGGGCTCCTGGGCGTCGTCGATCTCGACTAGCTGGTCCTCGAGATCGAATAAGGTGGTGGTCGAAGATGGCTTGCTGGTGATGTCGAGTAGACCTCCTCGGCATGGACTCGGACTGGCGCTAGGTGGCTCCTCGATCTCGACAAGGTCTCATCGAGATCGAGTAGAGATGTGCTCGGCGTCTTCGTCCTCGGCTTCTCGATCAGCTCTTCTTCTCGACTCCGGGTGTGGCGTCTAGGCTTCGTCGATCTCGACTAGGTGGTACTCGAGATCGAGTTGGCTTCCGGAGCTGGGTTGGTCTGGCTCTCGACACTGCTCCTAGTCGACAAGGCCTGTGCTCGGACATGTTCGTCGAGATAGAGTAAGGTCCACTCGAGATCGAGTAACCTTGGCTCTCAGCTTGATTCGACCGGTTCCGCTGCTTCTTTGACCTTGGACTTCTGTAGTGGATTTCCGAGCTCTTCTGACCTTTCTTAGAATTGCTGTAAAATGCCTTGAATTCTGCGAATTTAAACAGAAACTGGTGTAGATTCCATAATTTGGCAAAAAAACATAAACTACATAGATTCTATACTATATTAGCCCAAATGAATGAAATGTATGCAGAAATCAATATAAATGTAAGTGTAAAACATCGCAGATTCAGCTCACAACAATGGTATGCCGTCCATTCATGCGTTGGAGGAGGTAAAAGGGCGTTGGGATGTAACCATATCTGCAAAAAGGGCAAAAAGTATAGTATAATGTTAAGTGGGGTAATTAATGATAGTTAATTTATGGTTGGAGTGAGATCATACTCACCGCTGCGAAATGATCTTGGTTCCCGATGCATGCCATGCCCAGTATGGCCTCTTGAGGTGCGCCATTTGGTTGTTCGATGTACATAGGGAGGCATGTGAAGGGCATGTGCCAAGATAAGACGATAAGGGGCACCTGGTAGACGGTTGCGAACACAAGACCCATGATAGGCAACTCGATCTAGTATCTCCGGTCACCTCCCACTCTGCCGGAGTAACTCTGTAGGTCGACAAACACCCGGACCGAATACCCTCCCATGTAACAACCAGCGTAAAGGTGATCGTTATGCTCCAGATGGTTACACAATAACCCTTTCATATCTGTGAATCGTGCCTCCCCTGGTCGTAACATCAGCTGCGCCAAAGCTCGATATCCGCAGTGACCATCTCCCACGGTGTTGACGGCCGCCGCAATGTGCCTGAACATGAAAGGGTCCACATTGTTGTCTCCCCAGCTAAATCCCCAATACTGTGCGTCAGACGGATGTCCGAACTGTCGGTCTCTACCGTGGCGACCTGCTCTGGCTTCCTCCCTTTCAAAATTCGCCCGATTTTGCTCAGATCGCAAGGGATTCGTTCTGCACGGGTTCCTCCTCCCTCTATGTCTGCCCTTTGACCGTATGCTACCCTGCTCCGGTGGGTGCAAATCAGGGTCACAAGCTTCATTAGATGCAGTGTACGAAGCCGACCTGACATAGGGTAAGATCGCATTGTCCGATTCATCCCACGTCAGATCCATCCAAAATGGGTGGATGTCGTCAGGTGTTATTTGAATTCATTCATCAACAAAACGCTGAACGCCGTGCATACAAGGTATCCCATGGCATATTCTCCAATCACGGTCGACACACTCTTGGGCTATTGTTTTGTCGACAACTTTCCTCCAATGACTGTAGAGAAGTTCAAAACACTTCTTTGAAACCACGTGCTTAATCTGATCGAATAAGGGGACTTCGTGTGCGTTAGTTGGCCACTTGAAATGATCTATCTCCAACGCAATCTGGATCTCGTGCACCTGACATTCATTCACCCGATGAATGGCATCCACCACGACACAGAAATCACCAGTGGACGAGTGTAATGCTTCCTTCAACACTTTATGTTGGCCTTCAACCCTACACAATGCATCATGTGCTTGAGGTGAACGACTGTCGAAATGTAGTAAAGGAGTAACAAGGGTAACGTCGAAAACGATATGCGTACCTATTGGTTGTCCTCGTTCCAAAGTGTAGGACGTGGTCGGTGTAACATCTGACAAGGCTCGTCCGGTGGATGAGCCACACTGTTTCCAAATACCCCATGACCCCGGGAAAGGGATGCCATTGGGCGTGAAGAAATCTATGCCGCCTCTCGAACGACTCCTCCGTCGAAGACGAGAATAAACCCCACACCTGATTCTTCAATAGAGTTGAAATTTCCAGATTTTTTGTAATCTTCAAAGCGGTGTCTTCACAGTTGCGAGTTACATGTAACCAGCACAGTAGATGTTGCACCTCGGGGAAGACGGCCCTAAGTGCAGCCATAAGGCCCAGCTCTCGATCTGTCATAATCGAATCGGGCACCTTACCCTGAAAAATAACACGTAGGTTGTTGAGCACCCAAGTGTACGTGTCCGTGTCCTCGTGGGCCATAAAGGCATATGCGATGCAAAAGTTGTTTCCCATTGGCGTTAAGCCGACTATCTCGCACATCGCGACGTTGTACCTGTTGAGCACCCAAGTTGTTTCCCAAAAAGCCCTCTACCATGCCTTCAACTCCGTACAGTTTCGTGAAGACAGTTGAGTTCTCGGATGGCACCCGTTACACTATTACAGTGACGAGGCACAATGTGCAGTGTCATCGCCGGTCTGAGATGTCAAGGGAGGTGTATTTCCGTTGTATGGAGTCCGACCGAGACCCCGAGTCGTACTATACTCGCGTGTTGGCCCATACAAAAGATAACATCAAAAGTCTTTACTGCGATGTGAGTCGGGCGCGTATTAACAGCATTGCCGAGTACGTGGTTGACTTAGTAGCGCGGCCCGCCCAACAAACTAAGGAGACTTACGCGTTCCAGCAACCGCTGATTGAGATTCAACCAGCGGGACCTGCAGAGTCTGTTGGGAGCAACTGATCCAATTGATTTTGTGTATTCAACGTTCGATTAGCGCTGAAACTTTATATTTATTATATAAGTTATATTTGGTAATGCGCCTTCGATGTGAACTCTATGTACTCTCTTTGGTATTAAAATTCGAAACATTAACATATGAATCGTTTTCATAATCGCTTGAATGGAACCTACTAAGAAGATCGAAATATTAACCTATCAATCATTTTCATATTCGCTTGAATAGAACTTACGAATAAGATCGAAACATTACCATATGAATCATTTTCATTTTCGTTTTAATGGAACCTACTAAGAAAATCGAAACATTAACATATGAATCATTTTCATTTTCGCTTGAATGGAACCTACTAAGATGATCGAAATATTAATTCTATATGTTCATATTCACTTTCAAAATCACTGGATATCGGTTTAATTAACTCGAAATCGAGAAAATAATAAGGTCAACAGGAAACGTCGGAAACAGCGTTGCTATACCCTAGCAACGTTTAAAGCAACGTTGCTATCAACCCTTCCAACCCTAGCATATACCCTACGTGTAGGGTTGGAATGGGGCAGCCCTATGCAACGTTATACAACGTTTAATTCGACGTTGCTAAACCCCACCCCTAGGGTTCCTCGATGCAACATTTAATCCAACGTTGCAAAACCTTATGCAACGTTAGATTAAACGTTGTATGATAAAGTGCCTATAAAAGCCACCCACACCCACACCCACACTCCATCCACCACAAACCCTTCCACACTATTACTACCTAATGTCGGCCCCCAATCATAGACTTCCCACTTACTTCACAAAAGACGCAGAAACGTCCGAGGGGATCAGCTATCATATTAGAGGGACGAAATACCGTTATCCACCCGATGTCAGCGACTGCAACTGCCAACACCGGATGTACAGGGGGCATTCCCATGCTGCCTTTTCCGCATCTCATGTCAGAGTGGCTCAAGGAGATCGGTTGCGGGGGAGTTCGGATGCCACAACGATTCGGAGATTTATAGAAACGACCGAGAGACATACCTATCCGACATGGGCACAATCATTACGAAAATGCTGGACATGTTCTACGCCGATGTATGTCGGGATTGTATCCGTGAAGTTACAGCGTACGTAATTCAGAGGGTGGTGGTTCCGGCAAACGATAGGTTGCGATCGTACGCGTTCATCGACGTACAGATCGACATCTCTACCAGTCTAGATGAGTCTGTTGGTAGTTGTACACCCAGTACCGTTAGCACCACGTAGTTGTAGACGTATCGTATGTAATGTATGTAATATATGCATTTTCAAGGGGGGGGGGGGGTGACCGGAGATCGGGGTATGTAATATATGTATTATCGTTTTCATATTTGATTATGCCGGAAGGGTTTTTGGGAGATAGAGGTGCCCGGAGACCGGCGTATGTACAATATGTATTATAATTTTCATAAGTAATTATGTATTATCGTTTTATTTGTGTATTTTATCGTTTCAAAAGTAATTATGTATTATCGTTTTACTTATGTGTTATCGTTTTATTTATGTATTTTATGTACAATATGTATTATAATTTTCAATTTCAACGAACTAAACTGTGCAAATAATGTATTTTATTTATTTATGAAATATGCCAAGTTAATTTCAATGATCTAAATGTCCAAATAATGTATTTTATTTATTTATAATTTGCAGTTGAATTAAAAAAAAAGGTAACTACAACGTCTAAATTGACGTTGTAATTTGAATTACAACGTCAAAATAGACGTTGTAAGTTGAAGGGCCCAACTATGCACAACGTCGAATTCGACGTTGTAAGTTGAAGGGTCCCGCTGTGTACAACGTCGAATCCGACGTTGTTGTGCTTAATATATAAAGCACAACATCGAAACCGACGTCGTCATTCTTCTTCCTCCACACGAGAGCGATTCGGGAGGAGAGAGATCGATTGAGAGCGAGAGCGGATCTGGGCGAGGTCGAGATCGATTGAGAGCGAGAGCGAGATCTATGGTGAGATCCCGGGGACGAGGCCAAGGATTCGCCGGCGAGGGCGGATCTGGGCGAGGGGTTCAAGGGGCAGGAGGGCCAGGAGGCCGAGGAGGCGGTGGTGATGGGGGCAGAGGGCCAGGAGGCGGTGGTGATGGGGGCAGAGGGCCTGGCCGTGGCCGAGGTGAGGGGCGCGCGGTGGCTGTTGGTGGCCGAGGCCGAGGGCTTGCTGCTGGTGGTGTTGGCCATGGCCGTGGTGGTGGTGGCGCCGGGAGGACCGCCGGTGTAGGCGGTGGTGGCCGGAAGAGGCGGACGCAGGAGGTTTCTCCCCTGACGAGTACGCCATCGGTTAGTTTGATTTTATTTATTTTATTTTTCATTTTATTTTATTGTTTATTTGTTGAATTTTATAACGAATAAGTTTATCGTATGAATCAGATAAGTGAACCTTATTTAATTTGAATGCACAATATATTTAAGACAAATTGTTACAAAATAACTACTTTAATGTCCAACTCGAAATTATAGAAACAAAATTGTTAAAAAATATTATTTAGTAGAAAAAATTGTTACAAAATAAAATGTATTAGAAGAAATTGTTACAAAATAACATGTTCAAAAAGAAATCATAAAAACGAATTGGCGAAACAAACAAAAAGAAATTTTAGAAACAAATTATTACAAATGAAGTTGTTTACAATGAACTACTGTAATAAAACATTTTAATAGGATTCTCGGATGAGACGGGACGACGGGACCTTTCGCGTCGTTCTCGGGCGAGACCGCAATGCGCCTCCAGATGCAGTAGAGGGCGCCGATTCGGAGGAGGTCATCATCACTGACTCGTCTTCGCAGACGGTGTCAGATCTCATGGTTATTGCGGAGCAGGAGACTTTGACCGTGAGAGATACGGTGGTTCAGCCTGATACAACCCTGCCACCGTTCAGGCCGGAGGACAGTATTGACACTGACCGTACGTTCTTCCACATGCATAAATCTATGGAGCCCACATCACATGGTCTGTTGGACGTAGAACCGCCAACGCAGCCGGCGTCAGATCCTATGGCTGTTGCCAGTACCTCCGGACACGCTCATGGAGACGCTGCTTGGGATGCGGTCATCGCAGCAGCATCTGACTGCCTCACACCTACTGTGGGGGCGGATGACACACAGGAGGAGCATGCGGATGTACCGGAGGACCTTGAGTTCGAGCAGGAGGACCTCGATGACGAGAGTGACGAGGAGCATGAGGCTCAGGAGCAGGAGGAGGGGGGCGAGCAGGAGGAGGGGGGCGACGAGGAGGAGGGGGACGATGAGCACCCTGATGGCGACTTGCCTCCAGGAGATCTTTTGGTCTAGTTTAGGAACCACATGGCTCAGCTGCTATGGACGGACCCGACCTATCGGCATAAATTACTGAAGGTTCATCATCGGGCTTCACACCTCCATCCGTTCAGGTACTACATGTACGAGGGTCCAGGGACATGGGTGCAGGCAGCAACTCAATCTGGTCTATTGGGCTGCTTGATTTGAACTGGGACGGAGTGAATGCCTAGTTGTTGACTGTGTTCATAGAGCACTGGCAGCCGGAGACGAACTCTTTCCACTTTCCATGGGGCGAGATGACCATCACCCTCCACGACGTCGCCTGTCTGATGGGGCTACCGATCGAGGGACTGCCTTGCGAGCCTCTCCCTGACTATTTTGTTTCCACTACAGCTAGAGCCTCTACTGCAGGATTTATTTGGTTGGACCGCGGCCCTGCTGAAGAAGCATAGGATGGCTTGCGGTTTTGCCATCCCGTTGTTGACGGATTGGTAGGAGGCGAGGCACGGCTACCGTCGGGATCAGTGGCCCGACCGTACCCCAGATGGCGTAGTGCCAGAGAGCGTAGAGTGGCAGCACGACCTCGCCGTTTCTTTCTTGGCTACGCTGCTGGGTGCGACGCTCTTCATCGACAAGTCCCAGAGCCGCGTACACTTCTCGTTGTTCGAGCTAGTTTGGGATTTGCCGCACGCCGGGTGACTAGCTTGGGGAGAATGAGTGCTTGCCTTCCTTTACCGGGGATCAGGGGAGGCCACGAGAGGCGATGCTAGAGGCCTACGTGGGTGTGCTTCACTGTTGCAGGTAACACATTTCTTTAATAATGTAAATACGTTCCTTTGCTTGCGATTTACATTTAATAAGTGCTCTAATGGTTTATAATTTTCAGGCATGGATCTGGTCGTACTTCCCTTGTTTTGCGGGTCGTCTTCGCTCGGACAGGGATGCATTTGATCATGATCCCCGATACATCGCACGGTTCGATCCGTTGACGGCCGAGCTCAGGGGGAACGACAAGACGAGGCGCCAGAAGGAGAAGAGGCTTCGAGCACAGCTTGAGCGCATGACCATCGATAAGGTAACCTGTTTATCACTTTCTTTGATTTTAACTACATATGTCGATTAAGATTGTTTCCCTTATATCATTTTCTGAACATAGGTCGAGTGGATGCCTTTCGGCAGAGACTTGGATTTCGCTGGTCAGTTTCGCTCCTCCACCTATCGAGGCACCCTCAGATTATGTGGCATCTTTGAGCCGTACATGCCAGACAGGGTGCTCCGATAGTTCGGCCGCGTTCAGGAGCAACCATTGGCCGTCATCCCTCCATCCTTCGTGCAGCACCCGTTTCGCCTGCAGAGGCGTTACATCTTGACGTTCGACATGCAGCACCACCGTTGGGCAGATCAGGACGATGAGAGATTCTACCCTGTCACTGGTCACAGGAGGACGATCGAGAGCTGCCAGGGAGGCGTCACAGCTGACTACCTCGGTTGGTTCCAGTCGCAGAGTCGAGGTCATGTGTTGCGCACGACAGTGGTACTACATGGTGCTCCTCCGGCTGCGCCTACCCACCCAGACGACGACATCGGACCAGATGGGGATGGGGATGAGGTTGATGCTGAGACTGCTGCTCGCCAGGCCCGGGTCGACGAGATGACCCATGCCATTCAGGCATTGGTCGGGCATCCCCAGCTAGACCAGATGTATGAGCATTTCATGGGCTACATTCGATCTCTGCAGTAGATACATTATCATCCCTTTGTTTATGACATACATTTCGTATTTTGTCGGGATGCTATATTTGTGTATTTCGTATTGTTTGCGTTATTATTTTCGAGGGTTTCTACCCGATCACAACAACAAACAATCACATACAAACGCTTCACTTTATAGATAACGATCAGATTTCACATCGAGGCATTACTAAAACTAACAAATTACATACATCGAGGCATTACTAAAACTAACAAATTACATACTTCGAGGCATTACCACAACTAACAAATACAACATCGATAACAACATAATGTTTTCTTCATATCGACCATGCTATTCTTAGTTCGTCTTCGGAATTATTTTAATCTTTAACTCGTTGAATGGAAAGGTGGCGACCTCTTTATTTGCTCCCCTCACAATTATCCCTGCCGTTTGAGCCACGTCAACGTGGTCACATCTGTTTACATCGGCGAAGAATGACCGGATATGTTGAAGTAGAAGATCACCAACCTTCCACTCGTAGGCTCCACGAATGCCGGGATGAAAATCATTGCACTCCAGACACCCGACCCGCAAGGGTGCAGAAATGTGATTCTCTTTTTCACAAACGACCTGAAACAGCGCGCATGGATGCATGCCTCTGTATTCTGGACTGCTGCATGCACATTTGGACTCCTCCGGGGGAATTGGGTGCCGAACCCTTTCGATTGCATAATCAATTCTGCCCGTGGAGCCTACTACTCCAGATGTAACCGGCTCCATGGAAGGATTGAAAATGTGAAAGGAATGATAAAGTGGAATTATTGTGTTGAGTTATTCAAGGTCCTCATTCCCTTTTATAGGAGTGGTTGGTTACTTGGGAGTAGTCACAACGTCAAATCTGACGTTGTGACAACGCCGAATCCGACGTTTCTAAGCCCGCCCCTAGTTTTGCCTCTTGGGATTTGGAGGTAGCAGCAACGTTAAATTTAACGTTGTAGCAACGTCCAAATAAACGTTGCTAAGCCCGACGGAGCCCATTGGGATCCAAGGTACAACGTCCGATTCGAAGTTGCAACAACGGTTGACCCAACGTTGTTACAACGTCGGATCCCCTTCCCTTGGACAATTTCCCCAAAAAATGAAACGTCAAATTGGATGTTTTGGCAACGTCTAATCCAACGTTGCTGCAACGTCCAATTAGACGTGTCATTTGCGGTGTATATAGGGAACGCGAAAAAGAAAGAGAAAGAAAAGAGGGAAGCCATTGTTGGCCTAGCAACACCTCAACTTCAAACCACCATAACTCCCTCCTCACTCAAGCTTTTTGGCTGATTCTTCAAGCCAAATATCCACAAAAGAGAGGCCTTTCCAACCATAGTTCTTGCACAAAAATCCAGACAAGTCAAGCCAGCCGTTGAGGTTTTCAAGTGTGTTTGGGTGAGTCTTGGTTTCCTCCCCTTCAAATCTGATTTTATACTTGTTGTACAACTATTTTTGAAGGTTTTTGTCTAAGACTTCCTTTTATGTTTTGGTTTGGATTTGTTAAAAATGCTAGGTGTTTGGCGCAAGGTCCCGGGAAGCTTGGATGGGTAATTTGGTCTCTTTTGAGAGAGGCTTCGAGGGTAATCTCTCATCCACCTTTCTCTCTGTAGATTAGGAGCCTTATGTGTGAATTAGGGCTTAGGAAGTGGAGCCTCTAAGTGTTTTTGGTTGCGTTTTGTAGCAAACGTCACAAAAAATTAAATAGATATATGTGCCTCTGTAATTTGGACTTTAATTCCAATCCAACGGTTGAATTTGGCTGAAATCTTAATATGATGTTTATGAAAATGTTATCTAACTTCCCTTCAAAAATAACAAGTGTTTATAATGACTCGATTAAAAAACTTGGTTAAGGGAATGCTAAGAATATGGTTAAATGTATGAGCATATAAAATACAGAAATGAAGTATACCCATAACTTGGCTTATGACCCGATAAGACGAAAATCGATTTTGTGATAATACGATATAGATTATAACTGGTTAAGTCCGGACCACTTAACCAAAGTGCATAATCTATAGAATCGTGAACCTCATGTGGATGTATGTTGATTATTAGGTTGGGTAACATGCATTAGAATACCACCTAATGAAAGCTTAATGAAATTAATAGGCTCTTGTTGATTGGATCCTTGGTTGTGCACTTTATTACTTGCTTATTCTCCGGACTCCAAGTAAGTCCCCTGGACTTACTCGTGATGAATTTATGTGATACTCTTTCTCTTCTCGAGAGTCTTCATGCATCACGCGACCTAGTAACATGTTTAGGAATATAAACCGGTAATATGACGTAGGATGAACTTAGTAAATTCAACAATTCATATGTATGCTATATGTCTATGCTAGGACAGCGGTCAAAATCTGAACAAATGACTTATACTCGATGGAACATGAATGAAATGATGAAAGACTTATGATGAGAAAAAATGAGTATGTTTGAGAAGGATGAGTATGTTTGAGAAGATATTATGATATGATGGTGATGATGATGATGATGATGAAGATTATGATGATGATACGGGCCCTTGTGTGTTTATTTCGCATTTATATATATCTATACACTTGCTTATGTGTTACATTTTAACATTCATGTAGTTTAAGTATGCCTCTTTATATGGCATTGAGTGTGCATATTTCCGATGATTGACCCCGATTTATTTCTTGTTTTTAGATTCAGGTACCCTTTACCCGATATGACTTACTTATGTGGATGGTTGTCGGGAGAGACCTTTTGGACGATGAGAGTGAGGGAGGTGCTTGACATTCGTACTCTTTTGCTCATACGTTTTATCGTTTTGACCCGGCGCGGCCGTGGCGTTTTGTTGTATTTATGATTTCCGCTTTTATTTATGTTCGAAATATTTTCGCGATAGTCTAGGACAGGTAAAGTCTCCAACGGGCTTACGATCTTTTGGGGGTTCGCAATCCCCATCTTTTGACAACTAAATCTTCCGCTTAAATGAACCTAATAATAACTCGTACTCGATCGTAAGATCCAAAGCTCACGGGAGAAGATCAAACTTCTCCTATAACGTTCCCCGATAACCTAGTATTCCGAACCTTATTTACCTTCTAAATAGGTTTATGGAGGTTAATTCGAGTACTTAAATTTCGGGTCGTTACACAACTATATCTAAATCTATATCTATCTATCTAATATTTAAAGATTAAAAATATGGAAATAAAGAAATAAATCAACAAGGACTATATCTAAAGTAGACAAATATCTTTTCCAACTTGGTAGATCTTGATAGAATTTGATCTTGTGGATATCTCCATTGGACTTTGGATAGAACTTTGATTAGAACTCGGACTAGCTCGAAATCGGCCACTATTGGTCAAGTCGATATCGATTTGGGTCACTCGATATCGACATGCAGTTTTCAGCTTCTTCTTCCTTGACTCGATATTTGCCTCCAGATTGAACATCGACCAGCTTCAACCCGATATCGACTAAGCTATGTCGATATCGAGTTCTTCCTTTCTTCTTCAGCTTTTCGGGTCGATTCTGGGATCTCTGCTCGATTTTTGGGTTACTCGGTATCGAGTTGCTGTACTCGATATCGACCAACTTCTTTAGCTTTGCTCGATTCATGGCTTTCTGGGTAGAAATCGACCGGCCAACTCGATATCGACTTAGTGTACTCGATATCGACTGGATGGTGTCGACTCGATTTTCTTGCTTCCAGCTCGATTTCTCTTGGTTCCATTACTCCTTACCCTCGGACTTTCTATAGTTGACTTCGAGCTTTTCCTCCTTTCTCCGAACTGCTGTAAATTGCCTCGATTTCTGCGAAATTGAACAGAAACTGGTGTAGATTCCATAATTTGGAAAATAAGCATAAACTACATAGATTCTGAACTATTCTAGCCCAAATGCATGAAATGTATGCAGAAAACGATATAAAAGATAGTATAAAACATGGAAAATTAGGCTCATAACAAACACCTCATACTTAAGCTTGTTTGTCCTGAAGCAATACTTTTAATTGTCATCCAAGGGAAGAAATCAAAACTCTCAACATATTAGATTCATTCTTATATAACCCTGCAATAAATTACCATCCTCAAAAAGGTACTTTTGTCACAAATCCATGCATGTGCAATAAAAAGCAACATCTACTCAGAAAGGAGGGTTATGCAAAACAATCATTCGTGTGACAAAGTATTAATAATCAAGAGGACTTTAATTTAAGCTCAATAAGGAGTAGATTGGTAAAAGGCTAAAGGTGGGAAATTTTTGGCAACGTGGTGCTAAGGATCCGGGGAAATGGAGTACTTTCCAAACTTTCATACCACATTCGCTCATTGCTTTTGATTTCTCACCTTTCGCTCATTCGCTCATTGCTTTTTTTCAATATAATGCTTTTACCTCTCTAACCTCAGCACTGCCTTCTCGCGAGTCGCAAACATGGGTGTCATGAATGGCCCCGGATACTTAGTGCTTTGGACTCCTCACCTTGGTGTCCCATCTCGCCAAACTATTATCTCAGCGAGCAGGGTCGATCTTTGATCGGATTTTCTTTCACTCATTAAATTTTCCATATATTTTCAATCATTCATGCCAAACTCCATATATGATAATAACAACAACACAGCAACCATATAACAATCTCCATAATGTACTTTTATTCTCAACCTAATCCCCGGATGGAAATAAGGTAAAGAATGGGCAATATTTAGAACATGTGGAGCAATAATATGAAAATAAGGTTCAATACAGCTTTTGTGATGCATAAGCATAGGTAAAGGCTAAGATATAACAATATGAGCATTATATGGAAATATAAAGTCCTCCATCCTCTTATCATGCAACATGTCAAAAGCAACATCAAATTTTACCTCCCTTCATGGTTTTCAAGAAAATATGCATTTCATTGTGACTTCCCTTTACTAGGCAATTTCATGCTATATCTCTAATGAATCCAATTTTTCATCGTCGAGTTCATAAAAGCTTCCATGACATTAATCAAAAAAATTTAATGGGAGGGGGGGGGGGGGTGTCATTTTTATAAACTTTTGGAACATTGCATGTAAGCACATAAATATCAATAATGAATTCCAAAATAGCCTTGTATAAGCAATTTCAAGAAATAAACTCTAAATATGCACACATAATGTCAAATATGTCAAATATGCACAAAGTAAGCCCTTCCACTACCCCATACTTAAACTTTATAGTGTCCTCACTATATATAAAATAAGGGTAAAGAAATCGACTGCTTCTTTTCTTCCTTGTCCCTGAAAAATTGAAAGAAAAATACCCACAACAGAAAATAATGTCCTAAACCAAAAACAAAAGCAACAATGTCTAAAAATTAAATGTCTATTTACAAGCTCTAGATTTTATAGTCGCTAGGCCGACATCTCCATTAAGCTCAATGTGGCTTTTGTAGGGCCCATGTAGCTTGAGCTTCATATAGGACTCCATTCTTGTCCATCAATTAATGATTTATCTATACATGGAAGGGCCCATCTTCTTCAGTTTGAACTTTTTAGGGAACCAATGATCATTTGATTTGGCAACATAGACTTTGTCACCAACTTCATATTCCTTAGGCTCATCATTAGAAATCCTGCATAAGCGCACATACCAAGGCAAACTTCTTCCATGTATAGATAAATCATTAATTGAAATAGGACAAGAAAGATCCATACTTTGGCTTACCTTTGCAGAATCGGGTATCAAAAGCTCGAAGTCTGGTCGATATCGAGTAGGGTCACTCGATATCGAGCTCTGTTGATCTTCTGGTGGAATCTCAGTCGAAATTGAGGAAGACAGCTTGATTTAGCCAGGTCGATATCGACTAGGCTGGGTCGATATCGAGTGCTCTGGCTCGATTTTCCTCTCCTCGATTTCTGGGGAAGATGGCTCGACATAGGAAGGTTGATATCGACCCGTGTTAGTCGATATCGAGTCGTTTTCTGGCTTAGTCGATTTCTTCTGGTCGATTTTGACCCCATACTTAAGATCTGGCAAAGCATCCAAAAAATAGTTAGTCCAAATCGACGTACCTTGGTCTATGTCGAGTGGATTTTTAGCTTCTTCGTTTAGGATAGCCATGATCTCTTCCACCTGGGATTCCATATCCCTCTTTTCCAGCTTTTCGGGAGTCATATTTCTTACCTTAGGCTCCTCACAAGTAATGTACCTGGCTGATATGGACTTTACCTCTTCCACGGGACCTGTATGCCTTTCAGTTTTATTGAAGGAATACTCAATTACCTCATCGCTGATGTTGAAAGTGAGCACTCCCTTCCTTACGCTTATGCTGGCATCCACCGTCGCTAAGAAGGGCCTTCCTAGAATAATTGGACAAGCAGGGTCCTCTGCCATATCAATAACTAGGAAATCAGCAGGGACGGAGAACTTACCCACTTGTACTGGCACATTGTCCACCATGCCTATTGGGATTACCACCGTGTTGTTTGCCATGTAAAGCTTAGCATCCACAGGCTCTAGGGCACCTATCTTAATCTTGGACTAGATTGATAAAGGCATTATACTCACACTGGCTCCCAGATCACACAAAGCATTAAATTTATATTGACCAAATCCAATGGTTATAGCAAACTTACTTGGATCTGGCCTTTTCTCAAGAACTTCCATCTGGCTGCACTCCTCTGCGATCTCAGCCATTGACCGCTTTTTGCTCAGAATATCCTTTAGAAACTTGACGTATGATGGCATCTCATTAAGAGCTTTTGTGAAGGGTATGGGGACAGTGAGCCTCTGAAGCATCTTGATGAAACGTTGATACTTCTTCTCTGTTGGATCCTTTGGAGATTTCATCGGGAAAGACAGCTTTTTCTTCGGTGGAGGTGCTGATGTCGAGTGGGGATGGTCGAAATCGACTGGTTCTTGGTCGATATCGACCTGTGTCTGGTCGATATTGAGTTGATCTGCTGGCCTCGGGATTTGTTGAGGATTCGGGTCGATTTCGACTTGTGGGTGGTCGATATCGACTAGGGACTGGTCGATATCGACTGGTCTCCAACGCCCGTTTCCCTCTGTCGCTCACTCCTTAGGTTCATAGCAGCCACCTATCCAGTTGATTTGCCCTTAGGGTTAGGTTCAGAGGTTCCAGGGAGCGTACCTGATTGTCTGGGGATGGATGCTGCCATCTGGCCAATCTGTGTGTCAATCGATTTTCTCCAAATATCGATTTCCCTAAGCCTAGAGTTGACACCATACAACTGAGTGTGGATTGAATTGATAGACTGCTTGGTGTCTGAATGGTTCCTCCGCATTTCTTCCAAGATGGTCTGCAGGTCATCCTTCTTACCATCTCTGTCAGGGTGACCAGGTGCTCTCTAGGGAGGGGGATTCTGATGCTGGGGCTGGCGATAGTAGCTCCAGTTCTGATTCTGGTGTGGCCATGAGTAGCGTCCCCCCCGCATACCTTACCTCTTCATGGGTCTCTCCTTCATGTACTTGATCGACGTGTGGGCACGCAGTAGTGTTGTGCCTCACATACCCACATTCCAAACAAGGTTTATCTTTTGAGAGGAATATAACTTGTTTGGTAAGGTGACGTACCTGATCATTATGGAATTGGTCCCCGACGTCTGGATCAACCTCCTTAGGTGGCACATACAACGGCATAGATGGGGCAGGTCTTTCATACCTTTCGTTAGAAGCGGCCGCAGAAGTCCCATATGTGTTGTCGTAGTTGGCCAACGTCTCAAATACCTCCCATACTCGGCGTGGAGTGTATCCAAGATACTCATAGTTGGTGTAGTTGTTGATCCGATCCTTAGTTGTCGCATCCATGCAGTTGAAGACGATCTCCTTGATGATGTAGGGTAGCTGGCCATGAGTAGGAAAAGATTTCAGAAGCTTCTTGTAGCGCTCCTAGACTTGTGCTAATGGTTCCCCTGGCTTTTGTCTGAAAGCCGTGGTTTGTTGTCTGAGGGCAGTTGTCTTTGCAAGAAGAAAGAACTTGTTGAGGAATAGGTCCTGTAGTTCGTTCCAAGTGTGAATTGATCGTGCAAGCAATCCTTCCAGCCATTGTTGGGCTATACCTGCAAGGGACCAACGAAAAGCCTTTAGTTTTAAGTATTCAAGATTAGCACCATCAGCTACAGCTTCGCATAAGTCTATAAAAGTGGTGACATGCTCTAAAATACATTCATTAATTCTTCCCCTAAATTGACTCCTTCTAATTTCAGTGATAAAAGAAGGACGAATTTCAAAGTTAATAGCGGGAAGAACGATCGCTGATTCTGAAACTTCCAGAGTAGAATGCAGATATTCCTTGGCATTGGCTGGGATATGCCAAATCCGCTCCTCAAGTTCCCTTCGTGCATTGATCTCGCGATCTACCCTTGCTTCCCACCACTGCTGGTTCTGTGCATATTCCGCCTCTCGTCGGGCGTGTTCAGCTTCTCTGGTTGTGAGTGCCTCTATCTGTTGGCGGAGTTGCTCAAGCTCCTGTGCAGGTGTGACGCAGTAGGAAGTCGTGGAAGACACGCAAGCGCGAGCCTTTGATGATAAAGGGTTCGCAAGCGACGAAACCCTAGGAAATATGCTTGGAATCCACCAAAAAGGGTTCTTGGAATCCACCAAGGAGATAAAGAGAAAATTCTCTAAACCAAAATTTGATTAATAATATGAATGAATGATTATGGTTCATGCCTACAATTGCTTAAATAGAAGAAAACTAACCTAAGATAAAAGATATAACTTTCCTAAATATATCCTAAAATAAAAGATATAAGTTCCTAAATTATCTAAACTTATGCATCAAGTCAAAAAGGAAAAGATTAAACCTTAATAATAATCCATAACTAAAAGATAAAAGATAGCTCTTAAAAGATAGAATTTTGCTCCTGCATCAAGGTGTGAGCTGGCCCGCATTCTCGTTATCAGAAGTTGACATGAATCTCCTCCTAAGCCTTTGCTGAAGGTGGAAAAATTGCTCAGGCTCGAGAATAGGTTTTATAGGCGTGCGATCAGTTCTTCGCATGCACCTGAAAAGCAAAAAGAAAGAGCAAGTAAAAAAAGAACTATAAATAAAAACAAATATAAAGAAAAGAAATAGAACTAAAAAGGGCACGAATGATGGTTTCCCTGGCAACGGCGCCAATTTGTTGTTGCAGGAGGATGGTCAAGTATGAAATAAATATATAAAATCAGACTGACTCCCTGTCTCAGCAAATAAATACAAGACTTCCTCCCGTTGTAGTAGAAGGCAATCAAGATCGATCCACAAGGAAGCGTATCAGCGCCCGCCTTTTCAGTTCCAAATCTCAACAAAAAATCAAACAGACAAACAACAAACACAGAGAAAAGCAGAAAAAGACAGAAAGCAGAAAACTTTGGTCGATATCGAGCTGGGCACACTCGATATCGAGTAGAAAAATTGACCAAACAAAACTCGAACTCGACTGACAGTAATCTTAAAATCCGAAATTTTATGAAATAAATCAGTAAATAAGAGACTTCCAAGATCAGGGTTTCAAAACCACAACGATAACCATGTAAAATCACACATAAAGGCATAAAAGATCATGCTTTTCATCAAATAACTTTCGTTATTAACAAATAGGAAAATAGAGGCTTTCGCATAAACCCTAATTGTTACTAACCCTTTTCACATAATTAATCCAAGTTGCATTAAGATCACTTTCGCTTCAATAACACAAACAAGGATCACCTTCAACTTTTGCAAAAGAATCATGCTCATAGGGATAAAAGACGAATTCGCATCAAAAGATTGTACCTTTACCGCATCACCTTTCATGGCTACCGTCGAGCTCAACCCGACCCTAGAAGTTGGGTGACTACTTGCTCTTCATCATGAATAAACTCATCAATAATAAAAGGAAATAACTTTGCATTAAATAAACTAAATAAGACTTACAACCGAATAAAGCCAACTCCGCTATCGCTTCACAAACTCCACTCGGCTCCAAGACTTCTCTCTCTCCTACTCGACTTCTCTCTCTCTCTCTCTCTCTCTCTCTCTCTCTCTCTCTCTCTCTCTCTCTATTGTGGCTTGTAGCTTGGATTGATTGAATGAATAAAATCCAGCCCCTAATGCCTTATTTTATAGTGCTCCATCTAGCTATTCTAGGATGGAACAACTATATCTAAATCTATCTCTATCTATCTAATACTTAAAGATTAAAAATATGGAAATAAAGAAATATATCAACAAGGACTATATCTAAAGTAGACAAATATCTCCTCCAACTTGATTGTTGACGGAAAAAATTTACAAGTCAAAGTTACTTATGGGATATAAAATATGTACATCCGTGATAAAAATAAAATAAAATAAAGTTCCTCTTTGGAAGGGACGAAGGGTATATTCAGATCATTTTAAAGAGTGCACCCAAATATTAAAAAAAAAAAGAAATGAAATACTCAAATGCCACACGTGCAGTCAAAACAAATTAAAGATGATGTAAAGGGGCAATGACACAAATGGAAGCAGTTACAAGTGTGATGAAACGGCTAAATAATTGCCTCCATTACATTGTCCAGTCTTCACGGCAAATTAAATGTCTGGCTGTTACACCATATCTATGCATGTATATAATTGGCATATGGGGGTTGAAGTAAAAAGGAACCAGAGATCGAGAAAGGCGAAGAACAAAGACCAGCGATTTCGGCTAACAGGCTCCGTCGTCGAAGAGGCTACAAATACAAGCATATATACAACGGTAAGGGTTCCAATCAGTGGATCCTTTTATGTGCTAATTCATGCTTGCTAGTTTGTTTGTATTCTTTGTTTTCCTCTTCACATAAAAGAAAGAAGAAGAATAAGAAGAAGCAGGTTGAATACAAGCTTATGGGCTACTCAAAGACGAAGCTGCACCAACCAAATTGATTGGTGAAGGAAGGGTCGAAATGCATACCGGGAGCGTTCTCGTTCATCTCGTGGCCGATTGTTCATCCCGCAGAAACATAATGTTCTATGTCAACAAGTATATTGGTGTGGAAAATTCAGAAAAAAAAGAGAGAGCGGAAAAATGAAAGAGACAAAAAAGGTGATTGAGTGAAAAAAGATGAGCAAAATCACCAATACAAGGAAGTGTGCATACATATTTGCAGGGATACGAGCCAAGCAACCCATAGCATTCACATTGAGCAAAGAGCAGCCACGCAACTGGAGCCTTTGGAATTTCCATCGTCACCACCATGCTACCATACAAGGTGCTTATCGATCAACATCGCCAAAAGCTTGCTCTCGGAAGCCGGCGACTCAAACCGGAAATCCCTTGGTGATCCCCAACACGCCTGCCTTCCTACGGCTTCCATGTCCTCTATCTCTTCGTCGCCTCAATGCTCGATTACCCGTAAGACACCGCAACGGTAGTTCTCTCGTAAGCCAAAAGAAAAAAAAGGAGAGAAAAGAGAGCATAAAAAATTAAAGAGTGGGCTACGAGGAGACTTAACCATTGCATACACTTTCTACACTTATCAAAGCAAAAGCAAAGGAACTCCATCAACCACCACCATGGAAAACGGATTGCAGTAATCGGATGCCTCATGCAAGCCACGCGGAGATCACAAAACATCGCCAAAATGTTGCTCTCGGAAGCCGGCGACCCACAACGGAGCCTCCCCGGTGATCCGCAACAACTACCCAATGATACGGGGTTAGCCGTGGGTTGGTCCGATCTTCGACAACAAGCAAGAATAATCAAGAACTAATAAAGAAACTCAAGAACTTAATCAAGAACGATCAAGAACTTAAAGAACGCAGCAAGAAATAACAAGAAAGATGCAAGATTTATGCAAGACTCAACAAGAAAGCAACGAACGCAGCAAGACTCTCAAGAATCGATCAAGATAGGACAAGATCAACCAAGAAACACCAAGAACAGCAAGAACTCAATGTCGACAATAAAGAAAGAACAAGACTCGATGCAAGAACTGATAAAGACTCGAAATTGATATAAAGACACGACCGATAAGGACTGAGTCGATCTATATAGAACAAGATAAAGACCCCAGGCCTCCTCAGAGGGTAGGAACCAATACCAATGACTATATAACCCGCCTCTACAATCCGACACAATCAAGCGGACAACTTGAAGCACCAGAAGGGGGCTTGTGGATACTAGATTCACTAAGTCTTGCGAAGTTGATGAACGGCAAAGCAAACCAAGCTAGATCAAACCAATTCGATGATCAACGAGCACAGCTCTAGTTGGATCAACAAGACACTCCATGTGTTTCACACAATTTGAGAGATCTAAATTCTATTCATAATGTTCTAATTGAATTACAATAGGAGAACTCGAAATATATAGGCCACGCAGGGCTGTTGGGCCGAGTTAGATGATAGAATAAGATAAAACTAACATCTAATGGAAATAATAATAATAACCTTAAATTTTCCTAAATTAACTTAAGTAAAAGAAATACTAAAAATAGAAAATAAACATAATGTTCAAGACTTAATTAAAATCCCGTCAAAACAGTGACAACTTGCAAAGATGTGCATTTTCGTCCAATCTCGAGGTCGAATCTGGAAAAACCTTCAACAGAAAAGTTGTAGATCTCTTCGTCCTCGTTCCAACAAGGTATGGCACGCCTCAATCCGATAAATATTGAATCCGTAAGACCCATTTTACAGAGACGTCGAAAAGCTGTCAAATGTTGAACGAGAGTCTAAAACGTCATTTAATCAAGCTTGCACCTTTGGACCTTCTCCCATGGTGGAGCCTTCTTCTTCCTCTTGAGGATGACTTCCTTCTCACGAGCTCGAATCATAGGTCCATCCTCATGTAAGATATGTGCGTCCGAAGGTGTCGTGGATGGTGTCTTGGATGGTCCCGCATCACCCAAGGAGTCCTACACTCTCTAACAGCTCTAACGGCCAGCCATATGACGCCAAGATGATCATCAAAGGCCGCTTAAAGAGAGATATGGTACATGGCTAGCAAAGCATGTTTCCGTGCCCCTCGATCATTCGTCAGCAAATCCGCCTTACCCACAACCCAAGTTACCAAGCCTAGGCTACGCCACCTACCATCGAAGGTCAACAACCTCCTCTAAAGAGTGGTCGAAGCGACCTCGAACGCCCGACAAAAGAGGAGTACAAAAATAAGCCTGCTCAAGCGGTAAAGTTGCAGGCTGCGGTATGAACAGTTCGAGATGTATCCAAGACCACGGAAAGGTGGGTCCAAAAGAAGGCTATGCAAGGAGTACGTCGGAAGAAACGGCGGCAAAAACAGATCTCTGTGGTGGCTGCAACAAACGCCAGAAGTTGGCTTATCGACCACCTTTGGAGCATTTCTGCACATTATAGCATATTTCGTGCGCTCCTCGAGCACCCGACGATGATCTTTGCATGCCTCCGACACACTTTTCCAATATTATGTCATGCCAACTACATTCTAAGGGCCACAAATGTCCCCGAGGATTGATCGAGTCAGTCTCAAACACCACGCAAACGAAGCCACGAAGAGCATATATATGCTATATAACAAAAAATATATATATATAGCAGTCATGTTGGCGGCACCATTGTAAACAACTTCGTCCACATCTAAGTACAAAGAGAGTTGGGATCAATAGAGGGCACTGCAAAGAAAGCGTTCAAACAAAGAGCAACAAAAACGAAGCTCTGTAGCAGCGGTGACGAAACTACAAAGTTGACACGTTCACGCAGTTTCTGCAAATGAATTGCCCAACAGCCCACTTTAAGGCCCTATTGCGCTCAGCTACGGGACTATATGAGCCAACATAAACTAGTGATAGATAGGGGACATCACAAGGAACATGGAGTAACAAAACTCAACGAAAACAGAGCTTTGTAACAGCAATGGCAAGGCTCCAAAGTTGACATGTTCACAAAGTTTTTGCAAGTTCTTTTGCAACGGTTCGCGTCCGTTCATGGTGAGCTACTGCGTTGGCACTTTCCGAGAGCCTCCTATGATGATGGTGGATTATAATTGTGGTGCTTGGAAGCCTTGGTCATGTCCGTCAAAGCGTCCCTCGAGCTTGTCACATACACAGGTCCAGTTCGACGACTAAGACGGATAGAGGTCGACACACAATTTCGATGCAAACTCACATCAAGCCAAGTTTAAATTATCCACAAGAACTTTGGTGGCTTAACGCTCTCAACAAGCTACTCGATCATCGACATCAAGTTCAACAACTATCGAGTCCCGCCTCAAAACTCAAATAAAAAAATCATGTGAAATTAGTATCGGAGGAACTACGGGTGATTTGATCCCTTCAAAAGGGTACGTAGGACACTCGATACAAAGTTAAAGCTCATCGAGTTCAATCGCCAAAAGCAAATCAAATAAAGTTGTTCGTGTAGAACTACGTCAAGATTTGACGCTCTTTACGAGCTACGTAGGAAATCCGGTAAAAGCACATGTCTATTGGATTCAATCACATGCCCCAAAATCAAATGAAGTTGTTCGTGAGAACTACAACGACTTGATACAAAGGGCGACATTTCTCGTCGGATCCAGTCACAAGTCCAAGATCAAATGAAGTTGCTCGTGAGAACTACAAATGACGATATTTCTCATCGGCTCCAACCACAAAATAATGCTCAAACCCAAGACGCCCGAACTACGAAGGCTTGATGCTCTCAAACGAGCTACGTAGGAAACTCGACCTCAAATCATACAAATGCCGAGTCCAGCCACAAGTTCCAAAGCAAATTCATACATTTGAACTACGAGTGATTTGATTCCATCATCATGGATACGTAGGAAACCCATATCCGTGTTCAATCACAAACCCCAAAGAAAACAAATCAAACCCGATACTCTATCGAGTTGAAACCTAAACACATATACCCAAACACATAACCAAATCAAATCAGACATCAAGTCTAAACCAAATCAAATCCAAACACCTTACCATATACCAAACAAGACACAAAGTCTAACCAAACCATCCCCAAATTCAGAAACCCTATATATTCGAACTACGTTGGATTTGATCCTTCCCATGAAGGTACGTAGGCACCCATTTTTGCACTTTACCGCAAATCGGGAATCTTTTTTTTTTTTTTTTTTTTTACCGCATCACTCAAATCGTTAAGGCCCACCTTCTAGGAAGGGTTTCCTAAACAATCTGACTATCATTTGCGAACCCGTTTTTTTTTTTTTTTTTTTTTTTTTTGCGTTGGGCTGCATCTAGCATATAGGTCGACTAGACTGCCTACGCACCCCTACTATATGTGTATAGGGGATCAATGTGAGCCAGCTCCCAGCAACCTTCGATGTGAACGGGGGAAGATGGATGAGGAAACGCTCATTCAAGGTGATGTTTGACGTCACTCGAGAAACGATTTCTGCGACAATCCCAATGGAGAACCAGTTCGGACCTATTCAAGGTCTCAAGGAGGAGAGGGCATCTACCAAATTGGTGCCTACTTCATCGCCTAATCAAACAGGCAGGAGGCCCGTGAAGGGTGGGGCATTTCAACCCACCATAACTGTCATCAAGAACAGTGGAGCTCCATCAGCATCAATCTTACCGGCAAACACTTCTGCAAACAAGAAGAAAAAGTTACGGAGGAGAGGTCGCAAGAACGGATCTAAGCGCCGAGTGACTAGTACTCCCGCCAAGCTGGCTATGTCACCTGCCCTCGAGTTGGCCAAGGCTACTCTACAAAGGGCTGCCCAAGAGCTGGAAAAAGGACTAGTCCCAAGGCCCCATATTATGGTAGGAGCTTTCCCTTGCTACATCAAACAAGTAGAAGAGGTGAACATGACCTCGCACTTAGAGGAGGGAGAGGTGCAAGCTGGAATTGATAAGGAGAAAGCAGTTGCCCCTCCTCAAACTAAGAAAGAAAAGGGGCAGCGAAAGCATTCCTTCCATGAGGATTCTAAGACATACACAAGTCCAATGACTAGATCAAGGACCAAGGAGAGCTCATACAGTGAAGCGGCTTCACCGGTAGGGAAAGCAACGTAGCAGTGTCCGGATCCCTCACTTTTCAAAAAAGAGGAGTTCCCACCCATTACAAATAAACAACCACATGTTTACACTACCTCACAAGATGAGGCATATGTAATGACCACTGAGACCACCAGTATCGAAGAGCAGCTTCAAGAGTTGCAGAGAAAGTTGGAAGAAAAAGACCAACAAATAGCAGCACTAATGGCCCGAATTCCCGATCCGAATCAAGAAAGAAAGCATGAAGGAGGTGACACTAATAATGAGGCTCCAAACGGTGCCTCGGGAACAACCTCCAGTGCAGCCATCTCATCCGATGAGATTCGAGAGATGATAACTCGGGGCATTAGAGATTTCCAAATCGCCCAGAATCCGCCTGTAATGGGGTACAGAAAGCCATACCCTCCGCACTATGATGTTGTGCCATTCCCGCCGGGTTATCAAAAGCCCAGCTTCGACAAATTTGACGGTATACATGGGTCACCGCGCGAGCATCTTGCTCAATTTTACTCAGCATGCGGTGAAACAGCCCTCATTGATGCTTTGTTGATCCGTCAGTTCGTTCAATCATTAAAAGGTTCTGCATTTACATGGTACACCCAGCTCCCACAAAGATAAAAGTCTCTATCATGGACTTGGCGAACACCATACAAGGCCAAAATGAGGGCGCAAACGACTTCATTGCAAGATGGAGGAGTTTAAGGTTGCAATGCCCGGAGCATCTAAGTGAGTTGGCTTGTCTCCAAATGTGCACAAATAACTTACTTCCCGACCTAGCCGTTCATGTGGGAAGTGCCGAGCCACTATCGTTTGATACATTGGTGTAAAAGGCATGTAATGTGGAGCGACAACTCTGACGGAAGGTCACAGCGAGTTGCTCTCATGTAAACGAAGGTAGAAGGGTGGACACAAGGCGTCAACCTAAACGAGGAGAGTCTATGACGACCTTTATCAAGACAACCGGTGGTGGCAATATAAAAGCCCAAGAAAATGGCAAAGAACCGCCTAAAAGACTTTCATTGCAAGAAAGGAAGTAAAAAAGGTACTCATTTGATGATGAGGATATTCAAGGAATATTTGATCAACTAATGAAAGTCAAGGTGTTGAATCTCCCGGAGCCAAAAAGACCCGAGGAAGCCGACCGAACGGAGGAGCCTAACTATTGTCCATACCATCGCATTCTTGGACACACAATCCGAGATTGTTATGTTCTCAAAGACAAGATAGAGGGGATGATCCATTCAGGAGAAATCGCGGTCGAAGGGGCAAAACCAAAAGCGCCCTCTGCCTCATCAAATACCATTTCAATGGTTGAGGTAGCGGAAGCGCTTCCTTCACCAAGTTAGGGATCGCATGAAATATCTTGAGAGGCATCGTCCGAGGGCATCAAGAGTGGTGACATTCCCACTGTTTCCTTGCCTTTTATGGCTATACCGGTCCAATTCAAGGTCGATGACGAGGTGCGTATCGTCTGGGCATATCCCGACATGCCAAGAGATGGTCCGGGGCAACCTACATTGTATGAGATCATGATGTGTTCCGATATTGAAGACCTATTCTCAGATGACGATGACGATCATGAAAGTCTCTTTGAATGGCAAACTGCCATAGGTCGGAATAAATCTCAATTGGCCATCACCCGACGTGTCGAGCCAGTAGGTAGCAGGATCATTGGGAGAGGATTTGGCAAGAAGAAAAACAAGAAAGGAAAGAGTGTCAAAAAGGCCAAAAAGCCAAAAGTGGAGTCCGAAGATGAGTATGTTCAACCCATCCGAGTCCCTTTTACTTTAAGGGACTATGTCCCTAACGACTTCACTAGGGACGATATGTCTAACGACGATGATGACCCCTTTTGGGGAGAAGACGTGATTCAATGTTGCATGACAAGTTGGGCCGACGAGGTGGAGGAACAAGAAGAAGTGGATAAGGTCGTCCTCCGATCCGGTCGTCAATTACCTTATCTCCCCTTAAAAGACAAAAAGAAGGGAAAGAGCTCAACCTCAAGTGAGGGGGAACTTGCACAGTCCCTTGTGACAGATTGTACTTTTTCCTTACGAAAAATTGACCAGGCAATTCCGAGGGGAACATTGGTCATTCATCCGGCTGTTGAAGGTAGCCAAAACGAGAATAAGAGAAGGGTGTCAAAAGGTTTTTCCAAAGCTATCGAAGAGTTTGTGACAGCTTCTAAGGAGCCAAAGGGTCCATTGGTGCAAGTAAAAAATGACAGTTTTTGTCTTAGGCTAGAGAGCTCACAAGGGTCACATAAGGAGATTTCCCATGATCATCTTCGTGTCTCTCAAGAAAGGGGGTTTTTGACGGCAAGTGTTCAAGGGCCAATGACCTTGACCTCAAAAGAACAAGATATGTTCTTAGAGGAGACGAAGCCTTTGGCACGAGTTTCGGTGTTCAAAAGACTCGAGGAAACGTCAATTGGTGAAACCTCTAGGCCGTCAGTATTCCAAAGATTGGAGGGAGACATCAAACCAAACAAGGTGATTCTCCAGCCAAAGAAGACCAAGAAGTGGAAGGTCAAAAAGGGAAAACAGCCCAAGCCCATCATCCTTGGCTCGGCTAAAGTCAAAACCACGAGGAGCAGTCCCTGGATTTCATCCCAAATGTGCTTATGAATTCTCACATACAAAAAGTGAGCTTGTGAGAGATAATTAGGCTGTCATGAACTACGTGAGGCTTGATCCCCTATACACATATAGTAGGGGTACGTAGGCAGTCTAGTCGACCTATATGCTAGATGCAGCCCACCGCAAAAAAAAAAAAAAAAAAGCGGGTTCGCAAATGATAGTCAGATTGTTTAGGAAACCCTTCCTAGAAGGTGGGCCTTAACGATTTGAGTGATGCGGTAAAAAAAAAAAAAAAAAAAAAAGATTCCCGATTTGCGGTTAAGTGCAAAAATGGGTGCCTACGTACCTTCATGGGAAGGATCAAGTCCAACGTAGTTCGAATATATAGGGTTTCTGAATTTGGGGATGGTTTGGTTAGACTTTGTGTCTTGTTTGGTATATGGTAAGGTGTTTGGATTTGATTTGGTTTAGACTTGATGTCTGATTTGATTTGGTTATGTGTTTTGGTATATGTGTTTAGGTTTCAACTCGACAGAGTATCGGGTTTGATTTGTTTTCTTTGGGGTTTGTGATTGAACCCGGATATGGGTTTCCTACGTATCCATGATGATGGAATCAAATCACTCGTAGTTCAAATGTATGAATTTACTTTGGAACTTGTGGCTGGACTCGGCATTTGTATGATTTGAGGTCGAGTTTCCTACGTAGCTCGTTTGAGAGCATCAAGCCTTCGTAGTTCGGACGTCTTGGGTTTGAGCATTATTTTGTGGTTGGAGCCGATGAGAAATATCGTCATTTGTAGTTCTCACGAGCAACTTCATTTGATCTTGGACTTGTGACTGGATCCGACGAGAAATGTCGCCCTTTGTATCAAGTCGTTGTAGTTCTCACGAACAACTTCATTTGATTTTGGGGCATGTGATTGAATCCGATAGACATGTGCTTTTACCGGATTTCCTACGTAGCTCGTAAAGAGCGTCAAATCTTGACGTAGTTCTATACGAACAACTTTATTTGATTTGCTTTTGACGATTGAACTCGATGAGCTTTAACTTTGTATCGAGTGTCCTACGTACCCTTTTGAAGGGATCAAATCACCCGTAGTTCCTCCGATACTAATTTCACATGATTTTTTTATTTGAGTTTTGAGGCGGGACTCGATAGTTGTTGAACTTGATGTCGATGATCGAGTAGCTTGTTGAGAGCGTTAAGCCACCAAAGTTCTTGTGGATAATTTAAACTTGGCTTGATGTGAGTTTGCATCGAAATTGTGTGTCGACCTCTATCCGTCTTAGTCGTCGAACTGGACCTGTGTATGTGACAAGCTCGAGGGACGCTTTGACGGACATGACCAAGGCTTCCAAGCACCACAATTATAATCCACCATCATCATAGGAGGCTCTCGGAAAGTGCCAACGCAGTAGCTCACCATGAACGGACGCGAACCGTTGCAAAAGAACTTGCAAAAACTTTGTGAACATGTCAACTTTGGAGCCTTGCCATTGCTGTTACAAAGCTCTGTTTTCGTTGCGTTTTGTTACTCCATGTTCCTTGTGATGTCCTCTATCTATCACTAGTTTATGTTGGCTCATATAGTCCCGTAGCTGAGCGCAATAGGGCCTTAAAGTGGGCTGTTGGGCAATTCATTTGCAGAAACTGCGTGAACGTGTCAACTTTGTAGTTTCGTCACCGCTGCTACAGAGCTTCGTTTTTGTTGCTCTTTGTTTGAACGCTTTCTTTGCAGTGCCCTCTATTGATCCCAACTCTCTTTGTACTTAGATGTGGACGAAGTTGTTTACAATGGTGCCGCCAACATGACTGCTATATATATATATTTTTTGTTATATAGCATATATATGCTCTTCGTGGCTTCGTTTGCGTGGTGTTTGAGACTGACTCGATCAATCCTCGGGGACATTTGTGGCCCTTAGAATGTAGTTGGCATGACATAATATTGGAAAAGTGAGTCGGAGGCATGCAAAGATCATCGTCGGGTGCTCGAGGAGCGCACGAAATATGCTATAATGTGCAGAAATGCTCCAAAGGTGGTCGATAAGCCAACTTCTGGCGTTTGTTGCAGCCACCACAGAGATCTGTTTTTGCCGCCGTTTCTTCCGACGTACTCCTTGCATAGCCTTCTTTTGGACCCACCTTTCCGTGGTCTTGGATACATCTCGAACTGTTCATACCGCAGCCTGCAACTTTACCGCTTGAGCAGTTGTTCTCATTCCATAAAAGGATCATTTCAGGCTTATTTTTGTACTCCTCTTTTGTCGGGCGTTCGAGGTCGCTTCGACCACTCTTTAGAGGAGGTTGTTGACCTTCGGTGGTAGGTGGCGTAGCCTAGGCTTGGTAACTTGGGTTGTGGGTAAGGCGGATTTGCTGACGAATGATCGAGGGGCACGGAAACATGCTTTGCTAGCCATGTACCATATCTCTCTTTAAGCGGCCTTTGATGATCATCTTGGCGTCATATGGCTGGCCGTTAGAGCTGTTAGAGAGTGTAGGACTCCTTGGGTAGCTGTTGCGGATCACCGGGGAGGCTCCATTGTGGGTCGCCGGCTTCCGAGAGCAACATTTTGGCGATGTTTTGTGATCTCCGCGTGGCTTGCTTGAGGCATCCGATTACTGCAATCCGTTTTCCATGGTGGTGGTTGATGGAGTTCCTTTGCTTTTGCTTTGATAAGTGTAGAAAAGTGTATGCAATGGCTAAGTCTCCTCGTAGCCCACTCTTTAATTTTTTATGCTCTCTTTTCTCTCCTTTTTTTCTTTTGGCTTACGAGAGAACTACCGTTGCGATGTCTTACGGGTAATCGAGCATTGAGGCGACGAAGAGATAGAGGACATGGAAGCCGTAGGAAGGCAGGCGTGTTGGGGATCACCAAGGGATTTCCGGTTTGAGTCGCCGGCTTCCGAGAGCAAGCTTTTGGCGATGTTGATCGATAAGCACCTTGTATGGTAGCATGGTGGTGACGATGGAAATTCCAAAGGCTCCAGTTGCGTGGCTGTTCTTTGCTCAATGTGAATGCTATGGGTTGCTTGGCTCGTATCCCTGCAAATATGTATGCACACTTCCTTGTATTGGTGATTTTGCTCATCATTTTTCACTCAATCACCTTTTTTCTCTCTTTCATTTTTCCGCTCTCTCTTGTTTTTCTGAATTTTCCACACCAATATACTTGTTGACATAGAACATTATGTTTCTGCGGGATGAACAATCGGCCACGAGATGAACGAGAACGCTCCCGGTATGCATTTCGACCCTTCCTTCACCAATCAATTTGGTTGGTGCAGCTTCGTCTTTGAGTAGCCCATAAGCTTGTATTCAACCTGCTTCTTCTTATTCTTCTTCTTTCTTTTATGAGAAGAGGAAAACAAAGAATACAAACAAACTAGCAAGCATGAATTAGCACATAAAAGGATCCACTGATTGGAACCCTTACCGTTGTATATATGCTTGTATTTGTAGCCTCTTCGACGACGGAGCCTGTTAGCCGAAATCGCTGGTCTTTGTTCTTCGCCTTTCTCGATCTCTGGTTCCTTTTTACTTCAACCCCCATATGCCAATTATATACATGCATAGATATGGTGTAACAGCCAGACATTTAATTTGCCGTGAAGACTGGACAATGTAACGGAGGCAATTATTTAGCCGTTTCATCACACTTGTAACTGCTTCCATTTGTGTCATTGCCCCTTTACATCCTCTTTAATTTGTTTTGACTGCACGTGTGGCATTTGAGTATTTCATTTCTTTTTCTTTTTTTTTTTATATTTGGGTGCACTCTTTAAAATGATCTGAATATACCCTTCGTCCCTTCCAAAGAGGAACTTTATTTTATTTTATTTTTATCACGGATGTACATATTTTATATCCCATAAGTAACTTTGACTTGTAAATTTTTTCCGTCAACAGTTGCCCCTCGAATTCAGAATGTGTGAGATGCTGGAATGGAACACATTCGGAATTCGACGAGTATGGAACTTATACAATACCCTTTTATATGCACTATCACAATATAGGAGAATGTCCTCTCCTATTCAAAGAGGACAAATGGATGTTATGTTTATTTTTGGGGCTGCGCTTAACATTTTTGGAGTAGCTAAGCTGCCTACGTACCCTCTTTGTGAGGGATCAAGCCTTTCGTAGTTCATTTTATGGCACCCATTTTTTCACATATGCTTCAAGGTGCCTCAATCATGGACTATCTTTACGTCCATTTTTGCACTTTACCGCAAATCGGGAATCTTTTTTTTTTTTTTTTCTTTTACCGCATCACTCAAATCGTTAAGGCCCACCTTCTAGGAAGGGTTTCCTAAACAATCTGACTATCATTTGCGAACCCGCTTTTGTTTTTTTTTTTTTTGCGGTGGGCTGCATCTAGCATATAGGTCGACTAGACTGCCTACGTACCCCTACTATATGTGTATAGGGGATCAAGCCTCACGTAGTTCATGACAGCCTAATTATCTCTCACAAGCTCACTTTTTGTATGTGAGAATTCATAAGCACATTTGGGATGAAATCCAGGGACTGCTCCTCATGGTTTTGACTTTAGCCGAGCCAAGGATGATGGGCTTGGGCTGTTTTCCCTTTTTGACCTTCCACTTCTTGGTCTTCTTTGGCTGGAGAATCACCTTGTTTGGTTTGATGTCTCCCTCCAATCTTTGGAATACTGACGGCCTAGAGGTTTCACCAATTGACGTTTCCTCGAGTCTTTTGAACACCGAGACTCGTGCCAAAGGCTTCGTCTCCTCTAAGAACATATCTTGTTCTTTTGAGGTCAAGGTCATTGGCCCTTGAACACTTGCCGTCAAAAACCCCCTTTCTTGAGAGACACGAAGATGATCATGGAAAATCTCCTTATGTGACCCTTGTGAGCTCTCTAGCCTAAGACAAAAACTGTCATTTTTTACTTGCACCAATGGACCCTTTGGCTCCTTAGAAGCTGTCACAAACTCTTCGATAGCTTTGGAAAAACCTTTTGACACCCTTCTCTTATTCTTGTTTCGGCTACCTTCAACAGCCGGATGAATGACCAATGTTCCCCTCGGAATTGCCTGGTCAATTTTTCGTAAGGAAAAAGTACAATCTGTCACAAGGGACTGTGCAAGTTCCCCCTCACTTGAGGTTGAGCTCTTTCCCTTCTTTTTGTCTTTTAAGGGGAGATAAGGTAATTGACGACCAGATCGGAGGACGACCTTATCCACTTCTTCTTGTTCCTCCACCTCGTCGGCCCAACTTGTCATGCAACATTGAATCACGTCTTCTCCCCAAAAGGGGTCATCATCGTTGTTAGACATATCGTCCCTAGTGAAGTCGTTAGGGACATAGTCCCTTAAAGTAAAAGGGACTCGGATGGGTTGAACATACTCATCTTCGGACTCCACTTTTGGCTTTTTGGCCTTTTTGACACTCTTTCCTTTCTTGTTTTTCTTCTTGCCAAATCCTCTCCCAATGATCCTACTACCTACTGGCTCGACACGTCGGGTGACGGCCAATTGAGATTTATTCCGACCTATGGCAGTTTGCCATTCAAAGAGACTTTCATCATCGTCATCGTCATCTGAGAATAGGTCTTCAATATCGGAACACATCATGATCTCATACAATGTAGGTTGCCCCGGACCATCTCTTGGCATGTCTGGATATGCCCAGACAATACGCACCTCGTCATCGACCTTGAATTGGACCGGTATAGCCATAAAAGGCAAGGAAACAGTGGGAATGTCACCACTCTTGATGCCCTCGGACGATGCCTCTGAAGATATTTCATGCGATCCCTAACTTGGTGAAGGAAGCGCTTCCGCTACCTCAACCATTGAAATGGTATTTGATGAGGCAGAGGGCGCTTTTGGTTTTGCCCCTTCGACCGCGATTTCTCCTGAATGGATCATCCCCTCTATCTTGTCTTTTAGAACATAACAATCTCGGATTGTGTGTCCAAGAATGCGATGGTATGGACAATAGTTAGGCTCCTCCGTTCGATCGGCTTCCTCGGGTCTTTTTGGCTCCGGGAGATTCAACACCTTGACTTCCATTAGTTGATCAAATATTCCTTGAATATCCTCATCATCAAATGAGTACCTTTTTTTACTTCCTTTCTTGCAATGAAAGTCTTTTAGGCAGTTCTTTGCCATTTTCTTGGGCTTTTATATTGCCACCACCGGTTGTCTTGCCACCAGTCTTGATAAAGGTCGTCATAGACTCTCCTCGTTTAGGTTGACGCCTTGTGTCCACCCTTCTACCTTCGTTTACTTGAGAGCAACTCGCTGTGACCTTCCGTCGGAGTTGTCGCTCCACATTACATGCCTTTTACACCAATGTATCAAACGATAGTGGCTCGGCACTTCCCACATGAACGGCTAGGTCGGGAAGTAAGTTATTTGTGCACATTTGGACACAAGCCAACTCACTTAGATGCTCCGGGCATTGCAACCTTAAACTCCTCCATCTTGCAATGAAGTCGTTTGCGCCCTCATTTTGGCCTTGTATGGTGTTCGCCAAGTCCATGATAGAGACTTTTATCTTCGTGCTCACAAACTGAGCCAAGAAAGCTCTTTGTAGGTCATCCCAATTCTCGATTGATCCTTGTGGGAGCTGGGTGTACCATGTAAATGCAGAACCTTTTAATGATTGAACGAACTGCCGGATCAACAAAGCATCAAGGCCACAGAGCGTCTGAGAAAGCTTTAGGGACCCATGGTCATCTTCTCAAATACGGACCACTCTATCCAAGATCCGGTTCTCTTTATGGGATCAAGGCCACAGAGCGTCTTCAGCCTCGACCAAGCTTAACTGTGAGAGATGAGGCATCTGAGGGCCGCTTATCCTTCAGCCGAGATGACGAACGAGGATGTGTTCAGAGCAATAGGGAATTTGGGATGCGCTTCAAAGGCATTTTTCTGGAGAAAGTATGTATCGACAATAAATGCGCCGAGAGATTCAAAGTGATTGAAGAATTTTATCCTGTTCTTAGACGGATGTTGAAGAACAAACGCAACTGGGGGCCTGAGCTTTCTTTCAATGGTTTGGCGACCATTATGCCTCGGCTGATGGAGTGGACTGAGCAGATAATGGGGCAACATGAAAGCATTCTTCGACGAGCAGACATCTTCGGTCTCACGGTTATCTCGCGCTTTCCCTATATGTACCACCAGGACGTTTGGAGGTCCTTCTGTGAAGTGTGGGGATCGTTAACAAACACTTTACACCATGGAGGCGGGGAAGTCGGCATATCTCTAAATGACTTGAAGCAAATTGCGGGTCTACCCATCCTAGGCGAGCCTTATGAGGAATTCTTACCGCCAAACGATCAACTCAAGGATGAGCAAAAATTTCCGCCTACTGTTCTGGAGCTCCTACGAATTCATGCAGATTTGTGCAGACATCTTAGCACACGAGAAGTGTCTTGGGAAGAGTGGTTAAATCACTTCTACAGAGGGGAGCAGTTGTTCCGTGCGTTCGGGGAGTTGCCTGCCAATTGTCCTCGAAGGAAACGCCCCGCTGAGAGAGACTATGCCATTGAGGCCACACCGCCTCCCGCTCTCTTACCGCCATCCCCTGTTAGTGGTAAGGGGGAGCTAGCTGCATTTCTAGCTCTTTTGATAAGTCGATTTCTGCTTCCTCATAGCTCACGAGTAGTTCGTCCGGAGACGTTTGTGATGGCTTGCCTTATGGCAGAAGGGCAGCGTATCTCTTTGGCCCCCACCGTTTTAGGGCATATCTATCATGGTCTGAATCAGATGGCCACCCACCATGCTTGCCCTGGAAAGGCTAACCCAAGCTTCGGAATTCATTTTGTTGTTGGTTAGCTTGCTGAATATTTTCCTAGCCTATACCGTAGTTGGCCTGAAGATGAATTTCCCAAGGAGTACCCTCGCCTAGCGTACTATGCCGGTGTTATTGGAAATGCATTTTCTATTCACAAAGCTCGTCTCGTTCTACGCCACTCGCAGTACATTACCTACCGCAGGATACCTTTTGGTGATGTATCTGACCTAGACAGTCTCGATGTTGAGAACAGCTCTGATGCCAACTTTGAGCGTCTTCTCTGCATTCGCTCTTGTGTACTTCCTGTTAGAGTTGGGGGAGAGCTAATCTTGGAGCCCTATTATCCGAACAGGTTCGCTCGGCAGTTTGGGTTTGACCAGGCTGTTCCAACCAACTCCTTACGGTTAAGCAATTCATTGAGAAGTCAGAGATCTCTTGAAGATATCGCTCGCTGCTATGCTAACTTCTTCAGCAAGAAATCTGGGACTCTTTACAGCATTCCTCACTGCAACTACGAAGGCAAATGCACGTGGAGTTACTGTACTTGGTGGGTTACTGCTTCTGCCCCTTACATGAGTCAGTCAATATTTAAGGTCAACGTGACCTTAACAAAGAAGGACATGGAGCCTCAGCTAAAGGAACATATCTTTGTCATCTCCAACATCAGGCGTGTTATTCATGACCTCAAGAGAGCCATAAGAGTATCTGAAGCTATTCAATCTTCATGTGGCTCAAAAGACTCTGCCAAACCTCAGAAATCCTCCGAGTCTATAGCCATTCTTGGAGAAAATAAGAGAATATCGAGGGAGAAGTCCATGAGCGATGATATCAACCACAAGAGGAGAAGGTATTTAGAGAAATCTGATGGGTCAAGTACAAGAGGAAAGCCAGGAGCATTAGCCTTAAAGCCTAAAAGGACACCTGACAATACTATCACTGCAGTAGAGGCTCGTGCCCCAGTTCCGATGCCCAGTATTGAAGCTTTACATGTGACCCCTCCTTCATTGCCTGAACAGGTTCAGGTGAACGACAATCCTCCTCAAGGTATCCCAAATTCTTTACAAGACCTACTTTCCGATGGGATACCTGATTTTGCCAGCAAGGCTATTGTTGACGGAGTGAAAGCGGTTGTAGAGGCGCTTGAAAGCTTGGAGCCGTCATCCAATTTATCGTCGAAGCGCTCACAGATTCTAACAGATTTGGAGGCTCTGCAAGGGATAGCTAAAGTTGTCAAGGCTGATGATGCTTGTTTGGGTTGGCTTGTCTCTCAAGTTCAGAAGTTCTTTGTTGATGCTGATGCTGTTTCAATGTTAGAAAGTGAGGCGAGTTCACCCCTTCTGACTAAATTTTCCGATGATCGCAGCCTTTGTGATGCAAAGCTTGAAACTGACAAGGGCAGGTTGTCTGAGCTCCAGGGGAAATCTCTTGCTTTGAAGGAGAGAGAGAAGACAATTTTAGAGACGGAAGCCCGACTTCGAAAGCTGAAGAAAGATTTTTCTAACGACCAAAGGGAATTAGTGAAGGCCACTTCCGAAGTAGAGAACCGCATCAAAGTCAACGAGGCTAAAAGGCATCGTCTAAAGGAGGCGGAGGAGGCACAGGAGGCCAAGCTGGGAGAATTGACTTTGAGGAAGACTCGTCTTCAGACCATTTTGAAAGACTTATCTTCTTTTGCTTTTAGTGGCTAGAATATTGGCATCCTTACGCATCTTATTGTAATAATATTATTGAACTATTAAATAAAATGACGTATCTATTTTTTAGCATTTGCATTTCCTTCTATCTATATCTTATGTAACATGGTACACTATTGTCCCTTTTCTCGTATGACTTAAGGAACCAAGATCTTAGGGAGAAGAACGAGAATGCTTCCTCCGACTAGACGATAGCAAAGTAACGTCGTTTGTTTTTTTCTTTTTGTTTTTTTTTTTGTTTTTTTTTTGTTTTTGTTTTTTTGGTGGGCTGCATCTAGCATAGACTGCCTACGTACCCCTACTATATGTGTATAGGGGATCAAGCCTTTCGTAGTTCATTTCATGACACCCATTTTTCATATATGCTTCAGGGTGCCCCAATCATGGACTATCTTTACGTCCATCTTTGTTTTACCGCACATCGGGAACTTCTTCTTTTTTTTTTCTATTTTTTTTTTTTTTTTTTTCGCATCACTCAAATCATTTAGGCACACCTTCTAGGAAGGGTTTCCTAAACAATCTGACTATCATTTGCGAAACCGATTTTTTGGGTGGGTGGGCTGCATCTAGCATGTAGACCGACTAGACTGCCTACGTACCCCTACTATATGTGTATAGGGGGATCAAGCCTTTCGTAGTTCATTACAACTCAATTATCCATCAGAGCTTCAAGTGAAGTATCTTTTCACGAACTTTCCATTTACGCATGAATACACAAGGCCACCCTCTGCATCCGAGAGTTCATAAGCACCTTTTGGAAAAATCTTAGTGACCACATACGGACCCTCCCATTTTGGCTCAAACTTCCCTTGCGACTTGCGATTGATGACAATTGGCCTCCTTATTGTAAGAACCAAATCACCTACTGAGAAAGAACGGAATTTGACCCGCTTGTTAAATGCCCCAGCCACCTGGGCTTGATAGATTTCGAGCTTCTGCTGGATGGCCAATCTACGCTCGTCCAATGCTTCAAGCTCGGATAACCGGATCTTGGCGCTCTCATCTGAATCGGTGAGTTGTACTGCAACCCTAAGAGAGGGTAATTGTACTTCAAGAGGTAACACAGCTTCGGACCCAAAGACCAAGCTATAAGGTGTGCACCCGGTAGATGTTCTTACCGTTTTTCGGTACGCCCATAAGGCCTCGGGTAAGCGGTCATGCCAGTCTCTTTTTGACTTCGACACCATCTTCTTCAGAATTTTTGCGAGCACCTTATTAAATGCTTCAGCTTGACCATTTGATGACGGGTTATAGCTTGATGAAAAGCTATGTTTAAACCCGTACTTTTCGGCTAACCTCACCAACATCTGGTTTTTGAAGTAAAGAGCATTGTTTGATATGAGCTTTGAAGGAACTCCATATCGGTAGATCAAGTGAATCCTTATGAAGTCTGCCACCTCTTTTGCTCCCACTTTCTTCAAAGCTGAAGCTTCTGCCCATTTTGAGAAATAATCTGTTGCGGCCAAGATGTACTGGTGACCTCGTGATGATGATGGATTTATAGGTCCTACTACATCTAGACCCCATGCATTGAATGGCCATGACAAAGTAGTTGGATGAAGAAGCTGCGGAGGCTGGTGTATGAAGTCAGCATGAATCTGGCAAGCATGACAAGCTTTCGCGAACTCCATTGAATCTTTCACCATAGTGGGCCAATAATAGCCAATACGCTTGACTTGGTCGGCTAACTTAGGGCCAGCTTGATGTGCTCCGCAGACCCCTGCATGGGTCTCCAATAAGATGTACTTCGCCTCTTCTTTTGACAAGCACCTTAGGAGCATCCCATCGAATGCTCTTCGATACAAAGTATCGTCTTGCAACAAGAATCTTGGTGCTCTCCTTTTGATATCCACCCTTTGCCTTGGACATTCGGGTAGAATGCCATGCTTCAAGTATTCAATCATGGGTTGTCGCCAATCTGCTTCGTCGTCTATTTCAAAGACGGAAACAAAGCTGGATTCTTCGGCTACTTCCAATCGCTTTGAGGTTGAGGCCAACACATGACGTTCTCCGACAACAACCTGGATTTCTCTTTCATTTGGGACGATGAGCGATGCTGCCAATTTGGCGAGAGCGTCTGCCTTAGAATTTTCTGATCTTGCCACATGTGTGATCTTCACTTGATAGAATTGCCTTAAAAGTTGTTGAACCCTTTGATGAAGGGGAATTAAACCCTCATTCTTTACTTCATACATGCCATTCACTTGTTTGATGATCAACTGAGAATCACCGAACACTTGTAATGGATCTACTTTCATCTCAAGGGCGATCTCAAGGCCAATGATCAAGGCCTCGTATTCGGAAACATTATTCGTACATGGTTCTAACAAGGAGAATGAATAAGGGATCAATCCACCCGAGGGAGTAATGAAGACGACCCCGACCCCGGCTCCTTCCTTTCGTGATGCACCGTCAAAATATAACTGCCAAGAGCTTTTTTCAATCGTGAGAACTTCTTCATCGGGAAATTCACTCACAACTTCTTCACCATCGGGAGCAGGATGAGCGGCCAAAAAGTCGGCAATAGCTTGTCCTTTTACCGTCTTTTGTGACACATACTTAATGTCAAACGGTGCGAGTAACATTGCCCACTTAGCCAATCTTCCGGACAACACTGTTTTAGACAAGATGAAGCGCAATGGATCAGCCTTAGAGACCAATGTTATCGGATGAGACAACAAATAGTGCCGTAACTTTTGAACGGCAAACACTAAGGCTAGACAAATTTTCTCCATAGCAGAATAGTTATGCTCTTCCCCAACCAATGTTCGGCTGATATAGTATAATGCATTTTCTTTCCCTTCCTCGTTGTTTTGTGCTAACATAGCTCCCAATGAACGGTCAAGAGCGGCCGTATACAAGATTAGAGGTCGACCCTGTATCGGTGCCATTAGGACTGGTGGCTTTGTCAAGTAATGCCTAATGTCGTCAAGTGCCTCTTGACATGACCGATCCCACACAAACGATGTGTCTTTCTTTGTCAACCGTAAGAAAGGTCGGCCTTGTAATCCTCGAAGCTCACGGAGATTCCTTGGGGGAGGCATTTGAGATATAGCCTTGATCTTATCGGGATCAATTTCAATTCCGCAGTATCGGACGATGAAACCAAGGAACTTCCCCGACGTGACACCAAAAGCACACTTGAGTGGATTCATTTTTAATTGGTGCTTGCGTAACCTCTCAAAGATGAGCCGAAGATCATTAGGGTGATCTTTTCTTTCCCTTGTCTTGACCACCAAGTCATCCACATACTCAACTGTGTTGTGAAGGAGATCATGAAAGATGACTGTCATAGCTCTTTGGTAGGTTGCCCCTGCGTTTTTCAACCCAAAAGGCATCACTGTATAGCAAAATGTGCCTAGAGGTGTGCGAAAGGCCGTCAACTCTTCATCACTTGGGTGCATCTTGATTTGATTGTACCCGGAGAACCCATCCATGAAGGATAGGGCTTGAAACCCGGTTGTGGCGTCTACCAACAACTCTGTTATGGGTAACGGGAACTCATCCTTTGGACATGTCTCATTTAGGTCTCGAAAGTCCACGCATATCCGCAATTGTCCATTCTTCTTTTTCACCGGGACAATGTTTGCCAACCACATAGGGTATTGAACTTCTCTGATGAAACCCGCTGTTATGAGCTTGTTGACTTCACTTTTTATTTGGACCGTCAATTCAGGCCGAAAACGCCGTTGTGCTTGCTTTATCGGCTTTTTGTCCTTGGACACGTTCAACTTGTGAACAGCGATTTGCGGATCCAACCCGGGCATATCTTGGTAACCCCAAGCAAAGACATCTTTGTACTCCCTAAGCAGATTCTCATAAATTTCTCTCTCATTGCTTGTTAGCAATGCGCTAACAAAGACGGGCTTCGGCTCTTCAAGAGTTCCCAAGTTGATTTCTTGGAGATCATCCACCGTGGCTTGGCCACCGTCTTCGAGTTCGGGTGGTGCAGGCTGAGCTACTGTGATGAAATCCGGGGATTCCTCCTCGTGGCTCCTACCCTGATGATCACCACCTTTAGGATTTTGGGTGTCGGGGACTTCCTCTTTGCCAAGGAAGGTCACCACATTACTTTCCTCCGTCTTGACTTTAGCCGAGCCAAGGATGATGGGCTTGGGTTGTTTTCCTTTTTTGACCTTCCACTTCTTGGTCTTCTTAGGCTGAAGAATCAGCTTTTTTGGTTTAATGTTTCCCTCCAATCTTTGGAATACTGACGGCCCAGAGGATTCACCTATTGACGTTGCATCGAGTCTTTCGAACACCGAGACTCGTGGTGAAGGCTTCGTCTCCTCTAAAAACAAGTCTTGTTCTTTCGAGGTTAATGTCATTGGCTCTTGAACACTGGCCGTCAAGAGCCCTCCTTCTTGAGAGACACAGAGATGATCGAGCGAAAGCTTTTTTCGTGACCCTTGTGAGCTCTCTGGCTTATGACGAGAACCAGCATTTTTCACCTGCACCAATGGCCCCTTTGGCTCCTTAGAAGCCGTCACAAATTCTTCAATGGCATCTTTATATAAATCATCCATCATCACCTTCAAAGCAATGGTGCCCATCGCTCTTTGCCCCACTTGGTTAAAACCCTGGATAGTGAGCAAAGTCGGGGACAAGTGACTGCTTGTTAGACCCATCGCCTTTATGGATTTAAGCGGGAGAAGGTTAACTGCTGATCCGCAGTCAAGTAAGATACGGTTGATTTGAGTATCGCCGATAGTACCCGTTACATATAAGGGTCTATTATGATGCTCGCTCCCTAGCTGAAGATCTTCATCGGAGAAAGTAATGGCGGCCATACATGAATCACAATGAATCACTGTAGGTACTGAAGTGCTGTCAACCTCAAACGGATCAACCTGGTCTTTGTAGTTCTCGGGGTCCATGAGAGCCTGAATTAGCGCCCTTCTTAGGTCATTTGACATTTGCAGGGCATCATAGACACTCAAACCTGGTCATTTGATGATGAGGGTATTGAGTGTCCTACGTACCCTTTTGAAGGGATCAAATCACCCGTAGTTCCTCCCAAAAAAAAAAAAAAAAAAAAAGACTTCGTCGGCCACAGAGCGTCGAACTCTATTGTGGCTTGTAGCTTGGATTGATTGAATGAATAAAATCCAGCCCCTAATGCCTAATTTTATAGTGCTCCATCTAGCTATTCTAGGATGGAACAACTATATCTAAATCTATCTCTATCTATCTAATACTTAAAGATTAAAAATATGGAAATAAAGAAATATATCAACAAGGACTATATCTAAAGTAGACAAATATCTCTTCCAACTTGATATATCTTGATAAAATTTGATCTTGTGGATATCTCCATTGGACTTTGGGTAGAACTTTGATTAGAATTCGGACTAGCTCGAAATCGGCCACTGTTGGTCAAGTCGATATCGAATTGGGTCACACGATATCGACCTGCAGTTTTCATCTTCTTCTTCCTTGACTCGATATTGGCCTCCAGAGTGAACATCGACCAGCTTCAACTCGATATCGACTTCTTCCTTTCTTCTTCAGCTTCTCGGGTCGATTCTGGGATCTCTGCTCGATTTTTGGTTTACTCGATATCGAGTTGCTGTACTCGATATCAATCAACTTCTTTAGCTTTGCTCGATTCTTGGCTTTCTGGGTAGAAATCGACTGGCCAACTCGATATCGACTTAGTGTACTCGATATCGACCAAATGGTGTCGACTCGATTTTCTTGCTCCAGCTCGATTTGTCTTGGTTCCGCTACTCCTTGACCTCGGACTTTCTGTAGTTGACTTCGAGCTTTTCCTCCTTTTTTTGAACTGCGGTAAATTGGCTCGATTTCTGCGAAATTAAACAGAAACTTGTGTAGATTCCATAATTTGGCAAATAAGCATAAACTACATAGATTCTGAACTATTCTAGCCCAAATGCATGAAATGTATGCAGAAAATGATATAAAAGATAGTATAAAACATGGCAAATTAGGCTCACAACACCCATATTGTGGAATAAATTGAAATGTGAGAACAAACACAGTTGTCATGAGCAAGGCAGTATAGAAGAGAAAACCTGCTATGTATGTTTAGCACACGAGGTACAACTTTCTTAAATTTTTAGGGAAAAAAACCTTTCAAATATGTGATAAAAAAGGGTTGAGGCACATGAGAGATGCTTTCGGATAACTTTCAAAAGTATAACATAAATTAAATTTTCCTTTCAAATCTCACTTAGCACACAATCGCTGCACTAGAAGTCATGCACCAATTCAATAAAACAAGACATGAAGAGTTTGGTTATTTGTGTCAACGCAAATTAGCATTTAGAAATCAAGAACCCTAAACAAAGATTTTCTTTGAATTAAAGCAGAAATAGTTACTTTAAAGGTTATGCACAATTAGCTTTAACATCTACTCTTTTTTAGCACTTTAAAACCATAAAAGAGTTGCACACTCGAATCTATAAATATTGCTTTACACTGAAATGCTGATCCTAGAAGACAAGATCAAAGAATTTGAACATTTTGCGATATAGTCAAAGTAAGAGAACAAAGGGTGGAAACAAGGAATCGTGTTAAGCTTACCAATTGGTCCAGTCCCTGTGGCCCGACTATAATCAATCAAATCTTTTATGTCGTTGACCACTTCGGATATCTGCACAACAATTGAAGTGGGTAAAAAATAACCTTTTATGGCAGTAGAGCCCAAAAGAAAAGTTCTCTTGAATTTATGTGAAGTTAGCAACAGAAACTTGACATGCAAACGAGCATAAAGCACAGCAGTCATAGGTCCCACACTCAGTCCAACAGCCGAGATTATCAAAAGTTTAGTTGCAAGATCTCTTGCAGACGAGCATAGTTAAACATCTTAAGCGCTTAGTTGTGGTAGCCAATGACTATAGGGGTTGAGTAGATTAATTCTTTTGTAAAGTTTATGATATTAATAGAAAAGCTGCTTAGTTAAAAAAAATAGAAAAGCTGCAGTCTTGGAGCATCATTATCAATAGCAATACAACTTCATTCAATAATCAATACAACACAAGGTCAGGAAAATGGGGTTGGTTCTAAAGGATTCCTCATGAAATGGTATCCTTGTACAAACTCTAGAAAAACAGCAAGAGATACAACATTTGCAATCCGGAAATAGAAATTGTGGAAGGAAACTAGGTGCATGAAATTAAATGCAGTACATGAAGGCATCGAACATATCTCTTCGAATATCCCAGGTCATTCACTGATGGAACTTCCAATGCTTTCGCTAATTGTTTAGCAGATGCAAGAAACCCGAAAATTTATTGGCCTCGATAAGAAGCTTCTACTTGTGGATCAAGCATAGATAAATAAGGTTGTAGATGAGCAAATTTCTACATCATGTAGGAACCCATTACACGCATAGGCAATCATCTACGCACTTTAAATACAAGAGTTTGAACTTCAGTTGCATCAAGATACATTCAAGGGAAACACCTTCTGTTCATATGCTCCCACCTTTCTAAATAAAAGCTCAATGCATTCCCTGCTCATTTGCTCCTACCTTTCTCAATAAAATCTCAATGTATTCCCTTTTGGTTCTTAAAATGAGGGTTTAAAAATTTAGTTGTGCTATACCCTATTCGAAATTCTTTTACAAAATCAGAAGAATGCTTACATGTTCTAGTTGGCCTGTAAATCTGAAACAGATGCGTTTGGACAATATAAAAAATCTATTGGCCTCCGTAAAGATTTTACACAGCTTTGTTACACCTCAATCATTGTGCATCAGAGGCATAGAAACATACCACATTGTATTCATTAACAAAACATCATCCATCATTTCCTCTAAGCTCATTTTGTAGACATTTTTATAATGTTCCAAAGAAAAGCTCTATATTTTTTATTGGGTAGATCATTTATAACTTAAATATAGTAAGATGATCTTACTATATGTAAGTTCTAAATGATTTGCCCAACAGAAAATATAGCTAAATAGGCAGCTAACAAGATACTTACAACAAAATAAAAATTAAATAATATGGTAGGTATATCTAGTTCTTTCCACCTTCTTTGATTTTAAGTAGAAAAAATGCAATACTCAGTTTACTTGTAATTCTTAACTATGGATGGGGTTGTACTGCACATTAGGAAACTGATAAGATGATCTTTTATTTAACAAACTGATGGAGGTTTTAAAAAAGACGGATAGAGTATCAATTTCTTTTCATTAAAAGAAACACCATTACAAGATTTATTGTCCTCTTTGCTTCCTTTAAAAAAGACTGCAGATGTAGGGATCATGTATTCACTATTCATTGTCTTTTAGCTGGAAGGATAAACCTATCAACAACAATTCCCAAGAAAAGAAACAAACAAGATTTTAGATATAAAAGACATTCTTATGTATAGTGTCTCATGAATATACAGCAGATCTAAGTGATATCTGTAAGGAAACAAAGGGTAAAAATGCAAAGATGTAAAGTGTAAATATTGTCTTTTTTTTTTGAAAAATTGTTGTCTTTTTAACTCTTCAATGTTTCCTCTCAACCCAGAACTTGGCTATACCCCTATGTATAGTTAAATTACATTCAAGATTTGCTTGAAAGCATTATATTATCCTTTTAAGCACCATTACAAAAACAGAACAGTAATATTCCTCCAATAAATGAAAAATATCGAATGAACATGGCAATCGCTTGAAAGCATCATATTATCAAAAGAAGACCTATACAAAGGCAAGCACATCAAGAGGGTCAAGAGGGCATTTACCTATGAAGCAGCACTATACAAAGTTTGAACTATTCTCAACCAAGTTTTTCACCTCTAATAAGTCAAGCACCAATTCAATAAAACAAGACAGGAAGAGTTTGGTTATTTGTGTCAAAGCAAATTAGCATTTAGAAATCAAGAACCCTAAACCAATTTAAACCATAAATCATGAACTCTAAACTAGTTTTAACCCTAAATCAAGAACCCCAAACTAGTTTTAACACTAAATCACGAACTCATAACTAATTTCAACCAATTTGAACCATAAAACAAAAACCCTAAATCAATTTCAATCACTAATAGACCATAATCAACATTCATCAATCAAATGGACCCAAGAATCATCAAGTATGGAATAAAATCCACTGCAAAGCAACAACTTATAACAACTTGACATTGAGGGTTCAAGATAGCTCTTCGGAGCAAACAAACTCATTCAAAACATTATTATACTAAGTGAATGAATCCAGTAGTAGAACGATGAACACCTTGGTTCAAACTCAATTCAGCTTAGTTCAAACACATCAAGCACAAGGACAAACTCAAACCACAATATTACTCTGTCAACTTAAACCAAGATAGAACTAAAAATAACCCTAAATTGGACAAGTTACCAACCTAGAAATAGGGTTAACGAGATTTACCATCGTCTTGACTAGTGTTTGAACTAAAACTCGAATCTGCATTGGATGCCAGTGGTGAAGGCTTTGGAGGAACCGCTACTGCTGGATAGTGGTTAGAGAGGGATTGATGAGAGGAAAGGGTGTCGTTGGCTGGGAAGACGAGTAGAGAGAGGTGCACTAATGGCCTGAAAGGACATCGGAGATGGTGGATCCGTAGGTGTGGTGGTCGCTAGTGAGGGTTTGAAGGGTAAGAAAGAAGAGGTCGGGTATGGGAGAAAGAGGGATATAGAAATATGGGTTTATGTGATTAAAGCCAAGAACCCAATCTGTACAACAAAATTTCATTTGTAACCAAAGCCTAAGACATGGTAGTATCCTCCTCACAGTTACAATTAATCAGAACACATGCTTCCACAACTAGTTCACGCGTACAAATCAAAAGCAATTTCAAATGACCAAAAGAAAGAAAAAAAACTCCATTTCAGACAGACATGGGAATAACAAAATTGAAATCAAAGAAATAGAACATATTTTCTCTACAAATTAAATCAGTGCAAACGAACTAAGTTCCTATTAAAAAAATTCAACCAGGGCATTCTTTCTTTTGTTTGTCTCAAACAAAGTGCAGATTGTGCAGCCCCAAAATTTACCAATTGAAGAAGAACTAAAACCCCAAAATTTACCAATTGAAAAAAAGAAAAGAAAAGAGAGAGAGAGAAGCAATCAGGCCAAAACAGATGATCCAAAAATTGGGACAATAGTCATCTAAATTGTTCAAAACTAGCCGAATTCAAAGATTAAAAAAATAATTAATTAAGCTCCCAGTTGAAGGGGGAAAAGAACGTACTCTAAAGTCGTTGGCCCCCTTGTCAAATTCTACAAACCCTAAAGTCGTTTGCCCTCTCTGTTGATTGCCCCTAAACAGAAAAAGTCTCAATTTGCAAATCAACAAATTCTATCCTAATTAAATTTCGGAACCCAAATCGTCAAAATCAACCTAAATTTAAAGACAAATTATGGGAAAAGAAAGAGAGGAAACCTGTTTGTTCTTCAATTAGCAAAAGGTCCCGATCTCCGCTCTTTCAAAAAGCACCCTCGAATATTCCCCTTGGCCTTCGATTTCACTTGTTGGCTTGAGAGTATTCTAGCCCAAACCCTTCAATATCCCTCAGAGATTGGCTTATCTTCAAAGGTGGCAGTGTGGATTAAACCCTAAAGCGGGAACCCTACATCAATTTCAAACAAAGTCTGACATTCCACCGACAAAATCGGAGCAGGGAGGATAGAGGATTGTCACTTTTTCTCAACAATGAAGTAGCAGTAAAGAGTTAAGGAGGAGTACTTACCGTCGCTCATTGTGCCGATTGTTCCAGTGGTTGCCTCCCCGATAACATCGTCTTCGAGTCTCATTTAGTGAGCCTTCGTCGAGCGAGCGATTGAGCGAGCGCTTCGTCGAGGGAGCGAGGGAGCCCGTCGTCCTTCCCACGCGAAGTCTTTGTCTAGAGCCACCATGGACAGGTTGAGCAAGAGGGAGAAACCATGAGAGGTGGAGAGAGGAAAGATTGAGCTCTCAGATTTAGAGAAATGGGAGAGGTCGGATAGCGGTGCTCCTAGAGAATGAAAGAGAGATTAGGGTTAAGTGACTTTCAAATTTTGGGTGGAAAAACTTTCCTCCAAAATAAAAAATCCCAAATTATATTTTTGGTGAAAAAGACCGCCAAAGAAAGTTAAACAAAAGGAATTAATTTGTTTAAAGTTTTAATAATATAACTAGTTCTTTTCCCGAACCATGTTCGGGTTTTTTCATAACATTTTTGGTCGAGTTTGACGCCACACAAAATACTCGACCATACCAATTTTTCACTTAACATACCATTTTGCCCATACTCCTCACCATGTTGTTTTTTTAAATATTCGATTGTCATGGAGAAGTATTTTATCGAAAAGATCGATACTTCGAATTTGATTAAAAAACAGTAGATCGATTACTTTTACACTACTTTAAACATCTACGTACCCTACTTGAAAGTAAAGAAAAAAAATCTTGTAGTCCTTGGCCTTAAGAATCCAATACTCCTCACTCAGGATTAGAAATAACTTAAAGAAGTCAATACTTCTCACCATGGAAGAGGATGACCGCCGGATAGATAATCTTAGTGCTTCGAAATTGTGGTTCAATATTGAGAGCTCTACACTCTTCAATCTAACACATCCATAAGTATATCCATAGTTAAGTTATTAATCCATAGCTAATTAAGGGTCCAAAACATCATAAACAAACCCATGTACCAAACATGCATGTGCTTTTTGGTATTTGTTATCCCTATTCCTATTGTATTTAATATTCAATCATGATTTTCATCACCATAATATATTTCACACCATGCCTAGGAATCAAGCTGAATAAAATGAACGATTTATGTTTTTACTCATTTTAAAGCTTTGTGTATTTTTATGGGAATAAAATTATTCTAAATTGACCTATAATAGGCTATTTATTTTCAGATGTTTTTTTGGTTTTTTTATTCTTATTATATTTAATATCGAAACCTTATTTTACTCCTCATAATATATTTCACACCATACATGTGAAATGGACCGATGAAAATAAATTATTTATGTTTATACTCACCATTATATATTTTAATTATTTATGTTTATAATAAATAGTATTTTTTATGTAGCAAATTTTTTAAAGGGGTAGTATACTTATTTAAACAAATATTTAAATCATTCATAATTCATTGCTACATTGAAAGGCCCAAAGTGGATGTTCATCTGCAAATTAATTAATAGAATTTGAACTTTGAAGGAAGGAAGAACATACAGTCATGCAGATGATTAAATAGGTCAAAATGCATGTACTTTGACAATATCATGATTTAAGATGGGAATTGAAGTTGAGGCATTGTGATACTCTTGAAATCGTCTTTCAAGCTCCTCTAATTGAACTCAGTAATCCTCTTTACATTCAATGGCCGAACGTTTCTATCTACAGAGCCTATAATCATCTGATGGCCTCAGTCGCGGCTACCACCGAAAACCGTCAAAACTTCCTTCTTAATTCTTCTTTCTGGACATTTGTAGCTACTTCCCCATTGTAAAGAGCTTGGGCTTCCCAAGTTCCGCAACACTCACCCTCGTTTGCATCGCAACAAAACCAGCCTTCAAGGTGCTATCTGTCATACCTGTCGTGCTCCTTGTCATCTTCCTTTTCTTTATAGCTCCCAAAGAGCTTGTGCTTGCACCATCTTGGCGACATATACTTTCCCAACAACCTCATCACAAACAACACCATTGATGCCCTTTTTCATTCCTATTTTTCTCGTGATCCTTTTACCTGTTCCCACTCTCTCATTTTCTATCACAAACAACCCCTCTGTAGCCTCCTGAACATGCAATCCCACTTCTTTGAAAGCAAATTCAGAGCCCAAATCACTCGACAACAGTGTAGCAACATGTCCTGCCCCATCCTTAGCTCCCACATTTGTGTTCTGTTGAGCAGCTCTCTCCTTTTCATTTCCATTATCAAGCCCACACCTTGTGACACCAACATATTTTGGTACATTTTATACAATCATGGCCAATTCATCCCATAATTGATGTTTGTAGACCATGCACACTATACATCGGATGCATTTTCTAACAATTAAAAAAATGCACAAACATGAGACACGTTCTGTTTGAAATGTCAGGTAGATGAATTTAATAAAAATAGCCACACTTTAAGGTTCTCTTTGGAACCACATCTTGTAGAGCTGGATTCAAGTTTGAGTCGTATTAGATCTCCATAACAATCCCTAAAACATATCTATACAATAAATTCAGATGGATTTTAGTAGAATAAAGAGAGAAATCACAAACAATAAGGAAACATTACTCACCTGGACAACTAAATAAGTCATCTTTAATGGACGAAGTAAATAACGACGAAGCAGCAACCATCCGAGTGAGGAAGAGGAGGAGACGTACATAGATGGTCTGCGCACAAAGAAGTTTTGAGGAGGATCTCTCTTAACACATGCTCCCTCTTTAACTTTGGCGTTGAAGGTAGATGAAGGAAGGTGGGCCTGAACAATACAAAGAAGAGGCAGAACCGGTGATGAAATTAAGTGGAGCCTAGCGATGTCGAATCCCTAATCAACGGTGCCAACTTCTCCTCTGCGTCACAACCAAAATTGACTGCCGTTCTCATCTTCTTATGCCGCCGTTGACATCGGTCGTTCCCGTACACCAACACATCCACCAGCCTTTACCGAAGCCCCACGACCACATCCGCATCCCATACCTCGTCTTCTTCGTCGAACCCCTAACCCTAGTGTACCCCTAAAGCAGCATACGAATAGGAAGAACAATAGTTTGGTATATCCGAGCTCAGAGTACTTCATATCAACCTTCTCGACCGGAGGCGGTGGTTGCGAGGCAGAGTTTTAAGAGAGAATCGACCGTGCAATTGCGATCTCCGCCACAACGCAATCGATAACCTGCATCTGCTAAGCCCTATCTGACTATCCATCTTATCGGTAGGATCCTCTCCGTCTTCTCTTCCACATGTCGAGGTAAGTGTCGCCGGCGGCTAATCCTCTGTAGAAGCGCAGATCGAGCTGGATCTGAAGCGGAAAACCTTGCTCAATCCTAGCCGACTCCGATCATCCCACCACCGCTTTAAAACCCTTCGCTCACTCTCTCTTGATCATTGGAAAAGCTATGGTAGAATTTGTGAGAGGGAGAGACGTGGGTGAGTAATTTCAAGAAAAGAAAATCAAGTTTAGGAAGAAGTAGTTCAAGGAGAGAGTATGTTGGGGAGAACGTGGGAAAAGGCTGCAAATGGAGGTTATTAGGTTTGCTCAGGTAAGGCCACGTGGCACAATATTTTACAAAGACTTTGTTTCTGATTTTATAAGTATAAGGGGCGGATAATTACATTTGTCTTAATAGACGAGGCATAAAGTTATTTTTTAAAAGAGTGTAATGTTATTTGAACTTTAATATATTTCAAAAAATTTACTAAATTTTATATTTACATATATTAGTGATATCATTAACAAAATATATAACATAATATGGAAAATATTTTTTTTTACTTTAAATATGAATACTATGATAATTATATTTATTGAATAAATAGATAAAATAATGTAGAAAATGTTTTACTTTTAATTTTTCAGATTATATATTACTTTCATACATTTAAGTTTTTATATTATTAATTATTTTTTTAAAAAACTATTAAATTTATATTTTAATAAATATATTTAAATTACAACATAAATAAATGGATAAAGAATTATAAAATATTTATTAATTTTATGTTTTAAATTTATTGGGTCTAATATATAAAATTAAATCTATAAATAAAATAATGAACACAATGTAATATATATATATATATATATATATATTGGAAAAAATAAAATATGCATGTGACAATATTTTATTCATATATTTCAAAAAATAAATTATATTTAAATATAATATTAATTGAATTTAATTACTACTATATTCTATGACTTTATATAGAGGGAATTAAACTATATAACCCTTGCCCCGAAATGGTTTGCTAGACTAACCCACTATCCACAACATTTGCAAAGGTTTAACCCCCACCACCAAAAAATGGCATATTTGCCGGTTGGAATTAACCGGGACAGAGGAGAGAGAAGGTAAAGGAGGAGAGAGAGGAAGCGGGGTGGAGAGAGAGAGGCAAGGGGAATTTATTGTGGAGAGAGAGAGTGGAAGTGGGGGAAGTTATTGTGGAGAGAGAGTGGATGAGTGAGAGAGGAAGCAGTTTGAATTGAAAACTGACGACCCCCAACTGCCTCTCACGGCTTACAAAAGAGGAAGAGAGAGAGAGAGAGAGAGAGAGAGAGGGCAACAGTTCCACATGCAAGTCTGAGGAAAACAAGAAGAGAAGGAAGAAGAAGAGGAAGGAGACGATAGAGCGAGAGAGGAAAAGAAGAAGCAAAGGCGAGGAAGAGGACGACAGTGCAGAAGAGGAGACGAAGACGCCGACTTTGAAGTAAGTAAACCCTCACAATGCCGATTAAATACGTTTTGCTTCGATTCGTAGGGGAGGAACCGATTTGAAGAACCAAAACTAGTTTGGATTGTGTGAAAATGGGAAGAAGGGGTCGAATGGGTTGACAATACGCAATATCGCCCTGTCATGTAGGAAGTAATCGGCGTCAAGTTAAAAACAATTGGTGGAAAGTTTGGGTACAAGGGTATGCGCGTCTGGGAGAGAAGGGGATTTTTGGGAATGGGGAAATTGGGCAACTGTGTTGTTGAATCCAACTTATCAAGAGAAGGGGGGTGTAGATCCGTTCAGTTTAGAGGGGAATTGGGCGAAATGGGGCTTATGACTGTAGATGCGTTCAGGTTTGGGGGAAATTGGATGAAATGCGGCGCATTAGGGTTAGGGAAAATTATAGAAAGGGTGAAAAGTTTATGTGGAATCGACATTATCTGGAATAGGATGACTTGTGTGCAAATGGAGATGGACAGATTGAATAAGTATGCTGTCATGTTTTCACAACCATGTGTCATGTGTATATGTGTGTGTGTCATGTGCAATTGTGTTTGTGTCATGTTACATTTGATATTGATATGAAGGGAACCGTGGGTTGGGGGAGAAGAATTGATGTGTAGAATACTGAATTTGGGTCTTCCACTGTGTAGGATATCTGGTGAATATTAAAAATGTCGCAGCGAAGTATGAAGAAGATTGTAGACCGTACAACTCAAATATCCGGCGCGGTAATTAATATGGCTTTCATTCGAGTAATGTAAGTTGTGATTGTTGTGATGCAGTGTGGCTGACATGTTGAAGTCTATGCAGGTTGTGTACACCGTAGAGGAAGAAAGACACTTCAAAGCAAAAATTAACCAACATTCCCAGATGGCGCTCCTGGTTAACATTGACAACCGGTTGAGCGAGTCCCATTGGAAGCGCCTGACCGACAGCCCGTTGGGGGGGGCATTGCAAGACTGGGCACAAGGGTCCAATTCTCGGGACAGCTTGTACACTATGTTCTCCAACGACAATTGAAGTCGAAGAAGGAGAATGAAACATGGTACAAGATCCATGAAGTGGTCGTCAGGTTCTCAATAGCTGAGTTCGCCATTGTCACCGGTTTCAACTGTGGCTATGGCGAAGAGCCCGAGGACGACGACGGGTTCGAGAAGGCAGTGTATCATTTCTTTGGAGTTTCAAAGATGAGGATGTTTGAGTTCGAGGTACAGTTCCGTGTGGCGATGGCATCTGAGAAATCGTCAACTAGAAAGTTGAAATTTGTCCTGCTGATGCTGGTGGAGGGAGTATTGTTCGGGAAGGAACCCAAAAACTACATTCATGGGTGGGTGGTCGACCTTGTCGGCGGCATTGACAGGTTGCTGGCGTTTCCATGGGGTTGGCTTTGATACGAGCGAACGAACGAGTTCCTAAACCGTGCAATGGAGAGGAAGCTCCAACGGGATGCGGGCAGCTCCAATGCACGCCCGGCCTATTGCCTGCTGGGTTTCCCTCTCGCCTTCCAAGTTCGTACACAGATATGACTGGACGTCGTATACTCGTTTACTAGGCGTCTAATATTTATTGACTGGACAGGAACTGATTATTTACTGGACAATATGTAATTGCAGCTATGGGTGTACGAAGCCCTCACTCCAATGGCTGACCAATTCGCGAATGTCATAGACGAGAAGCTGTACCCTAGGTGTCTGCGATACGAGTTTAGAGACCTGAACCTCGAGTATGCCTCAATCGAAACCCGACTGCAGGAGGCGAAGGAGCTCGGGCACTTCAATGACCCTGCAGCCGTGAGGCCTCTTCTGCTCCCAGATGATGTGGAGAGAGCAACCGGTTTATACCGCGATGCTCGAAACACTCACGACAAGCGGGACAACTTCTTCGACGACATAGTCCGGGCGTTCTTATCAGCAAATGTCAAACCCCCAGCAAAGAAACAACCAAAGGGAGCAAGTGGGTCAACACAAGAATCAGGGGAGGGCACGCAGACACAAGCTACCCTATTAGAGATAGAGTCACGGTTAGTGGCAAAGATGGACGACATGCTGAGGAGTATATCCGCGGAGGTAAGCTCGAAGATGGCGACGCTTGAGGAGGCGATTGAAAACATGAGGAGGGAACTGCGGTGGAAGGGGATTAGGGAGTCGGAGGAGCGAGAGAAAGTTCTGGGAAAGGAGGTAAGGTTCTCCTGGTATTAGATCACAATCGTCATGTCATCTCCTATTAATGTCATGTTGTTAGTAATGTATGTCCTGTTAGTATCAATACATGTCATGCCAATTCCAGTATATGTCATGTTAATAAGAGGTCATGTGCTTAGGTTCAGGGATCAGTGAAGGACAAGGATAACGGCAAGGAGGAGGAGGACAAGGACAAGGAAGTTCTGGGAAAGGAGGTAAGGTTCTCCCGGTATCAGATCATACTTGTCATGTCAATTCATATGGCTGTAATGTTTTTCATTATATATGTCATGTTAATTTACGCAGAGGTCATGTGCTGAGGTTCAGGGATCAGGGAAGGACAAGGATAAGAGCAAGGACAAGGACGATGGCAAGGACAAGAGAAAGAAGGACAAGTTGAAGGCCAAGGCCAAGTTGAAGGACAAGGACAAGGTTTGCACATGAGACTGTCATGTGAATATATAACTGATGTCATGTTATTTGTGTTTACTGTCATGTCATACGCAATGGGCTTCAAGTTGGAGGAAGAGTTGGTGGCACCCGGTTTTGATGTTGAGGCTGAGGCTGAGGTGCCCCTCATACGGCCGAGAAGAAGCACCCGTCAACATCCTAATACGTTGTCCTAGGCGGAGGAAACGCATCCAGCGAAGAAGCCGCGTGTGGGCAAGAAGCCAATGGATGTCGTCGAGCTAGGAATGGCGACCAGGGCAAATGCTGATGCGTTCGCTGCGTGGATGAAGGATGGAAGTGACCCCGTCCAGTCGGTCGAAGGCACCCTACTAGCGAAGCAGTTCTTTGGGACACTTCAATCACCGACCAACTGGGTGTCATCCGAGGTTATTTACGTTCCCACATTGTGGTTCGAGTTATCACCTTTTTCCTCATATGGTCTTCCAAAATAATGATTTTTCCTTGCGTCCAGCATATTGAGCAAGCTTGCGCCCTACTGCGGAAGGACATCAATGCCGGTGACAAGTACGAAGGGGTCGCCGTTCTGGATTTCTTCGGGGGTATCTCCTGCAGAAGAAACTGGCGGACGCGAAGGGGGACCTTGAGGTGGTGAAGGGGGACGACACGGTGACCCAATACTTCGACGGCAAGTTGATGCAGGACCATCCAAGACACCTCCGGACACATCTATACTTGGGGATGGACCTATGATTCGAGCTCGTGAGAATGAAGTCATCCTCAAGAGGAAGAAGAAGGCTCCACCATGGGAGAAGGTCCAAAGGTGGGAGCTTGGCGTTTTACACTCGTTCAGAAGTTTGACAGCTTTTCGACGTCTCTGTAAAATGGGTCGTACGGATTCAATATTGATCGGATTGAGGTGTGCCATACCTTGTTGGAACGAGGACGAAGAGATCTACAACTTTGCTGTTGAAGGTTTTTCCAGATTCGTCCTATAGCTTGGCCGAAATCCACATTCTTTGAGCTGCTGCTGGTTTTGACGGGATTTTGTTAAGTTTTGGAACATTATATTTATTTCCTATTTAGTATTTCTTATACTTAAGTTATTTTAGGAAACTTTAAGGTTATTTTTATTATTTCCATTAGATGTTAGTTTTATCTTATTCTATCATCTAACTCGGCCCAACAGCCCTGCGTGGCCTATATATTCCGAGTTCTCCTATTGTAATTCAATAAGAACATTATGAATAGAATTTAGATCTCTCAAATTGTGTGAAACACATGGACTGTCTTGTTGATCCAACTAGAGCTGTGCTCGTTGATCATCGAATTGGTTTGTTTTAGCTTGGTTTGCTTTGCCGTTCATCAACTTCGCAAGACTTGGTGAATCTAGTATCCACAAGCCCCCTTCTGGTGCTTCAAGTTGTCCGCTTGATTGTGTCGGATTGTAGAGGCGGGTTGTGTAGGCATTGGTATTGGTTCCTACCCTCTGAGGAGGCCTGGGGTCTTTATCTTGTGCTACATAGATCGACTCAGTCCATATCAGGTCGTGTCTTTCCATTCTTGTTCTTTAATTTCGAGTCTTGTTGCGTTCTTGAGAATCTTGATCGATCTTGATTACTTCTTGGTCGAATCTTGCTGATCTTGTTGAGTCTTTATTCGTTCTTGCTTCCGTTCTTTAACTTCTTGATTGATCTTGCAGATTTCTTGATCGATTCTTGAAGCTTTCTTGGCTGCGTCAGATTTGGTTCTTGCATTCTTGATTAAGTCTTGTTATCTTTCTTGAGTTTCTTGCTTGTTGTCGAAGATCGGACCAACCTACGGCTAACCCCGTATCAAATTGGTATCAGAGCTTTGGTTTCCGACATCAAGATTGAGTCTTTTTCTCTTCTAAACACAAAATCCACAAAAAAGAGTCCTTTTCTTGTTTTGGTTATTTACTTCTTGCATTCTTGTTGATTATATTACTAATCTTGAGTTTGTGATCGTTTGTGGTTGCATAGCCTAAACACAAAGCCTAGCCGAGACCGTGGAGTCGACCAAAGTGGTGCGCAATTCCCCTTGTGCAGCACCTAAGCCGGCGGCATTACCCTTGTCCCCATAGTCACTGCTTGGTCGACATCACATACCACAAAAGATAAAAACAATGGAAATAATAAAAATAACCTTAAAGTTTCCTAAAATAACTTAAGTATAAGAAATACTAAATAGGAAATAAATATAATGTTCCAAAACTTAACAAAATCCCGTCAAAACCAGCAGCAGCTCAAAGAATGTGGATTTCGGCCAAGCTATAGGACGAATCTGGAAACACCTTCAACAGCAAAGTTGTAGATCTCTTCATCCTCGTTCCAAAAAGGTATGGCACGCCTCAATCCGATCAATATTGAATCCGTACGACCCATTTTACAGAGACGTCGAAAAGCTGTCAAACTTCTGAACGAGTGTAAAACGCCAAGCTCCCACCTTTGGACCTTCTCCCATGGTGGAGCCTTCTTCTTCATCTTGAGGATGACTTCATTCTCACGAGCTCGAATCATAGGTCCATCCCCAAGTATAGATGTGTCCGGAGGTGTCTTGGATGGTCCTGCATCACAAGTTGTCGGAGAAGTTTCCGACGGGTTGGGCCGATGTCGACCGCGTGTTGGCACCTTGGAATCTGAAGAACGAGCACTGGGTGGCCCTTGACATCAACTTCGCGGAGTGGACATTGGACGTGTACGATTCCGGCACAAGCCACGTGTTGTGAGCTGAATCTGCCATGTTTTACAGTAACTTTTATATCGATTTCTGCATGAATTTCATTCATTTGGGCTTAGATATTACAGAACTTATGTAGTTTATGTTTATTTGCCAAATTATGGAATCTACACCAGTTTCTGTTTAATTCGCAAAAATCGGGGCATTTTACAGCAATTCTACAGAAGGTCGGAAAAGCTCGGAAAACCACTACAGAAGTCCAACGTCAAAGAAGCAACGGAACCAATCGAATCGAGCCGAGGAACCAGACTACTCGATCTCGAGTAGACCTTACTCGATCTAGACAAGCGTAGCCGAGCAGCCTTGGTCGACAGAGCCTGATCGAGAAAGCCAGACCAACCCAGCTCCAGAGGCTACTCGATCTCGACAAGACCCTAGTCGAGATCGACGAAGACCAGCGCCACACCCGGAGTCCTCGAGGAGAAAGCTGATCGAGAAGCCGAGGAAGAGAACCCGGACAACCCTACTCGATCTCGACAAGCCCTAGTCGAGATCGACAAGACCCACAATGCCAGTCCGAGTCCTTGCTGAGGAAGAGTTGCTCGACCAAGAAGACCACACCTCTACTCGATCTCGACGAAGCTTGGTCGAGATCGACGAGCCAGAGTCCAGATCCAGACTTGTCGAGCACACCTACCCGAGGAGACCTAGTCGATGACCCATCCCTACTCGAGGTCGACTAGGGCTACTCGAGGTCGACGAGCGCCAGGAGCCAATTCCGAGCCACATCGAGCAGATCTAGCCGAGGAGCCCAGTCGACGAAAAATCCTACTCGAGGTCGACGAGCCGTGGTCGAGGTCGAGTAGATCCGAGTCCAGAAACGTGTCGTCGAGAGTTGTCCTAGTCGACTTGGGATTCCTTGGGCACAAAGGAAGTCGAGTTGGCCGAAGATCTATCCGATTCCATCAAGTCTATCCATGGGAGACAAGATCTATCAACATCATGAAGACTTACCTAGTTTAGAATTATCCTTGTTGATTTATTTCCTTAAAACAATTTATTTATCTTTAAAGCTTTAGATATAATTTTCGATATAGATATAGATATTCTATCCTTGGTTAGCAAGGACTAGAAGCCTATAAATAAGGCCCTTGGAGCTGGTTTTTCATTAATTCAATTTCAGAGACAATTAGTTAGTTCCACAGAGAAGTTTAGGAGTTCTAAGATTTTTAGGATTTTGGCTTTCTGCGAAAGTTGATTGCCATGATTGTAAAAAGCTTTTGAATATAGTTTTATGCAAGTTATTTCTTTTCATTCAATGTCTGAGTTCTGTGTTTAATTCTGCAAATTTAAGTTTCTGCAATTCTTGTCGACATAGAGGAGACCTTTGTCGAGATCGAGTACTACCTTGTCGATCTCGAGTAGGAGCTGGTCTAGGTCGAGTTGGTTTTCTTCTGTTTTCGTCGATTTTCACTTTCTGTTTTCTGTGTCGAGTAACTGTGGTCGATCTCGAGTTGACTCTTGTCGAGATCGACGAGCCCTTTGCTTTGCTTTTATTTGCTGTTTTGCTTTGTCTTTTCTGCCTTAGTTTAGTTTATTGCTTTTGTTTGTTATTTTCTACTTTTGTTTCTGTTTCTGTCTTTCTGCTGCCTTGTCTGTGAGAATTTACAGCTACCTGAGAACTGCTGACGTGCTTCCTCGTGGATTCGATCCTGACTATTCTCTTACTACAACGGGAGGAAGTCTTGTATTTATTTGCTGAGACAGGGAAGTCAGTCTGAACTTTATTTTATATTTATTTCATACTTGACCATCCTCATGCAACAACAAATTGGCGCCGTTGCCGGGGAAGCAATCATTCGCGCCTTAGGTAGTCAGTTCTCACTGTTTCTTTGAGTTACTTTTCAGGTGTATGCGCCGTTCTAGTCAAACACCTGAGTTTGACACCTTAGACGAACCGGAACGCCTATTTCACATTCGAGCTAAACTACAAAGAGCCATGGCAGCTGCGGAGACACAGGAACAACTGATCGCTAGGCTTACCAGGGAATTGGCCGCAAAGGATACGGCTATCGCCGCTAAGGATGCTGCTATCACCGCTGAGAGAGCAGCAAGGGAACAAGCACAGGCTGAGCTTGCCCAATATCCAACCACGGCAGAGGACTACATGCACCCAACTCTCGTCGTGCCTGAATCGGCGATTCTTATCCCTTATAACTCTTTTGAAATTCGCACTCAATTTCTTATAGAGCTGAAAAATAATGCCTTCTATGGTAGATTTAATGAGTGTCCTCTTGAACATATTACAAACTTTTCTGACATGTGCCGTACTCTTGCTGAAGGTACAACCCTGGAATATGTCAAGATGAAATCTTTCCGCTGGTCTCTCGCTGGGCCTGCACTGAAATGGCTGAAAGGGCTGAAAGCAAGATCACTCACAACCTGGGCCCAAGTAGAGCAAGAGTTTCTGAACAAATTCTTCCCACCTGCCAAAACAGCACATCTCCGCCAGAGAATCACCGCCTTCAAACAGAAGCAAGGGGAACCGCTGGCAAAGGCATGGGAGCGCTACAAGGAACTTCTGCGATCTTGCCCTACTCATGGACAACCACCCTACGTCATTCAGGAGATCTTCTTCAACTCTCTTGATCAAGTCACAAAGGACAGAATCAACCATTATACTCGCTATGAGTATCTGACAATGCCACCAAGTGACGCATGGGGTGTGCTAGAAAAGCTCACTAACTACGACAACAAGTATGGGTCTACTGCAACTTATGAAGAGAACCCATACGTCAGTCCAGCACAATCCATGCCCCTCTATGAGCCACCTAAGGAGATTGATCCTGATGTAAGGGAGCAATACTACAGAGACCAGAATAAGAAGCTCATCAAGCAAGTAAAGTATCTCTCTGTCAACCAGCCTTGCATTGAATGCGGATCGCAAAGGCACACCACTCCTGAGTGCCCACATGCAGAACAAGTCATGATGGCAGAGCATCATGAGGATGTAGCTTACGCAGGGGGTCCTAATCGCTACATGGGGGACCAAAGGTTTCAGCAACCACAATGGAACCAAGGTGTCCCTAGGAATCCCCCGCCCTACAGAGCTCCAGGACATCCGGAAAGGGAGCAGAAAAAGGATGATATACAGACAGTCATGGAGTAAATACGGAGGAACCACTCAGAAACTAGGCAATCCTTCAACTCCGTCTATACTCAGATGCAAGGTGTCAACTCTAGGCTTGGGGAAATTGATATCTGGCGAAAATCAGTTGATACACAGATTGGTCAGCTGGCAGCAGGAATTCCCAGACAGTCAGGTTCGCTCCCAAGATCTTCATAACCAAATCCTAAGGGAAAGACTGGACATATCGCTGTTGTAAAACTCAGAAGCGGCCATCAATTACAAGAGCCAGAGGTCGGAAAGTAGCAGAACAGCGAGGAACAGCTAGTCGATGTCGACAAGAGCCTAGTCGATCTCGACAAAGGCCTACTCGACCTCGAGGAGAAACTTCCAGAATCCTCGTCTGCGCCGAACAGCAACTCGACTGAGCCCAACCTGGTCGATGTCGACAAGACTGTAGTCGATGTCGAGGAGCCTCTGGTCGACATAGAGCAGCCTGCAGCACCTCCGATGTCTGTTCTGGCTCCGAATCAGAAAAAGAAGCTGCCTTTCCCCACAAAATCTCTAAAGGACCCAGTAGAGAAAAAGTTTCAGCGCTTCATCAAGATGCTTCAGAAACTCAACATCACCATCCCCTTCACAGAAGCTCTCGATGAAATGCCATCCTATGTCAAGTTTCTGAAGGAGATTCTGAGAAAAAAGCGATCAATGGCTGAAATCACAGAGGAGTGCATCCATCTGGACATATTGGAGAAGAGACCGGATCCAGGTAAGTTTGCTATAACTATTGGATTTGGTCCATACAAAATTAATGCCCTATGTGATCTTGGAGCTAGTGTGAGTATAATGCATTTAATGATTTGGTCCAAGATTAAGATAGGTGCCCTAGAGCCTGTGGATGCTAGACTTTACATGGCCAACAACACGGTGGTCATTCCAACATGCATGGTGGATAATGTGCCAGTACAAGTAGGTAATTCTTTGTCCCTGCTGATTTTCTAGTTGTTGATATGTAAGAAGATCCTGCTTGTCCAATTATTTTAGGAAGACCATTCTTGGAAACGGTGGATGCCAACATAAGCGTAAGGAAAGGAGTGCTCACCTTCAACATCAGCGATGAGGTAATTGAGTATTCCTTTAATAAAACTGAAAGGCATACAGGTCCAATGGAAGAGGTCAAATCTATCTCAGCTGGCTACATCACCTGCGGGGAATCCAAGGTCAGAAATATGACCCCTGAGGAGCTGGAAAAGAGGGACATAGAGGCCCAGGTGGAGGAGATCATGGCAATCCTCAAGGAGAACACAGAGAATCCAATCGACACAGACCAAGGTAAGTCGTTGTGGATTAATTATTTTTCGGATGCCTTGACAGGGACTAAGTATGGGGTCAAGATCGACCAAGACTCCTCGACATCGAGGACCCTAGTCGACCTCGACCAGACCAAGGAGACTCCACCAGCACCAGCATCGTCGAGCAGCGAACCAGACAAACCAGGCTCGTCGATCTCGACTAGACTTGTCGAGGTCGACCACCACTCGACGGCCTCGGATTCATCTCCCTCGACGCTGACTCCACCAGACGGCTAGAGCTCGTCGATCTCGACCACACTTGTCGATGTCGACCACACTTGTCGATGTCGACCACACTTGTCGATGTCGACCACACTTGTCGATGTCGACCACCACTCGGAGAGCCCAGTCCCTGCTTCCTCGACGCTGAGACCACCAGAGCAAGGATCCTCGTCGATCTCGACTAAGCTTGTCGAGATTGACCACCACCCGACTCCACCAGAGCCCTCTTCCTCGACGCTGCAGCCACCAGGAGCGGAGCCCTACTCGAGATCGAGTAGGCTACTCGAGGTCGACAAGCCTTCTTCGTCGACTTCTACCTCTTCGACCAGACCACCACCAGAAACTGCAGACTCGTCGAGATCGACTAGCCCTAGTCGAGATCGACCAAACACAGTGGTCCCCGATTCCGTCTCTGTGAAGGTAAGTCAAGGTATGGATCTTTCTTCTCCTATTTCCATTAAAGATTTATCTATACATGGGAGAGGTCTGCCTTGGTATGTGCGATTGTGCAGGATATCCAATGATGAGCCTAAGAAGTATGAAGTTGGAGACAAGCTCTATGTCTCTAAATCAAAGGATCATTGGTTTCCCAACAAATTCAACAAGAAGCGGATGGGACCGTTCGTGGTGAACAAGATCCATTCTGGAGGATTGCAGCTGATGGACAAGAATGGAGTCTTATTTGAGGTCCAAGCTACATGGGCCCTGCAGATGCCACCTTGAGCATTAATGGAAAGTCGGCCTAGCGACTATAAAATCTAGAGCATGTACATAGACTTTTTAGGACATTTGAGAGTTTGTTTTTTGTTTTTGGATTTGAACATTTCTTTGGTTTTTGTTGTTTCTATTATGGGTATATGTCTTCTACTTTTCAGGTCAATGGATAGAACCAAGTCTTACTCAGGCTAGGAGGTGCTCCAATCGAAAATATAAGGCTCTGCACATCTGTCTTGTGAGTTTCTTTCTTTACCCTTGTTTTTATACAGTGAGGACACTGTAATGTTTAAGTATGGGGTGGGGGAAGGGCTTACTTTGTGCATATTTGCTATATTGTGACATTACTTGTGCATTATTTCTTAGAATTGCTACATGGCTATTTTGGAATGCATTATTGATTTATGTGCTTATATGCATGTTTTCCAAGATTTGAGAAAAATGACCCCCATTGAAATTTTTTATTAATGTCATGGAAGCTTTAATTGAACTCGACGATGCAAAATTGATTCATTAGAGATATAGCATGAAATTGCCTAGTAAAGGGAAGTCACAATGAAGTGCATTATTTTCTTCAAAACCATGAAAGGAGGTAAAATTTAAAGTTGCTTTTGACATGTTGCATGATAAAATGATGGAGGACTTTATATTTCCATATAATGCTCATTGTTTAATTCCAAGCCTTACCTATGCTTATGCATTACACAAAAGCCATATTATGCCTTATTTCAAAAATTGCTCCACATGATCTAAATATTGCCCATTCTTTACCTTATTCGGGGATTATGTTGAGAATGATATTACATTATGGAGACTGTTATATGGTTGTTGTGTTTATCATTATTGGAGTTTGGATGGAAATTGTTTGAAATATATGGAAAATTTAATGAGTGAAAGAAAATCAAATCACCTCAGGAGATAAAGGTAGATTGACCCTGCTCTCTGAGATAATAGTTTGGAGAGATGGGACACATTGTGAGGAGTGCAAAGCACTAAATATCCTGGGCCATTCATGACACCCATGTTTGCGACTCGCGAGAAGGCAGTGCTGAGGTTAGAGAGGTAAAAGCATTATTATGAATAAAAGCATTATGAAAGGTGATGAAACTTATGAGAAGGAATGTGGAAATTCAGTTTGGAAAATACTCCATTTCCCCCGATCATTAGCACCACATTGCCAAAAATTGCCCACCTTTTGCCTTTTACCAATCTACTCCTTCATGAGCTTAAATTGAAGTCTTCTTGATTATTAATGCTTTGTCACTTATGAATGTTTTTGCATAACCCTCCTTTTGTGAGTAGATGTTGCTTTTACATATTTGCACATGCATGAATCTGTGACACTAGTACCTTTTCGAGGATGGAAATTGATTGCAGGGTTATATAAGAATGAATCTAATATGTTGAGAGTTTTGATTTCTTCCCCTGAATGACAATTAAAAGTATTGCTTGAGGACAAGCAAGCTTAAGTATGGGGTGTTGTGAGCTGAATCTGCCATGTTTTACAGAACTTTTATATCGATTTCTGCATGAATTTCATTCATTTGGGCTTAGATAGTACAGAACTTATGTAGTTTATGTTTATTTGCCAAATTATGGAATCTACACCAGTTTCTGTTTAATTCGCAGAAATCGGGGCATTTTACAGCAATTCTACAAAAGGTCGGAAAAGCTCGGAAAACCACTACAGAAGTCCAAGGTCAAAGAAGCAACGGAACCAGTCAAATCGAGCCGAGGAACCAGACTACTCGATCTCGAGTAGACCTTACTCGATCTAGACAAGCGTAGCCGAGCAGCCTTGGTCGACAGAGCCTGATCGAGAAAGCCAGACCAACCCAGCTCCGGAGGCTACTCGATCTCGACAAGACCCTAGTCGAGATCGACGAAGACCAGCGCCACACCCGGAGTCCTCGAGGAGAAAGCTGATCGAGAAGCACAGGATGAGAACCCGGACAACCCTACTCGATCTCGACAAGCCCTAGTCGAGATCGACAAGACCCACAATGCCAGTCCGAGTCCTTGCCGAGGAAGAGTTGCTCGACCAAGAAGACCACACCTCTACTCGATCTCGACGAAGCTTGGTCGAGATCGACGAGCCAGAGTCCAGATCCAGACTTGTCGAGCACACCTACCCGAGGAGACCTAGTCGATGACCCATCCCTACTCGAGGTCGACTAGGGCTACTCGAGGTCGACGAGCGCCAGGAGCCAATTCCGAGCCACATCGAGCAGATCTAGCCGAGGAGCCCAGTCGACGAAAAATCCTACTCGAGGTCGACGAGTCGTGGTCAAGGTCGAGTAGATCCGAGACAGAAATGTGTCGTCGAGAGCTGTCCTAGTCGACTTGGGATTCCTTGGGCACAAAGGAAGTCGAGCTGGCCGAAGATCTATCCGATTCCATCAAGTCTATCCATGGGAGACAAGATCTATCAACATCATGAAGACTTACCTAGTTTAGAATTATCCTTTCCTTGTTGATTTATTTCCTTAAAACAATTTATTTATCTTTAAAGCTTTAGATATAATTTTAGATATAGATATAGATATTCTATCCTTGGTTAGAAAGGACTAGAAGCCTATAAATAAGGCCCTTGGGGCTGGTTTTTCATTAATTCAATTTCAGAGACAATTAGTTAGTTCCACAGAGAAGTTTAGGAGTTCTAAGGTTTTTAGGGTTTTGGCTTTCTGCGAAAGTTGATTGCCAGGATTGTAAAAGGCTTTTGAATATAGTTTTATGCAAGTTATTTCTTTTCATTCAATGTCTGTTATTGCGATGAGGCGTGAGTAGTCCACCCACTTCTGGGGCTGGGGTGAGCCCAACGGTGGCCATGTGAGGCGATGCGATAAAGGTCAGATCTTTTTGTGCGATTCATCTTTTATCCCTATGAGCATGATTCTTTTGCGAGAGTTGAAGGTGATCCTTGTTTGTATTATTGAAGCGAAAGTGATCTTAATGCAACTTGGATTAATTATGTGAAAAAGGGTTAGTAACAATTAGGGTTTATGCGAAAGCCTCTATATGCCTATTTGTTAATGACGAAAGTTATTTGATGGAATGCATGATCTTTTGTGCCTTTATGTGTTACTTTGCATGGTTATCGTTGTGGTGTTGATACCCTGGCTTTGGAAGTCTTTTATTATATTGATTTATTTCATCGAAAATCTGAGTTCTGTGTTTAATTCTGCAAATTTAAGTTTCTGCAATTCTTGTCGACATAGAGGAGACCTTTGTCGAGATCGAGTACTACCTTGTCGATCTCGAGTAGGAGCTGGTCTAGGTCGAGTTGGTTTTCTTCTGTTTTCGTCGATTTTCACTTTCTGTTTTCTGTGTCGAGTAACTGTGGTCGATCTCGAGTTGACTCTTGTCGAGATCGACGAGCCCTTTGCTTTGCTTTTATTTGCTGTTTTGCTTTGTCTTTTCTGTCTTAGTTTAGTTTATTGCTTTTGTTTGTTATTTTCTACTTTTGTTTCTGTTTCTGTCTTTCTGCTGCCTTGTCTGTGAGAATTTACAGCTACCTGAGAACTGCTGACGTGCTTCCTCGTGGATTCGATCCTGACTATTCTCTTACTACAACGGGAGGAAGTCTTGTATTTATTTGCTGAGACAGGGAAGTCAGTCTGAACTTTATTTTATATTTATTTCATACTTGACCATCCTCCTGCAACAACACCACGTCGTTGAGCGCCATATGCCGGGCCTCTTGAAGCCGGTTACCCACCTCCTCCCCATTTTGATGAACGGCCACCCTGAACTTCGAGTCAAATGGGTCGGCAAAGTCCCGAAACCCTTGGCGTACAAATAGGTGAAGGGGATTCCCCAAAACAAACAATCGTAAGTCATTATCGGCTCTTCATTTAGAAAACATTGGTACAGGTTGTGTGAGCAATTTTTGTTGTTTTGATGTAGGGGCGACTGCGGTCCATATGCCATCCGTTTCCTGCAGCTCCTCGCGACCGGCAACACCAAGTTCCGTGGCCTGGACGATTCATTCATTGCGGCGTACCGCCAATCCCTTTGTGTTGCCATGTTTCACGGACGTCTTACAACCCCATCCGATCATTAAAAAAACTCCCCCATTGGTTTTATATACATTGTTGGTTTGTGTAGACTTGTTATTTGGTTTAGACATTTGGATATGCACTTATGTTTGTTGGTTTTAGACATTTGGATATGTACTTATTGTTGGATTGTTGTATTTGTTGGTTTTTAATTATGACATGTCAATCGAGATACATGTCATGTCAATATGAAGCTATTGTCATCTGAATATGAAACTAATGTCATGCCAAAATCCGATAGTGTCATGTCAAAAGGGGGTAATGCCATATGACATTCCGTTAACGTAATAGAACAAACTAGAACTAGAACAAACTAGAACAAAACCCCACATACGAAGTTGCAGAAAGGCAACATAATTCTTTACAAAAGGCGTCTAACCAAAATGGGCGTACTATCTACTTCATTCCGAAAGGCCCCGCGGATGGAAGTTCCTATGCCCTGAACCGGTAAATATATAGATAAGGCAAAATGCCAAGGAGATACAATAACGCAAGACCAAACAAAGGGTCTCACGGCAAAAAATAGATCCCACATACTACCCGCCACTCGCATGTAACAACCCAGATACCACTACTTCACACAAGTTACCACTCACATAAAACCCAAAAAGTCGGATACCACACTTGAAATTAAGTGGAAGTTCCTATGCCCCCGCTACGTGCGGCGGCGCTTCTGCAATTTAAATTTCCCATTAGCGGGACGCGCCCACTCTATTGGTTCAAGTTTCACAGTCGTCGGAAATGCGCCGGTCTTCCTATTTCCGCGTTGGTATGCTTCCTCTACTTCCCTTACCGCTCTCTCCGCGTCGTGATCCCACGGGCTGACTACATCCTCGACGTCACTGCTCACAGAAATGACCTGCTTCCCACGGTCATAAGCAACTGCGTTGTACAACGCATCACTTGGTTCTAACTGGACACGTGGATTGTCTAACTGGACACTCTTAGTTTCGAACTGGACACCTCCTCCTGCTCGATCGAGACCTTGTGCTACCACAACTTCTAATTCTTCATCCCCTGCCAAGAGGGTTTTAGTTTTTAACTGTGGGTGATCTTCTTGGGTCCAGTGTGGCCCACCCCTGAGTGGATGAGCCATTGTGGATCCTTCCGTAGTGGTGAAATCGCCACCAACCTTGCGTACCAGGGAGACATGGAGGTCGATAGGCCAGAATCGTTCACCGGAAAGACCGTTAACGAACTTGTAGGCCTGCAAGTCTTCATCATCCCCAATGGAAAAAGGTCTGCACCCTTCCTTCTTCGGCTTTACATATGTGAGCTCAACGTCATGCCTCCTCCCATCGACATTAAACTTGGCCATCAGTTGTTTCTTCAGTGAGACGTAGTCAATACTTTCGTCTACCAGTACGGCCTTTTGACTCCTCGACCACTTCACGACCAAAATGCCCTCTTCACAATCCCACCATCTGCCAAACAATACAGTGATACACACGGACGAGTTCTTCCCTGTTCCATTAGTTAGTGGGGGGGACATTAAGTTTTACAGGGAGAAGAACATATTGTGAGGAGAGACGTATCGCATAACCTAAATGGAAGGAAGACTTACTCATTTCCGCCAAGAAGTCGGTGTCTGTCCAGTTAACCCCAGTAGGTGTCAAGCGCGTGAATGGGTTTATGGACTCCCCCTCCTCCCTCCTCTCCCTCTTATTCTCTTAAGGGGTAAATGACAGGGCGGGAGATTTAATCTCACTCCCACCTTCTCTCTGTTCCGCCCTCTCTCTCTCTCTCTCTCTCTCTCTCTCTCTCTCTCTCTCTCTCTCTCTCTCTCTCTCTCCTGTCTTATCAAATGTCTTTACCTACCCTCTGCGAGATTCCCCCCGGTCTCTCTGAATTATTGTTGGGTCAAAATTTTATTCATTTCTTTCAACATAATATATTGTTTGAAAATGTATTTCGTGGTTTTAAATTAATATGGGTATACTCCTCTCTCTATGGTTTTGCATTTTTTTAGTATTAATGGTGAGTGGGAAACCAAATTTTATAGAAAGGTCAAAATTTTACTAAAACCACTTCTAAAGGTGTATAGTGTAAAACTGTTTGTTATCCAATCTGTATTAATTAACCGGCTAGTTGTTTTAAAGGGGTGTCATGTCAGGTGTGGATTATTCTCTACAAATCTTAAACGCATCTCCAAATTCATTACATTACTATCATCTCTAAATTTAGGATCTCAAGTGCACACGAAATGGAAATGTGTTGCTCTTTGCTTATTTTAGTATCATGTCTATTATTAAACTTTCATGTCCTCCCTTGCTAAGTGGAACCAGGTCTTGGAAATGTGTTGCTCTTTGCTTGGTTACCACATGGTCTGATTTATCTTGTCCAGTGTTATTAGAATATTGCTGAAAGCCTGAAATTGCATCTTGCTTTTATCCACTGATATAATTCACCCTTGAGCTTAATATATAGCTAATGTGATGTCACATTGTTATTGCATTTAATTACCGATATGATGCTTTTCTTGCTTGATCAGATTGTGAAGCTGAAAGCTTTTGATAAGTTTGAGAACACTAATGAAGCCTTGTCTGCTGCAACCTTGTTGGTTGGGAGCAAAGCCATCGAAGGTCTAAGGAAGTTCTTGCGGACTCATTGTCAATAAGAGACGTACATTAGCTGTCTTATAGAAAATTGATTGTGTTCATAACAATGCTGATATGGAGCTAATGAGAGGGGTGAGAATGTTGTTGCCAGAACTTATTACTAGATTAGCTTCTCAGGATCTAGCTCCGATGAGTTTGGGTTTGTCACGCAGCTTGTCGAGATACAAGTTAAAGAGTAGAGATTGTCGGCGGTGAGTCTGGGATGCTCGGGTCGTTCTACGAGGCGACCCTTGTGCGCAAACTGGACCCTAACCACTGGGAGGTCGAATATGTGACCCTCCTACGCAACAATAGAAGAGAGCTGCTGAGGGAGGTCCTCCCGGTTCAACGAATTCGTCCATGGCTGCCTCGTATTTCTTACCACGCCTACATGCCCGAAGACCGTGTCGACTGCCGCGACAACGATGGGTTTTGGGCTGGGAGGGTCCTTGGTGTGTTCGGTTATGGGAGTGACCGAACTTTCACGGTCTACTTTCCACTCGGCGACGAGACGTCTGACCATCGTGCCCGCAATATACGCCCACACTTCGATTGGGATGGATACAGATTCACCATGCAGCCACAATTTCGCGGCTTGTTACCGTAAATTTGGTTTTCACTGTCTTCTTTGTTGCTACGCTCTCCTACTATCTTTTAAATGTTTGCTTCTGTGTCGTATTTGATTAATGCAAGTGATTCTGTCTCCGCCATTTTGTGTCCAGTATATTTTAATGTCTGTCATGTCGTATTTATTTCGTGTCCAGTAAAAACTATGCGATTACGAGTCGGCCCACGAATTTACCTCCACCCACTTTATTGTTATTCCATGGTTTTTCTCTTCACCTTACCATGTCATTATAAGTATGTTTATCCCCCCTCACTGTCACTCTTATCCATTCGATTCCAATATGGGTCAAGCATGCTAATGACGGCCGGAGATAACGAGATCATGGCATCCAAGTGTGGGTAAATATTATAATTGGCCACACATAAAACAATATGTCATTATAGAGAATATGCTTATCCCATAAATCTTCTCCATTCGATTAGGGTAATTAATGACCTGTGTTTTTCATAGTTACAATCGTGTCCAGTGAAAGACAATAGCTGACATGTTTATCAAATATGGATGTCCAGTTACAACTTACTGCTTACACGTGATCCTTAAAATAAACCCCCAGACCCTTCCTTCTTCAATTGGTTTTATCTTAAACAATATGTCATTTAGTTGAAAGAATATTTTTCCCCCTCACTGACACTCTCACTGATCTATCTGTCCTCTCAGCCTGCACTTTTATATTTAACCCCTCTCTCTCTCTCTCTCTCTCCCTCTCTGTCTCTCTCTTCTGTCCTCTGCCACTGCAGCAGCTACTTCTTCCCTCCTCTCTCACTGGTCCTTGCTTTTGCAGGAGTAAAGATGCCTCCCTCCCACCGAGAGTGGAGTCCAGCTGTACCCCACAGGGTGACCGGCCACCGGCTCCCCTTGTCAAGCGGATATCCGCTTTTATGCAAATTTTTTCCGGATTGGGTTACTCTTGCAAACCTTCCGGATATGGAGGTCATTTTAGCAAATTTGCCTTAAATTTAATTAATATTATATTTAAATATAATTTATTTTTTGAAATATATGAATAAAATATTGTCCCATGCATATTTTATTTTTTTCCAAAATATCCTAAATTATTTTTAGACATAAGGTAATCAACTAAACTCTTGGAGATAATAAATACAATTACAAATTTGGAATCTTCAACTCCAATTTATTTAAAATAAATTAAATAAGGTAAAAAAATGGCATAGACATTCGAAAAACATAAATTGTAGATCATTTTAAATAATGTTACAATACAATGCGAAAATGTGTTACATATACAAAAGTGTTACATCATTTTAAATAATGTTACATCCAATGTAACATAATTTGTGCTAATGTAACAGTATGTTAATAAAAGTTAAAACATGTTACATTAGATACCTATTGTAACAGTTTTTTAAAATGTTACAAAATAAATGTTACATTTGGTTCTTATATGTAGTAGTGGATCCAAGATGCTATACGAAGACACTTCTCGTATGCTACGGAGATACCATTGAGCAAGGACTCAGGTCACCTTGGTCACTTTGCTCAAGACTATAGACTACTAGCCTAAGAATTAAGTTAAGACCTCAATCCAAGCTCATGAAGACATGACTCATTCCACAATATCAAGGGATGGTGGCAATTAGAGAAAATAGGCTCATTAGGGTTGATTCGTATGTTCTTTTATCTTTAATTCTTTATTGTTATGATAAATAAGATGGATAAGGAACATATATCTTTAAGGTTTCTTTGTTCACCAAGTGGATTTCTTTCTATCTTATCTTTAGATAAGATTTTATTTACACTATATGAGATAGGGAAAATCCCGTCATCATAGCACAAGGGCGTTTCGGTCTTTTACCAATATCATAACCGATAAATTCGAGTATTCAATACGACATTAATGCTACCGTTTCGCCTATTGATTACAATAACGGTTTCGTGCATTAAGAGCGTTGACCGAATTAAATACGGTAACGGTTTCTTCTATTTAATATTGTAATCGTTTCTTTTTATTATATATTCAATTCGATTAGTATAAATATGAGAGAGATTCATATTGAAGAGGATGACTGACTTGAGCGTCGGAGTCTCCTCCCGGGGAGACAAGCCCCGCCCCGACCTCGTTCGTTTTTGTTTTGCAGGCTAGGGTTCGGATGGAGATGATCATCAAGATCGATCTCTTTCAACATATATGATGCAGATTTTATGCATCACAATTGGCGCCGTCTGTGGGAAATCGATCGAAAAGCACACCATCGAAATTCACAATGAAGCAAGCAAGGTGAAATCGACCTAAGGCTACAGAACTCGATCGAAAGGAGAGGCTCTATTGGTATTTGGGGTCCAGGGATCGCTGGCATCAACCGTCGCTTCGCCCCCTTGTCTTCCAACCACGGAGAACAACGCAGCCAGCCACCATGGAGAACGTACAACGCCGGTGGAGACTCCAATCTTGCAGAGCCTGAAGGAGCGTTGCCTTCAGGCATCTCCATTGCTCCGATTCCTGGCCTTTTCGGCCACCCACGGTGGCTCCGCCGGGTCGGACGCTCTCCCCTTCGTCAGCCTTCTGATCTGGAGTCAGACGCGCTACCATTGCGCCACCCCGCATACGCGACTCGCAGTCTCCGTCGGTTGCCTATTGGTGTTGCCTCCAAGCATCCAGGTCCGTTCGTCGCCGACAAGGTAGTGACGGTGTTCGCCGGTGTCGCACCTCCAGTCCAGCCTCACTGCCAGTCCAAATCGACCCCGGTATCAATGGAGGTCAGGGCACCCGAATTCGCTGATAAGGGTCCTTTGCCGACGCCGAGGTCGAAGCAGGACAGTGGCCGCGCGAGCCGAGGGTGTCGATGTGAAGTCCAGCGCCGCCGCCCTTTGTAAACCTACGGAAGAAGATGATACGAAGAGGATTTTTATTTTAATTATAAAACCGGCCTCGGAATTTTCAAAAATTGCAAATTGGCTTGTATTTTCAGGATAATTTCAGAAAAGGGCCCAAGTTCTCAGAAGTCAGAAATCCAGGGTCTGCTCAGCGCTTGGCGCTGCCTAGTGACCGCTTGTGATTGAGAAGTGCAAGATTACTGCTCAACGTTCGGAGACGATATGTGGGAAAAACAAACTCACGCTAAGTTTCTCTATCTCCAACTATTTAAATCTTTTTATGATCATGACGATATATTAGGCTCTTGTTGTAGATTGATTATCGAATATCATTTGTCTCGATATATGCCTGCGAGATTTTTTGTGACATCTTTTCCAGGATTGATGTTACGAAAATCACCACAATTGACTTAGTATTACATGTAACATCGGGGCAAAGATCGATGGTGTAAACAATCCGGAGAGGATGTGATGTTTTACGCAACACCACCATTGTGCCCTATCAAATTCGTTGCTACGAATAGCATGATGCTCTATCAATCGAGGGTGTCATTAACGCCATCCGGGGAGGTAACTAAGTTGTTAAGTATGTAGAAATAAATTAAGACTTCAGTACATATACTGAAGTCTAGGACAAGCCTTGAAAAGAGGAACCACATATTCATATGCTTGCTTCATGATATGGTTATTTCTATAAAAAGTAGTAATGCTACTTATTTGACATTAAATAAGTAAAAAAGATATTGACATATCTTCTTGAGTTCTAAGCTAAACGTGCATATATGTCATCCGAGTAGTGCTTCTTGGACGGTAGTACTTATTCAAATAATAACTTGAATGCTCATGCGAGATTTTCAATGCCTTACTAGCCAGATATACTCGCTATTTGTATGTCTATATTGACGCTGAATTATAATCAGGCTCATTATATATAGGTGTTGCTTGTTGTTGTTGTTTGTTTGTTTGTCCTTCCAAGTAACAGAAGAAATCACGGAGTTGGAGTATCATCGTATGAATGTGATTCTTGTGTTTGGGCTAGGTGTGCATTACACCAATTTTCTATCAGCTAAGTTTTCTAGTCCCATGTTTATATTTCTTAGTGATACAAGTATGCATGACATATGGTTATTCACAAGTCACAACTTGCGATGGGGGTTGAAGACCCATGTAAAACATAATGACACTTCGTAGTCTATTATTGTCACATTCTTTGATAGGAGAGGTGATATGAATGACATCCCAAAATCAAGGCAAAAGATTCAGGGTCTTTAACAACAATTTTAGCTCGCATCGAGTGCTTTCAATACCTCTATGAGAGACATGACGTGTCAGCGGTGCTACGAGTGGCACGGGGGTAGGTTGCTAATGTTACGAACAACATTGGAAGCAAGTCATTACTAGGAATGAGAGTGGTTAAGGTTATAAAGCAGATGAAACGATCATTTACCATATTTACAAATGGTCCAGGTAAACATTTTCCCATCACATATACGCAGTGGGTGTTCTCGGGACACTATCCCATTATTTGCCATCACTAGGGGCACTACACAGTACAATACCACTCTTCTAGTGACTTAATTAGTCTAAATTATGTAGAAGTACAATGTTTTTGACCAGGTCCAACGACTATATATGTCATGGAATGACGTCTTCAAAGCTACAACAATTGTTCGAAAAAGTGAAGACTCGCCACTTATGGCCAAGCAAATGCCAGTTAAGGCAGAAGATTCGCCACTTATGGCCAAACAAATGCCAGTTAAGGCAGAAGATTCGCCACTTATGGTCAAGCAAATGCCAGCAAATGTCAGTTAAGGCAGAAGACTCGCCACTTAAGGCCACCGGAAATCGCCACTTACGGCCACCGGAAATCGCCACTTACGGCCACCGGAAATCGCCACTTAAGGCCAACAAAATCGCCACTTACGGCCAATCCGAATCGCCACTTAAGGCCAATGAAATCGCCACTTACGGCCAATCCGAATCGCCACTTAAGGCCAACGAAATCGCCACTTACGGCCAATCCGAATCGCCACTTAAGGCCAATGAAATCGCCACTTAAGGCCAATGAAATCGCCACTTACGGCCAATCCGAATCGTCACTTAAGGCCAATGAAATCGTCACTTATGGCCAATCCGAATCGCCACTTAAGGCCGACGAAATCGTCACTTAAGGCCCACGAAATCGCCACTTACGGCCACTCCGAACCGTCACTTATGGCCAAGACAGTCGCCATTTACGGCAACTGAAAAATCGCCACTTACGGCCACCAGAAATAGCCAATTACGGCCAAACCTAGCCACTTACGACCAATAGCTAACTACGGGTTAAGCAACTACCATCTACGGAAAAATCATCGTTCACTTGACAAATTTCGCCATGTACTTTTTTTCGGTTTCCTTCATCATCAAGACATGAAGAAGAAACCCGAGGGGCAATTGAGATAGGGAAAATCCCGTCATCATAGCACAAGGGCGTTCCGGTCTTTTACCAATATCATAACCGATAAATTCGAGTATTCAATACGACATTAATGCTACCGTTTCGCCTATTGATTACAATAACGGTTTCGTGCATTAAGAGCGTTGACCGAATTAAATACGGTAACGGTTTCTTCTATTTAATATTGTAATCGTTTCTTTTTATTATATATTCGATTCGATTAGTATAAATATGAGAGAGATTCATATTGAAGAGGATGACTGACTTGAGCGTCGGAGTCTCCTCCCGGGGAGACAAGCCCCGCCCCGACCTCGTTCGTTCTTGTTTTGTAGGCTAGGGTTCGGATGGAGATGATCATCAAGATCGATCTCTTTCAACATATATGATGCAGATTTTATGCATCACACTATAATATTAGATTTAAGGTTAGCCAAATCTATCCTTTTCAGAAGGATAAGGCCAGTCCAACCTATAGCTTTCTAGGGTTTCTTGTTCTATTTAAACGTTTTATTCATTCAATAAATAAATAAAGATTGAATTTAATTAAGGAGCACTTGACTAATTAAGTGTTCTTCAATCCAAACCCAAAACCCTAGCTCTCAATTCTATACTCAATGTCTTCCAAACAAACACATTCACAACTACTTCCAAACAGATGCCAAAGTTACCGAAAAGAAACCTTCGAGGAGCACCATTTCTCTTATTACACTTTCGAACACCTACACTCACGGCGACTTAGACCGGTATCTGTGACAGCCGAAGCGGCACCCGCTGTTCCTGCAGACTCAAAGTATTCACTGCTGTGATTCTTGCTTCTGCCATCCAAACCCTAAAGCTCATTCAAGAAAGGATTTTTGACATTAATAGGCATTAAGAATATTGCAAGATCGGGAACAAACAAGTATTGCTTCGATTCAAGCGCATATGCGAAGGATCAGAATCAACCACTTATCATGGACGATCTGCAAAATGGTCTTATGTTCAAGAAGAAAAGTTGTTGTCCTATGCACAGAAGCAGGATAAGGTAAGGCTCAAAGGCCTTATTCTTTATCAATTAGAATTAATTTAAATATGAACAGAATTCGGTCCTAATATTTATTCTCAAGCATTAATTACTTTCTGGTGTCTTGCATCGCAGGCACATTCTTAGACAATGGAGACTACAAGGTAAATTTATAACATTTCTTTGTATATAATCATACTGTGAAATTATTACCATACTTTTTTTATTGAGGGGAAATTAAAAAACAGGTTCTTCCAACTTAGGATTATAACTTGCCTAGGAGTGTATTTCAAATAGATACATGACTCTTATTTATGCTTTGTGATTGTATTCATTCACAACTTTTATTTGTAATTTGTTAATTTATATATAATTTCACCTATTAATTTATTAATTTTATCACATTCATATCTTATATACTTAGAGCAAGTTCATATCTTTTATACGTAAACACGATAACACCTTCAGCGTGCAAAGCACAGTTCCTACCTAGTATGTCAAAAGGTGGATAAGGTAATGACATTTATACGATACGACGTGGAATAAAAATTATAACAAACTTACTTAAAACTTGATGCTTTTGATTTTACAAGTAGTATTTATATTTATTATCTTATCTTAACTAAATTGCATGATCTAGTCAATGGCTTAAAGACTAGGATGTTTTGCGAAATCCGGATACATTAGTTAGTTTAAAAAACGTAGTGGCTCCGAAATGTTGTAGTATTAGTAGAGGTCATATCCGTATCCGACTATACCCCTACCTTGTATATTTTGTAATCGTTTAAAGGAATATTTCATATACCTATTCACATATTGTACGTACTCATTCAATATAAATGATCACCAAGCTTATAACAAAATCACTCACACTATTTGCAGAATGACCAAAATTGATCGAACAATAAGACAGATTGCAAATAATATTTTATCCTGAGTTACATCATTCAAAGATCCACCCTGACTCGAGTATCACTACAGGAAAATTAGTTTTGTTTCGACGCTTTATTTTCGACGCTTTTTAAATCTGTCGATAATTTTCGACACTATAAGTTGTCGAAAATTTTCGACGGTTTTAGGTGTCTATATTGGCATATTCTCGACGCTTCAGGGCGTCGATAAGGGTTTTAGTAAAAAAATAACATTGATTCTGCTCGACTTGTTTCTCCCGAGTCTCCCTAAAAACCTCTTCCAGAGCTTCAACCCGCTTGGCCGCTTCAACTTCGCAAGAGCTTCAATTGGGACTCAGAGAGTTAGAGCGCGTTGTCTCTCCAACTTCGCCATCGCCGCCAGTCTTGCTTCAACTTCGCCATCTCACTTCGCCATCTCCCTTGATCTTTGTCTTCCTTTCTCCGTTAGTCGAAATCTCCACATCGCCATCTCCGCCAGTCGAAATCTCCCTCGCTTCACCATATCCCTTGTTTTCGCAGTTTAGGTTGTTAGCGAAGTCGGAAGTTCAAATCAGGTATTCCCATTCTTCTCTTTCTAGATTTTTGGAATTTTGGTTTAGTTGAAAATGAGATCTGGATCTGATTTTGTAAAGAGCACATTTCTATGGGTTTTTTGTACGGATTATGTTGAAGTGTTCATGGTCTAAAATACCTTCTTTTGATTTGTACTAGAAAAGCGCGTGAATTCGACAAATTGGAGAGAAGAGGTTCGTTTTCTCAGTTGTAGTTTGAGTCAGGTTTCTCCTCTTCTTCTGTCTTTGGATTGAGTTTGAATCACTTCTGATGTCACTTTCTATGAATTTAATCTCTTGTTTTCCCGAATCAGGTTGCTACCGAAAGTGCCTTGGAGTTCAGAAGTTCGAATCATCACCTTATGTTGGAATCAGATGATAACCTTACTGACTTTGGATCTTCTATTGTATTGTATTTGAACCTGAATTGCTATCTTATTTTGAATCCGAATTCTTCCTGTCATGTTTGATAGTGCATTAGTATCTCAACAATGTTCTCTTTTGATTGAATACAAGTCACATGAGTTTTGTGGTCTTGGTCTAAGACTCTGAGGTCAATGCTTATCATCTTCACTACTTGTTCATGAACACAAAAAACTACCAAACTCCTTTATGTATCTTTTAATGATTTTTTTCTCTATTTTCTTTCTTTATCATTAGATTTGAGCCAATTTTTAAGCTGTAGTTGTAATATACATTGAGAAATAGATGATGAAACTTTGCACAATATCTATTTTGTCCTACACCACACATTCAACTTCTGATTTTTTTTTATAGGTAACCAAAAGAAGATGAAAATTTGAGTGTGTGCAAAATTTATAAGAATGAAAAACAAATAAACAGTACTATAACATTAGCATCTAGGGTTTTTGTAAAGAGCGTGTGAATTCCGACGGTTATATTCTTGTGTCAATGAACTTCTCCCCGAGACCTACAAAGGCAGTTGAAACCACGAGAAGAGACAGTAGCATCCCCTGGCACAACTGCTGATTCTTTCTAGACCAGATGTGGTTAGTGGGATGCTACTGTTTCAGTTTCGGTAAAAACACAAGCTGTCATTTTGTTGGTGCCCATAACAACACCCTTTTCTACTTGTGTCTTATTTCAGACTTGTGTTTTCCTTGTTTTGCACTTGTATTTTACTGAAATCTATTTGTGTCTTCCTGATGGGCATTTTGAAATATTGTAGGGAAAAACCAAAAAGTTGAGAGCGCAACTGCTTGGATCTTTCCCTTCGTTGACAAATCTTTGAGATCCAATTTAAAATTGTAAGACCTAGAAAAACACAGACACGTTATTTATCCTTGACATTCAAGTTTTCAGGTTATGTCCATTCATTTTGAACTAAATTAAGGCTATATATAATAGCTATTTTTATAGTGTTGTTTGATAGATCTTACCAATTTGAGTTTGTTCATAGAGAGATTTTACTTCTATTATGTATAATTCGAGTAAATAAGATAATAGTGAGATTTTACTTCTATTATGTAGTCCACTTTTCTTTTTCTCCTGGTGTTTGCCTATGGACGAGTCATGCGCATGACTCGTCCATAGGCAAACACCAGGAGAAAAAGAAAAGTGGACTACATAATAGATTTGCAGCTTACTCTGTCAATTCCTTGTGCAGATGGTTGTTTTCTTCTCAACATGTGATGCCGTTGATTTTCGCTATTCCCTCTTGAGTGACTTTCTGTGGCCTCCTAATTCATGAGCAGAATCTAAAAAGTTATTCCTCAGTTGCCACACTTTCCGATTACATGGAAACATGAAGCAAGAGGACCCTCAAGGTGGATTCAGTGGGAAAGCATGCTCACAACTAGGCTGACGTCGACGTTCTTGTTTCCGGAACCTATGTTTGGTGGATGAGTGGATGGACGCTTAAAACATTGTAAGTACATGCACATCATATATCTATATTTATGACATATACTTAATCATATATGTTCATGTTTAATTATCTAGGAATAGGATTTGACAATGCATGATTTGATGAGATATACACTGATCAACTGAACTGATTGATCGATCACGTACAGATGGGGTTCGTTTGCGAAAGGGGAAAAAGGATGCGAAGAGTTCGAAACCCCGATAGCATACAAGATAGGGCTGAAGACATGGGTGAACTGGGGTGATTCGAATGTGGATGTTAACAAGACAAGGGTGTTCTTCACCACAATGTCTCCTACTCACACCAGGTCTTCTTTCTCCATCATCATATATCCTTTTCTTTCATTTCTTACCCACCAAAATTATCAATGGTTGTCTTCACTTTTGTGAATTTCTCGGAGTATTCCATTCTGCCCTAATCTATTGCCTATTTCTTTTTCCATAGGGAGGAATTGAGGAAGTTATTCAGTTATTCAAGGAGAATCATTTAACATAAATTAAAGAACTAACAACAATTTGAAGAGCATCTAGTTCAGTTGGGTTTAGATATGATTTTTGCCTTAATCTAATTAATATACATTTGAGATATACCATGTGGTTGCCTCTAACATAATCTAATGATTTTTACCATAACATGCAAATGCCTAGGTCTTGATATTTTGTTCAGGTTTACCTTATTTTTCTTTCAAGATTCTCATGTTCTTCTCTCTTGCAGGCAGAAGAACCTTTCCATGGAGGAAAGTAGATTAGACGAACAAATAAGGTAAAAAAAATTAGGAGAATGTTACTGCTATTCTTTTGGATTATCTAATTTCAGATATTATTGGTTTTGCTTATGCAAAGTCATGCAAGAAAGAATAGAAGAGCTGAGTGAAGATGAAAACAATCAGAAGAAGGTTTCTGTTTTATAAATTTTTTGTAATATGGCTATTATTCATTGGCTGAATTTTGTAATGTTTTCATACTGTTGCTTAGATGGCTCTATGTGACAGAGGAATCCTCACCTGTACACACTTTTAATTTCAGGTAAAGATTATTCTTTTCAAAATTCAAATGATTGTACTTGCTGAAATTTAATTTCAGGTGTGGATTATTCTCTACAAATCTTAAACGCATCTCCAAATTCATTACATTACTATCATCTCTAAATTTAGGATCTCAAGTGCACACGAAATGGAAATGTGTTGCTCTTTGCTTATTTTAGTATCATGTATATTATTAAACTTTCATGTCCTCCCTTGCTAAGTGGAACCAGGTCTTGGAAATGTGTTGCTCTTTGCTTGGTTACCACATGGTCTGATTTATCTTGTCCACTGTTATTAGAATATTGCTGAAAGCCTGAAATTGCATCTTGCTTTTGTCCAATGATATAATTCACCCTTGAGCTTAATATATGGCTAATGTGATGTCACATTGTTATTGCATTTAATTACTGAAATGATGCTTTTCTTGCTTAATCAGATTGTGAAGCTGAAAGCTTTTGATAAGTTTGAGAACACTAATGAAGCCTTGTCTGCTGCAACCTTGTTGGTTGGGAGCAAAGCCATCGAAGGTCTAAGGAAGTTCTTGCGGACTCATTGTCAATAAGAGACGTACATTAGCTGTCTTATAGAAAATTGATTGTGTTCATAACAATGCTGTTATGGAGCTGATGAGAGGAGTGAGAATGCAGTTGCCAGAACTTATTACTAGATTAGCTTCTCAGGATCTGGCTCCGATGAGTTTGGGTTTGTCACGCAGCTTGTCGAGATACAAGTTAAAGTTTAGTCCTGATAAGGTCAGTCTATAATGCACATTTCTTTGTCTAGGCTTAGTGATTGGAGGTTTTTAATAGAATTTGCTTATGAATTATGCTTGTGATGTTTCTCTTGTTCACTAGGCGGACACCGTGATAGCTCAAGCAATTGGTTTGTTGGATGATCTTGATAAAGAGCTATACACATATGCATTGAGAGTTAGAGAGTGGTATGGTTGGCATGCATTTTCCAGAGCTTGCGAAGAAGAAGAAGACACATAAGCATGCTGAAACCGAGGAGGAGCCAGAATCGGCCAGTCGGAAAAAGGAAAAGACGAAGAAGAAGAGCAATGATTGATGCAATGTCCGAATCTGCGTGTAGTATCCAATACATGAAATTCAGGCAAATTTTGGGTCCCCTACAACGTGAGTTCCTCATGTGATGTTGTTGATGCTGGGAGGTATGTTGTTGTTGTTATATGTTTAAGAGCACTGGAGAATTTATCATCTTTTTCGTGCTCTTTTTTTCCAGCAATATTCTAATAACATTGCTCTTTGCTTAGACCATGTACTATCCTTTAAGAGCACTAGAGAGTTTATTTTTCAGCAATATTCTAATATCATTGCTCTTTGTTTAAGAGCATGTTGTTATATGTTTAAGAGCACTACAGAGTTTATCATCTTTTCGTGCTTGGATTTGTGTTAATGTTTTTTTTTTGTTAATTAAAGAATTTTAATTAATGTGTATTGAAAGGGGATGAAAATGTAGAAAAATACGTTTTCTTTTTTTTTTTGGAAAAATAACATTCCAATTTCGACGCTTTAGGGTGTCGAAAATGACATGCCATTTCCGACGCCCTATGACGTCGAGATTGGTTGCGACAGAATTCTGCGCCGAAAATAGAATTTGCCATTCGTGATGCAAGAATTTTTGACACTTTTTAAAAGCGTCGAAATTGAAATTTACGTCGCTTTAAAGCATCGAAATTGGTCATAAAAATCGTCGAAATTAACACTGTTTTCTTGTTGTGTATGGTGAGTTCTTCTCGCACAACCAGCCCGCCTCCTAGGAATCACCAGAACCATCGTCCTCGCTGGGGATCCATCTCGCGCCCCCCTTGCTTCTCCTCGAACCGCCCCCCCCCCCCCCCCCCCTCCCTCTCTGTTCACCTCTTTACCTCTCCGTCATCACCTCTCCTCGTCGGCGTTCACCACTGCCAGAAGCTTTGCCCTGCAGAAGCTCCCGCACCGGCCTTCTTCCCACTCGCTCCAGCAGCCACACCGGCCCCAAGCACCCTCCCTCTTCTGCTTTGTGTGCTAAATCCCCTATTCCTCCCCTTATGCTCCACAATTTCGGTACGTGTCTTCAATCCTAGGACTTGATTTTTCCTACAAATTGCCATGGTTAATATGAATTTGGAAATTTCAATTATTAGGGCTAAGGTTGATGGAATTGATTTGGGGATTTGTGATTTGGATGAGTTCAAGAGCTCCCTTGTGCTTTATTACTACCTTTTAAATCTCATGATTCTTGTTACTTGTGATTAATGGGGTTGATTGGTTGAATCTAATGAATTTGGATTCCATTGAAGCTTGTGTTTATTTTGATAATTGTGTTCTTGAGGTTTTGCAAGTTATGTTCTTGAGTTTTTCCTCTCTCTTTTGTTTCATTGTCTCCAAATTAGATTGAGAAGCTTGATTGACTTTATTCCGAACATTAAAGTGTGAAACCAATTTTGAAGCTAATTATCAGTGACAAAACTCTGGCCACAAATGTTGTGACTTGTAAGATAGCTTGGTAAATAGTTCTTTTTCATATATTTTAGTTATTGCCATTGTACAGTCTGAGTTGCACGCTCTACAGCCCTATCACTTGCCAAATGTTGTGACTTGTAAGATAGCTTTAAGCTAAGCCACTGATTGCCATCATTGCTTTAGTGGCATTCGGGCCTTTTGTTTTTTCATTGTGAAAATCCTAAATCTTGTCGGCTTGTCGCAATGTTGATGCTAGTCTCTGGACCCTATAATTGTTGATATTTGCGATCTTATGAAGTTTAAGTTTCCCCAAGAAAGAATGGTATGCGAAAATTGGATGTTCATTCACATTGAATTTGCTTTGTGTTTGATTTGAACTTGACAGCATGAACTGTTGAAGCTGTAACACTGATGGTTCCATTCAGTTGCCCCTGGACAGCCTGATGGAATATGTGATGATGCTGAAGCTGTAACACTTGTTGGCAGTGGCCAAGAAGTGGTTGGCCTCATAAATCATAAAGAAATCCATTGGGGTGCAAGTTCTTACAACTATGTCTACAGTTATTTATGCTAACATTTGTGGGACTTACAGGTTAATTGGTATATAGGAAATGTGTTAGGAACCTACAAAGGGAAAACTGAAAGCAAGTAACTCACACTCCAGGAATTGAGAAAACCTCATATTCTTAGATTTCATTATGAATGAATACAAGCTACAACTCCTCTTATATTAGAGAAAACAAAAATGGCTCTCCCATTATTAATAAAAAAACTAAAGACCTAGCATTTGGGATAATGGGAAACAGGGGGAGAAAGTGGGCTATGGAAAAGTGCTTATTTTCATTTCTGTGTACCTTTGGTAGGATAATTATGGTCATTTGGCATGATATGTTTGTTCTGTTGGTAGGATATGGTTATTAATTTTGGGGTGGATAGGTTTGTTCAGTTGGTAGGATAGGCTTGATCAGTTGGTAGGATAGGCTTGGATTCACCGGAGATAAAGCCTTACCTTGCCGAGGGTCCAATTGCCAATAAGGTCTGATTGTTTCTCTTTCCCAGCTTACTGAACTTTATTTTTAACCACTTTTTAATTGGTGGCTGCTATAGCACTTAGAGGAATGCCGGCATGAAGAACAGGAGGATAAAGACGAGCTTCATTTCGACAAAGATGACAGAGCAAAGGATGTAAGTGCATTTGATTAGAACTGAACTCCAGTTTGAAATCTTTGCTTCCTTCCCTCATCTTGTTTGTGAATCCTACATGATTAAGCAAGGCTACAGACCAAATGAGAGTACATACAATGCAGTTGTAGATTGCTACTATGGACCCAATCGTCTAGATGAAGCCAAGATGTTCATCATCTATAGATTTGAACTAGATTTGAACTATGGATGTCGCACGACTTAAGAGAAAGAACATTGAGCTTCTACATGAAAAGCGCGAGCTGATGGTTAAACTGGATATAATGTTACTTAGGTTTCCTTCATCTTCTGTTGTAGACTGAAATTTTTAATCTATACAATGATAAATAGCCTATTAGCTCATTTGGTAGAGCGTTGTGTTTGCACACAGAGATGTGAGTTCGACTCTCACATAGGCTAATACGGAGTGTGTGTTCATAAGTCTCCGATATATTGTGTACGTTTTGGTAAAGCCTATTATGCATTTACATATTTCCAATAATATAAATATATCATACCATTAGTGTGCATCTATCCTATCCTACCATTAATGTCAAGTTATACAGGAATTACTGGGTTCCATTCTGATCCTACCAATATCGTTGTTTTCTCCTACCATTAGTTTCCATCTATCCCACAATTTATGTGCATTATACCATTAGTGTGCATCTATCCTACCATTAGTGCGCATCTATCCTACCATTATGATCACTACAACAATTAAGGCCTATTGTTGCACTTTCTTGCAACGGCTAATCTATTGTGGCGGTTTGTGTAGCGGTTTAGTCTATTGTGACGGTTCATCCGTCGATTTTATCATGGATATCTATAATACTTATTGTGGCGGTTTTCAAGACTCTATTGTGGCGGTTTTTAACCTATTGAAGCGGTTTTTATAACACACATTTTCACCCACACGACTTTACATTTATTTTTTTGGGTAAACTGTAGGAAACCACCCCTTAAATGTAGCATATTGCTCATAACCACCCCTTAGATTCGAAATTGTGGCAAACCACCCTTTATATCTAGTTTGTTAGCAAAATGCCACCCAACCCTATATTCCATCAACTTTCCGTTAAATTTGTTCAAAGGTTATTATATTATCCTTAATTTTTCACTATATTTTACATCCTATTTTCCTTACTTTCCATTGCCTCTGTCGATTTTTCCATTGGAAGAAATATATGAAAGTCAAAGCTAGAACAAGGGGAGTAAGAGAAGAAGGTAAGTATTGGTGTGTGTTTCCGCGACGCAGTCGTTCTCCACCTCGTGCCACCACCATTAGTGCTGCTGTCGTTCCTTGCTCGCCTGCCTCCACACACATTTCTATGGTGCATCAAGGCATCAAAATTTTATTTCGATTTTCGAATGATTTGGGCATGGATTTTTCCTAGTTTTGATTAATTTCATATTATTGATGCTCTAGCGTTCAAATTTGGGTGGACTATTCTCATATTTGGGAATTAGGATTCTTGTCTTCATTAACCCTAAATCCTAAATTCGAAATTAGGTTGTAGTTGTTTCAATTTTGCGTTGATATTGACCGGTTGATAAATTGCACCTGGAAGTTTTGAAAGGACATACCTTAATTTCATCTTTTTTTGTGGGGTTTATGGTCGGTTGACATCCCAATTTCATGTTACGGAGTACTAATTAAGTGTGCATTAGATAGGTGATGGGTTACAAATTAGATGGAAGGGGTATGGGGGACGATGAAAACATGGAAGGTTAGAGGCAATAAGGAGCAGTACTCCATATATAATTGGTGTTGAAAAATTCCTTGTCTCACATGAAGAAGATGATGAATAGTGGGATGGTGGGATGTTAAATGAAAATACAGTAAACGCTCAGGGGTATAATAGTAATTTTGAACATTTTTAACAGCAAGCAAATCGAATGTAGAGGGTGGGTGGCATTTTGCTAACGGATTACATATAACGGGTGGTTTGCTGCAATTTCGCATCTAAGGGGTGGTTTTAGGCAACATGTCTTATTTAAAGGGTGATTTTCTGCAATTTACCCTATTTTTTTTCCTTTGTTAAAAAAAAAACCCTAGAATGGGCTAACCCAGAGAAAGAAGGTGAAGCCGCAAATGGGATTTTGTTATTCCGCTTGATTCAAAAATCCAGATCCACTTCGCAGCTCTTTCTTCCCTCTTCAGTCTCAAATCTAGCTTCTCCTCTTAGTGGTACTGGTTTATGTTGAAGATCTATTCTTCCATTCATGAGTTGAAGCTTTTTCGCATTACTTTTCTTTTTCCAACGAGATCTCTTGTGCGATTTGGCTAGAGCTGACAGAGTTTGGGCTATTGGGTGAGGGATTCGCTTCTTCTTCTTCTTTTGTTCTCCTTCTTTCTATCATCTGTCTGGATTTTTGGGTTTGTGCTGGTTTTTAGGATTTGCGCCCGTTTAACCAGGTTCGACGATGTTGCAGGCGGAAAGAAATCGGTTGCCTTGAGCCTGCATATGGAGTTCTATCACGCCATTAATTATTTGGAGAATCCAGATACTAGCGAAGACAAGTCGTAGATCGATCGATCAATCTCCTCTCGGTAAAGTCTCAACCTTGTTTATGTTAGGTTGATCTTGGGATTGCGATGTATGTGTGTTTTTTAGATTTAATTAGGTTATAATCTGGGTTTGAGGATTTTTTTTGAACAACTTTGATGGTTGAGGTTGGGTGTTTTCTTCTTCATTAGTTATTAAAGTCTTTGTTAAAACCTAATTGAAGAGTGTTCTAAATCTGTCAGCTTCGGGACATGGTGTTGTTTGGATACTGGGAATTGTGGGATTTGAATCTAGATTAGGGCTTTTTAGGGAACTTATTTTCATAAGTTTAGAAACTTTTGGCATTGGTTTCGTAATTTTTAAAGGTCCCAGTAATATTTAATGAATTTAATTGAAACAGTGCACAGATTCTACGGCACCTACTTTGAACAATTTTCATGAATTACTCGTTAATGATTTTTGAGTTCTACCACTTGGAGAATCTGCTAAACTGATTAAAGATTATTACATATTTTTTATAAAATAAATCAGGTTGTAAAGTAGGGTTTTTAATAAGTTTTTGAAAGTAGTTGTGCTTCATGTCAAATTCTACTAGGATGGAAAGGGAAAAGATTGGAAGAAACTACTTCCCCTTTGGAAATTCCTTTTGTGTTTTCTGTTCTTTGGTCATTTGGTTCCCCTTGTGTTGTAGGAATTATTTTACCATTTTTTTTGTAACCTTGTAGGCTGAAACTACGGGTTTTCTGTGAACTTCTTTCTTTAATTTATTATCACAGATCATGTGTAAACCTTGCTTTAGATGTATAGCTTAACTATATACTCTACTTCCATTTGGTTCAATCTTTGAAATCTGAATTTGTAATACAGTGATAGGAATTGGGACCTAGGAACATGCATATGTCATATGATATATATGTATATGTATATGGATAAATTATAGATGCTGAATTGTCAAATCATCATTTGCACTTTGTCCTTTGCAACTAGTTTCTATTAGTCATATGATATATATGTATATGATTTTGGGTGCATAAAAAATGGGATGCAGGCATTAAATAGTAGATTGAAATGGTTTATTTTCGGCCAGTGGTTACCTTCTGGGATTCATAAATGATCAATCACTTCAATTAATATAATAGGAAATTATATTATACTGTTAGAGAAATGCTATTTTCATTCATAGATTTAACTCTTTCTCTCTACTATAATCAGAATGTCATACAAGCTGGATTACTAAGAGAAGGTCTTTGCTCAGTTCAGGATGAGAGTGCATGTAAACACTGAAAAAGTTTTGAAGTAGTTTGATTTGAATAAATGGTGCTTATTAAGTAGTACTTTCTCAGTGGTATTCATTTGTAACCATGCTATGACATATGTAGAGAATTGATCATTCAAAGAGATAACTTTATTATTATTAATGAGCAGTTGAACTGCATATATACACGGTGGAAAGTTGAAGATATGGCCAGGATATCTCAGCAACAATTCAAAATAAAAAAAGAGATAATTATCCTAATATTTAGTTAACTATCACTAACAAGATATGGATAGAGCTGTGAATTGTGCCAAAATATTTTTTTTCCCAACAAAGCTTTACTTGTCTTTTTCCATGCTAGAAAAATTCATATTTCTGGTGTTGACTGGTTAAAATAACCTTCCAAGCTTGCTTAAATAGAATAAATTATTTCTTTTCAACCAATGGAATTTCTTTTGTTTTTCCCTACCACCAAATCTCTTTATCTCTAAAATTACATAAACCTGCATCTAAAAACCTTGGTAAATCCGATCTTTGTAGGTCTGGTGGTTTCGGTTATGGATGCCCAGCCCGGTGATATAATAGCGGATTGTTGTGCAGCTCCTGGTGGGAAGACCCTCTTTATGGCGTCTCGTTTGAGTGGTCAAGGTATTTTTTTTGTTACTAGATAGTCTAAGAAAACATTTCTACCTTTCCAACAACCTACATATATATAATAAAAGGGTAAATTGCATTGAAGGTTCTTAGTGTTTCACAATCGTTGTAAACTTACCGTGTTTGTGTACACAATTTTGGGATACCAACTAGTTTGAACATTAGAATCTAGCCCTGCAGGCAATCAATGTTTCTATTTTAATCTCTTGTTGCTGAAAGGAAGGTGCTGAAATAAAGGTGCAAGTGTCATAAAAAAGGCTATATTTAAACCTATTTACTGTCCGTTTTGGTTGAGTAGATATACTTCATTAGTTAAAACATGTATATATCTAAGGTGTCAATGTGTCTATATCATTATTGTTTTGTTTCTATGATCATCAATGATGTTGTTTCCATGGAACCAGATTTAGGTCCTTTTAGAACGAAACTAATGCAATACCACATTTGTCTTGACAACTTTTCTTGCATCACAAAGCCTACTAAAGGATACTTGTGCAAGCATCTTCAGGTGAGTTGATTGTGCTTTTTCAACATGATACATATACATATCTATACTTTGTATTATGTGGGTTATGAAATTTAGATTCGTGTCAATTTTTCTAGTTTTCTTGTCCTTCTGTTTTCCCCTTGGATTATCTCCTAGTACCTGTTCCTATTTTCGAGTTGATATGCTTGTTTATTTTTTTTATTTGTTTCATTTCAGTGCTTAGTTATTCCAAAGTGTGTGTGCACCTGAATACTATCAACATATTCTTTACCATATGAGTGACCTGAAAAATGCCTTATGATATTGTAACAGCTTGTTCTTACCTTAAAAGTGACATACAAGGCCTTGTAAAATATATACTTTGTGAACACAGCATGTCGAAACCAACCAGTTTGTTGTTCTAAGGAGGCATACCCTTGACTAATTTTTGCCTCCTCTTTTAATTTGTTGTAGTGTTTTGATGTCAACAATTATAATGAGATCAACTCAAAAAGACCCTCGTGGAGATGTCCACTATGCAACCAACTAGTCTGTTATCATGACATCCGGATTTATTCAATCTATTTCTTCATTTTGGTTGTGTCCAAATCCTCCAAGAAGTTGATGAAGGTGTCAAGAATGTGATTTTTCATTCAAATGGTTCATGGGAAGCTAATTCTGGTTGCAATGACCGTAATGAATCACATAGGTTAAAGCATTTATTATATTTTCTGATTTCTTACTCTTGAAGAATTAATTCTAGAGTTGTCTTGTGGTGCTGAACTCGTTTCTCGTTGACAGAGGATGTGCTATTGCAATTTGTTGAAATGATGGTGCAAGAGTTGGAAAAAGGCTCTAAACTGCAACTCATTGCTGCTGAAAGTATAGGATCTGTCAAGCAGCCAGAAGGAGCCGTTAAGGCTACAAATGAATGATCAAATCGAAAGCTTTTAGCACTTCCCTTCCCCTGGATTCCACAAGGCTGGTGGTGGGTTCAAATGGAGATTAGGATCGTTAATGACTGCACTCTTATATCATCAGAGGTTGGTGCACAATTAACCACAGAGTAATTCCCTCTCACCGTCACATTGGATAGATTTGGATTGAATTCTTTTAATTTGTTCATGGGTGTGACCTATTTCTAGGTGTTATTGTAGAGGTTGAGGCAGATTTTTTGAACCTCATGTGAAAAAAATTATTATTTAATTGAAGAATTCATGCAATACTCGAGTACATTTCATCAAAATATGATCGGGGTGCATTGAAGTTCGAAAAAATTTGTCAAACATGCACTTTTTTGGACAAATTGGTGAATTGTCCTACTTTTTTGACAAATTGAAAAATTGTCCACAGTATAACCCTAATCCAATTAAGTGGATCATATCTCTCGCTTGCTCGTTCACCTGTATCGCTCAGATCTCGATCTCTCGCCCATCCCGATCTCTCGCTCGCTCACCTTCGTCGCCTCCGGGGAAGCCAGGCGCTTCGAGATCCCCTCCCGCTCTCACCAGAAGCCACTCCCAGATTTCAAATCGGCGCCAAAAACCACCTCACCGATTCGACCGACAATGCGAGATGCGAGCACCACTGCAGCACTGAATTAGGGCTGATTTCGACGAAAAGTTCTTCCGCTTTTTTTTGGATTTCACTCCATCAGGAAGAAGCTGAGGAGAGGAGATGAGTTGTGTGTGCCAAATCAGTGGTTCTTCAATTCATCTGCTCGGACTCAACTCCTCATTCCTACCGAATTGCATCCTCACAAGCTCTACGAATGGTGAATTCACTCTCTTCGTTTCTCAATTTCCGTAGGTTCAAAGTATTTGTTCGTAAAGCTCGTCGTAGCTTAAGATTCAAATTCCCTGTAGCGGGAACATTCGTAATCGTTGTTATGTTGATTTTCTTGTCTGCTATGATGATTCATTCGTCCACTTCGATTTCTTGCTCATTTGGTTTTCAATTTGAAGGGCGACGCTTTGTGCAGCCTATCAGAAGCTTCAAGGAAGCGAAATATGTTGGCCAGAACATGGTGCTTTTGCCCGAGCTGGATGAGAAGAAGATCAAGCTTGTCATCAACTCATTGATCCATACAATAGCAAGTACTGTGTAGTTGAAAACCTACCTTTACAATTGGATTCATTGATTTTGATGCTTGGTTGGAGTTTAGCTTTTCTGAAATCCAGTCAATTGATTCGCCATTTGCAACTGAACTTTGCTTATGAGTACCTTTCATCCTTATTTCAGTGGCAAAAATAGTAGGATTTGACTTGGCAAAGGCTGCAGTGGATGTGGTAAGAGCTTTCTTGTGGTCCAACTGATTTCTTCTTCCAACAAGATGATCTAGTTTCATAATTCAACCTAAATCATAGGTTTATGCACTGATTAGTAAGTAGTCCATGGAATTGTAAATATTTTCTCTCAAGTCAGGATGGGCCTACACCACTTTATACATTGGCTGACAGTGGCCTTGGGGATTGGTTTGGAGGCCTTCTATGCTCTGTGTTGGTCTGTTGATATTGATTTGCTTGCTCTGTCAATTGATTGTTCAGGTTTCTCCTTCTCTTGAGCTTTTTTATTGATAACTATTTTTATGTTTAAAATGTATAGGAGCCTGAGTCTTATAATTGGTCCGTTAATGAAATTCAGGTGGTGGTTATTGTTAGGGTTTTATCTGATTGTTGTGAAAGGATAGGTGCAGCCTGATGCTAAACTAGGAAAAATCAAGAAACAATATTGCAACATTCGTTGAGGTAGCATCTTGGGGATTTAGATAGTGTCGGCCTCTGCCTTGTTCAGCCTTGGTTTGCACGCCATTGATCAAATGACTGGCCATATCTTAGGTGTGTTGTACGCCTTAATTCTAGAAGAAACAAAATGTATGACATGAAATAGAGAATTGCTAGAACAGCACTGCGCCATAATAGGATCAAAGGTTGGGGTGGAGGTATTATTGTCTCAAATTTCTTGTTTATGTGCTTAAATATGAAATGAAGAAAATCTGATTTATTTTCTTTGCTAGTTCCAGCTTGAGTGATCCTACTAGATGTTTGTATACTAGATATTTAGGCATCTGTACTTTGCAGTGGCATTGTTACTGCTAAGGTACTTCTTTCTGCTCATTCTGTACTTATTTGTGCATATAAAGTACATATAATGAGGCACCAATACTAATGTTATGCAGTTTCTTTAGAACAAGGTTGTTGTGAAGCTTACACGGGCCGAATTTGGTGAACTTGCTAGTGTACTCATTAAGGGATTAAATGTTGGCAAGAATCTTAATGCCTTTGTTTGGAGCTATTCATTTGGTTGTGGAGTTATTGAGTTTCCTAGTCGAATGCTTTTAGCCTATTAGCTCAAACGGGAGAGCATTGTGCTCATGCACAAAGATGTGGGTTCGAATCCCATGTAGGCAAATTGAATTGTGATTAAAATGTGCAATTTTAGTTTGCATTTTACTTTTTAGTGTTTGAATTGTGATTTTTTTTCTTGAATTGGTTTTGTACATTAATGTGTTTTGTGCTGACAGAAGGAGTTGGACTCGATGATTGGGTTTTGTGCTTATAGTTCATATAAGAGAGTTAAAATTGCCCTTTTCCTCCTTTCTATAGTTCTATGTAACTAATGATCTCTAAACTGGAAGTTTCTATCAGTAGATGATGAAGGAAATATCTTGTAATGAATGTTGTGTCCATTTTTTCGACAGGGAGATACTGAAATATACAGATGGAAACAAACCCTTGGCGGAGACAGATATGGACAAGCTTACGAAGCCCAAATCTTCTAATGCAATTCCACATGAGGATGCTATTACTGGTTGTAATCCTGATGCTTGCAGTGTTCCAAAGAGCGTGACACATGACGCAAGACTTCAATCTGAAGACAAGGCTTCAGATACAAGAGAAATCTCAGATGTTCAAGATACACAGATGGCTCTGAGGCTATGTTTTACCCTCCCGACATCTAGTTACTCGACCATGGCCATAAGGTTTAACTGATGCATACCTCAGCTAGAAGAAATCAAATCCACCATCGAATGTATCTTAGAATAAATTTTAATTGTAATTGCCAATAGTTACAAATTTTTGTGCAGTGTTCTTTCACAAATGTTAAATGACATCAATGAACTAAATGAATTTTTGAAATACTTGGAAGTCCCATATTCACTTAATACTGCCAAAGCCCATGAAAAATCATTCATAAGCTTATGTAATATTAATGCAGATTAAGCATTTTCCAGTAGAAGTAAAAAAAAAAGAAAAAAAAACGAAGAGAAATATACCTCCATACACAATCAACATCAGGATGAGCAGATAAGACAAAAACAACAGTGGCTGGTGAACCATTCAATTGATGATTCAAATCATGCAGCTTATGCTCTTCTTCCATATTAGCAGCCTCTTTGTCTGGTTATTGTCCAATGAGCCTCACTGCTCAAACACACATGTTAAGTAATATATAACATAACCCATGTTGTTAATTTGCTAACTTTAATTTGAATCCATCACATTACTCATGTATGGCTCAATTTGATTCGTCTTTCTAATTTCTAAGTTATCTAAATAGAAAAGATGATGACACAACCCTTAATTTCTGAAATTTGAGTTGTTAATCATTCATGTATGGATCAATTTGATTTCTTTATAACTCTATCAACACTAAAATTTTAAACACCGATGACACTCGTTTTCTCTAAGTAACAAAATAGAAAAGATGATGACAGTCTGACACAACCCTTAATTTCTGAAATTTGAGCTAGTATTCAAATGCAACCCTATATTGTATGGAAAGTAATCAACATCAGGAGGAGCAGATGAGACAAAAACAACAGTGGCTCCAGTAGGTGAACCATTCAATTGATGCTTCAAATCATGCAGCTTATGCTCTTATTCCATATTAGCAGCCTCTCTGTCTGGTTATTGTCCTATGAGCCTCACTGCTCAAACACACACGTTAAGTAATATATTAAAAAACCCATGTTGTTAATTTGCTAACTTTAATTTGAATCCATCACATTACTCATGTATGGATCAGTTTGATTCGTCTTTATAATTTCTAAGTTATCTAAATAGAAAAGATGATGACACAACCCTTAATTTCTGAAATTTGAGCTGTTAATCATTCATGTATGGATCAATTTGATTTCTTTATAACTCTATCAACACTAAAATTTTGAACACCGATGACACTCGTTGTTTTCTCTAAGTAACAAAATAGAAAAGATGCTGACTGCCTGACCCAACCCTTAATTTCTGAAATTTGAGCTAGTAATCAAATGCAACCCTATATTGTATGGAAAGTGTTTAATATCTTTTTGAGGTGAACATTTTGCCCCAATATAATGATAAATAATTTTTAAAAATCAAATTAATGGAAAGTGTTTAATATCTTATTTATTGCTTATTATTTGGGTTATAATTGCACACCTTAACTTTATGTTTGCACAATATGATCCTTTATTTGGGCATCATAATCTTATGTTGCACAACATGGTCTTATTTTTGCACAATAATCGAGACTTTGTGAATTTGTTTTCAACATGATCTTATTTTCACTCAATATAAATTCATACTTTCTCAATAAATTATTGCACAACATACTCTTATTTTTGCTCATCAATACTTTTTTTTTGCACAACATTCGACACTTGTGAAATTGTGTCTCAACATGATATTATTTTTTGTAAATATAATTTATACTTTTTTAATAGATTATTGCACAACATGATCTTATTTTTGCTCATCAATAGACAATAATTGCACAACATGGAGGATTGGTGAAATTTTGCTCAACATCATCTTATTTTTGCTCAACTATAGGTTATTTTTGCACAACAATCGAGACTTGTGAATTTGTTCTCAACATGATCTTATTTTCTCTCAATATAATTTCATACTTTCTCAATAAATTATTGCACAACATGCTGTTTTAAGAGTTGCACGAATCTGTTTTAATAGTTGCACGACTCTGTTGTAAGAGTTGCACGACTCTTGTTTTAAGAGTTGCACGACTCTGTTGTAAGAGTTATACACCCATACCCTTCAATTGCATTCTGTATCTAAAATTTACAGCATTTTTATTTAATTTTACCGCTTAATTCAGAAATATACATCCACAAAGAAGGTGATAGTTTGGGCAAACCTTTCCAACCTCAACCTCTCCTTTTACACAGTGATGGGGATGGGATCCAAATCCAGGCAGGTGCACACCATCAAAGCTTGATGCCCTTTTCTTATTACCTGAAAAGACCTTCAGATTTTGCTCATGGAAGCTTTTCTTTAATGCCCATGTTGATGATATGATACTTAGCTGATGAATGCATATTCATGCAATTTTGATATGCTAATCCACCTTCATTTCTTTCTTTTTCTATTCAGATTTTGTATTAACAAAGACCTATTTGTTTAGTCTTGTTTTAGTAGTTTTGTTGAATAAGCAGAGCAATAATACTAAGCAGACTTAATACAATTAATTTATCACAAATAGTAAACAGAGCTGCAGAGACTTGCAATTCTAACAGCAATTGGTATAAATATAGTATTATAAAGTCAGTTGAACGAACCCGCCAGGGCTTTAGACTCGACGCTGATTTAAAATACAACATGATACATTATGGATTATATGAAAGAGATATATGTACAACGCGCATCCAAGATAAACACGTTTTAACCCTACTACCTCACTTTAGGATACACATTCCATCTTACTAACCATATAATGTTACAATCTAGAATTACATAGCTGCTGAGACGTAACATGCAGGTTGAAGGAGGATGCGTGGTTCCTATTGACTTTGGGATTCAACCGGAGCTCCAAGGTTGTCGGAGCTGCCATAAGCCTTTAGTGCTAGAAACTTTTCCGAGTCTCATTACTGAAACCTGTTAAAGACATAGCAAACATTACACAACAATCAAGTACTTCAAGAAGCCAACTACTGAAAGCCATAATTGTAATATAGATCTGGTATGGATCGAAGCTTTGAAGGATAGGATTTTGAGGGCTTAGTTTCGAAATGACAAAATGGAAGCTCAACAATTCATTGTTCACTAGGAGAAACACAAACTAGCATGCTTTAGAGGTAAATGCACTCAGATGGTATAGTTCGATATGCCCATTATTTGTTCAATCCGAATTAAACATTCAGGAGCCCCACAACCCCACCTAAACGCACACCGACACATAAATTCAGCTATGGCCAAAGATTGCATCCAATCGCCGTCAATCCGTCATGATCAGGATGGTGCTGTTAACTTATTATTGATGTACACATGACAGAGTTAAAAAAAGATCGATTTTCTTATCAATCGATAGAAGATCGATTGATAGTGTAACAATTGTCTGATTCTACCATGGGTTTAACACCCTATTCGTACCATGCAACAATTGATGCTTCTTTACTACTAGTACTGATGCAGTACATGTAGGTTGACTTGCAATTGCTGAAAGATAAAGGTTTTTGCAAAAGAATAAGCTATGGCAGGTGGGGTATGCATCTAAACGAATTTATAAATATCCTGTTACAATAGATAGATTACCAAAACCACCATATTTAAAATAACAAGCAATCAAGATTACCAAAACTATATGAAATATTAATAGACCTTATCCTTTTGATAACTTCATCAGTATTGACTCGTGATAGAAGTTCCATGTGTTCCTCATCTGACACTCTCAACTCTTTCCTGAGTTCTGTTATCAAATTTCTTATCCTGTAATGTAAATGCAAATTGGATTTCAAGCATAATGAATTTAAATATGGATTTCGGAATCAACTAGAACCAAGCCGTGATCAAACCGTATCGATGAAATGGCATCTGATAGAGCTTTGAAGGCACGAAGGACTAAACAATAAGCTTCTTGTTCAATCATATGAATCTGCGTTTCCATGTCATATGAATCCGTCCCTGCAATTCTCACACGTTAACTCTAAAGAAAACTTCTTTTTGAGATCTGAGAAATCCCTATCATCGCCAAATCGCTCCCGCAAAAGAAAAAAACCCTAGAAACCGATTAAAAGAGCTTCAAAAGATCAAATCATTGTGTTTACTCACCGCTACTGTCGGAAACACCGTAGTTCATTGCAAATTTCTTGACACTGATCTCTAAGACGCCGAGAAGTCACTTTGCGAAGCTCCAATCGGGAGACAGGGGCGCAATTAGGTCAGCTCACGATCTGAAGGGTTGCCTGGGACGAAAATAGCCTCGCAGCAGTAGAGAAATTCTAGAAAATAGGACAGTCGACGAGGCTTCCGGGACTAGATTTAGTGTGAATCTGATAGAAAATTGATTGAATATCGACAGTGAGAGGAAGAAGAGATGGTGACGGCGAGATGGTTTAACACCCTATCGACAGTAATATGTTCTTTGCAAGTTTAAGTTGTGTAATTTTTTTTGGGGTTATTTTGACAACTAACACCTTATGAATATCTAATTAGCTAACTAGCACCCAAACAAAATTAATTAACCAACCTAACACCCTTCCCAAATTGACCAACGGTCAACCTGTTTGACCGTTGACCGTTGACCGTTGACCAGCTTTTTCGGATTTTTTTTTTTTTCCAAACGATGCCACTTTTTTTTGATGCCATTTTTAATACTACTTTTTTCAACACATTGATGACATTTTTTGTCTAATGATGCCATTTTTTTAATGTTGACTATTGATGACATTTTATTCATGTCAAATGTTTGATGATATTTTTTTTACCGTGATGCCATATTTTTTCAAAGTAGTGTTGTGATGACATTTTTTTTCTTTAATGCGTGATGCAACTTTTTCAAAGTAGTGTTTTGATGTCACTTTTCTAATATAATTATTTGATGCCACTTTTTTAATCAAATCGTTTGATGCCATTTTTTTAATTTAATCAATTGTATACCGATATATTTTCATCGATTCTGCTTTTATTCACTGATGTCTCGTTTGTGATTACACTTCATTGATTGATGCAATCACTTGTGGTGAAATTTTTATTACATTTTTATTCATTGATGACATTTGTGATTACACTTCATCGATCTCAATCATTTGTGATGACATTGTTGGTTTGATGACATTTTCATTGATGACATTTTTTGTTTACACGTTATTGATGACATTTTTTTATTGATGACAAATTTTATTGGTTACTTTTGTTCATTAATGACACATTTGTTAGTACAATTAATTGATCTCAATGGTTTACCAAAAAAAAAAAATTGATCTCAATCATTTGTGATGATATTTTTATAAAATTGATGACATTGAAGTATGAAATGTGGAATCAAAACAGTGTCACCAAACAAGGCAATACGATCTCTTGAAATCAAAACCTCACGAGTTAATGATGACAACAAATTGTTTCTATTTTATTGGCCACTAAAATTTTCATCACAAAAAGATGTAGATTTTTTCGCCAAAAAAGGATTCAATGTCCGTTCAACCTCATTGTCCCCATCTCCAACACTGTCTCCTCCCTCTTTGTATCCATAATCATGAGAGATTTGGTTGCTAACATGTTGATCACTAATGTGGTAATCAAACCGACCCTGATTTGACAAGACATAAATATTTAGGCAAATGAAAAAAGAATGTTAAGCTTGAGCATAACAGAACATAAAGAATGCATAAATAATCACATGATCGATGGAACAAAAATGCATTTACACCGAAAAGAATATATGAATTACTTATGTTGACCAATGGGAAAAGTTATATATGTGCATTGGTAAACTTGTAGATCAATGGGAAAAGTATGCAGTGTTCAATCATGCATGTATAATTTGACAAATAAATTGAATACATATCAAAACAGCAAAAATGGAAATATTCATGTCATAGCTAAAAAGACAGCCAGTGATTAGAAAATCCAACAAAAACACACATGTAATTCCTCACTTAAAGGATGCAAATTTCACAAGAAAGGAAGTATCTGGAAAAAGAAAACCGGCCCATCATATGCAAAACCTGTTCTGCTGTTATAGCACACCTTCTGATGCATCAAGTGATTCCAGATTACTTGTAGTAATGAATGGTTCAATCAACATAGACCAAACAAGCTTACTAATCCATACGATGTATCACAAAGGGTCCGTACTGTAACGGCCCGGGATTATGATTCCCAGGTTACGTTTCGAGGGATAAAACCCCTCGTAAGGACCTTGCGCCCCGAGTACAGGTTGAAGGTTTCAAACTTACTTTAACGTTTTCAAAGGGGGATTTCATACCCAAAATCGAAGGGATCGTTGGAATCCCCGGGGAAGTCCCCTGTACCTGTCGTAATTCTAAGCGTGGAAATCGGAAATAGTGCAACTAGCGGAAATAAGCGTAATACAAGAGGGTGCCACGGCAGAGCCGGGTCAAAACGGAGTCAAGTATAAATCCAAAATATAATCAGAGTCTAGTGAAGTCTATACTCCAACGCTCACTCTCCGCCGACAAAATGACCCGCGCAAATAGGCAAACAGCACCGATAGGATGAACATAGATAATACCTAAAAAAATTGATATGGGGCGGGATCAGATCGATGCCCACTTCTCTGCATCCCAACCATAAGCACACATATACGCTATTCCTAATAAAGATGCTTCTAGATGCATGGCGGAATAGTAACACACTAACATGCTCCTAAGATCAAGTGCATAATAATAATAAGGCCTTAGCATAGAATACCAAGTGGTATATCCCTCTCCTACCTCCACCCCTTCCGATAGGTGGAGACTGGCCAGCTCGTGAATGCATTCATTCATAATTGGGCGGCACGCATGCCTAACCCGCTCCACAATAAAGCCCGCAGGCATATAATAAAAGGAAGTGCATGACTCGATTGACTCAGGGTACCCGATGAAGTTGGGCTACCCTATGACCCTAGCAATGACTCTAGTTACTTCACAGATAACGGCCGTTCTGTTTACATACGCATAAAGAAATAGGATGCTCAACGTAGATGCAGCCTAGCATGGTACTACATGGCATGCTGATCATGAATGCAACACCTAGTATATCATGCACCTATAGCAGGGAATCACTCTATTCAATCTGAGTAAGCTCCGAAGAGACTTACCTGGTATCGCAGAACAGCAAAAAGGCAATCAACCAGGCAATATGAAATCCAACACGTCACAGATGATCACCTAACAAGTATAAGTACATGAATGAGTCTATTTCTAAGGTACAAAAAGCATAGAATAGTCACACACACAACTTCACAAACTTAACATAATAACCATCTCATCATCATTTCCATATTATCAACCTTATCTCATAATCTATCATCTCAATATCTCACAACCATACTCAATATAATTCTCCAATTCACCAACTTAGGATAATCCCCATTTCATACTTAACCAATTTGCATGCCATCATTTCAAAATCTTACTTAGCATATAATTGCACATCTTCATCATAATCATCTAACATTTAACCACAATAATAAATCACCACAATATCACATATTAAATCTCAAACAACATCTTATATTTTAACCCTAATAATATTACATACTACTTCTAACATCTTTTATTTTAACATCTTTATAAAATATTTATAAAATCCCAACAATATTTATTAAATCAAAACATCCCTTTTTAATTTACCAATCCAACCTTACTTTATTTTAAATTACCAAAACCCACCCTCTTATTTTATAAAAAGGACAAACCGGCCCATTTGTTTTTAATAGGCCAAACCGGCCTTCCTTTAAAATGACCCAACCGAGCCCTATGTCATAAATCCCCCCCCCAAACCGGACCTATTTAAACAAACCCAAACCGAGCCCTTAAAGAAATAGGCCCAAAGCCTTGTGTTCCATCTGAGAAAGAATTAGGCCCAAACCGGCTCCAAACCGGCCCAAAGAACAGGCCCAACAACCCAACCCTCTATTCCTCCTTTTAAAACAAAAACCGGGTTTAGGGGAAATAAAAAGGGGAGGGGGGCCCAGTGATGATGTGTAAAAAAAAGAAGGCGGGGCCCAGGGCTGATGTGGCGAGAGGGCCCCATCCCCTTTCTTCTTCCTCCCCCACTTTGTCGAAAGAAGCAGGAGGTCAGGCCTCCATTTTCGTCGCCCAGAACCGACGGGAAAGAGGAGGAAGGGAAGAACTCCGGCGGTGGCGCTCCGGAATTCCGGCCACCCGGACTCGCCGGCCACCTGGCCTGACCACTCCGGCGCACACGCAGGAAAGGGAAAGGAGTAAGGAGGAGGAAGGGGGTCTCACCGAGAGGGCTTCGAAGCTTCGTCGGAGGAGCTCGGAGGTGCGTCGGAGGTGGCTCTTCGATCGGAATCCGCCTAGGAAGGTGATAAGGAGGTTAAAGGTGGGACCTTTGCTCGATTGAAGGTGAAAGAGGGGAAGAGCGAGCGAAACGGGGACTTACCGGGACGAACGGAAAACAGGACAGAGGAGGCGGTGGCGGCGTCGGCTCTTCCGGGAGGTGTTGCTACTGGCGGCGACGGCGGAGCTCCGGGGAGGAGACGGTGGTGAGGCGTGATGGTGGAGGTGGTGAGGTGCGGCGGTGGTGAGATGTGGTGATGGTGGTGGTGGTGTGGTGCGAAGGTGGAGGTGTGGAGGTGGAATGGAGCCAAGCTTGCCTCCTTTCTTTGTTGGGACAGTGAAATGCCGAGAGAGGGAGAGATAGAGTGGGGGGAAGAAATCTGATTTTTTCCAAAGGTCAAATTGCACACAAAAGGTGTTAATTTTGGGTAGAGTGAGGGTGTTGTTTGTTTGCCAAAATAAGGGGGTCAAAGAGTGGGGGAAGGAAAGGAGAGGATAAGATTTTACTATAATTAGGAGGTGATGAGTTGGATTAGGATAAGGATTCGGAATATGACGGAATTGAGAGCTCGGGTCGGGGATTTAAATTTCCGCTGATTGATCGTTCAAAACCGAAATGAAAGACGGAATTGATTTTTAAATCGGAAAATTTGGGTCGGAATTTATTTTAAATTCATTTTGATTTTCTTTTTCCGAAAATTAATATTTTAAAAATCCGAGCCTTTACATCATCCACCTCTAAAAACAAGTCTCGTCCCCGAGACTAAAATCATTCTAAAGTGGGGATGAAGTTGGAATTGGTGAGTCCAAGGATCACGTCATCGATCCCGTAAGTACCTCATAAGTGCCCCCATGAGATCTCACAGTACCGTCGTCATGATCATAATACTCCCAATCGGTCGTAGTAAGGATGTGGTAGGGGCCCCTACCACACCCCACTCCGACTCCTCAGGCATACCATAACTCAAAACCATCATGACATCTCCGCTAGGTCTTAGCAAGCGATCTACAGGTGCCCCCATACATGCTTGTATCCACTTCGTGGGGCGTCATAATGAAAGCTCGGGTTGGAATAGTTTTCTCAAAATCTATGTCCCTTTTTAAATCACCATTTGATATTCTTTAAATTCGACATTAAACACGGCATTCCCAATCTTCCCAATCATTCTACATCCACCTCTAAAGGCTAATCCCACATTCTCTTCCTAGGTTCCGAGTCAAATCATAATTCCACCATTCAATCTCTAGCATTCCTAATATTTGGTATCATGGATATAGCAGAATGATCATAATCTCAAGATAAACAGAAGATTATAGCACATCAAGGCAGTCACATACCATAATATCTAGCACATCATCACATCATCGAGGCTCATCACATCATATCACCAAGGATCTGCACATAACTACCACGTATAAGCACACAAATCAAGGAGACACCACTAACCAATCCCAACCAACTAACTAGGCATACTCACCGCACTCGAGAGGTCAAGGTAATGTCTACGCTCGGCTCAACATAGGACGCAAGTAGCTCATCTAAGACATCTCCATAGCTAGCCCGAATGCTCTCCTCGGTCTCCCATGTGGCCTCCTCAGGGCTCCTCCTAGACCACTGAACCAGAAGCAAAGGAACCTCCCTGTTCCTAAGCTTCTTGACACGACGATCAAGGACCCTCACCGGACGCTCTACAAAGGTATGGTCAGGCTCAACGTGAAGGTCTGAGTGGTCAAGGACATGACTAGGGTCGGGAATATACTGACGGAGCTGGGAGACATGAAAGACGTCATGGACGCCGGCTAAGGATGGAGGTAAGGCTAAACGGTAGGCTACCACACCAACCCTCTCTAGGATCTCAAATGGGCCAATGAACCTCGGACTCAACTTCCCTTTGATGCCGAACCGTCGAACTCCCCTGGTGGGTGAAACTCGAAGCCATACATGCGAGCCTACCTCGAACTCAAGCTCGGTCCTCCGTCTGTCCGCATACTTCTTCTGTCGATCCTGGGCTACCCTCATATGCTCTCGGATGCGACCAACCTTATCAACTGTCTCTCTGACCAACTCGGGCAATGACAGAACTGTATCTGCAGGCTCGTCCCAGCAAACCGGCGACTTGCATCGCCTCCCATACAAAGCCTCATAGGGGGCCATCTCGATCGACGCGTGGTAGCTGTTGTTGTAAGAAAACTCCACTAGCGGTAGATGCTTGACCCAATGGTCACCCCAATCCAAGACGCACGATCGCAACATGTCCTCCAACGTCTGAATCGTCCTCTCGCTCTGGCCATCTGTTTGCGGGTGATAAGCCGTACTGAAATGCAATCTGGAGCCCAAACTCTCCTGAACCTGCTGCCAAAACCTCGAGGTGAAGCGCCCATCTCGATCAGATACGATCCTCTCTGGTACTCCATGAAGCCTCACAATCTGGCGAATGAACTCGTCTGCTAACTTCGAAGCTGGCCATGTCTCCTGAATAGCTATGAAATGGGCCGACTTGGTCAACCTGTCGACCACGACCCAAATAGTGTCAAATCCTCTGACGTCTCGTCTCAACCCAGTGACGAAATCCATGGAGATGTCTGTCCACTTCCACTCGGGAACTGGAAGTGACTGGACGGGTCCTCCCGGCCTCTGGTGATCAATCCGAACCTGCTGGCAAACCTGACATCTGGCCACGAACTCTGTGATGTCTGCTCTCATCCTCTGCCACCAATAACTCCTCCTCAGATCTTGATACATCTTATTCGTCCCTGGATGGACAGAATAAGGGGTGGAGTGAGCCTCCTGCATGATCCTCTGCCTCAAATCTGACGTCGAGGGAACTACAACTCTGCCCTGGAAGGTCAGCATCCCGTCTGCTCTCTCTGCAAGCTCTCTGAATCTGCCCTGAGCCATCCGCTCTCTCAGAACTGCAATCTCTGGACAATCTGCCTGGCCCTGCCGAATCTCTGCTGACAACTCTGCCTGCACCTCTAAGAACGACAACTGCCCGCGGTCTCGCTGAATCCACACCTCAAAGCAGCATCTCAACAGATCTCTCTGCAAGTCTCGCTGAGCTGTAAGCCTCTCAACGGTCACCTCATGATGAGTCTTCCTACTCAACGCATCTGCCACTACATTGGCCTTCCCTGGATGGTAGACTATGTCCAAGTCATAGTCCTTCAGAAGCTCCAACCATCGTCTCTGACGCATGTTGAGCTCCTTCTGTGTGAAAATGTACTTCAAGCTCTTGTGATCTGTCATCACCTTGCAAGAAGTACCATACAGATAATGCCTCCAGATCTTCAGAGCGTGAATCACGGCTGCCAACTCCAAATCATGGATGGGGTAAGACACCTCTGGAGGCTTCAACTGACGTGAAGCATAAGCGATGACCCGATCTCTCTGATGCAGAACACAACCCAAGCCGGAATGCGAAGCATCTGTGTAGATAACGAAGTCCTCTGTCCCATCTGGCAGAGCTAACACCGGAGCAGTCGTCAACTTCTGCTTCAGAAGCTCAAAGCTGGCCTGACAATCTGAACTCCACTCGAAGGGGACGTCCTTCTTCAGCAGCTGCGTCATCGGTCTAGCAATACTCGAGAAACCCTGGACGAACCTCCTGTAGTAACTAGCCAATCCCAGGAATGAGCGGATATCTCTGACGTTCTTGGGCACCTCCCAAGCAACGATGGCATCAATCTTTGCCGGATCCACGGCAACTCCCTCAGCTGAAATAACGTGGCCTAAGAAAGCCACCTCTGTGAGCCAGAACTCACACTTGCTGTACTTCCCATACAGCTGATGCTTCCTCAGCGTCTCTAGCACAATCCTCAAATGCTCCTCGTGCTCCTCTCTACTCCTCGAGTAGACTAAGATGTCATCGATGAAGACGACGACGAACTTGTCCAAGAAGTCGATGAACACTCGGTTCATGAGCTCCATGAACGCGGCTGGTGCATTGGTCAGCCCAAACGGCATGACCACGAACTCGTAGTGACCATAGCGGGTCCGAAAAGCGGTCTTCGGAACATCCTCTGGCTTCACCCTGAGCTGATGATAGCCCGACCTCAAGTCGATCTTCGAGAAGACCACGGCGCCCTGCAGCTGATCCATCAGATCATCAATCCGGGGAAGAGGATAACGGTTCTTCACCGTCGCCCGGTTCAGCTCCCGATAGTCGATGCACAGTCTCAACGACCCATCCTTCTTCTTGACGAATAGCACTGGCGCTCCCCAAGGCGATGCACTAGGCCGAATGTAGCCCTTCTCAGCTAGCTCCTCTAGCTGAGCCTTCAGCTCGGCCATCTCCGTCGGTGCCATGCGATAAGGAACTCGCGAGATAGGCCTGGTGCCTGGTTCCAACTCAATCGCGAAGTCGACCTCTCTCAGCGGGGGAAGTCCTGGCAGCTCCTCCGGAAACACATCTGCGAAGTCTCTGACAACGGGAACATCTGATACACTGGGGTGCGTGCGATCCACCTCTAAAGCATAACACCAATACCCGACGCAACCCTGGTCTAAAAGTCTGGCGGCTCTGACTACGCTGATGAGTGATCCATTCCTCTTGGGGTCGCTCCCCCAAACCTGGTGCTCAGTCCCGTCAGATGTCAAAATCGACACTGTCCTCGTCCGCAAGTTGATGATAGCCCCGTAGTGGTCCATGAAGTCCATACCCAAGATGAGATCGTCCATCCTCAATGGCATAACTATAAGGTCGGTAGGCCACTCTCGCTCACCTATCCGAATGGGGCACCCTAAAATCTCACGACTCGTCCTAACCTTGGCCCCATCCGCCAGACCAATAGTAAGGGGTGAACCACTCGTGCAGCTCAGGCTCAGCCTGGCCACGCACGCCTCTGCTATGAAGCAGTGAGTCGCACCAGTGTCAAACAAGATAGATAGGCACTCATCATGGAAGAATATCGTACCTGCGGAAGTCGGGGCTGAGCGGTCATCAGCATGCATCTGAAATACGCGGGGCGGTGGGGGTAATCCTGGTCCTCGACCTCCCGAACTCTGACCACGATCATACCCTGACCCTGACGGTCCTGCAGAAGATGATCCACGACCCTGACCTGACCCAGATGGTCCTCTACCTCCACGTCCAGAACCTCTACCTCCTCTACCTCCGCCTCGGCCTCTGCCGGAAGGGTCACCTCGTCCCTGGCCCTGGGGATATGTCAGCAGTGGTGGCTGAGGAGCCGCAGGAAGTCTCGGTGGCTGTGCAGTAGCTGGAGCTCCACGACTCTGAGGGCATGTAGCAGCTCGGTGCCCCATAGTACCACAGGTGTAGCAGACAGTCGAACGGTCTGGGCAAGAAGCAATGAAGTGGCCCCTCCCGAAACATCCATAGCAGGTCCTCACTCTGGCATCTCCTCCATAAGCAGTCTGAACTGGGGGTGCTCTCTGTGCAGCTCCGTAATATCCTCCTCTAAACGCTCCTCTCCTAGATCTGTCATCTCCACGGGTGTCGGCTGGACGCGCCCTCTTCGCATCAGGGCGAACAGTAGAGTAGGAGGTCTCACACAGAATCCTCTGCTGATCGTACATAAGGATGACCTCCAGGAATCGGTCAAAGCTGACAGCTCCCAAGCTGGACGCATGCAGAAGTACAGGAGGCGGCAATCTCATAGACAGCATACGGATCCGACTCTCGTCTGATGGACATAGATGATCGCAGTATATCAGCTCGCTCTTGAACTGGCGAACGATAGCAGCTACAGAAGCCGACCGGTCACAGATGCCGCGCATAAAAGATACCTCCCTAGCCATCTGTATCCCTGGTGGACGGTACTCCCTCAGCATCATGGATCTGAAATCGTCATAGGTCCACTCGGTCCGCTCCCTCTTGCAGCCAAACCATCTGGCATTCGCGTCCTCCCGTAAAAGTCCGGCAGCAAGTCTCTGTCTCTCAGAGTCAGGTACAGCAACATGGTCAAATAACCCCTCCATATCACGCAGCCATCTCTCAACGTCATCTCCGACGCCTCCCGCGAAGGTCGGCGGGCTACACTGAGCAAACCTCTTGACCCAATCGATGCGCTTCTCAGGGCACGCATCGACCACAGGCTCGGCTGGCTGCTGAACTGGAACCTCTGGCGTCGGCGCCGTAGATCGAGCCCCTCCACGTAGCTCGCTCAGAATATCATGAAGCGCTGACTCTAGCTGCCCAATCCTAGTCTCTGGGGAAGCTGGCACCCGGTCATCAACTCGCGGTGGCGAAACTCGCCCCTCGGCACCCTCAGCGGCAACTCGACGAGGGCGTCCCCGGCCGCGACGCGCCCTACCCCCACGCCCATCTAAGCCACGTCTCGGATCAACCATACTTGCTACCTAACAATAATTATATCACTCAGCACAGAAGCACTCAACGATTCAATGGGATCCTCTTCAAGGAGGATCGCCCTCAGGCCCAATTGAATTGAAGACATACAAGCACAGAGACGATCTATGCCGCCCTTCGGGGGACGGCTAACCGGAGGGGCAAATACCTCACGGTCTCCTAACCCATTTTACTCCAACCCTCGAGTTCCTTGGAGTCTTCACAACCCATCTGTAAAAGAAGCTAGTATTTTGCCTACCTTCCCCGAATTCTACATCCATAAGGGATGCCTATCGCATAGTCTCTACCCCACGAGATTGCCATTCATAATTGATTAATTTATGTTTATGTCCAATTAAATTCATTTTGCCCCTTGAAAACAATTTGAAAACCATTTGAAAACAATTTGAAAACCTTGGGCCATTTTCAAAACCACTTCAACCTATCATACTCGGATTGCAAAACCTGGCTCTGATACCACCTTTGTAACGGCCCGGGATTATGATTCCCAGGTTACGTTTCGAGGGATAAAACCCCTCGTAAGGACCTTGCGCCCCGAGTACAGGTTGAAGGTTTCAAACTTACTTTAACGTTTTCAAAGGGGGATTTCATACCCAAAATCGAAGGGATCGTTGGAATCCCCGGGGAAGTCCCCTGTACCTGTCGTAATTCTAAGCGTGGAAATCGGAAATAGTGCAACTAGCGGAAATAAGCGTAATACAAGAGGGTGCCACGGCAGAGCCGGGTCAAAACGGAGTCAAGTATAAATCCAAAATATAATCAGAGTCTAGTGAAGTCTATACTCCAACGCTCACTCTCCGCCGACAAAATGACCCGCGCAAATAGGCAAACAGCACCGATAGGATGAACATAGATAATACCTAAAAAAATTGATATGGGGCGGGATCAGATCGATGCCCACTTCTCTGCATCCCAACCATAAGCACACATATACGCTATTCCTAATAAAGATGCTTCTAGATGCATGGCGGAATAGTAACACACTAACATGCTCCTAAGATCAAGTGCATAATAATAATAAGGCCTTAGCATAGAATACCAAGTGGTATATCCCTCTCCTACCTCCACCCCTTCCGATAGGTGGAGACTGGCCAGCTCGTGAATGCATTCATTCATAATTGGGCGGCACGCATGCCTAACCCGCTCCACAATAAAGCCCGCAGGCATATAATAAAAGGAAGTGCATGACTCGATTGACTCAGGGTACCCGATGAAGTTGGGCTACCCTATGACCCTAGCAATGACTCTAGTTACTTCACAGATAACGGCCGTTCTGTTTACATACGCATAAAGAAATAGGATGCTCAACGTAGATGCAGCCTAGCATGGTACTACATGGCATGCTGATCATGAATGCAACACCTAGTATATCATGCACCTATAGCAGGGAATCACTCTATTCAATCTGAGTAAGCTCCGAAGAGACTTACCTGGTATCGCAGAACAGCAAAAAGGCAATCAACCAGGCAATATGAAATCCAACACGTCACAGATGATCACCTAACAAGTATAAGTACATGAATGAGTCTATTTCTAAGGTACAAAAAGCATAGAATAGTCACACACACAACTTCACAAACTTAACATAATAACCATCTCATCATCATTTCCATATTATCAACCTTATCTCATAATCTATCATCTCAATATCTCACAACCATACTCAATATAATTCTCCAATTCACCAACTTAGGATAATCCCCATTTCATACTTAACCAATTTGCATGCCATCATTTCAAAATCTTACTTAGCATATAATTGCACATCTTCATCATAATCATCTAACATTTAACCACAATAATAAATCACCACAATATCACATATTAAATCTCAAACAACATCTTATATTTTAACCCTAATAATATTACATACTACTTCTAACATCTTTTATTTTAACATCTTTATAAAATATTTATAAAATCCCAACAATATTTATTAAATCAAAACATCCCTTTTTAATTTACCAATCCAACCTTACTTTATTTTAAATTACCAAAACCCACCCTCTTATTTTATAAAAAGGACAAACCGGCCCATTTGTTTTTAATAGGCCAAACCGGCCTTCCTTTAAAATGACCCAACCGAGCCCTATGTCATAAATCCCCCCCCAAACCGGACCTATTTAAACAAACCCAAACCGAGCCCTTAAAGAAATAGGCCCAAAGCCTTGTGTTCCATCTGAGAAAGAATTAGGCCCAAACCGGCTCCAAACCGGCCCAAAGAACAGGCCCAACAACCCAACCCTCTATTCCTCCTTTTAAAACAAAAACCGGGTTTAGGGGAAATAAAAAGGGGAGGGGGGCCCAGTGATGATGTGTAAAAAAAAGAAGGCGGGGCCCAGGGCTGATGTGGCGAGAGGGCCCCATCCCCTTTCTTCTTCCTCCCCCACTTTGTCGAAAGAAGCAGGAGGTCAGGCCTCCATTTTCGTCGCCCAGAACCGACGGGAAAGAGGAGGAAGGGAAGAACTCCGGCGGTGGCGCTCCGGAATTCCGGCCACCCGGACTCGCCGGCCACCTGGCCTGACCACTCCGGCGCACACGCAGGAAAGGGAAAGGAGTAAGGAGGAGGAAGGGGGTCTCACCGAGAGGGCTTCGAAGCTTCGTCGGAGGAGCTCGGAGGTGCGTCGGAGGTGGCTCTTCGATCGGAATCCGCCTAGGAAGGTGATAAGGAGGTTAAAGGTGGGACCTTTGCTCGATTGAAGGTGAAAGAGGGGAAGAGCGAGCGAAACGGGGACTTACCGGGACGAACGGAAAACAGGACAGAGGAGGCGGTGGCGGCGTCGGCTCTTCCGGGAGGTGTTGCTACTGGCGGCGACGGCGGAGCTCCGGGGAGGAGACGGTGGTGAGGCGTGATGGTGGAGGTGGTGAGGTGCGGCGGTGGTGAGATGTGGTGATGGTGGTGGTGGTGTGGTGCGAAGGTGGAGGTGTGGAGGTGGAATGGAGCCAAGCTTGCCTCCTTTCTTTGTTGGGACAGTGAAATGCCGAGAGAGGGAGAGAGAGAGTGGGGGGAAGAAATCTGATTTTTTCCAAAGGTCAAATTGCACACAAAAGGTGTTAATTTTGGGTAGAGTGAGGGTGTTGTTTGTTTGCCAAAATAAGGGGGTCAAAGAGTGGGGGAAGGAAAGGAGAGGATAAGATTTTACTATAATTAGGAGGTGATGAGTTGGATTAGGATAAGGATTCGGAATATGACGGAATTGAGAGCTCGGGTCGGGGATTTAAATTTCCGCTGATTGATCGTTCAAAACCGAAATGAAAGACGGAATTGATTTTTAAATCGGAAAATTTGGGTCGGAATTTATTTTAAATTCATTTTGATTTTCTTTTTCCGAAAATTAATATTTTAAAAATCCGAGCCTTTACATCATCCACCTCTAAAAACAAGTCTCGTCCCCGAGACTAAAATCATTCTAAAGTGGGGATGAAGTTGGAATTGGTGAGTCCAAGGATCACGTCATCGATCCCGTAAGTACCTCATAAGTGCCCCCATGAGATCTCACAGTACCGTCGTCATGATCATAATACTCCCAATCGGTCGTAGTAAGGATGTGGTAGGGGCCCCTACCACACCCCACTCCGACTCCTCAGGCATACCATAACTCAAAACCATCATGACATCTCCGCTAGGTCTTAGCAAGCGATCTACAGGTGCCCCCATACATGCTTGTATCCACTTCGTGGGGCGTCATAATGAAAGCTCGGGTTGGAATAGTTTTCTCAAAATCTATGTCCCTTTTTAAATCACCATTTGATATTCTTTAAATTCGACATTAAACACGGCATTCCCAATCTTCCCAATCATTCTACATCCACCTCTAAAGGCTAATCCCACATTCTCTTCCTAGGTTCCGAGTCAAATCATAATTCCACCATTCAATCTCTAGCATTCCTAATATTTGGTATCATGGATATAGCAGAATGATCATAATCTCAAGATAAACAGAAGATTATAGCACATCAAGGCAGTCACATACCATAATATCTAGCACATCATCACATCATCGAGGCTCATCACATCATATCACCAAGGATCTGCACATAACTACCACGTATAAGCACACAAATCAAGGAGACACCACTAACCAATCCCAACCAACTAACTAGGCATACTCACCGCACTCGAGAGGTCAAGGTAATGTCTACGCTCGGCTCAACATAGGACGCAAGTAGCTCATCTAAGACATCTCCATAGCTAGCCCGAATGCTCTCCTCGGTCTCCCATGTGGCCTCCTCAGGGCTCCTCCTAGACCACTGAACCAGAAGCAAAGGAACCTCCCTGTTCCTAAGCTTCTTGACACGACGATCAAGGACCCTCACCGGACGCTCTACAAAGGTATGGTCAGGCTCAACGTGAAGGTCTGAGTGGTCAAGGACATGACTAGGGTCGGGAATATACTGACGGAGCTGGGAGACATGAAAGACGTCATGGACGCCGGCTAAGGATGGAGGTAAGGCTAAACGGTAGGCTACCACACCAACCCTCTCTAGGATCTCAAATGGGCCAATGAACCTCGGACTCAACTTCCCTTTGATGCCGAACCGTCGAACTCCCCTGGTGGGTGAAACTCGAAGCCATACATGCGAGCCTACCTCGAACTCAAGCTCGGTCCTCCGTCTGTCCGCATACTTCTTCTGTCGATCCTGGGCTACCCTCATATGCTCTCGGATGCGACCAACCTTATCAACTGTCTCTCTGACCAACTCGGGCAATGACAGAACTGTATCTGCAGGCTCGTCCCAGCAAACCGGCGACTTGCATCGCCTCCCATACAAAGCCTCATAGGGGGCCATCTCGATCGACGCGTGGTAGCTGTTGTTGTAAGAAAACTCCACTAGCGGTAGATGCTTGACCCAATGGTCACCCCAATCCAAGACGCACGATCGCAACATGTCCTCCAACGTCTGAATCGTCCTCTCGCTCTGGCCATCTGTTTGCGGGTGATAAGCCGTACTGAAATGCAATCTGGAGCCCAAACTCTCCTGAACCTGCTGCCAAAACCTCGAGGTGAAGCGCCCATCTCGATCAGATACGATCCTCTCTGGTACTCCATGAAGCCTCACAATCTGGCGAATGAACTCGTCTACTAACTTCGAAGCTGGCCATGTCTCCTGAATAGCTATGAAATGGGCCGACTTGGTCAACCTGTCGACCACGACCCAAATAGTGTCAAATCCTCTGACGTCTCGTCTCAACCCAGTGACGAAATCCATGGAGATGTCTGTCCACTTCCACTCGGGAACTGGAAGTGACTGGACGGGTCCTCCCGGCCTCTGGTGATCAATCCGAACCTGCTGGCAAACCTGACATCTGGCCACGAACTCTGTGATGTCTGCTCTCATCCTCTGCCACCAATAACTCCTCCTCAGATCTTGATACATCTTATTCGTCCCTGGATGGACAGAATAAGGGGTGGAGTGAGCCTCCTGCATGATCCTCTGCCTCAAATCTGACGTCGAGGGAACTACAACTCTGCCCTGGAAGGTCAGCATCCCGTCTGCTCTCTCTGCAAGCTCTCTGAATCTGCCCTGAGCCATCCGCTCTCTCAGAACTGCAATCTCTGGACAATCTGCCTGGCCCTGCCGAATCTCTGCTGACAACTCTGCCTGCACCTCTAAGAACGACAACTGCCCGCGGTCTCGCTGAATCCACACCTCAAAGCAGCATCTCAACAGATCTCTCTGCAAGTCTCGCTGAGCTGTAAGCCTCTCAACGGTCACCTCATGATGAGTCTTCCTACTCAATGCATCTGCCACTACATTGGCCTTCCCTGGATGGTAGACTATGTCCAAGTCATAGTCCTTCAGAAGCTCCAACCATCGTCTCTGACGCATGTTGAGCTCCTTCTGTGTGAAAATGTACTTCAAGCTCTTGTGATCTGTCATCACCTTGCAAGAAGTACCATACAGATAATGCCTCCAGATCTTCAGAGCGTGAATCACGGCTGCCAACTCCAAATCATGGATGGGGTAAGACACCTCTGGAGGCTTCAACTGACGTGAAGCATAAGCGATGACCCGATCTCTCTGATGCAGAACACAACCCAAGCCGGAATGCGAAGCATCTGTGTAGATAACGAAGTCCTCTGTCCCATCTGGCAGAGCTAACACCGGAGCAGTCGTCAACTTCTGCTTCAGAAGCTCAAAGCTGGCCTGACAATCTGAACTCCACTCGAAGGGGACGTCCTTCTTCAGCAGCTGCGTCATCGGTCTAGCAATACTCGAGAAACCCTGGACGAACCTCCTGTAGTAACTAGCCAATCCCAGGAATGAGCGGATATCTCTGACGTTCTTGGGCACCTCCCAAGCAACGATGGCATCAATCTTTGCCGGATCCACGGCAACTCCCTCAGCTGAAATAACGTGGCCTAAGAAAGCCACCTCTGTGAGCCAGAACTCACACTTGCTGTACTTCCCATACAGCTGATGCTTCCTCAGCGTCTCTAGCACAATCCTCAAATGCTCCTCGTGCTCCTATCTACTCCTCGAGTAGACTAAGATGTCATCGATGAAGACGACGACGAACTTGTCCAAGAAGTCGATGAACACTCGGTTCATGAGCTCCATGAACGCGGCTGGTGCATTGGTCAGCCCAAACGGCATGACCACGAACTCGTAGTGACCATAGCGGGTCCGAAAAGCGGTCTTCGGAACATCCTCTGGCTTCACCCTGAGCTGATGATAGCCCGACCTCAAGTCGATCTTCGAGAAGACCACGGCGCCCTGCAGCTGATCCATCAGATCATCAATCCGGGGAAGAGGATAACGGTTCTTCACCGTCGCCCGGTTCAGCTCCCGATAGTCGATGCACAGTCTTAACGACCCATCCTTCTTCTTGACGAATAGCACTGGCGCTCCCCAAGGCGATGCAATAGGCCGAATGTAGCCCTTCTCAGCTAGCTCCTCTAGCTGAGCCTTCAGCTCGGCCATCTCCGTCGGTGCCATGCGATAAGGAACTCGCGAGATAGGCCTGGTGCCTGGCTCCAACTCAATCGCGAAGTCGACCTCTCTCGGCGGGGGAAGTCCTGGCAGCTCCTCCGGAAACACATCTGCGAAGTCTCTGACAACGGGAACATCTGATACACTGGGGTGCGTGCGATCCACCTCTAAAGCATAACACCAATACCCGACGCAACCCTGGTCTAAAAGTCTGGCGGCTCTGACTACGCTGATGAGTGATCCATTCCTCTTGGGGTCGCTCCCCCAAACCTGGTGCTCAGTCCCGTCAGATGTCAAAATCGACACTGTCCTCGTCCGCAAGTTGATGATAGCCCCGTAGTGGTCCATGAAGTCCATACCCAAGATGAGATCGTCCATCCTCAATGGCATAACTATAAGGTCGGTAGGCCACTCTCGCTCACCTATCCGAATGGGGCACCCTAAAATCTCACGACTCGTCCTAACCTTGGCCCCATCCGCCAGACCAATAGTAAGGGGTGAACCACTCGTGCAGCTCAGGCTCAGCCTGGCCACGCACGCCTCTGCTATGAAGCAGTGAGTCGCACCAGTGTCAAACAAGATAGATAGGCACTCATCATGGAAGAATATCGTACCTGCGGAAGTCGGGGCTGAGCGGTCATCAGCATGCATCTGAAATACGCGGGGCGGTGGGGGTAATCCTGGTCCTCGACCTCCCGAACTCTGACCACGATCATACCCTGACCCTGACGGTCCTGCAGAAGATGATCCACGACCCTGACCTGACCCAGATGGTCCTCTACCTCCACGTCCAGAACCTCTACCTCCTCTACCTCCGCCTCGGCCTCTGCCGGAAGGGTCACCTCGTCCCTGGCCCTGGGGATATGTCAGCAGTGGTGGCTGAGGAGCCGCAGGAAGTCTCGGTGGCTGTGCAGTAGCTGGAGCTCCACGACTCTGAGGGCATGTAGCAGCTCGGTGCCCCATAGTACCACAGGTGTAGCAGACAGTCGAACGGTCTGGGCAAGAAGCAATGAAGTGGCCCCTCCCGAAACATCCATGGCAGGTCCTCACTCTGGCATCTCCTCCATAAGCAGTCTGAACTGGGGGTGCTCTCTGTGCAGCTCCGTAATATCCTCCTCTAAACGCTCCTCTCCTAGATCTGTCATCTCCACGGGTGTCGGCTGGACGCGCCCTCTTCGCATCAGGGCGAACAGTAGAGTAGGAGGTCTCACACAGAATCCTCTGCTGATCGTACATAAGGATGACCTCCAGGAATCGGTCAAAGCTGACAGCTCCCAAGCTGGACGCATGCAGAAGTACAGGAGGCGGCAATCTCATAGACAGCATACGGATCCGACTCTCGTCTGATGGACATAGATGATCGCAGTATATCAGCTCGCTCTTGAACTGGCGAACGATAGCAGCTACAGAAGCCGACCGGTCACAGATGCCGCGCATAAAAGATACCTCCCTAGCCATCTGTATCCCGGTGGACGGTACTCCCTCAGCATCATGGATCTGAAATCGTCATAGGTCCACTCGGTCCGCTCCCTCTTGCAGCCAAACCATCTGGCATTCGCGTCCTCCCGTAAAAGTCCGGCAGCAAGTCTCTGTCTCTCAGAGTCAGGTACAGCAACATGGTCAAATAACCCCTCCATATCACGCAGCCATCTCTCAACGTCATCTCCGATGCCTCCCGCGAAGGTCGGCGGGCTACACTGAGCAAACCTCTTGACCCAATCGATGCGCTTCTCAGGGCACGCATCGACCACAGGCTCGGCTGGCTGCTGAACTGGAACCTCTGGCGTCGGCGCTGTAGATCGAGCCCCTCCACGTAGCTCGCTCAGAATATCATGAAGCGCTGACTCTAGCTGCCCAATCCTAGTCTCTGGGGAAGCTGGCACCCGGTCATCAACTCGCGGTGGCGAAACTCGCCCCTCGGCACCCTCAGCGGCAACTCGACGAGGGCGTCCCCGGCCGCGACGCGCCCTACCCCCACGCCCATCTAAGCCACGTCTCGGATCAACCATACTTGCTACCTAACAATAATTATATCACTCAGCACAGAAGCACTCAACGATTCAATGGGACCCTCTTCAAGGAGGATCGCCCTCAGGCCCAATTGAATTGAAGACATACAAGCACAGAGACGATCTATGCCGCCCTTCGGGGGACGGCTAACCGGAGGGGCAAATACCTCACGGTCTCCTAACCCATTTTACTCCAACCCTCGAGTTCCTTGGAGTCTTCACAACCCATCTGTAAAAGAAGCTAGTATTTTGCCTACCTTCCCCGAATTCTACATCCATAAGGGATGCCTATCGCATAGTCTCTACCCCACGAGATTGCCATTCATAATTGATTAATTTATGTTTATGTCCAATTAAATTCATTTTGCCCCTTGAAAACAATTTGAAAACAATTTGAAAACCTTGGGCCATTTTCAAAACCACTTCAACCTATCATACTCGGATTGCAAAACCTGGCTCTGATACCACCTTTGTAACGGCCCGGGATTATGATTCCCAGGTTACGTTTCGAGGGATAAAACCCCTCGTAAGGACCTTGCGCCCCGAGTACAGGTTGAAGGTTTCAAACTTACTTTAACGTTTTCAAAGGGGGATTTCATACCCAAAATCGAAGGGATCGTTGGAATCCCCGGGGAAGTCCCCTGTACCTGTCGTAATTCTAAGCGTGGAAATCGGAAATAGTGCAACTAGCGGAAATAAGCGTAATACAAGAGGGTGCCACGGCAGAGCCGGGTCAAAACGGAGTCAAGTATAAATCCAAAATATAATCAGAGTCTAGTGAAGTCTATACTCCAACGCTCACTCTCCGCCGACAAAATGACCCGCGCAAATAGGCAAACAGCACCGATAGGATGAACATAGATAATACCTAAAAAAATTGATATGGGGCGGGATCAGATCGATGCCCACTTCTCTGCATCCCAACCATAAGCACACATATACGCTATTCCTAATAAAGATGCTTCTAGATGCATGGCGGAATAGTAACACACTAACATGCTCCTAAGATCAAGTGCATAATAATAATAAGGCCTTAGCATAGAATACCAAGTGGTATATCCCTCTCCTACCTCCACCCCTTCCGATAGGTGGAGACTGGCCAGCTCGTGAATGCATTCATTCATAATTGGGCGGCACGCATGCCTAACCCGCTCCACAATAAAGCCCGCAGGCATATAATAAAAGGAAGTGCATGACTCGATTGACTCAGGGTACCCGATGAAGTTGGGCTACCCTATGACCCTAGCAATGACTCTAGTTACTTCACAGATAACGGCCGTTCTGTTTACATACGCATAAAGAAATAGGATGCTCAACGTAGATGCAGCCTAGCATGGTACTACATGGCATGCTGATCATGAATGCAACACCTAGTATATCATGCACCTATAGCAGGGAATCACTCTATTCAATCTGAGTAAGCTCCGAAGAGACTTACCTGGTATCGCAGAACAGCAAAAAGGCAATCAACCAGGCAATATGAAATCCAACACGTCACAGATGATCACCTAACAAGTATAAGTACATGAATGAGTCTATTTCTAAGGTACAAAAAGCATAGAATAGTCACACACACAACTTCACAAACTTAACATAATAACCATCTCATCATCATTTCCATATTATCAACCTTATCTCATAATCTATCATCTCAATATCTCACAACCATACTCAATATAATTCTCCAATTCACCAACTTAGGATAATCCCCATTTCATACTTAACCAATTTGCATGCCATCATTTCAAAATCTTACTTAGCATATAATTGCACATCTTCATCATAATCATCTAACATTTAACCACAATAATAAATCACCACAATATCACATATTAAATCTCAAACAACATCTTATATTTTAACCCTAATAATATTACATACTACTTCTAACATCTTTTATTTTAACATCTTTATAAAATATTTATAAAATCCCAACAATATTTATTAAATCAAAACATCCCTTTTTAATTTACCAATCCAACCTTACTTTATTTTAAATTACCAAAACCCACCCTCTTATTTTATAAAAAGGACAAACCGGCCCATTTGTTTTTAATAGGCCAAACCGGCCTTCCTTTAAAATGACCCAACCGAGCCCTATGTCATAAATCCCCCCCCCCAAACCGGACCTATTTAAACAAACCCAAACCGAGCCCTTAAAGAAATAGGCCCAAAGCCTTGTGTTCCATCTGAGAAAGAATTAGGCCCAAACCGGCTCCAAACCGGCCCAAAGAACAGGCCCAACAACCCAACCCTCTATTCCTCCTTTTAAAACAAAAACCGGGTTTAGGGGAAATAAAAAGGGGAGGGGGGCCCAGTGATGATGTGTAAAAAAAAGAAGGCGGGGCCCAGGGCTGATGTGGCGAGAGGGCCCCATCCCCTTTCTTCTTCCTCCCCCACTTTGTCGAAAGAAGCAGGAGGTCAGGCCTCCATTTTCGTCGCCCAGAACCGACGGGAAAGAGGAGGAAGGGAAGAACTCCGGCGGTGGCGCTCCGGAATTCCGGCCACCCGGACTCGCCGGCCACCTGGCCTGACCACTCCGGCGCACACGCAGGAAAGGGAAAGGAGTAAGGAGGAGGAAGGGGGTCTCACCGAGAGGGCTTCGAAGCTTCGTCGGAGGAGCTCGGAGGTGCGTCGGAGGTGGCTCTTCGATCGGAATCCGCCTAGGAAGGTGATAAGGAGGTTAAAGGTGGGACCTTTGCTCGATTGAAGGTGAAAGAGGGGAAGAGCGAGCGAAACGGGGACTTACCGGGACGAACGGAAAACAGGACAGAGGAGGCGGTGGCGGCGTCGGCTCTTCCGGGAGGTGTTGCTACTGGCGGCGACGGCGGAACTCCGGGGAGGAGATGGTGGTGAGGCGTGATGGTGGAGGTGGTGAGGTGCGGCGGTGGTGAGATGTGGTGATGGTGGTGGTGGTGTGGTGCGAAGGTGGAGGTGTGGAGGTGGAATGGAGCCAAGCTTGCCTCCTTTCTTTGTTGGGACAGTGAAATGCCGAGAGAGGGAGAGAGAGAGTGGGGGGAAGAAATCTGATTTTTTCCAAAGGTCAAATTGCACACAAAAGGTGTTAATTTTGGGTAGAGTGAGGGTGTTGTTTGTTTGCCAAAATAAGGGGGTCAAAGAGTGGGGGAAGGAAAGGAGAGGATAAGATTTTACTATAATTAGGAGGTGATGAGTTGGATTAGGATAAGGATTCGGAATATGACGGAATTGAGAGCTCGGGTAGGGGATTTAAATTTCCGCTGATTGATCGTTCAAAACCGAAATGAAAGACGGAATTGATTTTTAAATCGGGAAATTTGGGTCGGAATTTACACGTACAAAGTCCAAGGAGTGGTTTTATTCCAATTAAAAGTTATCAGAAAACAACAAAAACAGACGCAATTCATCTAGGCATTTCATCAAACACCTTGGATGCACACCTTGATGCATCTCTAACTTGAAACTGAAGTGATCAAACAGCCCCAATTTTCGGAACCAATTGCAAAAGTCACACTCAAACACAGCAGATTACATTTCATCAATTCAACACAGCAGATTTCATCAATTCAACACAGTAGCAGATGGCAAATTTAAGCAAGAAAATGGAAATCGGTGCAATTTTTTTCATCAATTCAGCACAACAGATGACAAATTTAAGCAAGACAAATGACACATTAAGAACCTCTCTAGCGATAATATTTAGAGATGTTTCAATCCAAATTTACTCAAAAATTTGCAAAGCCATTAACAATGAATGATTTATTTCAACTAAAACTTACCAAGAAACAACAAAAACATAGTCAATTCATTTAGGCATTTCATCGAACACCTTGGAGGCAGTTTTTCAAAATAGTGAGTTGATATCTATGGGATTTTCAAAATAGCGAGTTGATTAGTAGTGGAATCGGAGAACAAACTAATCACAACAGATCAGATACAAGCAGAACCTAGATGCCAAAGCCCCGATTTTCAGAAACTGAAGTGATCAATTGGAATTGAAAAGAAGTACGAAGAGTACCTAATTCACAAACCCTCGCCTTCAACCCTTTCCAGTTAGGGCAAGAAGGTGTTCAGGCCGGCACCGCCTACTTCGATAACGCTCTCCATCACCAGAGGTTCGGAAGCCGGGGAGGTATCCGCGGGGAGGCCGCCGCACCTCTGGCATCGCCCGACGGCCAAGATCTGGCGGCAGGAGGGGCAGGAGGAGTGAGATCCGAGCAGGTGTCGACGCAGACGACGTGGAAGGCGTGGCCGCACTGGGGGAGGATGCGGATTTCGTCTCCGGCGACGAAATCTGGCGGCGCCTCTGGCAGATAGGGGAGGTATCCGCGGGGAGGCCGCCGCACCTCTGGCATCGCCCGACGACCAAGATCTGGCGGCAGGAGGGGCAGGAGGAGTGAGATCCGAGCAGGTGTCGACGTGGAAGGCGTGGCCGCACTGAGGGTGGATGCGGATTTCGTCTCCGGCGACGAATTCAGAGAGGCAGGGACGATCTCGCGCATCGCCATGGATAGGGAGTAGGGACGATCCGCGTTTCCAAAAGCCAGGAGAAATTAAAGGATGCTAATAACCTATAAAATATTAAAGAGGTGTTAGTCCGGCCCATTTAACAAGTTAGGATGCTAATAACCTAATTAAAATAGTAAAAGGTGATATTTCACCAAATTTTCTCTTTTTTTTGTTTACGTGTTTTTCCAATTTATCAATTTAATAAAACATTTTAAAATTTAATTGTGTACCGTTTTATTTTAAATATACGTATTAATATTAACATTAATATTAATAATATCATTAACAAAAAATTTCAAGTAAAATAAATCAACATTTAGCTTAATAAATATAAAAAAGTGTGAAGTGAGTTTTGATTCGCACGACTCTCTATTGTGAATGAAAAATGTAAAAAGCTGAAGAGTTAGTGGAAAGTTGACGTGACATGAATAGTTGCTGATGTGGCTGAAATGAGTTTTGATTCGTGTGACTCTCGGTTGCACATGGTCTAAGTCGTCTAAAACCTTACAAAAAAAAAAAAAGAGTTGTATCCGTATCCGAATCCGATTTGTGAACCAACAAACAGCGAGGAGCGGACAAACAAGGTGTCTGAAACAGGCAAAGAGAAATCAGCAGTGGCCGCCCATGTCGTGTGTGTGAGCTTTCCAGCTCGCTTACCCCTTCCTTTATTCTTCTCTCCTCCTTTCTCCCCGTTCACCCGTGCCTTCCAGATCTTCTCTTCTCCTGCTCTTTTCAGCTCCTCATATAGCCGACGAACTACTCCGGCGCCGGCTATGTCGGTGGCGTGCGGCGCAGAGTGTGTCTTCTGCCTTGGCTGCACCCGCTGGGCCTGGAAGCGATGCACACACGTCGGATCAGACGACAGCGCCACGTGGCCCGCCGCAACTTCTGACGAATTCGAGCCGATCCCACGCGTCTCCCTCTTCATCCTCGCCGTCTACGAGAACGACCTCCGCCACCCAACTCTCATCCCCAACGCCTCCGCTGTTAACCCCGATTGGGTTGTCAAGCGCGTCTCTTACGAGCAAACCCTAGGCAACGCCCCTCCCTATCTCATCTACTGCGACCACCGCCACCGCGAGATCGTCCTCGCAATCCGCGGCCTCAATCTGTACAAGGAGAGCGACTACAAGATGCTTCTGGACAATAGCTTAGGCCAGCAGATGTATGATGGAGGTTATGTCCACCATGGACTACTGAAATCCGCCATCTGGTTGCTTAATCAGGAGTCCGACACGCTCAAGAAGCTGTGGATCGACAATGGAAAGAACTATAAGATGGTCTTTGCTGGACATTCTTTGGGATCTGGCGTTGCGGCTCTTCTGACTGTGGTGGTCGTGAACCACCGTCACCGATTGGGTGGGATTCCGAGGAGCTTGATACGGTGCTATGCGTTGGCGCCGGCGAGGTGTATGTCGTTGAATATCGCGGTCAAATATGCTGATGTTATACACTCTGTCATCTTACAGGTCTGTGAGTCATCTGCCTTTTTTCTTTTCTTTTTATTTAAAAAAAATTGAATTGTTTTCGATTGCCTGGTGTGGTGTGTAGATGGAGTGAGATCATGGATTTCCCCGCGGCTTTGTTGGTTGCTTAAATTCCGTGCTTTTAGGAAATGTTGTTGATCTGTAATAGGAAGATGCATTGGGTATTTGTCAAAATGGCTCCTATAAGAAATCATCTCTTGGAGTTGAGAGACCCCAAATGAGGAATCATCCAATTAAACGAGGTTGAAGTTGAATCGCTTCTGATGCTTTGTGGGTTGGGGGCCTTGGGGCTTTTGATTTTGTCATGTTATAGTTGGACAAAATTGTCGAGTAGAAGTGTCCTTGGATTGTCTTCTAGGGGTCCTGGTTAGGTAACCCCTGGAAGAGGTAATCTGCTTTGATGGTTTTAAGCATTGGATGCCTCGGGGGCATCATTACGAGATATTAGACCAAAATGAAAGTCCTGTAAGTTAAGCCCTTGTGTTATTGTTCAAACTCTTGGATTCACCGCATGATATTCCATTCCTATAATATGTCAATATCTGCTGTTGTCAACCGAGATCACTAATTGAAGGAGGATGTCTCTGTCTCTCTCATGTGCTAATGATCTTGAAATTTAGCTATACAGCCCAAGGGCGTTTAGTTGGAGCTTCATAGATGGGCCATCTTTGCATTTAGCTCAACCAATATGATGTAATTACCATAAAAGAGTGCAGAGAGATCTAGTTGATTCGTCAAAAACTGGGCACTACTCAGTTGTCGTTGGTTCTTTCTTCCATGTGAATAATTATGGTAAAAGGTTTTTTGTTGACACTGCCCATATCAACAATTACCATTTTCTTCATGTCGAAAGTTTCAATAAATGACTGATGTTATCGGTGTTTACTATGCATCAAAATTAGGTAGTATTTAGAACTGAAATGAGCACAACTGTTAATTTAATGCAGGATGACTTCTTACCCAGGACAGCCACTCCACTACAAGATATCTTCAAGTCCGTGTTCTGGTTAGTAATTTTAAAATTTGCTCACTTTGTATGTATCCAATTTTCATTTTTGGCAAGACTCTTCTTCTGCAAGTAATATTCCTAAACTGGGCATGAAATGCTTTCTGCAGCTTGCCCTGTTTATTATTTCTGATCTGCTTACGGGATACGTTCATCCCAGAGGAGAGGAAGCTTAAAGATCCTAGGAGACTGTATGCACCTGGGCGGATGTATCATATTGTAGAAAGAAAATTTTGCAGGTAAGAAGCCATTGTTTTATGTAATTGACGGTTAAACCTAAAAGATTTTCAAGAACACCCCCCTCATCGAAAACACATGTTCCCATGCACAATGAGAACTGACAAGATAAAGTAAACAAGAATGTTGCTGTGCTATCAGATAGCCTACGGAACAATGAGCTGAAGGCACTCTTCTGTCTGCTTTTGAGCCATGTATATTTCAAAATTGAAATATTAAAACAAATCTTTGATTCAAAACTCATGCTCACTGCAACTATGGGAAACCATCACCATTTATCCATATGTCACTAAGTATGAGCTGTTCTATTTAAGCTTCATAATGGCTTTCAGATGTGGGAGGTTTCCTCCAGAGGTCAGAACTGCTATTCCCGTTGATGGACGGTTTGAACACATAGTTCTATCCTGCAATGCTACATCTGATCATGCAATTCTTTGGATACAAAGAGAAGCTGAGAAAGCTTTGCAGGTATGTTCATTCCATCTTTTCCACATGGATGTGATTTTCACTCTTTAGTCTGTTTTTGCTCAGTGAGAACATGAAAACTGTGATGTAAACTGTGATCAGTACACTAATCATGGCATCAGTCAAGATTCCTACTTCCAACAGAATAGGTGAAGTCTTAATTACCTCCCTAAATACGGTGGGTAAATCAAATTAACTGAACTGGCTGCAGAAAATGAAGGAGAACAGAGGTACAGCAACCTCCACTGCAGCCCCAGTGGTACAGAAAATGGAAAGAAAGCATACCTTTGAAAAGGAACACAAAGATGCACTTGAAAGAGCTCTTTCTCTGAATGTACCTCATGCTGTACCTCCTGGGGAAGAAGCCCTGAGTGATGCAGAAGCCCATTCATCCGTCACAAATAAAGAGTCTTCGACAGGGAAGTCCGAATCTAAAGCTAACCGGGATGAGTTGGTAGAGAAACTCTTCAAGAAAAAAGAGAGCGAAGAAGTGTCCCCCAGATGATTTCTGGTATATCGCTTTCCTACACCCGTATAGATTGGTTGGTTATATTCATTGTGTAGATAATGTGTAAAATATGCGTCTTTTAGAAACAAATGCCATTGCAAATTTCAGAGCATTGGATCTCGATCTTAAGATGAACTGGTTGCGGACATGCAGAGCAATGGTTACCTGTTCTTGAAAAGAAAATTTGTTTATTTTCAGTCTTTCTATTCGCACGGCAAAATATCGCTAAACGCACGGTGCCACTACCGACTTCTGGATTCGGCAAGCTGAGAGCCAGCCTCATCAGTCGGTGTCGGTTGTACAAGGTCAAATCAGAGTTTGAAGATGAAGGAGGAGGAATCGGTGTCGGTTGCACAAGGTCAAATCAGAGTTTGAAGATGAAGGAGGAGGAATAGTGTGGCCCAACAATTCAGCTTTTATATTGGGCTTTCAGCTTTTATAAAAATAAGCCCAATTCAGTGTCTCGGCCCAACAATCATTCAACTTTTAAATTCAGAATACATCCATAAAATAAGCCCAATTCGAGGTCACCATGGATGCCGACTTAGAAAGTCGGTTTCGGCATCCAACTTTTTGTCTTCAGCCGATAAAATTTTTGCTGACTCCGAATGTCGGTATTGACACCGTGCGAATAGCGAAAAAATGATCGTGTGTAAAACAGACCCCTTTATTTTTTATATGAAAAGGGTTATTTGATGTTGATAGAGTGAACATTTGTTGTGGCTCTTTAGCGAGATGTTGGAATTCAGGTCAATCTCTTGCTTACTTGATGTCATTATGTGGTTTGTGTTCTCAATTCACACCTTTGTTTGGAGGTGCAAATGCAATATTTCTATTTTCTAGAGTTAAAAAGCTTTTTTTATTTTTATTTTTATTTTTGAAAAATGAGATCTATTAATCATTAATGTTGAAAACAAAAAGCCATTTTCATTTATTTATACAATACTATAAATTATCAAGTTAGTTTGTAAGAAAATGAAAAGACTTCTAAAAAAAGGATTGATTTTAAATCAGCCAACAAATTATATTTTAACATGCTGGTAACAAAGAATGACAAATATTACTCCTAAAAGGTTTCATTAGCTAAAAACAAAGCCGGATTACTTTCTATATGTCCAAAATCTCGCCAAAGACAAGGTGGCGACGACGGTTTAAACAAACATTACGAATCGTGAGAATGAGGTATTTTTTGCGGCAACAATTTTGAAAACTGTGGAAATGATGTTGGCTACGATTCCTAAAACTGTGAGAAGTATCGGACTAACTGACTTGCATTCTGGTGGGCTGAAATGTCGTTAGGTTTCACCTCGTCAAATATAATAATAACCCTAAACTAACAAACTACAGTATAGGGAGCAAGTAAGAAGTCGAACCCACAAACAAGACTATTCGCGTATATATTTTTATTGATGATTTCTTATGATAATAGCAAATAGGTTGTAGCAAACTAATGAAGTAGCAAATAGGTTGTAGCAAACTAATGAAGTAGCAAAGTAGTGATAATATGACAAAGAAGCGCTCCACCTATCATTCTTGACAATTGTTGGGGTTCATGATCATTGGGTTGATTTAAATATTAACTATGAGGTTATGTTGACTACCTATTATCGATTGTTCTGCAAATATACAATCTCTTATTCAATGCGGCATCACTAAAGAATAGCATTAACGACTCGAGTACTTAAGACCAATTGGCACGTCAATTCAATGCAATTAGGAATCAAAGGAACAGCCCATTCAATCCTAATAACATCTACTCGACATAGATCAATTGTTATCATCCACTACAAAGGCAATAAAAACATCACTGAATCAAAGACTTTGTTTGCTATCGAGAAACCAACAACGGATTCATAGCATAGATGCAATTCCTAACATGGTGATCAAGCATAGAAAGGAACACAAATATATATCAATATAAGAACAAGATGATAAATAAACTCATAAATAACTAATTGAAATCAAATCCTCACAATTCATCCAACTATGTCTTCGAATCATAGGCGAAACTATGAGTTTAGCAACTCATAGCCAAAGTAACGCTCATCTCTCTCTCTCTAAACAAACGGCACACACTTGCCTCCAATGTCACACCCCGCAGCTGAATAGAATGAAAATAACCTAAATAGAGTCGTTCAAAACCATAGGGGAAATAATAATAATAATATAATAATAAAATATAATCTTCGGACTAAAATCGGTGTTTGCTAAACACAGGGCACCGACGGGTGCCGGTGGAAAAGCGGCGGGCGCCGCTATTCAGGCTCCGTGATTCCTCCTTTGCTTCGACGGTATGACTTCTTGCTCCCTCAATGCTTCTTCCTTATCCTTCCTTATGCTCCAAAATCAGTCTCTAAGATCCTCCAAGAAAACTCTGATTATAAAACCGCAGAATAAACACTAAAAAGGCGTACATTCCGAACTCGAATACTTCACATGAACAATATAGAAATAGACCAAAACATATGCAATATGACTACTTAAATACAATAAGAACTACTGATAGCATGCATTTAGGTAGGCATAATAGGTTGCATTTAGCTTAGTTAAGATGCATATCATGCATGATTTAAGTAGAATTTGCATATTTGCTTTCTATGTTGGTGGAGTCGGAATCTACACGTTTTTATTGATTATTTCAGGTAACTGTGGATCCGAGAAGGATAAATGGGTTGATAACGCATTGGATGAGAATGTCTAGTTGATCGAAGAAGCTTACATGAAGATCTCAAGAGGTCATGAGAAGAAGAAGCGAACCTAAACGAAGAACAAGTCTGCAAAAGTTGTCGCCAGACATGCTGAACTTGTTTTGCACTTTTTGGAGGCCTCGATTGTCCGATTGACTATTATGACCATGCGTTGGAAAGCTCTTTCGAAGAGCTACAACTTTCCTGTTGACAAGAAGAGCAAATTCGAGACGGATTTTCCGTGAAAGACCGATGCAGCGGCCGCCGCCAGTACCGTCGCAGCGGAGTTGGAGAAAATTGTTGATGCTGCGGCCGCAGCATTGGTCGTCAGCGCCTAGACGCTGCGTTTCGATTAGTAAAAACCCTAGATGCTTTTGTTTTGTTTCATGGCCGACTTGGGATTGTTTATAAGGCCAATTTTAGTTATTTTTTTACAACTTCTATTCTATTCTTACGTTCATCAGACAATTGGAGAGAGAGCGATGTTCGCCATGGGCGACAAAACTCTCTTCGTTCTACTTGCAATTTGAAGCTTTATTTGGATTGATTGTGAGTTTCTGAATCTTGTTCCTTATTTCCTATATTGAATGCTTCAACTTCTTTGTGCTTGATTGTTTATTGGTTTGTTCTATCTTGTCTGGCCAACTAGTTAGATCAATTCAATTGCTAGGGTTTTGTAGATTCCCGATTGCGAACGTTAACCCAAGTAGCAAACTTGTTCCTTTAGGGCTGGTTGAACTAATTGAATGAGTATGAAGTTGAATGTGTTGTTAAATCCCTCTTTAGGGACTGCAAATACCTTGGCTAATCTCTGAACTTAAAGCTATCAATTGGGTTAAATCCTTCTTTAGGGACTGTTCGATTGATAAGGGTTGCTAGGACTGATTGGACTAGTGACTATATTAGGTCGGGACAAGGGCGTTCATAGGAAACTTAATAGGACGAGAAGAAGTTACATGGATCGCTTCAATCCAATAAAGTGGAAAATTATAGGTAGAATTGCTTCTCCAAATTGTCTAAAAAACCAAATTCCTTTGCTTTGCTTTCTTTACTTCGCTTTGATAAAAGGCAAAACTTTCACACACAAAACCCCCCTTTTTGGTTACTTGATTGACATTTAAATCACACTTGAATAATAATTTCCCTGTGGGATCGACCTCTTGCTTATTGCTATACTAGTTGTGAGTTTGAGTTTACTTTGACGGATCAACGACAGGTTTCCCCTCCGTCACCTACCTATAATGCCTATCTAAAATATGCATTATGAAATCCCCTAACACTTAAGCTCTTGCTTGTCCTCAAGCAACCATGAAATATAAACACAATCAATGCAACCCACAAGAGATTCCTTCATAATTTTTCCTCATCAAAAGCAACTTCAATCCATAGTGCAAATATGAACAAGGCATAAAAACGTCATAACATGTATATGAGTGATCAAGTCGCTTGCATTCTTATCAATACAACCTCACAAGGGAAAATATAAGTTTCTCTCACTCTCATGTGTTTAGCCTTATTCCATATACGGAGGCTTTATTTTTTTTTTTCTTTCGTATTTTGTGTTTTTTTAGCCAAATAAAATGCAATACAAATATGAGGGAAACTGTAAACACATAACATTACATTTTCTCAAAACCATAAACCATAAATATCACTTTAGCTTCTTTCTCACAACTCCAGATAAACATCCATAACCAACTCTAAATCTTAATTCCCGGAGGGGCAAGGCTTATCGTAGGTTATGAATCATGAATTTTGTGGAGCTACAAATAAAATAGGCTAAAGGCTCAAATTGGCTTCAAAACAAGATATAAAATAGGGTAGACATGGATAAGATATGGATAAAAAATGCCTCTATCATTTTAAACTTATCAAGCAATGATCATGTATATAATTGACCTCGAAAATAGATAACCATGTCAATACTCATAGATAAGTGCATAAAAAGAGTAAATCACACAAAAAAAAAGCAAAAGGGAGTACAGATGTAATCCCTTATAAGGCTAAATATTCATGATATTTTAAGACAAGGTCAAATCATATTTCACATAAAACAATTTTAAGACAAGGTCAAATCATCCAGAATTCCAAGGGATTTATATGATCATGCTAGAATATAGTAGAGGACAAACTCAAACTAGATAGGTATTTTTAATAACACATATATATGCAATGCATGATATTTTTGGTATTTTCGACATTTTTCATTTTTTTTTTCGGGTTTTGTATTATATATAACAAATAAAACATAAACACGATGCATGAAATAAACTAAAAACTTAAACATAAATATAAACATTAAATGAATAACAACTTATAATAAACATGAAACATAAAACATAAACATGAACTATAAATAAACTAAACTAGCATAAACCACTCTCCTCACACTTAAATGTTGCATTGTCCTCAATGCATAAACAAAAAGAACAATGAAATAAAACTGAGGGTGAAGGAAGGGAATAACTAACCTATCATGTGAAGATGGAGTCCGGGGTCCAGATTGTTGACGAAGACTATCAATTATGCGTAACAATGACGTCTGAATACCAGTGATCTTAGAAGATATAGTCATAAGCTTTTCTTCATTCCTCCTTTCTAATTCCACAAATCGACGCTCAAGATCTTCCACAGCAGCATAGACAGGGTCAACGTATGTAGCAGCAAAATCTTCCTCTTTATTATTCTCAATCTGCTCCTCTCCTACTGCTAAAATCAGTTTCTTTCAGACCATGTACCTCTGAAGAATCCTCAAGTGGCTCAAGTGGTAATGGAAAGCTATTATGGCTCACTCTGAAATCAGCAAGTCCAAAGCAAAATGGTAACTTTGCAGGAAGGTATAGATGACGCTCTCTGTAATCTCCTGCCATCCATTTGTAACACTTCACTCCGCTAGAACGCCGAATTGCTACAATAATGCCAGTCCAATTTAGAGCGGCAATGTTGTAGACAGTGTCACCAAGAAAAGGTTGCAATCCATCAAGACGAACACCTAAGTGACGAGCAATCAGCGACACCAAACCTCCAAAAGCAATAATCTCAGCACAACTCTCCAGAAATAATTGAATCAAATCTGGAATTTGCATAGCATCAGGGGTCAAATAGTAGGTATAGCTCCACCCTCTCATGGTTACCAACTCAGGATCAACCACACCAAAGAAAGCATGACTCAACACTCTATAGCATAACCTCAAGGCTGGATGGGTAATCATGTAGTCAAAATAGTTATCACCCTTCCCAAAAGATCGTCTAATGGCTTCCAACCAAGTATCTCGCGTAGGTGGATCAACAGATGCATTACCCCACGAATCTGCAGACATCTTGGTGACTCCGAAATCTTGTGCAAAGACATCCTTAGTCACCACAAACCCCTCATACAAAAGCGAATTTCCATCTCAAAACGGTGATCAAGGGTAGCCAGAAATTCTCTAACCAGCTCCGGATAAGTGGCTGCGCTAAGATCCATAAAATTACCCAAACCACCTTTCTTAAGAAGCCTAAAAACATTCCGAAATAATCCCAAACGGTGAAAAGTTTCCAGATCAAAGAACATTATGGATCGATAATTCCGATTCCCAAGATTGATCCAACGATCCTCTTGCTCTTCTGTCAAGTGAACATGCTTCTCCATATAGTAGGAACAATAGACATGATGCTCGAAACAACCAAAAAATGCAAAAGAAATCATAAGAAAACCTTGAAAACGACCTTTCAAATTTCTCTTTGATGATAAGAAAACTCTGAAATAATCCCAAACAACCAAAAAATGCTGAACCGCGCGGAAATCTGAGTTGAGGCATCGATGTTCCAACATCCAAACTCCTTCCAAATTTCTCTTTGATGAATAGAACTTGGTTTCAAAAGTCTTCTTTGATGATAGGGATGATGATGGTGTGAAAAAAAAAATCGAATTTGATGGACGAAGAGTAGTGATGAATGTGGACGATGGATGAGAAAAGAAAGACTTTTGATTGAAACTCAAGGCTTAGGTTATGGAATTTAGATTTTAGTAGGAAAATTAGGGTTCATGTGTTTTTACTTGGAGACAAAGGTTTGAACAAGATCAAAAGATAGAGATTGGCAAGTATATAGTTTGGAATAGGAAAAAAATAAAAACAATAAGATAGAAAAACATTGTTAGATAGGTAGATATAATATATATAGATAGATATATTTCTTAGATAGATAAATATATAAATATAAATAATATAGATAGATATAAATATATAAATAGATAGATAAATATAACCATAGATAGATTTATATAAATAGATAGATATATAGATATATTATAGATATACCTATAGATATATTGTAGATGTCAATATAAATAGATAGAAATTAAATATAAAGGTAGAAATTTCCCATTCCTAATTACCAAAAACCAATACCGTGCATCTGGGCAATAGCGGCGTAATGCCTTATCTAAACATTCATCCATTTCCTCTATCAATCCTTTTTCTTTGATATGAATTTCTCTTGGAGGTTGCCCTAAAATTTAAAAAACCTCAACATTATTAGAAATCAATTTCTCATAGGGAAGAATAATAGGTTAATTAGGATTAGACAAATTTTCATGTGGACTAAACAAACTTTCAATTTTCATTTCAATTTATTCTTTCCCTAATTCAAGTTCCACATTGTTAGAAAACTAATCATTCAATAATCTTTTTTCTTAGAAGTATCTAACAATTCATAAATTCCATCCATGCAATCAACATTATTAGCATCAAGAACATCCAAAGAATCATTAGGAGAAAGTGCAATAGACTCAAAAATAGAAAATTCAATCTTTCTACCGTCAAACTTCAAAGCAATCAATCTTAGTCTTGGCCGTTCCCAAGAATGATCTTCCTAAGATGATTGGGGTTTCAGGCGTTCCCTATTCCATATCTAATATAAAGAAATCAGCAGGAAATATCAATTAATTAACTTTCACCAAAATATCTTCAATAACTCCTCTAGGTTTAATACTAGAACGATCAACGAGTTGTATAGTAACACCTGTTTCTGATAAAGCATTTAGACCAAAAAACATGTACAAATTGTATGACATGACATTAATTGAAGCTCCTAAATCCAACATAGCTTTAGTGAATTTAGTATTACCAAATGCACATGGAATAGTAAACATACCTGGGTCACCACACTTTTCAAGCAATCTTTTCTGTAACATAGCGGAAACATTCTCATTCAAACTTACCTTTTCCTTTCTTTTCATCATTGGCTTTCTTTTCATAGTTCATAATTCTTTACAAAAACTTAACATAGTGAGGCACATTTTTAATTAAATTGAAAAGAAGAATATTTATCTCACAATTAGCTAAGGTATCCTATAGAATTTGTTCATCTTCCCACTTACGATCGACTCTTAAGGCATGAGGAAAAGGTGGTGCAGGTCTAGGAACCTTAGAATACCACTCCTTTGACAATTTCTACGCGAATGGATCAAAATCAAAATTCGGATCAGCTACTCATAGGGCGGCGGGTGCCGGTTTTCTAGGCGGCGGGCGCTGGTTGGTAGTGTGGTGGATTCCGAGTTGTTATCTCCTTGTTAAGACCACTTCAATCACCTGCTTAGACCTCTCTTCTAAACTTTTTTGTGGGCAATGTAACTTCTTTACCTCCTCTAATTAAGGATCATGACACTTACATTTTTTTCGGATTAACTACCACTTGCGACGATAGCTTGCCTGAATCCTTAGCTTTCAATTCTCCAATTTCCTTAGCCATTTGACTGAATAACTTCTCATGGACACTCATCTTATCCAACAATAGCCTTAAAGTCTCTTCTTTGGCCTCCTATTGAGGATTTCTTGAACGATTCTAATATTGACCCCTTCCTTGATACAGTGCTTGTTGCTGCTGGCCCCTACCGTTGAATCAACTTTTATAGTTTGAATTGTAGCTCGAATTGTAGAAGTTATTACCAAAGTTTCGGCGAGGCCCATAATCTATAACATTAAGATCAACAACTTGTTCTTGAATCATCGGACACTTATCATTAGGATGACTTGGATCTCTGCATACTCCGCAGGGTCTAGGCTGTTCTGGTTGACTCAATTGCTTTGCCATCTTATTGACGATCTCAGTAAGCCTATCTAAATTATCTTTGCGACTGTCTCCAGAATTATCTACTCTAAGAACTCCTCTAACTCCTTGGTGTTTCCCATATTGCTGCAAAACATTGGCTAAACCTTCAAAAATTTGCATTGCTTCCTGAGGTGTCTTGTATATCCAAAACATTTCCTCCACTAGTAGCATTGATGATACTTCTATCTCTATCAAGTAGGCCTTCATATAGATATAACACTAGATCATCCTCAGGTATACCATGTTGTCGACAACTACCCTTAAGCCTCTTGAATCTCTCAAAATACTCATAAACGCTCTCTGTAGGTGATTCCTGATGTGGGCCTATTTTGCCATGTTTTGCATCTACTTTTACTTCGATATTTCTTTCTATATTTTATACTTCTGGGTTATAAAAGTACAAGATTTGCATAGTTTATGTTTATTTGTGGGTTATGGAGATCTACACAAGTTTCTGTTTAATTTTGCAGAAATCGAGACATTTTCGGAGCAATTCGGAGAAGAAGGAACAAAGCCGGACTTTCACTCAATATCTACTGACCCACTTGACGTCTACTGAGTTGACTCGACGTCGAGTCCATAAAAGAACACTTGAGCCAGGAAAGGAACGAAGGCACTCAATATCTACCATAGCACTCGATATCGAGTGAAATACAGTCGACAACACACAAAGTTCTCCCAAAATCGAGCGGAGCACTCGAGACAACACAAGCCAGTCGATATCGAGATCTTACACTCGATATCAAGTGAAGTTCTAGAAGAGTTTGACGCGCTTGACGAGTCCTAGTCCAAGGGAGATTTCTTGCACATGAAGGAGAAGATCTTCTATCATCTACTTAGTTCTATCCTTATGGGTTGATGACTCTTTTTACCCTAAGGAGATTTTTGTTTACCTAAATAGATTTATATCTTTCTTTTATTTAGATTTATCTTATAGCTTTAGATAGAATTCCTTATCCTTGGCTAGCAAGGATTGAGGCCTATAAATAGAGCCCTAGGGGATGGTTTTTCATTGATTCAATTCATAGCTTTCAATCCCAAGCAAAGTAGAGAGTTTTAGGTATTCAGAGTTTTTAGGGTTTTGGCGTTCTTACGAAAGTTTCTGTCTATATTTTATACTTCTGGGTTATAAAAGTACATGATTTGTGTAGTTTATGTTTATTTGTGAGTTATGGAGATCTTCACAAGTTTCTGTTTAATTTCGCAGAAATCAAGATATTTTCGGAGCAATTCGGAGAAGAAGGAACAAAGCTAGACTTTCACTCGATATCTACTGATCCAATTGACGTCTACTGAGTTGACTCGACGTTGAGTCCATAGAAGAACACTTGAGCCAGGAAAGGAACGAAGGTACTCGATATCTACCATGGCACTTGATATCGAGTGAAGTACACTCGACACTACACAAAGTTCACCCGAAATCGAGTGGAGCACTCGAGACAACACAAGCCAGTCGATATCTAGTCCTTACTCTCTATATCAAGTGAAGTTCCAGAAGAGTCCGACGCGCCTGACGAGTCCTAGTCCGAGGGTGATTTCTTGCACATGAAGGAGAAGATCTTCTATCATTATGGGTTGAGGACTCTTTTTACATGATCATCGGGGAAGCTTACATGAAGATCTAAAGAGGTCCTTGTTTTGGCTATTATGACGATGCGTTGGAAAGCTCTTTCAGAGAACTACAACTTTCCTGTTAACAAGAAGAGCAAATTCGGGACATATTTTCCGTGAAAGGCCGATGCAGTGGCCGCCACATGTATGCCGCGGCCGCCGCATTCCCGCAGCCAGAGACGTCTAAGTAGGAGCCATATGCCGCGACCGCCGCATTGTTCGTCAGCGAAACGACGCGTATTGTTAAGTGGAACCCTAGTTGTTTGGTTTGTTTTGGCCGACTTGAACCTTTTAAGGCCGAATATTATTAGTTTTTACTTTTATTCTATTCTACGTTATATCAGATAATTTAGAGAGAGAGAGAGAGCGATGTTCGCCATGGGCGGCTAAACTCTCTTCGTTCTACTTGCCATTTGAAGCTTTATTTGGATTGATTGTGAGTTTCTTAATCTTGTTCCTTATTTTCTATATTGAATGTTTCAAGTTCTTTGTGCTTGATTGTTTATTGTTTTGTTCTATGTTGTCTGGCCAACTTATTATATCAATTCAATTGCTAGGGTTCTGTAGATTCCTGGTTGTGAACCTTAACCCAAGTAGCAAACTTGTTCCTTTAGGGCTGGTTGAACTAATTGAATGAGTATGAAGTTGAATGTGTTGTTAAATCCCTCTTTAGGGACTGCAAATACCTTGGTTAATCTCTGAACTTAAAGCTATCAATTGGGTTAAATCCTTCTTTAGGGACTGTTCGATTGATAAGGGTTTCTAGGACTGGTTGGACTAGTAACTATATTAGGTCGGGACAAAGGCATTCATAGGAAAACTAAAAGGACAAGAGGAAGTTACAATATCAATTCAACCAAATAAAGTGGATAGTTGTAGGTAGAGCGATCTTCTCTAAATTGTTTTGCATCAACTTGTTTATAGTTTATTTTGTTTTCTTTTCAATCTCAATCAACCAAAACCCCCATTTCTACTAATTGGTAAATACACATTACTGAAAAATACTTGATTCTCTGTGGGATCGACTTCTTACTTACTTGCTATACTAGTTTGTAGGTTTGACTTTTATTTTGATACGGTTTACACGACTAAAAATCGTCCATCACTTAGGTTGAGCTTATTGATAGGCTCAGGAAGGAGCTACAAGAACAAACCGCGATTATATCTACGGAGGGGGCATGAGTTGCTGCAGAGATAGCTCGCGCCGATCGTGAGGAGCAAGCCAGGACACGAGCCCAGGCTGAGCTAGCCCAGGCTGAGCTAGCCCAATATCCCACAACGACTAAGGAATACATGCATCCGAACCTGACAGTGCCTGAATCAGCTATTCTTATCCCTCCTACTTTTGAAACTAAAACTTCATTTCTTTCTGAAATTAAAAAGCATACTTTTGAAGGAAGAATTAATGAATGCCCTCTTACTCATATAACGACGTTTGTTGACTTATGTGAAACTATCGCCGATGGCGAAATTTAGAATATGTCAAACTGAAAACGTTTCGTTGATCTCTTATAGGGAAGGCATTGCAATGGCTCAAGGGATTGACCCCACGATCACTCACCACATGGACGAAGGTTAAGGATGCATTCCTTAACTCCTTCTAAGATGACGATGTTGCGACAGAAGATCATGACTTTTCGACAAAAGCCTAACGAGACACTGACACATGCATGAGAGCGGTTCAAGGACCTCTTGCGATCTTGCCCTACTCATGGGTAGCCACCCTACGTGATTCATCACATTTTCTACAATTCTCTTAACACACCCAACAAGGAGCGGATCAATTCATACACCTCCTACCATCACACTGAGCATACACCGACGGAGGCTTGGGCGACTATAGAGAGGTTAGTCAACTTCGACAACACCTATGGGACTCCTGTGGCTTTTGACGCGAGGTCAGTCCTATCCATGCCCCTGTATGAGCCCTTCGGAGATATAGATCCGGACGTCAAGGAACAATTCTACAAGGATCAGAATCGAAAGCTCCTGAAGCAGGTGAGGTTCCTCTCAGTGAACCAACCCTGCATCGAATGCGGATCACAACGGCACACCACTCCTGAGTGCCCACATGCGGAGCAAGTCCATCCAGCAGAGACTCACGAGGAATCAGCTTACATGAGGGGTCCCAATCGCCAATCTTGGGGGGACCAGTGGTTCCAACAACCACAATAGAACCAAGGTAACCCTAGGGACCCCCACCTTACCGAGCTCCAGGACATCCAGAGAGAGACCAATGGAAAGATGATATTCAAATCATCCTCGATGAGATGAAGATGAACCAAGCTAAGAACAACCAGTCCACCAGTGCCATCCAATCTCAACTACATAGCCTTACCATGAGGTTGGGAGAGATGGACATGTGGAAGCGGAACTTCGAGAGCCAAGTGGGTCAACTCGTGGCTCAAATTCCACGACCGTTCGGGAAGCTCCCTGGGCATACAGATCCAAATCCCAAGGGACAGAACTGACATATCGCCGTCGTAAAAATAAGGAGCGGTCACAAATTGCATGAACCAGAGATCGGAGAAGAGAACGACGCCACTGGAAATCCACTCGACGTCGGCCCAAACCCAGTCGATATCGACCCAATTATCGAGTCAACTTCACTCGATATCGAGTCTTCTTCACAACAACACTTGACGTCGACTCCTCCAATCGATGTCGAGTCAACCCCAACGAACGTTGACTCCTCTGCACAACCTCCGAAGGCTGTTTTGGTTCCGAAACCAAAGAAGATGCTCACGTTTCCCTCCAAGGTGCTGAAAGACCCTACTAAAGGTAAGTTCAGGCGTTTTGTGAAATTGCTTCAGAGCCTTAATGTTACTATTCCTTTTAGAGAAGCACTCCATGAAATGCCTGCCCACGTCAAATTCCTCAAGGAGATCCTCAACCACAAGCGATCGATGATTGAGATCGCCAATGAATGCAAGAAGATGGATTTTCCTGAAAAGAGACCTGACCCTAGTAAGTTCACTATCACCGTGGGATTTAGCCAACATCGCTATGAGGCACTCTATGATTTAGGGGCAAGCGTGAGCATCATGCCCTTATCAATATGGTCAAAGATAAAGATCAGAGTGTCGGAGCATGTGGATGATGTCCCCGTCCAAGTGGGGAAATTCTTTATCCATGTTGACTTTCTTGTGGTAGACATGCTAGAAGATCCTAATTGCCCTATCATTCTTGGTAGGCCCTTCCTTGCTACAACAGATGCCAGCATCAGCGTCAAGACGAGGCTCCTCACTTTCACAATAGGCAACGAGATCTTGGAATTCTTAATCGGTCCCATATTGGAGGAGGTTAACCAGCTAGAGGTGAAGGGCATTATCATAGGCAAAGATGAAAGCCCTGTTGATCACTAGACTTGCCAAATACCTAAGTATGGGGTCCCCTCCCTCGACGTCAAGTGCATCCACTCGATGTCGACCGACCCTCAACCCGAAGATTTCTATTTTGGGCCCGAAAAGGTAAGGTCATGTACAATTTTTACCTCTCCTCCTTCCATTAATGGTAATTGTAACTATAAGAGGGCCCAAGCCCCATGGCGAGCTAACCTATGCAGGATAAGGGTTTGGAAGAAGGAGAAGAATGAAGGTAAGCCAACCAAAGAGCCTTATGATGATAAAAACTATCGACAGAGCTTGGATACTATGATCAAGACTTAGATGATCCAGGAGAAGGGCCAGACACAAGGGGGACCTACACTAAAGGATCATGAGCTTAAAAGAAGAAGTTGGCCTAGTGACTAAAAAAATCTATAACATGTACATAAGAATTTTAATATTTTTTAGGATTTTATACTTTTGGTTTTGATTTTGTTTTGAGAACACTTTATTTTCGTGATCTTGTCTTTATGTGCTAACAAGTTTCAGGTCGCGGAGCATAAAGGGTACAACGAGGAAGAGAACAAACTCTTTGAAGAACCAGTCGACATCGACTCGGCAAGTCGACATCGATTGCAAAGAGGGTCCACTCGATGTCGGCTCCCCAGGAAGCCCTCGACTTCAGTTTCCCACTCGACATTGAAAGTTGCAGTTGATATCGAGTAAAAGCCACTCGATATCGACTCTCAACAATCGATTTCTAGCATCTGGTTTGATTCGTCGATGCGTTATTCGGTGAGTTTCTTCCATTACCATTGTTTTATATTGATTTATACAGTGAGGACACTGTATATTCTAAGTATGGGGTGGGGGAAAGGCTTACTTCTATACGATTTATGATTATGTCTTCAATTGCTCTTATACATGGTACTTTGGATATGATTATTTATCTATATGCTTCATGTTTTCATTCAAAGTTTATTTTTATCACCCCCATTGAAATCTTTTAATTAGTGTCATGGAAGTTTTATTGAACTCGACAATGCAAAAATGGATTCATTAGAGATATAGCATGAAATTGCCTAGTAAGGGCACTAGTACAAAATCTCAATCTTACGGCTAGAATTTATCAGGAGTTTAGAAAAACTCCCGAAAAGATATTCGCACAGGAGTTTTTTAAAAAACATCCGCTAAATGCTTTTACCTTTTTTTTAATAAGAAAAAAAAAGCATTTTATAAGGCCATGTTTATCAATGAATACTAGGAATACTAATATTTTATTCTTCTCTTTCCGCCACATCATCTTAGCATCTTATTCTCATTTTTTCCACTTTATCAGTAGCAGCTCTAGTATCCCAAAATCCATCTTTTCATAACAACTCAATTTACAAATATACCACTCTAACAATTATTTCCATTTTCGATTATATTATTAAATTCATTTTTTATTATTAAAATATTAATATTAAATTAATATTATTTATAAAATAAATAGTGCGAATTATAGCCAAACATATTTATAATAAAAGAGAAATATTTTTTTACAAAAATATAGTAAAACATATTCGAAATTGATGTCTACATGTAGATAAAAATGAATCTAGTATAGTGGTAATTTTATTTTATTTTATTTTATACATTATTAATACCAAAATATTAATTTAAACATGTCAAATATATTCACACAGCAAAGAAATCGCAGCTGTCCACTTTCCGTCACATGGCATCCATGCAGGTGTCTCCCTTTGCGCACCAACCAGCTCTCGACAAGTGTCCCCTTGCTCCAAATTTACATCAGCCCTGCGACGTCGTTTTGGGACTCCATCTTCCGGAAAAACAAATTGCTCCTGACACACCCTTTCTTTTTCAGTGGAGCATTAATTACAATCGATCCTTGTAAAGATACCAGCCCAAGTATCGTTTACAATGGATACTACCACTCCACTCCTTATTTTAATATTTAAAAAGCCCAAGTACCCCGTTAAACTTGCTCTAATAGGTTTTGTTTTAACTCTTGTTAGTTGAATAACTCTATCGGGAATTTCTAATTAAGACACCCGGAAGAATGCTTTTAATAGTTACACCACTGCCATTAATTCTTAACCCCCTCTTCCATCAATCGCTCACTCTGAGTTGTAGAGGTTGATGATAATTTCCTCCGAAGAATCTATAATTTCCTCGATTAATCATATTGAGGTCGGCGAATTGAGTTCTTGGCGAAGTTCTTTCCCGTTGGTTTAGGGTTGTTCGCCCCTTCTCCGGTCGATTTTAGGGCGATTAGGGTTTTCCTCTCTCCATGGGTTGCAAGGGTTGTCCTCTTCCACCGGTTGCAGAGAGAGAGAGGGCGATTTAGGGTTATCCTTTCTCCTATTGTTTTTTTTCCTAATGGTTATTTTTAATTTATGATGAAATTTATTTGAACATTTGAACTATTCTCAACCCTAGATCAATTGCTCTTAACCTTGCAGAGGAGGCCCCTCGTGGCACAATACATATACATTTCAACCCCTCTCTTTGCACGCCCTCTCTCTGTTGGTTTTGGGTCGCCCTCTCTCCGATCGTTTTTGCTCACCAAAATAGGTAGGTTGGTATATCGATCTTGTTCTTATGTTTAATTTCTGTGCAGTTTAGAGAAGAGCAATCTATGTGAATTGATTATTGGCTCTATTATGTTACTCCCTCCGTTCCATAATACATGTCCTTTTAGTTTTTGGCACGCTTTTTAACGAGCGAAAAACTCTATGAAATATTATTTTTTTAATTATTATTTTTAGATAATTTGATACTTATTACTAATAAGTATTAAATTATATAAAAAAATTAATTAAAAAAATAATATTTTATAGAGTTTTTCGCTCATTAAAAAGCGTGTCCAAAACTAAAAGGACATGTATTATGGAACGGAGGGAGTAGTAAACTTAGCAAGATTCTGAACATCTGCTGGGCTTGAATCAGGCGATAAAGAATAACCAAAATACAGAATCAATGGTTTTAGTACTATTCAAGTAACGATGGTCGATTTTTGTGTAGCAAAATTAGTTGTTTTAGAAAATCCATAGAGAACTGTTTTAACTATTCAACTTTGCAAAGTTTTATTTCTACAATCACTCTTGAGCAGTAAGGTAATACCCATCAGGTATGAATGATGCCATAGCTTGATCATAATGCATTTTACTTTCAATATCAAATATCCATTAAGTATATATTAATGAGTTCCTTTACTCTTTGATTGTGAAGTTAGTGAAATTTTAAGGGGTTTTGTGATCTCGTGTACGTGGGTTTGTTTAAATTTACACAGCTCTAGATATTACCAGCATGTTCTTGCCACTGTTGCAAGTGTATATCACCATACTAGCATGTGTTTATTTTAAATTAATAGATCATGCTTGGTCATTTTAATTAGCAAAATGTTCGAAAGAGATCTTATTATGCACAAAACATTATTGTGTCAATATTCTTCTATTTGACTAAAGTCACTAAACAACGCATTTTTAAGTAGTTTCTTTGAATATCCTTTATAAATTTATCTTGTTTGAACAAAACAAATCTAGCTATATGGTTTATTTTTGCCTCTTTTGTAATTGGAATATTTTATGACTGTTTGAATAAAACACATTTGGTGTATGGTTGATGGATACTTTCTAATTTTAATTAGGCTATTTGTTACCCATATGCCTGCATGGTTATTGATTTGTGGTTAATGGTTGCTTGTTTTGTCACCTTGCACTCTTATTGACATAGCTCTGGGCATCCTTGCCATTTTCTAGCTAAATAGTGCTTGATCAATAGTACGTTGCGGGGTTTGTAAATGGATAATTACAATTTACAGGCTCTTAATTGGAAAAGCGTCACTAGTAGTGTATCCCCACATACTTCAGCTATAGATAAACATGCATTCTCTTTTTTATAAATGGAGAGCAGTGCACCACCTTTGAGCAAATTGCTTCCTTTCTTTTTTATTCCAAGAATGTGGGATATAAGACTAGTGTGCGGTGCTAGCGTATTAGTGAAAAAGAGTAACATGTGGTGATCCGATTGTCCTACCTGTTCTATGATAATTACAGGTACAACTGTCTTACTCGTTTATTTCTTCTCTTATTTTATCGTTGTACATGTTATCTTGTTGTTTATCGGCTCCCTGTTATATATATATATATATATATATATATATATATATATATATATATATATATATATATATATATATATATATATATATATATATATATATATATATATATATATATATATATATATATATATATATATATATATATATCTTACTATATAAAAGGCTGAGTTGAACATTACTGTTCATCAAGTAGGATGACCAATCTGCCCTTCCTTTCCTTCCCATTAGATCACTCAATTCAGGGGTTACTTGGTCTTTTCATTGTCTATTGGTTGTCAACCTATTCTCTTCTCCAGGTGAGGCGTTTTTCATCTCTTATTCTTGCCCTCGTCATCTCTCGTAAATCTCTTCGGTCTCTCCACTTCTCTCTCGCCTCCACCGACTCTGATCCTGTGACTCCTCCACCCATTGTAGTCTCTTCCTCTCCTAGCTTCCAGTTCCGGTCCTCTTCGTTGTGTCCCTTGAGCGGTGGTGTGTCAGCGGGAAACAGCCTCCGCCGGTGAGTTCTAGACCACCACCGATTTGGATCTCACCAAGGCCAATATGGACATCATCCTCGGCGCCTTCTTCCCCACCTGCTCCCAAAAGCTCCTCCCTGAATTCGTCGAGAATTCGGCCGTTCTCAAGGCGCCGGGCGTGGAATTTACGAAGGTGATTGAGGCCGAGCTCTACCTCAGCAACAGGAGGGCTTTCGAAGAGTGGAGATCTGGATCAATTTGCTGCTAGTCATAGATGTTGAAAGCTTCTGCAGGTTTGTTTTCCTCGTTTTCCCTGCATTTTGCCCTTAATTTGATTCGATTTTGATGATTTAGTTTCCAAGAAAAATCAACTAGGGCTGATTTTGATAATTTGTAATTTGGGAATTTCTGGTTTGGGGCAATTGAAAGAGAGGGCAACAGAATTATAGGAACTTATTGCTCCTTCCTTTATCCGATTCCTCTTTAATTGAAATTTGATACTTATTTTGTCTGATTTGCGTTTCAATTTGTGTGCTTGGATTAGCTCCCTTACTAATTGATAGATGAAGGAGAAAGTAGGATTCTGCTAGAAGTAGAAAAAACGTAACTCTTGCAAAAACTAAAACAATTGCAGCACCTCTGGCACTCATTGTTTTAGCACCTTCTAACGTTTCAAGTTGAGAATTCTTATTAGTAGCAATGATGTATTCCGACGAAATGCTATTGAAAAGACAAGATGTATTATGAAAATGCTATTGATTTTAGGAGGCTAACTACTCTCATCTCAGTCAATCAAGATCTCAGCAAATCTGTTGAAAAATTTAGCATATTCTTGTTTCGGTAAAAGATGAATGTGTGGTCACGGTGTATTTTTGTCAAAAATGTCATCAAGTGAAAAAAATAATAATTTCTTTGCTAGGAAGTGTTAAATTCAGCCTCCAAATTATCTTGGTAAAAATTAAAGGATTTTATAAGAAGACACATAAAACCATTGTTGCTCTTTAAAGTTGTAACTGTAGCTTATGAGCTTTGTTGAATCTATCCAGCATATCCTCATCGGGTTTTCTCAGCCGGCTCAGGGCTTCCTGATGCGGGACCATCCAAGACACCACCTGCGGACGCACATATCTTACATGAGGATGGACCTATGATTCAAGGAAGGGAGGACGATGTCATCCTCAAGAGGAAGAAGAAGGCTCCACCATGGGAGAAGGTCCAAAGGTGCAAGCTTGGTTAAATGACGTTTTAGACTCTCGTTCAAAATATTTGACAGCTTTTCGACGTCTCTGTAAAATGGGTCGTACGGATTCAATATTGATCGGATTGAGGCGTGCCATACCTTGTTGGAACGAGGACGAAGAGATCTACAACTTTGCTGTTGAAGGTTTTTCCAGATTCGTCCTATAGCTTGGCCGAAATCCACATTCTTTGAGCTGCTGCTGGTTTTGACGGGATTTTATTAAGTGTTGAACATTATAGTTTTTCCTATTTTAGCAACTTTCTTACTTAAGTTATTTTAGGGAACTTTAGATGTTATTTTATTAATTCCATAAGTTGTTAGTTTATTTAGTTCTTTTATTATTTTCGGTGCTAGCATAGATAATTCTCTTATTGCTGAAATTGTAAATCATGTGGATAATAATGATCAAGATCTTAATTTACTTGCCTATGATGATAATGTTTGCATTGAATATGAGCATGATGATTCTTTGATTGATTTAAATGTTCAACCTATGTCTTGTGATGATAATCAAAGAGAAGATTTATGTCATAATAAATGCATAGAAAAAGGCATAGTTACTAATTTGATCATTAATGTTGAAAATTTTTCTTCTATTGCTAGCCTTGAATTAATTGAAAATTCAGCCTTGAAAAAGGATGAAAACTTGCTAGTTTTGGATGGAAACTTAGGGATTAATGACCAAGCGCAAGTGCATATTAAGTTAGAACATCATACCATTGATATGAAATCTGAATTATGCACTAATAAAGTTTCTTTTCTTGATTTTGTAGATGAAGCTGAGACAATAACCATCGCGGAGTGGTCAATCACTACACCAATCGTTCTTGAGATGGATTTCCATGGACATGTGGTATTCGATCCAGGAGCTCGTGTGGATGCCTTTGCGGAATCAAATGCGACCTTGGATTCGAGGACGAATCCTTTTCAAGAAAGGGAGATTGATGCGGGACCATCCAAGACACCACCTGCGGACGCACATATCTTACATGAGGATGGACCTATGATTCAAGGAAGGGAGGACGATGTCATCCTCAAGAGGAAGAAGAAGGCTCCACCATGGGAGAAGGTCCAAAGGTGCAAGCTTGGTTAAATGACGTTTTAGACTCTCGTTCAGATTATTTGACAGCTTTTCGACGTCTCTGTAAAATGGGTCGTACGGATTCAATATTGATCGGATTGAGGCGTGCCATACCTTGTTGGAACGAGGACGAAGAGATCTACAACTTTGCTGTTGAAGGTTTTTCCAGATTCGTTCTATAGCTTGGCCGAAATTCACATTCTTTGAGCTGCTGCTGGTTTTGACGGGATTTTATCAGTTTCGAAATCTATCATTAAAACTTGGACCTAGGAGGATAAAATTCACTAGGGGTAAAAGTAAGTCAAAAAAAAAAAAAAAAGGAAAGTGTTTTGTTGATCTAGTGCAAGAAAGCTCCCAAGGACCATTGGTGAATCCCTTCTCAGCCCTAGTCGACAGCCCTATATCCCCAAACACATCAACCTCCACAAAATTGAAACCCTACCCTGCAACTACAACATCATAACTTGAAGGTTTTCAATCAAAAGAGGTAAATTTCCAAGTTTTCTTTTATTTCTCTTTCTTTTTCTTTGTGTCGAGTACTCTACTCCTTGATCGAGTACTATTGAGTGCTATTTGCTACTGTCGAGTACATAACAGCTTGTGTCGAGTGATCACAGTCCTTACTGAGTTCACTTTTGTGTGTGTCGAGTGCATTAGACCCTTGTCGAGTGCACCTTAGTTTGTGTCGAGTGATTCCTTGCAATTTCCCATCTGTTTTGCTTGGATCTAAGTTTGTTGCTTACATCGAGTTCTCTACGGCCCTTGTTGAGTACTCTCCTGCGTTGTTTCATTCATTACATACCTTGATTGCCTTGTTTTGCTTGGTAGTTGATTGGCCCAAAGCGGATTGCCCTAGCAAGCGTGATATATCAATCAGAGAGGGAGTGAGAGCGAAACACAATTGTGAGCTGTTTATAAGTTTTACTAACCTTTAACATAGTTCCTTGTTTCTTTTCTCTTTGTTATAATGTCTAATAACCAGGGCAATGTTTGGTACAATACCTTCATGGCGATGTTAGCTAAGGTAAATGAGAATGTGGTGAAAACCAATGAAGAATTGGTTAAGTTGGATAAAAGCTTAACGACAATAGAGCTTCAGCGTTTTGGCTCTAATACGGTGTTTGGACAAGGAGTCCCACCTAGAGATGAAGTGCCACCAATTAAAAGGGAAGAAACTCATCCTATTTTTAACCAACATAATGTTTCTTCTAGCATAGATAATTCTCTTATTGCTGAAATTGTAAATCATGTGGATAATAATGATCAAGATCTTAATTTACTTGTCTATGATGATAATGTTTGCATTGAATATGAGCATGATGATTCTTTGATTGATTTAAATGTTCAACCTATGTCTTGTGATGATAATCAAAGAGAAGATTTATGTCATAATAAATGCATAGAAAAAGGCATAGTTACTAATTTGATCATTAATGGTGAAGATTCTTCTACTATTGCTAGCATTGAGTTAATTGAAAATTCAGCCTTGAAAAAGGAAGAAAACTTGCTAGCATTGGATGAAAACTTAGGGATTATTGATCAAGCTCAAGTGCATATTAAGTTAGAACATCATGAAGATGACATGAAATATGAATTATGCACTAATAAAGTTTCTTTTCTTGATTTTGTAGATGAAGCTAAGACAATAACCATCGAGGAGTGGTCAATCTCTACACCAATCGTTCTTGAGATGGATTTCCATGGGCATATGGTGTTCGATCCAGGAGCTCGTGTGGCTGCATGTGCGGAATCATATATGACCTTGGATTCGAGGACGAATCCTTTTCAAGAAAGGGAGATTGATGCGGGACCATCCAAGCCATCATCAACGACACCTCCGGACACACCTATGATTCGAGATTATGAGGATGATGTCCTTCTCAAGAGGAAGAAGAAGGCTCCACCATGGGAAGAAGTCCCAAGGTGCAAGCTTGGATTAAATGACGTTTTGGTTCGTTCATAGTCATTTGACAGCTTTTCGACGTCTCTGTAAAATGGGTCGTACGGATTCAATATTGATCGGATTGAGGCGTGCCATACCTTGTTGGAACGAGGACGAAGAGATCTACAACTTTGCTGTTGAAGGTTTTTCCAGATTCGTCCTATAGCTTGGCCGAAATCCACATTCTTTGAGCTGCTGCTGGTTTTGACGGGATTTTGTTAAGTTTTGGAACATTATATTTATTTCCTATTTAGTATTTCTTATACTTAAGTTATTTTAGGAAACTTTAAGGTTATTTTTATTATTTTCATTAGATGTTAGTTTTATCTTATTTTATCATCTAACTCGGCCCAACAGCCCTGCGTGGCCTATATATTCCGAGTTCTTCTATTGTAATTCAATAAGAACATGATGAATAGAATTTACATCTCTCAAATTGTGTGAAACACATGGAGTGTCTTGTTGATCCAACTAGAGCTGTGCTCGTTGATCTTCGAATTGGTTTGTTTTAGCTTGGTTTGCTTTGCCGTTCATCAACTTCGCAAGACTTGGTGAATCTAGTATCCACAAGCCCCCTTCTGGTGCTTCAAGTTGTCCGCTTGATTGTGTCGGATTGTAGAGGCGGGTTGTGTAGGCATTGGTATTGGTTCCTACCCTCTGAGGAGGCCTGGGGTCTTTATCTTGTTCTGCATAGATCGACTCAGTCCTTATCAGGTCGTGTCTTTCCATTCTTTCCATTAAATTTCGTGTCTTTCCTTTTGTTCTTACTGTTTTGTGTCTTTCTTGGAGTTCTTGATCAATTCTTGATCGAGTTCTTGGTGTTTCTTGAATCTTACATTGCTGCGTTCTTGTTTCTTGTTTAGTTCTTGCTTGTTGTCGAAGATCGGACCAACCCACGGCTAACCCCGTATCAGCGAAGTAAGGGATTAGATCCGCGACGTTGAATGTAGCGCTCACGCCCATGTCTCCAGGAAGCTCCAACTGGTAGGCATTGTCGCCCACTCTCTTCTTGATCCGAAATGGTCCATCACCACGAGGCGACAGCTTGTTCTTCCGGGCTTCTGGAAACCGCTCCTTCCTTAAATGCACCCATACAAGATCTCCAGGCTGAAATGTGACCAATCGACGTCCCTTGTTGGCCTTGTTAGCATTGTATTCAGCCTTGAGCTTCAGCTTCTCTCGAGTCCGTTCATGCAGCTCCTTGATGAACTCGACATGCTTACCTGCCTGAAATGATTCTTTGTCTCTCATAGGATATGGAGTAAGATCAAAAGGGGTTAGTGGATTAATACCATACACACATTCAAATGGACTGATTTTAGTTGCCGAATGCATGGTTCGATTATATGCAAATTCCACATGAGGTAAGGCTTCTTCCCAAAGTTTCAAATTCTTCCTAATAATGGCTCTTAGGACAGTAGCAAGGGTTCTATTAGTCACCTCAGTTTGGCCATCAGTTTGGGGGTGGCTAGAAGTAGAGAATAACAATCTAGTTCCCAATTTATTCCATAAAGTGCGCCAAAAATGACTTAAGAATTTCACATCCCTATCACTAACAATGGTTTTAGGCACACCATGCAACCTAACTACTTCTCTAAAGAATAGATTAGCAACATTGGTAGTGATGCAGGACCATCCAAGACACCATCCAAGACACCTCCGAACACATCTATACTTGGGGATGGACCTATGATTCGAGCTCGTGAGAATGAAGTCATCCTCAAGAGGAAGAAGAAGGCTCCACCATGGGAGAAGGTCCAAAGGTGGAAGCTTGACGTTTAGCTCGTTCATAGTCATTTGACAGCTTTTCGACGTCTCTGTAAAATGGGTCGTACAGATTCAATATTGATCGGATTGAGGCGTGCCATACCTTGTTGGAACGAGGACGAAGAGATCTACAACTTTGCTGTTGAAGGTTTTTCCAGATTCGTCCTATAGCTTGGCCGAAATCCACATTCTTTGAGCTGCTGCTGGTTTTGACGGGATTTATTTATGTTTTGGAACATTATATTTATTTCCTATTTTAGTATTAGTTTTACTTAAGTTATTTTAGGAAACTTTAGATATTATTTTATTATTTCCATTAGATGTTAGTTTTATCTTATTCTATCATCTAACTCGGCCCAACAGCCCTGCGTGGCCTATATATTCCGAGTTCTCCTATTGTAATTCAATAAGAACATTATGAATAGAATTTAGATCTCTCAAATTGTGTGAAACACATGGAGTGTCTTGTTGATCCAACTAGAGCTGTGCTCGTTGATCATCGATTGGTATCTATCTAGCTTGGTTTGCTTTGTGTTCGTCAACTTCGCAAGACTTGGTGATCCTAGTATTCACAAGCCCCCTTCTGGTGCTTCAAGTTGTCCGCTTGATTGTGTCGGATTGTAGAGGCGGGTTGTGTAGGCATTGGTATTGGTTCCTACCCTCTGAGGAGGCCTGGGGTCTTTATCTTGTGCTACATAGATCGACTCAGTCCTTATCAGGTCGTGTCTTTCCATTCTTGCATTCAATTTCGAGTCTTTATCTATCTTTATCGAGTCTTTGTCATTCTTGTTTAGTGTCGACATCAAGAATCCTTGTTCTTGATCGTTCTTGCTGCGTCTTTATTGTTTCTTGGCTGTTCTTGATTGATCTTGATCGAGTTCTTGCTTTTCTTGTTCAGTTCTTGCTTGTTGTCGAAGATCGGACCATCTCACGGCTAACCCCGTATCAAATTGGCATCAGAGCTTTGGTTTCCGACATCAAGATTGAGTCTTTTTCTTTTCTTAAACACAAAAACACAAAAATAGAGTCTTTTCTTTGTTTGGTTATTTACTTCTTGCATTCTTTTTGATTAAATTACTAATCTTGAGTTTGTGATTGTTTGTGGTTGCATAGCCTAAACACAAAGCCTAGCCGAGACCGTGGAGTCAACCAAAGGTGCACACATCCCCTTGTGAACACCCTAAGCCGGCGGCAGAATCTGTCCCCATAGTTGGTGCCTTGGCCGAATCCACTACACCACACAAAGAGCAAACCCTAGTTTGTTCTATCTTTACTATCCTTTTTGTTTATCTATTCTATCTTTGGAATTTTGATTTATCTTTTATCTAATTCCATTTATCAATTGCCTAAAATCAGATTTTATAAGTTGTTGGATATTAATTTCCATTATATCTATCAACTATCACAAAAGGCACAAGATAGATCCTATTTCCTAAAATAGCCATTCTATCTATATATTTGCATTAGGGCTGAATTTTTATCTTCTATCACCACCATATTCAGATTTTCGAGTCCTATTACATATTTAGAGTCTTTCTTGCATTAGTATAAAAAAAAAAAAAAAAAAAAATATCAGTTTCGAAATCTATCATTAAAACTTGGACCTAGGAGGATAAAATTCACTAGGGGTAAAAGTAAGTCAAAAAAAAAAAAAAAAGGAAAGTGTTTTGTTGATCTAGTGCAAGAAAGCTCCCAAGGACCATTGGTGAATCCCTTCTCAGCCCTAGTCGACAGCCCTATATCCCCAAACACATCAACCTCCACAAAAATTGAAACCCTACCGTGCAACTACAACGTCCTAACTTAAAGGTTTTCAATCAAAAGAGGTAAATTTCCATTCTTTCTTAGTTTTTCTTTTATTTCTCTTTCTTTTTCTTTGTGTCGAGTACTCTACTCCTTGATCGAGTACTATTGAGTGCTATTTGCTACTGTCGAGTACATAACAGCTTGTGTCGAGTGATCACAGTCCTTACTGAGTTCACTTTTGTGTGTGTCGAGTGCATTAGACCCTTGTCGAGTGCACCTTAGTTTGTATCGAGTGATTCCTTGCAATTTCCCATCTGTTTTGCTTGGATCTAAGTTTGTTGCTTACATCGAGTTCTCTACAGCCCTTGTTGAGTACTCTCCTGCGTTGTTTCATTCATTACATACCTTGATTGCCTTAGTTTTTGCTTGGTAGTTGATTTGCCCAAAGTGGATAGCAAGCTTGATATATCAATCAGAGAGGGAGTGTGAGCGAAACACAATTGTGAGCTGCTTATAAGTTTTACTAACCTTTAACTTAGTTCTTTGTTTCTTTGGTCTTTGTTATAATGTCTACTAATCAGGGGAACAATGGTGGTAACAATGCCACTAACTCGAGTGCAACAGTGACGCCTGAGCAATTCAATACCTTGATGAACACCATGAAAGCCATGAACGAGATGTTGGTAAAGTTCAATAATGACATGGCTAAGATAGATAAAGGCTTTACGACAATAGAGCTTCAGCATTTTGGCTCTAATACGGTGTTTGTACAAGGAGTCCCACCCAGAGATGAAGTGCCACCAATGGAAAGGGAAGAATCTCATTCTATTCCCCTTAATAATGCTATTCAACATCATGTTTCTTCTAGCATAGATGCTTCTTTTATTGCTGAAAATGTAAATCATGTGGATAATAATGATCAAGATCTTAATTTACTTGCCTATGATGATAATGTTTGCATTGAATATGAGCATGATGATTCTTTGATTGATTTAAATGTTCAACCTATGTCTTGTGATGATAATCAAAGAAAAGATTTATGTCATACTACATGTTTAGAAGAAGGCATAGTTAGTAATATGATCATTGATGTTGAAAATTTTTCTTCTATTGCTAGCCTTGAATTAATTGAAAATTCAGCCTTGAAAAAGGATGAAAACTTGCTAGTTTTGGATGGAAACTTAGGGATTAATGACCAAGCGCAAGTGCATATTAAGTTAGAACATCATACCATTGATATGAAATCTGAATTATGCACTAATAAAGTTTCTTTTCTTGATTTTGTAGATGAAACTGAGACAATAACCATCGAGGAGTGGTCAATCACTACACCAATCGTTCTTGAGATGGATTTCCATGGGCATATGGTGTTCGATCCAGGAGCTCGTGTGGCTGCATTTGCGGAATCAAATGCGACCTTGGATTCGAGGACGAATCCTTTTCAAGAAAGGGAGATTGATGCAGGACCATCCAAGACACCATCCAAGACACCTCCGAACACATCTATACTTGGGGATGGACCTATGATTCGAGCTCGTGAGAATGAAGTCATCCTCAAGAGGAAGAAGAAGGCTCCACCATGGGAGAAGGTCCAAAGGTGGAAGCTTGACGTTTAGCTCGTTCATAGTCATTTGACAGCTTTTCGACGTCTCTGTAAAATGGGTCGTACGGATTCAATATTGATCGGATTGAGGCGTGCCATACCTTGTTGGAACGAGGACGAAGAGATCTACAACTTTGCTGTTGAAGGTTTTTCCAGATTCGTCCTATAGCTTGGCCGAAATCCACATTCTTTGAGCTGCTGCTGGTTTTGACGGGATTTATTTATGTTTTGGAACATTATATTTATTTCCTATTTTAGTATTAGTTTTACTTAAGTTATTTTAGGAAACTTTAGATATTATTTTATTATTTCCATTAGATGTTAGTTTTATCTTATTCTATCATCTAACTCGGCCCAACAGCCCTGCGTGGCCTATATATTCCGAGTTCTCCTATTGTAATTCAATAAGAACATTATGAATAGAATTTAGATCTCTCAAATTGTGTGAAACACATGGAGTGTCTTGTTGATCCAACTAGAGCTGTGCTCGTTGATCATCGATTGGTATCTATCTAGCTTGGTTTGCTTTGTGTTCGTCAACTTCGCAAGACTTGGTGATCCTAGTATTCACAAGCCCCCTTCTGGTGCTTCAAGTTGTCCGCTTGATTGTGTCGGATTGTAGAGGCGGGTTGTGTAGGCATTGGTATTGGTTCCTACCCTCTGAGGAGGCCTGGGGTCTTTATCTTGTGCTACATAGATCGACTCAGTCCTTATCAGGTCGTGTCTTTCCATTCTTGCATTCAATTTCGAGTCTTTATCTATCTTTATCGAGTCTTTGTCATTCTTGTTTAGTGTCGACATCAAGAATCCTTGTTCTTGATCGTTCTTGCTGCGTCTTTATTGTTTCTTGGCTGTTCTTGATTGATCTTGATCGAGTTCTTGCTTTTCTTGTTCAGTTCTTGCTTGTTGTCGAAGATCGGACCATCTCACGGCTAACCCCGTATCAAATATAGAGAACCTATCCACTACCACAAATATAGAATCTCAATCATCAGTTTTGTGGCATGCAATGAAATGAGCCATTTTAGAGAACCTATCCACTACCACAAATATAGAATCTCTCCCCTTCTTAGTTCTAGGCAACCCAACTATGAAATCCATGGATATGTCTTCCCAAGGGGCTGAGGGGGTCGGCAGTGGTGTATAAAGGCCATGAGGCATAAGCTTAGCTTTGGCTTTAATGCAATCTATGCATCTCTTAAGGCAATGTTCTACATCTCTAAGCATATGTGGCCAATAAAAGTGTGATTTTAGTGTGTTATATGTTTTATCCCTACCAAAATGTCCCATTAATCCACCACTATGGGCTTCACTAACAAGTAATAATCGTAGAGAACATCTAGGAATGCACACTTGATCTTTTCGAAATAAGAATCCTTTATGTATATAAAAGCTGTCATTAGGACCCTTTTCTAAGCATTTTCGAAAATGTTCACCAAAATCCAAATCAGATTCATACAATTCCTTTATGTAAATAAAACCTAAGACCCTAGAATCCAAAGTGGTTAAAAGAACATGTCTTCTAGATAATGCATCATCAACCACATTGTCTTTGCCTTTCTTATACTTAATTACATAAGGAAATGTTTCAATAAATTCCATCCATCTACCATGCCTCCTATCAAGTTTATCTTGGCTTTTAAAGTGTTTTAAAGACTCATGATCAGTCCTAAGAATAAACTCGCTAGGCCATAGATAGTGAGACCATGTCTTAAGTACTCTAAACAATGCATACAATTCCTTATCATAGGTAGAGTAATTAAGACAAGCACCTTTCAACTTCTCAGAAAAGAAAGCAATAGGCTTACCTCCCTGCATAAGGACTCCACCAATTCCGACTCCGCTAGCGTCACATTCGACCTCAAAAGGCTGAGTAAAGTCCGGCAACGCTAATAGGGGTGCGTGAGTGAGCTTGTCCTTAAGTGTGTTGAATGCTTCCTCCTGAGCTGCTCCCCATGTAAACTAACTTCTCTTCTTAGTAAGCTCGGTCAGTGGGGCTGAGATTGTGCTAAAGTCTCGCACAAATCGTCGGTAGAAGCTAGCAAGTCCTTGGAAGCTGCGTACATGTCCTATGTTAGTGGGTGTCGGCCACTCTTGAATAGCTTTAATCTTTGATTCATCAACACGCAGTCCATTAGAGCTCACTACAAATCCAAGAAAAGACACTTGTTCATTACATAATTCACACTTCTTTAAATTAGCATACAAGCGTTCAATTCTCAGCGTTTTAAGCACTTCTCTAAGATGTGATTCATGTTCATTAGAAGACTTGCTATAAATCAGAATATCATCAAAGTAAACAACAAGAAATTTTCCAATGAAATCTCGAAGCACATGATTCATTAAGTGCATAAAAGTACTAGGAGCATTAGTTAACCCAAAAGGCATAACCAACCACTCATATAAACCAAGCTTAGTCTTAAAGGCTGTTTTCCATTCATCTCCCTTTTTCATTCTAATTTGATGATAGCCACTTCGAAGATCAATTTTAGAGAATATAGAAGCTCCATGTAACTCATCCAGCATATCATCTAATCTAGGAATAGGGTGACGATATTTAATAGTAATGTTGTTAATAGCCCTACAATCTACACACATTCTCCATGATCCATCTTTCTTAGGGACTAATAACACAGGCACAGCACAAGGACTTAAGCTAATTCGAATATAACCCTTATCCAACAGTTCCTGGACTTGGGTTTGGACCTCTTGGGTCTCAGTGGGATTCATACGATACGCAGGTCGATTAGGCAATGTAGCCCCTGGAATAAGATCAATTTGATGCTCAATTCCACGAATAGGGGGTAGACCTGGTGGTATATCATCGGGAAACACATCCTTAAACTCCTCAAGAAGAGCGAGAATGTTCGATGGAAGAGAAGCTTTAAGCTCTTCACTCAACATGCTCAAGCTCTTGCAAAGGCGCATAAGCATAGTTCCACCATCCGCAAATTCGTCCAGGAATGTGCTTTTGGAAACCAAGAACACACTCTTAGCTCGAGTTTGAGGATCCACTTGACTCGACTAAGCCTCCTGATCTAACTCACCTTTACTTAGCTTCCGCTTCTCAATCTCATCAGCTACTTGCGTAGGCGTCATGGGTTTGAGAATGACATTCTTTCCCTGAAAAGTAAAGGTATAGCGATTAGTAAACCCATCATGAATAACCTTACGATCAGATTGCCAAGGACGACCTAATAGAATATGACAAGCTTGCATAGGCACAATATCACATAAAACATCATCTTCATAATGTCCTAGTTTAATATGCACTTTGACTTGTCTATGAACTTTCAATAAGCCACAATCATTCATCCAATGCAATTTGTAAGGTCTAGGGTGTTGGACAGTAGGTAAATGCAATTTGTCAACCATTTCTTGACTAGCTAAATTACAGCAACTACCTCCATCAATGATCACATTTACAACCTTTCCTTTAACAAGACAACGAGTATGAAATAAGTTTTCTCTTTGATTATCTTCACATGGTGTAGGAACAACACTTAAAACTCTCCTAACAATCAAAGATTCTCCATGTTCATATTCAACCTCATTATCATCATTTTCATAACAAACAAGGTTTAAGTTCTGATCATTGTCATTAGCATGCTCATCCGGTTCATCACAAGAATTTTCAGATTCATATTCTCCAAATTGATTAACCATGAGCGTTTTCTTATTAGGGCAATCCTTCATATAATGTCCTCTACCTTGGCATTTAAAGCATACAATATCTCTAGAACGAGTAGTAGAAGGATTAGGATTACTCCCTTTGGGACCAGTAGATGTCCCAGACGATTCTCGTCCATTCCATGGACCTTTTCCTTTGTCGAGGGGCTGTTGAGGTGCTCGGCTATCTCCTCTCCCTTGGGGCTGGTTTGGTCGATCTCGTGAACCACCTTCACCACGCCATTGGGACTGATTTGGCCGAGGTTGGCGCCATTGGGGCTGTTGGCCACTCGACACTCTTCCTTGGCTCTTGTAACGTTGTCCCTTTTCTACTTTAATTGCTAAATGTAACAAATCAGTAGGAGTAGTATAGGGAAAATAATCAATCTCATGAGCTAAAGCGGGATGCAATATCCTAAGATATCTAGCATTTGTATCTTCATAAGGTTCACTTACATTAGCTCGAGCCATAGTTTCTTGCATAAGATTAAATGTTTCCTCAACAGTTTTATTACCTTGCTTAAGATTTTCTAATCTTTGCCTAAGCTCTCTGGCATAATGTTGAGGTACAAATCGATTTCTCATTAATGCTTTAAGTTGTTCCCAAGAAGCAATAGGTGCATCAAGAGCTCTTCTCCTTTCCTTAACTAGGTTATCCAACCAATTTAAAGCAAAGCCTGTGAATTCTAAAGTAGCTAGTTGCACCTTTTTAGCATTAGAGAAATTGTGACAATTCCAAATCTGATCCATTTTAGTTTCCCAATCAATGTATGCATCTGGATCAGTTTTACCTTCAAAAGGAGGAATCTTTACCACCTTACCTATGCCGTCCTCGTCATTGTACCTAGGTGGTCGGTTCTGATTTCCTCTTTGATTCCGTCTCGGACGCTGTTCCCAATACTCCTCTTCTTGGAAGTCATCATCTTGCTCCGAGTAGTAGATTTGCTCCTGGAAGCCTCGACCTCTTCCCCTTCCCTGTCCTTGTCCTTGCATATTAACAAACCCGTTATTCCGATCATTTCTCCCACCTCGTGGAGAGTTGTTTTCATTGAATAAAGGATTATCTAAATTAACATTGACATGAGGATTAGGATTAGGAATAGGGTTAGGATTTACGACCTCTCTTTCATCATGATGTATCTCCACTCGATCTTGCTGACCTCCTATGGTGTTTGAACCACTCGGCCTGGAGTTCTCCAAAGCTGTCACCTTGGCGACTAGTTCAGCTACGGACTCCTTGTTAGCCATGGTGTTCATGATGGTAGTGATGTTAGCCATCATGGTGGCAAACTGTTCTGGCGACACAGTTGCACTTGACTTAGTGGCAATGTTACCACCATTGTTTCCCTGATTGTTAGACATGATAACAAAGATAAAAGAAACACAGAAATATGTTAAGGTTAGTAAAAGCTTATAAAACAGCTCACAATTGTGTTTCACTCACACTCCCTCTCTGATTGATATATCACGCTTGCTAGGGCAATCCGCTTTGGGCAAATCAACTACCAAGCAAAACAAGGCAATCAAGGTATGTAATGAATGAAACAACGCAGAAGAGTACTCAACAAGGGCTGTAGAGCACTCGATGTAAGCAAACAACTCAATTCAAGCAAAACATATGGGAATTTGCAAGAATTCAACTCGAAATAGACTAAGGAGTACTCGACAGTAGCAAGGGAGCACTCGACACTACAAGAGATCACTCGGCAGGGGCTGAGATCACTCGACCAAGACAAGAGAGAACTCGACCAAAACAGAGCTCTACTCGACTCAAAATAGAAAAGAAGAGAAATAAAAGAAACTTGGAAATTTACCTCTTTTGATCGAAAACCTTTAAGTTAGGACGTTGTAGTTGCAGGGTAGGGTTTCAATTTTGTGGAGGTGTATGTGTTTGGGATAGGGTATGTCGACTAGGGCTGAGAGAAGGGATTCACCAATTGTCCTTGGGAGCTTTCTTGCACTAGATCAAACAAACTCTATCTCTTTTTTTTTTTTTGACTTACTTTTGCCCCTAGTGAATTTTATCCTCCTAGGTCCAAGTTTTAAAATAAATTTCGAAACTGATTTTTTTTTTTTTTTTTATACTAATGCAAGATGCAAGAAAGACTCTAAATATGTAATAGGACTCGAAATTATGAATATGATGGTGATAGAAGATAAAAAATTCAGCTCTAATGCAAATTTATAGATAGAAAGGCTATTTAAGGTAATAGGATCTATCTTATGCCTTAATAGATATATAATGACTTTTATCCACCAAAAATCAGAATTTTAAATAGGCAAGAGATAAAGGAAATAGATAAAAGATAGATAAAAAGTTCCAAAGATAGAACAAAGGATAGAAAAGATAACAAACTAGGGTTTGCTCTTTGTGTGGTGTAGTAGAATCGGCCAAAGGAGACTATGGGGACAGAATTGCCGCCGGCTTAGGGTGTTCACAATGGGATTGTGTGCACCTTTGGTCGACTCCACGGTCTCGGCTAGGCTTTGTGTTTAGGCTATGCAACCACAAACAATCACAAACTCAAGATTAGTAAATTAATCAAAAAGAATGCAAGAATAACCAAAACAAGAAAAGGACTCTTTTTTTTGTGGATTTTGTGTTTAGAAAAGAAAAGACTCAATCTTGATGTCGGAAACCAAAGCTCTGATGCCAATTTGATACGGGGTTAGCCGTGGGTTGGTCCGATCTTCGACAACAAGCAAAGAACTAAACAAGAAACAAGAACGCAGCAATGTAAGACTCAAGAAATACCAAGAACTCGATCAAGAATTGATCAAGAACTCCAAGAAAGACACGAAACAGCAAGAACAAAGGGAAAGACACGAAATTTAATGGAAAGAATGGAAAGACACGGCCTGATATGGACTGAGTCGATCTATGCAGTGCAAGATAAAGACCCCATGCCTCCTCAGAGGGTAGGAACCAATACCAATGCCTACACAACCCGCCTCTACAATCCGACACAATCAAGCGGACAACTTGAAGCACTAGAAGGGGGCTTGTGGATACTAGATTCACCAAGTCTTGCGAAGTTGATGAACGGCAAAGCAAACCAAGCTGAGATTATCAATCGGGGCGAGATCCTGAAGAGCACTGCTCAATTCGATCAGATCTCTCTCTCTCTCTAAGTGTTTCACACGTTTGAGAAGAATAGATTTCTATTATCAATGTTCCAAGTTGTTACAAGGATGAATCGACAATATTTATAGGCCTTACTCCTAGTTCTGGCCGATTCTAAGACTTAGAAGATAGAATAAGATAGTTCTAAATACTAATGGGCCTAATTAAATAAACCTAAGAACATAAGTAAATAAGGTTTTAAAACGAATAACTAATAAAAGCCCAATTCAGCCCAATAATGTTCATAAGCTGAAATTAGACACAACACTTAATAAAATTCGGCCTAAGCATGTTCTAAGGTGGTTTGGCCTCTTCATGCACTCCAATGCACATATATGTCTTCAATGTTGGCTCGGGGAGTTGAACCTTGCTTGAGAACAAAGCATGACCCACAAAGTTGAATGAGTCTCTCTGAAGCTTCTTAGCTCTAGCTCGAGTCATTGGTCCTTCTCCAAGTATGATGGGTGTGTCTGGAGCTGTAGAAGATGGTCCCGCATCAGGAATAATAAATTGAGATTGAATAACGAGGAATTGAGTCAAGGATCGAATAAAACCAACCATTGTTGCGAATTGTGGATGAAACCATACTCTTCTTCTATCTTTTATTCGCTCTTACTAACATTCATCATACTTCAACTTTAAGCCTTATTGAATATTTACATTCATATCTTGTCTTTATTTTCAAATTGATAAATACACACTGCATTGGAATACTTGTTTTTTTTTGTGGATTCGACCCCTTACTTATCTGCTATACTAGTTTACTAGTTAGTTAGTTAGTTTGTTTGGGTTATTTCTTTGGCGAGGTGAAATCTAGTGATGTTTCCCCTCCGTCAAAAAGTGGCGACGTTGCCGGGGAATCATGTTTATTTCTTTGTTTTGTGTATTTGTTGATTTTTTTTATATATCTAACCCTATTCTGAACCTATCTAACGGTTCACAAAACCCCGCTACTAATTTTTTAAGATGTTGAGATTATATCAGGACCAAGGAGAATATTTTCACCATTACCTCACAAGAGTGAATGTAACGACCCAAAAGTTTGGATATCCGAATATGCCTCCATTAATCCACTTAGAGGATTAATAAGGTTCGGATGATCCGATTATTCGGGTTACGTTAAGGAAGAGTTTTGAATTCTTCCGTGAGCTTTAGATCTTACGACCGAGTATGAGTTATTACTTAGATTATTTATTTAGAAGAAACGTCAATAAGTTGTTAAACGGGGATTTCGAACCCCAAAGCAAACGCATGCCCATTGGAGGCTAGAACCTATCCTAGGTAACTATCGCAAAACGGTTTTTGAGCGGAAGATAAAGGCGGAATTAAAGTACAACACATGCCGCGGCCTAGCCGGATCAAAACGCAAAAGTAATAAGTAGCGAGATAATACTAAAACATGGTCTATGTCTCTCTCACTCTATCGTCCCATAGGCTATGCCCAACAAACATCCACATATGATCACGCATATCGGGTATTGGGGGTACCTGAATCTAAAAACAAGAAAGGTAACGGGGTCAATCATTGATTACTCATACACGTATGCACCAGCATACTCTGGGAGTACGTAAAAAGGTATATAAACGTGATGCGATAAAACTGTAAATATACTATCATGCTCCTAAGGCATAATCTGAATATATAAATAAATGCGGTAATGGGTACCCAAATGATAACAATCAACCATATAATCCCTCTCCAAATGCTTGGAGGTTACACTACCCTTTATCACCAAATTCTTGGAGGATGTGCCAACCTTTATCGAATGCTCGAAGGTTCGGCTACGTCGCAACCTTTAGGGAATCCCGGTAATCACCACATAACAACATAGAATAGGATGACCACCTATTACAACAAAGACAAAGAGAAGACAAGGGTTCATTTAATTCCCTATGTTCCGTTCTATGTTATAATTCCGGTTTATACCCTACAACAATTCTATGTCATAAAATATGCATGAATCTATCTCGTTACGACACTCATGTGTCATGAGTAAGTCCAGGGGACTTACATGAAATCCGAAGGTAAGGACGGAAACCAACAAGCACCAAGTGTAAACACGAATCAAGCGCCTAACAATTGTAATTATTTCACATTAGGTTCTTCTTATTAATGCATCACATAAACCCATACCACAAGATAATCACACACATTCACATAAGGTTAATGGCTTAAGGACTTATAAGCTTGGTTAAGTATCCATACTTAACAAGTTATAATCCGGGTCATATCATCACGTAACCCAACCTTTTCATTCTTATTATTGGCCAAGTTATGGATATACTTCATTTTCATGTGATATATGCTCTAAGTTTCAGTTATGCCATCATATATTTAACCATATTTTTAGCATTCTCTTAACCAAGTTTTTAATCGAGTCATTATAAATATTATTTACTAAAATTATAATAACTCTTGATCCAACCGTTGGATCGTCCTCATTTTTGGATGGAAGTTAGATAATATCTCCATGAACATCATATTAAGAATTCCGCCGGATCAGATAATTGGATTGGATAGAAAGTCAAAATTATAGAGGCGCATATATCCATTTTGTTGTTTTGACGTTTTGCTACAAAACGCAACCAAAACACATAAAGGCTCCACTTTCTAAGCCTTTTCCACACGAAAACACATATATCCTAGAGAGGGGAAGGCGAATGAGAGATTACCTTCGAAGAGTCCCACACAACGACTCAGGAACACTCTCAGGAGTCCTTCGGAACACCTTCCAAACACCTTGCCATTTTGTCACCACACAACGACTCAAGAACATGATTTAGATTCTTACTCAAAGTTGAAGAAAAGGTGTTATAAAACATGTTGGAACTTGGTTTTGAAAGGAACCAAGAGGACTTACCAATGATCAAGTTGAAAAACCCAAGGTCCTCCTAGAACACTCTACTGCAGCCCCAAAGATCGGTTAGTTTGGAGGGGCAAATCAGCTTTGATTTGGATGTTTGATATATGTATTGAAATCTGATTCAAATATGAAGCTAAGGGATCAAGAATCACTCCATTTGGATCAATGTTGAGGGAGTTATAGCTTTTTGAATGGAAGGCAGCCAAAAAGGACTAGAAATGGAGATAGGCTTCTTTTCTCTCCCTTTCCTCTCAAGTGACGGCTTGTTCTTTGTGAATGAGTGAGGCTGAGCCTTGGGGATCAGATTTAAAGAATGGGAGAGGGCTCCTTTGGTCAAAGCATGGGAGGGATGATGGGAAAGAGAGTGGGTGAGATGAATAGGATCCATGCTTGTCATATGATCAAATCAAAGGGAGTGGGTGAGATGTGTGCAAGGAATGGATGGGGCGGCTGCCCTTATATTAGCAAGATGTAAATCCCAAGTTCGTGACATGTTAAAATCCATTACATTTACAAGATACGAGAAAAGTGGCTCGGGTATATATTTCTTTCATAAAATCCATAATTAAACCAATGTAAAACCATCCATAAATTTTAAAATTTCCGTGTTTTCATAATTATAAGGGAGGATAATATTTGGATTATCCTACGGATATTTTATAAATATTAATTAAATTCCGGTCTTCACAGTGAAAGACTTAGTGGATGAACGTGCTTCACGAGATATCCATGATAGTAGTAAGTCCTGAAATGCGAGAACTTATCGATGAAACGGGTGATGATGTTTTGTGCAACCCAGTACTGTCGGGACCGTGGGATCTTTTCCATGACCTGGCTGATGAAGCATTGGAGGAAGGATGCAAGGAAGCGGTCGAGCAAAACAAGAAGGATGGTTGTTCTGTAGAAGCAGCGCCTGCCGCCCTAAAATCGGCGCTCGCCGTCTCTGCAGACATCTCCAACACACGTGAAGAACACGTGGAAGAGCTTATCAAAAGTGATCATATCCTTTTGGATGATGAAGTAGAAGATCTAGTGTTGCCTGACATGGAATCACATGAGTCGACGCATGAGGTTTCATATGTTATACCTTCTTCTCCATTATCTATTATGCATTCTTCTCCATCATATGTTATGTCATCTTCTCTATCATCGGATATGCCTATTTGATGCGGGACCATCCAAGCCATCATCAAAGACACCTCCGGACACACCTATGATTCGAGATTATGAGGATGATGTCCTTCTCAAGAGGAAGAAGAAGGCTCCACCATGGGAAGAAGTCCCAAGGTGCAAGCTTGGATTAAATGACGTTTTGGTTCGTTCATAGTCATTTGACAGCTTTTCGACGTCTCTGTAAAATGGGTCGTACGGATTCAATATTTATCGGATTGAGGCGTGCCATACCTTGTTGGAACGAGGACGAAGAGATCTACAACTTTGCTGTTGAAGGTTTTTCCAGATTCGACCTCGAGATTGGACGAAAATGCACATCTTTGCAAGCTGTCACTGTTTTGACGGGATTTTAATTAAGTCTTGAACATTATGTTTATTTCCTATTTTTAGCATTTCTTTTACTTAAGTTATTTTAGGAAACTTTAAGGTTACTATTATTATTTCCATTAGATGTTAGTTTTATCTTATTCTATCATCTAACTCGGCCCAACAGCCCTGCGTGGCCTATATATTCCGAGTTCTCCTATTGTAATTCAATTAGAACATTATGAATAGAATTTAGATCTCTCAAATTGTGTGAAACACATGGAGTGTCTTGTTGATCCAACTAGAGCTGTGCTCGTTGATCATCGAATTGGTTTGATCTAGCTTGGTTTGCTTTGCCGTTCATCAACTTCGCAAGACTTGGTGATCCTAGTATCCACAAGCCCCCTCCTTGTGCCTTCAAGTTGTCCGCTTGATTGTGTAGGGTTGTAGAGGCGGGTTGTGTAGTCATTGGTATTGGTTCCTACCCTCTGAGGAGGCCTGGGGTCTTTATCTTGTTCTGCATAGATCGACTCAGTCCATATCAGGTCGTGTCTTTCCATTCTTTACATTAAATTTCGAGTCTTTCCTTTTGTTATTGCTGCGTTGTGTCGTTCTTGGAGTTCTTGATCGAGTTCTTGGCGTTTCTTGAGTCTTACATTGCTGCGTTCTTGTTTCTTGTTTAGTTCTTGCTTGTTGTCGAAGATCGGACCAACCTACGGCTAACCCCGTATCACTATTTCTACATCATATGTTATGCCTCCTACTTCACCTGATGCACTAATTCATCTGAGGCAAGCATCTCAATCGCACCTATCAAAGCACCAAGTCTAGAGCCGATTTCTGTGGCTCCTGAGCAAGGTAATGAAATTTCTAACACTTTTGTGGATAGTGGTGAATATTTGGATCCCTGGGAGCATTACTTCTACAACACACCAGCGGAACTGTGTTGGTGGTCTTACATTCCCTCTGGAAAAGATCAACCTCAAATATGGAAGTGTCAAACATATCCTTAATTTCATGTTTAGTGTTCTTTCAAATTTTGGTTGGGCACAAGAATCTGATTTGCTTTTAAGGGATTTAAAAATGTCTGAATGACTCTTAAGGGAAGGACAAAATAAACCGTCGAGTTTATGACATTAATCAAGGACGCTTCTTAGGAGGCAACTCATGATTTTTTTTCTTCTAGTTTGCAAGTTTTTCAATTCCTAGTTAGGTATTTAGTCTTTCAAATTCAATAAAATGATAGAGTTCCATTTAGATATTTGTTTTTGGAGGAGTCTTGAGTTAACCATGAAATGTGTTTGATTGAATGACGGAATGGCGTTCTGTATGAACGACGCCTGCCACCCCATCCACACTGCCCGACGCCCCTGTTCACAGAGGCGTTTCAGATTTTTTGTAACATTGGAAGGGAGTATTTTCTATCCTTTATTATTTTCGATTTTTAGGTTAGTTTATATTTTCTATCTTATTTAGATATATTTCTATCTTCTTATTTTAGGAGTAGATTTTATTTTATCTTCTTTAGGATTAGATTTTATTTTAGTTTAGATTGTTCTATCTTAGGATTAGTTTCTATTTATCTTAGGACTACATTTTATCTTTTTATTTATTTTCTTTTCTTTTATTATTTCTGTCTATTTCTAATATTTCTTTTTTCTCTTTGATAGATGATCCTTTCCCTTTTCAATTAACCACATATCCAAATTCCCAAATTTGATCATTCAAAGCCTTTGTCTCCAAGCCACACAAGAACCCTAATTTCTCCACTTGAATCTAAATTCCAAAACCTAAGCCTTGCGTTTCAATCAAAAGTCTTTCTTTTGCCATCCATCAAATACATTCATCAATACCCTTCATCCATCAAATTTGATTCTTTTCATACCATCACCATCCCTACCACAAAAGAAAGACTTTGAAACCAAGTCTTGATCTTCAAAGAGCAATTTGGAATGAGTTTAGACGTTGGAACATCGACGTTGTAACTCACATTCATGGTTCTGCACAACCGGCGCCCGCCACCCCATACCCGGTGCCCGCCGCTGCCTCGGTGTTCCAAATTTTGTTATTCGACAATGTTAACCACCATCACCATGATCAAGTAGGTTTCCTTTTCCCTCACTTGCGATTTTATTTTAAATTTTGTTGTCTTTATGTGATTTTCATTCAAGGATGATGAAAATTTTAAGTGTGGGGGAGGGGATAGTGAGTTAGGTCATGTTTAAATTCAGTTTCATGTTTACTTTTCTGTTATTTTATTGCATTATAAAAAGAAAAAAAATGAAAAATGTCAAAAACCCAGAAATATCATGCACTGCATGAATATGTGTTATTCAACTACCCATCTTGCAATGTTTGCCTTCTATTATATATTTCAGCATGATCATATAAGTTCCATAGCATGTTTGAACTGTTTAGCCTTGTCGCCTTAAAATGTTTTTCTTATGAAGCATGATTTGGTGATGTAATTGAGCATGTATGATTGAGCTTGAGTATGATTGAAATCCTTCAAAACATGACCCTTGTGAGATTGTTTTTAGCCTTATTGGAATCATTATAAATACTTTTACTTATATGTGTGGTATGTACTCCTTATGTCTCTATCTGATGCGGGACCATCCAAGCCATCATCAAAGACACCTCCGGACACACCTATGATTCGAGATTATGAGGATCATGTCCTTCTCAAGAGGAAGAAGAAGGCTCCACCATGGGAAGAAGTCCCAAGGTGCAAGCTTGGATTAAATAACGTTTTGGTTCGTTCATAGTCATTTGACAGCTTTTAGACGTCTCTGTAAAATGGGTCGTACGGATTCAATATTTATCGGATTGAGGCGTGCCATACCTTGTTGGAACGAGGACGAAGAGAACTACAACTTTGCTGTTGAAGGTTTTTCCAGATTCGACCTCGAGATTGGACGAAAATGCACATCTTTGCAAGCTGTCACTGTTTTGACGGGAATGGATCCTATTAGGCCGAAATTGGGCTTTTCTACATGTTATTTATGTTTTAGGTGTTTAATTTAGTTGTTTATTTTATTCACTTAAATCGGCCCATCAGGCTTTAGAGTAGTCTATATATTTCGATTTCATACATTGTAAACATTCAGCTTTCAATGAATAGAATTAGTTCTCTCAAACTTGTGTGAAACACATTGAGTGATGTTGATCCAACTAGAGCTGTGCTCGTTGATCACGAATTGGTATCTATCTCAGCTTGGTTTGCTTTGTGTTCATCAACTTCGCAAGACTTGGTGAATCTAGTATCCACAAGCCCCCTTCTGGTGCTTCAAGTTGTCCGCTTGATTGTGTCGGATTGTAGAGGCGGGTTATATAGTCATTGGTATTGGTTCCTACCCTCTGAGGAGGCCTGGGGTCTTTATCTTGTTCTATATAGATCGACTCAGTCCTTATCGGTCGTGTCTTTATATCAATTTCGAGTCTTTATCAGTTCTTGCATCGAGTCTTGTTCTTTCTTTATTGTCGACATTGAGTTCTTGCTGTTCTTGATGTTTCTTGTTGAGTCTTGAACGAATCTTGAGCTTTCTTGAATCGTTTCTTTGAGTCCAGCTGCTGCGTTCTTGCTTTCTTGTTTGTTTCTTTGAGTTCTTGCTTGATTGTCGAAGATCGGACCATCCCACGGCTAACCCCGTATCACTACCTCTTGATATTTACTTCACTATATATTGTCAAGACCGACTCACATGTTTGTTTCTTACGGAATTTTATGCTTTTATGTTTATATTTGGCTTTAGTTGCTTATTGAGTGTTTAGTGTGAAATAAAGTGGCAATGGTTGAGATACTTAGTAACAGGTTCTACGCATGACACCCATGGGTATGATTTGCGCAAAAAGGTGTCAAAAGCTACCCACTAAGAAAGAAAGCTTGATCATTGAGTAACAGGGTTCATTCATGACACCCATGTTTGCAACTCACGTCAAAAGATGTTCAAGTGGGCTTCATTCAAGTAAGTTGAGGTGTCGATAGACCGGGGCCATTCATGACACCCATGTTTGCGACTCGCATAAGGAATACACCAAGGCCGAAAGAAAGAAAAACAAGAAAATGGAAAAAAAAAAGAGAAAAAAACCGAAAAAAAGAGAGGAAAAAAAGAAGAAGAGAGATCTAGAGCCAAATTGCTTATTTTTATTGTTTTTTCGCAAACAATGGCATTTCGGTGGAGATTTGGTGATATTGTTGTCAATTTTATGAGCTTAGTTGCATTTTGGATTGAGTTGAGAGTTGAACTTAAAAGCCTAAACAAATGAGAGCATAAGTGAAACACAAATTTCCAGTGAGGTTGGATGATTTCTAATTCAATGCTTTGGTCGCTAAATACATGCTATGATGTTTATTCACTTGAGCTTGTGTTCATTCAAATTTGATGTTGCTTTTGATGAGGTGAATACATGATGAATATGTTTGTGGGATGTTTGGTTATTGCTATGTTTTTCATTGCTTGAGGACAAGCAAAGGCTTAAGTGTGAGGGAGTTGGAGTTTTGACAATTTGTTTGTTTCTTTCATGTTTAATTTGCACTTATTATGATATAAAAAAAATTTAGACATTGAAGGTTCGATAATGTATAACAAAGTAATATAAAGATACTCTAGAAGGAGGGTTGAATAGAGTATGCCAACTTTTCGCAGATAATCTCAAGACTTTTGAAACGCTTGCAAAACCCTTTGAGATTAGGCGTAATTCTTTCTTCTGGAAAACCTGAATCACAAAAGAGTTATACAATTCCAAACAAGTGAGGAAATATGGCAAAGCAATAAGTAAAGGACGCAATGAATTGTTGACGAGGTTCGGCACGGACTTGGCCTACGTCCCCGCCTAGGGTTCTTCCATAACCCTAGGATTCAACCGACTTTTATTGATTCACAAGACTTAGGATCCTAATAGCTCACCGAGAAGCCTCTCTCCTATACAATTGCAATCTAGTCAACTCACATTCCCTTGGAGTCCTAGACCAATCTAGAAGAGTCCCACCTCTCTCAACTATCTAGTACAATCCTCTTACACTTAAGTGAATCAATCGCCTAGTGTCCACTTCCTGAGTTACAAACTCTCGAGTATAACACTCTCTCGAAATATATCCTATAAGCTCACTGTCTAACTCTCAAATGCTTTGAAATAAAAGATACGACTCTTAAAAACTTAGTAGAGAGCACACGAAGAAGACAGATTGACTTGAATGCTTGAGTGCGAATGAAAGCTTGTGTTCAACGAATGTGTCTATCCTCTTTTCTTCAACTCCTTCTTATACATATCAAATCGGCGCCTAAGGATCTTATTCAACGGCTAGAACCGATTATGGCTTGGGAAGAAATCTCCATGATCTTCTATTTGTGGAAACTCGGAAGCCATGATCTCCAATTCAAATTCGTTAAGCTCACTTTTCATGGCAATGATCCAGTCTGGCTCTCGAAGGGCCTCGTCTACCTTCTTTGGTTCTATAAGAGAGACAAACGCGTGAAAAGTACAAAGATCTTTAAGTTTAGAACGAGTTTGAACACTAGATGTAGGGTCAGAGATGATATCCTTTAATGAGTGTGATGAAGAATATTTGAATTTTCTTTTGCTAGTATCAACTCCTTGATTCGTCATACCAGCAGGATTGATTTATGGTACATTTGACTCTGTGGATCTGTTAGGTTCAATTACAGCAGTTTTTTACGTCTCAACACTTTTGGATTGGTCACCAAGGGCTTTGGACGAAGCTTCAACACCTTGGGCCAATTCTTCAATGTCGAGAATCTGATCCTGCATGTTCCTCTTCTTTGTGTTCTTGGTAGAAGCATCATCACCATCCTCGTTCTCTGTATGAATGTTATGATCTAAATCTGCAACACTTTCACTCAAAGAACCGTCATTGCATTCATCAAATATAACATGTATACTTTCCTCAACCAACTTGGTCCTTTTGTTGAAGATTCTATATGCTTTGCTACTTGTGGAGTAGCCAAGAAATATACCTTCATCACTACGCGCATAAAATTTCCCAAGGTTATGTTTTCCATTGTTATGAACAAAACAAGTACAACCAAATGGTTTAAAATATGATATAAGTTGTTTGCAGCCTTAGAAAAGTTCATAAGGAGTTTTCTTTAAGATGGAACGAATAAGACAACGATTCAAAATATAGTTAGCTGTGTTAACAGCTTCAGCCCAACAGGTTTTAGGTAATGCATTTTCTAAAAGCATAGTCCTGGCCATGTCCTCTAGGGTGCGGTTCTTTCGTTCCATAACCCCATTTTGTTGAGGTGTCCTAGGAGCAGAAAAATTATGGGAGATGTCATATTTAGCACAAAACAAATCAAACTGAAGTTGATCAAACTCCCTACCATGATCACTTCGAATTGACACTATGGGCTCGTTTCTTAAAGTTTGCAACTCCTTACAAATTTTTGAAAACTCAAATAAGGCCTCTGATTTTTTTTTTAAAAATGCAACCCAAGTATATCTTGAAAAATCATCAACAACAACAAGAATGTACTTTTTAACATTGGGAGATTTGACTCACATAGGACCACATAAATCCATATGTAAAAGTTCAAGGGGTCTAGAAGAACTTACAACCTTTTGGGGTTTGAAAGAGCTACGTGTTTGTTTACCTCGTGTGCATGCTTTGCCCATATCAATACCTTTGAAGTCCATCTCAAGTAGTCCCGTTACAAGCCCTTTGGACACAAGCTTCTGTAGTGTATGTGGGCTCACATGACTGAGTCTCCTGTGCCAGAGCTTTCGATCGTCCGTCAAAGCCTTTAGACAGGTTAAGCTTCCTTGTGCCACTTGTGCAGCATTCACAACATAGATGTTGTTATAACGATAGGGAGTTAGAACTACTTCACTTGTATCTTCTCTGCGCACTAGATATCTTTTCTTGTTAAATCCAACATTATTACCACTATCACATAGTTGAGAAACACTAAGAAAATTATACTTCAAACCATTAACAAGATAAACATTTTTAATACTATGGCTAGGTTCACTCTCAACACTACCAATACCAACGATGTCACACTTTCCTTTGTCACCAAGAGTGATTGTTCTAGTGGATTGCTTCTTTAGATCACAGAAGAGAGACCTCTTCCCACTCATATGTCTCGAGCATCCACTATCAATAATCCATTTTTTCTCTTTCACCTTGGTGATCTCCTGCAAGACAAACATCAGCCTTTGTTGCTAGACCAATAAGCAAATTTAGATCCATTATTGGGATAAACCATATTTGGTAAAATAGTGCCTTTGAGGACCAAAACTTGCGTTATCCGTTCTTTTCTCATGTGAACAGGAAATGTATTTGTGAATGATATGTGGATCCTTTATTCTATTGGGGCAGGTCTCTTTTACATGTCCCTTTCTCGCACAGTGGTGACATATAGGAGAGGTTCTGCTTCCTTTTGCCTTTACAAAAGTGGTAATGTACTGCTTCTTTAAAAACCTTGGATTGTAACCAATGCCACTTTTGTTTAGAGAACTTTGTTGCTCACCCAACATCCTATCAAGGGTGCCTTTGGATTTGGTAAAACTTATGAGGGCTGTCAGTTGGTCTTGAATCTTTTTTATTCAGGGAGATCTTCTCGTTCTCTAAGTCATGATGTTCATTTCTTAGAGAGGAGAGATCTTGCTTGAGTTCATATTTCTCTGAGTCAAGAGTATTGACTTTAATGTCAAGACCTGAATAAGAAGTTTCAAGACTTTTGACCCTCATAGACAAATCCTCAATAGTTCTTTCCTAGTCTCTAGTTTTCTTAATTGGCAATAGTTCTTTCCTAGTCTCTAGTGTTAGTTTGGGAAATAAGTTTATCTTCATTGGCAATCATATTAGAAAGCTCTCTTATAGTTACCTCAAGCTCTCTTATAAGACAGACATTGGCCTTCTCATCATCGGAGTCTGTGTCAGAATCGCTCCAAGTTGCCACCATGACTTTCTTTTTCCATCTATCACCTTTCTTGGACTGGCTCTTCGTCTTTTGAGGACAGTCTTTCACAAGATGGTCTGTTTCACCACATTCAAAACATGACAACAGTTTAGTCTTCTTGTCATTTTTGTTTTATTGAGGCTTACCTCGAAATTTAGAAGACTCTGATCCATCCTTGTTGTTGAATTGCTTCTTCATTTTGAGGATTCGAGAAAGGCATCTTGTAATAAGAGCAAAGGGATCATCCTCATCGTCATCATCATCTTCAGAATCAGACACGTCTTTGGGCTCATCCTTCTTAGACTTGAGTGCCAAGTTCTTAGTGCTTGCTGGGAGTTCTCCATCGTCTTTATTGATAATCATCTCATGTGTGATCAGCTTCCCAAGCAAGTCATCAAGGGGTAGAGTGGCGAGATCTTGGGCTTCCTCTATGGCTGTCACTTTAGGGCCCCATTTGTCTTTTGGGAGGCACCTCAATATCTTCCTCACTTTCTCAACATTCTTAAAGGTCTTGCCGAGAGAATCAAGGTTGTTGGTGATTTTCGTGCACCGAGTGAAGATGGCCTTGATAGACTCACTTGACTGGTTTCTTCGTAGGTGACAACTAGCTTGTCCCAAATCTCTTTAGCTGACCTACAAGATGAAATACTATTAAACTCATCGGTACTAAGACCACAATATAGTAAGTTAATGGCCCTGTAGTTTTTGGAGACGAGTTCAAGATCCGCTTGGATGTATTCAGCCTCGGTCTTTGCAACTTTGGTTCCATTTGGTCCGTCTTTCTTTGGAACCTTCGGACCATTCTCTATAATGTTCCAATGTTCTAGATCTTGATCTATAATGAACATTTTCATCAAGATTCACCACTGGATGAAGTTGTTTCCTACAAAGAGTGGTGGTCTACTGGTGGACCTCCATTGTGCAAATCCTCCGCTTGCTTCACCAGAAATGATCAAAACTCACAAGATTGTTAGATCAAAAGCAGTGAGTAAAACTCTGATACCAATTGAAGGTTCGATAATTTATAACAAAGTAATATACAGATACTCTAAAAGGGGGGTTGAATAGAGTATGCCAACTTTTCGCAGATAATCACAAGACTTTTGAAACGCTTGCAAAACCCTTTGAGATTAGACGTAATTCTTTCTTCTGGAAAACCTGAATCACAAAAGAGTTGTACAATTCGAAACAAGTGCGAAAATATGGTAAATCAATAAGTAAAGGATGCAATGAATTGTTGACAAGGTTCGGCACTAACTTGGCCAATGTCCTCGCCTAGGGTTCTTCCACAACTATAGGATTCAACCGGCTTTTATTGATTCACAAGACTTAGGATCCTAATAGCTCACCGAGAAGCCTCTCTCCTATACAATTGCAATCTTGTCAACTCACGTTCCCTTGGAGTCCTAGACCAATCTAAATGAGCCCCACCTCTCTTAGCTATCTAGTACAATCCTCTTACACTTAGTGAATCAATCGCCTAGTGTCCACTTCCTGAGTTACAAACTCTCAAGTATAACACTCTCTCGAAATATATGCTATAAGATCACTATATAACTCTCAAGTGCTTTGAAACAAAAGATACGACTCTAAACAACTCAGCAGAGAGCACACGAAGAAGAAAGATTGACTTGAAGGCTTGAGTGCGAATGGAAGCTTGTGTTCAACGAATGTGGCTGCCCTCTTTTCTTCAACTCCTTCTTATACAGATCAAATCGGCTAGTTGATGGAGGACCATCCCAAGAACCACCCGATGCACCTCATTTCGGAGATGGACATGGACCTATCACAAGGTCACGAGCTAAGAAGATAAGAGAGGAGCTTAACGCTTTCATCATCCACCATATGAAGTTGGTGCTACCAAAGGAGCCCGAGGATGACATCATCACATTGCTTGAAACCGCACCATTCTCGAGTTTGACTAAGGATGATTCAGCCACCCCCCATACTTAGCACTTTCATTTGCTTGCTTGTTTTGAACTTAGAGTTTTGGGCCTTTGTTTGGGTTTAGTTGGACTTGTTGAGATCTTGTGTTTTTGGGCCTTCGCTTTTGGGCTGATTTCCTCTCCTATTTAAGGCTTGTAAACTCTCATTTGAAGACATTTTTGGAATCTTGTTAATGAAAACCTAGTTGGTTTTTCACTCTCCAAAGGTGAGAGCTTCATGCCTTGTGTGCATGTGTGTTGCATCTAGTTCGGTTGTACTTGGTTTTGTCAATTTCTCGAAGATTGGTGATTCCGAGATGAGCACGAACCTCCTCCTTGTGCTTCCATGGTCAGCCATGGTTGTGTAAGGTTGTATAGGGTTGGTTTTGGTGTCATTCAAGTTGGTTCTTGGTGCATTGTCCCAATGGGTCTTCTTGTTGTTCATCAAGGTTGACTCCTCCTATCTTTCCCTTTCATTTTCCTTTATTTTGTTCTGTTTTCTCCTTTCACTTGATCTAGCCTTGCTCTCAAGGTTTAATCCCCCCTTTGCTGCGTTTCTTGTCTCACTTGTGCCATTTCTTTGTGTTCTTGTGAGTCCGAGTCCACAACGTCAAGAAGGTCGGGAAAACAGCGGCTAACCCCACATCAAATTGGCATCAGAGCATAGGTTCACTTGGCGTTGTTTGAAACAAGAACGATCAAACCAAGAATCACTTTCTCTTGGTAAGTTTTACAAGAAATTTCTTGTTCAATGTCTTGATCTTATTCTATTGTGTTGATTTTTTGGTATTGGCGCTTCTGCATGCAATTTTTCATTTTCAGCCACCCTACCACCACCACAGCCCCACCGGTGCACCACCACAACCCCCATCTCAGCCCCCATCTCAGCCCCCAGCTGTTCATTTGTGCTTCCTCAAGAAGCTTGTCCTTGGAACTTCCACAAAAGATTAAATAAAAAATAAAAAAAATCAGATCTTGTGTTCCCCAAAAAGTTGTCCATACTTTATTGTTTCTCCAAAAAGTTGTCTCTTGTGTGCTTTTCCAAGAAGCATTGACATTTGGTTATCTTTTCAGATTTTATTAGTTACCTTTTCATATTTGTTGAGAGAGAGTTTTAAAACCGAAATTTAAAAAAAAAATCAAATTTGGTTTTTCTGGAAAAAAAAAAGAAAAAAAGAAAAGAAAAAAGAGTGACATCTTATGTATCTTATGCATGTGTGTTGAAGTGTTTTAGTAGATATTCATACTATAACATTTGCACTTCATCTTAGTGTTGCTTGGAAAAAAAAAACAAAGCAAAGCTTATTTGGCTTGTTGTGCTTACTTGTTGAAATCAAGCCTTGTTTGCATTGTGTTAGCTTTCTCATTGTGTTGGAAACCTATTCATTGACCACATTGCATCAACCCTTTGCAGCCACTACCTACTGATTTTGTGCCTAAATTCCACACTCCTTGCATATTTGAGCGCCATTGCACGATATTGATACATGAGAATAAGATAAAGGGTTGAACCTTGTAAAACTTGGTAAAACACTTATTCTTAGTAAAAAAAAAAGCTCATTGTGTCGATCGTTCATAATTGTTTCGGGTGTTTGTTTAGCCATAATTCAATTCATTAAGTCTCTAGCCGCACCTAGAATTTGCGTGTTTGATATAAAGATCAGCCCTTGTTGTCGTTGTGCTCTTTAAAGTTTGCTAATCTTGTGGTTGATTATTGACTCTACCAAGGCAAACTTGAAGAGCTAGGTTGCAACATTCGAAGAGGAGTGAAACACTTGTGAAGCTGATTTTTGCTTTCACTAACCTAACAAGTTTGTTAGTGTATTTGAGAATGTCTAACGCAGATCCTCCACCTTCGGACCATTCTAATGGAAGCGGGTCCGAGCCAATATCCCCGGAGTTGTTCAACATGCTTAAAACCATGGCGGACAACATTGGCCAGCTCACGGCTCGAATGGTGGCTTTGGAGACTCGTACACCACCCCAACATGTGCCAAACGAGCCCCACCAAGAGCGGGAGCAACCCTTCACCACCCCGCCAATTGGCCCTCAACAAGGCCCGGTTCTCCCACGAGAAGGTAGACGTTTTGGTCCTAACAATGATCCTCCATTACATGATTATCGCAGGCCTCCAAGAAGGCAATATGGCTACTTTGAAGAGCAAGAGGAGGATTGGGAACCACCCCGAGGCCCCGGATACCAACAACGGAGAGCTCGTGAACAAGAGCAAGATGGAATAGGCAAAATAAAGGTCAAAATTCCAGCTTTTGAAGGGAAGTGTGATGCCGACCTTTATTTGGATTGGGAGACAAAAATTGAGCAAATTTGGAGCTGCCATAATTTCCCGGAAGAGAAAAAGGTACAACTCGCAGCCCTTGAATTTACCGGTTATGCACTAATTTGGTGGGATACTCTTGTGAAAGAAAGGAGGTGATGCAGGACCATCCAAGACACCTCCGGACACATCTATACTTGGGGATGGACCTATGATTCGAGCTCGTGAGAATGAAGTCATCCTCAAGAGGAAGAAGAAGGCTCCACCATGGGAGAAGGTCCAAAGGTGGGAGCTTGGCGTTTTACACTCGTTCAGAACATTGACAGCTTTTCGACGTCTCTGTAAAATGGGTCGTACGGATTCAATATTAATCGGATTGAGGCGTGCCATATCTTGCTGGAACGAGGACGAAGAGATCTACAACTTTGCTGTTGAAGGTTTTTCCAGATTCGACCTCGAAATTGGCCGAAAATGCACATCTTTGCAAGCTGTCACTGTTTTGACGGGATTTTAATTAAGTCTAGAACATTATGAATAGAATTTAGATCTCTCAAATTGTGTGAAACACATGGAGTGTCTTGTTGATCCAACTAGAGCTGTGCTCGTTGATCATCGAATTGGTTTGATCTAGCTTGGTTTGCTTTGCCGTTCATCAACTTCGCAAGACTTGGTGAATCTAGTATCCACAAGCCCCCTTCTGGTGCTTCAAGTTGTCCGCTTGATTGTGTCGGATTGTAGAGGCGGGTTGTGTAGTCATTGGTATTGGTTCCTACCCTCTGAGGAGGCCTGGGGTCTTTATCTTGTTCTGCATAGATCGTTTCACTCCTTATCGGTCGTGTCTTTATCGTTTCTTGAATTCTTTATCGAGTCTTGCATAGTCTTGTCGAGTCTTTGTTCTTTCTTGATCGATCTTGAACTGATCTTGGTCGAATCTTGGAAATCTTGCATTGTTCTTGCTGCGTTCTTTGAGTGTTTATTCATTCTTGCTTCCGTTCTTGAGTTTCTTGCTTGTTGTCGAAGATCGGACCATCTCACGGCTAACCCCGTATCAAATTGGTATCAGAGCTTTGGTTTCCGACATCAAGATTGAGTCTTTTCTTTTCTTAAACAGAAAAACACAAAAATAGAGTCTTTTCTTTGTTTGGTTATTTACTTCTTGCATTCTTTTTGATTAATTTACTAATCTTGAGTTTGTGATTGTTTGTGGTTGCATAGCCTAAACACAAAGCCTACCCGAGACCGTGGAGTCGACCAGATCAGTGCACACACCCCTTGTGTTCACTCTCCTAGCCGACGGCAAGCTCCTTGTCCCCATAGTCGAGTAAGCTTTTGGTCGACAGCCCCACATCCACACCAAGAAACCCTAGTTTGCTATCTTTCTATCTTTGTTCTATCTTTGGAATTTTGATTTATCTTTTATCTAATTCCATTTATCTATTGCCTATCAAAAATCAGATTTTTAAAGTTGTTAGATTTAATTCCATTATATCTATCAACTATCACAAAAAGGCACAAGATAGATCTTATTACCTAAATTAGCTATTCTATCTATATCTTTGCATTAGGGCTGAATTTTGTTATCTTTTCACCACTTTCATCAAATTTTCGAGTCCTATTACATATTTAGAGTCTTTCTTGCATTAGTATAAAAAAAAAAAAAAATCAGTTTCGAAATTTTTCTTAAAACTTGGACCTAGGAGGATAAAATTCACTAGGGGTAAAAGTAAGTCAAAAAAAAAAAAAGAGGAAAGTGTTTTGTTTGATCTAGTGCAAGAAAGCTCCCAAGGACAATTGGTGAACCCTTTTCTCATCCCTAATCGACATACCCTATCCTAAACACATACACCTCCACAAAAATTGAAACCCTACCCTGCAACTACAACGTCCTAACTTAAAGGTTTTCAATCAAAAGAGGTAAATTTCCAAGTTTTTCTTTTTCTTATTTTCTCTTTGAGTCAAGCACTGATTTTCTTGTTCAAGTGCTGTTTAAGTTTGTGTCGAAGAGATCTCCCCCTGGTCGAGATTTCTATCTTGTGTCTAGTTGCTGTTTGTTGTGTCGAGTAGAGCTCAGCCCTTGCCGAGTTCTTCCTTTGTGCTATTGAGTTGCTTTGCTTGTTTCTGCCTTGTGTCGAGTACTCTTCCTCTATATCGAGTATTCTCTTGTCGAAAACAGGTCCTGAAAGCCACGTCGAGTTGCTTGCTTTGAGTTTGTCGAGCACTGATTTCTTTGATCAAGTGTTCCCTTTGAGTTTGTCGAGCACTGATTTCTTTGATCAAGTGTTCCCTTTGAGTTTGTCGAGTACTCAGCCCTTTTGTCGAGTACTCTTGGTTGTTTGTTTCATCCATTCTCTTGATTACATACTTTGATTGCTTAGTTTTTGCTTGGTAGTTGATTTGCCCAAAGCGGATTGCCCTAGCAAGCGTGATATATCAATCAGAGAGGGAGTGTGAGCGAAACACAATTGTGAGCTGTTTATAAGTTTTACTAACCTTTAACATAGTTCTTTGTTTGTCTTTATTTGCAATGTCTAATAACCAGGGCAACGACTGGTACAATACCGTCATGGAGATGTTAGCTAAGATAGATAAAAGCTTGACGGCAATAGAGCTTCAGCGTTTTGGCTCTAATACGGTGTTCGGACAAGGAGTCCCACCTAAAGCTGAAGTGCCATCTAATGAAAGGGCAGAATCTCATCCTATTCCGCTTAATAATGCTATTCAATATCATGTTTCTTCTAGCATAGATGCTTCTTTTATTGCTGAAAATGTAGAGCATGTTGTTAGTAATGATCAAGATGTTAGTTTACTTGCCTATGATAATGAAAATTGCGTTGACTATGAGCATGAAGATTCTTTGATTGTTAGTAATGTTTTAAGTGTTCAACCTATACCCTGTGCTGATAATCAAAGCAAAGATTTGTGTCAAACTACATGCTTAGAAGAAGGCATAGTCTCTAATATGATCATTGATGATGAAACTTCTTCTACTATTGCTAGCATTGAGTTAATTGAAAATTCAGCCTTGGAAAAGGAAGAAAACTTGCTAGTTTTGGATGGAAACTTAGGGATTAATGACCAAGCTCAAGTGCATATTAAGTTAGAACATCATGAAGATGACATGAAATATGAATTATGCACTAATAAAGTTTCTTTTCTTGATTTTGTAGATGAAGCTGAGACAATAACCATCGAGGAGTGGTCAATCTACACCAATCGTTCTTGAGATGGATTTCCATGGACATGTGGTATTCGATCCAGGAGCTCGTTTGGATGTCTTTGCGGAATCAAATGCGACCTTGGATTCGAGGACGAATCCTTTTCAAGAAAGGGAGATTGATGCAGGACCATCCAAGACACCATCCAAGACACCTCCGGACACATCTATACTTGGGAATGGACCTATGATTCGAGCTCGTGAGAATGAAGTCATCCTCAAGAGGAAGAAGAAGGCTCCACCATGGGAGAAGGTCCAAAGGTGGGAGCTTGGCGTTTTACACTCGTTCAGAACATTGACAGCTTTTCGACGTCTCTGTAAAATGGGTCGTACGGATTCAATATTTATCGGATTGAGGCGTGCCATATCTTGTTGGAACGAGGACGAAGAGATCTACAACTTTGCTGTTGAAGGTTTTTCCAGATTCGACCTCGAAATCGGACGAAAATGCACATCTTTGCAAGCTGTCACTGTTTTGACGGGATTTTAATTAAGTCTAGAACATTATGAATAGAATTTAGATCTCTCAAATTGTGTGAAACACATGGAGTGTCTTGTTGATCCAACTAGAGCTGTGCTCGTTGATCATCGAATTGGTTTGATCTAGCTTGGTTTGCTTTGCCGTTCATCAACTTCGCAAGACTTGGTGAATCTAGTATCCACAAGCCCCCTTTTGGTGCTTCAAGTTGTCCGCTTGATTGTGTCGGATTGTAGAGGCGGGTTGTGTAGTCATTGGTATTGGTTCTTACCCTCTGAGGAGGCCTGGGGTCTTTATCTTGTTCTGCATAGATCGTTTCAGTCCTTATCGGTCGTGTCTTTATCGTTTCTTGAATTCTTTATCGAGTCTTGCATAGTCTTGTCGAGTCTTTGTTCTTTCTTCATCGATCTTGAACTGATCTTGGTCGAATCTTGGAAATCTTGCATTGTTCTTGCTGCGTTCTTTGAGTCTTTATTCATTCTTGCTTCCGTTCTTGAGTTTCTTGCTTGTTGTCGAAGATCGGACCATCTCACGGCTAACCCCGTATCAGGAGGTGAGTTCTAGATCCAGCCGTGGTCACTTGGGACCAAATGAAGGCCTTGATGAGGTCTCGATTCATTCCTCAACACCACACCCGGGAGCTAAGACAAAGGTTGGAAAATTTGAGGCAAGGCTCCATGAGTGCGAATGATACGGGGTTAGCCATGGGATGGTCCGATCTTCGACAATCAAGCAAGAACTCAAAGAAACAAACAAGAAAGCAAGAACGCAGCAGCTGGACTCAAAGAAACGATTCAAGAAAGCTCAAGATTCGTTCAAGACTCAACAAGAAACATCAAGAACAGCAAGAACTCAATGTCGACAATAAAGAAAGAACAAGACTCGATGCAAGAACTGATAAAGACTCGAAATTGATATAAAGACACGACCGATAAGGACTGAGTCGATCTATAGAACAAGATAAAGACCCCAGGCCTCCTCAGAGGGTAGGAACCAATACCAATGACTATATAACCCGCCTCTACAATCCGACACAATCAAGCGGACAACTTGAAGCACTAGAAGGGGGCTTGTGGATACTAGATTCACCAAGTCTTGCGAAGTTGATGAACGGCAAAGCAAACCAAGCTGAGATATGTATCAATCGATGACCAACGAGCACTGCTCTAGTTGAATCAACAAACACTCGATGTGTTTTCACTCAATATGAGAGAATTGTATTCATAAAAGTTCCAATTGAATTACAAAGCTGAAATAGAAATATATAGGCCTTAGGAGGGCTGTTCTGGTCGGCCATAGTAGATAGACTAGCTAGATTTAATTACTAATGGGCTTTAAAATAAATCTAAGAACAAAAATAAAGAAGGTCTCTAAAAAGAATGACTAAAAAAGCCCAATTCAGCCCAATAGAAGTCTTAGACTGAAAATAAGCTATAAACACCTAATAAATTCGGCCCAAGCTTTATTCAAGGTGGCTCGGCCTCATTATGCATTCCAATGCACATATATGTCTTCAATGTAGGCTCGGGGAGTTGAACCTTGCTCGAGAACAAAGCATGACCCACAAAGTTGAATGAGTCTCTCTGAAGCTTCTTAGCACGAGCTCGAGTCATTGGCCCTTCTCCAAGTATGATGGGTGTGTCTGGAGCTGTAGAAGATGGTCCCGCATCAACCTCCCCTTCTTGAAAAGGATTCGACCACGAATCCAAGTCTTCATCCACAGCGAAGTAAGGGATTAGATCGGCGACGTTGAATGTAGCGCTTACGCCCATGTCTCCAGGAAGCTCCAATTGGTAGGCATTGTCGCCCACTCTCTTCTTGATCCGAAATGGTCCATCACCACGAGGCGACAACTTGTTCTTCCGGGCTTCTGGAAACCGCTCCTTCCGTAAGTGCACCCATACAAGATCTCCAGGCTGAAATGTGACCAAGCGACGTCCCTTGTTGGCCTTGTTAGCATTGTATTCAGCCTTTAGCTTCAGCTTCTCTCGAGTCCGTTCATGCAGCTCCTTAATGAACTCGACATGCTTACCTGCCTCAAATGATTCTTTGTCTCTCATAGGATATGGAGTAAGATCAAAAGGGGTTAGTGGATTAACACCATACACACATTCAAATGGACTGATTTTAGTAGCCGAATGCATGGTTCTATTATAAGCAAATTCCACATGAGGTAAGGCTTCTTCCCAAAGTTTCAAATTCTTCCTAATAATGGCTCGTAGGACAGTAGCAAGGGTTCTATTAGTCACCTCAGTTTGGCCATCAGTTTGGGGGTGACTAGAAGTAGAGAATAGCAATCTAGTTCCCAATTTATTCCATAAAGTTCGCCAAAAATGACTTAAGAATTTCACATCCCTATCACAAACAATAGTTTTAGGCACACCATGCAACCTAACTACTTCTCTAAAGAATAGATTAGCAACATTGGTAGCATCATCAGTTTTGTGGCATGCAATAAAATGAGCCATTTTAGAGAACCTATCCACTACCACAAATATAGAATCTCTCCCCTTCTTAGTTCTAGGCAACCCAACTATGAAATCCATGGATATGTCTTCCCAAGGGGCTGATGGGGTTGGTAGTGGTGTATAGGGGGTAGACCTGGTGGTATGTCATCGGGAAACACATCCTTAAACTCCTCAAGAAGAGCGAGAATGTTCGATGGAAGAGAAGCGTTAAGCTCTTCACTCAACATGCTCAAGCTCTTGCAAAGGCGCATAAGCATAGTTCCACCATCCGCAAATTCGTCCAGGAATGTGCTTTTGGAAACCAAGAACACACTCTTAGCTCGAGTTTGAGGATCCACTTGGCTCGACTGAGCCTCCTGATCTAACTCACATTTACTTACCTTCCGCTTCTCAATCTCATCAGCTACTTGCGTAGGTGTCATGGGTTTGAGAATGACATTCTTCCCCTGAAAAGTAAAGGTATAACGATTAGTAAACCCATCATGAATAACCTTACGATCAGATTGCCAAGGACGGCCTAATAGTATATGACAAGCTTGCATAGGTACAATATCACATAAAACATCATCTTCATAATGTCCTAGTTTAATATGCACTTTAGCTTGTCTATGAACTTTTAATAAGCCACAATCATTCATCCAATGCAATTTGTAAGGTCTAGGGTGTTGGACAGTAGGTAAATGCAATTTGTCAACCGTCTCTTGACTAGCTAAATTACAGCAACTACCTCCATCAATGATCACATTTACAACCTTTCCTTTAACAAGACAACGAGTATGAAATAAGTTTTCTCTTTGATTATCTTCACATGGTGTAGGGACAACACTTAAAACTCTCCTAACAATCAAAGATTCTCCATGTTCATATTCAACCTCATTATCATCATTTTCATAACAAACAAGGTTTAAGTTCTGATCATTGTCATTAGCATGCTCATCCGGTTCATCACAAGAATTTTCAGATTCATATTCTCCAAATTGATTAACCATGAGCGTTTTCTTATTAGGGCAATCCTTGATATAATGTCCTCTACCTTGGCATTTAAAACATACAATATTTCTAGAACGAGTAGTAGAAGGATTAGGATTACTCCCTTTGGGACCAGTAGATGTCCCAGACGATTCTCGTCCATTCCAGACGCCTTTTCCCTTGTCGAGGGACTGTTGGGGTTGTCGACCATCACCTCTTCCTTGGAGCTGCTGAGCTCGGTCTCTAGGAGCCATTTCCGAGCGCCCTTGGGGCTGTTGAGGCCGATTGGGACGCCACCCTTGTTGCTGGCCACTCGACATTCTTCCTTGGCTCTTTTAACGTTGTCCCTTTTCTACTTTAATTGCTAAATGTAACAAATCAGTAGGAGTAGTAGTAGGGAAAATAATCAATCTCATGAGCTAAAGCGGGATGCAATATCCTAAGATATCTAGCATTTGTATCTTCATAAGGTTCATTCACATTAGCTCGAGCCATAGTTTCTTGCATAAGATTAAATGTTTCCTCAACAGTTTTATTTCCTTGCTTAAGATTTTCTAATCTTTGCCTAAGCTCTCTAGCATAATGTTGAGGTACAAATCGATTTCTCATTAATGCTTTAAGTTGTTCCCAAGAAGCAATAGGTGCATCAAGAGCTCTTCTCCTTTCTTTAACTAAGTTATCCCACCAAATTAAAGCAAAGCCTGTGAACTCTAAAGTAGCCAATTGCACCTTTTTAGCATTAGAGAAATTATGACAATTCCAAATCTGATCCATTTTAGTTTCCCAATCAATGTAAACATCCGGATCAGTTTTACCTTCAAAAGGAGGAATCTTTACCTTCACCTTACCTATGCCGTCCTCGTCGTTGTATCTAGGTGGTCGGTTCTGATTTCCTCTTTGATTCCGTCTCGGACGCTGCTCCCAATACTCCTCTTCTTGGAAGTCATCATCTTGCTCCGAGTAGTAGAATTGCTCCTGGAAGCCTCGACCTCGTCCCCTTCCTTGTCCTTGACCTTGCACATTAACAAACCCATTATTCCGATCATTTCTCCCACCTCGTGGAGAGTTGTTCTCATTGAATAAAGGATTTTCTAAATTGACATGAGGATTAGGATTAGGGATAGGATTTACGACTTCCCTTTCTTCTTGAGGCGTTCCGTCACGCCTAGGATTACCTTGACCACCAGCAGCTGTAGTAGAGCCACTCGGCCTTGCTTCTAAGGCTGTCAAGCGATCTAATATGGTTGTCAAGGTGTTGGTAAGATTATTGAATTGCTCAGGTGTCACAGTTGCACTCGAGCTACCCCCATTGTTGGGGTTGTTCTCATTGTTAACCTGGTTATTAGACATGACAACAAAGAGAAAAGAAACAAAGAAATATATTAAAGGTTAGTAAAAATATAAACACCTCTCAATTGTGTTTCGCTCACACTCCCTCTCTTCGATTGATATATCACGCTTGCTGGGGCAATCCGCTTTGGGCAAATCAACAACCAAGCAAAAGACTAGGCAATCAAAGTATGCAACCAAGAGAATGAATGAAACAACAATCAACAAGTACTCGACACAAGCTGAAGAGAACTTGACAGAGGCACACAAATCGACTAAGGCACTGATCAAGGCAAATCAGTACTCGATGTTAATAAAACAATCAAAGCAACTCGATTCAAGCAAAACAAATGGGTAATTGCAATGAATCAACTCAACACAACAAGGAGAGCACTAGATTAATGCAAAATCAGTACTCGACACAACAAGAGAGACTCGACCAGGAGGAGATCTCTTTGACACAATTTGGACAGCACTCGATAATGAAGGTAAGTGCTCAACAACCAGCCACAAACACTCGACAGTAGCTGTACTAAAAGAGAAATAAAAGAAAACTTGAGAAAGAATGGAAATTTACCTCTTTTTGATTGAAAACCTTAAGTTATGATGTTGTAGTTGCAAGGTAGGGTTTCAATTTTGTGGAGGTATATGTATTTGGGAATAAGGGCTGTCGACTAGGGCTATGAAGATCACCAAAAGTGGAGTCCTTTAGGCTTTCTTGCACTAGGTGTAACAACCAACAAACAAACAAACACTATTTCTTTCTTTTGAATTTTCGGATTTCTCTTGTTTTTTTTTTTTTTTTTTTTTTTTGACCTAATGCAAGAAAGACACAGCAATAGAGAGAAGGACTCGAAATTTAGATAATAGAGGTGAAAGAAATAAAATTATAGCCCTAATGAATAGATATAGACAACCTTTGGGTAAATATGGTAACAAGATCTATCTTTTGCCTATAGATATATTGGATAGATATAATTGAATTAAATCCACCAAAATCAGAATTTTAATAGACTAATAATAAAAGGAATTAGATATAGATAGATCAAAAGTTCCAAAGATAGAAGGGAACAACAAACTAGGGTTCTTGTGTGGTTTGATGGACTCGGCCAAGGCACCAACTATGGGGACAGATTCTGCCGCCGGCTTAGGGTGTTCACAAGGGGATGTGTGCACCTTTGGTCGACTCCACGGTCTCGGCTTGGCTTTGTGTTTAGGCTTATGCAACCACAAACAATCAAAACAACAAGATTAGTGCAATAATCAATAAAGAACAAGAAGTAAACAACCAAAACAAGAAAATGACTCTTTTGTGGGTTTTTGTGTTTATGAAAAAGAAAAGACTCAATCTTGATGTCGGAAACCAAAGCTCTGATGCCAATTTGATACGGGGTTAGCCGTGGGATGGTCCGATCTTCGACAATCAAGCAAGAACTCAAAGAAACAAACAAGAAAGCAAGAACGCAGCAGCTGGACTCAAAGAAACGATTCAAGAAAGCTCAAGATTCGTTCAAGACTCAACAAGAAACATCAAGAACAGCAAGAACTCAATGTCGACAATAAAGAAAGAACAAGACTCGATGCAAGAACTGATAAAGACTCGAAATTGATATAAAGACACGACCGATAAGGACTGAGTCGATCTATATAGAACAAGATGAAGACCCCAGGCCTCCTCAGAGGGTAGGAACCAATACCAATGACTATATAACCCGCCTCTACAATCCGACACAATCAAGCGGACAACTTGAAGCACCAGAAGGGGGCTTGTGGATACTAGATTCACCAAGTCTTGCGAAGTTGATGAACGACAAAGCAAACCAAGCTGAGATTATCAATCAATGACCAACGAGCACTGCTCTAGTTGAATCAACAAACACTCGATGTGTTTACACTCAATATGAGAGAGTTATGTTCATAAAAGTTCCAATTGAATTACAAAGCTGAAATAGAAATATATAGGCCTTAGGAGGGCTGTTCTGGTCGGCCATAGTAGATAGACTAGCTAGATTTAATTACTAATGGGCTTTAAAATAAATCTAAGAACAAAAATAAAAAAGGTCTCTAAAAAGAATGACTAAAAAAGCCCAATCAGCCCAATAGAAGTCTTAGACTGAAAATAAGCTATAAACACTTAATAAATTCGGCCCAAGCTTTATTCAAGGTGGCTCGGCCTCATTATGCATTCCAATGCACATATATGTCTTCAATGTAGGCTCGGGGAGTTGAACCTTGCTCGAGAACAAAGCATGACCCACAAAGTTAAATGAGTCTCTCTGAAGCTTCTTAGCACGAGCTCGAGTCATTGGCTCTTCTCCAAGTATGATGGGTGTGTCTGGAGCTGTAGAAGATGGTCCCGCATCAAGGCCGGAGCTCCAGAGCTGTGGGTAGAAGACTCACTGCTACCGAAGAGCGCCTATGGCGATTTCCTATCGTTTGGTGGAAAGATGAATGGAAGAGGAAGATACGCGCTTTTTGTCTTGAACCAAATGAGTTGGGTTAATTATTTGAACCCGGTTTGTAGCAATACGCATAAACAAAGATTGAGGGACATTGGGCTGGGTTCGGCAATGCAAATTAAGGTGCTCAATTTGTGAAACAAAAAGAATGCAATGTATATCGTATATGTATACAAATATCACCCGAATATGCTTTGCATGTATATATTGTGAAGAAATTTTATTTAATTACAAAACTTACCCACTAAAATATATGAATTATAATTGGCATAAATTAAGAATCCGAGTTTGATCAAGATATAAAATCAACCTCATCAAATATTCTTTGTCAATAAATTTTAGTGGGTCAATCTCAAATTGACTTCAACAAAAACGGAGTCGAAGTCTCAAATCAAGTTTTACCAAATATAAACTTGGTTTTGGGTAGAACTACGTAAAGACTTGACGCCGTAAAAACGGCTACGTAGGTAGCTCGACATAAAGCCAAGGCTCGTCGAGTTTAATCGCCAAAAACGAATTCAAAATGAAATAACTAGAGCATTTGCTAGGGTCATAGGACCCCAGCAAAAGCTCTACTTATTTCATATGAGTCATGACCCTAGCAAATGCTCTAGTTATTTCACAGATAACGATCGTTCTGTTTACAAACGCAATGAGTAAAAGAATGCTCAATCATGAGTGCAATCCTACTAGGATACTATGATACGGGGTAAGCCGTAGGATGACCCGATCTTTGATAATCAAGACACAAGTTCAAGAACGGAAGAAAGAACACCAAGATCCAACAAGAACTCGATGTCGACCGGACAAAGAAAGCAAGACTCGAACAAGATTAAAGAACTGCGGCTGTAATTGCAAGAAAGACTCAAAAATTGAACAACAAAGACTCGATAGATTGGTGAAACGATCTATATAGAACAAGATAAAGACCCAAGGCTTCCGTAGAAAGTAAGAACCAACACCAATGACTATATAACCCACCTCTACAACCCTATACAACCAAGTGGACAACTTAGAGGCACAAGGAGGGGACTCATGGATACCATAGATTACCAAGCTTCGCGAGATTGATAATCACAAGGCAAACCAAGCGAAAACAATACCAATTTGCAATCGATGAGCCTAGCTACGAATCGATCGACTTGCACTCAATGTGTTTCACACAAAAGAGAGTTTTCTTCAATGAAATTGTACGTGAGTTCAACAATGGAGGATCACCCTTTCTTATAACCTAGGGGCTGATTTAGAATAAAAATAAAAAATAAAAAGAGTAATTAAAATTAAATCCCCAAATTACCTAAAATAAATTAAGTAAAGAAGGTTACTAAAAATGGCAATAAAAGGGAGTTCAACACTTAGTGAAATCGGCCCAGTCCTAAGACTAAGGTGATTTGGCCACTTCAAGTCTTGAGCATAAATATGTCTTCATTGGCTCCTCTTGAAGTTGAACCGCGCTTGAGAAAAGACCATGACTCACAAACATGAAAGAGTCTCGTTGAAGTTTCTTAGCACGAGCTCGAGTCATAGGTCCATCCCTTTGTGTGATGGGTGTGTCCGGTGGTGTCTTGGACGGTCCTGCATCAACCTCCCCTTCTTGGAAAGGATTCGACTACGAATCCAAGGTCTCGTCCATGACAAGATAGGGAATGAGATCTGCGACGTTGAATGTAGTGCTCCCCCCATAGTCTCTAGGAAGCTCCAACTTGTAAGCATTCTCACCAATCCGCTGTGACACCTTGAATGGTCCATCTCCCCGCGGCGAGAGCTTGCTTTTCCGTTGCTACGGAAACATCTCCTTCCTTAGGTGCACCCACACAAGATCTCTAGGCTAGAACACCACATGCCGCTTGCCCTTGTTAGCTTTGTTGGCGTTATACTCCTTCTTCTCCATGAGCTTGAGGCGTGTTCGTTCATGCAACTCCTTAACGAACTCGACATGCTTTCCTGCATCAAAAGATTCTTTCTCCCTCATAGGATATGGGTTAAGATCAAGAGGGGTTAGTGGGTTAGTACCATAAACACATTCAATTGGAGTTAACTTGGTCGAGGAATGTATGGTCCTATTTAGGCCTGAATATGAGCCGAGTAGCTCGGGATCGACTCGGGCTCGGCTCGATAAAAACTCGACTCGGGATCGCTCGAAAGTTACATGAGCCGAGTTCGAGCCTGTAAATGAGCTCGATTCGAGCTCGAGCCGAGCTCGAGTAGCTCGCCAGCTCGTAACTCACTTGAATTGACAAAATTACCCCTCAAAATTATTATGTGTATTTCCCGTCACCCGTCATCCCCAAGGCGTCAAACATGAAACCCTAAATCCTTGGCTGCTGCGCTGCGTAACCTCTCAAGCTCTCATTCACTCTCAAGCCGTCAACCATCGTCCGTCGGCCAGTCAGGCGCCCTATTCCGGCCGGCGGTGCAGCCTCTGTCGGTGGTGCGCCCTATTCGCTGCTGCTCGGTGCCCTCACTGTCGGTGGTGCGCCGTATTTTCAGATCTGATTTTCGACTCCATCGCCCTCGTTGTCGCTGCTGCTCGGTGCCCTCGCCCTCGCCCTCGCTGTCGCTGCTCCTCGGGCAACCTCTCTCCAAGTCTCCGGTTGTTCTTCATTTGATTTTGTGCATCGATGTTGATTACGATTTTGCAGATCTAATTTCGTTTTTGTTCTTCATTTTGCAGCCCGATGCTCGTCGGTTTACAAGACAACACAGTCGATCGTCCCTGGGAAGCTTAATGTTCATCTCGTCCCTCACACTCACGAGTCACGACGATGTTGGCTGGTTGAAGATGGTTGATCAATACTATGTTGGTTCTAATAACTCTATCCAGTTCCCATCTCCCCCTCTCGACTGCGAATTTCAGCCTTTTGAGGTCTAAGTGAACTTTTGTTTTTTGGTAATTTTGACCGATTTGTAGTTGAATTGTGCAGGGAGCGTGTGTACAGAATACACTGGATTCCATAATTCCTGCTCTCTTGGCTGATAAGAATAGAAAGTTTATATATGTGGAACATGCAAGCTTTTTTCCTTCCCCTATTTGCTTCAAAATTGGTGTACCCATTTCCTGTTTTGGTATGTAGTATGGAGCTTATAGAGGTGTAATTGAGGGAATCTGGAAGAAGTGTTCAACAAATTATCTAGCTCTGAAACGATTGCATCTCCGTTTGCTATCTCTCTAGGGTTAGGATTCTTTTGTGGATAGTGTGAAATATAGGCTAAACACTTTGGCACTTTGCCTTCTCTCTGAGTACACAGCTTGTGAGATGGGTTTTATTTTACTATAAACATTTCTGATTTTGAGAGGTTAAAATGCAGTGAATGGATGATTAGAAAATCAAAGGAAGCATGAACCTCATAAAATGAATATTTTACTGAAGCAATCTTGAACCAACTTAATTACTTGTATGCTTTATATGTATAACTATGCAATCTTTTACTTTCAAGCAATCTTGTTTATTTAAAATTCCAAGCAATTTGTTTTGCTTCATCTTACCAGTTTATTGGATAAACAAACAAAGAGTTAGCTTCTTACTTGTGGAGATAATATCCTTACTGGCTGCTGTTGCTGTAAGCTGTTGTTGCTGTAATGGGAAGATGCGGGCTGCTGTTGCTGTAAGCTGTTGTTGCTGTAATGATGCTGTAATGGTGCTGAAATGCTGCTGGTTGCTCATATTTTTGTAATCTGGTGTTTGTCACCATATCTCTATATTTACCTTTTCAGGCTGTAATGGTGTTGAAATCTTGCTGTTGGAATGTTGCTCTTTGTTCACTTTATTTATTGAGATTGTCTTATTTGATGTGTTGATTACTCCATGGAATGTTGCTCACTGTAATGTTGCTTTTTGCTATTTGAATGTTGCTCTTTTGTTTGCTGGAAGCCGTTTCACTTTAATTTTAATTCGAGTCATACGAGCTCATCGAGCCCGAGTTCGAGCTCGTAAGGAGCCCAATCGAGCTCGAGCTCGAGTTCAGGCTCGAGGACAAACGAGCTCAACGAGCCGAGCTCGAGTCCAACACCCAGCTTGCGAGCCGAGCTTGAGCACATATATATACTCGATTAGAATTTGAGCTCGAGCTTGAACAACTAGTACTCGAGCTCGTAGGCTCGTATATCAGGCCTATAGTATAGGCAAACTCCACGTGAGGTAAGGCTTCTTTCCAAAGCTTCAAATTCTTCCTAATAATGGCTATAAGGATGGTGGCTAAGGTTCTATTGGTCATCTCAGTTTGTCCATCGGTTTGGGGGTGACTAGAGGTAGAAAACAACAACCTAGTTCCCAATTTGCCCAATAAAGTTCGCCAAAAATGACTTAGAAACTTAACATCCCTATCACTAATAATGGTCTTACGCACACCATGCAACCTAACTACTTCCTTAAAGAATAGATTTGCAACATAAGAAGCATCATCAGTCTTATGGCATGCAATGAAATAAGCCATCTTAGAGAATCTATCTACTACCACAAATATATATAGAATCTCTCTCCCCTTCTTAGTTCTAGGCAATCCAACAATAAAATCCATAGAAATGTCCTCCCGAGGGGCCGAAGGGGTGGGTAATGGCGTGTACAACCCATGTGGCATTAGTCTAGATTTGGCCTTTAAACATTCGATACATCTCTTAAGGCAATGTTCTACATCCCTAAGCATACGAGGCCAATAAAAATATGTCCTAAGTGTATGGTAACTCTTATCTCTCCCAAAATAACCCATTAATCCTCTATTATGGGCTTCATTAACAAGCAATAATCGTAGAGAACACCTAGGAATACACACTTGATCAATCCTAAACAAGAATCCTTCGAAGATATAAAATTTGTCGATAGGACCCTTAACTTCACATGTTCGATATACCACTCTAAAATCCGCATCATCTCTATACAATTCTGTAATGTAGACAAAGCCTAGAACTCTAGAATCCAAAGTGGTTAATAAAACTTGTCTCCTAGATAAAGCATCAACAACCACATTATCTTTGCCTTTCTTATACTTCATCACATAAGAATGTCTTAATGAATTCCATCCACCTGCCAAGTCTCCTATCTAGTTTATCTTGACTCTTAAAATGCCTCAATGATTCATGATCAGTCATAAGAATAAACTCTCTAGGCCATAGGTAGGGGGACCATGTCTTAAGTACTCTAAATAATGCATAAAGCTCCTTATCATAAGTAGAGTAGATTAGACACGCACCTTTCAACTTTTCGGAGAAGAATGCAATTGGCTTACCTTCTTGCATAAGAACTCCTCCAATCTCAACTCTGCTAGCATCGCATTCCACCTCGAAGGATCGAGTTAAGTCAGGCAATACAAGCAACGGAGCTTGCGTTAGCTTCTCCTTCAAGGTGCGAAAGGCTTCCTCCTAAGCTGCGCCCCAATTGAACTCGCTCCGCTTCTTTGTGATTTCCGTGCGAGGGGTTGCGATGGAGCTGAAGTCGCTCACGAAACGCCTATAGAAGCTTGCAAGTCCATGAAAGCTCCTGACATGGCCGATTATGGTGGGTGTCAGCCACTATTGACTTTGATCTTGGCGTCGTCAACTTGTAGTCCATTGGAGCTCACTACAAAACTGATGCGGGACCATCTTCTACAACTCCAGACACACCCATCATACTTGGAGAAGGACCAATGACTCGAGCTAGAGCTAAGAAGCTTCAGAGAGACTCATTCAACTTTGTGGGTCATGCTTTGTTCTCGAGCAAGGTTCAACTCCCCGAGCCAACGTTGAAGACATATATGTGCATAGGAGTCCATGAAGAGGCCGAGCCTCCTTAGCTATGCTTATGTCGAAATTATTTAAGTGTTAAGCTTATTTTCAGCTTAAGAACATTATTGGGCTGAATTGGGCTTTTATTAGTTATTCTTTTTAGAACCTTATTTACTTATGTTCTAAGATTTATTTCATTAAACCCATTAGTATTTAGATCTATCTTATTCTATCTTCTATCTCCTAGAATCAGCCAGAACAGATCATAAGGCCTATATATTTCGGTTTCATCTATGTAATTCAATTGGAACATTCATAATAGAAATATTGCTTCTCAAAATCGTGTGTGTTACACCTTGAGAGTTGTTGGCCGAATTAGAGCTGTGCTCATTCGCCTTCTAATTGATATCATCTCAGCTTGGTTTGCTTTGCCGTTCATCAACTTCGCAAGACTTGGTGAATCTAGTATCCACAAGCCCCCTCCTTGTGCCTTCAAGTTGTCCGCTTGATTGTGTAGGGTTGTAGAGGCGGGTTGTGTAGTCATTGGTATTGGTTCCTACCCTCTGAGGAGGCCTGGGGTCTTTATCTTGTTCTGCATAGATCGACTCTGATGCGGGACCATCTTCTACAGCTCCAGACACACCCATCATACTTGGAGAAGGGCCAATGACTCGAGCTCGTGCTAAGAAGCTTCAGAGAGACTCATTCAACTTTGTGGGTCATGCTTTGTTCTCGAGCAAGGTTCAACTCCCCGAGCCTACATTGAAGACATATATGTGCATTGGAATGCATAATGAGGCCGAGCCACCTTGAATAAAGCTTGGGCCGAATTTATTAAGTGTTTATAGCTTATTTTCAGTCTAAGACTTCTATTGGGCTGAATTGGGCTTTTTTAGTCATTCTTTTTAGAGACCTTTTTTATTTTTGTTCTTAGATTTATTTTAAAGCCCATTAGTAATTAAATCTAGCTAGTCTATCTACTATGGCCGACCAGAACAGCCCTCCTAAGGCCTATATATTTCTATTTCAGCTTTGTAATTCAATTGGAACTTTTATGAACATAACTCTCTCATATTGAGTGTAAACACATCGAGTGTTTGCTGATTCAACTAGAGCAGTGCTCGTTGGTCATTGATTGATAATCTCAGCTTGGTTTGCTTTGTCGTTCATCAACTTCGCAAGACTTGGTGAATCTAGTATCCACAAGCCCCCTTCTGGTGCTTCAAGTTGTCCGCTTGATTGTGTCGGATTGTAGAGGCGGGTTATATAGTCATTGGTATTGGTTCCTACCCTCTGAGGAGGCCTGGGGTCTTTATCTTGTTCTATATAGATCGACTCAGTCCTTATCGGTCGTGTCTTTATATCAATTTCGAGTCTTTATCAGTTCTTGCATCGAGTCTTGTTCTTTCTTTATTGTCGACATTGAGTTCTTGCTGTTCTTGATGTTTCTTGTTGAGTCTTGAACGAATCTTGAGCTTTCTTGAATCGTTTCTTTGAGTCCAGCTGCTGCGTTCTTGCTTTCTTGTTTGTTTCTTTGAGTTCTTGCTTGATTGTCGAAGATCGGACCATCCCACGGCTAACCCCGTATCAAATTGGCATCAGAGCTTTGGTTTCCGACATCAAGATTGAGTCTTTTCTTTTTCATAAACACAAAAACCCACAAAAGAGTCATTTTCTTGTTTTGGTTGTTTACTTCTTGTTCTTTATTGATTATTGCACTAATCTTGTTGTTTTGATTGTTTGTGGTTGCATAAGCCTAAACACAAAGCCTAGCCGAGACCGTGGAGTCGACCAAAGGTGCACACATCCCCTTGTGAACACCCTAAGCCGGCGGCAGAATCTGTCCCCATAGTTGGTGCCTTGGCCGAGTCCATCAAACCACACAAGAACCCTAGTTTGTTGTTCCCTTCTATCTTTGGAAATTTTGATCTATCTATATCTAATTCCTTTTATTATTAGCCTATTAAAATTCCGATTTTGGTGGATTTAATTCAATTATATCTATCCAATATATCTATAGGCAAAAGATAGACCTTGTTACCATATTTACCCAAAGGTTGTCTATATCTATTCATTAGGGCTATAATTTTATTTCTTTCACCTCTATTATCTAAATTTCGAGTCCTTCTCTCTATTGCTGTGTCTTTCTTGCATTAGGTCAAAAAAAAAACAAAAAAAAAAACAAGAGAAATCCGAAAATTCAAAAGAAAGAAATAGTGTTTGTTTGTTTGTTGGTTGTTACACCTAGTGCAAGAAAGCCTAAAGGACTCCACTTTTGGTGATCTTCATAGCCCTAGTCGACAGCCCTTATTCCCAAACACATATACCTCCACAAAATTGAAACCCTACCTTGCAACTACAACATCATAACTTAAGGTTTTCAATCAAAAAGAGGTAAATTTCCATTCTTTCTCAAGTTTTCTTTTATTTCTCTTTTAGTACAGCTACTGTCGAGTGTTTGTGGCTGGTTGTTGAGCACTTACCTTCATTATCGAGTGCTGTCCAAATTGTGTCAAAGAGATCTCCTCCTGGTCGAGTCTCTCTTGTTGTGTCGAGTACTGATTTTGCATTAATCTAGTGCTCTCCTTGTTGTGTTGAGTTGATTCATTGCAATTACCCATCTGTTTTGCTTGAATCGAGTTGCTTTGATTGTTTTATTAACATCGAGTACTGATTTGCCTTGATCAGTGCCTTAGTCGAGTTGTGTGCCTCTGTCAAGTTCTCTTCAGCTTGTGTCGAGTACTTGTTGATTGTTGTTTCATTCATTCTCTTGGTTGCATACTTTGATTGCCTAGTCTTTTGCTTGGTTGTTGATTTGCCCAAAGCGGATTGCCCCAGCAAGCGTGATATATCAATCGAAGAGAGGGAGTGTGAGCGAAACACAATTGAGAGGTGTTTATATTTTTACTAACCTTTAATATATTTCTTTGTTTCTTTTCTCTTTGTTGTCATGTCTAATAACCAGGTTAACAATGAGAACAACCCCAACAATGGGGGTAGCTCGAGTGCAACCGTGACACCTGAGCAATTCAATAATCTTACCAACACCTTGACAGCCATATTAGATCGCTTGACAGCCTTAGAAGCAAGGCCGAGTGGCTCTACTACAGCTGCTGGTGGTCAAGGTAATCCTAGGCGTGACGGAACGCCTCAAGATGAAAGGGAAGTCGTAAATCCTATCCCTAATCCTAATCCTCATGTCAATTTAGAAAATCCTTTATTCAATGAGAACAACTCTCCACGAGGTGGGAGAAATGATCGGAATAATGGGTTTGTTAATGTGCAAGGTCAAGGACAAGGAAGGGGACGAGGTCGAGGCTTCCAGGAGCAATTCTACTACTCGGAGCAAGATGATGACTTCCAAGAAGAGGAGTATTGGGAGCAGCGTCCGAGACGGAATCAAAGAGGAAATCAGAACCGACCACCTAGATACAACGACGAGGACGGCATAGGTAAGGTGAAGGTAAAGATTCCTCCTTTTGAAGGTAAAACTGATCCGGATGTTTACATTGATTGGGAAACTAAAATGGATCAGATTTGGAATTGTCATAATTTCTCTAATGCTAAAAAGGTGCAATTGGCTACTTTAGAGTTCACAGGCTTTGCTTTAATTTGGTGGGATAACTTAGTTAAAGAAAGGAGAAGAGCTCTTGATGCACCTATTGCTTCTTGGGAACAACTTAAAGCATTAATGAGAAATCGATTTGTACCTCAACATTATGCTAGAGAGCTTAGGCAAAGATTAGAAAATCTTAAGCAAGGAAATAAAACTGTTGAGGAAACATTTAATCTTATGCAAGAAACTATGGCTCGAGCTAATGTGAATGAACCTTATTAAGATACAAATGCTATATCTTAGGATATTGCATCCCGCTTTAGCTCATGAGATTGATTATTTTCCCTATACTACTCCTACTGATTTGTTACATTTAGCAATTAAAGTAGAAAAGGGACAACGTTACAAGAGCCAAGGAAGAATGTCGAGTGGCCAGCAACAAGGGTGGCGTCCCAATCGGCCTCAACAGCCCCAAGGGCGCTCGGAAATGGCTCCTAGAGACCGAGCTCAGCAGCCCCAAGGAAGAGGTGATGGTCGACAACCCCAACAGTCCCTCGACAAGGGAAAAGGCGTCTGGAATGGACGAGAATCGTCTGGGACATCTACTGGTCCCAAAGGGAGTAATCCTAATCCTTCTACTACTCGTTCTAGAGATATTGTATGCTTTAAATGCCAAGGTAGAGGACATTATATGAAGGATTGCCCTAATAAGAAAACGCTCATGGTTAATCAATTTGGAGAATATGAATCTGAAAATTCTTGTGATGAACCGGATGAGCATGCTAATGACAATGATCAGAACTTAAACCTTGTTTGTTATGAAAATGATGATAATGAGGTTGAATATGAACATGGAGAATCTTTGATTGTTAGGAGAGTTTTAAGTGTTGTCCCTACACCATGTGAAGATAATCAAAGAGAAAACTTATTTCATACTCGTTGTCTTGTTAAAGGAAAGGTTGTAAATGTGATCATTGATGGAGGTAGTTGCTGTAATTTAGCTAGTCAAGAGATGGTTGACAAATTGCATTTACCTACTGTCCAACACCCTAGACCTTACAAATTGCATTGGATGAATGATTGTGGCTTATTAAAAGTTCATAGACAAAGTTAAAGTGCATATTAAACTAGGACATTATGAAGATGATGTTTTATGTGATATTGTACCTATGCAAGCTTGTCATATACTATTAGGCCGTCCTTGGCAATCTGATCGTAAGGTTATTCATGATGGGTTTACTAATCGTTATACCTTTACTTTTCAGGGGAAGAATGTCATTCTCAAACCCATGACACCTACGCAAGTAGCTGATGAGATTGAGAAGCGGAAGGTAAGTAAAGGTGAGTTAGATCAGGAGGCTCAGTCGAGCCAAGTGGATCCTCAAACTCCAGCTAAGAGTGTGTTCTTGGTTTCCCAAAGCACATTCCTGGACGAATTTGCGGATGGTGGAACTATGCTTATGAGCCTTTGCAAGAGCTTGAGCATGTTGAGTGAAGAGCTTAAAGCTTCTCTTCCATCGAACATTCTCGCTCTTCTTGAGGAGTTTAAGGATGTGTTTCCCGATGACATACCACCAGGTCTACCCCCTATTCGTGGAATTGAGCATCAAATTGATCTTATTCCAGGGGCTGCATTGCCTAATCGACCTGTGTATCGTATGAATCTGATACAGGGTTAGCCGTGGGTTGGTCCGATCTTCGACAACAAGCAAGAACTAAACAAGAAACAAGAACGCAGCAATGTAAGATTCAAGAAACACCAAGAACTCGATCAAGAATTGATCAAGAACTCCAAGAAAGACACGAAACAGTAAGAACAAAAGGAAAGACACGAAATTTAATGGAAAGAATGGAAAGACACGACCTGATAAGGACTGAGTCGATCTATCCAGAGCAAGATAAAGACCCCAGGCCTCCTCAGAGGGTAGGAACCAATACCAATGCCTACACAACCCGTCTCTACAATCCGACACAATCAAGCGGACAACTTGAAGCACCAGAAGGGGGCTTGTGGATACTAGATTCACCAAGTCTTGCGAAGTTGATGAACGGCAAAGCAAACCAAGCTAAAACAAACCAATTCGAAGATCAACGAGCACAGCTCTAGTTGGATCAACAAGACACTCCATGTGTTTCACACAATTTGAGAGATCTAAATTCTATTCATCATGTTCTTATCGAATTACAATAGGAGAACTCGGAATATATAGGCCACGCAGGGCTGTTGGGCCGAGTTAGATGATAAAATAAGATAAAACTAACATCTAAATAGGAAATAAATATAATGTTCCAAAACTTAACAAAATCCCGTCGAAACCAGCAGCAGCTCAAAGAATGTGGATTTCGGCCAAGCTATAGGACGAATCTGGAAAAACCTTCAACAGCAAAGTTGTAGATCTCTTCGTTCTCGTTCCAACAAGGTATGGCACGCCTCAATCCGATCAATATTGAATCCGTACGACCCATTTTACAGAGACGTCGAAAAGCTGTCAAGTTGCTGGATGAATGTAAAAACGTCACTTGCACCTTTGGATCTTCTCCCATGGTGGAGCCTTCTTCTTCCTCTTGAGAACGACATCATCCGAAGGTGTCTTGGATGGTCCCGCATCAATCTCCCTTTCTTGAAAAGGATTCGTCCTCGAATCCAAGGTCGCATTTGATTCCGCAAAGGCATCCACACGAGCTCCTGGATCGAATACCACATGTCCATGGAAACCCTTCTCAAGGCTAATAGATGTAGGGATTGACCACTCCTTGATAGTCTCAGCTTCATCTACAAAATCAAGAAAAGAAATTTTATGAGTGTATAATTCAGATTCCATATGAATGGCATGATGTTCTAACTTAATATGCACTTGAGCTTGATCAATAATCCCTAAGTTTTCATCCAATGCTAGCAAGTTTTCTTCCTTTTTCAAGGCTGAATTTTCAATTAACTCAATGCTAGCAATAGTAGAAGAATCTTCACCATTAATGATCAAATTAGTAACTATGCCTTTTTCTATGCATTTATTATGACATAAATCTTCTCTTTGATTATCATCACAAGACATAGGTTGAACATTTAAATCAATCAGAGAATCATCATGCTCATATTCAATGCAAACATTATCATCATAGGCAAGTAAATTAAGATCTTGATCATTATTATCCACATGATTTACATTTTCAGCAATAAAAGAAGCATCTATGCTAGAAGAAACATGATGTTGAATAGCATTATTAAGGGGAATAGAATGAGATTCTTCCCTTTCCATTGGTGGCACTTCATCTCTGGGTGGGACTCCTTGTACAAACACCGTATTAGAGCCAAAATGCTGAAGCTCTATTGTCGTAAAGCTTTTATCTATCTTAGCCATGTCATTATTGAACTTTACCAACATCTCGTTCATGGCTTTCATGGTGTTCATCAAGGTATTGAATTGCTCAGGCGTCACTGTTGCACTCGAGTTAGTGGCATTGTTACCACCATTGTTCCCCTGATTAGTAGACATTATAACAAAGACCAAAGAAACAAAGAACTAAGTTAAAGGTTAGTAAAACTTATAAACAGCTCACAATTGTGTTTCGCTCACACTCCCTCTCTGATTGATATATCACGCTTGCTAGGGCAATCCGCTTTGGGCAAATCAACTACCAAGCAAAAACTAAGGCAATCAAGGTATGTAATGAATGAAACAACGCAGGAGAGTACTCAACAAGAGCTGTAGAGAACTCGATGTAAGCAACAAACTTAGATCCAAGCAAAACAGATGGGAAATTGCAAGGAATCACTCGACACAAACTAAGGTGCACTCGACAAGGGTCTAATGCACTCGACACACACAAAAGTGAACTCAGTAAGGACTGTGATTGATACGGGGTTAGCCGTAGGTTGGTCCGATCTTCGACAACAAGCAAGAATAATCAAGAACTTAAAGAACGCAGCAAGAAATAACAAGAAAGATGCAAGATTTATGCAAGACTCAACAAGAAAGCAAAGAAACGCAGCAAGACTCTCAAGAATCGATCAAGATAGGGCAAGATCGACCAAGAAACACCGAGAACACCAAGATCCAAAGGCTGGACTCAATGTCGACTCAAAGAAATAACAAAGACTCGATAAAGATAGTAAAGACTCGAAATTTAAGATGCAAGAATTGAAAGACACGACCTGATAAGGACTGAGTCGATCTATGCAGCGCAAGATAAAGACCCCAGGCCTCCTCAGAGGGTAGGAACCAATACCAATGCCTACACAACCCGCCTCTACAATCCGACACAATCAAGCGGACAACTTGAAGCACCAGAAGGGGGCTTGTGAAAACTAGGATCACCAAGTCTTGCGAAGTTGATGAACACAAAGCAAACCAAGCTGAGATTATCAATCGGTTGAGATCGCGAAGAGCACAGCTCTATTCGGCCTGATCTCTCTCTCTAAGGTGTTTCACACGTTTTGAGAAGTAAGATTTCAATTATCAATGTTCCAATTGAATTACAAAGAAGAAAACGAAATATATAGGCCATAAGGCTGATGATGGCCGGCCCTTATTGATAGAATAAGATAGATCTACTAACTAATGGGCTTTAAAATAAATCTAAGAACAAAAATAAATAAGGTTCCTAAAAAGAATGATTTAAAAAGCCCAATTCAGCCCAATAATGTTCATAAGCTGATATTAGACATAACACTTAGGAAAATTCGGTCTAAGCATTGTCTAAGGTGGCTCGGCCTCTTCATGCACTCCAATGCACATATATGTCTTCAATGTAGGCTCGGGGAGTTGAACCTTGCTCGAGAACAAAGCATGACCCACAAAGTTGAATGAGTCTCTCTGAAGCTTCTTAGCTCTAGCTCGAGTCATTGGCCCTTCTCCAAGTATAATGGGTGTGTCTGGAGCTGTAGAAGATGGTCCCGCATCAACCTCCCCTTCTTGAAAAGGATTCGACCACGAATCCAAGTCTTCATCCACCGCAAAGTAAGGGATTAGATCGGCGATGTTGAATGTAGCGCTCACGCCCATGTCTCCAGGAAGCTCCAATTGATAGGCATTGTCGCCCACTCTCTTCTTGATCCGAAATGGTCCATCACCACGCGGCGACAGCTTGTTCTTCCGTGCTTCTGGAAACCGCTCCTTCCTCAAGTGCACCCATACAAGATCTCCAGGCTGAAATGTGACCAAGCGACGTCCCTTGTTGGCCTTGTTAGCATTGTACTCAGCCTTTAGCTTCAGCTTCTCTCGAGTTCGTTCATGCAGCTCCTTGATGAACTCGACATGCTTACCTGCCTCAAATGATTCTTTGTCTCTCATAGGATATGGAGTAAGATCAAAAGGGGTTAGTGGATTAACACCATACACACATTCAAATGGACTGATTTTAGTAGCCGAATGCATGGTTCTATTATAAGCAAATTCCACATGAGGTAAGGCTTCTTCCCAAAGTTTCAAATTCTTCCTAATAATGGCTCGTAGGACAGTAGCAAGGGTTCTATTAGTCACCTCAGTTTGGCCATCAGTTTGGGTGTGGCTAGAAGTAGAGAATAGCAATCTAGTTCCCAATTTATTCCATAAAGTACGCCAAAAATGACTTAAGAATTTCACATCCCTATCACTAACAATAGTTTTAGGCACACCATGCAACCTAACTACTTCTCTAAAGAATAGATTAGCAACATTGGTAGCATCGTCAGTTTTGTGGCATGCAATGAAATGAGCCATTTTAGAGAACCTATCCACTACCACAAATATAGAATCTCTCCCCTTCTTAGTTCTAGGCAACCCAACTATGAAATCCATGGATATGTCTTCCCAAGGGGCTGATGGGGTTGGTAGTGGTGTATAAAGGCCATGGGGCATAAGCTTAGCTTTAGCTTTAATGCAATCTATGCATCTCTTAAGGCAATGTTCTACATCCCTAAGCATATGTGGCCAATAAAAGTGTGATTTCAGTGTGTTATAAGTCTTATCCCTTCCAAAATGTCCCATTAGGCCACCACTATGTGCTTCACTAACAAGTAATAGCCTCAAAGAACATCTAGGAATACACACTTGATCTTTTCGAAATAAGAATCCTTCATGTATATAGAAGCTGTCATTAGGACCCTTTTCTAAGCATTTTCGAAAATGTTCACCAAAATCTAAATCAGATTCATACAATTCCTTTATGTAAATAAAGCCTAAGACTCTAGAATCCAAAGTGGTTAAAAGTACACGTCTTCTAGCTAAAGCATTAGAATCGAAATTAGCGACTAGAACATGTCTCCTAGATAATGCATCAGCTACCACATTGTCTTTGCCTTTCTTATACTTAATTACATAAGGAAATGTTTCAATGAACTCCATCCATCTTACATGTCTCCTATCAAGTTTATCTTGTCTCCTAACAATGCATACAATTCCTTATCATAGGTAGAGTAATTAAGACAAGCACCTTTCAACTTTTCAGAAAAGAAAGCAATAGGCTTACCTCCCTGCATAAGGACTCCACCAATTCCAACTCCGCTAGCATCACACTCTACTTCAAAGGGCTGAGTAAAGTCCGGCAAAGCTAATAGAGGTGCGTGAGTGAGCTTGTCCTTAAGGGTGTTGAATGCTTCCTTCTGAGCTGCTCCCCATGTGAATTCACTCCGCTTTTTCGTGAGCTCAGTGAGGGGTGCCGAGATGGTGCTGAAATCTCGAACAAATCGACGATAGAAGCTCGCCAATCCTTGGAAGCTGCGTACATGGCCGATGTTGGTGGGTGTTGGCCATTCCTGGATTGCCTTGATCTTAGCCTCATCGACACGCAGTCCTTTCGAACTCACTACAAATCCAAGAAAAGACACTTGTTCATGACATAATTCACACTTCTTTAAATTAGCATACAAGCGTTCAATTCTCAGCGTTTTAAGCACTTCTCTAAGATGTGATTCATGTTCATTAAGAGACTTGCTATAAATCAGAATATCATCAAAATAAACAACAAAAAATCTTCCAATGAAATCTCGAAGCACATGATTCATTAAACGCATAAAAGTGCTAGGAGCATTAGTTAAACCAAAAGGCATAACCAACCACTCATATAACCCAAGCTTAGTCTTAAAGGCTGTTTTCCATTCATCACCTTCTTTCATTCTAATTTGATGATAGCCACTTCTAAGATCAATTTTAGAAAATATAGAAGCTCCATGTAACTCATCTAGCATATCATCTAATCTAGGAATGGGGTGACGATATTTAATAGTAATGTTGTTAATAGCCCTACAATCTACACACATTCTCCATGATCCATCTTTCTTAGGGACTAATAACACAGGCACAACACACGGACTTAAGCTAGTTCGAATATAACCCTTGTCCAACAGTTCCTGGACTTGGGTTTGGACCTCTTGGGTCTCAGTGGGATTCATACGATACGCAGGTCGATTAGGCAATGCAGCCCCTGGAATAAGATCAATTTGATGCTCAATTCCACGAATAGGGGGTAGACCTGGTGGTATGTCATCGGGAAACACATCTTTATACTCCTCAAGTACAGCGAGTATATTGGCTGGAAGAGAAGCTTTAAGCTCTTCACTCAACATATTCAAGCTCTTAATGAGATGCATAAGGGTGGTTTCTCCATCCGCCAATTCGTCTAAAAATGTACTCTTGGAAGCCATTAGTACACCTTTAGGCCGAGTTTGAGGATCCACTTGGCTCGACTGAGCCTCCTGATCTAACTCACCTTTACTTACCTTCCGCTTCTCAATCTCATCAGCTACTTGCGTAGGCGTCATGGGTTTGAGAATGACATTCTTTCCCTGAAAAGTAAAGGTATAGCGATTAGTAAACCCATCATGAATAACCTTACGATCAGATTGCCAAGGACGGCCTAATAGAATATGACAAGCTTGCATAGGCACAATGATACGGGGTTAGCCGTGGGTTGGTCCGATCTTCGACAACAAGCAAGAAACTCAAGAAAGACTCAAGAACTCAAACTGACGCAACAAAGAAACTTAAAGAATCGATCAAGAAACAAGCAAGATCGATCAAGACTCAACAAGAACGCAGCAAGACTTCAAGAACTCGACCAAGAATTGATCAAGAACTCCAAGAACGACGCAAGACAGCAACAAGAACAATAAAGACTCGATAAAGATAGATAAAGACTCGAAATTGAATGTAAGAATGGAAAGACACGACCGATAAGGACTGAGTCGATCTATGTAGCACAAGATAAAGACCCCAGGCCTCCTCAGAGGGTAGGAACCAATACCAATGCCTACACAACCCGCCTCTACAATCCGACACAATCAAGCGGACAACTTGAAGCACCAGAAGGGGGCTTGTGAATACTAGGATCACCAAGTCTTGCGAAGTTGATGAACGGCAAAGCAAACCAAGCTAGATAGATACCAATCGATGATCAACGAGCACAGCTCTAGTTGGATCAACAAGACACTCCATGTGTTTCACACAATTTGAGAGATCTAAATTCTATTCATAATGTTCTTATTGAATTACAATAGGAGAACTCGGAATATATAGGCCACGCAGGGCTGTTGGGCCGAGTTAGATGATAGAATAAGATAAAACTAACATCTAATGGAAATAATAATAATAACCTTAATGTTTCCTAAAATAACTTAAGTAAAAGAAATACTAAAAATAGGAAATAAACATAATGTTCAAGACTTGACAAAATCCCGTCAAAATCAGCAGCAGCTCAAAGAATGTGGATTTCGGCCAAGCTATAGGACGAATCTGGAAAAACCTTCAACAGCAAAGTTGTAGATCTCTTCGTCCTCGTTCCAACAAGATATGGCACGCCTCAATCCGATAAATATTGAATCCGTACGACCCATTTTACAGAGACGTCGAAAAGCTGTCAAACTTCTGAACGAGAGTCTAAAACGTGATTAATCCAAGCTTGCACCTTTGGAGCATCTCCCATGGTGGAGCCTTCTTCTTCCTCTTGAGGATGACTTCATTCTCACGAGCTCGAATTATAGGTCCATCCCCAAGTATAGATGTGTCCGGAGGTGTCTTGGATGGTGTCTTGGATGGTCCTGCATCACACAATATCACATAAAACATCATCTTCATAATGTCCTAGCTTAATATGCACTTTAACTTGTCTATGAACTTTTAATAAGCCACAATCATTCATCCAATGCAATTTGTAAGGTCTTGGGTGTTGGACAGTAGGTAAATGCAATTTGTCAACCATTTCTTGACTAGCTAAATTACAGCAACTACCTCCATCAATGATCACATTTACAACCTTTCCTTTAAATAGACAACGAGTATGAAATAAGTTTTCTCTTTGATTATCTTCACATGGTGTAGGAGCAACACTTAAAACTCTCCTAACAATCAAAGATTCTCCATGTTCATATTCAACCTCATTATCATCATTTTCATAACAAACAAGGTTTAGGTTCTGATCATTGTCATTAGCATGCTCATCCGGTTCATCACAAGAATTTTCAGATTCATATTCTCCAAATTGATTAACCATGAGCGTTTTCTTATTCGGGCAATCCTTCATATAATGTCCTCTACCTTGGCATTTAAAGCATACAATGTCTCTAGAACGAGTAGTAGAAGGATTAGGATTACTCCCTTTGGGACCAGTAGATGTCCCAGACGATTCTCGTCCATTCCATGGACCTTTTCCTTTGTCAAGGGGCTGCTGGGATACTCGGCTATCTCCTCTCCCTTGGGGCTGGTTTGGTCGATCTCGTGAACCACCTTCACCACGCCATTGGGACTGATTTGGCCGAGATTGGCGCCATTGGGGCTGCTGCACACTTGACACTCTTCCTTGGCTCTTATAACGTTGTCCCTTTTCTACTTTCATAGCTAGATGTAAAAGTTCAGTAGGAGTAGTATAGGGAAAGTAATCAATTTCATGAGCTAAGGCGGGATGCAAGATCCGAAGGTATCTAACATTAGTTTTATCGTGAGTTTCTACCACATTAGCTCGAGCCATAGCTTCTTGCATAACATTAAATGTCTCCTCAACAGTTTTACTACCTTGTTTAAGGTTTTCTAATCTGTTTAATAGCTCTCTATCATAATGTTGAGGTACAAACCTATTTCTCATTACTACTTTTAATTGTTCCCACGAAGCAATAGGTGCATCAAGGGATCTTCTTCTTTCCTTAACAAGATTATCCCACCAGATTAATGCAAAACCTTGAAACTCTAGGGAAGCTAATTGCACTTTCTTAGGTTCTGAGAAATTATGACAATTCCAGATTTGCTCCATTTTAATCTCCCAATCAATATAAGCATCTGGATCAGTTTTACCATCAAAAGGAGGAATCTTTACCTTCACCTTGCCTATTCCGTCGTCATCATTGAACCTAGGTGGGCGGTTCTGATTTCCCCTTTGATTCCGTCTCGGGCGTCGCTCCCAATACTCCTCTTCTTGGAAGTCGTCATCTTGCTCCGAGTAATAGTATTGCTCTTGATAGCCTCGACCTCTTCCCCTTCCTTGTCCTTGTCCTTGCACATGAACAAACCCATTATTCCGATCATTTCTCCCACCTCGTGGAGAGTTGTTTTCATTGAATAAAGGATTATCTAAATTGACATTAACATGAGGATTAGGATTAGGGATAGGATTTACGACCTCTCTTTCATTGTTGGGTATCTCCACTCGCTCTTGCTGGCCTATGTTGTTCGAACCACTAGGCCTAGAGCTTTCCCACTCCGTCATCTTAGCTTGCAACGCAGCCAAGGTATCCGTTATAGTGGCTATGTTGGCCGTCAAGTTGTTGAACTGCTCGGGTGTGACAGTAGCACTCGAGTTCGTGGCATCGTTACCACCATTGTTTCCCTGATTGTTAGACATGATAAAAAAGACAAAAGAAACAAAGAACTAAGTTAAGGTTAGTAAAAACTTATAAACAGCTCACAATTGTGTTTCGCTCACACTCCCTCTCTTGATTGATATATCACGCTTGCTAGGGCAATCCGCTTTGGGCAAATCAACAACCAAGCAAAAAAAAACAAAGCAATCAAAGTATGTAGTGAATGAAACAACTCAGAAGAGTACTCAACAAGGGCTGTAGTACTCGATGCAAGCAAGTAAAGGACTCGACAGACTCAAACAAGCACTCACAAGGGCTGTAAGCACTCGACACAACACTAGGGAGACTCGGCAAGGGCTGAGATCTCCTCGACACAAGCACAAGAGCACTCGACAGTGGGGAGAAGTGCTTCGACACAAAGAGAAATAAAGAAAAACAAAAGAAAACTTGGGAATCTACCTCTTTTGATTGAAAACCTTTAAGTTAGGACGTTGTAGTTGCAGGGTAGGGTTTCAATTTTGTGGAGGTGTATGTGTTTGGGATTTAGGGCTGTCGACTAGGGCTGAGAGAAGGGATTCACCAATTGTCCTTGGGAGCTTTCTTGCACTAGATCAACAAACTCTATCTCTTCTTTTTTTTTTTTTTCAACTTACTTTTGCCCCTAGTGAATTTTATCCTCCTAGGTCCAAGTTTTAATGGAAATTTCGAAACTGATCTTTTTTTTTTTTTTTTTTTTTTACTTATGAAACTAATGCAAGAAAAGACTCAAAATAATAGATAGGACTCGAAAATTATGAAAGTGGTGGTGAATAAATAAAATTTCCAGCCCTAATGCAATGATATAGATAGAATGGCTATTTTAGGGAATAGGATCTATCTTTATGCCTTAATAGATATTTGATAGATATAATGAATTAAATCCACCAAAAATCAGAATTTAAATAGGCAATGGATAAATAAAAGTAGATATAGATAGATCAAAAGTTCCAAAGATAGAACAAAGTAACAAACTAGGGTTTTATCTTGTGTGGTAGGTGAATGTCGGCCAAGCTTTGGCTATGGGGACACTATGTGCCGTCGGCTAGGGTGTACACAAAGAGATGTGTGCACTGACTTGGTCGACTCCACGGTCTCGGCTAGGCTTTGTGTTTGGGCTAAGCAACCACAACAATCACAAACAAACAAGATTAGTAATTTAATCAAAAAGAAAGCAAGAAGTAAATAACCAAAACAAGAACTGACTCTATTTTTGTGTTTTTTTTTGTGTTTATGAAAAGAAAAGACTCAATCTTGATGTCGGAAACCAAAGCTCTGATGCCAATTTGATACGGGGTTAGCCGTAGGTTGGTCCGATCTTCGACAACAAGCAAGAATAATCAAGAACTTAAAGAACGCAGCAAGAAATAACAAGAAAGATGCAAGATTTATGCAAGACTCAACAAGAAAGCAAAGAAACGCAGCAAGACTCTCAAGAATCGATCAAGATAGGGCAAGATCGACCAAGAAACACCGAGAACACCAAGATCCAAAGGCTGGACTCAATGTCGACTCAAAGAAATAACAAAGACTCGATAAAGATAGTAAAGACTCGAAATTTAAGATGCAAGAATTGAAAGACACGACCTGATAAGGACTGAGTCGATCTATGCAGCGCAAGATAAGGACCCCAGGCCTCCTCAGAGGGTAGGAACCAATACCAATGCCTACACAACCCGCCTCTACAATCCGACACAATCAAGCGGACAACTTGAAGCACCAGAAGGGGGCTTGTGAAAACTAGGATCACCAAGTCTTGCGAAGTTGATGAACACAAAGCAAACCAAGCTGAGATTATCAATCGGTTGAGATCGCGAAGAGCACAGCTCTATTCGGCCTGATCTCTCTCTCTAAGGTGTTTCACACGTTTTGAGAAGTAAGATTTCAATTATCAATGTTCCAATTGAATTACAAAGAAGAAAACGAAATATATAGGCCATAAGGCTGATGATGGCCGGCCCTTATTGATAGAATAAGATAGATCTACTAACTAATGGGCTTTAAAATAAATCTAAGAACAAAAATAAATAAGGTTCCTAAAAAGAATGATTTAAAAAGCCCAATTCAGCCCAATAATGTTCATAAGCTGATATTAGACATAACACTTAGGAAAATTCGGTCTAAGCATTGTCTAAGGTGGCTCGGCCTCTTCATGCACTCCAATGCACATATATGTCTTCAATGTAGGCTCGGGGAGTTGAACCTTGCTCGAGAACAAAGCATGACCCACAAAGTTGAACGAGTCTCTCTGAAGCTTCTTAGCTCTAGCTCGAGTCATTGGCCCTTCTCCAAGTATAATGGGTGTGTCTGGAGCTGTAGAAGATGGTCCCGCATCAGTGATCACTCGACACAAGCTGTTATGTACTCGACAGTAGCAAATAGCACTCAATAGTACTCGATCAAGGAGTAGAGTACTCGACACAAAGAAAAAGAAAGAGAAATAAAAGAAAACTTGGAAATTTACCTCTTTTGATTGAAAACCTTCAAGTTATGATGTTGTAGTTGCAGGGTAGGGTTTCAATTTTGTGGAGGTGTATGTGTTTGGGGGGGTTATGTATGTCGACTAGGGCTGAGAGAAGGGTTCACCAATTGGTCCTTTGGAGCTTTCTTGCACTAGATCAAACAAAACACTTTCCCTTTTTTTTTTTTTTTTGACTTACTTTTACCCCTAGTGAATTTTATCCTCCTAGGTCCAAGTTTTAGAATAAAATTCGAAACTGATTTTTTTTTTTTTTTTTTTTTTTTATAAATATGAAACTAATGCAAGAAAAGACTCAAATTAATGTATAGGACTCGAAAATCTGGTATAGATGGTGATAAAAGATAAAATTTCGGCCCTAATGATAGATTTATATAGATGAGGCTTTTGCTATCTTTGGTAAGTGGATCTATCTATAGCTTTAAAGATAAATGATAGATAAATAGGAATTATATCTACCAAAAATCAGATTTATGATAAAAGCAATAGATAAATAGGATTTAGATAAAAGATATATCAAAATTCCCAAAGATAGAACAAAGGATAGAAAAGATAAACAAACTAGGGTTTGTCTTTGTGTGGAGGCTGATTTTCGGCCAAGCTAGACTTATGGGGACAAGATTGCCGTCGGCTCTAGGGTGAACACAAGGGCTGTGCACACGGCTTGGTCGACTCCACTGGTCTCGGCTAGGCTTTGTGTTTAGGCTATGCAACCACAAACAATCACAAACTCAAGATTAGTAAATTAATCAAAAAGAATTGCAAGAAGTAAATAACCAAAACAAGAAAAGGACTCTTTTTTGTGGGTTTTTGTGTTTAGGAAAAGAAAAAGACTCAATCTTGATGTCGGAAACCAAAGCTCTGATGCCAATTTGATACGGGGTTAGCCGTGGGTTGGTCCGATCTTCGACAACAAGCAAGAACTAAACAAGAAACAAGAACGCAGCAATGTAAGATTCAAGAAACACCAAGAACTCGATCAAGAATTGATCAAGAACTCCAAGAAAGACACGAAACAGTAAGAACAAAAGGAAAGACACGACCTGATAAGGACTGAGTCGATCTATGCAGAACAAGATAAAGACCCCAGGCCTCCTCAGAGGGTAGGAACCAATACCAATGCCTACACAACCCGCCTCTACAATCCGACACAATCAAGCGGACAACTTGAAGCACCAGAAGGGGGCTTGTGGATACTAGATTCACCAAGTCTTGCGAAGTTGATGAACGGCAAAGCAAACCAAGCTAAAACAAACCAATTCGAAGATCAACGAGCACAGCTCTAGTTGGATCAACAAGACACTCCATGTGTTTCACACAATTTGAGAGATCTAAATTCTATTCATCATGTTCTTATCGAATTACAATAGGAGAACTCGGAATATATAGGCCACGCAGGGCTGTTGGGCCGAGTTAGATGATAAAATAAGATAAAACTAACATCTAATGGAAATAATAAAAATAACCTTAAAGTTTCCTAAAATAACTTAAGTAAAAGAAATACTAAATAGGAAATAAATATAATGTTCCAAAACTTAACAAAATCCCGTCGAAACCAGCAGCAGCTCAAAGAATGTGGATTTCGGCCAAGCTATAGGACGAATCTGGAAAAACCTTCAACAGCAAAGTTGTAGATCTCTTCGTTCTCGTTCCAACAAGGTATGGCACGCCTCAATCCGATCAATATTGAATCCGTACGACCCATTTTACAGAGACGTCGAAAAGCTGTCAAGTTGCTGGATGAATGTAAAAACGTCACTTGCACCTTTGGATCTTCTCCCATGGTGGAGCCTTCTTCTTCCTCTTGAGAACGACATCATCCGAAGGTGTCTTGGATGGTCCCGCATCAGAATCCCACTGAGACCCAAGAGGTCCAAACCCAAGTCCAAGAGCTGTTGGATAAGGGTTATATTCGAGAAAGCTTAAGTCCTAGTGCTGTGCCTGTGTTATTAGTCCCTAAGAAAGATGGGTCATGGAGAATGTGTGTAGATTGTAAGGCTATTAACAACATTACTATTAAATATTGTCATCCTGTTCCTAGATTAGATGATATGCTAGATGAATTGCATGGAGCTTCTATATTTTCTAAAATTGATGTTAGAAGTGGTTATCATCAGATTAGAATGAAAAAGGGTGATGAATGGAAAACAGCCTTTAAGACTAATGATACGGGGTTAGCCGTGGGTTGGTCCGATCTTCGACAACAAGCAAGAAACTCAAGAACGGAAGCAAGAATGAATAAAGACTCAAAGAACGCATCAAGAACAATGCAAGATTTCCAAGATTCGACCAAGATCAGTTCAAGATCGATCAAGAAAGAACAAAGACTCGACAAGACTATGCAAGACTCGATAAAGAATTCAAGAAACGATAAAGACACGACCGATAAGGACTGAGTCGATCTATATAGAACAAGATAAAGACCCCAGGCCTCCTCAGAGGGTAGGAACCAATACCAATGACTACACAACCCGCCTCTACAACCCTACACAATCAAGCGGACAACTTGAAGCACAAGGAGGGGGCTCGTGGATACTAGGATCACCAAGTCTTGCGAAGTTGATGAACACAAAGCAAACCAAGCTGAGATAGATACCAATTCGTGATCAACGAGCACAGCTCTAGTTGGATCAACATCACTCAATGTGTTTCACACAAGTTTGAGAGAACTAATTCTATTCATTATGTTCTCTTGAATTACAATAGGAGAACTCGGAATATATAGGCCACGCAGGGCTGTTGGGCCGAGTTAGATGATAAAATAAGATAAAACTAACATCTAATGGAAATAATAAAAATAACCTTAAAGTTTCCTAAAATAACTTAAGTAAAACAAATACTAAAATAGGAAATAAATATAATGTTCCAAAACATAAATAAATCCCGTCAAAACCAGCAGCAGCTCAAAGAATGTTGATTTCGGCCAAGCTATAGGACGAATCTGGAAAAACCTTCAACAGCAAAGTTGTAGATCTCTTCGTCCTCGTTCCAACAAGGTATGGCACGCCTCAATCCGATAAATATTGAATCCGTACGACCCATTTTACAGAGACGTCGAAAAGCTGTCAAGTATTCTGAACGAGTTTAAAACGTCATTTGCACCTTTGAATCTTCTCCCAAGGTGGAGCCTTCTTCTTCCTCTTGATAATGACATCGTCCGAAGGTGTCTTGGATGGTCCCGCATCAATCTCCCTTTCTTGAAAAGGATTCGTCCTCGAATCCAAGGTCGCATTTGATTCCGCAAAGGCATCCACACGAGCTCCTGGATCGAATATCACATGTCCATGGAAACCCTTGTCAAGGCTGATTGGTGTAGGGATTGACCACTCCTCGATGGATATTATCTCAGCTTCATCTACAAAATCAAGAAAAGAAACTTTATGAGTGCATAATTCAGATTCCAGATGAATGTCATGATATTCTAACTTAATATGCACTTGAGCTTGGTCAATGATCCCTAAGTTTCCATCCAAAACTAGCAAGTTTTCATCCTTTTCCAAGGCTGAATTTTCAATTAACTCAATGCTAGCAATAGTAGAAGAAGTTTCATCATCAATGATCATATTAGAAACTATGCCTTCTTCTAAGCATGTAGTATGACATAAATCTTTTCTTTGATTATCATCACAAGGCATAGGTTGAACATTTAAATCAATCAAAGAATCATCATTCTCATATTCAATGCAAACATTATCATGATCATAGGCAAGTAAATTAAGATTTTGATCCTTTTTATCAACATGCTCTTTAATTTCAGCAATAAATGAAGCATCTATGCTAGAAGAAACATCATGTTGAATAACATTATTAGGAGGAATAGGATGAGTTTCTTCCCTTTTAATTGGTGGAACTTCATCTCTAAGTGGGACTCCTTGTCCAAACACCGTATTAGAGCCAAAACGCTGAAGCTCTATTTTCGTCAAGCTTTTATCTATCTTAGCTAACTTCTCCATGACGGTATTGTACCAGTCGTTGCCCTGGTTAGTAGACATTGCAACAAAGATAAGAAACAAAGAACTAAGTTAAGGTTAAAAAAAAATATAAACAGCTCACAATTGTGTTTCGCTCACACTCCCTCTCTAATTGGTATGTCACGCTTGTTGGGGCAATCCGCTTTGGGCAAATCAACAACCAAGCAATAGACTAAGCAATCAAAGTATGTAATGAATGAAACAACGCAGAAGAGTACTCAACAAGGGCTGTAGAGAACTCGATGTAAGCAAACAACTCAATTCAAGCAAAACAGATGGGAATTTGCAAGAATTTAACTCGACACAACAAGGAGATCACTCGGCAGGGGCTGAGATCACTCGACACACACAAGAGAGAACTGGGCAAGGGCTGAGATCACTCGACTCAATCAAAGCAAGGACGCGACAGTAGCAAATAACACAAGACAGCACTCGATCAAGGTGAAAAGAGTACTCGACACACACAACAACACTTGAACAAGAAAATCAGTGCTTGACAAAAGCTGAAAAAGAAAAGAAACAAAGGAAAGTAAGGAAATTTACCTCTTTTGATTGAAAACCTTAAGTTATGATGTTGTAGTTGCAAGGTAGGGTTTCAATTTTTGTGGAGATAAGGTAATGTGTTTAGGTTTAGGGCTGTCGACAAGGGCTAAGGAGATCACCAAAAAGTTGAGTCCTTTAGGTTTTCTTGCACTAGATCAACAAACAACAACCAACACTTTCTCTCTTTTTTTTTTTTGTAATTTTCGGATCTGTTTTCTTTCTTCTTCTTTTTTTTTTTTTTTTTTTAAATATGAAACTAATGCAAGAAACTAACAACAATGAGATGTAGGACTCGAAATTTTAAGGTATGGTGATAAAAGATAGAAATTCAGCCCTAAAGATGTATTTATAGATGAGGCTTTTGTTTATCTTTGGTAAGTGGATCTATCTATAGCCTTAAAGATAAATGATAGATAAATATGATTTATATCCACCAAAAATCAGATTTTTGTAAAGGCAATAAATGAATTTAATTTAGATAGAAGATAGAACAAATATGCCAAAGATAGAAAAGATAGACACACTAGGGTTTCTTTGTGTGTGAATGGGGCTGTCGACCAAAGCTACTCGACTATGGGGACAATAGGCTTGCCGTCGGCTAGGAGAGTGACACAAGGGGTGTGCACACTGATCTGGTCGACTCCACGGTCTCGGGTAGGCTTGTGTTTCGGCTATGCAACCACAAACAATCACAAACTCAAGATTAGTAAATTAATCAAAAAGAATGCAAGAAGTAAATAACCAAAACAAGAAAAGGACTCTTTTTTGTGGTTTTTGTGTTTAGAAAAGAAAAAGACTCAATCTTGATGTCGGAAACCAAAGCTCTGATGCCAATTTGATACGGGGTTAGCCGTGGGTTGGTCCGATCTTCGACAACAAGCAAGAAACTCAAGAACGGAAGCAAGAATGAATAAAGACTCAAAGAACGCATCAAGAACAATGCAAGATTTCCAAGATTCGACCAAGATCAGTTCAAGATCGATCAAGAAAGAACAAAGACTCGACAAGACTATGCAAGACTCGATAAAGAATTCAAGAAACGATAAAGACACGACCGATAAGGACTGAAACGATCTATGCAGAACAAGATAAAGACCCCAGGCCTCCTCAGAGGGTAGGAACCAATACCAATGACTACACAACCCGCCTCTACAATCCGACACAATCAAGCGGACAACTTGAAGCACCAGAAGGGGGCTTGTGGATACTAGATTCACCAAGTCTTGCGAAGTTGATGAACGGCAAAGCAAACCAAGCTAGATCAAACCAATTCGATGATCAACGAGCACAGCTCTAGTTGGATCAACAAGACACTCCATGTGTTTCACACAATTTGAGAGATCTAAATTCTATTCATTATGTTCTCTTGAATTACAATAGGAGAACTCGGAATATATAGGCCACGCAGGGCTGTTGGGCCGAGTTAGATGATAAAATAAGATAAAACTAACATCTAATGGAAATAATAAAAATAACCTTAAAGTTTCCTAAAATAACTTAAGTAAAACGAATACTAAAATAGGAAATAAATATAATGTTCCAAAACATAAATAAATCCCGTCAAAACCAGCAGCAGCTCAAAGAATGTTGATTTCGGCCAAGCTATAGGACGAATCTGGAAAAACCTTCAACAGCAAAGTTGTAGATCTCTTCGTCCTCGTTCCAACAAGGTATGGCACGCCTCAATCCGATAAATATTGAATCCGTACGACCCATTTTACAGAGACGTCGAAAAGCTGTCAAGTATTCTGAACGAGTTTAAAACGTCATTTGCACCTTTGAATCTTCTCCCAAGGTGGAGCCTTCTTCTTCCTCTTGAGAATGACATCGTCCGAAGGTGTCTTGGATGGTCCCGCATCAACTAAGCTTGGTTTATATGAGTGGTTGGTTATGCCTTTTGGTTTAACTAATGCTCCTAGCACTTTTATGCGTTTAATGAATCATGTGCTTCGAGATTTCATTGGAAGATTTGTTGTTGTCTATTTTGATGATATTCTGATTTATAGCAAATCTCTTAATGAACATGAATCACATCTTAGAGAAGTGCTTAAAACGCTGAGAATTGAACACTTGTATGCTAATTTAAAGAAGTGTGAATTATGTAATGAACAAGTGTCTTTTCTTGGTTTTATAGTGAGTTCGAATGGACTGCGTGTCGATGAGGCTAAGATCAAAGCGATCCAAGAGTGGCCAACACCCACCAACATCGGCCATGTGCGCAGCTTCCAAGGATTGGCGAGTTTCTATCGTTGCTTTGTACGTGATTTCAGCACCATCTCAGCACCTCTAACCGAGCTTACAAAGAAGAGAAGTGAGTTCACATGGGGAGCAGCTCAGGAGGAGGCGTTTAACATGCTTAAGGACAAGCTCACTCATGCACCTTTACTCGCATTGTCGGACTTCTCCCAGCCCTTTGAGGTCGAGTGTGATGCTAGCGGAGTTGGAATTGGTGGAGTCCTTATGCAAGGAGGTAAACCTATAGCCTTCTTTTCTGAGAAACTTAAGGGTGCTTGTCTTAAATACTCTACCTATGATAAGGAATTATATGCTTTGTTTAGAGTACTTAAGACATGGTCTCACTATCTATGGCCTAGCGAGTTTATTCTTAGGACTGATCATGAATCTTTAAAACATTTTAAAAGCCAAGATAAACTTGATAGGAGACATGGAAGATGGATGGAATTCATTGAAACATTTCCTTATGTGATTAAATATAAGAAAGGCAAAGACAATGTGGTTGCGGATGCATTATCTAGGAGACATGCTCTAATAGCTGATTTCGATTCTCATGCTTTAGCTAGAAGACATGCACTTTTAACCACTTTGGATTCTAGAGTCTTAGGCTTTGTTTACATAAAGGAATTGTATGAATCTGATTTGGATTTTGATGATATCTTTCGAAAATGCTTAGATAAGGGAATGACAGCTTTTATATATATGAAGGATTCTTATTTCGAAAAGATCAAGTGTGTATTCCTAGATGTTCTTTGAGGTTACTACTTGTTAGTGAAGCACATAGTGGTGGTCTAATGGGACATTTTGGAAGGGATAAGACTTATAACACACTGAAATCACACTTCTATTGGCCACATATGCTTAGGGATGTAGAACATTGCCTTAAGAGATGCATAGATTGCATTAAAGCCAAAGCTAAGCTTATGCCCCATGGCCTTTATACACCACTACCAACCCCATCAGCCCCTTGGGAAGACATATCCATGGATTTCATAGTTGGGTTGCCTAGAACTAAGAAGGGGAGAGGTTCTATATTTGTGGTAGTGGATAGGTTCTCTAAAATGGCTCATTTTATTGCATGCCACAAAACTGATGATGCTACCAATGTTGCTAATCTATTCTTTAGAGAAGTAGTTAGGTTGCATGGTGTGCCTAAAACTATTGTTAGTGATAGGGATGTGAAATTCTTAAGTCATTTTTGGCGAACTTTATGGAATAAATTGGGAACTAGATTGCTATTCTCTACTTCTAGTCACCCCCAAACTGATGGCCAAACTGAGGTGACTAATAGAACCCTTGCTACTGTCCTAAGAGCCATTATTAGGAAGAATTTGAAACTTTGGGAAGAAGCCTTACCTCATGTGGAATTTGCTTATAATAGAACCATGCATTCGGCTACTAAAATCAGTCCATTTGAATGTGTGTATGGTGTTAATCCACTAACCCCTTTTGATCTTACTCCATATCCTATGAGAAACAAAGAATCATTTGAGGCAGGTAAGCATGTCGAGTTCATTAAGGAGCTGCATGAACGGACTCGAGAGAAGCTGAAGCTAAAGGCTGAATACAATGCTAACAAGGCCAACAAGGGACGTCGCTTGGTCACATTTCAGCCTGGAGATCTTGTATGGGTGCACTTACGGAAGGAGCGGTTTCCAGAAGCCCGGAAGAACAAGCTGTCGCCTCGTGGTGATGGACCATTTCGGATCAAGAAGAGAGTGGGCGACAATGCCTACCAATTGGAGCTTCCCGGAGACATGGGCGTAAGCGCTACATTCAACGTCGCCGATCTAATCCCTTACTTCGCTGTGGATGAAGACTTGGATTCGTGGTCGAATCCTTTTCAAGAAGGGGAGGTTGATGCGGGACCATCTTCTACAGCTCCAGACACACCCATCATACTTGGAGAAGGGCCAATGACTCGAGCTCGTGCTAAGAAGCTTCAGAGGGACTCATTCAACTTTGTGGGTCATGCTTTGTTCTCGAGCAAGGTTCAACTCCCCGAGCCTACATTGAAGACATATATGTGCATTGGAATGCATAATGAGGCCGAGCCACCTTGAATAAAGCTTGGGCCGAATTTATTAAGTGTTTATAGCTTATTTTCAGTCTAAGACTTCTATTGGGCTGAATTGGGCTTTTTTAGTCATTCTTTTTAGAGACCTTCTTTATTTTTGTTCTTAGATTTATTTTAAAGCCCATTAGTAATTAAATCTAGCTAGTCTATCTACTATGGCCGACCAGAACAGCCCTCCTAAGGCCTATATATTTCTATTTCAGCTTTGTAATTCAATTGGAACTTTTATGAACATAACTCTCTCATATTGTGATGTAGGATCATCCAAGACACCTCCGGACACATCTATACTTGGGGATGGACCTATGATTCGAGCTCGTGAGAATGAAGTCATCCTCAAGAGGAAGAAGAAGGCTCCACCATGGGAGAAGGTCCAAAGGTGGAAGCTTGACGTTTAGCTCGTTCATAGTCATTTGACAGCTTTTCGACGTCTCTGTAAAATGGGTCGTACGGATTCAATATTTATCGGATTGAGGCGTGCCATATCTTGTTGGAACGAGGACGAAGAGATCTACAACTTTTCTGTTGAAGGTTTTTCCAGATTCAACCTCGAAATCGGCCGAAAATGCACATCTTTGCAAGCTGTCACTGTTTTGACGGGATTTTACTAAGTGTTGGAACCCCATTTCGCCTAGTGTTCCTATTGGGCCGAAATTGGGCTATTTTAAGTGTTATTTCTAGAGATCTTATTTACTTATGATTTTAGGTGTTGTAATTAGATGTTAGATATTATCTTTCTATCATTAAACTCGGCTCATCAGGCCTTAGCATAGCTTATATATTTCGATTTCATACATTGTAAACATTCAGCTTTCAATGAATAGAATTAGTTCTCTCAAACTTGTGTGAAACACATTGAGTGATGTTGATCCAACTAGAGCTGTGCTCGATGATCACGAATTGGTATCTATCTCAGCTTGGTTTGCTTTGTGTTCATCAACTTCGCAAGACTTGGTGATCCTAGTATCCACAAGCCCCCTCCTTGTTCCTTCAAAATGTCCGCTTGATTGTGTAGGGTTGTAGAGGCGGGTTGTGTAGTCATTGGTATTGGTTCCTACCCTCTAAGGAGGCCTGGGGTCTTTATCTTGTTCTGCATAGATCGACTCAGTCCATATCAAGTCGTGTCTTTCAATTCTTGCAATCAATTTCGAGTCTTTATCTATCTTTGTCGAATCTTTATTCTTCTTGTTATTGTCGACATCAATAACAGCCATGTTCTTGGTGTTCTTGTCGAGTTCTTGATCGATCTTGCATGTTCTTGGTCGAATCTTGAGAGTCTTGCATTGTTCTTGTTTCTTCTTGCTGCGTTTCTTGAGTTCTTGTTGGAATCTTGATCATTCTTAATTGTTTCTTGCAGATCTTGAATCATCTTGTTGAGTTTTTCTTTAGTTCTTGCTTGTTGTCGAAGATCGGACCAACCTACGGCTAACCCGTATCAAATTGGCATCAGAGCTTTGGTTTCCGACATCAAGATTGAGTCTTTTTCTTTTCTAAACACAAAAACCACAAAAAAGAGTCCTTTTCTTGTTTTGGTTATTTACTTCTTGCAATTCTTTATTGATTCTTGCACTAATCTTGAGTTTGTGATTGTTTGTGGTTGCATAGCCTAAACACAAGCCTACCCGAGACCGTGGAGTCGAACAGATCAGTGCTCACACCCCTTGTGTTCACTCTCCTAGCCGACGGCAAGCTTCTTGTCCCCATAGTCGAGTAAGCTTTGGTCGACAGCCCCACACATCCACACCAAGAAACCCTAGTTTGCTATCTTTCTATCTTTGTTCTATCTTTGGAATTTTGATTTATCTTTTATCTAGTTCCATTTATCTATTGCCTATCAAAAAATCAGATTTTTAAAGTTGTTAGATTTAATTCCATTATATCTATCAACTATCACAAAAAGGCACAAGATAGATCTTATTACCTAAATTAGCCATTCTATCTATATCTTTGCATTAGGGCTGAATTTTGTTATCTTTTCACCACTTTCATCAAATTTTCGAGTCCTATACACTATTTTGAGTCTTTTCTTGCATTAGTTTCAGATTTGAAAAAAAAAAGAAAAAAAGAGAGAAAAACAGATCCGAAAATTGAAAACAAAAAGAGAGAAGGAAGTGTTTGTTAGTTGTTGTTGATCTAGTGCAAGAAAACTCCCAAGGACTAATTGGTGAACCTTTTTCTCAGCCCTAATCAATACCCATATTCCCAAACACATACCTCCACAAAATTGAAACCCTACCTTGCAACTACAACATCATAACTTAAGGTTTTCAATCAAAAGAGGTAAATTTCCATTCTTTCTTTTATTTTTCTCTATTTCTCTTGTGTCGAGCACTGTTTTGTGTGTTCAAGTGCTGCTGTGTTTGAGTCGAGTAGAGCTCAGCCTTGTCGAGCTCTCTTTCATTGCTTTGAGTTGCTCTTTGCTTGTGTCGAGTACACTAGGCCCTTGCCGAGTGATCTCTTGGTTGTGTCGAGTAGAGCTCAGCCCCTGCCGAGTTCTCTCTATTGTTGTGTCGAGTACTGATTTTCCTTGATCAAGTGCTCTCCTTGCTTTGTCGAGTACTACAGCCCTTGTTGAGTACTCTTGTGTGTTGTTTCATTCATTCTCTTCATTCGTATACTTTGATTGCTTAGTTCTTTGCTTGGTTGTTGGTTTGCCCAAAGCGGATTGCCCCAGCAAGCGTGATATACCAATCGGAGAGAAGAGTGTGAGCGAAACACAATTGTGAGGTGTTTATATTTTTCTAACTTTTACTTAGTTCTTTGTTTGTTTTATTTGATATGTCTAATCAGGTCACCATGTTCAACACCATGATGGAGACCTTAGCTAAGATAAATAAAGGATTGGCGGCATTAGAGGCTCGGCCATCCGGATCTAACAACATGGCTGGGCAAGGTAATCCCCGGCGTACTGAAGCGCCTCATGATGAAAGGGAAGTACATAATCCTAATCCTAATCCTCATTTAGCTAAACCTTTATTTGATAAGAACATCTCTCCACAAAGGGAGAGACATGGTAGGAATAATGCGTTTGCTAATATGCAGGGACGAGGGAAAGGACGATGGCAACAAGATGAGTACTACTTCTCAGAGGACGACGACTACTTCCAAGAGGATGATCATTGGGAGCAACGTCCTAGACGAAATGATAGAGGAGGTCAATACCACTATCGAGCACCTAGAGAGCCTGCGCAAGATGGCATAGGTATGGTAAAGGTAAAGATCCCTCAATTTTATGGTACCAACGATCCAGATGCTTACATTGATTGGGAAATTAAAATGGATCGAATATGGATTTGTCATAACTTCTCTGAACATAAAAAGGTGCAACTAGCTTCCCTAGAATTTCAAAGTTTCGCTTTAATTTGGTGGGATAATCTAGTTAAAGAAAGAAGAAGATTCCTTGATGCACCTGTTGCTTCTTGGATTCAATTAAAAGCACTTATGAGAAGTAGGTTTGCTCCTCCACATTATCCTAGCGAGTATAGACAACGATTAGAAAATCTTAAGCAAGGTAGCAAAACTGTTGAGGAAACCTTTTATGCAATGCAAGAAACCATGACTAGAGCTAATGTAGTTGAGTCCTATGAAGATACAAATGCTAGGTTTCTTAGAATATTGCACCCCGCCTTAGCTCGTGAAATTGATTACTTTCCATATTCTACGCCTACTGAAATTTTACATTTAGCTATGAAAGTGGAAAGGAATGCTAGATACAGGAGCCAAAGTGGTAGAATGTCGAGTGGGCAACCCCAAGAGTGGAACCAAGGCCATGTGCAGCAGCCCCAAGGGAGGTTTGATGGCGGCTCAAGGGAGAAAGCAAACCAACCCCATGGGGGTAGTGAAGGCCGAACACCCCAACAGCCCATCGACAATGGTGAAGCGTCTTGGAATGGACATGAATCGTCTAGGGTATCTACTGGCCCTAAAGGGAGTAATCCTAACTCTTCTACTCTTGAACCTATGTACATTCCTTGCTTTATATGCCAAGGTAGAGGACATATTATGAAGGATTGCCCTAATAAGAAAACTCTCATGATTAATCACCTAGGCGATAATGAATCTGAAAATTCTAGTGATAAACATGATGAGCATGTTCATAATGATCAAGATATTAGTTTACTTTCTTCTAACGATGATTGCCTTGAACATGAGCATGTTGATTCTTTGATTGATTTAAATGTTCAACCTATACCCTGTGCTGATAATCAAAGCAAAGATTTGTGTCAAACTACATGCTTAGAAAAAGGCATAGTTTCTAATATGATCATTGATGATGAAACTTCTTCTACTATTGCTAGCATTGAGTTAATTGAAAATTCAGCTTTGGAAAAGGATGAAAACTTGCTAGTATTGGATGGAAACTTAGGGATTAATGACCAAGCTCAAATGCATATTCAATTAGGACATCATGACATTAATATGAAATATGAATTGTGCACTAATAAAGTTTCTTTTCTTGATTTTGTAGATGAAGCTGAGACAATAACCATCGAGGAGTGGTCAATCTCTACACCAATCGTTCTTGAGATGGATTTCCATGGGCATATGGTGTTCGATCCAGGAGCTCGTGTGGCTGCATGTGCGAAATCATATATGAGCTTGGATTCGAGGACGAATCCTTTTCAAGGAAGGGAGATTGATGCAGGACCATCCAAGACACCTCCGGACACATCTATACTTGGGGATGGACCTATGATTCGAGCTCGTGAGAATGAAGTCATCCTCAAGAGGAAGAAGAAGGCTCCACCATGGGAGAAGGTCCAAAGGTGGAAGCTTGACGTTTAGCTCGTTCATAGTCATTTGACAGCTTTTCGACGTCTCTGTAAAATGGGTCGTACGGATTCAATATTTATCGGATTGAGGCGTGCCATATCTTGTTGGAACGAGGACGAAGAGATCTACAACTTTTCTGTCGAAGGTTTTTCCAGATTCAACCTCGAAATTGGCCGAAAATGCACATCTTTGCAAGCTGTCACTGTTTTGACGGGATTTTACTAAGTGGATCCTCAAACTCGGCCTAAAGGTGTACTAATGGCTTCCAAGAGTACATTTTTAGACGAATTGGCGGACGGAGAAACCACCCTTATGCATCTCATTAAGAGCTTGAATATGTTGAGTGAAGAGCTTAAAGCTTCTCTTCCAGCCAATATACTCGCTGTACTTGAGGAGTATAAAGATGTGTTTCCCGATGACATACCACCAGGTCTACCCCCTATTCGTGGAATTGAGCATCAAATTGATCTTATTCCAGGGGCTGCATTGCCTAATCGACCTGCGTATCGTATGAATCCCACTGAGACCCAAGAGGTCCAAACCCAAGTCCAGGAACTGTTGGACAAGGGTTATATTCGAACTAGCTTAAGTCCGTGTGCTGTGCCTGTGTTATTAGTCCCTAAGAAAGATGGATCATGGAGAATGTGTGTAGATTGTAGGGCTATTAACAACATTACTATTAAATATCGTCACCCCATTCCTAGATTAGATGATATGCTAGATGAGTTACATGGAGCTTCTATATTTTCTAAAATTGATCTTAGAAGTGGCTATCATCAAATTAGAATGAAAGAAGGTGATGAATGGAAAACAGCCTTTAAGACTAAGCTTGGGTTATATGAGTGGTTGGTTATGCCTTTTGGTTTAACTAATGCTCCTAGCACTTTTATGCGTTTAATGAATCATGTGCTTCGAGATTTCATTGGAAGATTTGTTGTTGTTTATTTTGATGATATTCTGATATAGCAAGTCTCTTAATGAACATGAATCACATCTTAGAGAAGTGCTTAAAACGCCGAGAATTGAACGCTTGTATGCTAATTTAAAGAAGTGTGAATTATGTCATGAACAAGTGTCTTTTCTTGGATTTGTAGTGAGTTCGAAAGGACTGCGTGTCGATGAGGCTAAGATCAAGGCAATCCAGGAATGGCCAACACCCACCAACATCGGCCATGTACGCAGCTTCCAAGGATTGGCGAGCTTCTATCGTCGATTTGTTCGAGATTTCAGCACCATCTCGGCACCCCTCACTGAGCTCACGAAAAAGCGGAGTGAATTCACATGGGGAGCAGCTCAGAAGGAAGCATTCAACACCCTTAAGGACAAGCTCACTCACGCACCTCTATTAGTTTTGCCGGACTTTACTCAGCCCTTTGAAGTAGAGTGTGATGCTAGCGGAGTTGGAATTGGTGGAGTCCTTATGCAGGGAGGTAAGCCTATTGCTTTCTTTTCTGAAAAGTTGAAAGGTGCTTGTCTTAATTACTCTACCTATGATAAGGAATTGTATGCATTGTTTAGAGTACTTAAGACATGGTCTCACTATCTATGGCCTAGCGAGTTTATTCTTAGGACTGATCATGAATCTTTAAAACATTTTAAAAGCCAAGATAAACTTGATAGGAGACATGGAAGATGGATGGAGTTCATTGAAACATTTCCTTATGTAATTAAGTATAAGAAAGGCAAAGACAATGTGGTAGCTGATGCATTATCTAGGAGACATGTTCTAGTCGCTAATTTCGATTCTAATGCTTTAGCTAGAAGACGTGTACTTTTAACCACTTTGGATTCTAGAGTCTTAGGCTTTATTTACATAAAGGAATTGTATGAATCTGATTTAGATTTTGGTGAACATTTTCGAAAATGCTTAGAAAAGGGTCCTAATGACAGCTTCTATATACATGAAGGATTCTTATTTCGAAAAGATCAAGTGTGTATTCCTAGATGTTCTTTGAGGTTATTACTTGTTAGTGAAGCACATAGTGGTGGCCTAATGGGACATTTTGGAAGGGATAAGACTTATAACACACTGAAATCACACTTTTATTGGCCACATATGCTTAGGGATGTAGAACATTGCCTTAAGAGATGCATAGATTGCATTAAAGCTAAAGCTAAGCTTATGCCCCATGGCCTTTATACACCACTACCAACCCCATCAGCCCCTTGGGAAGACATATCCATGGATTTCATAGTTGGGTTGCCTAGAACTAAGAAGGGGAGAGATTCTATATTTGTGGTAGTGGATAGGTTCTCTAAAATGGCTCATTTCATTGCATGTCCTAAAACTGATGATGCTACCAACGTTGCTAATCTATTCTTTAGAGAGATAGTTAGGTTGCATGGTGTGCCAAAAACTATTGTTAGTGATAGGGATGTGAAATTCTTAAGTCATTTTTGGCGTACCTTATGGAATAAATTGGGAACTAGATTGCTATTCTCTACTTCTAGCCACCCCCAAACTGATGGCCAAACTGAGGTGACTAATAGAACCCTTGCTACTGTCCTACGAGCCATTATTAGGAAGAATTTGAAACTTTGGGAAGAAGCCTTACCTCATGTGGAATTTGCTTATAATAGAACCATGCATTCGGCTACTAAAATCAGTCCATTTGAATGTGTGTATGGTGTTAATCCACTAACCCCTTTTGATCTTACTCCATATCCTATGAGAGACAAAGAATCATTTGAGGCAGGTAAGCATGTCGAGTTCATCAAGGAGCTGCATGAACGAACTCGAGAGAAGCTGAAGCTAAAGGCTGAGTACAATGCTAACAAGGCCAACAAGGGACGTCGCTTGGTCACATTTCAGCCTGGAGATCTTGTATGGGTGCACTTGAGGAAGGAGCGGTTTCCAGAAGCACGGAAGAACAAGCTGTCGCCGCGTGGTGATGGACCATTTCGGATCAAGAAGAGAGTGGGCGACAATGCCTATCAATTGGAGCTTCCTGGAGACATGGGCGTGAGCGCTACATTCAACATCGCCGATCTAATCCCTTACTTTGCGGTGGATGAAGACTTGGATTCGTGGTCGAATCCTTTTCAAGAAGGGGAGGTTGATGCGGGACCATCTTCTACAGCTCCAGACACACCCATTATACTTGGAGAAGGGCCAATGACTCGAGCTAGAGCTAAGAAGCTTCAGAGAGACTCATTCAACTTTGTGGGTCATGCTTTGTTCTCGAGCAAGGTTCAACTCCCCGAGCCTACATTGAAGACATATATGTGCATTGGAGTGCATGAAGAGGCCGAGCCACCTTAGACAATGCTTAGACCGAATTTTCCTAAGTGTTATGTCTAATATCAGCTTATGAACATTATTGGGCTGAATTGGGCTTTTTAAATCATTCTTTTTAGGAACCTTATTTATTTTTGTTCTTAGATTTATTTTAAAGCCCATTAGTTAGTAGATCTATCTTATTCTATCAATAAGGGCCGGCCATCATCAGCCTTATGGCCTATATATTTCGTTTTCTTCTTTGTAATTCAATTGGAACATTGATAATTGAAATCTTACTTCTCAAAACGTGTGAAACACCTTAGAGAGAGAGATCAGGCCGAATAGAGCTGTGCTCTTCGCGATCTCAACCGATTGATAATCTCAGCTTGGTTTGCTTTGTGTTCATCAACTTCGCAAGACTTGGTGATCCTAGTTTTCACAAGCCCCCTTCTGGTGCTTCAAGTTGTCCGCTTGATTGTGTCGGATTGTAGAGGCGGGTTGTGTAGGCATTGGTATTGGTTCCTACCCTCTGAGGAGGCCTGGGGTCTTTATCTTGCGCTGCATAGATCGACTCAGTCCTTATCAGGTCGTGTCTTTCAATTCTTGCATCTTAAATTTCGAGTCTTTACTATCTTTATCGAGTCTTTGTTATTTCTTTGAGTCGACATTGAGTCCAGCCTTTGGATCTTGGTGTTCTTGCAAGTTCTTGGTCGAATCTGGGCATTCTTGTCGAGTTTCTTTGAGTCTTTCTTTGTTCTTGCTGCGTTCTTGAGATTCTTGATCAATCTTGGTTATTTCTTGAATCGAATCTTGCTGTTCTTGATTGATCTTGATCGAGTTCTTGTTTGTCTTGTTCAGTTTTTGCTTGTTGTCGAAGATCGGACCAACCTACGGCTAACCCCGTATCAAAGGGTCTAATGCACTCGACACACACAAAAGTGAACTCAGTAAGGACTGTGATCACTCGACACAAGCTGTTATGTACTCGACACAAAGAAAAAAGAAAGAGAAATAAAAGAAAACTTGGAAATTTACCTCTTTTGATTGAAAACCTTTAAGTTATGACGTTGTAGTTGCAGGGTAGGGTTTCAATTTTGTGGAGGTGTATGTGTTTGGGATAGGGTATGTCGACTAGGGCTGATAAGAAGGGGTTCACCAATTGTCCTTTGTGAGCTTTCTTGCACTAGATCAACAAACACTTTCCTCTCTTTTTTTTTTTGACTTACTCTTACCCCTAGTGAATTTTATCCTCCTAGGTCCAAGCTTTAATGTGATTTTCGAAACTGATTTTTTTTTTTTTTTTTTTTTTTTTTTTTAAATATGAAACAAATGCAAGAAAAGACTCAAATTAATGTATAGGACTCGAAAATCTGGTATAGATGGTGATAAAAGATAAAATTTCAGCCCTATTGATAGATTTATATAGATGAGGCTTTTGCTATCTTTGGTAAGTGGATCTATCTATAGCTTTAAAGATAAATGATAGATAAATAGGAATTATATCTACCAAAAATCAGATTTATGATAAAAGCAATAGATAAATAGGATTTAGATAAAAGATATATCAAAATTCCCAAAGATAGAACAAAGGATAGAAAAGATAAACAAACTAGGGTTTGTCTTTGTGTGGAGGCTGATTTTCGGCCAAGCTAGACTTATGGGGACAAAGATTGTCGTCGGCTCTAGGGTGAACACAAGGGCTGTGCACACGGCTTGGTCGACTCCACTGGTCTCGGCTAGGCTTTGTGTTTAGGCTATGCAACCACAAACAATCACAAACTCAAGATTAGTGCAATAATCAAATAAAGAAACAAGAAGTAAAAGACCAAAGCTCTTCGACAATAAAGACGCAGCAAGATTCGGGGTTAGCCGTGGGTTGGTCCGATCTTCGACAACAAGCAAGAACTCGATCAAGATCAATCAAGAACAGCCAAGAATCAATAAAGACGCAGCAAGATTCACCAAGAACAAGGGTTCTTGATGTCGACACTAAACAAGAATGACAAAGACTCGATAAAGATAGATAAAGACTCGAAAATGAATGCAAGAATGGAAAGACACGACCTGATAAGGACTGAGTCGATCTATGTAGCACAAGATAAAGACCCCAGGCCTCCTCAGAGGGTAGGAACCAATACCAATGCCTACACAACCCGCCTCTACAATCCGACACAATCAAGCGGACAACTTGAAGCACCAGAAGGGGGCTTGTGAATACTAGGATCACCAAGTCTTGCGAAGTTGACGAACACAAAGCAAACCAAGCTGAGATTATCAATCGGTTGAGATCACGAAGAGCACAGCTCTATTCGGTCTGATCTCTCTCTCTAAAGTGTTTCACACGTTTTGAGAAGAATAACTTGTATTATGAATGTTCCAATTGTTCTACAAGGCTGAAATCGAAATATATAGGGAACTAAGGCCTGTTGGCCGGCCTAACTAGATAGAAATAGATAGATCTACTTTCTAATGGGTTTTAAAATAAATCTAAGAACAAAAATAAATAAGGTCTCTAAAAAGAATGACTAAAAAAGCCCAATTCAGCCCAATAGAACACTTAAGCTGAAAAGGGTTTCCAACACTTAGAATATTTCGGCCTAAGCATTTCTAAGGTGGCTCGGCCTCTATTTGTGCTCCAATGTACATGTATGTCTTCAATGTAGGCTCGGGGAGTTGAACCTTGCTCGAGAACAAAGTGTGAGTGACGAATAGGAATGAGTCTCTCTGAAGCTTCTTTGCTCTAGCTCGAGTCATTGGTCCTTCTCCAAGAATGATGGGTGTGTCTGGAGCTGTAGAAGATGGTCCCGCATCAAGGACACTACTCGACACAGCAAGAAGATCACTCGACAATGGTAAGATCGACTTGATATTGACACAAGAGCACTCGAACAACAAGAACAAGCACTCGACTCAATCAATAGACAAACAAAGCGACTTAATATGCAGAGGAGAGAACTCGACAAGGCTGAGCTCTACTCGACAAAACAAGACAGCACTCGATATGTAGGGGATGAGTACTTGACACAAAGAAAAATAAAGAAAAACAAAAGAAAAACTTGGAAATTTACCTCTTTTGATTGAAAACCTTTAAGTTAGGACGTTGTAGTTGCAAGGTAGGGTTTCAATTTTGTGGAGGTGTATGTGTTTGGGATAGGGTATGTCGACTAGGGCTGATAAGAAGGGGTTCACCAATTGTCCTTGGGAGCTTTCTTGCACTAGATCAAACAAACACTTTCCTTTTTTTTTTTTTTAACTTACTTTTACCCCTAGTGAAATTTTATCCTCCTAGGTCCAAGTTTAAGATTAAATTTCGAAACTGATTTTTTTTTATACTAATGCAAGAAAGACTCTAAGAATGTATATAGGACTCGAAAATTTAATGATAATGGTGAAAAGATAATAAAATTCAGCCCTAATGCAAATATATAGATAGAATGGCTATTTTAGGAAATAGGATCTATCTTGTGCCTTTTGTGATAGTTGATAGATATAATGGAAATTAATATCCAACAACTTATAAAATTTGATTTTAGGCAATTGATAAATGGAATTAGATAAAAGATAAATCAAAATTCCAAAGATAGAATAGATAAACAAAAAGGATAGTAAAGATAGAACAAACTAGGGTTTGCTCTTTGTGTGGTGTAGTGGATTCGGCCAAGAGAAACTATGGGGACAGAATTGCCGCCGGCTTTGGGGTGTTCACAATGGGATTGTGTGCACCTTTGGTCGACTCCACGGTCTCGGCTAGGCTTTGTGTTTAGGCTACGCAACCACAACAATCACAAACTCAAGATTAGTAATTTAATCAAAAAGAAACAAGAAGTAAAAGACCAAAACAAGAAAAGGACTCTTTTTTTGTGGATTTTGTGTTTAGAAAAGAAAAAGACTCAATCTTGATGTCGAAAAAAACCAAAGCTCTGATACCAATTTGATACGGGGTTAGCCGTGGGTTGGTCCGATCTTCGACAACAAGCAAGAACTAAAGGAAAGACTCAATAAGACGATTCAAGATCTGTAAGAAACAATCAAGAATGATCAAGATTCCAACAAGAACTCAAGAAACTCAGCAAGAATAAACAAGAAGACGCAAGAACTTAATCAAGATGATCAAGATCTTTCAAGAACGCAGCAAGATCACCAAGAACAGGACTGATCTTGATGTCGACAATAACAAGAATAACAAAGACTCGATAAAGATAGATAAAGACTCGAAATTGAATGCAAGAATTGAAAGACACGACCTGATATGGACTGAGTCGATCTATGTAGCACAAGATAAAGACCCCAGGCCTCCTCAGAGGGTAGGAACCAATACCAATGCCTACACAACCCGCCTCTACAATCCGACACAATCAAGCGGACAACTTGAAGCACCAGAAGGGGGCTTGTGGATACTAGATTCACCAAGTCTTGCGAAGTTGATGAACGGCAAAGCAAACCAAGTTGAGATGATATCAATTCGAAGGCGAATGAGCACTGCTCTAATCCGGCCAACAACTCTCAAGGTGTAACACACACGATTTTTGAGAAGCAATATTTCTATTATCAATGTTCCATCGATTTACAAGGCTGAAATCGACATATATAGGAAACTAAGGCCTGTTGGCCGATTCTAGGAAGATAGAAAAGATAGAACTAATTACTAATGGGCTTAATGAAATAAACCTAAGAACATAAGTAAAATAAGGTTCTTAAAAATAATAACTAGAAAAGCCAAATTCAGCCCAATAATGTTCATAAGCTGAAAATAGACATTAACACTTAGAATATTTCGACATAGGCATAGCTAAGGGGGTTCGGCCTCTCCATGGACTCCTATGCACATATATGTCTTCAATGTAGGCTCGGGGAGTTGAACCTTGCTCGAGAATAATGCATGACCCACAAAGTTGAATGAGTCTCTCTGAAGCTTCTTAGCTCTAGCTCGAGTCATTGGTCCTTCTCCAAGTATGATGGGTGTGTCTGGAGCTGTAGAAGATGGTCCCGATGGTCCCGCATCAGATATGTTGACATTCGTGATTCACGGGGTTCTCAAGACAGCATCCGAGATATGATTGTTTGCATAATTGACGGGATGACTGCTGAGACACGGACGCTTGCTGAGCACATGAGTAATGGAGGCCTAGCACGGTTAGGTTTGTCGGGGATGTGGGATTTTTTTTGTTACATGGGTTACCATGTTGCACATGAAGAATCTTTCACTTCGATATCTCCACCAATGGAAGACTCTGTCATATATCGGGATGATGAAATCCAAGCCCTTACTCAAGCGGTGCAGGAGAATGCTGAGAGGATCAAAAACTTGGGGGAACAAATTAGCCAACTTACGCAAGCATCAAGTGAGATAATAGCAGAGAAGATGGCTACTCCGCAAGTTGATAAAGAAAGCCAATCCATCCCACCTGAGACATTAAAGGATGCAAGAATGGAAGATCCTGTCGAAGTCATTGTTCTTAATTCATTCCGTCCGAGTTGGTTTCATAAGGAGGAGGAATTGTTCGTAGACGACGACAGCTTCTTTGACGATGGAGAAGAGGATCTTGTGCTTCCTGACATGGAATCTCATGAGTCGACGCATGAGGTTTCATGTGTTGTGTCTCCTACTCCATCCGATGCATTCATTCTCAGCTCCCCCATGGATGAACCATGTCTAGAGCCACCCGCTGAGGCTCAAGAGGTAATAAAGGTAAGGTTTTGCAATTTGGAAGGTAATAGTGATTATGTTGATCCTTTTCACTGCTATTTTGAGAAGCCACCAGCGGAACTGTGTTGGTGGTATCATATTCCTTCAGTAGACATTCATGATAAATTGAAAAGGTTTATAACTTCTATATTTTATAATTTCAATTTAGTGTACTATGATGTCTTGTGGAAGATGTGTGCACAGGAATATGATAGGCTACTGAGGGCATTGACGATGTCTGATAGGCAAGAAATTAAGATTGAGAATAAGTCATGCCAATAACATAAAACAAAGGCGCTGCTTGGGAGGCAACCCAAGGTAAGTAGTTCTAGGTTTCTTTTTCTTAAATTTCATTGAATTAGTTTGGTTTTGGCATTTTTCGTGGGGAACTAACATTGCAGGGGTGAATATTGAAAAGAGAGCAGGCCGCCCCGCGGCTTGTACGGGCCGCCCCGCGGTCAGGTCTTGTCTCCGGCCGCCCCGCGGCCTAGCATGGCCGCCCCGCGGCCTCTGACGGGACTGACAGTTTCCTCTCCTGAGCTCCCCTCCCAGACCTACCAACACTACAATTAGCATGTCAGTTTTCTCTCTTTCCTTCAGATTTTGATCTTTTGTTGTTTTTAATTTATATTCATTGAGGACAATGAAAGATTTAAGTGTGGGGGAGGGATTGCATTGCATATAGATAGATTTTGCATATCATGTTTATTTTGTTTTCATATTTATTTTTACTCATATATTGCATTTGCTAAAAAAAAATCCAAAAATATCATGCATTTCATACACTTTAGGTCTTATTTTCCCATCTAGGCTGCTTGTCCTCTATATTTATCTTATCATGTGCCCCATGACTTGCTTGAAGTGTTTGAAACTTTGAATTGTTTTATAGACTTTTTGGGAACAAGATTGATGAGGTAATTGAGCATGTATAGTCTTTGAAATTTAAGTGGTATTGAAGTTCTAACAATTTGAACTTGTGAGTTACTTTGGCCTTATTGGGACTACACATATATGTCCTCTAGTTTCTTTGTGTGTGAATACTCTCCTTGATTACTTCCTCTTTAAATTGCGTTTAGATATCTTTATTGAGGCTGCATTTATATGATTTTTGCATGTAATCTTAAAGTGATTGAGGCGTGATTTTCTTTTAGCCATATTATACTATATCCACCCGTCCACATTATCCTTTGCTTAAAGCCAATTATTAGCCTAACCCATCCGGGAATTAGGAGAAGAGTTGGTGAATATCTTGATGTATAGATGGAGTTGCTTTGAGTTGAAAAAATTATGTTGGGTGATTCATTTGTACTTCATAGAGATGGTTTTTATGTGCTTATTACTTGGGACCTAAGGAGGATAAAATTCACTTAGGGGTAAAAGTCAAGAAAAGAAAAAGAAAAAAAAATCATTATCAAAAGAAAAAAAAAAAAGAAAAAAAATGAATGAGTTTGTGTGGATATTTGAAAATTGTGTGCGAATTTGTATTGTGAAGGAGTACTACATGTTATTGGAATGGCATACGAAGTGTTTTGGTGTTGGTGTTTTTCTGGTTGTTTACTAACCCTTTTTCCCGGATTTTTAGCACCACATAGCCTAAATATTTTCCATACCCTATGTTCCTACCATGACCCCGTTACAACCCATACAAAGACCTCATGATTTTGGTTGCATGTGAAATCACTAGCGGTGGAGATTTAGACCACTGACGCAATTTTGTTGTAGCTAAGTTTTCAAGGGTTGAGTTTGAGCGTGAATGTTTAACCCTAAACAAATGAGCGAGAGTGAAAACACATTTTCCTGGTGAGATTAAATGAATATGCTTGCTTTATTCCTTGGATTGCACCTATACATGTTATGACATTATGTGTCAATCTTCGTTTCCCTATTTTGAGCTTTTAAGTATTTTACCACAGTTATTACATGGATCGCTTGTCTGTGGGGTGTTGATTTGATTTTGGTTTTAATTGCTTGAGGACAAGCAAAGGCTTAAGTGTGGGGGAATTTGATAGCACACATTTAGATAGGCATATTAGAATGCATTTAGCATGATTTAGATGTGCATAATGCATAATTTAAGCTAGATTTGCATTTATACTTGTTTTGTTGGTGGAGTCGGAATCTACACACTTTTATTGATTATTTCAGGTATATGTGGATCTCTGACGAGGAATGAGGAAGCTCATGGATGAAGGAAGAGTGAAAATGAGGAGGAAAAGTGAAGAGACCGGGAGCGGAATCGAAGTTAGAGAGCCTAAGTGAAGAACAAGTCAACAGAAGTTGTCGTCAGACATGCTGAACTTGTTTTGCACTTTCTGGAGGCCTCGGTTGTCCGATTGACTATTATGACCATGCGTTGGAAAGATCTTTCCGAGATCTACAACTTTCGTGTTGACATCGGGACCAAATTCGAAGAGGAAAAATCGCTGTGAACAGTAAAAGCCGCCCCGCGGCCAAGCTAGCCGCCCCGGGGCCCGAAGCTCTGACGAAGGATTTCGCAATCGCCTGGCCGCCCCGCGGCCTGGGTTGGCTGCCCCGCGGCCTCTGCAGAAACGCCAAATCTGCCAAATGGACTTTTTATCTCTTTAATTAGGTTTTTAGAATTATTATTTGGCCGACTCTTTTGAGGTTTTTTAAGGACTATTAGGGTTATTTTCTTAGACATCGAACTCGTCATCTAATTCATTAGTTTATGCACTTGGAGACTATCAATTGAGAGAACCCTAGATAAGAGCCTCCATGGCCATGGAGTGCTAAACTCTTCCGTTTCGTCTATGGATTGAAGCTTTGGTTTTGATAAAGTTGTGAGATTTCTATTCTTGTTCGGGTCCTATTGATTCGTATTGATTCTTTTGCGAATATTGTTGATTTCTTCTAGTCCGCGCAACTAGTAGAGATTATTGCTAGGATTTTGTAGATTCCTCGTAACGAACCTTAATCCATGGTAGCAATCATGCCTTTTTAGGACTCGTAGGACTAAACTGGTGTGTAGAGAATCAATTACATGTTAAATGCTGACTCGTAGCTTGGTGTTGCATATATCCTGGTTAATCCTTAATCTTAATGCTACTATTAGGTTAAATCTTGACCGTGTTAGGGTTATCTAATTAGTAAGGGTTACTAGGACTCGTAGGACTAGTAATTTACACAAGATCAGGACAGGAACAATAATAGAATGAAAAGAGAACTTGAAGAAGAATCGATGATCAACCAACCAAACGAAAGTGGATATTTGTAGATGGAACTATTTTCTCAATTGTTATCTCTACTAACTTGTTTATAGTTTATTTTCTCATCTTCAATCACCAAACCCCCTCTTTCCTACTAATTGGTAAATATACATTGCTTAGGAATACTTGATTCTCTGTGGGATCGACCTCTTACTTGCTTACTATACTAGTTTGTAGGTTTGAGTTATACTTTGATAGGAACAACGACAGTTTTCTCCTGTCAAGTTTGCATGATTAAGTCCCTAGACAAAAATCCTTGTGAGATTATGAGCCTTATGGAAAAATCTTGATGAATCCTTTCATTTCATATATTGTGTGACACTCACTTTGCGCTTGATCTCTAGCACTTGCTTTAGACTCTTTATTGAGGCCGTATTACATGATATGTGCACATAGCTTAAAGATGATTGAGGCAACTGATACGGGGTTAGCCGTGGGTTGGTCCGATCTTCGACAACAAGCAAGAACTAAACAAGAAACAAGAACGCAGCAATGTAAGATTCAAGAAACACCAAGAACTCGATCAAGAATTGATCAAGAACTCCAAGAAAGACACGAAACAGTAAGAACAAAAGGAAAGACACGAAATTTAATGGAAAGAATGGAAAGACACGACCTGATAAGGACTGAGTCGATCTATGCAGAACAAGATAAAGACCCCAGGCCTCCTCAGAGGGTAGGAACCAATACCAATGGCTACACAACCCGCCTCTACAATCCGACACAATCAAGCGGACAACTTGAAGCACCAGAAGGGGGCTTGTGAATACTAGGATCACCAAGTCTTGCGAAGTTGACGAACACAAAGCAAACCAAGCTGAGATTATCAATTGGTTGAGATCACGAAGAGCACAGCTCTATTCGGCCTGACCTCTCTCTCTGAAGTGTTTCACACGTTTTTGAGAAGAATAACTTGTATTATGAATGTTCCTACCGAATTACAATAGAAGAACTCGGAATATATAGGCCACGCAGGGCTGTTGGGCCGAGTTAGATGATAAAATAAGATAAAACTAATATCTAATGGAAATAATAAAAATAACCTTAAAGTTTCCTAAAATAACTTAAGTAAAAGAAATACTAAATAGGAAATAAATATAATGTTCCAAAACTTAACAAAATCCCGTCAAAACCAGCAGCAGCTCAAAGAATGTGGATTTCGGCCAAGCTATAGGACGAATCTGGAAAAACCTTCAACAGCAAAGTTGTAGATCTCTTCGTCCTCGTTCCAACAAGGTATGGCACGCCTCAATGCGATCAATATTGAATCCGTACGACCCATTTTACAGAGACGTCGAAAAGCTGTCAAATGACTATGAACGAGCTAAACGTCAAACTCCCACCTTTGGACCCTTTTCCCATGGTGGAGCCTTCTTCTTCCTTTTTAGAAAGACATCATCCGAAGGTGTCTTGGATGGTCCCGCATCAATCTCCCTTTCTTGAAAAGGATTCGTCCTCGAATCCAAGGTCATATATGATTCCGCACATGCAGCCACACGAGCTCCTGGATCGAACACCATATGTCCATGGAAACCCTTCTCAAGGCTGATTGGTGTAGGGATTGACCACTCCTCGATGGTTGTTATCTCAGCTTCATCTACAAAATCAAGAAAAGAAACTTTATTAGTGCATAATTCATATTTCATGTCATCTTCATGATGTTCTAAATTAATATGCACTTGAACTTGGTCATTAATCCCTAAGTTTCCATCCAAAACTAGCAAGTTTTCTTCATTTTTCAAGGCTGATTTTTCAACTAATTCAAGGCTAGCAATAGTAGAAGAATTTTCACCATTAATGATCAAATTAGTAACTATGCCTTTTTCTATGCATTTATTATGACATAAATCTTCTCTTTGATTATCATCACAAGACATAGGTTGAACATTTAAATCAATCAAAGAATCATCATGCTCATATTCAATGCAAACATTATCATCATAGGCAAGTAAATTAAGATCTTGATCATTATTATCCACATGATTTACAATTTCAGCAATAAGAGAATTATCTATGCTAGAAGAAACATTATGTTGGTTAAAAATAGGATGAGTTTCTTCCCTTTTAATTGGTGGCACTTCATCTCTAGGTGGGACTCCTTGTCCAAACACCGTATTAGAGCCAAAACGCTGAAGCTCTATTGTCGTTAAGCTTTTATCCAACTTAACCAATTCTTCATTGGTTTTCACCACATTCTCATTTACCTTAGCTAACATCGCCATGAAGGTATTGTACCAAACATTGCCCTGGTTATTAGACATTATAACAAAGAGAAAAGAAACAAGGAACTATGTTAAAGGTTAGTAAAAGTTATAAACAGCTCACAATTGTGTTTCGCTCTCACTCCCTCTCTGATTGATATATCACGCTTGCTAGGGCAATCCGCTTTGGGTCAATCAACTACCAAGCAAAACAAGGCAATCAAGGTATGTAATGAATGAAACAACGCAGGAGAGTACTCAACAAGGGCTGTAGAGAACTCGATGTAAGCAACAAACTTAGATCCAAGCAAAACAGATGGGAAATTGCAAGGAATCACTCGACAGAAACTAAAGTGCACTCGACAAGGGTCTAATGCACTCGACACACACAAAAGTGAACTCAGTAAGGACTGTGATCACTCGACACAAGCTGTTATGTACTCGACAGTAGCAAATAGCACTCAATAGTACTCGATCAAGGAGTAGAGTACTCGACACAAAGAAAAAGAAAGAGAAATAAAAGAAAAACTAAGAAAGAATGGAAAATTACCTCTTTTGATTGAAAACCTTTAAGTTAGGACGTTGTAGTTGCAGGGTAGGGTTTCAATTTTTTGTGGAGGTGTATGTGTTTAGGATAATGTGTTTAGGTTTAGGGCTGTCGACAAGGCTATGGAGATCACCAAAAAGTTGAGTCCTTTAGGTTTTCTTGCACTAGATCAACAAACAACAACCAAACACTTTCTTCTCTTTTTTTTTTTGAATTTTCGGACCTTAATTTACTGTTTTTTTTTTTTTTTTTTTTTTTTTTTTTTTTTTTTGAATCTAATGCAAGAAAACTAACAACAATGAGAAAGGACTCGAAAATATGATGGTAGTGGTGAAAGGATAACAAAATTCAGCCCTAAAGATGTATTTATAGGTGAGGCTTTTGTATATCTTTGGTAAGTGGATCTATCTAAAGCCTTAAAGATAAATGATAGATAAATATGATTTATATCCACCAAAAATCAGATTTTTGTAAGGCAATAAATAAATGGAATTTAGATAGAAGATAGAACAAATATGCCAAAGATAGAAAAGATAGAAAGATAGAACAAACTAGGTTTTTATCTTTTGTGGTATGTGGATTCGGCCAAGGAGAAACTATGGGGACAATGAATTGCCGCCGGCTTAGGTGCTGCACAAGGGGAATTGCGCACCACTTTGGTCGACTCCACGGTCTCGGCTAGGCTTTGTGTTTAGGCTATGCAACCACAAACAATCACAAACACAAGATTAGTGCAATAATCAATTCAAGAAACAAGAAGTAAAAGACCAAACAAGAAAATGACTCTTTTTTTTGTGGTTTTTGTGTTTATGAAAAGAAAAAGACTCAATCTTGATGTCGGAAACCAAAGCTCTGATGCCAATTTGATACGGGGTTAGCCGTAGGTTGGTCCGATCTTCGACAACAAGCAAGAACTAAACAAGAAACAAGAACGCAGCAATGTAAGATTCAAGAAACACCAAGAACTCGATCAAGAATTGATCAAGAACTCCAAGAAAGACACGAAACAGTAAGAACAAAAGGAAAGACACGAAATTTAATGGAAAGAATGGAAAGACACGACCTGATAAGGACTGAGTCGATCTATGCAGAACAAGATAAAGACCCCAGGCCTCCTCAGAGGGTAGGAACCAATACCAATGGCTACACAACCCGCCTCTACAATCCGACACAATCAAGCGGACAACTTGAAGCACCAGAAGGGGGCTTGTGAATACTAGGATCACCAAGTCTTGCGAAGTTGACGAACACAAAGCAAACCAAGCTGAGATTATCAATTGGTTGAGATCACGAAGAGCACAGCTCTATTCGGCCTGACCTCTCTCTCTGAAGTGTTTCACACGTTTTTGAGAAGAATAACTTGTATTATGAATGTTCCTACCGAATTACAATAGAAGAACTCGGAATATATAGGCCACGCAGGGCTGTTGGGCCGAGTTAGATGATAAAATAAGATAAAACTAATATCTAATGGAAATAATAAAAATAACCTTAAAGTTTCCTAAAATAACTTAAGTAAAAGAAATACTAAATAGGAAATAAATATAATGTTCCAAAACTTAACAAAATCCCGTCAAAACCAGCAGCAGCTCAAAGAATGTGGATTTCGGCCAAGCTATAGGACGAATCTGGAAAAACCTTCAACAGCAAAGTTGTAGATCTCTTCGTCCTCGTTCCAACAAGGTATGGCACGCCTCAATCCGATCAATATTGAATCCGTACGACCCATTTTACAGAGACGTCGAAAAGCTGTCAAATGTCTATGAACGAGCTAAACGTCAAACTCCCACCTTTGGACCTTTTCCCATGGTGGAGCCTTCTTCTTCCTTTTTAGAAAGACATCATCCGAAGGTGTCTTTGATGATGTCTTGGATGGTCCCGCATCAGCAACACTTTTTGTTAACCATGTCTCTCAATGCCTATCCTTGTATATGATCCTATGCTTGAAGCTAATCCGAGATTTATTAGCCTATTCATTTGATAAACTCCACAAAATCTTCATAGTCAATTATTAGCCTTTGACCCAACCGGGAATTAGGAAATAATGTTGCTTATTTTTATGAGTGGAGATGCTTTGAGTGTCTGGTAATGTTTGGGGAGAATAAAATTCACTCAGGGGAAAAAGTCAAGAACGGAAAAAAAAATACGGTTAGTAACCGATCCTCCTTGTGGAGAATAAAATTCACACAAGGAGGAAGATATGCATGAAAGGAGGCTGAGACACTTAGTAACCGGGTGCATTCATCACAAATATTTGTATTCGCGCAAAACGGTGTTGAAGCTAGAGAGAAAAAAAAAGGAAGATCGAATGTGGTTGACAAAAGTTGAGAATGAAAACATTATTGTGATGGAGTTGTATGGTGATTCGGTATGAGTTTCTGTGAAGTGGTTGTTTTTCTGGTTGGTTCCTAACCCTTTTTCTCGGATTTTAGCACCACAAGCTCAAAATTTTCCATACCTTGTCTTTTTTCCACCTTGGCCCCATCACAACTTTATAGAAGGCCCTCATGATTTCTGTTATGTGCATGATCCTCAACGGTGGAGATTTAGAACGCTATTGCAAGCCTATGGTAGATTAAGTGAAATGGTTGAGACCGAGCGTAATGTTATACCTTAAACACATTTGAGTGAGTGTGTCACTAAGAAAAAAATCCTTGTGAGGTTTAGGGGCTTTTGATTGCTGTGTATTAATGATAATGAGCAAACATGTGATGATGGCAATTGTCTTAAGATTCTGATGACAAAATATCATTTAAAAAGGGGCTTGAATAAGTTGAGACAATGATCCTATCTTGCACTTGTGGCTTTATTACTTAGTGAGTCTTGCTTGGGGACAAGCAAGGTTCAAGTATGGGGTATTTTGATGTCATCATAGTTTGCATTATTTAGGACATGCATTTAGCGTAAGTTTGTGTCTTTTGTCATGTGGTTTATGTGTTTTTAGAGGTTTTTCGTTTAGTTTTTAGGATAGATATCTACTGTCTATATGGTGGTGTTTTTAGGAGTTTTCGGGAGCTAAGCGGATTTTGCTAGAGGAAATGTGAGATGAGTACATAAGCTAAGAAGAGCCGAGTGGAAATCATATAGGAGGAACGAGGATAAAAAGCGAAGAAGCAAGAGCATAAGGAGCCAGGCGGTCGTGCATCATAGGCTTCACGGCAAAACAGAAGTGCACGGGCGTGCACCATATCCGCACGGGCGTGCAGAAGCTCGGCTAGAGAAAAAAAGGCATTAGACGATAGGTGCGCGGGCGTGCACCATGGGCGCGCGGGCATGCACTGTACAGGTCGGCCAGATTCGGCCTATTTCGACCCGGTTTCTTTTGACATTAGTTTCTTATTATTTTATGGGTTTAATAATATGATATTAGGGGTTTGTCTCGGACTATTTAAGAGAGCGGAAACTCATCTTTGAAGCTCTCTCGAGACCCTCGTTTGGAAGCTCTCTTTTTGGAAGACTTTTGTTGAGACAGATTTGCTTGTTGCATTGCTTCAATTCAAGATTGGTATTTCCCCTTTAGTCTTTGCTTTTCTATCTATTTCCATGTTTCAATTTAGTAATTTGATGATGAATGACCATGCTTGGCTAAATTCTCCGTTCTAGGGTTAGGGTGAACCCGACAATGTCGCAACTTGTTTGATTTCGATGGTTGCTTGAACTTTATCTGAATTCTATGAATTGATTTGATCCTAGTTGCTTTACCTAATTGATTTCAATCGATTAGAATCCTCTATAGATTCGAGATGCTACCGCTGAGAATTGAAATTGGATATTTGGATGGACTTCATGAACCCGAAAGGGGAATTGTGTCTATTGGAACCCTAGGATTGAACTTGAGGAATCGACAATTGTTATTGTGACATTTAAACGATTGTTGAGGACTCTTGAGGATTAAGAAAGTATCGTAGATTCTTATATTTGAATCGGTTAGCCGGAACGCGACAGCGAATGTTTAATTGATTTTCTCCTAAGATCTATAAAGAACTTAAAGGGTCTAGATTTTGTTAATTTAGACACAATCACTACAACATGAGACAGCTGAGTAGTGATGACTTTAGATAATTTACCTTCAATTTGACATATTAAGAAGATGAAGTTCGAGTGAACATCAGGTTGAATTCTTTGTGGCATTGTCGTCGGAATCCTTAACCCTGGAATTATTTCTCATACATATTTTATTCATAATCTTTGCTTGTTTTTCTAGGTTTAGTTGAAAATCAAATCTCTCTTTATTGGCTTAGCTTATTAGTTCAAGATAACAATTGGTACATATACAATCCCCGTGATCGATATCCGTATACTGCAATTGATCTCGTATTCTTGCGAGGTTGGTTCAGGCTACACTATTCTTGTGTTGGTTTAGACCACATCAACCGTCGACCCCCTCAGATCCCCCTTATTACCTGTATCTCGAGCTCCGAGAGGAGAAGACGAAATCGGAACCTTATTAGTTGACGGAGGAGGGGAGCCTTTACCCTGGGATTTCGAGGACCTTCCACCCACCACTTCCTCGCCATCAGAACCCTCCAGATCTGGTCGACTCTGCTTCAAATTAGATTTGAACATGGAAGACCGGATTTCCTTCGCAAGTTCTTCACGCGCCTCCGAATGGGCTCCATTCTTGTACCCATTCTGAACCCTTCTCCCTTTAGCCATATCCCCACAGGAACGGATGGGGAAACCCCAAGCGACGGCCGCCGCCGGGAAACACGTCGTTCCCTCCTTCCCTTTGCTGGGCTTGCCTCTTTTTCCTTCTAGACGAAAAAAGCAAAATCTTTGCCAAAGTTGTTTCAACAAAGTGAGTTTAGATGCATTGCATTAAGTGGTATGGTTTGGATTGAACTCCATGATCTTTATGTGTGTTTTCAACTAAGTCTAATAGCTCAAAGGGAGAGCAATGTGTGATTGCACATAATGTGGGTTCGAATCCCATGTAGACTCCAAAATTAAAATTTAAAAATTAGATATCAGTTAGAACACAACCATACATCTTTAAAAGTATAAAATTTTACCTTTCCTCACACTGAAATGTTCTATCTTCAATGAGGCATAAACATATAGAGAACTTATTTTTGTTGTCATTGCTTTGGTACCTTACAACGACACATTTTGTTGTCATTTGTGGAAGAATTGCTTCATTGTTGTTAGTTAATTTTGCTGCTACATGGTTTGCTCTTCGTTGTTGGGAGGTACCTGAATCCCACTAACCATGAGTAAGACCCATAGGCTATGCCCGACAAACATCCACATATGATCACGCATATCCGGTATCGGGGGTACCTGAATCTAAAAATAAGAAAGATAACGGGGTCAATCATTGATTACTCATACACGTATGCACCAGCATACTCTGCGAGTACGTAAAAAGGCATATAAACGTGATGCGATAAAACTGTAAATACACTATGATGCTCCTAAGGCATAATCTGAATATAGAAATAAATACGGTAATGGGTACCCAAAAACAATCAACATATAATCCCTTTTCAAATGCTTGGAGGTTACACCACCCTTTATCACCAAATTCTTTGAGGATGTGCCAACCTTTATCGAATGCTCGAAGGTTCGGCTACGCCGCAACCTTTAGGGAATCCCAACAATCACCACACAACAATATATAATAGGATGGCCACCTATTATAACAAAGACAAAGAGAAGACAAGGGTTCATTTCATTCCCTATGTTCCGTTCTATGTTATAATTCCGGTTTATACCCTACAACAATTCTATGTCGTAAAATATGCATGAAGCTATATCGTTACGGCACTCATGTGGCACTTGTAACCTCATGTGATACGGGGTTAGCCGTGGGTTGGTCCGATCTTCGACAACAAGCAAGAACTAAAGGAAAGACTCAACAAGACGACTCAAGATCTGCAAGAAACAATCAAGAATGATCAAGATTCCAACAAGAACTCAAGAAACGCAGCAAGAATAAACAAGAAGACGCAAGAACTTAATCAAGATGATCAAGATCTTTCAAGAACGCAGCAAGATCACCAAGAACAAGACTGATCTTGATGTCGACAATAACAAGAACAACAAAGACTCGATAAAGATAGATAAAGACTCGAAATTGAATGCAAGAATTGAAAGACACGACCTGATATGGACTGAGTCGATCTATGTAGCACAAGATAAAGACCCCAGGCCTCCTCAGAGGGTAGGAACCAATACCAATGCCTACACAACCCGCCTCTACAATCCGACACAATCAAGCGGACAACTTGAAGCACCAGAAGGGGGCTTGTGGATACTAGATTCACCAAGTCTTGCGAAGTTGATGAACGGCAAAGCAAACCAAGCTAGATCAAACCAATTCGATGATCAACGAGCACAGCTCTAGTTGGATCAACAAGACACTCCATGTGTTTCACACAATTTGAGAGATCTAAATTCTATTCATAATGTTCTTACTGATTACAGAGGCGGGTTGTGTCGGATTGTAGAGGCGGGTTGTGTAGTCATTGGTATTGGTTCCTACCCTCTGAGGAGGCCTGGGGTCTTTATCTTGTTCGGCATAGATCGTTTCACTCCTTATCGGTCGTGTCTTTATCGTTTCTTGAATTCTTTATCGAGTCTTGCATAGTCTTGTCGAGTCTTTGTTCTTTCTTGATCAATCTTGAACTGATCTTGGTTGAATCTTGGAAATCTTGCATTGTTCTTGCTGCGTTCTTTGAGTCTTTATTCATTCTTGCTTCCGTTCTTGAGTTTATTGCTTGTTGTTGAAGATCGGACCAACCCACGGCTAACCCCGTATCAAATTGGCATCAGAGCTTTGGTTTCCGACATCAAGATTGAGTCTTTTTCTTTTCTAAACACAAAATCCACAAAAAAGAGTCCTTTTCTTGTTTTGGTCTTTTACTTCTTGTTTCTTTATTTGATTATTGCACTAATCTTGAGTTTGTGATTGTTGTGGTTGCGTAGCCTAAACACAAAGCCTAGCCGAGACCGTGGAGTCGACCAAAGTGGTGCGCAATTCCCTCTTGTGCAGCACCTAAGCCGGCGGCAATTCATTGTCCCCATAGTTTCTCCTTGGCCGAATCCACATACCACAAAAGATAAAAACCTAGTTTGTTCTATCTTTCTATCTTTTCTATCTTTGGCATATTTGTTCTATCTTCTATCTAAATTCCATTTATTTATTGCCTTACAAAAATCTGATTTTTGGTGGATATAAATCATATTTATCTATCATTTATCTTTAAGGCTTTAGATAGATCCACTTACCAAAGATAAACAAAAGCCTCACCTATAAATACATCTTTAGGGCTGAATTTTGTTATCCTTTCACCACTACCATCATATTTTCGAGTCCTTTCTCATTGTTGTTAGTTTTCTTGCATTAGATTCATAAAAAAAAAAAAAAAAAAAAAAAAAAAAACAGTAAATTAAGGTCCGAAAATTCAAAAAAAAAAGAGAAGAAAGTGTTTGGTTGTTGTTTGTTGATCTAGTGCAAGAAAACCTAAAGGACTCAACTTTTTGGTGATCTCCATAGCCTTGTCGACAGCCCTAAACCTAAACACATTATCCTAAACACATACACCTCCACAAAAATTGAAACCCTACCCTGCAACTACAACGTCCTAACTTAAAGGTTTTCAATCAAAAGAGGTAAATTTCCATTCTTTCTTAGTTTTTCTTTTATTTTCTCTTATTTTACAGCCTTGTCGAGTTGTTTGGTGGCTGTTGTCGAGCACTTATACCACTGTCGAGTGCAACCTTGTTGTGTCGAATTGATTTCTTGCAATTGCCTTTGTTTTTGCTTGAATCAAGTGCTTACAAGCTACTGTCGAGTACTCTATCCCTTTTGTCGAGTACTTTGTTGTTGTTTCATTCATTCTCTTGATTGCATACTTTGATTGCTTTGTTTTTTGCTTGAGTGTTGATTTGCCCAAAGCGGATTGCCCCAACAAGCGTGACATACCAATTAGAGAGGGAGTGTGAGCGAAACACATTGTGAGGTTGTTTATATTTTTCTAACTTTACATATTTCTTTGTTTGTTGTTTTGTGATGGCTAATATGCAGGGACGAGGGAAAGGACAATGGCAACGAGAAGAGTACTACTTCTCAGAGGATGACGACGACTTCCAAGAGGATGATTATTGGGAGCAACGTCCTAGACGAAATGATAGAGGAGGTCGATACCACTATCGAGCACCTAGAGAGCCTGTGCAAGATGGCATAGGTAAGGTAAAGGTAAAGATCCCTCAATTTTATGGTACCAACGATCCAGATGCTTACATTGATTGGGAAATTAAAATGGATCGAATATGGATTTGTCATAACTTCTCTGAACATAAAAAGGTGCAACTTGCTTCCCTAGAATTTCAAAGTTTCGCTTTAATTTGGTGGGATAATCTAGTTAAAGAAAGAAGAAGATTCATTGATGCACCTGTTGCTTCTTGGATTCAATTAAAAGCACTTATGAGAAGTAGGTTTGCTCATCCACATTATGCTAGCGAGCTTAGACAACGTTTAGAAAATCTTAAGCAAGGTAGCAAAACTGTTGAGGAAACCTTTTATGCAATGCAAGAAATCATGGCTAGAGCTAATGTAGTTGAACCCTATGAAGATACTAATGCTAGGTTTCTTAGAATATTGCACCCCGCCTTAGCTCATGAAATTGATTACTTTCCTTATTCTACGCCTACTGAGCTTTTACATTTAGCTATGAAAGTAGAAAGGAATGCTAGATACAGGAGCCAAGCTAATAGAGTGTCGAGTGGCCAGCAACAAGGGTGGCGTTCCAACAGGCCTCAACAGCCCCAAGGGAGGTTTGATGGCGGCTCAAGGGAGAGAGTAAGTCAGCCCCAGGGAAGAGGTGAATATCGAGCACCCCAACAGCCCCTCGACAAGGGCAAAGCGCCTTGGAATGGACATGAATCGTCTAGGGTATCTACTGGCCCTAAAGGGAGTAATCCTAACTCTTCTACTCTTGAACCTATGTACATTCCTTGCTTTATATGTCAAGGTAGTGGACATGTTATGAAGGATTGCCCAAATAAGAAGCCTCTCATGATTAATCACCTAGGCGATAATAAATCTGAAAATTCTAGTGATAAACATGATGAGCATGTTCATAATGATCAAGATACTAGTTTACTTGCCTCTAAAGATGACTGCCTTGAACATGAGCATGTTGATTCTTTGATTGATTTAAATGTTCAACATATACCTTGTGCTGATAATCAAAGCAAAGATTTGTGTCAAACTACACGCTTAGAAGAAGACATAGTTTCTAATATGATCATTGATGATGAAACTCCTACTATTGCTAGCATTGAGTTAATTGAAAATTCAGCCTTGAAAAAGGATGAAAACTTGCTAGCATTGGATGAAAACTTAGGGATTAATGACCAAGCTCAAGTGCATATTAAGTTAGAACATCATGAAGATGACATGAAATATGAATTATGCACTAATAAAGTTTCTTTTCTTGATTTTGTAGATGAAGCTGAGACAATAACCATCGAGGAGTGGTCAATCTCTACACCAATCGTTCTTGAGATGGATTTCCATGGACATGTGGTATTCGATCCAGGAGCTCGTGTGGATGCCTTTGCGGAATCAAATGCGACCTTGGATTCGAGGACGAATCCTTTTCAAGAAAGGGAGATTGATGCGGGACCATCCAAGCCATCATCAAAGACACCTCCGGAAACACCTATGATTCGAGATTATGAGGATGATGTCCTTCTCAAGAGAAAGAAGAAGGCTCCACCATGGGAAGAAGTCCCAAGGTGCAAGCTTGGATTAAATGACGTTTTGGTTCGTTCATAGTCATTTGACAGCTTTTCGACGTCTCTGTAAAATGGGTCGTACGGATTCAATATTTATCGGATTGAGGCGTGCCATACCTTGTTGGAACGAGGACGAAGAGATCTACAACTTTTCTGTTGAAGGTTTTTCCAGATTCGTCCTATAGCTTGGCCGAAATCAACATTCTTTGAGCTGCTGCTGGTTTTGACGGGATTTATTTATGTTTTGGACATTATATTTATTTCCTATTTTAGTATTAGTTTTACTTAAGTTATTTTAGGAAACTTTAAGGTTATTTTTATTATTTCCATTAGATGTTAGTTTTATCTTATTTTATCATCTAACTCGGCCCAACAGCCCTGCGTGGCCTATATATTCCGAGTTCTCCTATTGTAATTCAAGAGAACATAATGAATAGAATTTAGATCTCTCAAATTGTGTGAAACACATGGAGTGTCTTGTTGATCCAACTAGAGCTGTGCTCGTTGATCATCGAATTGGTTTGATCTAGCTTGGTTTGCTTTGCCGTTCATCAACTTCGCAAGACTTGGTGAATCTAGTATCCACAAGCCCCCTTCTGGTGCTTCAAGTTGTCCGCTTGATTGTGTCGGATTGTAGAGGCGGGTTGTGTAGTCATTGGTATTGGTTCCTACCCTCTGAGGAGGCCTGGGGTCTTTATCTTGTTCTGCATAGATCGTTTCAGTCCTTATCGGTCGTGTCTTTATCGTTTCTTGAATTCTTTATCGAGTCTTGCATAGTCTTGTCGAGTCTTTGTTCTTTCTTGATCGATCTTGAACTGGTCTTGGTCGAATCTTGGAAATCTTGCATTGTTCTTGCTGCGTTCTTTGAGTCTTTATTCATTCTTGCTTCCGTTCTTGAGTTTCTTGCTTGTTGTCGAAGATCGGACCAACCCACGGCTAACCCCGTATCATCAACGAGCACAGCTCTAGTTGGATCAACAAGACACTCCATGTGTTTCACACAATTTGAGAGATCTAAATTCTATTCATAATGTTCTTATTGAATTACAATAGGAGAACTCGGAATATATAGGCCACGCAGGGCTGTTGGGCCGAGTTAGATGATAAAATAAGATAAAACTAACATCTAATGGAAATAATAAAAATAACCTTAAAGTTTCCTAAAATAACTTAAGTATAAGAAATACTAAATAGGAAATAAATATAATGTTCCAAAACTTAACAAAATCCCGTCAAAACAAGCAGCAGCTCAAAGAATGTGGATTTCGGCCAAGCTATAGGACGAATCTGGAAAAACCTTCAACAGCAAAGTTGTAGATCTCTTCGTTCTCGTTCCAACAAGGTATGGCACGCCTCAATCCGATCAATATTGAATCCGTACGACCCATTTTACAGAGACGTCGAAAAGCTGTCAATGCTGCTGGACGAATCTAAAAAACGTCACTTGCACCTTTGGATCTTCTCCCAAGGTGGAGCCTTCTTCTTCCTCTTGAGAAGGACATTATCCGACGGTGTCTTTGATGATGGCTTGGATGGTCCTGCATCAACTAGCTACTTTAGAATTCACAGGCTTTGCTTTAATTTGGTGGGATAACTTAATTAAAGAAAGGAGAAGAGCTCTTGATGCACCTATTGCTTCTTGGGAACAACTTAAAGCATTAATGAGAAATCGATTTGTACCTCAACATTATGCTAGAGAGCTTAGGCAAAGATTAGAAAATCTTAAGCAAGGTAATAAAACTGTTGAGGAAACATTTAATCTTATGCAAGAAACTATGGCTCGAGCTAATGTGAGTGAACCTTATGAAGATACAAATGCTAGATATCTTAGGATATTGCATCCCACTTTAGCTCATGAGATTGACTATTTTCCCTATACTACTCCTACTGATTTGTTACATTTAGCAATTAAAGTAGAAAAGGGACAACGTTACAAGAGCCAAGGAGAACTCGGAATATATAGGCCACGCATGGCTGTTGGGCCGAGTTAGATGATAAAATAAGATAAAACTAACATCTAATGGAAATAATAAAAATAACCTTAAAGTTTCCTAAAATAACTTAAGTATAAGAAATACTAAATAGGAAATAAATATAATGTTCCAAAACTTAACAAAATCCCGTCAAAACCAGCAGCAGCTCAAAGAATGTGGATTTCGGCCAAGCTATAGGACGAATCTGGAAAAACCTTCAACAGAAAAGTTGTAGATCTCTTCGTCCTCGTTCCAACCAGGTATGGCACGCCTCAATCCGATCAATATTGAATCCGTACGACCCATTTTACAGAGACGTCGAAAAGCTGTCAATGTTCTGAACGAGTGTAAAACGCCAAGCTCCCACCTTTGGACCTTCTCCCATGGTGGAGCCTTCTTCTTCCTCTTGAGGATGACTTCATTCTCACGAGCTCGAATCATAGGTCCATCCCCAAGTATAGATGTGTCCGGAGGTGTCTTGGATGGTCCTGCATCAGTAGTAGAATCGGCCAAAGGAGGACTATGGGGACAATGAATGCCGTCGGCTATAGGGTGTTCACAAGGGCTGTGCGCACCACTTTGGTCGACTCCACGGTCTCGGCTAGGCTTTGTGTTTAGGCTATACAAACAATCACAAACTCAAGATTAGTAATTTAATCAAAAAGAATGCAAGAAGTAAATAACCAAACAAAGAAAAGACTCTATTTTTGTGTTTTTGTGTTTAAGAAAAGAAAAAGACTCAATCTTGATGTCGGAAACCAAAGCTCTGATGCCAATTTGATACGGGGTTAGCCGTGAGATGGTCCGATCTTCGACAACAAGCAAGAACTGAACAAGAAAAGCAAGAACTCGATCAAGATCAATCAAGAACAGCCAAGAAACAATAAAGACGCAGCAAGAACGATCAAGAACAAGGATTCTTGATGTCGACACTAAACAAGAATGACAAAGACTCGATAAAGATAGATAAAGACTCGAAATTGAATGCAAGAATGGACAGACACGACCTGATAAGGACTGAGTCGATCTATGTAGCACAAGATAAAGACCCCAGGCCTCCTCAGAGGGTAGGAACCAATACCAATGCCTACACAACCCGCCTCTACAATCCGACACAATCAAGCGGACAACTTGAAGCACTAGAAGGGGGCTCGTGAATACTAGGATCACCAAGTCTTGCGAAGTTGACGAACACAAAGCAAACCAAGCTGAGATTATCAATCGGTTGAGATCACGAAGAGCACAGCTCTATTCGGCCTGACCTCTCTCTCTGAAGTGTTTCACACGTTTTGAGAAGAATAACTTGTATTATGAATGTTCCAATTGAATTCAATGAAAGAAACGAAAATATATAGGCCTTAACATGTTCTGGCCGGCCCTAATAGATAGAATAGGATAGATCTACTAACTAATGGGCTTTAAAATAGATCTAAGAACAAAAATAAATAAGGTCTCTAAAAAGAATGACTTAAAAAGCCCAATTCAGCCCAATAACGTTTTTAAGCTGAAATTAGACATAACACTTAGAATATTTCGGCCTAAGCATTTCTAAGGTGGCTCGGCCTCCATTTGTGCTCCAATGCACATGTATGTCTTCAATGTAGGCTCGGGGAGTTGAACCTTGCTCGAGAACAAAGCGTGAGTGACGAATAGGAATGAGTCTCTCTGAAGCTTCTTTGCTCTAGCTCGAGTCATTGGTCCTTCTCCTAGAATGATGGGTGTGTCTGGAACTGTAGAAGATGGTCCCGCATCATCCGTATCAGGTATCTATCTCAGCTTGGTTTGCTTTGCCGTTCATCAACTTCGCAAGACTTGGTGAATCTAGTATCCACAAGCTCCCTCCTTGTGCCTTCAAGTTGTCCGCTTGATTGTGTAGGGTTGTAGAGGCGGGTTGTGTAGTCATTGGTATTGGTTCCTACCCTCTGAGGAGGCCTGGGGTCTTTATCTTGTTCTGCATAGATCGACTCAGTCCATATCAGGTCGTGTCTGTCCATTCTTGCATTCAATTTCGAGTCTTTATCTATCTTATTCGGGCAATCCTTCATATAATGTCCTCTACCTTGGCATTTAAAGCATACAATGTCTCTAGAACGAGTAGTAGAAGGATTAGGATTACTCCCTTTGGGACCAGTAGATGTCCCAGACGATTCACGTCCATTCCATGGACCTTTTCCTTTGTCAAGGGGCTGCTGGGATACTCGGCTATCTCCTCTCCCTTGGGGCTGGTTTGGTCGATCTCGTGAACCACCTTCACCACGCCATTGGGACTGATTTGGCCGAGATTGGCGCCATTGGGGCTGCTGCACACTTGACACTCTTCCTTGGCTCTTATAACGTTGTCCCTTTTCTACTTTCATAGCTAGATGTAAAAGTTCAGTAGGAGTAGTATAGGGAAAGTAATCAATTTCATGAGCTAAGGCGGGATGCAAGATCCGAAGGTATCTAACATTAGTTTTATCGTGAGTTTCTACCACATTAGCTCGAGCCATAGCTTCTTGCATAACATTAAATGTCTCCTCAACAGTTTTACTACCTTGTTTAAGGTTTTCTAATCTGTTTAATAGCTCTCTATCATAATGTTGAGGTACAAACCTATTTCTCATTACTACTTTTAATTGTTCCCACGAAGCAATAGGTGCATCAAGGGATCTTCTTCTTTCCTTAACAAGATTATCCCACCAGATTAATGCAAAATCTTGAAACTCTAGGGAAGCTAATTGCACTTTCTTAGGTTCTGAGAAATTATGACAATTCCAGATTTGCTCCATTTTAATCTCCCAATCAATATAAGCATCTGGATCAGTTTTACCATCAAAAGGAGGAATCTTTACCTTCACCTTGCCTATTCCGTCGTCATCATTGAACCTAGGTGGGCGGTTCTGATTTCCCCTTTGATTCCGTCTCGGGCGTCGCTCCCAATACTCCTCTTCTTGGAAGTCGTCATCTTGCTCCGAGTAATAGTATTGCTCTTGATAGCCTCGACCTCTTCCCCTTCCTTGTCCTTGTCCTTGCACATGAACAAACCCATTATTCCGATCATTTCTCCCACCTCGTGGAGAGTTGTTTTCATTGAATAAAGGATTATCTAAATTGACATTAACATGAGGATTAGGATTAGGGATAGGATTTACGACCTCTCTTTCATTGTTGGGTATCTCCACTCGCTCTTGCTGGCCTATGTTGTTCGAACCACTAGGCCTAGAGCTTTCCCACTCCGACATCTTAGCTTGCAACGCAGCCAAGGTATCCGTTATAGTGGCTATGTTGGCCGTCAAGTTGTTGAACTGCTCGGGTGTGACAGTAGCACTCGAGTTCGTGGCATCGTTACCGCCATTGTTTCCCTGATTGTTAGACATGATAAAAAAAGACAAAAGAAACAAAGAACTAAGTTAAGGTTAGTAAAAACTTATAAACAGCTCACAATTGTGTTTCGCTCACACTCCCTCTCTTGATTGATATATCACGCTTGCTAGGGCAATCCGCTTTGGGCAAATCAACAACCAAGCAAAAAAACAAAGCAATCAAAGTATGTAGTGAATGAAACAACTCAGAAGAGTACTCAACAAGGGCTGTAGTACTCGATGCAAGCAAGTAAAGGACTCGACAGACTCAAACAAGCACTCACAAGGGCTGTAAGCACTCGACACAACACTAGGGAGACTCGGCAAGGGCTGAGATCTCCTCGACACAAGCACAAGAGCACTCGACAGTGGGGAGAAGTGCTTCGACACAAAGAGAAATAAAGAAAAACAAAAGAAAACTTGGGAATTTACCTCTTTTGATTGAAAACCTTTAAGTTAGGACGTTGTAGTTGCAGGGTAGGGTTTCAATTTTGTGGAGGTGTATGTGTTTGGGATTTAGGGCTGTCGACTAGGGCTGAGAGAAGGGATTCACCAATCGTCCTTGGGAGCTTTCTTGCACTAGATCAACAAACTCTATCTTTTTTTTTTTTTTTTTTCAACTTACTTTTGCCCCTAGTGAATTTTATCCTCCTAGGTCCAAGTTTTAATGGAAATTTCGAAACTGATCTTTTTTTTTTTTTTTTTTTTTTTTTTACTTATGAAACTAATGCAAGAAAAGACTCAAAATAATAGATAGGACTCGAAAATTATGAAAGTGGTGGTGAATAAATAAAATTTCCAGCCCTAATGCAATGATATAGATAGAATGGCTATTTTAGGGAATAGGATCTATCTTTATGCCTTAATAGATATTTGATAGATATAATGAATTAAATCCACCAAAAATCAGAATTTAAATAGGCAATGGATAAATAAAAGTAGATATAGATAGATCAAAAGTTCCAAAGATAGAACAAAGTAACAAACTAGGGTTTTATCTTGTGTGGTAGGTGAATGTCGGCCAAGCTTTGGCTATGGGGACACTATGTGCCGTCGGCTAGGGTGTACACAAAGAGATGTGTGCACTGACTTGGTCGACTCCACGGTCTCGGCTAGGCTTTGTGTTTGGGCTAAGCAACCACAACAATCACAAACAAACAAGATTAGTAATTTAATCAAAAAGAAAGCAAGAAGTAAATAACCAAAACAAGAACTGACTCTATTTTTGTGTTTTTTTGTGTTTATGAAAAGAAAAGACTCAATCTTGATGTCGGAAACCAAAGCTCTGATGCCAATTTGATACGGGGTTAGCCGTAGGTTGGTCCGATCTTCGACAACAAGCAAGAATAATCAAGAACTTAAAGAACGCAGCAAGAAATAACAAGAAAGATGCAAGATTTATGCAAGACTCAACAAGAAAGCAAAGAAACGCAGCAAGACTCTCAAGAATCGATCAAGATAGGGCAAGATCGACCAAGAAACACCAAGAACACCAAGATCCAAAGGCTGGACTCAATGTCGACTCAAAGAAATAACAAAGACTCGATAAAGATAGTAAAGACTCGAAATTTAAGATGCAAGAATTGAAAGACACGACCTGATAAGGACTGAGTCGATCTATGCAGCGCAAGATAAAGACCCCAGGCCTCCTCAGAGGGTAGGAACCAATACCAATGCCTACACAACCCGCCTCTACAATCCGACACAATCAAGCGGACAACTTGAAGCACCAGAAGGGGGCTTGTGAAAACTAGGATCACCAAGTCTTGCGAAGTTGATGAACACAAAGCAAACCAAGCTGAGATTATCAATCGGTTGAGATCGCGAAGAGCACAGCTCTATTCGGCCTGATCTCTCTCTCTAAGGTGTTTCACACGTTTTGAGAAGTAAGATTTCAATTATCAATGTTCCAATTGAATTACAAAGAAGAAAACGAAATATATAGGCCATAAGGCTGATGATGGCCGGCCCTTATTGATAGAATAAGATAGATCTACTAACTAATGGGCTTTAAAATAAATCTAAGAACAAAAATAAATAAGGTTCCTAAAAAGAATGATTTAAAAAGCCCAATTCAGCCCAATAATGTTCATAAGATGATATTAGACATAACACTTAGGAAAATTCGGTCTAAGCATTGTCTAAGGTGGCTCGGCCTCTTCATGCACTCCAATGCACATATATGTCTTCAATGTAGGCTCGGGGAGTTGAACCTTGCTCGAGAACAAAGCATGACCCACAAAGTTGAATGAGTCTCTCTGAAGCTTCTTAGCTCTAGCTCGAGTCATTGGCCCTTCTCCAAGTATAATGGGTGTGTCTGGAGCTGTAGAAGATGGTCCCGCATCAGAGGTATTCTCTTATCTCTACCCTAGATGCTAAAATGTTGAGCTTTGCTTTCAGGCGTGAATTATTTGCTGATGATGCTGATTTTGGTGAAATCTATCACATTTGCGTGGATAAGGGTAGTAGTGATCAGTTTTACATGCATGATGGTTATCTCTTTAAGTATGAAAAGATTTGCATCCCTACTAGTTTCATTCGTAGGTTGCTTGTTCATGATGCTAATAGAGGTGATTTAATGGGTTATTTTGGTGTTACCAAAACCTTGAATACTTTGAAGGATCACTTCTTTTGGCCTCGCATGCATAGGGATGTAGAGAAGTTTTGTGCTGCATGTATTACTTGTTTAAGTGCTAAGTCCAAAATGAATCCTCATGGATTGTACACACCCCTGCCTATTCCTCACGCTCCTTGGGAAGACATTTCCATGGATTTTGTGTTGGGACTTCCTCGTTCCAAAAGAGGGAGAGATTCTATTTTTGTTGTGGTTGATCGGTTTTCCAATATGGCTCATTTCATTGCATGTAATAAAACTGATGCGGGACCATCTTCTGCAGCTCCAGACACACCTATCATACTTGGAGAAGGACCAATGACTCGAGCTAGAGCTAAGAAGCTTCAGAGAGACTCATTCAACTTTGTGGGTCATGCTTTGTTCTCGAGCAAGGTTCAACTCCCTGAGCCAACATTGAAGACATATATGTGCATTGGAGTGCATGAAGAGGCCGAGCCACCTTAGAGCATGCTTAGGCCGAATTTTATTAAGTGTTATGTCTAATTTCAGCTTATGAACATTATTGGGCTGAATTGGGCTTTTATTAGTTATTCGTTTTAAAACCTTATTTACTTATGTTCTTAGGTTTATTTAATTAGGCCCATTAGTGCTCCAATGCACATGTATGTCTTCAATGTAGGCTCGGGGAGTTGAACCTTGCTCGAGAACAAAGCGTGAGTGACGAATAGGAATGAGTCTCTCTGAAGCTTCTTTGCTCTAGCTCGAGTCATTGGTCCTTCTCCTAGAATGATGGGTGTGTCTGGAACTGTAGAAGATGGTCCCGCATCATCCGTATCAGGTATCTATCTCAGCTTGGTTTGCTTTGCCGTTCATCAACTTCGCAAGACTTGGTGAATCTAGTATCCACAAGCTCCCTCCTTGTGCCTTCAAGTTGTCCGCTTGATTGTGTAGGGTTGTAGAGGCGGGTTGTGTAGTCATTGGTATTGGTTCCTACCCTCTGAGGAGGCCTGGGGTCTTTATCTTGTTCTGCATAGATCGACTCAGTCCATATCAGGTCGTGTCTGTCCATTCTTGCATTCAATTTCGAGTCTTTATCTATCTTATTCGGGCAATCCTTCATATAATGTCCTCTACCTTGGCATTTAAAGCATACAATGTCTCTAGAACGAGTAGTAGAAGGATTAGGATTACTCCCTTTGGGACCAGTAGATGTCCCAGACGATTCACGTCCATTCCATGGACCTTTTCCTTTGTCAAGGGGCTGCTGGGATACTCGGCTATCTCCTCTCCCTTGGGGCTGGTTTGGTCGATCTCGTGAACCACCTTCACCACGCCATTGGGACTGATTTGGCCGAGATTGGCGCCATTGGGGCTGCTGCACACTTGACACTCTTCCTTGGCTCTTATAACGTTGTCCCTTTTCTACTTTCATAGCTAGATGTAAAAGTTCAGTAGGAGTAGTATAGGGAAAGTAATCAATTTCATGAGCTAAGGCGGGATGCAAGATCCGAAGGTATCTAACATTAGTTTTATCGTGAGTTTCTACCACATTAGCTCGAGCCATAGCTTCTTGCATAACATTAAATGTCTCCTCAACAGTTTTACTACCTTGTTTAAGGTTTTCTAATCTGTTTAATAGCTCTCTATCATAATGTTGAGGTACAAACCTATTTCTCATTACTACTTTTAATTGTTCCCACGAAGCAATAGGTGCATCAAGGGATCTTCTTCTTTCCTTAACAAGATTATCCCACCAGATTAATGCAAAACCTTGAAACTCTAGGGAAGCTAATTGCACTTTCTTAGGTTCTGAGAAATTATGACAATTCCAGATTTGCTCCATTTTAATCTCCCAATCAATATAAGCATCTGGATCAGTTTTACCATCAAAAGGAGGAATCTTTACCTTCACCTTGCCTATTCCGTCGTCATCATTGAACCTAGGTGGGCGGTTCTGATTTCCCCTTTGATTCCGTCTCGGGCGTCGCTCCCAATACTCCTCTTCTTGGAAGTCGTCATCTTGCTCCGAGTAATAGTATTGCTCTTGATAGCCTCGACCTCTTCCCCTTCCTTGTCCTTGTCCTTGCACATGAACAAACCCATTATTCCGATCATTTCTCCCACCTCGTGGAGAGTTGTTTTCATTGAATAAAGGATTATCTAAATTGACATTAACATGAGGATTAGGATTAGGGATAGGATTTACGACCTCTCTTTCATTGTTGGGTATCTCCACTCGCTCTTGCTGGCCTATGTTGTTCGAACCACTAGGCCTAGAGCTTTCCCACTCCGACATCTTAGCTTGCAACGCAGCCAAGGTATCCGTTATAGTGGCTATGTTGGCCGTCAAGTTGTTGAACTGCTCGGGTGTGACAGTAGCACTCGAGTTCGTGGCATCGTTACCGCCATTGTTTCCCTGATTGTTAGACATGATAAAAAAAGACAAAAGAAACAAAGAACTAAGTTAAGGTTAGTAAAAACTTATAAACAGCTCACAATTGTGTTTCGCTCACACTCCCTCTCTTGATTGATATATCACGCTTGCTAGGGCAATCCGCTTTGGGCAAATCAACAACCAAGCAAAAAAACAAAGCAATCAAAGTATGTAGTGAATGAAACAACTCAGAAGAGTACTCAACAAGGGCTGTAGTACTCGATGCAAGCAAGTAAAGGACTCGACAGACTCAAACAAGCACTCACAAGGGCTGTAAGCACTCGACACAACACTAGGGAGACTCGGCAAGGGCTGAGATCTCCTCGACACAAGCACAAGAGCACTCGACAGTGGGGAGAAGTGCTTCGACACAAAGAGAAATAAAGAAAAACAAAAGAAAACTTGGGAATTTACCTCTTTTGATTGAAAACCTTTAAGTTAGGACGTTGTAGTTGCAGGGTAGGGTTTCAATTTTGTGGAGGTGTATGTGTTTGGGATTTAGGGCTGTCGACTAGGGCTGAGAGAAGGGATTCACCAATCGTCCTTGGGAGCTTTCTTGCACTAGATCAACAAACTCTATCTTTTTTTTTTTTTTTTTTCAACTTACTTTTGCCCCTAGTGAATTTTATCCTCCTAGGTCCAAGTTTTAATGGAAATTTCGAAACTGATCTTTTTTTTTTTTTTTTTTTTTTTTTTACTTATGAAACTAATGCAAGAAAAGACTCAAAATAATAGATAGGACTCGAAAATTATGAAAGTGGTGGTGAATAAATAAAATTTCCAGCCCTAATGCAATGATATAGATAGAATGGCTATTTTAGGGAATAGGATCTATCTTTATGCCTTAATAGATATTTGATAGATATAATGAATTAAATCCACCAAAAATCAGAATTTAAATAGGCAATGGATAAATAAAAGTAGATATAGATAGATCAAAAGTTCCAAAGATAGAACAAAGTAACAAACTAGGGTTTTATCTTGTGTGGTAGGTGAATGTCGGCCAAGCTTTGGCTATGGGGACACTATGTGCCGTCGGCTAGGGTGTACACAAAGAGATGTGTGCACTGACTTGGTCGACTCCACGGTCTCGGCTAGGCTTTGTGTTTGGGCTAAGCAACCACAACAATCACAAACAAACAAGATTAGTAATTTAATCAAAAAGAAAGCAAGAAGTAAATAACCAAAACAAGAACTGACTCTATTTTTGTGTTTTTTTGTGTTTATGAAAAGAAAAGACTCAATCTTGATGTCGGAAACCAAAGCTCTGATGCCAATTTGATACGGGGTTAGCCGTAGGTTGGTCCGATCTTCGACAACAAGCAAGAATAATCAAGAACTTAAAGAACGCAGCAAGAAATAACAAGAAAGATGCAAGATTTATGCAAGACTCAACAAGAAAGCAAAGAAACGCAGCAAGACTCTCAAGAATCGATCAAGATAGGGCAAGATCGACCAAGAAACACCAAGAACACCAAGATCCAAAGGCTGGACTCAATGTCGACTCAAAGAAATAACAAAGACTCGATAAAGATAGTAAAGACTCGAAATTTAAGATGCAAGAATTGAAAGACACGACCTGATAAGGACTGAGTCGATCTATGCAGCGCAAGATAAAGACCCCAGGCCTCCTCAGAGGGTAGGAACCAATACCAATGCCTACACAACCCGCCTCTACAATCCGACACAATCAAGCGGACAACTTGAAGCACCAGAAGGGGGCTTGTGAAAACTAGGATCACCAAGTCTTGCGAAGTTGATGAACACAAAGCAAACCAAGCTGAGATTATCAATCGGTTGAGATCGCGAAGAGCACAGCTCTATTCGGCCTGATCTCTCTCTCTAAGGTGTTTCACACGTTTTGAGAAGTAAGATTTCAATTATCAATGTTCCAATTGAATTACAAAGAAGAAAACGAAATATATAGGCCATAAGGCTGATGATGGCCGGCCCTTATTGATAGAATAAGATAGATCTACTAACTAATGGGCTTTAAAATAAATCTAAGAACAAAAATAAATAAGGTTCCTAAAAAGAATGATTTAAAAAGCCCAATTCAGCCCAATAATGTTCATAAGATGATATTAGACATAACACTTAGGAAAATTCGGTCTAAGCATTGTCTAAGGTGGCTCGGCCTCTTCATGCACTCCAATGCACATATATGTCTTCAATGTAGGCTCGGGGAGTTGAACCTTGCTCGAGAACAAAGCATGACCCACAAAGTTGAATGAGTCTCTCTGAAGCTTCTTAGCTCTAGCTCGAGTCATTGGCCCTTCTCCAAGTATAATGGGTGTGTCTGGAGCTGTAGAAGATGGTCCCGCATCAGAGGTATTCTCTTATCTCTACCCTAGATGCTAAAATGTTGAGCTTTGCTTTCAGGCGTGAATTATTTGCTGATGATGCTGATTTTGGTGAAATCTATCACATTTGCGTGGATAAGGGTAGTAGTGATCAGTTTTACATGCATGATGGTTATCTCTTTAAGTATGAAAAGATTTGCATCCCTACTAGTTTCATTCGTAGGTTGCTTGTTCATGATGCTAATAGAGGTGATTTAATGGGTTATTTTGGTGTTACCAAAACCTTGAATACTTTGAAGGATCACTTCTTTTGGCCTCGCATGCATAGGGATGTAGAGAAGTTTTGTGCTGCATGTATTACTTGTTTAAGTGCTAAGTCCAAAATGAATCCTCATGGATTGTACACACCCCTGCCTATTCCTCACGCTCCTTGGGAAGACATTTCCATGGATTTTGTGTTGGGACTTCCTCGTTCCAAAAGAGGGAGAGATTCTATTTTTGTTGTGGTTGATCGGTTTTCCAATATGGCTCATTTCATTGCATGTAATAAAACTGATGCGGGACCATCTTCTGCAGCTCCAGACACACCTATCATACTTGGAGAAGGACCAATGACTCGAGCTAGAGCTAAGAAGCTTCAGAGAGACTCATTCAACTTTGTGGGTCATGCTTTGTTCTCGAGCAAGGTTCAACTCCCTGAGCCAACATTGAAGACATATATGTGCATTGGAGTGCATGAAGAGGCCGAGCCACCTTAGAGCATGCTTAGGCCGAATTTTATTAAGTGTTATGTCTAATTTCAGCTTATGAACATTATTGGGCTGAATTGGGCTTTTATTAGTTATTCGTTTTAAAACCTTATTTACTTATGTTCTTAGGTTTATTTAATTAGGCCCATTAGTATTTAGAACTATCTTATTCTATCTTCTAATCTTAGAATCGGCCAGAACTAGGAGTAAGGCCTATAAATATTTTCGATTCATCCTTGTAACAACTTGGAACACTGATAATAGAAATCTATTCTTCTCAAACGTGTGAAACACTTAGAGAGAGAGATCTGATCGAATTGAGCAGTGCTCTTCATGATCTCGCCCCGATTGATAATCTCAGCTTGGTTTGCTTTGCCGTTCATCAACTTCGCAAGACTTGGTGAATCTAGTATCCACAAGCCCCCTTCTGGTGCTTCAAGTTGTCCGCTTGATTGTGTCGGATTGTAGAGGCGGGTTGTGTAGGCATTGGTATTGGTTCCTACCCTCTGAGGAGACCTGGGGTCTTTATCTTGCTCTGCATAGATCGACTCAGTCCATATCAGGTCGTGTCTTTCAATTCTTGTTATCAATTTCGTGTCTTTCATCTTTCTTTATCGAGTCTTGTTGAGTCTTGGAGTCGACATTGAGAACAGCCCCTGTTCTTGGTGTTTCTTGGTCGATCTTGATCTATCTTGGTCGAATCTTGAGTGTCTTGCATTGTTCTTGTTTATTCTTGCTGCGTTTCTTGAGTTCTTGTTGGAATCTTGATCATTCTTGATTGTTTCTTGCAGATCTTGAACCGTCTTCTTGAGTCTTTCTTTAGTTCTTGCTTGTTGTCGAAGATCGGACCACCAAACGGCTAACCCCATATCAAATTGGTATCAAAGCTTTGGTTTCCGACATCAAGATTAAGTCTTTCTTTAGTTCTTGCTTGTTGTCGAAGATCGGACCACCAAACGGCTAACCCCGTATCAAAAAAAAATCAGTTTCGAAAATTACATTAAAACTTGGACCTAGGAGGATAAAATTCACTAGGGGCAAAAGTAAGTCAAAAAAAAAAAAAGAGGAAAGTGTTTTGTTTGATCTAGTGCAAGAAAGCTCCCAAGGACAATTGGTGAACCCTTTTCTCAACCCTAATCGACATACCCTATCCTAAACACATACACCTCCACAAAAATTGAAACCCTACCCTGCAACTACAACGTCCTAAATTAAAGGTTTTCAATCAAAAGAGGTAAATTTCCAAGTTTTCTTTTATTTCTCTTTATTTTCTATTTTGTGTCGAGTAGAGCTCTGTTTGGTCGAGTTCTCTCTTGTCTTGGTCGAGTGATCTCAGCCCCTGCCGAGTGATCTCTTGTGGTGTCGAGTGCTCCCTTGCTACTGTCGAGTACTCCTTAGTCTATTTCGAGTTAAATTCTTGCGAATTCCCATCTGTTTTGCTTGAATTGAGTTGTTTGCTTACTTCGAGTGCTCTACAGCCTTTGTTGAGTACTCTTCTGCGTTGTTTCATTCATTACATACCTTGATTGCCTTGTTGTTGCTTGGTAGTTGATTTGCCCAAAGCGGATTGCCCTAGCAAGCGTGATATATCAATCAGAGAGGGAGTGTGAGCGAAACACAATTGTGAGCTGTTTTATAAGTTTTTACTAACCTTTAACATATTTCTGTGTTTCTTTTATCTTTGTTATCATGTCTAACAATCAGGGAAACAATGGTGGTAACAATGCCACTAACTCAAGTACAACTGTGACGCCAGAACAGTTTGCCACCATGATGGCTAACATCACTACCATCATGAACACCATGGCTAACAAGGAGTCCGTAGCTGAACTAGCCGCCAAGGTGACAGCTTTGGAGAACTCCAGGCCGAGTGGTTCAAACACTAGGAGGTCAGCAAGATCGAGTGGAGTTACATCATGATGAAAGAGAGGTCGTAAATCCTAACCCTATTCCTAATCCTAATCCTCATGTCAATGTTAATTTAGATAATCCTTTATTCAATGAAAACAACTCTCCATGAGGTGGGAGAAATGATCGGAATAACGGGTTTGTTAATGTGCAAGGACAAGGACATGGAAGGGGAAGAGGTCGAGGCTTCCAGGAGCAATTCTACTACTCGGAGCAAGATGATGACTTCCAAGAAGAGGAGTATTGGGAGCAGCGTCCGAGACGGAATCAAAGAGGAAATCAGAACCGACCACCTAGGTACAATGACGAGGACGGCATAGGTAAGGTCAAGGTAAAGATTCCTCCTTTTGAAGGTAAAACTGATCCAGATGCATACATTGATTGAGAAACTAAAATGGATCAGATTTGGAATTGTCACAATTTCTCTAATGCTAAAAAGGTGCAACTAGTGATACGGGGTTAGCCGTGAGATGGTCCGATCTTCGACAACAAGCAAGAACTGAACAAGAAAAGCAAGAACTCGATCAAGATCAATCAAGAACAGCCAAGAAACAATAAAGACGCAGCAAGAACGATCAAGAACAAGGATTCTTGATGTCGACACTAAACAAGAATGACAAAGACTCGATAAAGATAGATAAAGACTCAAAATTGAATGCAAGAATGGAAAGACACGACCTGATAAGGACTGAGTCGATCTATGTAGCACAAGATAAAGACCCCAGGACTCCTCAGAGGGTAGGAACCAATACCAATGACTACACAACCCGCCTCTACAACCCTACACAATCAAGCGGACAACTTGAAGCACAAGGAGGGGGCTCGTGGATACTAGGATCACCAAGTCTTGCGAAGTTGATGAACACAAAGCAAACCAAGCTAGATAGATACCAATCGATGATCAACGAGCACAGCTCTAGTTGGATCAACAAGACACTCCATGTGTTTCACACAATTTGAGAGATCTAAATTCTATTCATAATGTTCTTATTGAATTACAATAGGAGAACTCGGAATATATAGGCCACGCAGGGCTGTTGGGCCGAGTTAGATGATAAAATAAGATAAAACTAACATCTAATGGAAATAATAAAAATAACCTTAAAGTTTCCTAAAATAACTTAAGTATAAGAAATACTAAATAGGAAATAAATATAATGTTCCAAAACTTAACAAAATCCCGTCAAAACCAGCAGCAGCTCAAAGAATGTGGATTTCGGCCAAGCTATAGGACGAATCTGGAAAAACCTTCAACAGCAAAGTTGTAGATCTCTTCGTTCTCGTTCCAACAAGGTATGGCACGCCTCAATCCGATCAATATTGAATCCGTACGACCCATTTTACAGAGACGTCGAAAAGCTGTCAATGCTGCTGGACGAATCTAAAAAACGTCACTTGCACCTTTGGATCTTCTTCCTCTTGAGAAGGACATTATCCGAAGGTGTCTTTGATGATGGCTTGGATGGTCCTGCATCAATCTCCCTTTCTTGAAAAGGATTCGTCCTCGAATCCAAGGTCGCATTGGATTCCGCAAAGGCATCCACACGAGCTCCTGGATCGAATACCACATGTCCATGGAAACCCTTCTCAAGGCTAATAGATGTAGGGATTGACCACTCCTTAATAGTCTCAGCTTCATCTACAAAATCAAGAAAAGAAATTTTATGAGTGTATAATTCAGATTTCATATGAATGGCATGATGTTCTAACTTAATATGCACTTGAGCTTGATCAATAATCCCTAAGTTTTCATCCAATGCTAGCAAGTTTTCTTCCTTTTTCAAGGCTGAATTTTCAATTAACTCAATGCTAGCAATAGTAGAAGAATCTTCACCATTAATGATCAAATTAGTAACTATGCCTTTTTCTATGCATTTATTATGACATAAATCTTCTCTTTGATTATCATCACAAGACATAGGTTGAACATTTAAATCAATCAGAGAATCATCATGCTCATATTCAATGCAAACATTATCATCATAGGCAAGTAAATTAAGATCTTGATCATTATTATCCACATGATTTACATTTTCAGCAATAAAAGAAGCATCTATGCTAGAAGAAACATGATGTTGAATAGCATTATTAAGGGGAATAGAATGAGATTCTTCCCTTTCCATTGGTGGCACTTCATCTCTAGGTGGGACTCCTTGTCCAAACACCGTATTAGAGCCAAAACGCTGAAGCTCTATTGTCGTTAAGCTTTTATCCAACTTAACCAATTCTTCATTGGTTTTCACCACATTCTCATTTACCTTAGCTAACATCGCCATGAAGGTATTGTACCAAACATTGCCCTGGTTATTAGACATTATAACAAAGAGAAAAGAAACAAGGAACTATGTTAAAGGTTAGTAAAACTTATAAACAGCTCACAATTGTGTTTCGCTCTCACTCCCTCTCTGATTGATATATCACGCTTGCTAGGGCAATCCGCTTTGGGCCAATCAACTACCAAGCAAAACAAGGCAATCAAGGTATGTAATGAATGAAACAACGCAGGAGAGTACTCAACAAGGGCTGTAGAGAACTCGATGTAAGCAACAAACTTAGATCCAAGCAAAACAGATGGGAAATTGCAAGGAATCACTCGACACAAACTAAGGTGCACTCGACAAGGGTCTAATGCACTCGACACACACAAAAGTGAACTCAGTAAGGACTGTGATCACTCGACACAAGCTGTTATGTACTCGACAGTAGCAAATAGCACTCAATAGTACTCGATCAAGGAGTAGAGTACTCGACACAAAGAAAAAGAAAGAGAAATAAAAGAAAACTTGGAAATTTACCTCTTTTGATTGAAAACCTTCAAGTTATGATGTTGTAGTTGCAGGGTAGGGTTTCAATTTTGTGGAGGTTGATGTGTTTGGGGATATAGGGCTGTCCACTAGGGCTGAGAAGGGATTCACCAATGGTCCTTGGGAGCTTTCTTGCACTAGATCAACAAAACACTTTTCCTTTTTTTTTTTTTGACTTACTTTTACCCCTAGTGAATTTTATCCTCCTAGGTCCAAGTTTTAATGATAGATTTCGAAACTGATTTTTTTTTTTTTTTATACTAATGCAAGAAAGACTCTAAATATGTAATAGGACTCGAAAATCTGAATATGGTGGTGATAGAAGATAAAAATTCAGCCCTAATGAAAAGATATAGATAGAATGGCTAATTTAGGTAATAGGATCTATCTTGTGCCTTTTGTGATAGTTGATAGATATAATGGAAATTAATATCCAACAACTTATAAAATCTGATTTTAGGCAATTGATAAATGGAATTAGATAAAAGATAAATCAAAATTCCAAAGATAGAATAGATAAACAAAAGGATAGTAAAGATAGAACAAACTAGGGTTTGTCCTTGTGTGGTGTAGTAGAATCGGCCAAAGGAGGACTATGGGGACAATGAATGCCGTCGGCTATAGGGTGTTCACAAGGGCTGTGCGCACCACTTTGGTCGACTCCACGGTCTCGGCTAGGCTTTGTGTTTAGGCTATGCAACCACAAACAATCACAAACTCAAGATTATTAATTTAATCAAAAAGAATGCAAGAAGTAAATAACCAAACAAAGAAAAGACTCTATTTTTGTGTTTTTGTGTTTAAGAAAAGAAAAAGACTCAATCTTGATGTCGGAAACCAAAGCTCTGATGCCAATTTGATACGGGGTTAGCCGTGAGATGGTCCGATCTTCGACAACAAGCAAGAACTGAACAAGAAAAGCAAGAACTCGATCAAGATCAATCAAGAACAGCCAAGAAACAATAAAGACGCAGCAAGAACGATCAAGAACAAGGATTCTTGATGTCGACACTAAACAAGAATGACAAAGACTCGATAAAGACTCGAAATTGAATGCAAGAATGGAAAGATACGACCTGATAAGGACTGAGTCGATCTATGTAGCACAAGATAAAGACCCCAGGCCTCCTCAGAGGGTAGGAACCAATACCAATGACTACACAACCCGCCTCTACAACCCTACACAATCAAGCGGACAACTTGAAGCACAAGGAGGGGGCTCGTGGATACTAGGATCACCAAGTCTTGCGAAGTTGATGAACACAAAGCAAACCAAGCTAGATAGATACCAATCGATGATCAACGAGCACAGCTCTAGTTGGATCAACAAGACACTCCATGTGTTTCACACAATTTGAGAGATCTAAATTCTATTCATAATGTTCTTATTGAATTACAATAGGAGAACTCGGAATATATAGGCCACGCAGGGCTGTTGGGCCGAGTTAGATGATAAAATAAGATAAAACTAACATCTAATGGAAATAATAAAAATAACCTTAAAGTTTCCTAAAATAACTTAAGTATAAGAAATACTAAATAGGAAATAAATATAATGTTCCAAAACTTAACAAAATCCCGTCAAAACAAGCAGCAGCTCAAAGAATGTGGATTTCGGCCAAGCTATAGGACGAATCTGGAAAAACCTTCAACAGCAAAGTTGTAGATCTCTTCGTTCTCGTTCCAACAAGATATGGCACGCCTCAATCCGATCAATATTGAATCCGTACGACCCATTTTACAGAGATGTCGAAAAGCTGTCAATGCTGCTGGACGAATCTAAAAAACGTCACTTGCACCTTTGGATCTTCTCCCAAGGTGGAGCCTTCTTCTTCCTCTTGAGAAGGACATTATCCGACGGTGTCTTTGATGATGGCTTGGATGGTCCTGCATCAACTAGCTACTTTAGAATTCACAGGCTTTGCTTTAATTTGGCGGGATAACTTAATTAAAGAAAGGAGAAGAGCTCTTGATGCACCTATTGCTTCTTGGGAACAACTTAAAGCATTAATGAGAAATCGATTTGTACCTCAACATTATGCTAGAGAGCTTAGGCAAAGATTAGAAAATCTTAAGCAAGGTAATAAAACTGTTGAGGAAACATTTAATCTTATGCAAGAAACTATGGCTCGAGCTAATGTGAGTGAACCTTATGAAGATACAAATGCTAGATATCTTAGGATATTGCATCCCGCTTTAGCTCATGAGATTGACTATTTTCCCTATACTACTCCTACTGATTTGTTACATTTAGCAATTAAAGTAGAAAAGGGACAACGTTACAAGAGCCAAGGAAGAGTGTCGAGTGGCCAGCAGCCCCAATGGCGCCAACCTCGGCCAAATCAGTCCCAATGGCGTGGTGAAGGTGGTTCACGAGATCGACCAAACCAGCCCCAAGGGAGAGGAGATAGCCGAGCACCTCAACAGCCCCTCGACAAAGGAAAAGGTCCATGGACTGGACGAGAATCGTCTGGGACATCTACTGGTCCCAAAGGGAGTAATCCTAATCCTTCTACTACTCGTTCTAGAGATATTGTATGTTTTAAATGCCAAGGTAGAGGACATTATATGAAGGATTGCCCTAATAAGAAAACGCTCATGGTTAATCAATTTGGAGAATATGAATCTGAAAATTCTTGTGATGAACCGGATGAGCATGCTAATGACAATGATCAGAACTTAAACCTTGTTTGTTATGAAAATGATGATAATGAGGTTGAATATGAACATGGAGAATCTTTGATTGTTAGGAGAGTTTTAAGTGTCGTTCCTACACCATGTGAAGATAATCAAAGAGAAAACTTATTTCATACTCGTTGTCTTGTTAAAGGAAAGGTTGTAAATGTGATCATTGATGGAGGTAGTTGCTGTAATTTAGCTAGTCAAGAAATGGTTGACAAATTGCATTTACCTACTGTCCAACACCCTAGACCTTACAAATTGCATTGGATGAATGATTGTGGCTTATTGAAAGTTCATAGACAAGTTAAAGTGCATATTAAACTAGGACATTATGAAGATAATGTTTTATGTGATATAGTGCCTATGCAAGCTTGTCATATTCTATTAGGCCGTCCTTGGCAATCTGATCGTAAGGTTATTCATGATGGGTTTACTAATCGCTATACCTTTACTTTTCAGGGAAAGAATGTCATTCTCAAACCCATGACGCCTACGCAAGTAGCTGATGAGATTGAGAAGCGGAAGGTAAGTAAAGGTGAGTTAGATCAGGAGGCTCAGTCGAGTCAAGTGGATCCTCAAACTCGAGCTAAGAGTGTGTTCTTGGTTTCCAAAAGCACATTCCTAGACGACTTTGCGGATGGTGGAACCATGCTTATGCGCCTTTGCAAGAGCTTGAGCATGTTGACTGAAGAGCTTAAAGCTTCTCTTCCATCGAACATTCTCGCTCTTCTTGAGGAGTTTAAGGATGTGTTTCCCGATGATATACCACCAGGTCTACCCCCTATTCGTGGAATTGAGCATCAAATTGATCTTATTCCAGGGGCTGCATTGCCTAATCGACCTGCGTATCGTATGAATCCCACTGAGACCCAAGAGGTCCAAACCCAAGTCCAGGAACTGTTGGATAAGGGTTACATTCGAGAAAGCTTAAGTCCTAGTGCTGTACCTGTGTTATTAGTCCGTAAGAAAGATGGTTCATGGAGAATGTGTGTAGATTGTAGGGCTATTAACAACATCACTATTAAATATCGTCACCCTATTCCTAGATTAGATGATATGCTAGATGAGTTACATGGAGCTTCTATATTTTCTAAAATTGATCTTAGAAGTGGCTATCATCAAATCAGAATGAAAAAGGGAGATGAATGGAAAACAACCTTTAAGACTAAGCTTGGTTTATATGAGTGGTTGGTTATGCCTTTTGGTTTAACTAATGCTCCTAGCACTTTTATGCGTTTAATGAATAATGTGCTTCGAGATTTCATTGGAAGATTTGTTGTTGTTTATTTTGATGATATTCTGATTTATAGCAAATCTCTTAATGAACATGAATCACATCTTAGAGAAGTGCTTAAAACGCTGAGAATTGAACGCTTGTATGCTAATTTAAAGAAGTGTGAATTATGTAATGAACAAGTGTCTTTTCTTGGATTTGTAGTGAGCTCTAATGGACTGCGTGTTGATGAATCAAAGATTAAAGCTATTCAAGAGTGGCTGACTCCCACTAACATAGGACATGTACGCAGCTTCCAAGGACTTGCTAGCTTCTACCGACGATTTGTGCGAGACTTTAGCACAATCTCAGCCCCACTGACCGAGCTTACTAAGAAGAGAAGTGAGTTTACATGGGGAGCAGCTCAGGAGGAAGCATTCAACACACTTAAGGACAAGCTCACTCACGCACCCCTATTAGCGTTGCCGGACTTTTGATGCGGGACCATCCAAATGTTCAAGACTTGACAAAATCCCGTCAAAATCAGCAGCAGCTCAAAGAATGTGGATTTCGGCCAAGCTATAGGACGAATCTGGAAAAACCTTCAACAGCAAAGTTGTAGATCTCTTCGTTCTCGTTCCAACAAGGTATGGCACGCCTCAATCCGATCAATATTGAATCCGTACGACCCATTTTACAGAGACGTCGAAAAGCTGTCAAGTTGCTGGATGAATGTAAAAACGTCACTTGCACCTTTGGATCTTCTCCCATGGTGGAGCCTTCTTCTTCCTCTTGAGAACGACATCATCCGAAGGTGTCTTGGATGGTCCCGCATCAATCTCCCTTTCTTGAAAAGGATTCGTCCTCGAATCCAAGGTCGCATTTGATTCCGCAAAGGCATCCACACGAGCTCCTGGATCGAATACCACATGTCCATGGAAATCCATCTCAAGAACGATTGGTGTAGTGATTGACCACTCCTCGATGGTTATTGTCTCAGCTTCATCTACAAAATCAAGAAAAGAAACTTTATTAGTGCATAATTCATATTTTATATCATCATTATGTTCTAACGTAATATGCACTGTAGCTTGGCCAATAATCCCTAAGTTTCCATCCAATGCTAGCAAGTTTTCATCCTTTTCCAAGGCTGAATTTTCAATTAACTCAATGCTAGCAATAGTAGAAGAATTTTCACCATCAATGACCATATTACTAACTATGCCTTTTTCTATGCATTTAGTATGACACAACTCTTCACTTTGATTATCATCACAAGGATTAGGTTGAACACTTAAAACCTTACTAACAATCAAAGAATCTTCATGCTCATAGTCAACGCAATTTTCATGATCATAGACAAGTAAACTAACATCTTGATCATTACTAACAACATGCTCTACATTTTCAGCAATAAAAGAAGCATCTATGCTAGAAGAAACATGATGTTGAATAGCATTATTAAGAGGAATAGGATGAGTTTCTTCCCTTTTAATTGGTGGAACTTCATCTCTAGGTGGGACTCCTTGTACAAACACCGTATTAGAGCCAAAATGCTGAAGCTCTATTGTCGTAAAGCTTTTATCTATCTTAGCCATGTCATTATTGAACTTTACCAACATCTCGTTCATGGCTTTCATGGTGTTCATCAAGGTATTGACTTGCTCAGGCGTCACTGTTGCACTCGAGTTAGTGGCATTGTTACCACCATTGTTCCCCTGATTAGTAGACATTATAACAAAGACCAAAGAAACAAAGAACTAAGTTAAAGGTTAGTAAAACTTATAAACAGCTCACAATTGTGTTTCGCTCACACTCCCTCTCTGATTGATATATCACGCTTGCTAGGGCAATCCGCTTTGGGCAAATCAACTACCAAGCAAAAACTAAGCAATCAAGTATGCAAATAAGAGAATGAATGAAACAACAATCAATAAGTACTCGTCAAGAGAGAAAGAGTACTCAGCAGCAGCTATAACACTTGATTCAAGCAAAACAGATGGGTAATTGCAAGAAATCAGTTCGACACTCAAAGAGATCACTCGGCAAGGGCTGAGATCACTCGACACACACAAGAGAGAACTCGGCAAGGGCTGAGATCACTCGACTCAATCAAAGCAAATACACAACAGTACTCGATCAAGGAGAGAAAGAGCACTTCGACACAAAAGAAAATAAGAAAACAAAAGAAAGCTTGGAAATTTACCTCTTTTGATTGAAAACCTTTAAGTTAGGACGTTGTAGTTGCAGGGTAGGGTTTCAATTTTGTGGAGGTGTATGTGTTTGGGATAGGGTATGTCGACTAGGGCTGATAAGAAGGGGTTCACCAATTGTCTTTGGGAGCTTTCTTGCACTAGATCAAACAAACACTTTCCTCTCTTTTTTTTTTTGACTTACTCTTACCCCTAGTGAATTTTATCCTCCTAGGTCCAAGTTTTAATGTGATTTTCGAAACTGTTTTTTTTTTTTTTTTTTTTTATACTAATGCAAGAAAGACTCTAATAATGTATATAGGACTCGAAAATTTAATGATAATGGTGAAAAGATAATAAAATTCAGCCCTAATGCAAATATATAGATAGAATGACTATTTTAGGAAATAGGATCTATCTTGTGCCTTTTGTGATAGTTGATAGATATAATGGAAATTAATATCCAACAACTTATCAAATCTGATTTTAGGCAATTGATAAATGGAATTAGATAAAAGATAAATAAAAAATTCCAAAGATAGAATAGATAAACAAAAAGGATAGTAAAGATAGAACAAACTAGGGTTTGCTCTTTGTGTGGTGTAGTAGAATCGGCCAAAGGAGAACTATGGGGACAATGAATGCCGTCGGCTATAGGGTGTTCACAAGGGTTGTGCGCACCACTTTGGTCGACTCCACGGTCTCGGCTAGGCTTTGTGTTTAGGCTATGCAACCACAAACAATCACAAACTCAAGATTAGTAATTTAATCAAAAAGAAACAAGAAGTAAAAGACCAAAACAAGAAAAGGACTCTTTTTTGTGTTTTTGTGTTTAAGAAAAGAAAAAGACTCAATCTTGATGTCGGAAACCAAAGCTCTGATGCCAATTTGATACGCGGTTAGCCGTGAGATGGTCCGATCTTCATCAACTTCGCAAGACTTGGTGAATCTAGTATCCACAAGCCCCCTTCTGGTGCTTCAAGTTGTCCGCTTGATTGTGTCGGATTGTAGAGGCGAGTTGTGTAGGCATTGGTATTGGTTCCTACCCTCTGAGGAGGCCTGGGGTCTTTATCTTGTGCTACATAGATCGACTCAGTCCTTATCAGGTCGTGTCTTTCCATTCTTGCATTCAATTTCGAGTCTTTATCTATCTTTATCGAGTCTTTGTCATTCTTGTTTAGTGTCGACATCAAGAATCCTTGTTCTTGATCGTTCTTGCTGCGTCTTTATTGTTTCTTGGCTGTTCTTGATTGATCTTGATCGAGTTCTTGCTTTTCTTGTTCAGTTCTTGCTTGTTGTCGAAGATCGGACCATCTCACGGCTAACCCCGTATCAACTTTACTCAGCCTTTTGAGGTCGAATGTGACGCTAGCGGAGTTGGAATTGGTGGAGTCCTTATGCAGGGAGGTAAGCCTATTGCTTTCTTTTCTGAGAAGTTGAAGGGTGCTTGTCTTAATTACTCTACCTATGATAAGGAATTGTATGCATTGTTTAGAGTACTTAAGACATGGTCTCACTATCTATGGCCTAGCGAGTTTAATCTTAGGACTGATCATGAATCATTGAAACACTTTAAAAGCCAAGATAAACTTGATAGGAGACATGGTAGATGGATGGAGTTTATTGAAACATTTCCTTATGTAATTAAGTATAAGAAAGGCAAAGACAATGTGGTAGCTGATGCATTATCTAGAAGACATGTTCTTTTAACCACTTTGGATTCTAGAGTCTTAGGCTTTGTTTACATAAAGGAATTGTACGAATCTGATTTGGATTTTGGTGAACATTTTCGAAAATGCTTAGAAAAGGGTCCTAATGACAGCTTTTATATACATGAAGGATTCTTATTTCGAAAAGATCAAGTGTGCATTCCTAGATGTTCTCTACGATTATTACTTGTTAGTGAAGCCCATAGTGGTGGATTAATGGGACATTTTGGTAGGGATAAAACATATAACACACTGAAATCACATTTTTATTGGCCACATATGCTTAGGGATGTAGAACATTGCCTTAAGAGATGCATAGATTGCGTTAAAGCCAAAGCTAAGCTTATGCCTCATGGCCTTTATACACCACTACCGACCCCCTCCGCCCCTTGGGAAGACATTTCTATGGATTTTATTGTTGGGTTGCCTAGAACTAAGAAGGGGAGAGATTCTATATTTGTGGTAGTGGATAGGTTCTCTAAAATGGCTCATTTTATTGCATGTCACAAAACTGATGATGCTACCAACGTTGCTAATCTATTCTTTAGAGAAGTAGTTAGGTTGCATGGTGTGCCTAAAACTATTGTTAGTGATAGGGATGTGAAATTCTTAAGTCATTTTTGGCGTACTTTATGGAATAAATTGGGAACTAGATTGCTATTCTCTACTTCTAGCCACCCCCAAACTGAGGTGACTAATAGAACCCTTGCTACTGTCCTAAGAGCCATTATTAGGAAGAATTTGAAACTTTGGGAAGAAGCCTTACCTCATGTGGAATTTGCGTATAATAGAACCATGCATTCGGCTACTAAAATCAGTCCATTTGAATGTGTGTATGGTGTTAATCCACTAACCCCTTTTGATCTTACTCCATATCCTATGAGAGACAAAGAATCATTTGAGGCATGTAAACATGTCGAGTTCATCAAGGAGCTGCATGAACGAACTCGTGAGAAGCTGAAGCTAAAGGCTGAATACAATGCTAACAAGGCCAACAAAGGACGTCGCTTGGTCACATTTCAGCCTGGAGATCTTGTATGGGTGCACTTGAGGAAGGAGCGGTTTCCAGAAGCCCGGAAGAACAAGCTGTCGCCACGTGGTGATGGACCATTTCGGATCAAGAAGAGAGTGGGCGACAATGCCTACCAATTGGAGCTTCCTGGAGACATGGGCGTGAGCGCTACATTCAACGTCGCGGATCTAATCCCTTACTTCGCTGTGGATGAAGACTTGGATTCGTGGTCGAATCCTTTTCAAGAAGGGGAGGTTGATGCGGGACCATCTTCTACAGCTCCAGACACACCTATCATACTTGGAGAAGGACCAATGACTCGAGCTAGAGCTAAGAAGCTTCAGAGAGACTCATTCAACTTTGTGGGTCATGCTTTGTTCTCGAGCAAGGTTCAACTCCCCGAGCCAACATTGAAGACATATATGTGCATTGGAGTGCATGAAGAGGCCGAGCCACCTTAGAGCATGCTTAGGCCGAATTTTATTAAGTGTTATGTCTAATTTCAGCTTATGAACATTATTGGGCTGAATTGGGCTTTTATTAGTTATTCGTTTTAAAACCTTATTTACTTATGTTCTTAGGTTTATTTAATTAGGCCCATTAGTATTTAGAACTATCTTATTCTATCTTCTAAGTCTTAGAATCGGCCAGAACTAGGAGTAAGGCCTATAAATATTTTCGATTCATCCTTGTAACAACTTCGAACACTGATAATAGAAATCTATTCTTCTCAAACGTGTGAAACACTTAGAGAGAGAGATCTGATCGAATTGAGCAGTGCTCTTCAGGATCTCGCCCCGATTGATAATCTCAGCTTGGTTTGCTTTGCCGTTCATCAACTTCGCAAGACTTGGTGAATCTAGTATCCACAAGCCCCCTTCTGGTGCTTCAAGTTGTCCGCTTGATTGTGTCGGATTGTAGAGGCGGGTTGTGTAGGCATTGGTATTGGTTCCTACCCTCTGAGGAGGCCTTGGGTCTTTATCTTGCTCTGCATAGATCGACTCAGTCCATATCAGGTCGTGTCTTTCAATTCTTGTTATCAATTTCGTGTCTTTCATCTTTCTTTATCGAGTCTTGTTGAGTCTTGGAGTCGACATTGAGAACAGCCCCTGTTCTTGGTGTTTCTTGGTCGAATCTTGAGAGTCTTGCATTGTTCTTGTTTATTCTTGCTGCGTTTCTTGAGTTCTTGTTGGAATCTTGATCATTCTTGATTGTTTCTTGCAGATCTTGAACCGTCTTCTTGAGTCTTTCTTTAGTTCTTGCTTGTTGTCGAAGATCGGACCACCAAACGGCTAACCCCGTATCAAAAACCGACAATGCTTCTCATGTTGCTGATTTGTTCTTTAAAGATGTTGTTAGATTGCATGAAATTTCTAAGACCATTGTCTCTGATCTTGATGCTAAGTTTCTTAGTTATTTGTGGAAAACACTTTGGTCTAAACTAGGAACTAAGTTGCTTTTCTCTACCTCTTGTCATCCTCAAATGGATGGACAAACTGAAGTTGTGAATAGAACTCTTGGTGCTTTGCTTCGATCTTTGTGGAAAACTAACCTTCGTAGGTGGGAGGAATGTCTTGCTTTTGTTGAATTTGCCTACAATAGGTCAGTCCACTCGGCCACCAATAATACACCATTTGAAGTTGTGTATGGCAAGAATCCCATCACTCCTCTTGACTTGGTTTCCCACTCCATGAAAGATCAAGAAAGTGTTGAAGGAGCACCCCAAGCTGAGCACATCAAGAGTTTACACGAGTCCACTCGTTTGCAACTTGAAAAGAAGACTGTCCAATATCTGCATCAATCTAACAAAAGAAGAAAGGAAGTCATCTTTGAACCGGGTGATCTTGTATGGATTCACCTTAAAAAAGACCGATTTCCTACATTGAGGAATTCAAAGCTGAAGCCAAGAGGAGATGGCCCATTTCAAGTGCTTGAAAAGATCAACAACAATGCCTACAAAATTGAGGTTCCCAGTGAGTATGGTGTTCATGATGTGTTCAATGTTGCTGACTTGTCTCCTTTTGTTGTAGGAGATGATGAACAAGATGACGGGTCTGATTGGAGGTTGAATCCTTTTCAAGGAAGGGAGGATGATGTGATCACACCTAGGATCAATCAAGAAGCTAGACCGACCGAAGCTCCAAATGAGCAGCCTCTCGGATCCATCACTCGAGCTCGGGCAAGACGTCTTCAAGCCGGCATTCTTCAAGGACTCTTAACCATTTACATAAACTATGAAGATTGGTCAAGCATTCACAAGTTTACAACAAATTGAAGATCGCAACCCGCATCCCAAGAAGCCTGGAAATGCCCCGGTTCCCGCTATTTATTATGGAGCCAAATCTGATTCAAATTCAAACTTCTCATGCATTTAAAGGCACATTGGGAAGAGAAGACATCATGGAATACATCCCCCATGCAGCTGGTGGTTTTGTACAGAGAACAACTTCCAAGATTGCATTTAATGCAAGCCACCTTTTTTCCAAGCATGCACAAGTTGTCCACAAACTTGCTCTATATTACTCAGCCCTTATGGCCATTAGAGGGCACGAAATTATCATAAAAAAACCAGGTTTATATCATTTGTTTGAAGCTTGAAAACTTCATCTCCTTCGTGAGTCATATCGAAGGTCCGATCTTGTATTTTCGTTGCGTAATATCCGTTTGTACTTGATCTTTGTTCAAGAACTTGTGGTGTGTCATATCCACTTGTTTTTGTTCACCTATCCTTTATAAAATTCAGTTTGTTTTCCCCCAAATCTGAGTTTTATCATTATCACAAAAAGACCAAAAATATTCCACCGAAATCCATCTCTATCATCTATCTTCCACCGGCTGATTCGAGGCTTGTTCCGACTTACTTTGTACTGAGATTTAAGGATCCTCAAGGGGAAACTCATCACCAGACTCATGCAAACCCTCTGTTCATAAAAGGTAATTGGGAGGATCGTCGCAGTAATGCTGATTTGAACGACATGCCACATCTGAAGAACGCTTACCAAGAGGTAGATGCTAGTCTTGATAATTTACCTAACCCCAATTTTGGTCGTCCTCGATTTGATAATGCACTGGCTATCCAAAGGCGAGATGTCAAAATTAAATTAGATACTTTTGATGGTGCTAATGATTCTGAGGCATACCTTGCTTGGGAGGATCATACTAATTATGTGCTTAATCATCTTCTCTATGATGAAACAGAGAGGTTGGAGGTTTTTACTTTACACTTGACAGGTATGGCTCGCTCTTGGTGGTTTCGCAATCGTGAAATCCGTCGCCACCAAGGTAAGCAACCTGTTAAAACTTGGCCTCAACTGCTCTATTTGACGAAAAAGAGACGCGTTCCAGAAGAGTACACAGAGACGATGAGGATGCGTTTGGCTTCATGTCGACAGGGATCTCGGTTCCCTGTGGAATACAGAGACGAGCTCGAACGCCTCGCTCATCAGGCTAATATTTATCTTACTGGACGTGGTTTATAATGCTGGTCTCAATATGTCTATTAAAAATCCTTTATCTATTCATTCTATTCGAGATATTAACACTTTGACTCACAAAGCGCAGCTTCTACATGAGCAAATGCAACAACAGAGGGCTAGGACCGAGTAATCTTCACAAGGTCACAAGTTTGTTCCTTTTGCTTCTTCTAGTCAATCCACATCTTCTTCTAACCATTCTATGCAGCAAAAAGGATTTTCCAACTCACCTAAACAGGCTCTTGAAGTCCAAACTAGAGGGGTTGCTGCACCTTTCAAAGAATGCACCAAAGAGAACCATTGCTTCACTTGTGGTGGTTCTGGACATGTCTCTCGCGATTGCCCTCAGAAAAGAAAGGTCATTCTCAATGATCTTGGAGACCATTACTATGAGGAGGAGACTGCCGAGGAACGCATAATTTCAAGTGAAGTGGAGGAGGACACGGCTCAGGATCACAATGAGGAGATCGACCCTTCATACTTTCAGGACGCTCTCTGCCTTGTTAATCGCCAAGTCCTACACATTTAGGAGGCTCCCATGGTTGATCAAAGCGAGAACATCTTCCACACCAAGTGTGTGGTTCACGAGGCTACCTTGAACGTCATCATCGATGGAGGGAGTTGCTGTAACCTAATCAATGAAAAGGTAGTTGATTTCTGACACTTGGCTACTACTCCTAGAGCTACTCAATATGGTTTGAAAGGGATAAATGATGAGGGATCTGATATTATGGTAGCTAAAAAATGCTTGGTTTCTATTTCTATTGGTTCCCATCATGATAAAATTTTATGTGATGTTGCTTGGATGGATTGTAGTCATATTTTACTTGGTCGTCCTTAGTTATATGATCGCTCTGTTATTCAAGATGGTCATGCGAATACAAATTCCTTCACTTTTGATGGGAGGAGAGTTACTCTCCTACCCTTATCTCCTCAAGCTGTTTTGAAGGAACATGTTTGCAAGCGAAAATAAAAAGATTCCCGAAAGGAAGCCCAGAAGGCTCATGCTAGCCACGAGCCCACGCCTCAGGCCGCTTTACCCCCGCGCCCGCGGCTCCCTCGGCGACCAAGCTTTCTTCTTCTACAGCTTTGGCAACGTCTGATTCAGCTCCCCCTTCGACCTCGTTTAAGGGCAATGTTGAACGACAATCTTGTCTCTCAGCCCCAGCAAGAGATAATTGGGAATGCTCATCGACCTCATATCCTATTGGTAATGAAAGGGATATTACATAATGATGTGGATTTGAGTCATATTCATGCACCTATTGCTGCTCTTCTGCAGGATTACTTAGATGTGCTTCCAGCTGAGCTACCACAAGGGTTGCCACCCATTAGAGGGATTGAACATCAGATTGACTTCATCCCTGGCGCAGCCTTGCCAAATCGTGCCGCTTACAGAGCTAGCCCTGAGGAAACAAATGAGTTACAACGCCAAGTCACGGAGCTTATGGACAAAGGCTTTTTCGTGAAAGCCTAAGCCCCTACGTCGTTCCTGTGATCTTGGTACCTAAGAAGGATAGCTCTTGGCGCATGTGTGTTGATCGAAGGGCAATCAACCAAATTACGGTTAAGTATCGTCACACTATTCCTCATTTAGATGATATGCTTGATGAACTTTATGGTGCTTGTATATTCTCTAAAATTGATCTTAGAAGTGGCTATCATGAAATTATGATGAAACAAGGAGATGAATGGAAAACGGCTTTTAAAACTAAGTATGGTTTATACGAATGGTTAGTAATGCCTTTTGGATTAACTAATGATCCTTCTACTTTTATGAGGCTTATGAACCATGTGCTTAGACGTTACTTAAGGAAATTTGTCGTTGTCAATTTTGATGAAATTTTAATCTATAGTAAGAACCTGCCTGATCATTTAAGTCACTTAAAATTAGTATTTGATTGTCTTAGAAAAGAGAAATTATATGCTAATTTGAAGAAGTGTTCTTTTGCCTCCGAATCTACTATTTTTCTTGGTTTTGTTGTTTCTGCATCTAGCTTGAAAGTGGATGAGGAGAAGATTCAAGCTATACAGGAGTGGTCCCAGCCACGCACTCCCACCCATGTCTGCTCATTCTTGGGCCTTGATGGCTTCTATCGGCGCTTTGTCAAAGACGTCAGTACCATTTCCGCCCCCTACATGAGCTAACCAAGAAGGATGTGACATTTCGCTGGACAGACGCGCATCATAGGGCATTTCATGCTCTCAAGGATCGACTCACCCATGCCCCTGGCACTGGCATTGGTGGGGTTCTTCTGCAAAATAGGCGCCCCATTGCCTATTTCAGTGAGAAGTTGCCCCCCCCCCCCCCCCCGAGCTCAACTATTCCACCTATGACAAGGAGTTGTTCGCGCTTATTCGATGCTTACATACATGGCAGCACTACCTTTGGCCTAAGGAGTTTGTGATTCATTCGGATCATGAAGCTCTGAAGTACCTCAAAGGTCAGACCGTCCTCAGCCGGCGCATTGCTCGATGGGTGGAGTTTCTGGAGACCTTTTCCTATGTGGTTCACCACAAGAAGGGAAAGGATAACGTGGTAGTTGACGCTCTGTCACGCAGGTATGTCCTCTTGAACCATATGGATGCACATATTTTGGGATTTGCTTTGATTAAAGAAATATATTCTTCTGATAGTTTCTTTAAGAACGCTTATGCACAATGTGTGTCTAAAGGTGAATTTGATTCTTACTTCCTTGATAATGGCTATTTGTTTAAGATGGGAAAGCTTTGTATCCCATCTTCATCTATTAGAAGACTTTTAACTCAAGAAGTACATGAATCAAGTGAAGTTAAAGAATAATTGCAAGATTGGGACAAACTCAAGTCGTTGTTCTTGATTCCGAGCCCACATGCGAAGGATCGGGAATCGAAACGCATCAAGTGGTACTAGAGCCGAAGGTTTTGCAAGTTCTTGTCTTTTCTTGATGGTATTAATCGTTTGATTCAATGTCTTGCGATGTCTATGGAAATTGGGATGATGATCCCGATCCCCTGGAGGAATTCTTCGCCCTCGAAAGGGTAGCCGAATCGAAGATAAGAGGAGGAGAATGATGCAATCAAGGATGAGCTTTTGCGGCTCAAACAATGATCTTGATCCTGGCGAGCTATCAAGATCGATTCTAGGGTTATTATAGGAAGAGTATGTCCTCCTCCAAAGGAATAAGAAGCCTCCACCACGGAAGAAGGTCCAAAGGAGCAAGGTGAGATTATACCCACGTTTTGATTCGTTCTTAATGGGTTAACAACATTTTGATGTCTCAGTAAAATGGGTCGTTCAGAGTTCATATTTATCGGATTGGTTCGTGTCATACCTTGTTGGATCGAGGACAAAAAGATCTACAACTTTGTTGTTGAGTGTGTCTCCAGAATCAACCTCGAGAATGATCGAAATTCATTATCTTTGCAGCTGTCATTGTTTGAAAGAATTTCTATATATTTATTTAATTAATTTAGATTTTTAACATTATATTTATTTTGGAATAATGTATGTTAGAATAATATCTATTAGTTGACTTTTTCAATTAATTGATATTATTTCTAATTAGTTTCTTTTATATTTTACGCATTTAGGAAAATAAAGGTGGAAAGGAAAATATCTCTTCTAAGATTTTCCTTAACCACTAAGCTAGCCTTTTATCTATCTTTTATCTAGGATCTATCTATCTTAGTTAGGAATTATCTACTTTAATATTTATTTATCTAGGCCAAAACTCTATCATTTGCAAGGAAGAATTGGCATGCTTGTTATTTAAACACATTATTCACATTCAATAAAATTAGATGAGAAAATTATATTGAAGAAACCTTTTTGGCTAAAAATGTTCTTCAATCCTCCAATCCAAAAGCTTTTTTCTTTCGACATTCATATTATTGGTCATTAATCTGATACCAATTAAAACCCTAATCCCAAACACCAAACCAAACACAAAGGAGAAACCCATCTTGAGAAACTGTCGTTAAACCAGAGTAGTCACCGTCGTTGTAGGAAGAAACCGTCGTTGCGGCGGCCGCTGCCCTAGCTACTGCGGCCGCAGCATCCGTCGCCATTGCTGCAGCGTTTGCCATTGTTTCCTCTGTTGTCTTTTGCCTTAGTTCTTATTTTTTTGCTTTCACTTTCTGCCGCATCAGTCCAAACTCTTATTGTAATTGATTGTAAACATCAAGCGAAGTTAAAGAATAATTGCAAGATCGGGACAAACTCAAGTCGTTGTTCTTGATTTCGAGCCCACAAGTGAAGGATCGGGAACACCAACGTATCAGATCCACCACTTTAGGGACAACGCGCAACTCTTTGTCCCATGGCGTCGTAGGTAAAGCAGACAATCAAACCATCTGGGCAGGAAGCAACATAGGGACCTCTCTCAAAGCATCCACGGCAAGTGATACTCCTCACTCACGCATCTCCTCCATAAGCATTATGTACTGGTGGCGGGGTACTCTCGATGTGACTCCATGATATCCTCCTTTAAAGCCTCCTCTCCTAGACCATTCGTCTTCGCGAGCATCAACTAGCCTCACCCTCTTCGCCTCAGGGAGAGTTGTAGAATATGATGTCTCGGACAAGATCCTCTACTAGTCATACATGAATTTGACCTCCGGAAATCGATCAAAGCTTACTGCTCCCAAACTGGACCCATATAGAAGAACGACATGTGGCTGTCTGCATCTCCGAAGGGCAATACTCTCTCAGCATCAGGGCTCTAAAGGCATCATAAGTCCACTCAGCCTGATCCGGCTTATACACGAACCATTTGTTGAATGCATCCCTCCGTAAAAGACCGGCGGTAAGTCTGTGTGTCTCAGATGCTGGGACACCAAGATGGTCGAACAGTCCATCCATCTCATGGAACCATCTCTCAACATCATTTCCAATCTCTCCAATAAAAATCGATGGGCGGTACCGATTCAGCGTCTTGACCCAGTTGATACGCTTCTTAGGGCGTGCATCGGCTACGTGCTCGACCTGCTGAACTATGACATCGGACATTGGTGCCATAGATTGAGCTCCTCCTTGTAGCTCACTCAGAATGTCATGTAGTGCAGCATCTAGCTGAGTAATAGACGTCTCTGGTGAAACCGGAGCTCTATCATCAACCGGCGGTGGCAAAACTCGCTCCTCCGCGCGATTAGCAACAACTCTCTCCTCAGTTCTATTAGTGCGATCAGCAACAACTCGATCAGGGGAACGTCCCTTGTCGCAACGTGCCCCACCCCCTCTCCTGATCAGACCACCTCTCGTCACGACCATAATTGCTACATGAACGGTTAATTTAAACACTCAGCACAGAAGCAATCAACGATTAATATGATCCTCTTCGAGGAGGATCACCCTCATGCCTAATTGAATATATTTACAAGCACAGAGATGATCTATGTCGTCCATCGAGAGACGGCTAACCAGAGGGGCAAAGCCTCACGGCCTTCTAGCCCATGCTACTCCAACCTTCGGGCTCCTTAGAGTCTTCTAGACCCATCTGTAAATAAAATCTAGTATTTTGCCAACCGTTCCCCGAGTTCTACATTCATAAGGGATGTCTATTGCTTGGGTCTATATCCACGAGTTTGATCCTATAGGTTAGCCTACGGTTAGGTCCAATTAAATTAATTTTGCCCTTTTGAAATCATTTCCAAAACTATTTGAAGCTGTTGGGCTCTTTTTCCAAATCATCTTCAACTTATCATACTCGGATTGTAAAACCTAGCTCTGATACCACCTTTGTGACAATCCGGGATTAGAAATCCCGAGTTATGTTTCGAAGGAAACCTTGGCGGGCATGGCTACTGTCCCTGAAACCTTGGCTGCACTACAAGCCAAGATGACGGCTTTGGAGAGCTCTAGGCCTAGTGGTTCGAACACCATAGGAGGTCAGCAAGAGCGAGTTGAGATACCTCAAGAAGAAAGAGAGGTCGTTAATCCTAACCCTATTCCTAATCCTAATGATAATGTTAATTTCCAGAATCCTTTATTCAATGAAAACAGCCACGCGGTGGGAGAAATGATCGGAATAATGGGTTTGTTAATGTGCAAGGTCAAGGACAGGGAAGAGGAAGAGGACGTGGCTATCAAGAGCGTTTCTATTACTCGGAGCAAGATGATGACTTCCAAGAAGAGGAGTATTGAGAGCAACGCCCGAGACGGAATCAAAGGGGAAATCAGAACCGACCGCCTAGATACAATGATGACGACGGCATGGGTAAGGTTAAGGTAAAGATTCCTCCTTTTGATGGTAAGACGGATCCAGATGCTTATATTGATTGGGAGATTAAAATGGAACAAATCTGGAATGTCATAATTTTTCAGAACCTGAGAAAGTACAACTAGCTTCCCTAGAATTTCAAGTTTTTGCATTAATCTGGTGGGATAATCTTGTTAAGGAAAGAAGAAGATCCCTTGATGCACCTATTGCTTCTTGGGAACAATTAAAAGTGGTCATGAGAAATAGGTTTGTACCTCAACATTATGATAGAGAGCTATTAAACAGATTAGAAAACCTTAAACAAGGTAGTAAAACTGTTGAGGAAACATTTAATGTTATGCAAGAAGCTATGGCTCGAGCTAATATAGTAGAAACTCATGAGAAAACCAATGTTAGATATCTTAGGATATTGCATCCCGCTTTAGCTCATGAAATTGATTGCTTTCCCTATACTACTCCTACTGATTTGTTACATCTAGCTATGAAAGTAGAAAAGGGACAACGCTACAAGAGCCAAGCTAATAGGATGTCGAGTGGCCAGCAACAAGGATGGCGCCAAAACCGGCCTCAACAACCCCAAGGGCACTCGGACGTGAGTTCTAGGGAGCGAGCTCAGCATCCCCAATGGAGAGGTGAGAGTCGACAGCCCCAACAGCCCCTCGACAAAGGAAAGGGTCCATGGAATGGACGAGAATCGTCTGGGACATCTACTGGTCCCAAAGGGAGTAATCCTAATCCTTCTACCCTTAGATCTAGAGATATAGTATCCTTTAAATCCCAAGGTAGAGGACATTATATGAAGGATTGCCCTAATAAGAAAACTCTCATGGTTAATCACTTGGGAGAATATGAATCTGAAAATTCTTGTGATGAACATGATGAGAATGCTAATAATGACAATGATCAGAACCTAAACCTTGTTTGTTATGAAAATGATGATGATGAGGTTGAATATGAGCATGAAGAATCTTTGATTGTTAGGAGAGTTTTAAGTGTTGTTCCTACACCATGTGAAGATAATCAAAGAGAAAACTTATTTCATACTCGTTGTCTAGTTAAAGGAAAGGTTGTAAATGTGATCATTGACGGAGGTAGTTGCTGTAATTTAGCTAGTCAAGAAATGGTTGACAAATTGCATTTACCTACTGTCCAACACCCCCGACCTTACAAATTGCATTGGATGAATGATTGTGGTTTATTAAGAGTTCATAGACAAGTTAAAGTGCATATTAAACTAGGACATTATGAAGATGATGTTTTATGTGATATTGTGCCTATGCAAGCTTGTCACATTCTTTTAGGCCGCCCTTGGCAATTTGATCGTAAGGTCCAACATGATGGTCATTCTAACCGATATGCCTTTACATTTCAGGGGAAAAACGTTGTTCTCAAACCCATGACGCCAACACAAGTGGCTGACGAGATTGAGAAGCGCAAGGTAAGTAAAGGTGAGTTAGATCAGGAGGCTCAATCGAGCCAAGTGGATATCTTCCTCGAGCTCGGGTGTGTTTTTGACCTGGTCGACCTCGAGTAAGTCTACTCGATGTCGAGTAAAGTCCTGCTCGAGTTGTCTTCGTCTTCTTTCCTCGAGTTGGTTCTGCTTCAGCTGTGGTCGACTTCGAGTTGGTTCTCCTTTTATCTTATTTGGTTTGAAAGTACCACAATACCCCTAATAACAACCAAATAAATTCCACTTTTTACAAATAAACTGTTTAAATTTTATTAAGTCCCAGGACGCTGGACGCTGGAGCTTGATGCTACAACCAAATAAATTCCACTTATTTGGTTTGATGATTATCTTGTTGTTTAAATTTTTAACTACTTTTACCAACAATTTATAAATTTACCATGTTTATAATTTTCGTCAGTTTATTAATCCGTCTCATGAATCCTATATATATCTACAAAATCACTACCACGTCACGTGCAAAAGGTCGGATTAAAGCACGCGGTTACGGCTAGTAAAGGGTGAGAAGGTTTTCATTGCAAATTAAACGCCGCGTATAGCGGAATAATGGCCAGATACACACAACTTTGAATATTTTCTCCTGCTCAGCTCAAAATCAGTAAAGTGGACAGCTCCTTGGCTCCTTGCCTCCTCCCTTAAACATTGTGCCATCTACTCTTCGCTTCCTCGAAGACCTTTTCGGCGAATTTATCCTTAATTCTCCACTCTCTCACCCGTTCTCAGCGCCTTGAAGGTTCCGACCAACTGTTCGAAGCTCAAGCTGTTCGATCTACGAACTCCTCACGCTGTAGCCGCGCCGCACAGGTGAGTTGCGCCGTCCATTTTCGATTCTTACTCTTCTTCTTGCTAGCGGTTCATTTCTGATAGTGAAAGGCATAATAATTTGAGCACCCAGGGTTCATCTTTGGCTCTGATCCATGAAAACCTTACTTTGCGGAGTTTGATCTTATGGGAAGAAGTGACTTGACAATCAAAATTTGAGGACCTAGGGTTTCGTATTTCATGAAAACCCTAGCTTTCTTGCCCTGTTCACGGTGTTAGTGTTTGCTTCTGATGTTAATTTTCAAAATATGGTTGCCTGTTTACTTGATTATGTTCCGTAACTTTGGGAAAAGAAGTGATTAAAGAGTGCCGCTTGGCTGTAAAATCTAGCCGCTGTTTCATGTTCCACTGCAATCATAGAAAAGAAAAACCTTTAAGGTGACGGGACTAAAGATGTTCTTTCAGATCAGATCTCTACCTACATTGGTAGTTTTCAATCAATCTCTAGAATCTTCAATTTTATTCACCAAAAAGTTTGCCAACTGTGCTTAGAATCTCTGCTTTGATGATATCACCAGATGCCTTCTTGAACACTTCCTATCTAACTAGGCAGCATTGAGAGTTTGAGAACTACCACGAGAGATTTAAGTCTGTTGATGCAGTGTCACTCCATTATTGGTGTCTTAAATTGATCACTGTGTTGGTCATCTTCATAGATGATGGGTTTCTTTTTCTGAACAAATTGATAACCATTAGACAAGTGGAGCATATGCTTTTTACTTCTGGTTTCTTTGTTGACAGTTGATTTTACTTTTAGATTGAAATTGTTAATGTGAAAGAAAATTCAAAAGATTATGCTGAAGGTGTTGGTACCTTTATGTATTTTCAGGTTGAGGGATTATGCTTGTTGCATACGTGCAATGGTTGGAGTACGATCTATTTAGGTATATTGAGGCTTTTTCACTTCCAGTCTTTGTTACAACATTGATTTTGGAACAAAGTAGCAATTTGGAGTATATATAATATGTAAAATTATTTACATGTTCTCTCTACCTGTATAAATCTGAAATGTCTTCAGATGTATTTTAGTAACGATTTCCTATGATCCCTATTTGCCTTATTATGGATTTTTGCATGTAAATATTATCGCTAGAGAAGGTCTGCTGACTATACCCTCCCTTTTAGACTTTTAGTTTTAGTGAGTGATGGTTTTGGATTCACATTATAACTAGTGCTGACATAAGAAGCATAGTGCTGAAAATAATAAAAATACAAATTGGAAAGTTTTGTCCTTTCTGTAGTCTTATTAAGTTATTAATCTCTCTTTTCTCTATCCTAAACATTGCTAGTTCATCTCGGCTAAAAGGACTAGGTCTATATGATGTTTGTTAGTTGATCTTGATAGGCATTTGATTTGGGGAAAATGGCATAAAACCACCCCTTAAATATGACCTTTTGCAGAAAACCAGCCCTTAAAATTGAAATTGCAGAAAACCACCCCTTAAATCCATTTTGCCTATAAATCACCACTCACAACTGTTTTTTCTGTTAGCTTGCCGTTAAAAAAAGGTGAAAAGTCATTTTTACCCCTCTCTTTTAATGTTATTTTAATGAGGGAAAATGTATGAATTGAAATAAATTGATAAAATCTATTTATTCTTCCATTTTAATGTTATTTTAATAGAATAACATACGTTTTCTCTCATTAAATGGGATAGATAAATATGTTTTATTAATTTATTTCAATTCATACATTTTCCCTCATTAAAATAACATTAAAAAGGAGGGGTAAAAATGACTTTTCACCTTTTTTAACGGCAAACTAACGGAAAAAAAGATTATGGGTGGCGATTTATAGGCAAAATGGGTTTAAGGGGTGGTTTTCTGCAATTTCAATTTTAAGGGGTGGTTTTCTGCAAAAGGTCATATTTAAGGGGTGGTTTTCTGTCATTTTCCCTTTGATTTATGATATGTGGGAGGTTCCCAGGAATGCCTTAGTCAACCTGTTGTTTCTTCCTGTTTTAATTTTGTTGCATCCTTTTTAGCTTTACTCCAAGTTTTCTTTGTTTATTTACTTTCATCGTCAGTTGGGCTTTTCTCATTAGATCTTTATTAATTTGTTTTCCATCATGATAACGCAGGTTCAGATATGCTGCATGTGTTGTGAGGAAAAAATTGTCTTACCCGCCTTTTGCATAATTCATAGCTATGCTTCCCTCTGGAGCCAAAGAAAACCAACTCCGTGAAAGCAGCAACCAAAAAGTACACCCGCAACCAATGGACGAAGCCGTTAATCAGAGTCCAGAAGCTATAGATGCACTTATTTCCAGACTCTTTAATAACATTTCCTCTTTGAAGTCCGCATACATTGAGCTCCAAGCTGCACATACCCCTTATGATCCCGACAAAATCCAAGCTGCTGACAAACTTGTTATTGCAGAGCTGAAAAACCTTTCTGAACTGAAGCACTTTTACAGGGAAAACAATCCAAGGCCTTTGTGTGTGTCCCCTCAAGACTCTCGCTTAGCTGCTGAGATTCAAGAGCAGCAGAGCTTGTTGAAGACTTATGAGGTCATGGTGAAGAAATTCCAGTCTGAGATTCAGAATAAGGACTCTGAAATACAACAGCTGCATCAGAACATTGAGGCAGCAACCCAAAAGCGAGACAAACTAGAAAAGAATCTCAAGGTCAGAGGCTTGTCAACCAGGGACTCGGAAATGCCACATGAACAGAACCGATTCTTCTCTCTTGATCTGACACCTGAATTATTCACCTCCAGTGTAGATGCTGCTTACAAAGCCATCCATGACTTCTCGAAGCCACTGATCAATATGATGAAAGCTGCCAAGTGGGACCTTGATGTTGCTGCCCAATCAATTGAACCCAGTGTGGTTTACGCAAAGAGAGCCCACAAGAAGTATGCTTTTGAATCCTTCATCTGCCAAAGAATGTTTACTGGGTTCCAGGATGAAGCTTTCTCAGACAAGCCTGAAAATGCTGAAGTGAATAAAGAAAGTTTCTTCCATCAGTATCTTGCTCTTAGAGAAATGGATCCGTTGGATGCACTTGGCCAAAACCCCGACTCCATTTTCGGGAAATTCTGCAGGAGCAAGTATCTAGTAGTGGTTCACCCAAAGATGGAGGCTTCTTTCTTCGGCAATCTGGATCAGCGTAACTATGTGATGGGTGGTGGTCATCCAAGAACACCATTCTACCAGGCCTTTCTGAAACTGGCGAAAACAATCTGGCTGCTCCATAGACTGGCTTATTCCTTTGATCCAAGTGTGAAGGTCTTCAAAGTGCAACGTGGCAGTGAGTTCTCAGAGGTTTACATGGAATGCGTAGAAAAAAATCTGGTGATGGATGAAGGTGATCAAAAGCCACTGGTTGGTCTCATGGTCATGCCTGGCTTTTGGGTTGGTGGCACTGTAGCTCAGAGCAGAGTCTACCTTACTGGAATGAAGGTTGCTGGGTGAGGTATCCACTCCTGATTCTATATGTTAATCTTGTGTGCCGATGTGGTCTTTCGGTATTGTTATATAATGTCACTGAACTAGCAATGTGTTCGATTCTATGACGTTGTTTGTTGTACTCTCAATTTCTCCATTAAGTATCACTTTTGTAAGTTTTGTGTATTTCAGCTCGTTCCCGTTATGCTGTCCTTGTGCATGCAAAAGTTTGCGTAAGATGTTTGGGATCTTGTTGATGAGCACTACATTTTTATTGGTTGAACATGCTTAAATATCCTGTCTAGATATCCTTCCAGTACTTCCTGTAAGATGTTTGGGATCTCCTATCCTCAAAGGGACATGACCCCTAAATTTCTCTCTCTATTCCTAACTAGCCTGTGCGCGAACGCACGGGATTTTTAAAAATCATATAAAAAACACCAATAATATTTATCGGATGTTATAGTATTACATATGATGCATGAAATTTATACATTATACTAGTGTAGATCCCGTCCTGTATACGAATAATACATTAATATAATATTATAAATAATTTAGATAGATTTTAATAAATAATAAAATAATAATCTAAATATAAATTATTGTTCCGCCAAAAAATAATATAGATAAAAATAAAATTAGTTCGACGGGTTATAAAAAAAATCTAAATATCTTTTATCTAGATTATCTCAAAATATAAATAAAGTTCACATTTATAAGGTAATTTTTTTAATCTACCATTAATTGAATCCCATTTCATTTAAAAATATTTTAATATTTATTTTATTTTATATATATAGTGGTGCGCTCCGGTGAAAACCAAAATTGCGGTAAAAACCCGTGAGGACCGGCTTTTTAGCCCAGTTCAGTTGCTTTATAGCCCGGTTATGAATAGAACCGATTTATAAAGGCATAAATTTTAGCACGGTTTTGAATAAAACCGAGCTATACAGTCACTATGTAATTTTAAAACATGATTTTTAGCACGATTTTTAGGCTTTATCGAACTATAAAGTCATGTGTTATTTTAAAATTGGAGTTTTTAGCAAGGTTTTTAGGTTGAACCGAGTTGTCAAGTCACCGTGTGATTGAGGTTTTTAGCACGGGTTTCAAATAAACCAAGATATAAAGTAGTCCTCACGGGGTTGGTTCCGGAGTACTCACCCCTTATTGTGTATCAAGTACTCAAATCTAGGCCGTTGATTGAGTTAAATGGGTGGATGAGATTAATTGGCAATTTTACAATTTTTTTAAATAAGAAAATGGTGGGATCCACCTACTTTTATGCTTCACTTGTTGGTGGAATGGAGCGCGTGCACTGTACACGGGTGGATTTGGGATTGTTTGGAACCTTAAATTATTCGATGGTATCACTGGATTATTCGATCGTATCGACGGATTATTCGATGGTATCGATAGATTATTCGATGGTATCGCTGGAGTATTCGATCGTATCGATGGATTATTCGACGGTATTGATGGATTATTCGATGGTATCACTGGATTATTCGATGGTATCACATGATTATTCGATGATATAAATGCATTTTTTCATTCACTAAATGGTCTGGATAGATGATTATTCGATCGGGTATAAATGATTATGCACTAGTATATGAAAGATTATTCAGTCGTATGAATCTGTTTTAATTATTCGATGTTATCACTATATTATTCAATCGTATTGACGGATTATGCGATGATATCGCTTTATTATTCGATGGTGTTAGAATATTATTCGGTTAGTTACGTCATTTCCACACGTAACTAAAAATTATTCGATAGTATCGCTGGATTATTCAACGGTATCACATGATTATTCGGTGGTATTGATGCATTTTCAAATGGTTTTTCTACCTATCAACGCTCGGTTCACGTGACCATGAAGAAAAGAATGATATATAATGCTGCATATGCAATGATCATGAAGGCAATTTCTTCCAATTCAAATGAATCAAATGCTTTAAATATTTTATTACTATGTCGATGAAAATTGAAAGTATGCCAAATCAGATGAATCAATGCCAGATGAATATAATTCCTCTGGAGGGTATGGTTAACGCACTACCTGTTCATCTATATCTATTGTTGGCGAAAGTAAGTATACCAAACCAAATGCTTTATGAACAATGACAAATTGAATTCTTATTCAGTCTAACAAAATACCGATTAACATAACTAAACTGAGCAACAACACAGATCACCGGCAATGGAAGGAAGCACAGACATTGAGAGCGAGGGAGACTGCGACGAGAAGACATCGAGGACCGAAGGCATTGAGCGACGGCATGATCCACCAGATCTGAGACTGGACTTTGAGGGCGAGCGAGGGAAACGAGTACAATAGGCAATGTGCGAAGGCCCTACAGAAACAGCCTATTGAAAACCAGATTCAGTGATAAAAAGGGAAAGCAAAAAGGAGTAAAACTGGAAATGGAAAGGGAAAAGATATCAGGACAAGAGGGGCCTACAGAAACAGCCTAACATGATCAAATAAATGAGAGTACCTCAAGTTGGACAACTTGGTTCTTCAACAAAGTGGCATAAGATACAAATACCGCACAAGCAAAAACTAGCTGTCCCAAAATGGAAAAATAGTCAATAGATCAAATGAATGACAACTCAAATCCCAGTAAAAACTGAACTAAACAGCTCACCAAATAGAAAATCCAAGAACTGTAGAATGCGGAAACAGAACCAGTGGAATCAAGATCTGAAACTCGCATGTGTCTAGCATCTTTATCAGCAGCAGCAACGAGATGAACGGAATCGGAAGAAGCAGTTGATGAGCTGCGAGGGAGGAAAAAGCGGAAGGCCCTCCTCCGATGGAAGAAACAGACGGTGGACGCGAACGAACAGTCAAGGGAGAAGAAAGACGACGAAGATGTAGAAGAGACAACAACAAGATTTAGTCAGAACTGCTCGGCGCCTATCCAGCTTGCTGCAGCTGCTGGTGGCAATCGAACCCAGGAATCAATCAAACTCAAAATAAGCAAACCCTAGAAATTGGGGTATTTCAAAATTACCTCAAAACTTCAAAGGAGGGGAGAGGGAGAGAGGAGGCTGGTGGCCGGAGGTGGCGAATGGAGTCGACGGTATGGTGCTCGTCGGCGGCTGTTGAGCAAGGTCGGAGAGGAACCCAGATCTGGACATCAAATTCATCAATCTGCCATGGGAGCAACACGAAGGCGTTCTAATTCGTCGCCTCTGCAACCGCCATCGCCGTCGCCACCTTTGCCGCCATCACCACCGTCGCCGCCATCACCACCTTCGCCTCTGCAATCTACCTGCGCAGTAGAGGAATCGGTCGCACTGTTCAACGCCAGCCACCATTGCAGTCGACGCCCTCGCACCGCCTTCACCTCTCCTCATCGCCAGATCACCGCTCATCTCCTTCGCAATCGCCTCTCCTCATCGTCGAATCGTCGCTCGCCCTTCACAATCGCCCTTCGCTATCGCCGAATCGCCTCCTCGCCCTTCTCTCTCTTCCACGCATAGACTCACGCGCATAATAGGTTGAAGGTGGGGGGTTTATTTCCTATTTTTTTTTCAATTAATTAAACTTACCAATTAATCTCAGCCTTTAGATTTCACTCAATAAACGGTTAGGATGTGTGTACTTGATACTCAATAAGGCTTGAGTACATATATATATATATATATATATATATATATATATATATATATATATATATATATATATATATATATATAGAGAGAGAGAGAGAGAGAGAGAGAGAGAGAGAGAGAGAGAGAGAGAGAGAGAGAGAGAGAGAGAGAGAGAGAGAGAGAGAGAGAGAGAGAGAGAGAGAGAGAGAGAGAGAGAGAGAATGAGTAACTTGTGCACAAGGCTTAGGACGTGCATTGTGCACAAAATATTATTCGGTGAAATGTGAAACATTATTCAGTGAAATTTGAAGCATTATTCGGTGAAATGTGAGTATTGTTTAGGGGAATGTGAAACATTATTTGGTGAAATTTGAGGCATTCCATATAAATTGTAACTATTGTTTAGGGAATTGAGGTTTCTTTTATTTGAAATGGATAAATAAACAAACTAAACATTATTCGGTATAATGTTATAAATTATTCAGTGGAATTGGGACATTTTCCTCTGAACTGAACGGAAAAAAAAAATAACAGTGTTCGGTAAAATGTTTCACATTTCACCGAATAATGCTTAAAATTTCACCGAATAATGTTTCACATTTCACCGAATAATATTTGTGCACAATGCACACCCTAAGGGGTGTGTACTCTGGAACCACTCCCTATATATATATATAGGTTAAAGTGAAAATGGGGCTTAAGATGAAAAATTTACTTAAAGTGAAAATAGGGTTATTAGGGAATAAGCCGCGCGGGTCTGACTTTAAAAAAAATTGAACTGGACCGGTTTGAAAGAAAAACGGGTCGGACGGGTTAGAAAGCCGGAAACAAAAGGCCATTGTCTTCGACCACTCTCTTCTCCTTCCGATTCATTCTGCCATGGCTCGATCCATCGTTGCTCTCCTTCTCCCCTCCCTTGTCCTCACCACCAGCGTAGTTCTCATCTACGACAGAGCAGCAACCAGCGCGGTACTCAACAGCCCCATCTCGGCCAGCAACGATGATGGCGTAGTTCAACCTGCGCCTCCCACCAGTGTCGTCGATCAGGTGATGATGTCGGCATCATCGATCACCTACTTCAACCCGCGCCTCCAGGTACGCATCTCTCCCCCCTCTCTTACTCGAATTTAGTGTTTCCTTTCAATTTTCGTGATCTCGCTTTTTCGTTCATAGATGGAATTTAGGATTGGGTCATTTGGCTGCTGCAATTGCAATCGGCGGTTTCAAAATTGAACAGGGAGCCCTAATTGGTGATTCCCTAATTGGTTTGAAAGAATGAATCTGGGAGGATGACCATGATACTGATTCTATGACTTTTGGTTTAAATTTCTAACCTAAGTATAAGTTGTAGTTATTGTATCATTGATGCCTTTGAAGTGTTCGATGAAATGTTTAAATGGAAAAGGCATTTTAGGGTTAATGTATTCTTCCAATGGAGATGTTCAATTTTTATTTTACTGCATTTCAAGAGATCGTGTTGTTTTTTTTTAGGGTTGTTGTGAGCTGAATCTGCCATGTTTTACAGTAACTTTTATATCGATTTCTGTATACATTGCATTCATTTGGGTTTAAATAGTACAGAATCTATGTAGTTTATGTTTATTTGCCAAATTATGGAATCTACACCAGTTTCTGTTTAATTCGCAGAAATCGAGGCATTTTACAGCAATTCTACAGAAGGTCGGAAAAGCTCGGAAAACCACTACAGAAGTCCAAGGTCAAAGCAGCGGAACCAATCTGAGAATCAAGGCTACTCGATCTCGAGTAGGCCTTACTCGACCTAGACGAGCATACTCGACCTAGACGAGCATGTCCGAGCACACGCCTTGTCGACAGAGCCTGATCGAGAGCCAGACCAACCCAGTTCTGGAGCCCTACTCGATCTCGAGGACCACTAGTCGAGATCGACGAAGCCTCAGCGCCACGCCCGGGGTTAACGAGAAGAAGAGCTGGTCGACAAGCCGAGGACGAAGCCGAGGACGACCAGGCGGCACTCGCTGCCAGCAACTCGACTCGCTGCAGCGGACCGCTCGCTGCCGCGAAAAAACTCGCTGCCAGCGGAATGCACCAAGCCGACGGAGAAGCCAACTCGCTGCAGCGGAAGAGGCAACTCGCGAAAGCGGAAAGGAAGAACCCTACTCGATCTCGACTACGCCTTGTCGATATCGACGAGACCCTGAGTCCAGATCCGGAGCCCATCGAGCAGAGTCACCCGAGGAAGCCTAGTCGACAGAGCCATCCTACTCGAGATCGACAAGGCTTTGTCGAGGTCGACGAGCCCTGTGAACCAAGTCCGAGCCACATCGAGCAGAGCTAGCCGGGGGGTCCAGTCGACGAACCATCCTTGTCGAGGTCGACGAGCCGTGGTCGATCTCGAGTAGACCAGTTTCCAGCAGCTTCTCGACAAAGACCTGTCCGACTAGAATTGGGATTCCTTGGGCGCGAAGGAAGTCGATTCTATCCTAATCCATCAAAGTTCTATCCAAGGAGACAAGATCTATCAACATCATGAAGACTTACCTTATTTAGTTTTGTATTTCCCTTTTAGATTTATTTCCAAAAAACAATTTATTTATCCTTTCAAGTTTTAGATATAATTTTAGATAGAGATAGATATTTCTTTCCTAGATTAGCTAGGGAAAGAAGACTATAAATAAAGCCCTAGGGGGCTCAGTTTTATTCATTCCAGATCACAATTCAATTCCAAGAGAGACAATTAGTTAGTTCCACAGAGAAGTTTAGGAGTTCTAAGGTTTTTAGGGTTTTGGCTTTCTGCGAAAGTTGATTGCCGGAATTGTAAAGGCTTTTGAATATAGTTAATGCAAGTTTCTTTTTATACATCAATGTCTGCAATTGCGATGAGGCGTGAGTAGTCCACCCACTTCTGGGGCTGGGGTGAGCCCGACGGTGGCCATGTGAGGCGATGCGATAAAGGTCAGATCTTTTGTGCAATTTATCTTCTATCCCTATGAGCATGATTCTTTTGCGAGAGTTGAAGGTGATCCTTATTTGTGTTATTGAAGCGAAAGTGGTCTTAATGCAACTTGGGTTAATTATGTGAAAAAGGGTTAGTAACAATTAGGGTCTCGGGGACGAGACTTGTTTTTAGAGGTGGATGATTGTAAAGACCAAAAATTTTAATTATGATTAATTAAGATTTAATTAATTTCCGAGGGATAATTCGATCAATTATCCTTCTTTTGACGATTTTGAAAACCCGGAAAAATTTAAAATTTTTGGATGACATATTTTATATGGAAAGAGGATTACAATTCCAATCTATTGGAATTCGTGTATGATAAAATTCCGAGAAATATTAGTGAGGCAAAAGCCTTGTCATCCGTTTATTTCGGTAATTTTCGTAACTTGTCGCGACATTTTGGGACGTTGTTTTAACATTAAATTGCTGCCCAAACCACCCCATTTCAGCCCTTTATATGATCAAATATGAGCCATATGTTTTTGCATTAAACAAATAGAAGTCATGTTGGATAAATGACTTGTTCCTATTTGGCCACTATTCTACCTAAACCTTACCAACTCCTTGACCAACCTTGGCTTCACCTTTTGGCTCTCTTAAAGACACATTTCTGGCCTCATTCAGCCACTTCACACGCCAAAAATCAGAGAGAAAAGAAGAAGGAAAGAAAGAAAAAGAAAGAGAGAAAGAAAGAGAGAGCAAGTTGCCCTAGCAACCTTGCCAACTTCAAACCACCATAACTCCCTCCCCACTCAAGCTTTTTGGCTGATTCTTGAAGCCAAATATCCACAAAAGAGATGCCTTTCCAACCATAGTAAGTTCACAAAAATCCAGTCCCATTAAGCCACCCGTTGAGCCCCGTTTCCGAGCCAGCTGTGCTGAGCCCTTTGTGTTCTTGAGGTTTTCAAGTGTGTGTCTTGGTTTCCTCCCCTTCAAATATGATTTTATACTTGTTTTACAACTAATTTTGAAGGTTTTTGTCTAAGAACTCCTTTTATGTTTTGGTTTGGATTTGTCAAAAATGCTAGGTGTTTGGCGCAAGGTCCCGGGAAGCTTGGAGGGGTAATTTGGTCTTTTTCGAGAGAGGCTTCGAGGGTAATCTCTCATCCACCTTCCCCTATATAGGTTAGAATCCTTATGTGTAAATTAGGGCTTAGGAAGTGGAGCTTCTATGTGTTTTTGGTTGCGTTTTGTAGCAAACGTCAAGAAACAAAATAGATATATATGCCTCTGTAATTTGGACTTTATTTCCAATCCAACGGTCTGATTCGGCTGACATTATATTGTGATGTTGATGAGAATGTTATCTAACTGTCCTTCAAAAATTAGGGCGATCTAACGGTTGGATCAAGAGTTATTATAGTTTTAGTAACCAGTGTTTATAATGACTCGGTTAGAGAACTTGGTTAAGGGAATGCTAAGAATATGGCTAAATATGTGATGGCATAACCGAAACTTAGAGCATATAAAATACAAAAATGAAGTATACCCATAACTTGGCTTATGATCCGATAAGAAGAAAATCAATTATGTGATAATACGATATAGATTATAACTGGTTAAGTCCGGATCACTTAACCAAAGTGCGTAATCTATAGAATCGTGAACCTTATGTGGATGTATGTTGATTATTAGGTTGGGTACATTGCATTAGAATACCACCTAATGAAAGCTTAATGAAATTAATAGGCTCTTGTTGATTGGATCCTTGGTTGTGCACTTTATTGCTTGCTTATTCTCCGGACTCCAGGTAAGTCCCCTGGACTTACTCATGATGGATTTATGTGATACTCTTTGTCTTATCGAGAGTCTTCATGCATCACGCGACCTAGTAACATGTTAGGAATATAAATTGGTAATATGACGTAGGATGAACTTAGTAAATCCAACGATTCATATGTATGCTATGTGTCTATGGTAGGACGGCCGTCAAAATCTGAATAAATGACTTATACAGTTATACTCGATGGAACACGAATGAAATGATGAAAGGCTTATGATGAGAAAGAATGAGTATGTTTGAGAAGGATGAGTACGTTTGAGAAGATATTATGATAATGATGATGATGATTATGATGATGATACGGGCCCTTGTGTGTTTATTTCGCATTTATATATACACTTGAGTGTGTATATTTCCGATGATTGACCTCGATTTATTTCTTGTTTTTAGATTCAGGTACCCCTTACTGATGCGGGACCATCTTCTACAGCTCCAGACACACCCATCATACTTGGAGAAGGGCCAATGACTCGAGCTCGTGCTAAGAAGCTTCAGAGAGACTCATTCAACTTTGTGGGTCATGCTTTGTTCTCGAGCAAGGTTCAACTCCCCGAGCCTACATTGAAGACATATATATGTGCATTGGAATGCATAATGAGGCCGAGCCACCTTGAATAAAGCTTGGGCCGAATTTATTAAGTGTTTATAGCTTATTTTCAGTCTAAGACTTCTATTGGGCTGAATTGGGCTTTTTTAGTCATTCTTTTTAGAGACCTTCTTTATTTTTGTTCTTAGATTTATTTTAAAGCCCATTAGTAATTAAATCTAGCTAGCCTATCTACTATGGCCGACCAGAACAGCCCTCCTAAGGCCTATATATTTCTATTTCAGCTTTGTAATTCAATTGGAACTTTTATGAACATAACTCTCTCATATTGAGTGTAAACACATCGAGTGTTTGTTGATTCAACTAGAGCAGTGCTCGTTGGTCATTGATTGATAATCTCAGCTTGGTTTGCTTTGCCGTTCATCAACTTCGCAAGACTTGGTAAATCCAGTATCCACAAGCCCCCTTCTGGTGCTTCAAGTTGTCCGCTTGATTGTGTCGGATTGTAGAGGCGGGTTATATAGTCATTGGTATTAGTTCCTACCCTCTGAGGAGGCCTGGGGTCTTTATCTTGTTCTATATAGATCGACTCAGTCCTTATCGGTCGTGTCTTTATATCAATTTCGAGTCTTTATCAGTTCTTGCATCGAGTCTTGTTCTTTCTTTATTGTCGACATTGAGTTCTTGCTGTTCTTGATGTTTCTTGTTGAGTCTTGAACGAATCTTGAGCTTTCTTGAATCGTTTCTTTGAGTCCAGCTGCTGCGTTCTTGCTTTCTTGTTTGTTTCTTTGAGTTCTTGCTTGATTGTCGAAGATCGGACCATCCCACGGCTAACCCCGTATCAAATTGGCATCAGAGCTTTGGTTTCCGACATCAAGATTGAGTCTTTTTCTTTTCATAAACACAAAAACCACAAAAAAAAGAGTCATTTTCTTGTTTGGTCTTTTACTTCTTGTTTCTTGAATTGATTATTGCACTAATCTTGTGTTTGTGATTGTTTGTGGTTGCATAGCCTAAACACAAAGCCTAGCCGAGACCGTGGAGTCGACCAAAGTGGTGCGTAATTCCCCTTGTGCAGCACCTAAGCCGGCGGCAATTCATTGTCCCCATAGTTTCTCCTTGGCCGAATCCACATACCACAAAAGATAAAAACCTAGTTTGTTCTATCTTTCTATCTTTTCTATCTTTGGCATATTTGTTCTATCTTCTATCTAAATTCCATTTATTTATTGCCTTACAAAAATCTGATTTTTGGTGGATATAAATCATATTTATCTATCATTTATCTTTAAGGCTTTAGATAGATCCACTTACCAAAGATAAACAAAAGCCTCACCTATAAATACATCTTTAGGGCTGAATTTTGTTATCCTTTCACCACTACCATCATATTTTCGAGTCCTTTCTCATTGTTGTTAGTTTTCTTGCATTAGATTCATAAAAAAAAAAACAAAAAAAAAACAGTAAATTAAGGTCCGAAAATTCAAAAAAAAAAAGAAGAAAGTGTTTGGTTGTTGTTTGTTGATCTAGTGCAAGAAAACCTAAAGGACTCAACTTTTTGGTGATCTCCATAGCCTTGTCGACAGCCCTAAACCTAAACACATTATCCTAAACACATACACCTCCACAAAAATTGAAACCCTACCCTGCAACTACAACGTCCTAACTTAAAGGTTTTCAATCAAAAGAGGTAAATTTCCATTCTTTCTTAGTTTTTCTTTTATTTCTCTTTCTTTTTCTTTGTGTCGAGTACTCTACTCCTTGATCGAGTACTATTGAGTGCTATTTGCTACTGTCGAGTACATAACAGCTTGTGTCGAGTGATCACAGTCCTTACTGAGTTCACTTTTGTGTGTGTCGAGTGCATTAGACCCTTGTCGAGTGCACCTTAGTTTGTGTCGAGTGATTCCTTGCAATTTCCCATCTGTTTTGCTTGGATCTAAGTTTGTTGCTTACATCGAGTTCTCTACAGCCCTTGTTGAGTACTCTCCTGCGTTGTTTCATTCATTACATACCTTGATTGCCTTGTTTTGCTTGGTAGTTGATTGGCCCAAAGCGGATTGCCCTAGCAAGCGTGATATATCAATCAGAGAGGGAGTGAGAGCGAAACACAATTGTGAGCTGTTTTATAAATTTACTAACCTTTAACATATTTCTGTGTTTCTTTTGTCTTTGTTATCATGTCTAACAATCAGGGAAACCATGGTGTTAACAACCCCAACAATGAGGGTAATTCGAGTGCTACAGTGACACCCGAGCAATTTCAGACCATGATGAACAACATGGCGACTATCATGAACAACACAACGGGTGTTCCTGAGTCATTGGCAGCGCTAACAGCAAGGGTGGCTGCATTAGAGAGCTCTAGGCCTTGTGGTTCGAACAACATAGGTCAGCAAGAGCGAGTTGAGATACCTCGAGGCGAAAGAGAGGTCGTAAATCCTAACCCTAATCCTAATCCTCATGTTAATGTCAATTTAGATAATCCTTTATTCAATGAAAACAACTCTCCACGAGGTGGGAGAAATGATCGGAATAATGGGTTTGTTAATGTGCAAGGTCAAGGACAAGGAAGGGGAAGAGGTCGAGGCTATCAAGAGCAATACTATTACTCGGAGCAAGATGACGACTTCCAAGAAGAGGAGTATTGGGAGCGACGCCCGAGGCGGAATCAAAGGGGAAATCAGAACCGACCACCTAGATTCAATGATGACGATGGAATGGGTAAGGTTAAGGTAAAGATTCCTCCTTTTGATGGTAAAACCGATCCAGATGCTTATATTGATTGGGAAATTAAAATGGAGCAAATCTGGAATTGTCATAATTTCTCAGAACCTAAGAAAGTGCAATTAGCTTCCCTAGAATTTCAAGGTTTTGCATTAATCTGGTGGGATAATCTTGTTAAGGAAAGAAGAAGATCCCTTGATGCACCTATTGCTTCTTGGGAGCAATTAAAAGTGGTAATGAGAAATAGGTTTGTACCTCAACATTATGATAGAGAACTATTGAATCGATTAGAAAACCTTAAACAAGGTAGTAAATCTGTTGAGGAAACATTTAATGTTATGCAAGAAGCCATGGCTAGAGCTAATATAGTCGAAACTCATGAGAAAACTAATGTTAGATATCTTCGAATCTTACATCCTGCTTTAGCTCATGAAATTGATTATTTTCCCTATACTACTCCTACTGAGCTTTTACATCTAGCTATGAAAGTAGAAAAGGGACAACGCTACAAAAGCCAAGGCAATAGAGTGTCGAGTGGCCAGCAACAAGGATGGCGCCAAAACCGACCTCAACAGCCCCAAGGGCGCTCGGATATGGGTTCCAAAGAGCGAGCTCAACAGCCCCAATGGAGGAGTGAAGGTCGACAGCCCCAACAGGCCCTCGACAAGGGTAAAGGCCCATGGAATGGACGAGAATCGTCTGGGACATCTACTGGTCCCAAAGGGAGTAATCCTAATCCTTCTACTACTCGTTCTAGAGATATTGTATGCTTTAAATGCCAAGGTAGAGGACATTATATGAAGGATTGCCCGAATAAGAAAACGCTCATGGTTAATCAATTTGGAGAATATGAATCTGAAAATTCTTGTGATGAACCGGATGAGCATGCTAATGACAATGATCAGAACTTGAACCTTGTTTGTTATGAAAATGATGATAATGAGGTTGAATATGAACATGGAGAATCTTTGATTGTTAGGAGAGTTTTAAGTGTTGTTCCTACACCATGTGAAGATAATCAAAGAGAAAACTTATTTCATACTCGTTGTCTTGTTAAAGGAAAGGTTGTAAATGTGATCATTGATGGAGGTAGTTGCTGTAATTTAGCTAGTCAAGAGATGGTTGACAAATTGCATTTACCTACTGTCCAACACCCTACACCTTACAAATTGCATTGGATGAATGACTGTGGCTTATTAAAAGTTAATAGACAAGTTAAAGTGCATATTAAACTAGGACATTATGAAGATGATGTTTTATGTGATATTGTACCTATGCAAGCTTGTCATATACTATTAGGCCGTCCTTGGCAATCTGATCGTAAGGTTATTCATGATGGGTTTACTAATCGTTATACCTTTACTTTTCAGGGGAAGAATGTCATTCTCAAACCCATGACACCTACGCAAGTAGCTGATGAGATTGAGAAGCGGAAGGTAAGTAAAGGTCATTAGATCAGGAGGCTCAGTCGAGCCAAGTGGATCCTCAAACTCGAGCTAAGAGTGTGTTCTTGGTTTCCAAAAGCACATTCCTGGACGAATTTGCGGATGGTGGAACTATGCTTATGCGCCTTTGCAAGAGCTTGAGCATGTTGAGTGAAGAGCTTAAAGCTTCTCTTCCATCGAACATTCTCGCTCTTCTTGAGGAGTTTAAGGATGTGTTTCCCGATGACATACCACCAGGTCTACCCCCTATTCGTGGAATTGAGCATCAAATTGATCTTATTCCAGGGGCTGCATTGCCTAATCGACCTGCGTATCGTATGAATCCCACTGAGACCCAAGAGGTCCAAACCCAAGTCCAAGAGCTGTTGGATAAGGGTTATATTCGAGAAAGCTTAAGTCCTAGTGCTGTGCCTGTGTTATTAGTCCCTAAGAAAGATGGGTCATGGAGAATGTGTGTAGATTGTTGGGCTATTAACAACATTACTATTAAATATCGTCATCCTATTCCTAGATTAGATGATATGCTAGATGACTTGCATGGAGCTTCTATATTTTCTAAAATTGATCTTAGAAGTGGTTATCATCAGATTAGAATGAAAAAGGGTGATGAATGGAAAACAGCCTTTAAGACTAAGCTTGGTTTATATGAGTGGTTGGTTATGCCTTTTGGTTTAACTAATGCTCCTAGCACTTTTATGCGTTTAATGAATCATGTGCTTCGAGATTTCATTGGAAGATTTGTTGTTGTCTATTTTGATGATATTCTGATTTATAGCAAATCTCTTAATGAACATGAATCACATCTTAGAGAAGTGCTTAAAACGCTGAGAATTGAACACTTGTATGCTAATTTAAAGAAGTGTGAATTATGTAATGAACAAGTGTCTTTTCTTGGTTTTGTAGTGAGTTCGAATGGACTGCGTGTCGATGAGGCTAAGATCAAAGCGATCCAAGAGTGGCCAACATCCACCAACATCGGCCATGTGCGCAGCTTCCAAGGATTGGCAAGTTTCTATCGTCGCTTTGTACGTGATTTCAGCACCATCTCAGCACCTCTAACCGAGCTTACAAAGAAGAGAAGTGAGTTCACATGGGGAGCAGCTCAGGAGGAGGCGTTTAACATGCTTAAGGACAAGCTCACTCATGCACCTTTACTCGCATTGCCGGACTTCTCCCAGCCCTTTGAGGTCGAGTGTGATGCTAGCGGAGTTGGAATTGGTGGAGTCCTTATGCAAGGAGGTAAACCTATAGCCTTCTTTTCTGAGAAACTTAAGGGTGCTTGTCTTAAATATTCTACCTATGATAAGGAATTATATGCTTTGTTTAGAGTACTTAAGACATGGTCTCACTATCTATGGCCTAGCGAGTTTATTCTTAGGACTGATCATGAATCTTTAAAACATTTTAAAAGCCGAGATAAACTTGATAGGAGACATGGAAGATGGATGGAATTCATTGAAACATTTCCTTATGTGATTAAATATAAGAAAGGCAAAGACAATGTGGTTGCGGATGCATTATCTAGGAGACATGCTCTAATAGCTGATTTCGATTCTCATGCTTTAGCTAGAAGACATGCACTTTTAACCACTTTGGATTCTAGAGTCTTAGGCTTTGTTTACATAAAGGAATTGTATGAATCTGATTTGGATTTTGATGATATCTTTCGAAAATGCTTAGATAAGGGTCCTAATGACAGCTTTTATATATATGAAGGATTCTTATTTCGAAAAGATCAAGTGTGTATTCCTAGATGTTCTTTGAGGTTACTACTTGTTAGTGAAGCACATAGTGGTGGTCTAATGGGACATTTTGGAAGGGATAAGACTTATAACACACTGAAATCACACTTCTATTGGCCACATATGCTTAGGGATGTAGAACATTGCCTTAAGAGATGCATAGATTGCATTAAAGCCAAAGCTAAGCTTATGCCCCATGGCCTTTATACACCACTACCAACCCCATCAGCCCCTTGGGAAGACATATCCATGGATTTCATAGTTGGGTTGCCTAGAACTAAGAAGTGGAGAGATTCTATATTTGTGGTAGTGGATAGGTTCTCTAAAATGGCTCATTTTATTGCATGCCACAAAACTGATGATGCTACCAATGTTGCTAATCTATTCTTTAGAGAAGTAGTTAGGTTGCATGGTGTGCCTAAAACTATTGTTAGTGATAGGGATGTGAAATTCTTAAGTCATTTTTGGCGAACTTTATGGAATAAATTGGGAACTAGATTGCTATTCTCTACTTCTAGTCACCCCCAAACTGATGGCCAAACTGAGGTGACTAATAGAACCCTTGCTACTGTCCTAAGAGCCATTATTAGGAAGAATTTGAAACTTTGGGAAGAAGCCTTACCTCATGTGGAATTTGCTTATAATAGAACCATGCATTCGGCTACTAAAATCAGTCCATTTGAATGTGTGTATGGTGTTAATCCACTAAACCCTTTTGATCTTACTCCATATCCTATGAGAGACAAAGAATCATTTGAGGCAGGTAAGCATGTCGAGTTCATTAAGGAGCTGCATGAACGGACTCGAGAGAAACTGAAGCTAAAGGCTGAATACAATGCTAACAAGGCCAACAAGGGACGTCGCTTGGTCACATTTCAGCCTGGAGATCTTGTATGGGTGCACTTAAGGAAGGAGCGGTTTCCAGAAGCCCGGAAGAACAAGCTGTCGCCTCGTGGTGATGGACCATTTCGGATCAAGAAGAGAGTGGGCGACAATGCCTACCAATTGGAGCTTCCTGGAGACATGGGCGTAAGCGCTACATTCAACGTCGCCGATCTAATCCCTTACTTCGGTATGGATGAAGACTTGGATTCGTGGTCGAATCCTTTTCAAGAAGGGGAGGTTGATGCGGGACCATCTTCTACAGCTCCAGACACACCCATCATACTTGGAGAAGGGCCAATGACTCGAGCTCGTGCTAAGAAGCTTCAGAAAGACTCATTCAACTTTGTGGGTCATGCTTTGTTCTCGAGCAAGGTTCAACTCCCCGAGCCTACATTGAAGAAATATATGTGCATTGGAATGCATAATGAGGCCGAGCCACCTTGAATAAAGCTTGGGCCGAATTTATTAAGTGTTTATAGCTTATTTTCAGTCTAAGACTTCTATTGGGCTGAATTGGGCTTTTTTAGTCATTCTTTTTAGAGACCTTTATTTTTGTTCTTATAATTATTTTAAAGCCCATTAGTAATTAAATCTAGCTAGCCTATCTACTATGGCCGACCAGAACAGCCCTCCTAAGGCCTATATATTTCTATTTCAGCTTTGTAATTCAATTGGAACTTTTATGAACATAACTCTCTCATATTGAGTGTAAACACATCGAGTGTTTGTTGATTCAACTAGAGCAGTGCTCGTTGGTCATTGATTGATAATCTCAGCTTGGTTTGCTTTGCCGTTCATCAACTTCGCAAGACTTGGTGAATCTAGTATCCACAAGCCCCCTTCTGGTGCTTCAAGTTGTCCGCTTGATTGTGTCGGATTGTAGAGGCGGGTTATATAGTCATTGGTATTGGTTCCTACCCTCTGAGGAGGCCTGGGGTCTTTATCTTGTTCTATATAGATCGACTCAGTCCTTATCGGTCGTGTCTTTATATCAATTTCGAGTCTTTATCAGTTCTTGCATCGAGTCTTGTTCTTTCTTTATTGTCGACATTGAGTTCTTGCTGTTCTTGATGTTTCTTGTTGAGTCTTGAACGAATCTTGAGCTTTCTTGAATCGTTTCTTTGAGTCCAGCTGCTGCGTTCTTGCTTTCTTGTTTGTTTCTTTGAGTTCTTGCTTGATTGTCGAAGATCGGACCATCCCACGGCTAACCCCGTATCACTTACCCGATATGACTTACTTATGTGGATGGTTGTCGGGACAAACCTTTTGGACGATTAGAGTGAGGGAGGCGCTTGACAATCGTACTCTTTTTCTCATACTTTTATCGTTTTGACCCAGCGTGGCCGTGGCGTTTTGTTGTATTTATGATTTCCGCTATTATTTCTATTCGAAACATTTTCGTGATAGTCTAGGATAGGTAAAGCCTTCAACGGGCTTACAATCTTTTCGGGGTTTGTAATCCCCATCTAAAAGACAACTAAATCCTCCGCTTAAATGAACCTAATAATAACTCGTACTCGGTCGTAAGATCCAAAGCTCACGGGAGAAGATCAGACTTCTCCTATAACATTCCCCGATAATCTAGTACTCCGAACCTTATTTACCTTCTAAGTAGGTTTATGGAGGTTAATTCGGGTACTTAAATTTCGGGTCGTTACATTGGGCCCTTTACAGTATTTATGCACATTATTATAACTAGGAGCATGCTAGTGTGTTTGACTTTCGTACTGCATTAGAGCATCTTTATTAGGTATAGCACATACTATGTGGCCTCAGCGAGGACTGCCGGTCCCGCATGAGTGGCTCGATCTTACTCCTTTCCCCGTTCTTCTTTTAAAGGTATTTTCTGCAGATTTTGAGTGCTCGGTGTCTATATGAAGGGGTTCCCTTTTTTCGAATCGAAGAACCTGGCTAATTCACTAACTCGTTATAAATGGTAATCACCCAGTTATGATTTGGTTTTGACCCGACTCTTTCGTGGCACCTTGTATCTTAATTTTTTTTCCACCTTACTTCCGTTTGAATTGATTTTCGCGACATAGTCCCTAGGACAGGTTAAGGGTACCCAACGACCCAACGATACTTTTAGGGCTCGAAATCCCTCTTTATTACTGACCTTAAAAATGAGTTTGAAACCTCGACCCGTAACTGGATTACAAGATCCGAACAAGGGGTTTTATCCCTTGAAACGTAACCCGGAAATCATAATTCTGGGCCGTTACAATAAGCTCCACAAGGCCCATGTATCATCAGCTCATGAACTGCATCATGTTAGGCTTTAACATTATCTAGATCAGGGATTTCGGCAGATATGAGACGATCAATATCTTCAACCGATGAGACCTTTGATTCAGGATGCAAAAATAATACAATACGTGCATGTGGATGGCCACGCTTTTGAAACTCTGTGGTATAGATCACTATAGGAACAGAAATGACATAAATCAGATGCTAAAATACATTAGTAATAGGTTAGAGCGGAAGAATTTCATTATCTTATAATGAATGTACACAACAAGCTCAATATGATTGTAGATAAAATACATCATGTAAGGCTTTTCGATCACTAAACTGTTTGACAATTTTTTCTCAGCTTTTAATAAATGAATATCTATATATATGAATATATATCATAATCTTTAGTGTCATTAAATTCCTATCAAGATCAAATAATTCAGCTTAGATCTATTAAATATCATTGTAAAAAAAATCTGTCATACTTCAGAACATAGTGCTTTATTAACCTTATATATATTTGATGCCCTTACAATTATTTCATGGAAAAACATACCTTTTTGATATTTAACCAAAATCATATTGATGAGGATAGCTTTAGCAATGACAGACAAACCGGCTTTTAAAATCTGATTGAGTAAAATACCTTATATCAGATCGAGCAAAGTATCAAATTTGCTTTCAAAATCTGTCACAGTTTTCTCTTTTCTACCGGAATAGATATTTTATCCACATTCTCTTATTTCCCTGGATTTTCAACACATATTTTTCCTCAAAAATAGCATCTGTCATTGCTGAATATTTTGTTTTCATCTATGATTCTCAGCCAAAATTGAAAATTATTTCTACCGTATGAATGCAGTCATGCATTTCGTTTTTCATTCCAACCCATCAGATAAACTTGATTTACAGTCCTGAATTGAGGTGATTTAATTTTTTCATTTCCTTTTGACTCATTTACTATATATTATGTCCATCTGAGTTTGATTTTGAATTCCTTTCTCCATGAACATATTATGAATCTGATTTCACTCACTTTATCTTTAAAAATATGTAAATCCATATTAAAACAAAATTGATTTCAATTTAAATTACAGATTTCTCCACAAGACTTTATTTTTGTCTGTCATTGCTAAAGCTATCCTCATCAATCTGATTTTGGTTAAATGTCAAAAAGGTATGTAATTAGATTTTATAATTGTAAGGGCATCAAATATATACAGGTTAATCTGGTTGGCTTATAAAATCTGAAAGTTTTATAAAATATGGCTGTTTTATAAAATCTAGCTGTTTTAAAAATCTAAATGCTTAAAAAAATCTGTTATATTACTCTCAATTCAGCTGTGACTTCAGATTTGAATATGACTGATTTTTCTTATAATAAGGTCAAAGTCAAAGATTATGAATTGAGCATAATCTAGGACAGATTTCTTGAATAACACAATTATCAAACCAATTTATAGAATATCAGAAATCTATAACATATTTGAGGTGATAATGTGTGTTCTCTCCCCAAATCTGTCATAGGTTTGTTGTTGCGAATGTCGTTTGGCAAAGGTTACCACAAGAGCTACACCAGTAGATTAACATAACCTAATTTCTTCATTCTGAACATCTACTGAACTACAATGAATATGTTTATGGTTCTACAAATTATGTGAATGTTACATGAACTGAAATATTTGAATATAGAGGAGATGACAAGAAAAATTAAATGTCTATACATAAATTTAACTATGTTGAAACATGCTCAAGGATTCGGCGGAGCAGATATTTAATTTTTTTGATCATGGATAAACCAATCTAACATGTATTCAGCATAAAACCCATGGAAATAAAATCTGTAATCTGATTGTTTTATAAAATATGGCTGTAATATGATTTTTAATCTGATTTTTTAATTTGAATGTTTTATAAAATCTGTAATCTGAATTTTTAATCTGAATGTTTTATAAAACTTGTAATCTGATTTTTAATCTGATTTTTTTTTATAAAATCTGAAATCTAATTTTTAATATGAAGTTTTTATAAAATCTGTAATCTGATTTTTAATCTGAATGTTTTATAAAATCTGAATTTTTAATCTGAATTTGTAATCTGATTTTTAATATGAATTTTCAATCTATCTTATAAAGCATGACTAAATTCATACAGTGCGTAGAAATAATTTCCATTTTTTTCTTCTGAGAATCATATATGAAAACAAAATATTCAGCAATGACGGATGTGATATAATAAATCAGCTGAATCTTTTAGGCGAAGGAGGAATATTATAAGATAGATTGAAAATATATATTTTTTAAAATCGGTTACATTTTGTGGTTTGCTTTCATACAGTAAACCAAAAATGTCAGATTTGAAATTATAAAGATAGACTGAAAATCAGATCTAAATATTCAGCAATGACAGATCTGAACATTATAAGATAGATTGAAAATATATCTTATAATATTGTCTACCAAAAAAAAAATCTATCTTATAATATTCAGCAATGACAGATATGAAAATTCAGCAATGACATCTATCATACAACAAACCAAAAAATCAGTTACTGTCATCCGCTGAAGGAGGAATATTAGATCTGAAATTTAGAATATTACATATGAATTTTTTGAAAAATCAATTACAATTTTTTTAAAAAAAATCCAGCCAGAATAAATGAGCAAAGTATGACATCCAAGGAAAGAAGTGAATCAGTTACTGTCATACAATCAGATTTCTTAAGAAATAACAGTAACATTTTTTGTTCTTTTTGAGGGAAAAATGGGTTGAAAATCCAAGGAAAGAAGTGAATTTGACTTGTAAGTTGGTTAGTTGTTTCTGATTAGTGATAATGAAAGTGACAAGCATGAATTTTTAAGTACAGCTTTATGAAGGTAAATTCAAGTATGATTTAGCTTTTTTCCTTTTTTTTTTTTTTTATCATATGCATGTTACAAGATTATCGTGTTCGATAACTATTGTAGCTGACTATTATTAGAAAATGATTGGAGTGAAAACTAATAGAATGGAATAAGAGCTATTGTACCCTCGTTCTATTGCGACTTGTGATATAATTTTTTAGCCTTGAAGCTCAAATGGTAGAGCTATGTGTTTTTACACATCGGTGTGAGTTCGAATCTCACATAGGCTTCAAAAAATATCATTAAAGCTTGAATAAATAATCTAAAACACTAGTTGAAATAGAACATTAGGAAAAACTTTCTTCCGAATATTGTGCAGAACTTAGTTCAACAAAAATCACTTTAAGAATACTAATCCAATACATGTAAATTACTTAACACCATGTTTGCTAAGCCAACAATATAGCAAAAGTAGAACTCTTGGACATCAGCATATATATAGCAGAACATCAACAGGTTGACTGGAAATCACCAGCATCTTCAAAATATTGGACACCAGCACACCTCAAGGGTTGACAAGTCATACATCACTAGTTTGAAGGAGTTTAGCACAGGCATCATAGTCATCACACTAGAATCAATAAGATAAGGCTTAGTGTATGAAATAATTGTTAGGTGGTTAAACTTGAAAATGGATAATATTAAGAATGTTAATAACTTAATATCACAAAACCTATTGCAGAATGTTAAGCAAAGAACTTTGTTGAGCTAGAGCATTCATTTTGTTAACCTGTACATATATAACATAAACGTGAAATCATCTTACTACAAATCATCCAAATCTGACAAGATACATCAATGCTTGAACTAATGAACAGTAATAGACACAAAAGTACAATTATACAATAACAGGAAGAAAAGTAATACAGTATGAAATAATAGGTAGAAAAGTAATCTGAAAAAAATGATAATATATATTAAAGAACCATCCTACTATAAATCATCCAAGCATAAGAAAATACAATGATAACGGACATAAAAAGTAATATGGAATTATATTATACCTATGTAAGATGAAATATTAGGTCAGCATGGCTGCTGTAAACACATAATTCAAGCTGTAAAAAAATGACAGCAACCCAGATGCTTACAACTTCAAAAACAGATTAAAAATGGCAGCTGTAAACAGGGAATTCAAGCTGTAAAATATTGATTTGAATGTAAACTATGCATATCCTTTTACAACTTCAAAAACACAAAAGTTGCTGCTGTAAACACAGAAATTTGTCACTTTGCTGTAAAAAAATCTGCATTTTGTCACTTTACTGTAAAAAATCTGCATTCTTTAAAAAAAAAAATCTGCATTCTTCTTTAAACTATGAAGCCACATATCGAGAAAGTATATTTGATGCGTTATGCCTGCATACTAAAAAACTGCATTTGGTTACTTTTCTTTCAAAATAGATGCTAATAAAAAATCTGTGTTTTTCACTTTGTTGTAAAAAATATATGTTGTTAGTATAAAATTATTCAAATAGCGATTTGAATAAAAATACAAAGAAAAACCAAACATACCATAAACTAATCCAAAATAAAAAACTTTGGATTCAAATAGCGTATTTTAAATAGGTTTGTTTATTTATTTATAAACAAACACCTTCAATTACTCAAATCACGAAATCATACAACAATTGCATCTAGTCATATTTTATCTGTTCTAACCTATTTAAAATACGCAAGGTCCTAGTGAAGTACTGAAATGCATCTACTATAACAATTGCATCTAGTCATCTACTCGAATTTCCCACCACTCTTTTTTTTTTATTTGATAATGAAGTACTGAAATTGACGCAGGACCATCCAAGACACCATCCAAGACACCTCCGAACACATCTATACTTGGTGATGGACCTATGATTCGAGCTCGTGAGAATGAAGTCATCCTCAAGAGGAAGAAGAAGGCTCCACCATGGGAGAAGGTCCAAAGGTGGAAGCTTGACGTTTAGCTCGTTCATAGTCATTTGACAGCTTTTCGACGTCTCTGTAAAATGGGTCGTACGGATTCAATATTGATCGGATTGAGGCGTGCCATACCTTGTTGGAACGAGGACGAAGAGATCTACAACTTTGTTGTTGAAGGTTTTTCCAGATTCGTCCTATAGCTTGGCCGAAATCCACATTCTTGGAGCTGCTGCTGGTTTTGACGGGATTTTGTTAAGTTTTGGAACATTATATTTATTTCCTATTTAGTATTTCTTATACTTAAGTTATTTTAGGAAACTTTAAGGTTATTTTTATTATTTCCATTAGATGTTAGTTTTATCTTATTCTATCATCTAACTCGGCCCAACAGCCCTGCGTGGCCTATATATTCCGAGTTCTCCTATTGTAATTCAATAAGAACATTATGAATAGAATTTAGATCTCTCAAATTGTGTGAAACACATGGAGTGTCTTGTTGATCCAACTAGAGTTGTGCTCGTTGATCATCGAATTGGTTTGATCTAGCTTGGTTTGCTTTGCCGTTCATCAACTTCGCAAGACTTGGTGAATCTAGTATCCACAAGCCCCCTTCTGGTGCTTCAAGTTGTCCGCTTGATTGTGTCGGATTGTAGAGGCGGGTTGTGTAGGCATTGGTATTGGTTCCTACCCTCTGAGGAGGCCTGGGGTCTTTATCTTGCTCTGCATAGATCGACTCAGTCCATATCAGGTCGTGTCTTTCAATTCTTGCATTCAATTTCGAGTCTTTATCTATCTTTATCGAGTCTTTGTTGTTCTTGTTATTGTCGACATCAAGATCAGTCTTGTTCTTGGTGATCTTGCTGCGTTCTTGAAAGATCTTGATCATCTTGATTAAGTTCTTGCGTCTTCTTGTTTATTCTTGCTGCGTTTCTTGAGTTCTTGTTGGAATCTTGATCATTCTTGATTGGTTCTTGCATTCTTGATTAAGTCTTGTTATCTTTCTTGAGTTTCTTGCTTGCTGTCGAAGATCGGACCAACCTACGGCTAACCCCGTATCAGAAATGCATCCGGTTAGCTCAAAACAAAGTTAGCTATTGTCTTGCATTTGATCAATCATCGGGGAAAACAGGAAAAACCAAGCTCAATCTAGACAAAGTCATAAGCAACAGAATCACTCATAAATCTACATTTCAAATGGATTTACCCATCTTAAGAATCAATAAAATTATAGATTTTTAGGACAAGTTGTTACAATTTACTTGGTTACTTTACAATTCCTTAACTGCTTTGATAATCCACCAATAAGTGACATTAAAATTAAAATCACATACCTATCCCTAGATCTGGATGGATTATTGCCATCAATTCATGAAAATTGACAATATCGCAAATCAAAAGGAAAAAAAATTAACAGAAAATATAGAAAGCACTCTAGAATCCAAGCCGAGATTGAGAGAAAGGGGATATGAGAGTTCAGCAGCAACGACAAAATTAAGGGTGAGCTCGATTTCCATTCCGAGGTAGAACCCAAATCTGATTTCAGTAGCAACTCAATCATTCAGTATTGCTTGTATGTAAAGGTAATGTTCTATCAGTAGCAACTCAGTCAAGCAATTCATGAATATTGAAGATTGATGTTTGATACGAAAGCTAGCTCAATCAAGCAATTCATGAATATTGAATATTGCAAACTGATCTATACCACTATTAAATACTGAAATACCCCAAATTATTTTTGGGTCATTTCTTATTTTTGTTTAATTAAATAAGTCTATATTATATCAAACCATAGTTTATATCCGGTGAATTTGGTCATTTAATAATTATTCTAAAGAGAATAATATATTATGGATTTAATTACATAAATCATCTAAATCCTCTTATTATTTAATTTATAAAGTTAAATTAGATAATATTCACCCCTCTAAAGTTGAAACAGGTATGCTCTATTTATATCTGTATCCGCTTATTTTATTTATTTTCTTTAAAATATATTCTATACCCTTAATCTCTATCTTAATTGATTCTTAATCCTAAAGAATCAATAATCTATCATTAGTCTAACCCTAATTCAGCCGTGTATCACGTCAAATGTTAGGGTTTTCCACAAACCAAAAACGCTCACCCTCGCCGCCTCTCAGCATGACCGTTTCCCCTCCTCTCCCAAATCTCCCGTGAGCGGACCTCCGCTATACAACCACCACAACCGGCGACCTGAGCCACGAGCCAACCACCGCCTGGCCATCGCTTTCGTCGCTGAGCCATTGTAGTCGCAGCCCTTGCCCGCCAGGGCCAAGCATCGCTGCCTTCGTCCCGGATTGCCGCTAGCTATCGCTGCCGAAGCCTCAATGCAATCGCCTCCAATCATCGCCTGACCTCGCCCTTCACCGCCGAACCCATCGCAGTGCAGCATTCCCGGAGACCGCCCACGAACAACCACCGAGCCTGCCTCCAATTGTGCCTGCCTTCGCTTTCGATCGCTGCCCATTGCCTCTGATCGTTGTCTTGCCGCTTCCCATCACCGCCTGAGTGACCGCCTTCGATCGCTTCTTGCACCGCTAGCCATTGACGTCGGAGGAAGAGTCGCGCCAGCCATCGCCGCCGAGGGAAGAGCTTCTTCGGTACGTACTAGGGCTGGGCATCCGGTCTAGACTGGATCGGACCGGACCGGAAATTCCGGTCCGGTCCAAGACCGGTGGACCGGAATTTTTGAAAATATGGACTGCAGATCGGATCGGGACCGAGAATTATGGTCCCGGGTTTTCCGGTCCCCGGACCGGAAAGACCGTTTGGACCGAATTCTTCCTTGCTACACATTTTTCTGCTGTTAGGGGGAGGGGTTACACTAGGCGTGGCCACGGGTCGGACCCGCCGGGTCAACGGGTTCGACCCGCTGGGTCAAGGGTCAGGGTTGGCCGACCCGAACCCTAACCCGTAAATCTCACGGGTTGACGGGTTTGGGTCGACCCGTTGACCCGGCGGGTTACATTATTTTTAAAAAAAAAATCTTTTTTTTTTAAAAAAAAATGACTATTAAAATAAATAAATAAATAATTTGTAAAGATTTTATCTTCACAACACATTTTATCACTTTGATATGAAGTGTTAAAAATGTAGGAAGATTATATCTTCATATTAATTTCATCCACAATAATTTCATTGTGTGATGTAAGAGAAAAAAATATGAGAATATATTTCTCAAACTTCATTTCCAACTTAATTTCCAATGTAGGAAATGTAGGAAACAAGTGAAGTGAAAGAAATGTGGTAGTGGGATACATATATATAGCCCCATGCATTCTCATTCTATCTCCATATTTCCGATGTGGGACAAAGCCTTTGTCCCACATTGGAAATGAGGGGAATGAAGGAAGACTTCCAAGTCTATAAAATGAGAAGGATGAGGTTTATTTGTCTCACATTGCACATTGCATATTAGTTTATGTATTATTGTGAGTTATTTTAAGAATAACTTACATAATTTACATAATATTATAAATTTATTTTATTTAAAATAAATTTTTCAAAATTTTTTTTTTTGAAAAAGCGGGTTGACCCGTCGGGTCGACCCGGCGGGTCACGGGTCACGGATTCCCCGACCCTAAACCTAACCGGCTACCCGTCCCCACCCGCCAACCCGTTAACCCGGACCCGGCGGGTCGTTGACCCGTACGACCCGGCGGGTCACGGGTTGACCCGTAACCCGTGGCCACGCCTAGGTTACACTGTGACAGCAATACAACAACCTTATTGATTTCTCTAACCCTAGATTTCTAGACTGAAATTGCTCTGACCTATAATTCACAATCAAAATTAATTTCAAGGCTGAATGTATGAAATCGAAATTAATTTCTAAGTCTGAAATATGAAAACTGAAATTGCTCTAACCACAAAATAGAAATCTATGATTGAAAGTCTAAAATCGAAATTAATATCTGAAAATATACATAAATCAAACCTAGATCTAAAAGTGAAAAGAGAGAGGAGAAGAAGAAAAACGGTTGCTAGTGTGAAGCGGAGCCGCAAACAGCAAGGAGGGCGGACTGAGGAGCGGAGCGTCGGAGCACGAGGGACGGAGGAGGAGGGCGGACTGAGGAGCGGAGCGGAGCGTCGGAGCACGAGGGACGGAGGAGGAGGGCGGACTGAGGGGTGGAGCATCGGAGCACGAGGGACGGCCGACTGAGGAGCGGAGCGCCGGAGTCGTGAGAACAGAGAGGCCTGAATAGAGAGGCTGAGAGAGGGTGAAGTGCGTGATCTCTGAAGAGGAGAACTGAAGAAGCGGCTGGGAGCCTGGGACTGGGAAGCTAGGTCTCGCGCAACGCTTCTTTCTTTCTTTCCTCTTTTTTGTTTTTTTTTTAAATCAACCAAATCCGGTCCAATTCCGGTTCGACCCGGAAATTCCGGTCTGGTCCCGGGTTTGGACCGGAACCCAGAATTCATATTTTCATGGACCGTGGACCACCAATTATATTTTACACCTTTTAGTTATTGGAGGAAGCCAAGTACTCTCTTTCGGATCCAGGAAACAGCTCTCAGACCGTAATACTCCGGTCCGATCCAAAGACCGTAATTTCCGGTCTGGTCCCGGTCCGATTCCGGTCCGATCCAACTTTTGCCCAGCCCTAGTACAACCGGTTGAAACGAAACAGAGATTTCAATCTCTTTTCTCAAAATTGCAGAAACCACCCGCGGTTCATGTTTATTTAATATTTTGACCTCAATTAATTTTTAATTAATTGGACCACCCATAGTTTTAACCCGAGTTAATTCTTTCCAGTTTCTGCGACACCGGTCAATCCCGAAGCACCCACGCCGGATCCCGCTCCTCGAGGAATTTATATTGGTATAAATTCTTAACTTTATAGAATTAATTCAATTTCAAATTGAGTTAAGTAAAGTTAATTGTATCAAATATCAATATTAAATATTCCTTTTCCGTTGGATTCAATAGGTGATAAAATCTCGCATTGTTGTCATCAGCCGATCGTCGAAGGTTAAGGCAAGTGATTTCGTTCAAACGCCCTTTGCGTGTTTTGTGATTCTTTTGATGTGCCTTTTAAATTCTTCCGTGTCGAATGCGGCCAAGTAGCCAAATTCCTTGCCAATTTCGATAAATTGCATACCCGTCTGTTTGATGTAATTTATCTTTTTATTCATAAATTGGCATGAGTTAAATTAATGTCAATTATTAATTATTAGTGATATGCGTATTAAATATGATTGTTTGTTTATAACTCGACATAAATGAAAGTTGTCCATTCTTTTCTTCCTAATTGCATGATATTCTGCTTGTTCTTTCATGCAAACTAGTGGCATGTGATAGTAAGATCTTTTGAATTATCCATGTTTGTCCCTTTTTTTTTATTTAATGTTGTTATTATGATCACCTAGTATAAAGTGGTTATTTATAATAAGTTAAGATAGGCCCCATGCCCCCATGTGATGCTTATGTATGATATGTGAAAATGCGCACCATGTGATGCGAGTGGCTATAGGCCTTTGACAAGTTATGCAGTAGACTAACTTGCAGGTTGTGGTTCGTTAAGCCACCGACTTACAAGGTTTCACGAAACACCATCCCGGAATGCATTCTCTGCGGGGTGGTAAAACAAAGATCTGATGTAGGTCGTGGTCCTTGTTAAAGGCCCGACCGGTACCACGTATTATCAATATTAGTATTATTGTGATTAGTGTGATTATGTTATTATCGATTGTTGTAGGTGATCATTTTAGTTATTATACTCATTTGTCTCGGGTATAATTCCTTTTTTTTATCTTATAATCGATCGTTATGATCATCCGAGTCATGTCGTGAATTTTTACCTTTTTACTCAGTTTCCACTATTAAATATTCGTGTCTTTCCCTTAACCTAGAACATACCAATTTATGGTCACTGTAAGGTTAAAGTCTGAACATTTTCCCTATTATTTGCTAGTCTTAATTGTACTAACCATCCTATTTATTGGATGACTGGTGTCATTCGTTCTCACGAAACACCAGACCATATTCCACAGGTCTAGTGCAAGCAGCGGAGCAGGAGAGAGTTGAAGAGCGGACTATCATTTATTGAATGTGTCACACTACCAGTTTTAAACCTTTAAAGTCTCCGCATTGCTATTTTAGTTTTAGCTATTTTGAAGTTATTTATACTCTATGATTTTGGTATTTTTATGCTATTATGATCGGATATTTTAAACTAGGATATTTAATTGACTTCTGCCTATTTTATTTTATTAAACTATCATCTTGTTTATGTGAGCATGGTTGCATGTCCCTATAAACCTCAGGTGAATTCAAAGACATTAAAGTCTGCGGATTCACTGGCGCTGTAACTTTCCCTTGGGATTTAAAAGAGTGTATTACAGAAGGTGGTATCAGAGCCATAGGTTTTAAAATGATTTCATTCGGATTTCAAAATGATTTCTAAAGTGAATTTCAAAAAGATTTTTAGCAAAATTAGGTTCCACTTACAAAAGTATGCAGTTTTGGAAATAATTTCAAAATAATTGTCCGATAGTCCTGCTCAAGCTCCTGCGCCTGCACCTGCCATAGACTAATATTAGATTCTTTATTCTTGTTTCCTCTAAATCTCGTTTATGTAATTATCTCGCTCGAGTACTGATTACTCATCGCCCTCCTTGATAGACGTCTAATGTTCGCAAGACCCCAGAACTGCATCCACGGAAAATGGCAAGGAGCTCATCTGCAAGTGGTACAAGGGACATAATTTTGGAACTTCTCGATTCTATAGCAAGGAAAAATGTATTAAGGGAAAAGAAACTCATGTTAGGTCCTCTGGACGACAATAGAAGAAAGTACCTCCAGGACCTCGTCTGAGTGTACGGTTTGGAACCATCCCAAAACCACAGTGAGGAGGGCCAAAGAAGAGATCCTTTTTGGAAATCCTAGTTGATGAAAAAGTATACCAGGCTTTGCAGGCAAGAAGAGCGAGGCAGAGACTCCGCATGAGGGAGGCCGAGGAAACATACAAGAATAAGGAGTGAATTTTGTGAAGTTTTGAAACATTATATTTATTTCCTATTTAGTATTAGTTTTACTTAAGTTATTTTAGGAAACTTTAGATGTTATTTTATTTAATTACTTTAAGTAATTCTTTTATCTTCTTTTATCTAGAATTCGGCCCAACTCAGCCCCTAAGGCATATTTAAGCCGAGTTCTTCCATTGTAATCAATTGGAACATAATGAATAGAATTTAGATCTCTCAAATTGTGTGAAACACATGGAGTGTCTTGTTGATCCAACTAGAGATGTGCTCGTTGATCATCGAATTGGTTTGTTTTAGCTTGGTTTGCTTTTCCGTTCATCAACTTCGCAAGACTTGGTGAATCTAGTATCCACAAGCCCCCTCCTTGTGCCTTCAAGTTGTCCGCTTGATTGTGTAGGGTTGTAGAGGCGGGTTGTGTAGTCATTGGTATTGGTTCCTACCCTCTGAGGAGGCCTGGGGTCTTTATCTTGTTCTGCATAGATCGACTCAGTCCATATCAGGTCGTGTCTTTCAATTCTTGTTCTTGAGTTTCGAGTCTTGCATCTTTCTTTAGAGTCTTTATTGCGTTCTTTAACCTCTTGATTGATCTTGCAGATTTCTTGATCGATTCTTGAAGCGTTCTTGCTGCGTCGTTTGAGTCTTGTTCAGTTCTTGCTTCCGTTTCTTTGAGTTTCTTGCTTGTTGTCGAAGATCGGACCAAACTACGGCTAACCCCGTACCAGAGACCCAAGAGGTCCAAACCCAAGTCCAGGAACTTTTGGATAAGGGTTATATTCGAATTAGCTTAAGTCCTAGTGTTGTACATGTGTTATTAGTCCCTAAGAAAGATGGTTCATGGAGAATGTGTGTAGATTGTAGGGCTATTAACAACATTACTATTAAATATCGTCACCCTATTCCTAGATTAGATGATATGCTAGATGAGTTAAATGGAGCTTCTATATTCTCTAAAATTGATCTTAGAAGTGGCTATCATCAAATTAGAATGAAAGAAGGTGATGAATGGAAAACAACCTTTAAGACTAAGCTAGGCTTATATGAGTGGTTGGTTATGCCTTTTGGTTTAACTAATGCTCCTAGTACTTTTATGCGCTTAATGAATCATGTGCTTCGAGATTTCATTGGAAAGTTTGTTGTAGTTTATTTTGATGATATTCTGATTTATAGCAAATCTTCTAATGAACATGAATCACATCTTAGAGAAGTGCTTAGAACGCTGAGAATTGAACGCTTGTATGCTAATTTAAAGAAGTGTGAATTATGTAATGAACAAGTGTCTTTTCTTGGATTTGTAGTGAGCTCTAATGGACTGCGTGTTGATGAATCAAATATTAAAGCTATTCAAGAGTGGCCAACCCCCACCAACATAGGACATGTACGCAGCTTCCAAGGACTTGCTAGCTTCTACCGACGATTTGTGCGAGACTTTAGCACAATCTCAGCCCCACTGACCGAGCTTACTAAGAAGAGAAGTGAGTTCACATGGGGAGCAGCTCAGAAGGAAGCATTCAACACACTTAAGGACAAGCTCACTCACGCACCTCTATTAGCTTTGCCGGACTTTACTCAGCCCTTTGAAGTAGAGTGTGATGCTAGCGGAGTCGGAATTGGTGGAGTCCTTATGCAGGGAGGTAAGCCTATTGCTTTCTTTTCTGAAAAGTTGAAAGGTGCTTGTCTTAATTACTCTACCTATGATAAGGAATTATATGCTTTGTTTAGAGTACTCAAGACATGGTCTCATTATCTATGACCTAGCGAGTTTATTCTTAGGACTGATCATGAATCATTGAAACACTTTAAAAGCCAAGATAAACTTGATAGGAGGCATGGTAGATGGATGGAATTCATTGAAACATTTCCTTATGGGATTAAGTATAAGAAAGGCAAAGTGATACGGGGTTAGCCGTGGGTTGGTCCGATCTTCGACAACAAGCAAGAACTAAAGAAAGACTCACAAGATGATTCAAGATCTGCAAGAAACAATCAAGAATGATCAAGAACTCAACAAGACTCAAAGAACGCAGCAAACAATATTCAAGAAGCGATCAAGAATGCTCAAGATCAACCAAGAACGATGCAAGAACACCAAGATCAGAACTGAACTCGATGTCGACAATGAAGAAATAACAAGACTCGAATAAAGATGAATAAAGACTCGAAATTGAATTGCAAGAATGGAAAGACAAGACCTGATATGGACTGAGTCGATCTATGCAGAACAAGATAAAGACCTCAGGCCTCCTCAGAGGGTAGGAACCAATACCAATGACTACACAACCCGCCTCTACAACCCTACACAATCAAGCGGACAACTTGAAGCACAAGGAGGGGGCTCGTGGATACTAGGATCACCAAGTCTTGCGAAGTTGATGAACACAAAGCAAACCAAGCTGAGATAGATACCAATTCGTGATCAACGAGCACAGCTCTAGTTGGATCAACATCACTCAATGTGTTTCACACAAGTTTGAGAGAACTAATTATATTCATTGAAAGCTGAATGTTTACAATGTATGAAATCGAAATATATAAGCTATGCTAAGGCCTGATGGGCCGAGTTTAATGATAGAAAGATAATATCTAACATCTAATTAAAACACCTAAAATCATAAGTAAATAAGATCTCTAGAAATAACACTTAAAATAGCCCAATTTCGGCACAATAGGAACACTAGGCGAAATGGGGTTCCAACACTTAGTAAAATCCCGTCAAAACAGTGACAGCTTGCAAAGATGTGCATGTTCGGCCAATTTTGAGGTTGAATCTGGAAAAACCTTCAACAGAAAAGTTGTAGATCTCTTCGTCCTTGTTCCAACAAGATATGGCACGCCTCAATCCGATAAATATTGAATCCGTACGACCCATTTTACAGAGACGTCAAAAAACTGTCAAAATGACTATGAACGAGCTAAACGTCAAGCTCCCACCTTTGGACCTTTTCCCATGGTGGAGCCTTCTTCTTCCTTTTTAGAAAGATATCATCCGAAGGTGTCTTGGATGGTCCCGCATCAATCTCCCTTTCTTGAAAATGATTCGTCCTCGGATCCAAGGTCATATATGAATCCGCACATGCAGCCACACGAGCTCCTGGATCGAACACCATATGCCCATGGAAATCCATCGCGAGAACGATTGGTGTAGAGATTGACCACTCCTCGATGGTTATTGTCTCAGGTTCATCTACAAAATCAAGAAAAGAAATTTTATTAGTGCATAATTCATATTTCATGTCATCTTCATGATGTTCTAACTTAATATTCACTTGAGATTGGTCATTAATCCCTAAGTTTCCATCCAAAACTAGCAAGTTTTCATCCTGTTCCAAGGCTGAATTTTCAATTAATTCTAGGCTATCAATATTAGAACAATTTTCACCATCAATGATCATATTACTAACTATGCATTTTGCTATGCACTTAGTATGACACAGTTCTTCTCTTTCATTAACATCACAAGGCGTAGGTTGAACATTTACATCAATCAAAGAATCAACATGCTCATGTTCAAGGCAATCATCGTTAGAAGAAAGTAAACTAATCTTGATCATTATGAACATGCTCATCATGTTTATCACTAGAATTTTCAGATTCATTATTGCCTAGGTGATTAATCATGAGAGTTTTCTTATTAGGGCAATCCTTCATAATATGTCCTCTACCTTGGCATATAAAGCAAGGAATGTACATAGGTTCAAGAGTAGAAGAGTTAGGATTACTCCCTTTAGGGCCAGTAGATACCCTAGACGATTCATGTCCATTCCAAGATGCTTCACCATTGTCGATGGGTTGTTGGGGTGTTCGACCTTCACTACCCCCATGGGGTTGGTTTGCTTTCTCCCTTGAGCCGCCATCAAACCTCCCTTGGGGCTGCTGCACATGGCCTTGGTGCCACTCTTGGGGTTGCCCACTCGACATTCTACCACCTTGGCTCCTGTATCTAGCATTCCTTTCCACTTTCATAGCTAGATGTAAAAGGTCAGTAGGAGTAATATAGGGAAAATAATCAATTTCATGAGCTAAAGCAGGATGTAAGATTCTAAGATATCTAACATTAGTTTTCTCATGAGTTTCTACTATATTAGCTCTAGCCATGGCTTCTTGCATAACATTAAATGTTTCCTCAACAGTTTTACTACCTTGTTTAAGGTTTTCTAATCTGTTTAATAGCTCTCTATCATAATGTTGAGGTACAAACCTATTTCTCATTACCACTTTTAATTGTTCCCAAGAAGCAATAGGTGCATCAAGGGATCTTCTTCTTTCCTTAAACAAGATTATCCCACCAGATTAATGCAAAACCTTGAAATTCTAGGGAAGCTAATTGCACTTTCTTAGGTTCTGAGAAATTATGACAATTCCAGATTTGCTTCATTTTAATTTCCCAATCAATATAAGCATCTGGATCAGTTTTACCATCAAAAGGAGGAATCTTTACCTTAACCTTACCCATGCCGTCGTCGTCATTGAATCTAGGTGGTCGGTTCTGATTTCCCCTTTGATTCCGTCTCGGGCGTCGCTCCCAATACTCCTCTTCTTGGAAGTCGTCATCTTGCTCCGAGTAATAGAATTGCTCTTGATAGCCACGTCCTCTTCCCCTTCCCTGTCCTTGACCTTGCACATTAACAAACCCATTATTCCGATCATTTCTCCCACCTCGTGGAGAGTTGTTTTCATTGAATAAAGGATTATCTAAATTAACATTAACATGAGGATTAGGAATAGGATTAGGATTAATGACTTCCCTTTCATCGCGATGTATCTCGTCACGCCTTTGCTCTTGCTGACCATTCACGGTGTTTGAACCGCTAGGCCTAGCACTCTCCAAAGCCGTCACCTTTGCTGTTAACGTTGAAGACATACATGTGCATAGGAGTCCATGAAGAGGCCGAGCCTCCTTAGCTATGCTTATGTCGAAATTATTTAAGTGTTAAGCTTATTTTCAGCTTAAGAACATTATTGGGCTGAATTGGGCTTTTATTAGTTATTCTTTTTAGAACCTTATTTACTTATGTTCTTAGATTTATTTCATTAAGCCCATTAGTATTTAGATCTATCTTATTCTATCTTCTATCTCCTAGAATCGGCCAGAACAGATCATAAGGCCTATATATTTCGGTTTCATCTATGTAATTCAATTGGAACATTCATAATAGAAATATTGCTTCTCAAAATCGTGTGTGTTACACCTTGAGAGTTGTTGGCCGAATTAGAGCTGTGCTCATTCGCCTTCGAATTGATATCATCTCAGCTTGGTTTGCTTTGCCGTTCATCAACTTCGCAAGACTTGGTGAATCTAGTATCCACAAGCCCCCTCCTTGTGCCTTCAAGTTGTCCGCTTGATTGTGTAGGGTTGTAGAGGCGGGTTGTGTAGTCATTGGTATTGGTTCCTACCCTCTGAGTAGGGATGGCAATGGGTCGGGTGGTGGGTGGATGGACCCCCATTTCACCCGATCCACCATGGGTGACCCATTTTCCCACCCACCACCCCACCCATATCCACTTCACCCAATCCATCGGGTGATCGGGTGAAATGGGTGAGATATGGGTGAAATGTGGGTGATTTTCCCTAAATGCATGTAATTGAATTTCAATCAATTTGGTACACAAAACACCGTATAAAATATGATTATCTTACACATTTAAGTCTTAAATAAGTCTTAAACACATATATAAGTCTTAAACACATACAATAAGTCTTAAACAACACATGCCACAAGTCTTAAACACATATCATAAGTCTAAAACATAATGAAAATAAGTAGTCTTAAACACATACAATAAGTCTTAAAATAAGTAGTCTAAAACACGAGAGGATGAAGGGAAGCTGGAAACTTTGGGAAGGGGAATTAGGGTTTACAAAAGTGTATATAATTTTTTTTTATATAAAATATATAATATAAAAAAATATATATTTTATACGGGTCGGGTCGGGTGGCGGGTGGTGGGTCGGGTGGTGGATCGGGTGCGGGTGGAGAAAAACTTCACCCACCCGACCCACCACCCATATCCACTTCACCCATATCCACTTCACCCACATCCACTTTCCACCCGCTTTTTTTCGGGTTTTCACCCACTTTTTCGGGTCGGGTGATTCAGGTTCGGGTCGGTTGCGGGTGAGATTGCCATCCCTACCTCTGAGGAGGCCTGAGGTCTTTATCTTGTTCTGCATAGATCGACTCAGTCCATATCAGGTCGTGTCTTTCAATTCTTGTTCTTGAATTTCGAGTCTTGCTTTATCTTTCTTTAGAGTCTTTGTTGCGTTCTTTAACTTCTTGATTGATCTTGCAGATTTCTTGATCGATTCTTGAAGCGTTCTTGCTGCGTCGTTTGAGTCTTGTTCAGTTCTTGAGTCTTTCTTTGAGTTTCTTGCTTGTTGTCGAAGATCAGACCAACCTACGGCTAACCCCGTATCATTAAGTTCTTTGGCGATTGAGAAAGTGGAACTTTTTCACTACTTAGACTAAATTTTGTAAAGCATACTTAGTGATTATAAGTTGTTCCAAATACAGTACATACACTGGAATTAAGCTTCCTTGCTAAAAGGAAGTCATTCAAAAAACAAAATGTGGATAAAGCAATGATACCTCGTCATCTTGCAATTAAATCTCTCATTTGGTATGCCTTTGTACAACCACATGTCCCCATAGCATTGTAGCCTACACTACAAAAAACAAAAACAAAAAACAAAAAATTAGCCACGCTTGTTAGCAACGGCATGGATTTGCCGTGGCCATTGAGTCATTTTTAGCCATGGCATAGCTACGGCTAGTCTGTGGCTGTCGAAATTTTCTACGGCAAATGGGTTTCCGTGGCAAATTTTGCTACAACTAGGTAGTATTTGCGATGTCAGTGAGTGCCCGTGGCAAAGTGTACTTTGTTTTTGTTAATAAAAATCATTACACGTTTCAATTTCATCTCCCTCGTCTGAAATCTAACCTAATTCCTTCCACGTTTCCTCCGCCTCCCATGAACCCGATTTTCATCTCCCTCTTGTCGTTCTTCCTCTCAATATTTCTCCCCCTTGGATCTCAGATGATGCTTCTGCTTCCTCATGCCTCTCTTCTTCATGGGAGGCCGAATCTCAAATCTCTCAAGCCGGATCTCAGATCTCAAATCTCCCAAAGCCGATCTCGGATCTCAAATCTCCCAAAGCCGGATCTCATATCTCAAATCTCCCAAAGCCGGATCTCAGATCTCGAGATCTCTTGAGATCAGCTGCATTCCGACGTCTACACCAGGAGCACGACACCTCGCCGATGTAGCCTCAAAATATCTCTCAGATCTTGAGATCTCTTCTTCTGGATTCTCGTTTCCTCAACCTGAAAGGTATAGTTTCGATTTCTTCAAATTGAGTGTTGGGCGATGATTATACTCACTTTGCCCTCTGTCTGTCATTCTTTTGCGCTATTCAAACATATTATAGGGTTTGAGTTCAAGAGTCACAGATACTCTCTAGGTTCTGAATTGCAATTCCATTCTACTGTTTCTAGGGTTGGAGTTAATAGAAACCGTCCTTTATTTTCTTTGGCTGTCAAATATGTCTTTGATTAGAACCTTGTCATTATATATGGGTAATTTGACTGCAATAACAATGGGAAAATGCAGTTGTTTCTTTGGCTTTTACTCAAGTAGACAGATTCTCCATTGAAATGCTTGAGATGTTTGTTGAGGGGCTTTTACTCAAGTAGACAATGGGAAAAGAGATGTTTATGCCTTCAAGCAACTGATTTTGCTTACCGTTTTCACTTTCCAGTGCACTACAAACACTAGATATTGTATTTGTCTTCCATATCTCCCAAATGATAACATATCATCTATTTAATTAAAATTTAGTGTTTAAATGGGTTTTGTATAAAGATTTGAGATATGCAGTGCCACTACAAAAAATACGGATAGAAAAAAATTTGAGACATGCATGAGTAGGACCCAGAAAAATAGCATGAAAATGTCCATGAAATTAAAAATTCCCTGTATAAAAAATTGAAAAACTGAATTTTATATGCAGTCATACTGAATTGGGTCATGTATTTAATACTATGTAAATGCGCCTTAGATTGCCCGGTGTATTATGTATGTAAATTTGTATAATTATGTAGTATCTATATGTAAATTTGCATAACTAATTAAATTTTTATATTTGGTTTTAGAAAGAATCAAATTAGACTTCTTTAGGCTGGGCTTGAAGAAAATATAATACATGAATAATTATTTGTGTAATTTTTTTTTAAAAAAATATGGGACTTTTTAGCCCGAGCCTAAAGAGTCCGGGCTAAAAAGCAGTTTTTTTTTTAATTTCCCCTCAATAACTTAGCCACGGCAACTTGCCGTCGTTTAGCCGTGGCTAGTTATTACCCACGGTTGTTGTCGTTGCTACAGTTTTTTGCCACCGCAGGTTTGGTCACGCCTCACTTGCCGTCGCTAGAGCCGTTGCTAGCCATCTTTTGCCACACCAAATCACTTTTTGCTACGGTACTTTGCCTATGCCAATTTGTTTTTTTTTTGTAGTGCTATTTGCCAAAATGCAGAATATTTTCTCCTGCCTTTAGTATTCCATGTGATTTTTCTTGCAAAACTTGCTTTTTGGGCACTCCATTCTCCTTGGAAGTAAGAGCAAAAAACATGAAGGTGGAGGCAATGCACCAACAAATGCCTGCCAGTGTAAAGTAATATAAAATAGATCAAGTTTTAGGATACATAAAGAGGCATGATTGACATTTTATACACCGGGAATTATTAGATCAAGAGCAAGAGACCTAGAAGCATTATTATTAGAATCTCGATCCGGATCTTTAGAATCCTAAGATTCTACGATTCTACTCAGGAGCCCGATCCGGATCTATGCATAGAATCTTTTTTTTTTAGGATCTACGATATGATCTTTAGAATCTTAATGGATCTATAGGATCTTATGATCCTACTTGACTCTAAAGATCCTATTTTTATTATGAATATGTATTTTTAAAACATTTATTTTGTTTCCTAGGTTGATTTTAAGGAGTTTAAATGTACACATTCATGTATAAAACGTGAAAAATGGCTTAGAGACAATTGTTTTTGTGTCTTTTAATCAATATGATAATGTCTATGGTCATAAATGTAGCCTTTTATCTCTTGAAACCAAAATATATTGTGCGACTAACATTTTTTTTCCTCATTCTAAAACTTTAAATTAAGCTACTTTGTTATATTTATTTATTTATTTTATATTATTTTATTATATTTTGAGGATTTTACGATCCCTTAATGGGATCATACGATCCGATCCACATACCCTGTTGTGATTCGATCCTAGAATCCCGATCCTAATAACATTACCTAGAAGGCATTCTTAACATACCCCTAGAATAGAATCTGGAAAAGTACTTGGGTTGCCCGATCATAAATGGAAGGGTTACCAAGGAAACTTTCGGAGAAATGATTTGTAAGTCTAAAGACCACTGCAAATGGAGGGCTAATGCTCTATCACAACACGGTAGAGCCACACTTATAGCTTCTAACCTGTCGTCGAAACCTTTATATGTAATGCAGAGTTTAATGCTCCCAGTGGCGGTTCATAAACAATTAGATCAAGTCAACATAACTTTCTTCTGAAACAAAGATGCACAATACAGCTGATACGTACTCGACTCGGCTTGAGCGAGTACAACGCCCAATAGTTCGATGGTTAATAGGTAAGTCGATTCGATCACCCGTGCTCGGTACTAGGACTCGACTCGGTTTTGATTCCAAAGCGACGGCAGTGATCTCAGGTCGGACTTGCACTGATCGAACCCAACACAACCACCTACTTGAATCTGCGTTGACTTTTCATTTCCAAATTCCTCTTGTTGAATCCAAATTCCAATTGATGCGGTGGAACAATCGCCGATTGATGATAGCTTAAATAATTAGCAAAGGCTAAATTAATTAAGCCACGTTCAGAACGAGAGCATCCGGAATTTTCAATTACTCAAGGGCCTTCGTGAGACGGGTGGGTCTCGAACGGCAATGGTGGTGCGATGTGTAGGACGAAAGCGGAACGGTGGTGGTGAGCGGCACCTACAAATCGCTTCTAAACGATGATGAGATTCCGATCTTCAATCAATTTAAGCGAGAACCTTTGATTGAAGATCCGAATTGAATTCAGCAGGAATCAATAGCAAAAGAAAGATAGGGTTTGACGTCAGGGAGGAAAGAGGGAGTCTCAACTCAATGCTCTGCAATCCTCTAAATTTGACGTCAGAATCAATGACAACCTAATAGAGTATTTAAATAGAATACTACTAAACTCTATGATGCGGGACCATCCAAGACACCTCCGGACACACCTATCATTCGAGCTCGTGAGAAGGAAGTCATCCTCAAGAGGAAGAAGAAGGCTCCACCATGGGAGAAGGTCCAAAGGTGCAAGCTTGATCAATTGACGTTTTAGACTCTCGTTCAGAACATTAACAGCTTTTCGACGTCTCTGTAAAATGGGTCGTACGGATTCAATATTGATCGGATTGAGGCGTGCCATACCTTGTTGGAACGAGGACGAAGAGATCTACAACTTTGCTATTGAAGGTTTTTCCAGATTCGTCCTATAGCTTGGCCGAAATCCACATTCTTTGAGCTGCTGCTGGTTTTGACGGGATTTTGTTAAGTTTTGGAACATTATACTTATTTCCTATTTTAGTATTAGTTTTACTTATGTTATTTTAGGAAACTTAAGATGTTATTTTATTTAATTACTTTAAGTAATACTTTTATCTTCTTTTATCTAGAATTCGGCCCAACTCAGCCCATAAGGCCTATTTAAGCCGAGTTCTTCCATTGTAATCAGTAAGAACATTATGAATAGAATTTAGATCTCTCAAATTGTGTGAAACACATGGAGTGTCTTGTTGATCCAACTAGAGCTGTGCTCATTGATCATCGAATTGGTTTGATCTAGCTTGGTTTGCTTTGCCGTTCATCAACTTCGCAAGACTTGGTGAATCTAGTATCCACAAGCCCCCTTCTGGTGCTTCAAGTTGTCCGCTTGATTGTGTCGGATTGTAGAGGCGGGTTGTGTAGGCATTGGTATTGGTTCCTACCCTCTGAGGAGGCCTGGGGTCTTTATCTTGTGCTACATAGATCGACTCAGTCCATATCAGGTCGTGTCTTTCAATTCTTGCATTCAATTTCGAGTCTTTATCTATCTTTATCGAGTCTTTGTTGTTCTTGTTATTGTCGACATCAAGATCAGTCCTGTTCTTGGTGATCTTGCTGCGTTCTTGAAAGATCTTGATCATCTTGATTAAGTTCTTGCGTCTTCTTGTTTATTCTTGCTGCGTTTCTTGAGTTCTTGTTGGAATCTTGATCATTCTTGATTGTTTCTTGCAGATATTGAATCATCTTGTTGAGTCTTTCCTTTAGTTCTTGCTTGTTGTCGAAGATCGGACCAACCCACGGCTAACCCCGTATCAAATTGGCATCAGAGCTTTGGTTTCCGACATCAAGATTGAGTCTTTTTCTTTTCATAAACACAAAAACCACAAAAAAAAAGAGTCATTTTCTTGTTTGGTCTTTTACTTCTTGTTTCTTGAATTGATTATTGCACTAATCTTGTGTTTGTGATTGTTTGTGGTTGCATAGCCTAAACACAAAGCCTAGCCGAGACCGTGGAGTCGACCAAAGTGGTGCGCAATTCCCCTTGTGCAGCACCTAAGCCGGCGGCAATTCATTGTCCCCATAGTTTCTCCTTGGCCGAATCCACATACCACAAAAGATAAAAACCTAGTTTGTTCTATCTTTCTATCTTTTCTATCTTTGGCATATTTGTTCTATCTTCTATCTAAATTCCATTTATTTATTGCCTTACAAAAATCTGATTTTTGGTGGATATAAATCATATTTATCTATCATTTATCTTTAAGGCTTTAGATAGATCCACTTACCAAAGATAAACAAAAGCCTCACCTATAAATACATCTTTAGGGCTGAATTTTGTTATCCTTTCACCACTACCATCATATTTTCGAGTCCTTTCTCATTGTTGTTAGTTTTCTTGCATTAGATTCAAAAAAAAAAAAAAAAAACACTAAATTAAGGTCCGAAAATTCAAAAAAAAAAGAGAAGAAAGTGTTTGGTTGTTGTTTGTTGATCTAGTGCAAGAAAACCTAAAGGACTCAACTTTTTGGTGATCTCCATAGCCTTGTCGACAGCCCTAAATCTAAACACATTATCCTAAACACATACACCTCCACAAAAAATTGAAACCCTACCCTGCAACTACAACGTCCTAACTTAAAGGTTTTCAATCAAAAGAGGTAAATTTCCATTCTTTCTTAGTTTTTCTTTTATTTCTCTTTCTTTTTCTTTGTGTCGAGTACTCTACTCCTTGATCGAGTACTATTGAGTGCTATTTGCTACTGTCAAGTACATAACAGCTTGTGTCGAGTGATCACAGTCCTTACTGAGTTCACTTTTGTGTGTGTCGAGTGCATTAGACCCTTGTCGAGTGCACCTTAGTTTGTGTCGAGTGATTCCTTGCAATTTCCCATCTGTTTTGCTTGGATCTAAGTTTGTTGCTTACATCGAGTTCTCTACAGCCCTTGTTGAGTACTCTCCTGCGTTGTTTCATTCATTACATACCTTGATTGCCTTGTTTTGCTTGGTAGTTGATTGGCCCAAAGCGGATTGCCCTAGCAAGCGTGATATATCAATCAGAGAGGGAGTGAGAGCGAAACACAATTGTGAGCTGTTTATAAGTTTTACTAACCTTTAACATAGTTCCTTGTTTCTTTTCTCTTTGTTATAATGTCTAATAACCAGGGCAATGTTTGGTACAATACCTTCATGGCGATGTTAGCTAAGGTAAATGAGAATGTGGTGAAAACCAATGAAGAATTGGTTAAGTTGGATAAAAGCTTAACGACAATAGAGCTTCGGCGTTTTGGCTCTAATACGGTGTTTGGACAAGGAGTCCCACCTAGAGATGAAGTGCCACCAATTAAAAGGGAAGAAACTCATCCTATTTTTAACCAACATAATGTTTCTTCTAGCATAGATAATTCTCTTATTGCTGAAATTGTAAATCATGTGGATAATAATGATCAAGATCTTAATTTACTTGCCTATGATGATAATGTTTGCATTGAATATGAGCATGATGATTCTTTGATTGATTTAAATGTTCAACCTATGATGATAATCAAAGAGAAGATTTATGTCATAATAAATGCATAGAAAAAGGCATAGTTACTAATTTGATCATTTATGGTGAAACTTCTTCTACTATTGCTAGCATTGAGTTAATTGAAAATTCAGCCTTGGAAAAGGATGAAAACTTGCTAGTTTTGGATGGAAACTTAGGGATTATTGACCAAGCTAAAGTGCATATTACGTTAGAACATAATGATGATATAAAATATGAATTATGCACTCATAAAGTTTCTTTTCTTGATTTTGTAGATGAAGCTGAGATAATAACCATTGAGGAGTGGTCAATCTCTACACCAATCGTTCTTGAGATGGATTTCCATGGACATGTGGTATTCGATCCAGGAGCTCGTGTGGATGCCTTTGCGGAATCAAATGCGACCTTAGATTCGAGGACGAATCCTTTTCAAGAAAGGGAGATTGATGCGGGACCATCCAAGACACCTCCGGACACACCTATCATTCGAGCTCGTGAGAAGGAAGTCATCCTCAAGAGGAAGAAGAAGGCTCCACCATGGGAGAAGGTCCAAAGGTGCAAGCTTGATCAATTGACGTTTTAGACTCTCGTTCAGAACATTAACAGCTTTTCGACGTCTCTGTAAAATGGGTCGTACGGATTCAATATTGATCGGATTGAGGCGTGCCATACCTTGTTGGAACGAGGACGAAGAGATCTACAACTTTGCTGTTGAAGGTTTTTCCAGATTCGTCCTATAGCTTGGCCGAAATCCACATTCTTTGAGCTGCTGCTGGTTTTGACGGGATTTTGTTAAGTTTTGGAACATTATACTTATTTCCTATTTTAGTATTAGTTTTACTTATGTTATTTTAGGAAACTTAAGATGTTATTTTATTTAATTACTTTAAGTAATACTTTTATCTTCTTTTATCTAGAATTCGGCCCAACTCAGCCCCTAAGGCCTATTTAAGCCGAGTTCTTCCATTGTAATCAGTAAGAACATTATGAATAGAATTTAGATCTCTCAAATTGTGTGAAACACATGGAGTGTCTTGTTGATCCAACTAGAGCTGTGCTCGTTGATCATCGAATTGGTTTGATCTAGCTTGGTTTGTTTTGCCGTTCATCAACTTCGCAAGACTTGGTGAATCTAGTATCCACAAGCCCCCTTCTGGTGCTTCAAGTTGTCCGCTTGATTGTGTCGGATTGTAGAGGCGGGTTGTGTAGGCATTGGTATTGGTTCCTACCCTCTGAGGAGGCCTGGGGTCTTTATCTTGTGCTACATAGATCGACTCAGTCCATATCAGGTCGTGTCTTTCAATTCTTGCATTCAATTTCGAGTCTTTATCTATCTTTATCGAGTCTTTGTTGTTCTTGTTATTGTCGACATCAAGATCAGTCCTGTTCTTGGTGATCTTGCTGCGTTCTTGAAAGATCTTGATCATCTTGATTAAGTTCTTGCGTCTTCTTGTTTATTCTTGTTGCGTTTCTTGAGTTCTTGTTGGAATCTTGATCATTCTTGATTGTTTCTTGCAGATCTTGAATCATCTTGTTGAGTCTTTCCTTTAGTTCTTGCTTGTTGTCGAAAATCGGACCAACCCACGGCTAACCTCGTATCACTCTAATTACTAATGGCCCTAAATAACTAATGGGTTGGGCTTCCTATGTAAAGGAAGTTCACACCTCTTATTAATAATAATGCTTAAAATAGATATATGTTTTTATAATAATAAATGCTTTATTAATGCGACGTCGGAGTCGTATCCTACGGGGGTTGGAGCACAACAACACAACCCACTCATCAGATGGGAGAAAATTTGTAAATCAAAAGTGGCAGGGGGACTAGGAATACGAAAAACTAGAGAAATGAATGAAGCACTCCAACTAAAACTACTATGGAAAATCCTAGCAGAACCAGATAATTATTGGGTCAAAATTATACAGTACAAATACTTAAAATAATGCCACATACTTTCCTATACTAGGAAAGGTAGTGCCTCCTGGTAATGGTCTAAACTAAGCCCACTGATTTCGATGTTCAAATCAGGTCTCATCTCATTGGGGATGGAAAATCAATCAAGTTTTGGACAGATAATTGGGTAACAACGACTCCACTTATCGATAGAATTGACGCTCTGCACAATATAAACCAAAATGATTCTGTTAGTGATTTCATTATTGGAAAACAATGGTGGGCGGAGAAACTATGTTCTGTTCTACCTCTCCCACTAGCAGAAGAAATTATGAAAATCCCTCTACCGATCAATCCCTTTAGAGACAGATTGTATCGATACATGGACTATGGATCCCTAACTCGTTCCCAGCTCGTCCGAGACTCGCTTCGAGTTGAGGTCGATTGAAGCCGCTGAACACGAATCTCGAGGCGGCGGCCCTGAAGGTCCTATGGTGTCCGGGACCAGCCAGGGGAGCGGCGAGTACTTTAGCCGCATCGGGAATCGGCCGTCCGGTGAAGCACGTCTACGTTGTGCTACCGTCAGTCCGATCCGATATTCGATTCGGTGGCCGTCTGGCGAAGCAAGGCGCTTGAGGTCTCTCAGTGCCAATCCCACAATCGGTGCCTCCACGTCCGCCTCTCTCTCTCTCGTCTCGACCTCGGTCTCCCATCGGCGATGAAAGTCAGAGAGGAGGTGAGGCGTCATGGATGAGGGAGCGCAAAGCCGGCGCCAGAGAGGGAGCACATGGGTGGTAGGGTTCACACATGAAACACAGACTAATTCCGCGTTTCATTCATTTTTTTTAAATATATTTTTTAATTTAAAAATACAAATGGGAATAAACGCGGTTTCAAACCGCGTTTTATCCAAAATTAATTATAAAACGCGGTTTTACACCGCGTTTCTTTCGTTTGTTTTTTTTTCCACTTCCAGAACATACATCTTGTGAATGAAACGCGATCTCAAACCGGGTTTCTCTGATCTTCTTGCAAATTTTGAATATTTTTGAACATATTTTTAAGTTGTGAATTTTTCTGTAATTTTTTTTTCTTTAAATATTTTGAAAAAAAATTCATTTAAAGACTTTGAATTATTGAAAGTAATTATCAAATATAATTAAAATATTAAATTAATAATTTTTTAATTTCCAAATTGATTAACAATTTATTTTAAATTAATAAACATTCCACTTCTTTGTGGTCTTTTAGTTAATTGTGGAGGAGGTCTCGGAACATATACTCTCTTCTGGAGATAATTTGGGAGAAGTTTGTGTCAAATTCGAAATGCAAAATTGGAATAACATTGATCCCTATATGCTCCACAAACATTCCACTTCTTTGTGGTCTTTTATTTGACTAACGACTCTCCTAGGTCGTTGTGAGCTACTATATTGATACGGGGTTAGCCGTAGGTTGGTCCGATCTTCGACAACAAGCAAGAACTGAACAAGACAAACAAGAACTCGATCAAGATCAATCAAGAACAGCAAGATTCGATTCAAGAAATAACCAAGATTGATCAAGAATCTCAAGAACGCAGCAAGAACAAAGAAAGACTCAAAGAAACTCGACAAGAATGCCAAGATTCGACCAAGAACTTGCAAGAACACCAAGATCCAAAGGCTGGACTCAATGTCGACTCAAAGAAATAACAAAGACTCGATAAAGATAGTAAAGACTCGAAATTTAAGATGCAAGAATTGAAAGACACGACCTGATAAGGACTGAGTCGATCTATGCAGCGCAAGATAAAGACCCCAGGCCTCCTCAGAGGGTAGGAACCAATACCAATGCCTACACAACCCGCCTCTACAATCCGACACAAGCAAGCGGACAACTTGAAGCACCAGAAGGGGGCTTGTGAAAACTAGGATCACCAAGTCTTGCGAAGTTGATGAACACAAAGCAAACCAAGCTGAGATTATCAATCGGTTGAGATCGCGAAGAGCACAGCTCTATTCGGCCTGATCTCTCTCTCTAAGGTGTTTCACACGTTTTGAGAAGTAAGATTTCAATTATCAATGTTCCAATTGAATTACAAAGAAGAAAACGAAATATATAGGCCATAAGGCTGATGATGGCCGGCCCTTATTGATAGAATAAGATAGATCTACTAACTAATGGGCTTTAAAATAAATCTAAGAACAAAAATAAATAAGGTTCCTAAAAAGAATGATTTAAAAAGCCCAATTCAGCCCAATAATGTTCATAAGCTGATATCAGACATAACACTTAGGAAAATTCGGTCTAAGCATTGTCTAAGGTGGCTCGGCCTCTTCATGCACTCCAATGCACATATATGTCTTCAATGTAGGCTCGGGGAGTTGAACCTTGCTCGAGAACAAAGCATGACCCACAAAGTTGAATGAGTCTCTCTGAAGCTTCTTAGCTCTAGCTCGAGTCATTGGCCCTTCTCCAAGTATAATGGGTGTGTCTGGAGCTGTAGAAGATGGTCCCGCATCAACCTCCCCTTCTTGAAAAGGATTCGACCACGAATCCAAGTCTTCATCCACCGCAAAGTAAGGGATTAGATCGGCGATGTTGAATGTAGCGCTCACGCCCATGTCTCCAGGAAGCTCCAATTGATAGGCATTGTCGCCCACTCTCTTCTTGATCCGAAATGGTCCATCACCACGCGGCGACAGCTTGTTCTTCCGTGCTTCTGGAAACCGCTCCTTCCTCAAGTGCACCCATACAAGATCTCCAGGCTGAAATGTGACCAAGCGACGTCCCTTGTTGGCCTTGTTAGCATTGTACTCAGCCTTTAGCTTCAGCTTCTCTCGAGTTCGTTCATGCATCTCCTTGATGAACTCGACATGCTTACCTGCCTCAAATGATTCTTTGTCTCTCATAGGATATGGAGTAAGATCAAAAGGGGTTAGTGGATTAACACCATACACACATTCAAATGGACTGATTTTAGTAGCCGGATGCATGGTTCTATTATAAGCAAATTCCACATGAGGTAAGGCTTCTTCCCAAAGTTTCAAATTCTTCCTAATAATGGCTCGTAGGACAGTAGCAAGGGTTCTATTAGTCACCTCAGTTTGGCCATCAGTTTGGGGGTGGCTAGAAGTAGAGAATAGCAATCCAGTTCCCAATTTATTCCATAAGGTACGCCAAAAATGACTTAAGAATTTCACATCCAGTTCACTAACAATAGTTTTTGGCACACCATGCAACCTAACTACCTCTCTAAAGAATAGATTAGCAACGTTGGTAGCATCATCAGTTTTATGACATGCAATGAAATGAGCCATTTTAGAGAACCTATCCACTACCACAAATATAGAATCTCCCCCCTTCTTAGTTCTAGGCAACCCAACTATGAAATCCATGGATATGTCTTCCCAAGGGGCTGATGGGGTTGGTAGTGGTGTATAAAGGCCATGGGGCATAAGCTTAGCTTTAGCTTTAATGCAATCTATGCATCTCTTAAGGCAATGTTCTACATCCCTAAGCATATGTGGCCAATAAAAGTGTGATTTCAATGTGTTATAAGTCTTATCCCTTCCGAAATGTCCCATTAGGCCACCACTATGTGCTTCACTAACAAGTAATAACCTCAAAGAACATCTAGGAATACACACTTGATCTTTTCGAAATAAGAATCCTTCATGTATATAGAAGCTGTCATTAGGACCCTTTTCTAAGCATTTTCGAAAATGTTCACCAAAATCTAAATCAGATTCATACAATTCCTTTATGTAAATAAAGCCTAAGACTCTAGAATCCAAAGTGGTTAAAAGTACACGTCTTCTAGCTAAAGCATTAGAATCGAAATTAGCGACTAGAACATGTCTCCTAGATAATGCATCAGCTACCACATTGTCTTTGCCTTTCTTATACTTAATTACATAAGGAAATGTTTCAATGAACTCCATCCATCTTCCATGTCTCCTATCAAGTTTATCTTGGCTTTTAAAATATTTTAAAGATTCATGATCAGTCCTAAGAATAAACTCGCTAGGCCATAGATAGTGAGACCATGTCTTAAGTACTCTAAACAATGCATACAATTCCTTATCATAGGTAGAGTAATTAAGACAAGCACCTTTCAACTTTTCAGAAAAGAAAGCAATAGGCTTACCTCCCTGCATAAGGACTCCACCAATTCCAACTCCGCTAGCATCACACTCTACTTCAAAGGGCTGAGTAAAGTCCGGCAAAGCTAATAGAGGTGCGTGAGTGAGCTTGTCCTTAAGGGTGTTGAATGCTTCCTTCTGAGCTGCTCCCCATGTGAATTCACTCCGCTTTTTCGTGAGCTCAGTGAGGGGTGCCGAGATGGTGCTGAAATCTCGAACAAATCGACGATAGAAGCTCGCCAATCCTTGGAAGCTGCGTACATGGCCGATGTTGGTGGGTGTTGGCCATTCCTGGATTGCCTTGATCTTAGCCTCATCGACATGCAGTCCTTTCGAACTCACTACAAATCCAAGAAAAGACACTTGTTCATGACATAATTCACACTTCTTTAAATTAGCATACAAGCGTTCAATTCTCAGCGTTTTAAGCACTTCTCTAAGATGTGATTCATGTTCATTAAGAGACTTGCTATAAATCAGAATATCATCAAAATAAACAACAACAAATCTTCCAATGAAATCTCGAAGCACATGATTCATTAAACGCATAAAAGTGCTAGGAGCATTAGTTAAACCAAAAGGCATAACCAACCACTCATATAACCCAAGCTTAGTCTTAAAGGCTGTTTTCCATTCATCACCTTCTTTCATTCTAATTTGATGATAGCCACTTCTAAGATCAATTTTAGAAAATATAGAAGCTCCATGTAACTCATCTAGCATATCATCTAATCTAGGAATGGGGTGACGATATTTAATAGTAATGTTGTTAATAGCCCTACAATCTACACACATTCTCCATGATCCATCTTTCTTAGGGACTAATAACACAGGCACAGCACACGGACTTAAGCTAGTTCGAATATAACCCTTGTCCAACAGTTCCTGGACTTGGGTTTGGACCTCTTGGGTCTCAGTGGGATTCATACGATACGCAGGTCGATTAGGCAATGCAGCCCCTGGAATAAGATCAATTTGATGCTCAATTCCACGAATAGGGGGTAGACCTGGTGGTATGTCATCGGGAAACACATCTTTATACTCCTCAAGTACAGCGAGTATATTGGCTGGAAGAGAAGCTTTAAGCTCTTCACTCAACATATTCAAGCTCTTAATGAGATGCATAAGGGTGGTTTCTCCATCCGCCAATTCGTCTAAAAATGTACTCTTGGAAGCCATTAGTACACCTTTAGGCCGAGTTTGAGGATCCACTTGGCTCGACTGAGCCTCCTGATCTAACTCACCTTTACTTACCTTCCGCTTCTCAATCTCATCAGCTACTTGCGTAGGCGTCATGGGTTTGAGAATGACATTCTTTCCCTGAAAAGTAAAGGTATAGCGATTAGTAAACCCATCATGAATAACCTTACGATCAGATTGCCAAGGACGGCCTAATAGAATATGACAAGCTTGCATAGGCACAATATCATATAAAACATCATCTTCATAATGTCCGAGCTTAATATGCACTTTAACTTGTCTATGAACTTTTAATAAGCCACAATCATTCATCCAATGCAATTTGTAAGGTCTTGGGTGTTGGACAGTAGGTAAATGCAATTTGTCAACCATTTCTTGACTAGCTAAATTACAGCAACTACCTCCATCAATGATCACATTTACAACCTTTCCTTAAAACTAGACAACGAGTATGAAATAAGTTTTCTCTTTGATTATCTTCACATGGTGTAGGAACAACACTTAAAACTCTCCTAACAATCAAAGATTCTCCATGTTCATATTCAACCTCATTATCATCATTTTCATAACAAACAAGGTTTAGGTTCTGATCATTGTCATTAGCATGCTCATCCGGTTCATCACAAGAATTTTCAGATTGATATTCTCCAAATTGATTAACCATGAGCGTTTTCTTATTCGGGCAATCCTTCATATAATGTCCTCTACCTTGGCATTTAAAGCATACAATGTCTCTAGAACGAGTAGTAGAAGGATTAGGATTACTCCCTTTGGGACCAGTAGATGTCCCAGACGATTCTCGTCCATTCCATGGACCTTTTCCTTTGTCAAGGGGCTGCTGGGATACTCGGCTATCTCCTCTCCCTTGGGGCTGGTTTGGTCGATCTCGTGAACCACCTTCACCACGCCATTGGGACTGATTTGGCCGAGATTGGCGCCATTGGGGCTGCTGCACACTTGACACTCTTCCTTGGCTCTTATAACGTTGTCCCTTTTCTACTTTCATAGCTAGATGTAAAAGTTCAGTAGGAGTAGTATAGGGAAAGTAATCAATTTCATGAGCTAAGGCGGGATGCAAGATCCGAAGGTATCTAACATTAGTTTTATCGTGAGTTTCTACCACATTAGCTCGAGCCATAGCTTCTTGCATAACATTAAATGTCTCCTCAACAGTTTTACTACCTTGTTTAAGGTTTTCTAATCTGTTTAATAGCTCTCTATCATAATGTTGAGGTACAAACCTATTTCTCATTACTACTTTTAATTGTTCCCACGAAGCAATAGGTGCATCAAGGGATCTTCTTCTTTCCTTAACAAGATTATCCCACCAGATTAATGCAAAACCTTGAAACTCTAGGGAAGCTAATTGCACTTTCTTAGGTTCTGAGAAATTATGACAATTCCAGATTTGCTCCATTTTAATCTCCCAATCAATATAAGCATCTGGATCAGTTTTACCATCAAAAGGAGGAATCTTTACCTTCACCTTGCCTATTCCGTCGTCATCATTGAACCTAGGTGGGCGGTTCTGATTTCCCCTTTGATTCCGTCTCGGGCGTCGCTCCCAATACTCCTCTTCTTGGAAGTCGTCATCTTGCTCCGAGTAATAGTATTGCTCTTGATAGCCTCGACCTCTTCCCCTTCCTTGTCCTTGTCCTTGCACATGAACAAACCCATTATTCCGATCATTTCTCCCACCTCGTGGAGAGTTGTTTTCATTGAATAAAGGATTATCTAAATTGACATTAACATGAGGATTAGGATTAGGGATAGGATTTACGACCTCTCTTTCATTGTTGGGTATCTCCACTCGCTCTTGCTGGCCTATGTTGTTCGAACCACTAGGCCTAGAGCTTTCCCACTCCGCCATCTTAGCTTGCAACGCAGCCAAGGTATCCGTTATAGTGGCTATGTTGGCCGTCAAGTTGTTGAACTGCTCGGGTGTGACAGTAGCACTCGAGTTCGTGACATCGTTACCACCATTGTTTCCCTGATTGTTAGACATGATAAAAGAGACAAAAGAAACAAAGAACTAAGTTAAGGTTAGTAAAAACTTATAAACAGCTCACAATTGTGTTTCGCTCACACTCCCTCTCTTGATTGATATATCACGCTTGCTAGGGCAATCCGCTTTGGGCAAATCAACAACCAAGCAAAAAAACAAAGCAATCAAAGTATGTAGTGAATGAAACAACTCAGAAGAGTACTCAACAAGGGCTGTAGTACTCGATGCAAGCAAGTAAAGGACTCGACAGACTCAAACAAGCACTCACAAGGGCTGTAAGCACTCGACACAACACTAGGGAGACTCGGCAAGGGCTGAGATCTCCTCGACACAAGCACAAGAGCACTCGACAGTGGGGAGAAGTGCTTCGACACAAAGAGAAATAAAGAAAAACAAAAGAAAACTTGGGAATTTACCTCTTTTGATTGAAAACCTTTAAGTTAGGACGTTGTAGTTGCAGGGTAGGGTTTCAATTTTGTGGAGGTGTATGTGTTTGGGATTTAGGGCTGTCGACTAGGGCTGAGAGAAGGGATTCACCAATTGTCCTTGGGAGCTTTCTTGCACTAGATCAACAAACTCTATCTCTTTTTTTTTTTTTCAACTTACTTTTGCCCCTAGTGAATTTTATCCTCCTAGGTCCAAGTTTTAATGGAAATTTCGAAACTGATCTTTTTTTTTTTTTACTTATGAAACTAATGCAAGAGAAGACTCAAAATAATAGATAGGACTCGAAAATTATGAAAGTGGTGGTGAATAAATAAAATTTCCAGCCCTAATGCAATGATATAGATAGAATGGCTATTTTAGGGAATAGGATCTATCTTTATGCCTTAATAGATATTTGATAGATATAGTGAATTAAATCCACCAAAAATCAGAATTTAAATAGGCAATGGATAAATAAAGTAGATATAGATAGATCAAAAGTTCCAAAGATAGAACAAAGTAACAAACTAGGGTTTTATCTTGTGTGGTAGGTGAATGTCGGCCAAGCTTTGGCTATGGGGACACTATGTGCCGTCGGCTAGGGTGTACACAAAGAGATGTGTGCACTGACTTGGTCGACTCCACGGTCTCGGCTAGGCTTTGTGTTTGGGCTAAGCAACCACAACAATCACAAACAAACAAGATTAGTAATTTAATCAAAAAGAAAGCAAGAAGTAAATAACCAAAACAAGAACTGACTCTATTTTTGTGTTTTTTTGTGTTTATGAAAAGAAAAGACTCAATCTTGATGTCGGAAACCAAAGCTCTGATGCCAATTTGATACGGGGTTAGCCGTAGGTTGGTCCGATCTTCGACAACAAGCAAGAACTGAACAAGACAAACAAGAACTCGATCAAGATCAATCAAGAACAGCAAGATTCGATTCAAGAAATAACCAAGATTGATCAAGAATCTCAAGAACGCAGCAAGAACAAAGAAAGACTCAAAGAAACTCGACAAGAATGCCAAGATTCGACCAAGAACTTGCAAGAACACCAAGATCCAAAGGCTGGACTCAATGTCGACTCAAAGAAATAACAAAGACTCGATAAAGATAGTAAAGACTCGAAATTTAAGCTGCAAGAATTGAAAGACACGACCTGATAAGGACTGAGTCGATCTATGCAGCGCAAGATAAAGACCCCAGGCCTCCTCAGAGGGTAGGAACCAATACCAATGCCTACACAACCCGCCTCTACAATCCGACACAAGCAAGCGGACAACTTGAAGCACCAGAAGGGGGCTTGTGAAAACTAGGATCACCAAGTCTTGCGAAGTTGATGAACACAAAGCAAACCAAGCTGAGATTATCAATCGGTTGAGATCGCGAAGAGCACAGCTCTATTCGGCCTGATCTCTCTCTCTAAGGTGTTTCACACGTTTTGAGAAGTAAGATTTCAATTATCAATGTTCCAATTGAATTACAAAGAAGAAAACGAAATATATAGGCCATAAGGCTGATGATGGCCGGCCCTTATTGATAGAATAAGATAGATCTACTAACTAATGGGCTTTAAAATAAATCTAAGAACAAAAATAAATAAGGTTCCTAAAAAGAATGATTTAAAAAGCCCAATTCAGCCCAATAATGTTCATAAGCTGATATCAGACATAACACTTAGGAAAATTCGGTCTAAGCATTGTCTAAGGTGGCTCGGCCTCTTCATGCACTCCAATGCACATATATGTCTTCAATGTAGGCTCGGGGAGTTGAACCTTGCTCGAGAACAAAGCATGACCCACAAAGTTGAATGAGTCTCTCTGAAGCTTCTTAGCTCTAGCTCGAGTCATTGGCCCTTCTCCAAGTATAATGGGTGTGTCTGGAGCTGTAGAAGATGGTCCCGCATCATATATGCTCCACAAACATTCTCTGCCTTTTCATATAACCAATGTGTTAAGGCATCTATATTGGAATAACATTGAACTTGGTCAAGAGACATAAGAGACTTTGCATTTACTATTTATTGTAGACGGTCTTGTCATTATTTTGGCAAGAGAACAAACCGTACATGAATGGTCTCCCTTATTGAGGATCTTCCGGTCCTAGGATCTTCTAGTCCTTTTGGTGGGTATTCATGTGAATTTCAATGATCTTGCAAATCATCGTTTAACTTGAGCGACCAAATGCCACAAAGAATAAGATTTTATCATTAGATAACTCTTAGTTATTGACATAATAAGTTTCAATGGTAAAACATTGTAATCATTGAACTTTGTACATGGTGATCAATTTATTTAATCAGATGTCGTTAACTGGGTATTTTCAGATCTTTTGTTAGTGTCATACTGCAGGTATGAAACTAATGACCAACTATATTAACTTTATTCATAATGTTCTTCAAGACATTATAAATGAATAGTACAAAAATAACCTAGTTATAAGCCACAACAATAACATCAGTTGCGCGCTTAACATTTACCTCTTTTACACCTTCTACGAGAGGGACATGCTGCGGGTCAGGCTTAGAGGATTGTCAGGAAGTGACCTTGTAAACCAGATCATGTTTTGTGGTTATTTATATTGGTTATGCTAACCAACTAAAAATAGTTCTGAATATGCCAAAACCCATATTCCATGTACTTCTTCACGAGTACAAATGCTTAAAATAAGATCATATCTCTTCTAGAGTTTATAAGAATCTGAAATTCGAGTCTTCAACCTCTTATGCAGATTTTGATGAAAACTCACAATCTGTTGGATTGTTTACAAATGGTATCAAGACTTTGAACTCTTAGCGAGATAAGTGTCACAATCTACTGGATTGTTTAACCATTGAGTTTAGGAACTTCAAGCCCACAAAATAGGTGTTGAAAAAACTCACAATATAATGGATTAAGGTAATAATAATAATAATAATAATAATAATAATAATAATAATAATAATAATAATAATAAAACTACATAAAAGATAATACTAAAGAGTAAATTATATTAAGAAACATGTATATCAACAACAAATAATCTTAAATAAGTAAATAAAATTCATGTCAACTTCGAGTAACAAGAAAATTTAAAATAGATCTTCAAGACCTTTTAATCACCTACGTCAGGAGGTGGTATTCTTAATTATATGCAATTTTATCGTTTACTGCGGGAAACTGATGGAGAAACATTAAGGATCAGAGTTGATTTGTTTCTCTGGCTATACGAATCATCACTACAAGGATGACGTTTACCGATTCATCCCTACGAGGGTGTGATTTATCTATCCCTCTACTTCGGAAAATGAATCCGTTCATTTACTTCGAGAAACGAGTCCTTTCATTTGCTTCGGGAAATGAGTCCGTTCATTTGCTTCAGGAAATGATTCTGTTCATTTGCTTCGGGAAATGAGTCTATTCATTTACTTTGGGAAATGAGTCCGTTCATTTATTTCGGGAAATGAGTCTGTTCATTTACTTCGGAAAGTGAGTCCGTTCATTTACTTTGGGAGATGAGGAAAAATAAACATAGGTTAAATAAATAAAATAAAATAACAAGCATATGAATTAACTAAACATAAATAATAAATATAATTTCATCACTACGGGGATGAAATTTATCGTTTCATCATTATGAGACGAGATTTATCGTTTCATTGCTACGGAGATGATATTTATCGATCATGATCAAGTAATTTACCAATTTTCTGGTTTGAGATTAGTTTATATCAACTTCTAGGTTGCCAAATGGCCCGGGTGGCTTTGAAGGCAACCATTGTGACAGAACTAGTCAGCCTTACCCATATGAGATGAGTGTGGGTCTTCGTCTTTTGGTTTATCGACATGAACATTGTCCGGTTCTTCAGCACATGCGTCCTTGCGTCATTCTCTTCTTCATAAACATAAATCGTGTATATCTATATTTAAAAATACTATTCTCAAGCTTTTTACCAATGAGAGTTTGGTTGCTCGATCATGGAAAGGAGAGATGAGATATATAGGCCATGATCATGGAAAGGAGAGATGAGTTTGGTTGTTCGATCATGGAAAGGAGAGATGAGACTCTCGTTCATAAGTTTGACAGCTTTTCGACGTCTCTGTAAAATGGGTCGTACGGATTCAATATTGATCGGATTAAGGTGTGCCATACCTTGTTGGAACGAGGACGAAGAGATCTACAACTTTACCGAAATCCACATTCTTTGAGCTGCTGCTGGTTTTGACGGGATTTTGTGAAGTTTTGGAACATTATATTTATTTCCTATTTAGTATTAGTTTTACTTAAGTTATTTTAGGAAACTTTAGATGTTATTTTATTTAATTACTTTAAGTAATTCTTTTATCTTCTTTTATCTTGAATTCGGCCCAACTCAGCCCCTAAGGCCTATTTAAGCCGAGTTCTTCCATTGTAATCAATTGGAACATAATGAATAGAATTTAGATCTCTCAAATTGTGTGAAACACATGGAGTGTCTTGTTGATCCAACTAGAGCTGTGCTCGTTGATCATCGAATTGGTTTGTTTTAGCTTGGTTTGCTTTGCCGTTCATCAACTTCGCAAGACTTGGTGAATCTAGTATCCACAAGCCCCCTCCTTGTGCCTTCAAGTTGTCCGCTTGATTGTGTAGGGTTGTAGAGGCGGGTTGGTATTGGTTCCTACCCTCTGAGGAGGCCTGGGGTCTTTATCTTGTTCTGCATAGATCGACTCAGTCCATATCAGGTCGTGTCTTTCAATTCTTGTTCTTGAGTTTCGAGTTTTGCATCTTTCTTTAGAGTCTTTATTGCGTTCTTTGACTTCTTGATTGATCTTGCAGATTTCTTGATCGATTCTTGAAGCGTTCTTGCTGCGTCGTTTGAGTCTTGTTCTGTTCTTGCTTCCGTTTCTTTGAGTTTCTTGCTTGTTGTCGAAGATCGGACCAACCTACGGCTAACCCCGTACCAGTCTCAGTGGGATTCATACGATACGCAGGCCTATTAGGTAATGCAGCCCCGGGAATAAGATCAATTTGATGCTCTATTCCACGAATAGGGGGTAGACCTGGTGGTATGTCATCGGGAAACACATCCTTAAATTCCTCAAGAAGAGCGAGAATGTTCAATGGAAGAGAAGGTTTAAGCTCTTCACTTAACATGCTCAAGCTCTTGCAAAGGAGCATAAGAATAGTTCCACCATCCGCAAATTCGTCCAGGAATGTGCTTTTGGCAACCAAGAACACACTCTTAGCTCGAGTTTGAGGATCCTCTTGGCTCGACTGAGCCTCCTGATCTAACTCACCTTTACTTACCTTCCGCTTCTCAATCTCATCAACTACTTGCGTAGGTGTCATGGGTTTGAGAATGACATTCTTTCCTTGAAAAATAAAGGTATAGCGATTAGTAAACCCATCATGAGTAACCTTACGATCAGATTTCCAAGGACGGCCTAATAGAATATGACAAGCTTGCATAGGCACAATATCACATAAAACATCATCTTCATAATGTTCTAGTTTAATATGCACTTTAACTTGTCTATGAACTTTTAATAAACCACAATCATTCATCCAATGCAATTTGTAACGTCTAGGGTGTTGGACAGTAGGTAAATGCAATTTGTCAACCATTTCTTGACTAGCTAAATTACAGCAACTACCTCCATCAATGATCACATTTACAACCTTTCCTTTAACTAGACAACGAGTATGAAATAAGTTTTCTCTTTGATTATCTTCACATGGTGTAGGAACAACACTTAGAACTCTCCTAACAATCAAAGATTCTCCATGCTCATATTCAACCTCATCGTCATTATTTTCGTAACAAACAAGGTTTAAGTTCTGATCATTGTCGTTATTAGCATTGTCATCATGTTCATCACAAGAATTTTCAGATTCACATTCTCCTAAGTGATTAACCATGAGAGTTTTCTTATTAGGGCAATCCTTCATATAATGTCCTCTACCTTGGCATTTAAAACATACAATATCTCTAGAACGAATGGTAGAAGGGTTAGGATTACTCCCTTTGGGACCAGTAGATGTCCCAGACGATTCTCGTCCATTCCATGGACCTTTTCCTTTGTCGAGGGGCTGTTGAGGTGCTCGGCTCTCTCCTCTCCCTTGGGGCTGGCTTGGTCGATCTCGTGAACCACCTTCACCACGCCATTGGGACTGATTTGGCCGAGATTGGCGCCATTGGGGCTGTTGGCCACTCGACACTCTTCCTTGGCTCTTGTAACAAATCAGTAGGAGTAGTATAGGGAAAGTAATCAATCTCATGAGCTAAAGAGGGATGTAATATCCTAAGATATCTAGCATTTGTATCTTCACAAGGTTCAACCACATTAGCTCGAGCCATAGTTTCTTGCATAAGATTAAATGTTTCCTCAACAGTTTTACTACCTTGTTTAAGATTTTCTAATCTTTGCCTAAGCTCTCTAGCATAATGTTGAGGTACAAATCTATTTCTCATTAATGCTTTAAGTTGATCCCAAGAAGCAATAGGTGCATCAAGAGCTCTTCTCCTTTCTTTAACTAGGTTATCCCACCAAATTAAAGCAAAGCATGTGAATTCTAAAGTAGCTAATTGCACCTTTTTAGCATTAGAGAAATTATGACATTCCAAATCTGATCCATTTTAGTTTCCCAATCAATGTATGCATCTGGATCAGTTTTACCTTAAAAAGGAGGAATCTTTACCTTGACCTTACCTATGCCGTCCTCGTCATTGTACCTAGGTGGTCGGTTCTGATTTCCTCTTTGATTCCGTCTCGGACGCTGCTCCCAATACTCTTCTTCTTGGAAGTCATCATCTTGCTCCGAGTAGTAGAATTGCTCCTGGAAGCCTCGACCTCTTCCCCTTCCTTGTCCTTGACCTTGCACATTAACAAATCCACTATTCCGATCATTTCTCCCACCTCGTGGAGAGTTGTTTTCATTGAATAAACGATTATCTAAATTAACATTGACATGAGGATTAGGATTAGGGATAGGATTTACGACCTCTCTTTCATTATTAGGTATCTCCACTCGCTCTTGCTGACCTTCTATGATGTTCGAACCACTAGGCCTAGAGCTCTCCCAAGCCGCCATCTTGGCTTGCATTGCAGCCATTGTTTCCGTCAAGGTAGCTATGTTGGCTGTCAAGGCGTTAAATTGATCGGGTGTCACAGTAGCACTCGAATTTGTGGAGTTATTACCACCGTTGTTTCCCTGATTGGCACACATTATAACAAAGACAAAAGAAACACAGAACTATGTTAAAGGTTAGTGAAACTTATAAACAGCTCACAATTGTGTTTCACTCACACTCCCTCTCTGATTGATATATCACGCTTGCTAGGGCAATCCGCTTTGGGCAAATCAACTACCAAGCAAAGACTAAGCAAATCAAGGTATGTAGTGAATGAAACGAACAACAAAGCACTCGACAAAAGGGTAAGAGCACTCGACAGTAGCTTGTAAGCACTTGATTCAAGCAAAAACAAAGGCAATTACAAGAAATCAATTCGACACAACAAGGGTGCACTCGACAGGGGTCTAATGCACTCGATACACACAAGAGAGAACTCGGCAAGGGCTGAGATCACTCGACTCAAACAATTCAAGCACACAACAGTACTCGACCAAGACAAGAGAGAACTCGAGAAAACAAGCTCTACTCGACACAAATAGAAAAGAAAGAGAAATAAAAAAAAAACTTGGAAATTTACCTCTTTTGATTGAAAACCTTTAAGTTAGGACGTTGTAGTTGCAAGGTAGGGTTTCAATTTTGTGGAGGTGTATGTGTTTAGGATAGGGTATGTCGACTAGGGCTGAGAAGAAGGGTTCACCAATTAGTCCTTGGGAGCTTTCTTGCTTGTAAAGGTAAATATAGAGAAGTGGTGATAAACACCAGAGTACAAAAAGATGAGACTATACGAAGAGTCTCATGTAAAAGGAACCGTAAAACCCAAAATGGCCCCTCTATTCCCTCCAACCATGCAAAAGTATCTAACTCTACCCAAAAAACATCTACTCTCTAACTTAAAACTATCAACTGTACCACTGTACCCCTCTACCCCTCGACTCTCTCAAGCACAAATGCTTCTACCCAGAAACCTACGCTTCCACTCCCTTTCCATGAGTGACTTGCACTTCCACTTCACAGAAATCCTAATTTTACAATTTTCAATAATAAGTCTAGCATAAACTCTCGAATCAAAGCCTTCATTGCTAAATACTACCTTGTTCCTTGCCATCCATGTGAAGTAAATCAGCGCTTGGAACGCCAAGAGCTTGGCCTGGAAGGGTAGAGATCTCTGAATGGACCTGGACTCCGATGCAAACCAGCGCAACCAATCTACAATAGTCTGGAACCGACAGCTGATGCCTAACCAGTTCAGAATAAGTGTCTGCACTTCAACCACAGCCGGGCAGGAGAACCAAAGGTGATACTCACTCTCCTCTTCCTGCTTACACAGAGCACACAGAGCTGCATCATCCCCTTTCCAGTGTTTTATGCGTCTGCCAGTCTGAAGCCGATTCCTAGCTGCAAGCCAAACAATAAACGCCCATTTTCTGCATTACAGTTTCCTCCAAATCATCCCACCCCAGTCTGTATCTGGACCCTTCATACGAATCAGCTCATAAACCTTGGCACATGAGAGATTCCCTTCCTGGTTCAGCAAAGGATCCAAGCAGTAAGGTGTAGAGCTCCCTGGAAGCAAGGCATCTTTCAGCTCATCCCTTGTTTCCAAGAGGCTCTGCCACACCCAACTATCATCCACTTTGCGTTGTACTTCCCATATATCGCACCCCCTCAGGTGATTCTGTATACACCATCTCTGCCAAATGCTGGGCTTCTGTAAAGCTAACTCCCCAATAAGCTTAGTCTGTACACTTCTGTTCCACGCAAGCAGTTCCTTAATGTCCAAACCACCTTCAACAAATGGTCTAGCAACATTGTCCCAAGCAACTAAGAATTTATGCCCCTCGTTGCTTCCATTCCAGAGGAATCTTTTACACATCCCCTCAATTTTGTGGACAACTCCTTTAGGCAAAATTAGAACCTGGCACCAGAATGTGTTAATTCCATTGCACACGGCCTTAAGAAGCTGTAATCTCCCAGCATAGGACATTTTTCGAGTCACCCAAGAGCTCATCAATTTCTGATATTTCCCATACAGATCTCCATATTCATGGATGGCCACTGATTTCGAATGCAGAGGTATTCCAAGGAATTTGATGGGTAGACTACCCCTAACATAACCCAACTGCTGTACTATCAGCCACATTATCTGTAACTCCCGAAATAAACACGGTGCTTTTCTCATTATTAGCCCTCAAGCCAGAAATCTCAAAAAAATTCTCTAGACAGGACTTGAGAATCTGAACTGACACAGAATCAGCATGGCAAAACAGAAGCAGGTCATCCGCAAAGGCAAGATGTGTCAATTTCATACCTTTGCATCTCGGATGATATTTAAATCGTTGATCAGCAGTAGCATCCTGAATCATTCTACTCAAAACTTCCATGCATAGTACAAATAAATACGACGACAAGGGATCTCCTTGTCTGAGCCCACGCTTACCTTGAAAAAACCCTTCTGGCGAACCATTGATCAGTACAGAAAAAGCCGTGGTGGTGACACACTCCATGATAAGATCAATCAACTTGCTAGGGAAATTCATGTACTCTAAAGCGGCTTTGATAAAATCCCAATTCAAATAATCATAAGCCTTTTTGCAAGTTGACTTTAATAGTGCATCTTGGGGAAACTCTCTTCGTACCATAACCATTCATAACTTCAAGTGCTACAGCACTGTTGTGCGCAATTGAGCGTCCCGGAATGAAGGCTCCTTGACAATCAGAAATCAGTCCAGGCAACTTACTCTTAAGCCGAGCCACTATGATTTTTGTAACCGCTTTCATGATAGTATTACAGCAAGAAATAGGGCGGAGCTGTCTGACCGTTGACGGGTTAGCTACCTTTGGAAGCAGGGAAATAAAGGTAGTGTCAACTGTTTTAGGACCTTGCCATTGCGGAAGATTTCACGTATAGCTTCACACGTATCCTTCCCTACAATGGACCAAGCGTCTTTGAAAAACTGACTACCAAATCCGTCCGGTCCCAGGGATTTGTTAGCACCAATGCTCCAAATACTCTTTCTGATTTCATCAAAACTGGGAATAGCCGCCAGCAAACCCAACTGATCGCCCTCTAGTTGCTGTCCAACAGAAATACGTGGGAAGGGAGCTTTCTTGCACTAGATCAAACAAAACACTTTCCTTTTTTTTTTTTGACTTACTTTTACTCCTAGTGAATTTTATCCTCCTAGGTCCAAGTTTTAAAATAAATTTCGAAACTGATTTTTTTTTATATACTAATGCAAGAAAGACTCTAAATATGTAATAGGACTCGAAAATCTGAATATGGTGGTGATAAAAGATAAAACTTCAGCCCTAATGCAAAGATATAGATAGAATGGCTAATTTAGGTAATAAGATCTATCTTGTGCCTTTATGATATATGATAGATATAATGAACTTTATCTACCAAAAATCAGATTATCAATAGGCAATAAATAATAGAAATAGATAAAAGATAGATAAAAAGTTCCAAAGATAGAACAAAGGATGGAAAGATAACAAACTAGGGTTTGCTTTGTGTGGAGGACAATTTCGGCCAAGCAATCAACTATGGGGACAAGGTATTGCCGCCGGCTTAGGTGCTGCACAAGGGAAATTGCGCACCACTTTGGTCGACTCCACGGTCTCGGCTAGGCTTTGTGTTTAGGCTATGCAACCACAAACAATCACAAACTCAAGATTAGTAAAATAATCAAAAAGAATGCAAGAAGTAAATAACCAAAGCAAGAAAAGGACTCTTTTTTGTGGTTTTTGTGTTTAGAAAAATAAAAGACTCAATCTTGATGTCGGAAACCAAAGCTCCGATGCCAATTTGATACGGGGTTAGCCGTAGGTTGGTCCGATCTTCGACAACAAGCAAGAAACTCAAAGAAAGACTCAAGAACTGAACAAGACTCAAACGACGCAGCAAGAACGCTTCAAGAATCGATCAAGAAATCTGCAAGATCAATCAAGAAGTTAAAGAACGCAACAAAGACTCTAAAGAAAGATGCAAGACTCGAAATTCAAGAACAAGAATTGAAAGACACGACCTGATATGGACTGAGTCGATCTATGCAGAACAAGATAAAGACCCCAGGCCTCCTCAGAGGGTAGGAACCAATACCAATGACTACACAACCCGCCTCTACAACCCTACACAATCAAGCGGACAACTTGAAGGCACAAGGAGGGGGCTTGTGGATACTAGATTCACCAAGTCTTGCGAAGTTGATGAACGGCAAAGCAAACCAAGCTGAGATGATATCAATTCGAAGGCGAATGAGCACAGCTATAATTCGGCCAACAACTCTCAAGGTGTAACACACACGATTTTGAGAAGCAATATTTGATGCAGGACCATCCAAGCCATCATCAAAGACACCTTCGGATAATGTCCTTCTCAAGAGGAAGAAGAAGGCTCCACCTTGGGAGAAGATCCAAAGGTGCAAGTGACGTTTTTTAGATTCGTCCAGCAGCATTTGACAGCTTTTCGACGTCTCTGTAAAATGGGTCGTACGGATCAATATTGAAAACGTCACTTGCACCCCCATTGATGCAGGACCATCCAAGCCATCATCAATATTTCTATTATGAATGTTCCAATTGAATTACATAGATGAAACCGAAATATATAGGCCTTATGATCTGTTCTGGCCGATTCTAGGAGATAGAAGATAGAATAAGATAGATCTAAATACTAATGGGCTTAATGAAATAAATCTAAGAACACAAGTAAATAAGGTTCTAAAAAGAATAACTAATAAAAGCCCAATTCAGCCCAATAATGTTCTTAAGCTGAAAATAAGCTTAACACTTAAATAATTTCGACATAAGCATAGCTAAGGAGGCTCGGCCTCTTCATGGACTCCTATGCACATGTATGTCTTCAACGTTGGCTCGGGGAGTTGAACATTGCTCGAGAACAAAGCATGACCCACAAAGTTGAATGAGTCTCTCTGAAGCTTCTTAGCTCTAGCTCGAGTCATTGGTCCTTCTTCAAGTATGATGGGTGTGTCTGGAGTTGTAGAAGATGGTCCCGCATCACTTAATATTGCCTACTATTGATGCAAGTTATTATGAAAGAGCTTGTAATATATAGGGTCTACCATGATGCCATCACACCTATGATCAATCAAGAACCAAGACGTACCGAAGCTCCAAATGACACATCAAATGAACAGCCTCTCGGATCCATAACTCGAGCTCGGGCAAGACGTTTTCAAGCCGACCTTCTTCAAGGACTCTTTACCATTTCCATAAACTATGAAGATCAAAGTCAAGCTTTCACAAGTTTACAGAAAATTGAAGATCGCAACCCGCAACCCAAGAAGCCCAGAAATGCCTCGGTTCCCACTATTGATTATGAAGGCAAACCTGATCCAAATTCAAACTTCTCATGCATTTAAAGGCACATTGGGAAGAGAAGACATCAAGGAATACATCCCCTATGCAGCTGGTGCTTTTGTGCAGAGAACAACTTTCAAGATTGCATTTAATGCAAGCCTTATTCGATGACTAACTAGCATGATAATATGAGTGTTTGACTAACGACATGATATGTGTGACTAATAGCATGAATTGCGGTGATTTACTATATGAGATTAAATGTTAGTGTTGAACAAAAATGCGCAATAATCGTACAACACATTTTATATAATTTTTAATATTTGAGTTCGACCCCTTTTGGCTATCCTCTTGATTCGAAGTCGTATTGATACCAAGATTTGAATGGTTTTGGTGATTTGAGCTGCACCCGAATTTTAGAGGGTTGCCTACGTATCTCATGGAAGAGAATCAAGCCTCACGTAGTTCGTAGTGTTTTGGATTTGGTTTTGTTTTCTTATATGCATCATAGGATGAAGTTCAAACCCACCTTCTACGAAGGGTAGCTCGAACAACACTCCACCCGAGTAAACTAAGCCCACCTTCTCGGAAGGGTAACTCAAGTAACCCGCCTATCATTTGCATATAGAAAACGATTTGATTTTGATCTTGATGTGGAGTTTGATTTAATTTGATTTGAGATTTGACTTAAAAGTCAATTTGGGGATCGTGATTGAACTCGTTTGTGAGTTTCCTACGTACCCTTTTGGAAGGGATCAAATCACACGTAGTTCCTTTGAGAACCATTTGATTTTTTGGTTTGACGATTGAACCAGACGAGCTTTAGCTTTATGTCCGGTGGCCTACATATCCGATAACTCGGAATTAAATCAAGCGTAGTTCTGTACGAACCATGTTTTGATTTTGGGAAAGGTGACTGAATTCAGTTTATGTTAAATTTTGTACCGAATTTCCTACGTAACTCGTAAAAGAGTATCAAGTCTTACGTAGTTATAAACGAACCGAGTTTACATTTGGTGAAACTCGATTTGAAATTTTGACTCCGTTTTTATTGAAGCCGGTTTGAGATTGACCCACTAGAATCAATTGGCAAAGAATATTTGACAATTCTGATTTTATATCTTGATCAAACTCGAATTCTTAATTTATACCAAAAATAATTATTATATTTTATTGGGCCAATTCTGTAATTAAACACATTTCAAATTCCGAATTTGATCGGTCATGTACACCTCTTTTAAAGACGTGTATATTTAATATGGCCATGCAAACAATTCACAACCGAATGAAGGCACATGCTTCTTTAGATTTTGATACGGGCCCGAGTCCAATTCAAATTTTATTAACCTAAAATTAATTCAGCCCAAGTGTAATTTATGAAGCTATATTTAGCATCTTCACCCGCAGAGCCTCGGTAGCATTCCGCCTCCCTCTCTCACCTCAGTTCACACACTTAACATTTTTCTAATGAAAGCGATAGTCTGAGAAGGTCAACAACGGAAGACGTTAAGGACCAGATCCCTTTGAGAAGATCTAGAAACGTTTTTAAGGGTTGAACTGTTGAAGCTAACGGGAGACTTGGCCTTGATTTTTATTTTTTTAGATCGTTGTTCTCAAGCCCATGACGCCAACACAAGTGGCTGATGAGATTGAGAAGCGCAAGTTAAGTAAAGGTGAGTTAGAACAGGAGGCTCAGTCGAGCCAAGTGGCATCTCAAACTCGGCCTAAGGGTGTACTAATGGCTTCCAAGAGTACATACTTAGACGAATTTGCAGCTGGAGAAACCACCCTTATGCACCTTATCAAGAGCTTGAATATGTTGAGTGAAGAGCTTAAAGCTTCTCTTCCATCCAACATACTCGCTCTACTCGAGGAGTATAAAGATGTGTTTCCCGATGACATACCACCAGGTCTACCCCTATTCGTGGAATTGAGCATCAAATTGATCTTATTCCAGGGGCTGCATTACCTAATAGGCCTGCGTATCGTATGAATCCCACTGAGACCCAAGAGGTCCAAACCCAAGCCCAGGAACTGTTGGATAAGGGTTATATTCGAATTAGCTTAAGTCCTAGTGCTGTACCTGTGTTATTAGTCCCTAAGAAAGATGGTTCATGGAGAATGTGTGTAGATTGTAGATGAGTTACCCTATTCCTAGATTAGATGATATGCTAGATGAGTTACATGGAGCTTCTATATTCTCTAAAATTGATCTTAGAAGTGGCTATCATCAAATTAGAATGAAAGAAGGTGATGAATGGAAAACAGCCTTTAAGACTAAGCTAGGCTTATATGAGTGGTTGGTTATGCCTTTTGGTTTAACTAATGCTCCTATCACTTTTATGCGCTTAATGAATCATGTGCTTCGAGATTTCATTGGGAAGTTTGTTGTAGTTTATTTTGATGATATTCTGATTTATAGCAAGTCTTCTAATGAACATGGATCACATCTTAGAGAAGTGCTTAAAACGCTGAGAATTGAACGCTTGTATGCTAATTTAAAGAAGTGTGAATTATGTCATGAACAAGTGTCTTTTCTTGGATTTGTAGTGAGTTCGAATGGACTGCGTGTCGATGAGGCTAAGATCAAGGCGATCTAGGAATGGCCAACACCCACCAACATCGGCCATGTGCGCAGCTTCCAAGGATTGGCGAGCTTCTATCGTCGATTCGTGCGAGATTTCAACACCATCTCGGCACCCCTCACTGAGCTCACGAAAAAGAGGAGTGAATTCACATGGGGAGCAGCTCAGGAGGAAGCTTTCAACACACTTAAGGATAAGCTAACCCATGTGCCACTTCTAGCTCTTCCCGACTTTACTCAGCCCTTTGAAGTAGAGTGTGATGCTAGCGGAGTCCGGCAAAGCTAATAGAGGTGCGTGAGTGAGCTTGTCCTTAAGTGTGTTGAATGCTTCCTCCTGAGCTGCTCCCCATGTGAACTCACTTCTCTTCTTAGTAAGCTCGGTCAGTGGGGCTGAGATTGTGCTAAAGTCTCGCACAAATCGTCGGTAGAAGCTAGCAAGTCCTTGGAAGCTGCGTACATGTCCTATGTTGGTGGGGGTCGGCCACTCTTGAATAGCTTTAATCTTTGATTCATCAACACGCAGTCCATTAGAGCTCACTACAAATCCAAGAAAAGACACTTGTTCATTACATAATTCACACTTCTTTAAATTAGCATACAAGCGTTCAATTCTCAGCGTTCTAAGCTCTAAGATGTGATTCATGTTCATTAGAAGATCTGCTATAAATCAGAATATCATCAAAATAAACTACAACAAACTTTCCAATGAAATCTCGAAGCACATGATTCATTAAGCGCATAAAAGTACTAGGAGCATTAGTTAAACCAAAAGGCATAACCAACCACTCATATAAGCCTAGCTTAGTCTTAAAGGCTGTTTTCCATTCATCACCTTCTTTCATTCTAATTTGATGATAGCCACTTCTAAGATCAATTTTAGAGAATATAGAAGCTCCATGTAACTCATCTAGCATATCATCTAATCTAGGAATAGGGTGACGATATTTAATAGTAATGTTGTTAATAGCCCTACAATCTACACACATTCTCCATAAACCATCTTTCTTAGGGACTAATAACACAGGTACAGCACTAGGACTTAATCTAATTCGAATATAATCCTTATCCAAAAGTTCTTGGACTTGGGTTTGGACCTCTTGGGTCTCAGTGGGATTCATACGATACGCAGGCCTATTAGGTAATGCAGCCCCGGGAATAAGATCAATTTGATGCTCTATTCCACGAATAGGGGGTAGACCTGGTGGTATGTCATCGGGAAACACATCCTTAAACTCCTCAAGAAGAGCGAGAATGTTCAATGGAAGAGAAGCTTTAAGCTCTTCACTTAACATGCTCAAGCTCTTGCAAAGGCGCATAAGAATAGTTCCACCATCCGCAAATTCGTCCAGGAATGTGCTTTTGGAAACCAAGAACACACTCTTAGCTCGAGTTTGAGGATCCACTTGGCTCGACTGAGCCTCCTGATCTAACTCACCTTTACTTACCTTCCGCTTCTCAATCTCATCAGCTACTTGCGTAGGTGTCATGGGTTTGAGAATGACATTCTTTCCCTTAAAAGTAAAGGTATAGCGATTATTAAACCCATCATGAGTAACCTTACGATCAGATTGCCAAGGACGCCTAATAGAATATGACAAGCTTGCATAGGCACAATATCACATAAAACATCATCTTCATAATGTCCTAGTTTAATATGCACTTTAACTTGTCTATGAACTTTTTTAATAAACCACAATCATTCATCCAATGCAATTTGTAAGGTCTAGGGTGTTGGACAGTAGGTAAATGCAATTTGTCAACAATTTCTTGACTAGCTAAATTACAGGAACTACCTCCATCAATGATCACATTTACAACCTTTCCTTTAACTAGACAACGAGTATGAAATAAGTTTTCTCTTTGATTATCTTCACATGGTGTAGGAACAACACTTAGAACTCTCCTAACAATCAAAGATTCTCCATGCTCATATTCAACCTCATCATCATTATTTTCGTAACAAACAAGGTTTAAGTTCTGATCATTGTCGTTATTAGCATTCTCATCATGTTCATCACAAGAATTTTCAGATTCATATTCTCCTAAGTGATTAACCATGGGAGTTTTCTTATTAGGGCAATCCTTCATATAATGTCCTCTACCTTGGCATTTAAAACATACAATATCTCTAGAACGAATGGTAGAAGGGTTAGGATTACTCCCTTTGGGACCAGTAGATGTCCCAGACGATTCTCGTCCATTCCATGGACCTTTTCCTTTGTCGAGGGGCTGTTGAGGTGCTCGGCTCTCTCCTCTCCCTTGGGGCTGGCTTGGTCGATCTCGTGAACCACCTTCACCACGCCATTGGGGCTGTTGGCCACTCGACACTCTTCCTTGGCTCTTGTAAGGTTGTCCCTTTTCTACTTTAATTGCTAAGTGTAACAAATCAGTAGGAGTGGTATAGGGAAAGTAATCAATCTCATGAGCTAAAGCGGGATGTAATATCCTAAGATATCTAGCATTTGTATCTTTATAAGGTTCAACCACATTAGCTCGAGCCATAGTTTCTTGCATAAGATTAAATGTTTCCTCAACAGTTTTACTACCTTGTTTAAGATTTTCTAATCTTTGCCTAAGCTCTCTAGCATAATGTTGAGGTACAAATCTATTTCTCATTAATGCTTTAAGTTGATCCCAATAAGCAATAGGTGCATCAAGAGCTTTTCTCCTTTCTTTAACTAGGTTATCCCACCAAATTAAAGCAAAGCCTGTGAATTCTAAAGTAGCTAATTGCACCTTTTTATCATTAGAGAAATTATGACAATTCCAAATCTGATCCATTTTAGTTTCCCAATCAATGTATGCATCTGGATCAGTTTTACCTTCAAAAGGAGGAATCTTTACCTTGACCTTACCTATGCCGTCCTCGTCATTGTACCTAGGTGGTCGGTTCTGATTTCCTCTTTGATTCCGTCTCGGACGCTGCTCCCGATACTCCTCTTATTGGAAGTCATCATCTTGCTCCGAGTAGTAGAATTGCTCCTGGAAGCCTCGACCTCTTCCCCTTCCTTGTCCTTGACCTTGCACATTAACAAACCCATTATTCCGATCATTTCTCCCACCTCGTGGAGAGTTGTTTTCATTGAATAAACGATTATCTAAATTAACATTGACATGATGATTAGGATTAGGGATAGGATTTACGACCTCTCTTTCATTATTAGGTATCTCCACTCACTCTTGCTGACCTTCTATGGTGTTCGAACCACTAGGCCTAGAGCTCTCCCAAGCCGCCATCTTGGCTTGCATTGCAGCCATTGTTTCCGTCAAGGTAGCTATGTTGGCTGTCAAGGCGTTAAATTGCTCGGGTGTCACAGTAGCACTCGAATTTGTGGAGTTATTACCACCATTGTTTCCCTGATTGGCAGACATTATAACAAAGACAAAAGAAACACAGAACTATGTTAAAGGTTAGTGAAACTTATAAACAGCTCACAATTGTGTTTCGCTCACACTCCCTCTCTGATTGATATATCACGCTTGCTAGGGCAATCCGCTTTGGGCAAATCAACTACCAAGCAAAGACTAAGCAAATCAAGGTATGTAGTGAATGAAACGAACAACAAAGCACTCGACAAAAGGGTAAGAGCACTCGACAGTAGCTTGTAAGCAGTTGATTCAAGCAAAAACAAAGGCAATTGCAAGAAATCAATTCGACACAACAAGGGTGCACTCGACAGGGGTCTAATGCACTCGACACACACAAGAGAGAACTCGGCAAGGGCTGAGATCACTCGACTCAAACAATTCAAGCACACAACAGTACTCGACCAAGACAAGAGAGAACTCGAGAAAACAAGCTCTACTCGACACAAATAGAAAAGAAAGAGAAATAAAAAACAAACTTGGAAATTTACCTCTTTTGATTGAAAACCTTTAAGTTAGGACGTTGTAGTTGCAAGGTAGGGTTTCAATTTTGTGGAGGTGTATGTGTTTAGGATAGGGTATGTCGACTAGGGCTGAGAAGAAGGGTTCACCAATTAGTCCTTGGGAGCTTTCTTGCACTAGATCAAACAAAACACTTTCCTTTTTTTTTTTTTTGGACTTACTTTTACCCCTAGTGAATTTTATCCTCCTAGGTCCAAGTTTTAAAATAAATTTCAAAACTGATTTTTTTTATATATACATTCAGCAAGAAAGACTCTAAATATGTAATAGGACTCGAAAATCTGAATATGGTGGTGATAAAAGATAAAACTTCATCCCTAATGCAAAGATATAGATAGAATGGCTAATTTAGGTAATAAGATCTATCTTGTGCCTTTATGATATATGATAGATATAATGAACTTTATCTACCAAAAATCAGGTTCTCAATAGGCAATAAATAATAGAAATAGATAAAAGATAGATAAAAAGTTCCAAAGATAGAACAAAGAATGGAAAGATAACAAACTAGGGTTTGCTTTGTGTGGAGGACAATTTCGACCAAGCAATCAACTATGGGGACAAGGTATTGCCGCCGGCTTAGGTGCTGCACAAGGGAAATTGCGCACCACTTTGGTCGGCTCCACGGTCTCGGCTAGGCTTTGTGTTTAGGCTATGCAACCACAAACAATCACAAACTCAAGATTAGTAAAATAATCAAAAAGATTGCAAGAAGTAAATAACCAAAGCAAGAAAAGGACTCTTTTTTGTGGTTTTTGTGTTTAGAAAAAGAAAAGACTCAATCTTGATGTCGGAAACCAAAGCTCTGATTCCAATTTGATATGGGGTTAGCCGTAGATTGGTCCGATCTTCGACAACAAGCAAGAAGCTCAAAAAAAGACTCAAGAACTGAACAAGACTCAAACGACGCAGCAAGAACGCTTCAAGAATCGATCAAGAAATCTGCAAGATCAATCAAGAAGTTAAAGAACGCAACAAAGACTCTAAAGAAAGATGCAAGACTCGAAATTCAAGAACAAGAATTGAAAGACACGACCTGATATGGACTGAGTCTGATACGGGGTTAGCCGTGGGATGGTCCGATCTTCGACAATCAAGCAAGAACTCAAAGAAACAAACAAGAAAGCAAGAACGCAGCAGCTGAACTCAAAGAAACGATTCAAGAAAGCTCAAGATTCGTTCAAGACTCAACAAGAAACATCAAGAACAGCAAGAACTCAATGTCGACAATAAAGAAAGAACAAGACTCGATGCAAGAACTGATAAAGACTCGAAATTGATATAAAGACACGACCGATAAGGACTGATTCGATCTATATAGAACAAGATAAAGACCTCAGGCCTCCTCAGAGGGTAGGAACCAATACCAATGACTATATAACCCGCCTCTACAATCCGACACAATCAAGCGGACAACTTGTGATACGGGGTTAGCCGTGGGATGGTCCGATCTTCGACAACAAGCAAGAAACTCAAGAACGGAAGCAAGAATGAATAAATACTCAAAAAACGCAGCAAGAACAATGCAAGATTTCCAAGATTCGACCAAGATCAGTTCAAGATCGATCAAGAAAGAACAAAGACTCGACAAGACTATGCAAGACTCGATAAAGAATTCAAGAAACGATAAAGACACGACCGATAAGGACTGAAATGATCTATGCAGAACAAGATAAAGACCACAGGCCTCCTCAGAGGGTAGGAACCAATACCAATGACTACACAAGCCGCCTCTACAACCCTACACAATCAAGCGGACAACTTGAAGCACAAGGAGGGGGCTCGTGGATACTAGGATCACCAAGTCTTGCGAAGTTGATGAACACAAAGCAAACCAAGCTGAGATAGATACCAATTCGTGATCAACGAGCACAGCTCTAGTTGGATCAAAATCACTCAATGTGTTTCACACAAGTTTGAGAGAACTAATTCTATTCATTGAAAGCTGAATGTTTACAATGTATGAAATCGAAATATATAGACTACTCTAAAGCCTGATGGGCCGATTTAAGTGAATAAAATAAACAACTAAATTAAACACCTAAAACATAAGTAAATAAGGTCTCTAAAAATAACATGTAGAAAAGCCCAATTTCGGCCTAATAGGATCCATTCCCGTCAAAACAGTGACAACTTGCAAAGATGTGCATTTTCGTCCAATCTCGAGGTCGAATCTGGAAAAACCTTCAACAGCAAAGTTGTAGATCTCTTCGTACTCGTTCCAACAAGGCATGACACGCCTCAATCCGATAAATATTGAATCCGTGCGACCCATTTTACAGAGACGTCGAAAAGCTGTCAAATGACTATGAACGAACCAAAACGTCATTTAATCCAAGCTTGCACCTTGGGACTTCTTCCCATGGTGGAGCCTTCTTCTTCCTCTTGAGAATGACATCATCCTCATAATCTCGAATCATAGGTGTGTCCGGAGGTGTCGTTGATGATGGCTTGGATGGTCCCGCATCAATCTCCCTTTCTTGAAAAGGATTCGTCCTCGAATCCAAGGTCATATATGATTCCGCACATGCAGCCACACGAGCTCCTGGATCGAACACCATATGCCCATGGAAATCCATCTCAAGAACGATTGGTGTGGAGATTGACCACTCCTCGATGGTTATTGTCTCAGCTTCATCTACAAAATCAAGAAAAGAAACTTTATTAGTGCATAATTCATATTTCATGTCATCTTCATGATGTTCTAACTTAATATGCACTTGAGCTTGGTCATTAATCCCTAAGTTTCCATCCAAAACTAGCAAGTTTCATCCTTTTTCAAGGCTGAATTTTCAATTAATTCAAGGCTAACAATAGTAGAAGAATTTGTACCATCAATGATCATATTAGAAACATTGCCTTTTTCCAAGCATTTAGTATGACATAAATACGCTCTTTGATTATCATCACAAGGCATAGGTTGAACATCTAAATTAATCAAAGAATCATCATGCTCATATTCAATGCAACCATTATCATTACAGGCAAGTAAATTAAGAACTTGATCATTTTCAATATGCTCTACAGTTTCAGCAATAAAAGAAGCATCTATGCTAGAAGAAACATGATGTTGAATAGCATTATTAGGAGGAATAGGATGAGTTTGTTCCCTTTTAATTGGTGGAACTTCATCTCTAGGTGGGACTCCTTGTCCAAACACCGTATTAGAGCCAAAACGCTGAAGCTTTTATCTATCTTAGCTAACTTCTCCATGATGGTATTGTACCAGTCGTTGCCCTGGTTAGTAGACATTGCAACAAAGACAAGAAACAAGGAACTATGTAAACGGTTAGATAAAATATAAACAGCTCACAATGTGTTTCGCTCACACTCCCTCTCTAATTGGTATGTCACGCTTGTTGGGGCCATCCGCTTTGGGCAAATCAACAACCAAGCAAAAACTAAGCAATCAAAGTATGTAGTGACTGAAACAACGCAGAAGAGTACTCAACAAGGGTTGTAGAGCACTCGATGTAAGCAACACACTTAGATTCAAGCAAAACCGATGGGAAATTGCAATGAATCAACTCGACACAACAAAGAGATCACTCGGCAGGGGCTGAGATCACTCGACACTCACACAAACAACTCGATCAATACAAGAGAGAACTCGACCAAGGGGAGATCTCTTCGACACACACACAAACAGTACTCGACTAATGCAATAGAGTACTCGACACAAATAGAAAAGAGAGAAAAATAAAGAAAAACTTGGAAATTTACCTCTTTTGATTGAAAACCTTAAATTATGATGTTGTAGTTGCAAGGTAGGGCTTCAATTTAGAATTTTGTGGAGGTATGTGTTTGGGAATATGGGTATCGATTAGGGCTGAGAAAAGGTTCACCAATTAGTCCTTGGGAGTTTTCTTGCACTAGATCAACAACAACTAACAAACACTTCCTTCTCTCTTTTTGTTTCCAATTTTCGGATCTATTTTTCTCTCTCTCTCTCTTTTTTTTTTTTTTCAAATCTGAAACTAATGCAAGAAAAGACTCAAAATAGTGTATAGGACTCGAAAATTTGATGAAAGTGGTGAAAAGATAACAAAATTCAGCCCTAATGCAAAGATATAGATAGAATGGCTAATTTAGGTAATAAGATCTATCTTGTGCCTTTTTAGATACTTGATAGATATAATGGAAATTAATATCCAACAACTTAATAAAATCTGATTTTAGGCAATGGATAAAAGATAAATCAAAATTCTCAAAGATAGAATAGATAAACAAAAGGATAGAAAGATGACAAACTAGGGTTTGCTCTTTGTGTGGTGGTAGAGTCGGCCAAGCAAGGACTTATGGGGACAGCTAGGGCTGCCGTCGGCGGTTAGAGTACACAGCAGGGGCTGTGCACACTTGTGGTCGACTCCACTGGTCTCGGCTAGGCTTTGTGTTTAGGCTATGCAACCACAAACAATCACAAACTCAAGATTAGTGCAAGAATCAATAAAGAATGCAAGAAGTAAATAACCAAAACAAGAAAAGGACTCTTTTTTGTGGATTTTGTGTTTAGAAGAGAAAAAGACTCAATCTTGATGTCGGAAACCAAAGCTCTGATACCAATTTGATACGGGGTTAGCCGTGGGATGGTCCGATCTTCGACAACAAGCAAGAAACTCAAGAACGGAAGCAAGAATGAATAAAGACTCAAAGAACGCAGCAAGAACAATGCAAGATTTCCAAGATTCGACCAAGATCAGTTCAAGATCGATCAAGAAAGAACAAAGACTCGACAAGACTATGCAAGACTCGATAAAGAATTCAAGAAACGATAAAGACACGACCGATAAGGACTGAGTCGATCTATATAGAACAAGATAAAGACCCCAGGCCTCCTCAGAGGGTAGGAACCAATACCAATGACTACACAACCCGCCTCTACAACCCTACACAATCAAGCGGACAACTTGAAGCACAAGGAGGGGGCTCGTGGATACTAGGATCACCAAGTCTTGCGAAGTTGATGAACACAAAGCAAACCAAGCTGAGATAGATACCAATTCGTGATCAACGAGCACAGCTCTAGTTGGATCAACATCACTCAATGTGTTTCACACAAGTTTGAGAGAACTAATTCTATTCATTGAAAGCTGAATGTTTACAATGTATGAAATCGAAATATATAGACTACTCTAAAGCCTGATGGGCCGATTTAAGTGAATAAAATAAACAACTAAATTAAACACCTAAAACATAAGTAAATAAGGTCTCTAAAAATAACATGTAGAAAAGCCCAATTTCGGCCTAATAGGATCCATTCCCGTCAAAACAGTGACAGCTTGCAAAGATGTGCATTTTCGTCCAATCTCGAGGTCGAATCTGGAAACACCTTCAACAGCAAAGTTGTAGATCTCTTCGTACTCGTTCCAACAAGGCATGACACGCCTCAATCCGATAAATATTGAATCCGTACGACCCATTTTACAGAGACGTCGAAAAGCTGTCAAATGACTATGAACGAACCAAAACGTCATTTAATCCAAGCTTGCACCTTGGGACTTCTTCCCATGGTGGAGCCTTCTTCTTCCTCTTGAGAATGATATCATCCTCATAATCTCGAATCATAGGTGTGTCCGGAGGTGTCGTTGATGATGGCTTGAATGGTCCCGCATCAACTTGAAGCACCAGAAGGGGGCTTGTGGATACTAGATTCACCAAGTCTTGCGAAGTTGATAACGGCAAAGCAAACCAAGCTGAGATTATCAATCAATGACCAACGAGCACTGCTCTAGTTGAATCAACAAACACTCGATGTGTTTACACTCAATATGAGAGAGTTATGTTCATAAAAGTTCCAATTGAATTACAAAGCTGAAATAGAAATATATAGGCCTTAGGAGGGCTGTTCTGGTCGGCCATAGTAGATAGACTAGCTAGATTTAATTACTAATGGGCTTTAAAATAAATCTAAGAACAAAAATAAAGAAGGTCTCTAAAAAGAATGACTAAAAAAGCCCAATTCAGCCCAATAGAAGTCTTAGACTGAAAATAAGCTATAAACACTTAATAAATTCGGCCCAAGCTTTATTCAAGGTGGCTCGGCCTCATTATGCATTCCAATGCACATATATGTCTTCAATGTAGGCTCGGGGAGTTGAACCTTGCTCGAGAACAAAGCATGACCCACAAAGTTGAATGAGTCTCTCTGAAGCTTCTTAGCACGAGCTCGAGTCATTGGCCCTTCTCCAAGTATGATGGGTGTGTCTGGAGCTGTAGAAGATGGTCCCGCATCAACCTCCCCTTCTTGAAAAGGATTCGACCACGAATCCAAGTCTTCATCCACAGCGAAGTAAGGGATTAGATCGGCGACGTTGAATGTAGCGCTTACGCCCATGTCTCCAGGAAGCTCCAATTGGTAGGCATTGTCGCCCACTCTCTTCTTGATCCGAAATGGTCCATCACCACGAGGCGACAGCTTGTTCTTCCGGGCTTCTGGAAACGGCTCCTTTGAAAATAGGTAATAAACTCAGAAAATAACCACAAATTATAACTCTTATATAATTTTTGGAACTATTGAATACAAACGATTTATGATAAAATAAGAGGGACTTACAAATATTCAAACTTTTCTTCAACTAAGAACAACTTGAAAACTGAAAGAAAATATTTTTGGGAATTGAGAGGTTTTTTAGATGTGGAAGAGCACTCTCTGAATTTCGATGCCCCTTCTTCAATCTGTATCCTTCTTTATATAGGCGAGAGTTGATCTGCATTTGACGTCATTGCATACATCTTTTTTGTAGTTCAACTGTAGGCATGTGAAGGATCTGTTCTGATGAAGTCTTTCTTCCCGCGAAAATAGCGGGAGATGCCTCTTTGGCTCTTTATGAATAATACTAGTGAATAGTAAAAGTTGAAATAGTGAATAGTGCATAGTAACTTTTGTCGTGCATAGTGACAATGAATAGTGACTGTGAATAGTGATTTGTGAATAGTGACTGTTGTCGTCGACTCTTCTTTCTATCAGTCTGTGGTCTTCGTCTTTCTTCTCTTGATGGCTTCAGTGGTCTAGTAGATTTATTGATTACACCATATGCGTATATAATACAATACTTACAAATACTCTTACCAATACTCATCATTCATTTTATTTATTTTATTTATTTATTTTTTTTTTTTAAAAAAAATTACATATAAGGAACATATAAACTAAAAATCATATGGGTCTTGAGCATCTTGTGAAGGATCATCTTTTATGGGCGGACTGTTTTGTGAGGTGGATGCTGCTGGTTGTACATTTTGTGATGCTAGGTATTTTTGGAAGGCCTGGAATTCTTGCCATTGCCTTAATTGATCAGCAGGGCAATTTACTGGAGACTGTTGTGGAGGTATTGGGCTATTTGTTTGTGGTATTGGGCTTTGGGGTTTTGGTTTTTTCCTGGACAGGATTTCTTGTATCTTTGGTATGGTGAGGACATTGAGATCAAACTTTTCCCACCATCTGATTTTGTATTTCCTGCATAATGTTAAGGGGAATGTTTTTGGGAGGACTTGGATGGTCTCATAGGTCCAGCAAAAATTCCATGCTAAACCGGTATCTTTGTGAAACCTAAGAGGTCTGGTAAAAGGTTTATTTAGAGAATGCTTACAATAATAATCATAAGTAACTCTTGCGAGATCTGGGTAAATATCATCAATAGCACCAAAGTGATACCACCAATGATAGAACCATACTGGAATATTGTCATTGCATCTTCTATCAAAGAAGATGAACCAAGAATGACTATAGGGTCTTAGCAATAATGTGTAATACCAAGCATTTTTGTAGTCTATGTAAGAGTAGCCAGGAAGGGCTTGAGGAACCGTAAAGGGTTTAAGATCCCAAGGGTTACTCCAGTCGGAAACAGTGAGGACTTGAAGAATTTTTATTTTAGAGAAGTTGATCTTTTTTGTATCTGACTCACACATCCTGTGGATGATTTCAGCAGAACCAGAGTCTATGAGGATGAGTTCATAGAATCTTCTAGTTTTCCTTAAATCATCTGGAAACCATTGGAAGTCTGTGGGAAAGAGTTTGGTAATAAACGGTTCTATTTGTGTTTGAGACAGGACTTCATGTTCCGGGGTAAGGTAGACTTCTTGTATGGGACTCTGTTTTGTAACATATCTAAAATAAGGAGTGTCTCTTTTGGGAATTGCCTTAGCAGGGGTTTTTGGACTGAAAAGGACTTCTTGGTATTTGGACTGAAAAGGACTTCTTGGTATGAGAGAGGAGGAAATTCTGCAAGGGACTGGAACTGATTCTGAGTAGGAACAATTGCTGAACTTGTAGGAACAAGCTCATAGTCTTGAGGGGTCTGTTTTCTGCTACTTGATTCCATTAGAATGGAATACTTCGAAATCTCTTATCTGCAATTTGTAGTCTTTGGTCAATTACCAATATTAGGTCAAAATCTGGATCTCCTCTTATCATAGATAGTCTAAACATATGCCGAAGAAAGGGTATTTGATACGGGGTTAGCCGTGAGATGGCCCGATCTTCAACAATCAAACAAGAAATAACAAGAACGGAAGCAAAAGACTCAAAGACTCGATGAACAATATGCAAGACTCGAAATTGATAACAAAGACTCGACCGATAAGGACTGAGTCGATCTATATAGAACAAGATAAAGACCCCAGGCCTCCTCAAAGGGTAGGAACCAATACCAATGACTATATAACCCGCCTCTACAACCCTACACAACCAAGCGGACAACTTGGAGGCACAAGGAGGGGGCTCGTGGATGCTTGATAGCGCCAATCCTATGACGACAATCGACACACACCATGCATGATGGATAGCACCAATCCTATGACGAGAATCGACACACACCAAACATGTGGTAGCACCAACCCACCAAAGAGGATCGACACACAGAAGACAAACCAAGCTAAGAACAACACATCGAAACATATCCCACGCAGAGGAACTCGGTTCCTCCCTAGGAGAACTCTCCAAATCTGGCTTTTGTCAAAAATTCAATTCTAATATCTGATTTTATTGAATGAATAAAAACGTCTTAAATAGAAAACATAATCCTAGATAAAATCAAACTACTTGGTGGCCAAGGAAATATCTTAAAGATAGATTTTCTCTTTTCCACTTTATTTATCCTAGAAAATAAATATAAAAATTAATTAGATATAATATCAATTAATTGAAAAGTCAACTAATAGATATTATTCTAATTTACATTATTCCTAAATAAATATAAGGATAAAATAATAAATTAAATATGGAAAGATAAGTATTTTCGTCCAAACATTGAACAGCTGCAAAGATGTCGAATTTCGGCCATGTTCTCGGTGGATTCTGGAAAAAACTTCAACAGCAAAGTTGTAGATCTCTTCATCCTCGTTTCGACAAGGTATGGCACGATCCAATCCGATTAATATGGACTCCTAACGACCCATTTTACTGAGACGTCGCAAAGCTGTCAAATCTGTTGAACGAATCCAAACGTGTTGATAAGCACCACTTGTTTTCCCTTCATCATTTCTTCGACAATCAAATAAGAAATAACAAGAACGGAAACAAAAGACTCAAAGACTCGATGAACAATATGCAAGACTCGAAATTGATAATAAAGACTCGACCGATAAGGACTGAGTCGATCTATATAGAACAAGATAAAGACCCCAGGCCTCCTCAAAGGGTAGGAACCAATACCAATGACTATATAACCCGCATCTACAACCCTCCACAACCAAGCGGACAACTTGGAGTCACAAGGAGGGGGCTCGTGGATGCTTGATAGCACCAATCCTATGACGACGATCGACACACACCATGCATGATGGATAGCACCAATCCTATGACGAGAATCGACACACACCAAACATGTGGTAGCACCAACCCACCAAAGAGGATCAACACACAGAAGACAAACCAAGCTAAGAACAACACATCGAAACCTATCCCACGCAGGGGAACTCGGTTCCTCCCTAGGAGAACTCTCCAAATCTGACTTTTGTCAAAAATTCAATTCTAATATCTGATTTTATTGAATGAATAAAAACGTCTTAAATAGAAAACATAATCCTAGATAAAATCAAACTACTTGGTGGCCAAGGAAATATCTTAAAGATAGATTTTCTCTTTTCCACTTTATTTATCTTAGAAAATAAATATAAAAATTAATTAGATATAATATCAATTAATTGAAAAGTCAACTAATAGATATTATTCTAATTTACATTATTCCTAAATAAATATAAGGATAAAATAATAAATTAAATATGGAAAGATAAGTATTTTCGTCCAAACATTGAACAGCTGCAAAGATGTAGAATTTCGGCCATGTTCTCGGTGGATTCTGGAAAAAACTTCAACAGCAAAGTTGTAGATCTCTTCATCCTCGTTCCGACAAGGTATGGCACGATCCAATCCGATTAATATGGACTCCTAACGACCCATTTTACTGAGACGTCGCAAAGCTGTCAAATCTGTTGAACGAATCCAAACGTGTTGATAAGCACCACTTGTTTTCCCTTCATCAGTATTTGCAAATCTTGCTCTATTTTTTCTCTCACTTTTTTGAAATGGGGGTTAATGAAAACGGTTTTCATCAAAATTTATCGTGAGTAAAAACAGTTATCAAAAGGGAATCTTATTTAGTCTTTTCCTGGCCTCCAGTTTTAATTTTTTGAGAAAATCAATCATTTCTTGATCAGGATGGCCCTGTAGAATAGAAAGGTTAATTAAATCTTGAACTGGTGGAATCCACAGATCACGTTCAATCTGCTCCTTCCAAATCTTATAGATGAATTTCATGAGGTAGTTTTTCCCTGTAAAAATTCTCTTGTAAGAAAATCAGGTAAGGAATTTTGTTCTCCTTTAATAAATTCTATTTCAAAATCAAATACTGAGACTATGGCTTGCCATCTGGCAAAAAATTGTTTAGAAACTAAATTTTGAACATCTTTTTGTAAAATCTCTTTAGCTGATTTACAATCAACTCTAAGTAAAATTTTTTTATTATAAAGATCATCTTGGAATTTAGAAATACATAAAACTATAGAAAGAACTTCTTTTTTAACAGTACTGTAATTCTTTTGTGGTCCAGACCAAACACCAGAATAATATCTTACTAAGGTTTCTTTAGTTTGATCTTGTAGTCTTTGTTTTAATATTCCTCCGAAGCCTATTTCAGACGCATCTGTTTCAACTATCATGAAAGCAGAAGGATGAGGAATATTTGTACATGGAAGGGTTTTAACTTTTTCTTTTATCAATTTTAGTATGTTCTTCTGTCCAAGGTTTAGGGTTTTTCTTTAATCTTTGAAATAAAAGGGTACACATTTGTCTTAGGTTAGAGAAAAAATCTGAAATATAGTTTAAACATCCTAAGAATCTTTGGAGTTGTGTTTTATCTTTTATTTCATCTGGAAATTTATTGGCGAATTCTATACTTCTGTTGATTGGTCTTATTGTTTGTTGATAAATGTTATGTCCTAAAAATCTTATTTTGGTTTGGAATAATTTTATTTTCGGAGCTGAGACTGCTAGGCCATTTTTCTTAATAATATATAAAAAGGTATTTAGATGTTTAAAATTTTCTTCTATGGTTTTAGAGAATATTAAAACATCGTCAATATAGACTATTATAAATTTAGAGTATGGATTAAATATATCATTCATTATTTTTTGAAATTCTGATGGTGCATTTTTTAATCCAAATGGCATTACATTCCATTCGTAATGTCCAAAAGGAACTGTAAAGGCTGTTTTATATCTATCTTCTTCTATTATTTGTATTTGCCAAAATCCACTTTTCATATCAAATTTTGAATATATATTAGAATCAAAAAGTCTATTAAGTAAATCTCTCTTATTTGGAATAGGATATCTTATCCATTGTAAAGCTTTATTAAGTGGTTTATAGTTTATAACTAAACGGGGTGTTCCTCTTTCCTTTTCTGCTTGATTATTAACATAAAAAGCTGCACAACTCCAAGGAGACTTTGATTCTCTAATTAATTTTTTGTTTAAAAGGGACTTTATTTCTTTTTTACAGTAATTTAATAATTCTGAATTCATTTGTATTGGTCTAGCTTTAGTAGGAATATTAATTTCTTTAAATTCTTTCTCATAAGGTAAGGATACTTGATGTCTTTTTCTTTCCCAAAAGGCTGTTGGGGAATCTGAACAAACTGATTTTATAAAGAGCTCTTCAAGTTCTTTTATTTTTAGTTGTAAACTAGGATTTACAAGTTTCTCTTCAATTTTAAGATTGTAGATTTCTTTAGTTAACGAGTTGATTAATGATGACTTTTTTGTAATAAGATTTATATTTTTTATTATAGATGAAGTTTGAAGTAAAGTAACTTCTGAATGTCTAATGGGATTAAGGAACTTAAATGTTAATTTAGTTCCCATTACTTTAGTATGAACACCATGTCTATTAACCTTAAAGGGATAGATCTGTGTTAGAAAGGGTGTTCCTAATATAACTTCTTGTGTTAAGTCTTTCACCATTATAAAAGTATTTTTAAAGCAATATCCATTGTTACATACAGATGCACTAGGTATTTTATAATCAAGTTTCATTCTTGCACCATTTGCATTATGTAATTTTTCTGTAGTTTTATGATAATGTTTTGAGGGAATAATCCCTTCGCAAATACAATTGAGGTCTGCTCCACTGTCTAAAAGGGCTATATAGTATTAAGTACGAAATCTTCTACTTTTATGGTTACATAAACATACCATTTTTGAAAATTTATTTGTTCAATAACGTTTATAAAAGTATCATCATTAATATTAACTTCTTCTTTAGAAACATTTTCTTTAGATCTGATGTTAGAAGATGAGTCTGACGAAGTTTGTTCATCTCCTTCATGTTTATTTAATTCAAGATGAGCAATTCTAGTTTCTAATTCTAAGTCTTTAGCTTCATTTAAAATGAGTTGTTCTTGTAGGGCATTAACTTCTCTTTTTAAATTGTTAACTTCGGCTTGAAGGTCTTTAGTTGTTATAGATGAAAATATACTCGAAGATGGTCTTTTACTGATCATTTTTGATAGACTAAATGGTTCTTCGGGAAGAGTTTTTTGTTCTTTGAAAATTAAATTTTTTAATTTGATAAAATATTCTTGTTTTATAGCTGGATCTTCAAGTTTATCTATAAGTTGAAATAATGCTTCATTCTCTTTTTCTTTTGTTATAACATAACAAAATTGAGTGGATCCAGAGTCATCAGAGTCTGATGATTCTTGACCTTCTTCTTCTGATGATTATTTAATAAGTATTTTAACTAGTTTGTCTTTTAATTCTGCATCTTCTTTGCAAACTTCTGAAATCTTTTGTCTAAGATTGCATTGATTTGCTTTATGTCCAGGTTTTCCACACTTATAACAGATAATTTTCTTTTCCCTTGGTTTATCAGATTTCTTATTATTTTGTTTATTAAATCTAGATTTTCTAAAACTTTGTTTTTTATCAGATTTTTTAAATTGTTTTCTTTTACTAGGAGGATCACCAATTTTTTCTAATCCAAAGTCTTGGCAGAAATTTCCTAATTCTTTTCTTCGTGATCCCTTATCTTTACCGTATTTAGCCTGTAATTTAAGTTCTGAACATAATGCTAATCCTTCCTTTTTTACAAAAGCAGTTAACTGTCCATATGTTATATCTTTCCAGGGAATTTCTTCAGATTGTAATTCTTCTTTTATTTTTTGATTAATTCTTTGGGCGAATAAGGAAGGTAGACCAGCAACGAAGTGTTCCTTCCAATATCCTTTATTACAGTCTGATCGTTTGAATACATATGAAAGGAATACATCTTTATACCATCTGCAATCACTGAGTGTTTTACACTTTAAGTTATTTAGTATTTCTCTATTAGCTTGGAGCTCTTCTTTAGGATTTCCAATAAAGTGCATACTAATTGTGTAAATTAATTGATTTACTGGTTCTTCTTCTCCTAAATCATTTTTATAGTTTAAGATTTCTTCTTTTTGTTGAAAAGTAAGGGCATTATCCCACCAGTTTTTTAATTGTCCGGTAAATCCTGTAACAATTAAGGATACACAGACTTGGTCGGTTTTATCTGAACATTTATAGGCTATGTTAGCCATTCCCATTTCTTGTAATGTGTTTAGGATTTCTCCTTCAGATTTTCCATCTATATTCCATTCATAGATACTTTGTCCATTATAATCAGTAGATCTAAACTTGGACCTTTCTTCATATTGAATATCTGGAGGAGTGGGTCTAGAGTAAAAGTTTCTAGTATCCATATTTCTATTAATCCTTCTATGCTCTTGAAATCCTTTTCTATTTTTTCTTAACTTATTTATTTCTAAAGGTTCATCATAAAAATTAGTTTCAATATTATGAATTATCTTTTCGTCGTCTGAATTTTCTGATCCTGTAGACTCCTTAGTAGTAGGATAATCAGAGTCTGAGTCTGAAGATTTATTATTTTGCTCATTTATACATTGTATTTGTTTGTCTTTATCTAATTTTTTATTTATTTTATCAATTAGAGTTAAGGGTGAACTTAGTGAGACATTTTTTAGAGATTCTTTTGGAATTCCTTGAATCTGAAAATGAGGTTTAGAAATATTCCTAGGGAACTTAGGTTCTTCACTAGCTATTTTCTCATGCACAAGTTCTACTTGGGTGGCTATAGTATAAAGAAGCTGATTAGAATAATTATTTTGTTGAAAGATTTTTTTAACATCTTCTAAGGTAGATGTTCTATTTTCTGAAGTGCCAATCCTACCATTTTTAAATGGTTCACCTGTTATTTCTCCTTCTTCAGTTTTAATTATTATTCCTTTTAGAGGAGGGTGAATTGAATGAACTGTTCCCTCTGGTAAAATATTCCATGTTTTAGTAAGTCTAGTTTGTACTTCTATGGACTTATAATTAAAAGGTTGTTTTATACCATTTTTCTTAAGGTAGTGTTTGAACCAGCTAAAGAAAGGAATATTACTTTGAAAATTTTCCATTTCTGCATACCAAATTTCTCTAATTTTAATTTTATAACTTTCTTCAAAACTTAAGAACCAATTTCTCTTTTCTTTATTTTTTCTTGAATTAAAATCAGTTCTAAGATAATCTTTGTCTATTGTAAATACAGAGTTGATAATAACATTTATTGAAGAGTATCTATTCATTTCACTATTAGTAGGAGAAGACTGAGTTTGGTCTATAGGCTCTGTAACCTGATTAGGTATAGGACTACTGAAGTCTAGGATTACTTCTGTATTTTCTAAGTCTATACTCTTATTTCTTCTACTATAATTATTACTCCTGGCAGTATAGAAAGAGTCTGAAAAAGAGCTTCTCGGACCTAAACTATTTCCTAGTCTTGGTAACGTTGAATAACTTCTACTAAGATTGAATTTAAGAAGAACTTTACCATCTGAACTTTCAGTTATTTCTGAAACATCCTTTTTCTCTAAATTTTCTGGAGGACAATCATGTTCAAGTTCTAAAGTAGTTGGAATAGTTATATCATCCCATTTAATAAGTTTAGGAGTAAATATTGTAGATTTTTCAGCTTCTAATTGAAGTAAAGTTGTTTCTCCTCTTGGAACAGGAGGGATTAAACATCTTGGATCTGTTAAAGAAGTTAAAAGTCTATAATGAACTCTATATATTATAGCAAAATTCTTTGATAATTGTTTAAAGTTATCTTTTAGGATTTTTACGTCTAAAGTTAACGTCTGAGTAACCCTAGGGTCTGTAAGATCAACATGAAAATTAGGTGAACAATTAAAATAAACTGGACCATTACATATATTTGTCTGAATTATAGCTATTAACGAGTCTTTGTAAGATTTAAGTCTATCATCTCTTAAGGCTATGAAAATAGGTGTATCAATGCCTTTTCTGGCTAACGGTTTTAGAGCAACTTGTACTAAACCTAGATGAATGTATCTATATCCTTTTGTTTGATATTTTCTTAGTGATAAAGAGGATAAAAGTTGTAAAGATTGTTGTTCTTTACTAAGACTAATAGTTTCTTCATGACTTCTTACACTAAAAGCTGTTTTAAAGTCTATAATTCCAATTCTATAAATTGACTCTATATTCTGATGAGGAATGGACCAATCAACCATATTATTTTCATCATTTGTATACAAATTTTCATTACTATGCACAACAGGGTTACTGTTAGAACTAGAACCCCTAGAAAGCATTCGTCTAAATTGTAAAGCCATATTTCTAATAACTGCTTAACATTACTAATTCAGTGTTTAACACTATAGTTGGCGTGGGACCATCGACCGGGACCACCCTAAGCCACGGGCTGACCATGCGGTTTTACGATTAAACCAAGCACGCACACGTTAACAGTGTTAATATGAACGGTAATTTAAACAGTAAAAAGAAATATAATTTAAGGTTTAGGTTAATACTTCTAATGGCTCTGATACCAGTTGGAACCCAGATTTGATAATAGTAACGATTTTTGAAAATAGGTAATAAACTCAGAAAATAACCACAAGTCTAAAAAATATTGTATGCCAAGGCGAAGGACCCTCTTACCTCCTTCGTCGGCTAGTGTACGCCCCTTCCCAGCGAGATTATGTCCTCAGACTCAACAAGTATGCCCCTCGTCATCCTCTGTAGCTCGAGAATTGCATCCTCAAGGGGTTTGATCCTCTTAGTGAAGTCGGCCCTTAATGTCGTTTCCATATCATCTATCTTCGCCATAATCAGTGAGACATCACCGACCGATGTCCCACGTCTCTCTTCCTGCGTGGCTGAAGGGGTTGGCTGGGTCGGTGCCTGGGTGTCGCTCTCCTCTGTCGCCTTTTGTCGTGCAAGCTTCTTATACTCGCGGCAAAGGTCATCAAAGAACATGTCGGTCTTTTCTCTATGGTAGACAACGCCCCAATTGACCCGGGTTTTCACCTCCACGGCATCGGGGATGAGGACTGTGAGGACACCATCAACCCCTTCGAAGCTGCCCATCTCGTCCCTCTCCTCCTGAAAGCGGAGGACGACGCTGTCGTACTTGATCTTGTGCTATCATGGTCGATGATGACAATGAATTGGCCGCAGATTGGATAGAAAGCTTTGTACGTCCACAACTACAAAAAACCAGAGGGAATAGATGTTTATAGTTGTCCAGTTTAAAGCTAGGGGTGTCTAGTTTACATTGTACATATGTCCAGCTAGATACTTAGAGTGTCCAATACCATAACGATACATATCTGGAAGGCGAGGAGGAAGTCGGCTAACAAGTAGGACGACCGAGGGGCGTTGATCCCGTTTTGGAGCTTGCGCTCAACAACGTTTTTGAGGAGCTCCTGGGTTCTCTTGTATCAATGCCTGCTCCACGGGTAACGTAAGAAGGTGTCGACGTCGG